>CM051511.1:41999369-43462703 GCA_028015205.1 Mytilisepta virgata
GTTATAAAGTCCCGTAACTCAAAACATTTAATCTTATTTTCACCAAAACGTATACAGATCGTTTGACCATCATAAGAAACAACTGTGTTAAGTTTCATGAAATTTGGATAAGTTGTTCCCAAGTTACGGTGCGACATGTTTACGACGGACAGACTTTTGAATTGTGTTTTATACTATTTTAACGGAAGTCAGTTTGACATTATGTTGGCTAATGTAAGATAATAAATAACAAGCTTCGTTGTGCTTAAAATAGTTGAGGATATTTTGATATGTTCCTCAGAGAACGGTCTTACAAGTCTCTTTACCTTAGATTGCGTATGCTGCCATTTTGTTGTATAGAAATCTTAAAAGTGATAGAATTTCCCAACGGATATATATTTTGCCTCTTATTAGGCTTAGGCAAACCGAAAAATTCGTGCCACAACTCTTATGAGATTTTCCAAACATTACTAAATGTCTTTCTTGACTTTCCGATCGAATCCTGTGACATTCAAGATTTTGTTTTAAACAAAGAAATACTTGAAATACATGTAGCATATTCAAGGAAATCTGCAACTAAGTAATCAATACATCAACGAATTCAAAAGGATCGGATAATTTCATATATACATGTATGTTCTGTCCCAATCAGTTTAAAACACGATTATTACACGAAAATATTACGTTATATTTCTAATGCCTCCAACTGTATATAAAATAAATACACATAAATTGAGTTAGAAATAGTTCTTGGATTTTTTCTGTTATTCGTTTTGATGTTTATTTCAATGAAAAATGACAATAAAAAAATGTACTGCAAATTCTCTTTAAAAATATTGAATGAACGGAATACATATACAAAGTAATACACTAATGTGTTTTCTTAATTATTCATAAATTTAAGCTCTTTTCCAAGCATATATCAAACTTGTGATATTATGGTCTCCTCATCCCAAATCCTTATTTTAAGAAAAATTATTTCCAGCTGAAAAACTCGAATTAATTTTTTTTCAAAATTATTACTAATTTTTTTGGTGTAGGTTAAATAAAACGGATAACAGGAAAGGTGAACAATATCATATAATAATTAAGCTGAACACGATTAAATTATTCAATAATTTTTTTAATTTGTAAACATTCCAGGATCAGTAATTTTGAATTTCATAAAATATTTTACCTAAAAACTAAAAGAAGCAGGGAAGTGCCGTTAAATATAGTATTTGTATATGTATATTCAGTGTCGTCCTCCGAAACCACGCACATTACTAGTGTTTTTTTTATTCGTTGCACCGTAATTCCCAACGAAGAATCAATGAAATGAACAAAAGGTCTGGTATTTAGACAACATCAGTAAATGGACTGATATAAATCTTATTTAAGGAACTACTGTTTCTCAGTTACTTGCATATAAAATTGTCAAGACCAGGAAGAAAATTAACTTTCTATGATGTATAGGATCATATAATATACTGTTGTCTCTTGTAATGAACAAAAGTTATGCGGTGTTGATGCCATCATGACAAGCGGTACATTTAATAACAAATTTTCTAAGTAATAATTATAGCTCAAAAATTAAAAGTGAATATTATAGTATTTTGTAATACACAGACATATATCATATATATGTATATTAAAATTTGGGTTAGTGTTCAGACTTTTATGTGCACCAATACTTACTGAAACTGGTCACATGCATCCCACACAAAGACGTAGATCTAATATCGGAAAAGTAATACTAATAAAAGCGATAAGACATTTTGTAAATTATAAAAGACCAGACTCCACAGACAAAGGAATTCATGAGAACACTAACATAGCAAACAGATACCACAAAGACAAAGGAATTCATGAGAACACTGACACAACAAACAGATAACACAAAGACAAAGGAATTCATGAGAACACTAACACAGTAAACAGATACTACAAAGAAAAAGGAATTCGTGAGAACACTACAGAGTAAACAATTACCATAAAGACAAAGGAATTCATGAGAACACTAACAGAGCAAACAGATACTACAAAGACAAAGGAATTCATGAGAACACTAACATAACAAACAGATACCACACAGACAAAAGAATTTATGAGAACACTAACATAACAAACAGATACCACAAAGACAAAGGAATTCACGAGAACACTAACACAGCAAACAGATACCACAAAGATAAAGGAATTCATGAGAACACTGACACAGCAAACAGATACCACAAAGACAAAGGAATTCATGAGAACACTGACACAGCAAACAGATAACACAAAGACAAAGGAATTCATGAGAACACTAACAGAGCAAACAGATACTACAAAGACAAAGGAATTCATGAGAACACTAACAGAACAAACAGATACCACAAAGACAAAAGAATTCATGAGAACACTAACATAACAAACAGATACCACACAGACAAATGAATTCACGAGAACACTAACACAGCAAACAGATACCACAAAGATAAAGGAATTCATGAGAACACTAACGCAGCATACAGATACCACAAAGACAAAGGAATTCATGAAAACACTAACACAGCAAACAGATACCACAAAGACAAAGGAATTCATGAGAACACTAACATAACAAACAGATACTACAAAGACAAAGGAATTCATGAGAACACTAACACAGCAAACAGATAACACAAAGACAAAGGAATTCATGAGAACACTAACACAGTGAACAGATAACACAAAGACAAAGGAATTCACGAGAACACTAACACAGCAAACAGATACCACAAAGACAAAGGAATTCACGAGAACACTAACACAGCAAACAGATAACACAAAGACAAAGGAATTCATGAGAACACTTACATAACAAACAGATACTACAAAGACAAAGGAATTCATGAGAACACTAACATAGCAAACAGATACCACAAAGACAAAGGAATTCATGAGGACACTAACACAGCAAACAGATAACACAAAGACAAAGGAATTCATGAGAACACTAACACAGTGAACAGATAACACAAAGACAAAGGAATTCATGAGAACACTAACATAGCAAACAGATACCACAAAGACAAAGGAATTCATGAGAACACTAACATAGCAAACAGATAACACAAAGACAAAAGAATTCATGAGAACACTAACACAGTGAACAGATAACACAAAGACAAAGGAATTCATGAGAACACTAACACAGTAAACAGATAACACAAAGACAAAAAGAATTCATGAGAACACTAACACAGCAAACAGATACCACACAGACAAAGGAATTCATGAGAACACTAACACAGTAAACAGATACTACAAAGATAAAGGAATTCACGAGAACACTAACACAGCAAACAGATACCACAAAGACAAAAGAATTCATGAGAACACTAACATAGCAAACAGATAACACAAAGACAAAGGAATTCATGAGAACACTAACATAGCAAACAGATAACACAAAGACAAAGGAATTCATGAGAACACTAACATAGCAAACAGATAACACAAAGACAAAGGAATTCATGAGAACACTAACACAGCAAACAGATAACACAAAGACAAAGGAATTCATGAGAACACTAACACAGCAAACAGATACCACAAAGATAAAGCAATTCATGAGAACACTAACATAGCAAACAGATACCACAAAGACAAAGCAATTCATGAGAACACTAACACAGCAAACAGATAACACAAAGACAAAGGAATTCATGAGAACACTAACACAGCAAAAAGTTAACACAAAGACAAAGGAATTCATGAGAACACTAACACAGCAAACAAATAACACAAAGACAAAGGAATTCATGAGAACACTAACACAGCAAACAGATACCACAAAGACAAAGGAATTCATGAGAACACTAACATAGTAAACAGATAACACAAAGACAAAGGAATTCATGAGAACACTGACATAGCAAACAGATACTACAAAAAAGGATTCATGAGAACACAACAGATACCACAAAGACAAAGGAATTAATGAAAACACTAACACAGCAAACAGATACCACAAAGACAAAGGAATTCATGAGAACACTAACATAACAAACAGATACCACACAGACAAAGGAATTCACGAGAACACCAACACAGCAAACAGATACCACAAAGATAAAGGAATTCATGAGAACACTAACGCAGCATACAGATACCACAAAGACAAAGGAATTCATGAAAACACTAACACAGCAAACAGATACCACAAAGACAAAGGAATTCATGAGAACACTAACATAACAAACAGATACTACAAAGACAAAGGAATTCATGAGAACACTAACATAGCAAACAGATACTACAAAGACAAAGGAATTCATGAGAACACTAACACAGCAAACAGATAACACAAAGACAAAAGAATTCATGAGAACACTAACGCAGTAAACAGATAACACAAAGACAAAGGAATTCATGAGAACACTAACATAACAAACAGATACCACACAGACAAAGGAATTCACGAGAACACTAACACAGCAAACAGATAACACAAAGACAAAGGAATTCACGAGAACACAGATACTACAAAGACCAAGGAATTCGAGACATTAATACAGCAAACAGATACCACAGACAGTGGAATTCATGAGAACACTAACATAGCAAACAGATAACACAAAGACAAAGGAATTCATGAGAACACTAACATAGCAAACAGATAACACAAAGACAAAAGAATTCATGAGAACACTAACACAGTAAACAGATAACACAAAGACAAAGGAATTCATGAGAACACTAACATAACAAACAGATACCACACAGACAAAGGAATTCACGAGAACACTAACACAGCAAACAGACAACACAAAGACAAAGGAATTCACGAGAACACAGATACTACAAAGACCAAGGAATTCGAGACATTAATACAGCAAACAGATACCATAGACAGTGGAATTCATGAGAACACTAACATAGCAAACAGATACCACAAAGACAAAGGAATTCGTGATAACACTAACAGCAAACAGATACAACATGCGAGTGAGGAATATACAACAGTGTCGGAATGGTCAGAATGTTTAGAATACGGGAATTTAAATGTTATATTTCATACTATATTTCCATAAACTATATAGAGATGCGCAGTAGAGTTATAGTATTTTGATTTTCAGAAATGGAGGCCCATTTTCAAACATAGGATTGTGAAAGTGTTGAAGTATTTGATACGCCAAGGATGCAACATGTTGGCAGTGCCGGGAATGCTGTCTTTTTCGACTGAGTATATTTATACAGATTTAATTTTTTGACGGTCTTTGATATGAATTAAATGACCTAACGGAAAAACGGGGACAGTATCATACAGTCACTTGAATAGTGGATATTTGCGCTTCAGTTGAAGGACAAGACTTTAATCACATGAAACATATGGAATTTGCATTTTATCCTGCAATCAAACGTTTTTGTTACCTACAAAGAGGTCGAACCAAGTAAAATGCATACTTGTTGAATATGCAAGATTGTGTCATTCCCATCACAAAACATATATTTTCTCATATCAAGTTTAATAGGATGTTGTCTCGTTAATGCATAACCCTTATCTTCATTTTAAATCCTACTTGCACTTAAAACTGCTCTTTGCAACAGTTGACATTTTCAAGCTTTGGAGATATTTGGATGCAAAATCTCCATAATACATTTTATATTTTTATTTGTATTTTGAATGAAACAGGAAAAATGCCTACAAAAATCTCCCCTCATTCCTGCCTCCAACTAATTTTTAAGTTTATTTTCCCAGGAAATTAACAAATATTGTTTATCCATGCAATTTGTCTATTTTTACTCTCATTGGTTATATATTTAATATTTTCGATAACAATTACCGGTCAAAAAGTTTTTTTAGCAGCTCAAGTTATTTCAGAGAAATTTTAAGACAAAAACCCTCAAACAAAATCCGAAAAGTATAAAAAAAAAAGGAGGCGTCGGATAAAATCAGCTAAACATTAATGGTTTTTATGACATAGTAAAACAAATAAAATTTTGCTGAGAGAATTATACCCAAATGAGATAGTTTTACTTCCCATATCAACAATGCATCAAATAATATTTTCCAATAACATAAGTACAAAACTGAAATCAAGTTGTAAAAGATTATAAAAATTTTATATTAAAGTAACACATAAATATAATCAACTGAATATGGGGAAAATGTGTCGGCAAACAATCATAAAATCTGCACTGTTATCATATGATAAGTACTAACAATATGCATGAAGAGTAAAGCATATTTTGGTTTCTAGTAAATATAACGCTACTAATAATTCTATTCTACTGACTAGACCTCTGACTTGTATTAAAGAACGTTAATTTCAAAAATAAATCTTATATGAAAATGGCATTTTTAAATATTTTTTTGTGTGAAAAATTCACTTAAGTCTGGACTGAATCGCCCGAGTTGTCTGCAAGGAGAAAAAAATAACAATCCAAAGATACTAATATGATAAATTTATAATATGCTGTATACGACGCATTTCAAGGAGTTACCTCTCATCAGCAGCATTAAAACCGAAACATTTGGAAGACCAAAAACCATACTTATATTAAACAAGAAGTACTCAACCAAAAATACCGAAATAGGAAGCCAAATTTCAGCTAAGGAGATCTACCATGTGCAATACAAGGAATGAACCCTTAGTATTTCTATTATTTTTAAATTTTGCTAAATACTGGTAATTTCTGTAACAAATCAATGAATAATAATGTCAGACACGTCTGACGAAATGTCTTAATTGTTTTTCGTTTTGTTTTGGTTTTATGCAATTTTCTTAGTATTAGTAATGGCCGCTACATTGGACCAAGGTCTGGATCCCTAGACAAAAGTTTGAAAGAGGAAAAGTCCATCACAGTTTTGTTAGAATCAACGCAGTAGTTTCAGAGGAAATTTTTAGATATTATGTCGCTTTTTGTACTTTTGTTATGTCGTCCATATTTGTACAATTTGGAAAGGAGGCAACTAAGGTTTGCATGGTTTCAATCCCACGCCCTCGCAGCTTCATAGGAGAAAATTTTTAAATAAATTTTGCCTAATTTTTTAATTTTTTTACGACAGTCATATTTGTTGGAATTCGGGACTCATTTTGAAAGTCGACAAGTTCACAAAAGTTAAGTTTCAATTGGCCCGGTAATTTCAAAAGAGAATATCAAAATGCAAGTTTACAGACGACAACGGGGTTACAGGATATTTACAGATATTATTCCAAAAATATATTGTTTATTTGAATTTATCACCGCTGAGTCTAAATGAATGCTATACACGTAATATAATACTGTTTAACAAATATAGCCGATATTGTGTATTTATTTATGACATCTGTCAGTTTAATGTCATTGAATGTTTAAAAATTTCATGAAAGAAGAAAATGTATAATAATTCAGTTATATTATTTTGACTGTGTCCTATTACTTATCATGAATGTTGTTTGGTATATGACGGTATTATATACAATTCCACTTACGCTTCAGTTATATTATTTTGACTGTGTCCTATTAAATATCATGGATGTTGTTTGGTATATCAGGGTATTATATACAATTCCACTTACGCTTTATTACGTCCTTATCGTTTAAAAACCATTTACGGTCATTATATGAACATTGTAAATTTAAACATAATTCCATATGATAAAAGGCTAACAGACAACAACAATTATAGGAATATATAACAAGGAGTCTATAGATAAAGCAGTGTACACCGTCGCGACAGCTATTGCATTTTCTGCCGTTTAGATCACTTGATATATAAAACGTCACACTTTCTCGTGGACAAATATTGATTTAACGCTTATCTGTTCAATGTTTTGAATGAGAAAAGGAACGGTAATAGTTGAGTTAATTATAGTTCAACGTGAGATTATAGTAATTTTTTGAATATTGAATACAATATGTAAGTGATTTTGACAAATTTATGTTCTATCTAAAAATTTATTTAAATTATTCACTTTACTTTTTCTCTACATCTTCCCAAGACGTCAGAGGTAACTTAAAATAAATCCACATATGATGTTATTATCTCTCTTCCGAATGACCGATTGTTTTTTTCCTGGGGTATGGATGACCCTGATTTGGCGACTTTATCAATGGTTTACTACTTTATTACCATACAATGTACCTAATACCAGAAATTTTTATAATCTCAACAGAGAAAAAAAAACAAGTCATGACTAAAGGGAATTTATGAAATTGCTCTAGTATATATATACATTTTTTTTAAGTCACAGCGTCCACGTATAGTAAAAGCGATGCTTTTCACAGGTTTTATATTAATAAAAAATGTAATTCTAATTATGATAAATAAATTCTAGCATCACGAGTAAGTGAAATCTTTATTTTTACACATGACAGACTTGGTTATTTTAAAGATTCTAAATGTAAAATAATAATAAATAAGTGTGGAAGGCCTGGCTGTGACTTTTCTGAGGTATTGCAGTCAAAGCTTGTTCACAATTGAACTGTTATCATGTATACTTAGGAATTTCTGTCAAGAATTTATTTACTACCTTCTGTAGGATTTTCCGTCTTCCTGGAGTTGACACTTCATTCGATACTTCGCGGGATGCTATCAGTTTACAATATGACGTGTTCGGTAAGGAGGGAGAACATGTTTGTCCTTCCGAAGCACCTGATGTCACCCCCGATTTTTGATGGAGTTCAGATTACTAGTGTTTCCACTTCCCTCAAGTCTTGTTCTAATTTTGTTTTACCTTGTTATGTATTTTTTTAAATTTTCTTTGTTAAATCTTGTTATAGTCGTTTGCTGTGTTACATTTTCACGAGTTTGTCTTTCCTTATGGACTTTTCCCATTTTCGTATCACTTAGCTATCTCTCTTCTATCATATTATAAGATTCATTTTTTTTTAAGATGACAGTGACAACAAAATTTAACCTTGTATATATAAATTACACTTATTACATTTTACTGGTCGTATTTACACCATTGCGGCTGCATCAATGCACCCTTTGGCTAAACTTGCATTCAAATCTATGGTTAACGCCTTCATACAATGTTGTATGATATAAATATACATCTGCAGTAAACATTTAGTGAAAGTCGAATAACAAAACTCATAAAATAAAACGCTCTTTGAAGCTGCATCTGTGAACATGTATTAAATGATCATTTGAACAGAACTCAGACGGAAGGAATATGTTTTATGTCTGATAAGTTACACCTGTTCAGATACAGTTTCTTCCAGAGAATGACTTAATTAATGTCATCAACCTATATACCATCGTACTTCAGCAGAATCCCTGTTTCCTCTTGACCAAATATATATGATATTTTAATATTTGGTAGAGACTACCTGTCTTCTAATTACAGACTAAATACATGCTTGATACTACGTTAGAAAGACGAGCAATCTACAACCTATGCATGCTGGATGATCCTTTAGAAAGAGACCAGTCTACAAACAGAACTAACAAAAAGACTGGATAGTACTTAGTAAACATCTACCTTATTACCCTAGTACAGGCTAAACAATACGACATCTACAACCTAGGCTGAATAATACTAGTCTACATGCTACTGACCTAATATATGCTGAACAATATGATCAGTCCAAGCCCTACAGGCCTAACATTGGCTAACTAATACTATCGGCCTACAACCTACACTAAAGACCTATAATACAGACCAAACAATACGACCAGTCTACAATCTACAGACCTATAATATAAACCGATTAATACGACCAGGCTTTAATCTACAGACCTACAATACAGATTGAAGAATGCGGCCATTCTACAATCTTCTGACCTATAATACAGACCGACCAATATGACCAGTCTCAATCTAGACTTATAATACAGACCAAACAATACGACCAGTCTATAATCTACGGACCAAATATAAGCCAGGTAATACTGAATAAGTAAAAATTTCCAGTCTGTAGTCTACAGACCTATTGTATGTTGGATAATATTGACAGGTCAACGCAGGCTTGGTTGTACTTGGTTAAAGTATACATACTTAACATATGTAGAATATTCATATTCAGTCTATGGATCATATATAGACTAAATAATACTTAGTAAGGAATGCCAGTCTACATAGCTAACACAGGCTGGATAAACGTAGTCGGTACAAATCAATAAAGGGCGGATGTAATTTTGTTATAGTATCAGTCTATAGTCTACATACCGATTGGTATGTCATTTACTAGTATTGCATTTTCTGTTATCCTTTTGTTTATAAGCAAAACATTTATTTAAGACGACAAGTATAGACTATATATAATACTTAATACAAATATCAGCCAACAATCACAATATAGACTTGATGTATATAAAATCGACCAGTCTATAAAGATCCGATACATGCTGGATTATACTTTCCCAAAATATCAGTCTAAAGTCTACATATGCAAAACATTTAGTACCGACGACTATACATGGGCTTGATAATACTTAGTAAAGTATAGAGGCTGGGTAATACTTAATAAAAATCGACCAGTCTACACAATAAAAGCTGGATAATAATTGATAAAGTTGACCAGTATGCAGTCTAAGACATTCAAGAACTGGATAAAAATTTTAGTCAAATCTACCAGTCAAGATCTATAAGGGAGCATCCATTTGAATTTTATTGACGGAGAAGGAGAAGGACCATGAAATTTTTTTTCAGATGTCTGTGAGCTTTTCTTTGCGATCGGTTTTGGGTTATTATTTCTTGAATAAACAACAAAATGGATATCAGGAAAGGTCAGCCATGACATAACAATCAATTAACAGAACTACAGATACAAAAAATAATATAAAAGATCATAAAAAACACATAAACGCAACAGCGAGTCAGGTTAGAAAGGTAATAAGTAAGTCTCGCATAACAAAATGTGCGTGACAAAAATGACGGCATTGATTTTTTGTTTGTCATTTTTTATTTCTGTTAATCGTTTGAGGACTGCTTAGCGTAAAGCACAGTCTTTATATGTTTGAAAAGTTTTGGTAAGAATCGAACCTGATGGTTAATCATACAATAAATTGGCATGCCATTATTATATCAAAATAACTGGTTTTTGGAATATATAAATCAGCAATGATTAGACATTTAACTACCTGCCAAAAAAACTGAAAATAAAACCTAATCAGATCACTTCCTGTCGTGAATATTTATTGAACATACATTCTTGTCCATTCACTTCATGTCATGAGTACTTATCTGGGATCCTGAGTGTAATCCTCCTTGTCCAAGCGGTCTTCCTCTGGATTTGTAGTTAAGCTATCGCAGCGAAAAATATTTAACCAGGGGTCAGGTTATCAGAGACTGCTTACTCTTCCGGAGCACCTGAGTCTACCCCCAGTGTTTTGGTAGGGGACCATGTTGTTCGTATGTTTTTAGTTTTTAATTGTGCATGTATTGTTTTGTTCTTGTCTTCTTTGTTCTCCTGAGTTTGTCAGTTGTTTCGATTTTCCCCTCCTTCGAGTGTCCCTTTTGTATTTCTTGACTTTGCTTATCATGAATACATACTAAATATACACCCTAATCCGTAGGTACTTACTGAAAATACACCCTAATAATTTTACTTTCTGTCATAAGTACTTACTTAACATATATCCTAATCCATCCACTTCCTGCCAGAAGAACATTGTACTTACTGAACATTCATCCTAGTCCGTTCACGTCCTGTCAGAATCACTTACTGTTACTGAACATAAATCCTAGTCAGTTCACTTCCTGTCAGAAGTAATTACTGAACATACATCCTAGAAGTACTTACTGAACATTCATCCTAGCCTGTTCACTACCTGTCAGAAGTACTTACTGAACATTCATCCTAGTCCGTTCACTTCCTGTCAGAATTACTTACTCAACATACATCCTAGTGCGTTCACTTCCTGTCAGAAGTACTTACTGAACATTCATCCTAGTCCGTTAACTTCCTGTCAGAATTACTTACTGAACATACATCCTAGTCCGTTCACTTCCTGTCAGAATTAGTTAATGAACATACAGCCTAGTCCGTTCACTCCCTGTCAGAAGTATTTACTGAACATACATCCTAGAAGTACTTACTGAACATTCGTCCTAGTCCGTTCACTTCCTGTCAGAATTACTTACTGAACATACATCCTAGTCCGTTCACTTCCTGTCAGACGTACCTATTAGTCCGTTCACTTCCTGTCAGACGTACTTACTAGTCCGTTCACTTCCTGTCAGAGGTACTTACTAGTCCGTTCACTTCCTGTCAGAAGTACTTACTGAACATACCTCCTAGTCGGTTCACTTCCTTTCAGAATTACTTACTGAACATACATCCTAGTCCGTTCACTTCCTGCCATCCATGACAACATTTATATCGAGTGACATACTGAGGTTGGTACCGCTGCCTAGTTGTCTTATAGTAATGGGTTCTGCAATAGAAATTAAAATATACGGTAAATTAGACTCTTATTATTCTGTTTATATTATGAAAGGGGTTAATTTTTAGGAGTAACTTTCCCTAGGCTCAATACCCTAATACTAAGCCTTTATTGAGCAATAAGTATATTTTTTTAAAGATTATTGACTTAAATATAAGTATTTTAAATTTCGTATAAGAGAAGGTTATAATTAAGCTGCGAGGGCGTAGTTCTTTTGGTCTATTTGTGACCATGCTATGGGTATTTACTGAAAATACATCCTAGTCCAGTCACTTCCCGTCATAAGACCCGCACATATCACAAAAAAGTTTACAACTTTCATTAAAAATGAGTGAATATTAAATTTACTTTGCAATGGTTCTGCATAGATAGGGAACTAGTCTATTGGAATCTAGATAATAACTGCTATTAAATGATTAATCGACTTTGGAATATGAAATTCGCTTATTGCATAATCTACTATGATGGGATAACCGGGTAATCAAAAAATATTATTGTGCAACTTTCGAAGTGACAAATCAGAATATTCTAAGCATATTAAACTGCACAATAAAAATATAGTGGTCATGTAGTTATAAACGTGTAATAAAAAAAACTACAGTGAATACATTTATGTTATACTCACCAAAACCAGCGGCTCCCAAGAGCCTTTATCGCTCACCTGAATATCATTTGCAGACTTAAAACAGAATAAATCGCTTGACTAAGTCCATCTTGGTAGACAGTCTGGAACATTGCTGTCAATTTGGGTTCCAACTGACTAACTGGTTTTGGAAAATTGGGTTCCAAATTGTTCAGACAAGGAAATATTTTGATGAATATTCCCAACTATTTTCGGCTTTGATGGCTACCTTGGATGGCGGGCAAGGTAATCGGATAAATGTTTGAAAGAGGCCCATTTAAGGACCATCGCCTCCAGGTTGGGTTTCAATTGGTTCACTGGTACTATACAAGATTTTTAAGTGAATTTTCTGATAGGGTCCTACATTAAACTATGTTCGACTGCCATAAGATAATTTCTATGAACCATTGTTGCCAAGCTTGTCTAAGTGATTCCAGAAAAAGAGATCTTTAGAAGAATTTTCCATTGGGTTCTACAATAAATTAAGTTGGCCTATTTCAAACATCTTGGATCCCGATGCAAGTCATCGCGTATAATTCTGAAAGAGGACCATTGATGCAAAGTTTGGTTCCAATTGGCTTAGCGCTTTCAGACAAGTAGATCTTTCAGGGAATTTCCAATTGGGTCCAATGTTAAGCTACACGTAAGTTTGCACGTGGCAGGCATCTTGGATGGTGGTCTGAGTCATCGGATTCTCCAAGAAAACTACACAGGGACCACGGCCGCCAAGTCTGGTTCCAATTGGCTTAGTGGTTTCTGGCATGAAGATCTTTTGCTGAATTTTCACATAAGGTACTATGTTAAACTACGTTTGATTGTGGCGGCCATGCATCTAGGATGGCAGTCCTGGTCATTAGATATAGTTCTGAAAGAGAATTATCTAAGAACCACTGCTGCCAAGTTCGGTTCCAACTATCTTGGTGGTTACAGGCAAGTAGATCTTTAACTAAATTTCCCCATAAGGTCCTATGTTAAACTAAGTTTGCCTGTGGCATCTTAAACAACTAAATTTGATATAAAAAGGCAGGATCAGGATTTTGGCAAAAAATAAAAAGACAGAATACTATTGGTGCGAAAAAAATGCATGACCCATGTCAATGAGGAAATTTTTGGGTTTAAATGAAAATAAAAATTTAGGCGGGAAAAAAATCCAGGACCCAAATTTCGCCGAAAAAAACGACAGGTTCAAACATTCGATCCTATCCCCCCACCCCCTGAAAACCAAATGTTTGCTCTCTTATATGCATGTCCTCAATACTATGACCAAGTTGTCAGAAATGATTTCCAACTGGACAATCTTTGTCTGCGATTCTAACGGAATGTAAATGTTAAACAAAACAATTTGCAGATCTTTTGGACCAATGTAAACTACACAAGATAACTAAAACTTTAAGATAACTCTGTAAAAATTTCATAATAGTGAAAATCGTCAAAATTCCAAAAGATAAAATACTTTATTTCCCTTTGTTGGCATTAACATACCAAGGTCTGTCAACTGAGCGATATCTATTGTCACACAACTTCGATGTTCAGGGTTATGTTCAGCCTTTGTTGATATCATCACGAATTCATTAGCCGATACAAGTTATATTTCACAAAATAGCCTAGATATCATGTTTAACTAGAATTAACACCTCACAGGAATAAACACTCCTATACGGATGATACCCACTAGCAATGTCCTTATGTGATTTCCCTTTTATTCTTCTTTTTGGGGAGGGGAGATCACCTTGCTAGTGCTTTAGTTTTTATTCAGTTCGCTGCATGTTTTACTATTCTAGTGTAGTACATGCATTTGTTTGTTGTGTTACTGTCGCCATTGTCTTTGAATTTTTGTAAAATTTGAATTCGATACGAAGCACCTGATGGACAAAAAAATTTAGTCTTCTAGACCATTTGATTCAAAGGTCCGTCTGTCATTCCTCCGGCAACTGTGCCACAATAAAAGAGATGAACAAAGTTTACTTGAAGTAGTAGCCTTGTATACTGTTTTATAAAATTCTCGATAGAAATAATAAATTTACATGGAGAATAAATAACAACATTTTTTTTCTGAACAATCGTGACTGGATATATTCTATATCTGAACAATCGTGACTGGATATATTCTGTATCTGAACAGTCGTGACTGGATATATTCTGTATCTTTTACTGTTTTCAAAATATTTAGTTTTTTTAATTTTACAACCCGTCCAAAAGTTAAACCTGTGCACAATAAAAACAGTTGTAATACTGATATATATGGAATATAATTCAATCTGTATTAAATATTTATAGGAAATCTGGGACAATATTCTAAATAATAGATAGGAAAGACATAAATTTTCATCTTTAGATCAAAGTCTTGATTTCTCTAATCTATTATCATGCTGACAATTATTCTGTTCCGAAATAATCGTTCTGTAGACATCTATATGTGTATTCCGAAATAATCGTTACTGAGTGCCACCGCATATTATCTGGATTCACTTTCTTAAAGGTAAGAATCTGTGTCAGAATGCTGATACAATTCAATTCAAACTTTATTGCAAACATAAAATCCAGTGGGTTATAGCAATACAAATACATTTAGATCACACCATAACAGAAACGGACAAATACATGATATGAAAACAGTTTTCAACCTCTTTTCAACCCCCTTTCCTTAATTCTAATGACTGAAATATAAAAGAAACAACTGTTTCTATATCTTCGGGTGTTGATGGAGTTCGAATTATTTTTAAATTTTCCTCTGTATCCAGAAAGTTAAAAGTGGGATTTTCTAGAAATATTTTGGGCAAAAGAATACCGAAGCGAGAGAACAATGGGAAAAGTCAACAAACAAATGCCACATGGATACACGTATAACTGAAAGAATACAAAGCTTATGATAAACTAAACAAATCTAGAACAAGACAGTACAGAAACTAAAGTACTAGCAATGTGAACTCTCATTAAAACACGGAGGTGACATCAGTTGCCCCGGAAGGGTAAGCATGTCCTGCTCCGTTAACGGCACCCATCAGATTGCCAGTGAAGTGACAAGTCCGGTGAAATGTCAATTCCAGAAGGACGTGAAATCTAACTGACGATATATAGTCTCAGTCGCAAGATAGAAACTTCTTATCGGTCATTCAATAGGTGACGACGACCAGAAAACCTTTTGGAGTGATGAAATTAACAGATACTGAACATACCCCTGTCTTAGAAGTTTATGTGACAGCAATCTCGCTCTGAAGAATCAACGGTGAAATGTACATCCCATAGACTCGGGACCCATGTATGTTACTGCTAAGAAATGGGAAGTTCACAATCCGAAAATAAGAATCATCACGTTTGTCATAAAGTTTTGATTTCAATCGCCCATTATTATCTATGTACAAATATAAATCTAGGTATGAAGCAGACGTGGGTGCGTATGTGGTCTAGTTCAAGTTCAGTGGGATAGATGAGATGTACTTTAAGGTACTCCTTAAAGTAAGGATTATTAAGGTTTTCTCAGTTCCAAATTTATCCTATAATCAAAGAAAAAATGACATTTATCCTCAACATTTTTACATAGTTCACACAATCTATGTTTTCGTAGAATGTTAGCATATCTCCATCTTTCTTTCATTAATCGTGATCAGATACTCTATTTGGTTAAAATCTTACGCTTTTGATTATTTGGATGAAACAGATAAAGATTTTCAGTATATTTTTTTTTATTCCGAAATCATATAAATAATTTTTATAATTTCCATTTAGATTAGTTATTTTATGCAAAATTAAATTAAGGTAATATTTTGTGAAAGAAGCGTTATTTATTGTTTTTAGCTTTTTTGATAGTTTTGAATTTTTAAAATTTGAAATGGTTTTAAAAACAATTTTTGACTCGTTGGCAAGTTTGTTGCATATGTGTACCTTTGTCATTTAATTCTTCTGTTCTTTCGAAATAGGATTAATTTCTTTATTACATAATCTACATAAATATACTATTGTCTGCTTTTTAATGGTAGTATTTTAAGTTCTTCTCTAACCACCATATTTGTCAATCATCTCTTCGTACCCAACATTTTTTTTATGAAACTTAGTTGTATTTTTTCAAAAGGGATTTTGTACAATGTATTCTAATACGAAAATTATTGAATGCAATGGTCATTTTTTTAATTTAAGGCCTAAGTTAAAATTAGGTATGTTTGCTGTAGCCCCGCTCGCCCCTCCAAAATTGGCTCTACCCAAAAACATTTATTGACCTTGTGAGTGTCATTTTTTTTTTACTTTCCAATTTCAGACGAATTAACTACTTACCCATCCGGAGCACCAGAGTTCCCTCCTGGTTTTTATAGGAGTTCGTATTGTTTACTGTTTTTTTGTTTTCAGTGTTTATTTGTTGAGTTTGTGGTTGTTAATTTGTCTTCCTGGGTTTGTTTGTCTTGTGCTTCATAGGCATATTTGTCATCTTCGATAAAGCACTTGCTGTATCTTCCGTATCACACTTATCCTGTATAGCATATTCTTTATCACACGGCCCCTTGTAGCATGGCTACGAATCCCTCATTCGAAATTATCCAATGGAAAATATTGGAGACCTATGTGATACACCATTAATTGATAATGCAAAGTTAGGCTTAAAATATTCTTTGTTTACTGTAGTCCAATCCATACAAAGGAGGGTATAGTATGTAGGTTGGCATGTTTTGGGAAGGGGATCATACTGATGATTAAATTCATGAAAAGTAATTTATGTGACTCTACTAAAATTGGAAATTGAAAAAGTCAATATTTTTTTTAGGTCGGGCCGATTTTGGAATGGGCAGGCGGACCTAATTTTAATGTATGCCCGATACAGGAACAATTTCGTACATGTCATTTGTGAACCCAATTTCAAGAACATGGGGCAATATATGATAAAGTGAATCACTCGGAACACAGGCTCCCGAGCTAATAAACTGGTAGCTATGGTTGATATGAAATGTGATACGGATTTTGCCATGTATTATTCTCTGTATATTTTGTCTATTTGTTAGGTTTATTGTATTAGTGGTTTGATGTTTGACACCATTGCATGTATTAACAGGTATGTTATAACATCTTGAGGACAGACGTGTTCAGTCACATTTACCACTTTAGTATGGAATGAACTATATTAGTATATTAGTAATATCCTCATTAAGCGTTATTTATTGACCCTTTTAACAATGTAACATAACACTTATAGTGACCAAAAATCGTCATTTTTCCCCTGAGAAAACTTTAGAGATTTAGGAACTTGAGAGAAAATGCCAGTCTAAGACGATAAATAGGTTATCAAAATTTTTATAGGTTGAGAAGTAAAATTTACAACCGATGTACAGAATACGGAGACCTTGTGCTGTGGTCTAATGCCACAACTATATAAGACCAAATGATGATATTTCACAATTATATCAAGCTGTCAAATTCCAAATGATATATAGTTTTCTTACTTTTCCCGGTTTTTTTTGGTGGGGTCCATGTTGTTCATATGCTTTTTGTTTTAAAGTGTAGTGTTTGTATTGTTTTGGTCTTGTCTTCGTTGTTGTCTGGAGTGTGTCCGATGTTTTCGATTTCCCCCTCCAAATATCCCTTGACTTTACTTATGGTTCATTGAATGATTTGTAAAATGACAGAATGGATATCAAAATATTGTTCAAATAATAAAAGATTTAGACAAAATAAAAAAGTCACTAAATTATTCGGAAGGTTGTTACTGAGCAGAAACTTGTCGTATACTAGTATGCTCCATACTTCATAATTTTAGGATTTATCAGTCTGCAGTATTTATATGCAAGAATGCAAATGTTTAATAGTTTTGAAATGGTAGCAGAATTTTATATAAAACTCCAATATATACAGTGCAGTTAAGATACAAAATACAAATACATTGTCAATCACGACGTCCATTAATAAGCAGTATAATTATAAGTAATCACAGTATATACAATTGATTTGAAATTAATTACATTGATTATTGAAATTGTACAAACAGTGCATACATGAACATACAAACATGAACAAACATACATGAACATACCAACATGAACATAAAAACATGAATATACATACATAAACATACATACATGAACATACAAACATGAACAGACATACATGAACATACAAACATGAACAAACATACATGAGAAAACATACATGAACATACATACATGAACATACATACATGAACATACAAACATGAAAAAGTTTATTCTTATTATAATTGAAGATACTTAGAATTTTCTGTTTTCTCATTTCAAAAATCGCATAATATTGAAAGTTGCTATGATGGTCAAATAATTACGGTGTTTCCGAAAACTTTCGAAAAGCACAACTAAGGCTGAATTTTACATAATTGTGGTCGTAACTTGCAAAACTAAATTTGAACAGATTCAAAATACCAGACAGAATAGTTCTATCAATTCAGGTTAGTACTGCTAATACGTCAAAGAAACAAGTCAAAAGACTTACGGTGATGCGTTCTTTATCTTCAACTCACCGTGCAATAAGGAAAAAAAATCTTGCACTCCACATTTACTATCAAGTCGCCTCCTACATTTACTATCAAGTCGCCTCCTATGACCATAACATTTACTATCAAGTCGCCCCCTATAACCGTAAAATTTACTATCAAGTCGCCTCTTATGACCGGTACATTTACTATCAAGTCGCCCCCTATGACCGCCACATTTACTATCAAGTCGCCCCCTATGACCGCCACATT
Organism: Mytilisepta virgata; assembly: GCA_028015205.1. Taxonomy (NCBI): domain Eukaryota; kingdom Metazoa; phylum Mollusca; class Bivalvia; order Mytilida; family Mytilidae; genus Mytilisepta; species Mytilisepta virgata. The sequence goes on from CM051511.1 coordinate 42,018,996, forward strand.
TACTATCAAGTCGCCTCTTGTGATCGGTACATTTACTATCAAGTCGCCTCCTATGACCGGTACATTTACTATCAAGTCGCCTCCTATGACCGGCCACATTTACTATCAAGTCGCCTCCTATGATCGGTACATTTACTATCAAATCGCCCCCTATGACCGCTACATTTACTATCAAGTCGCCTCCAATGACCGCTACATTTACTATCAAGTCGCCTCCTATGACAGGCCACATTTAGTATCAAGTCGCCTCCTATGACAGGCCACATTTAGTATCAAGTCGCCTCCTATGACAGGCCACATTTAGTATCAAGTCGCCTCCTATGGCAGGCCACATTTAGTATCAAGTCGCCTCCTATGACCGGCCACATTTAGTATCAAGTCGCCTCCTATGACAGGACACATTTAGTATCAAGTCGCCTCCTATGACAGGACACATTTACTATCAAGTCGCCTCCTATGACAGGACACATTTAGTATCAAGTCGCCTCCTATGGCAGGACACATTTAGTATCAAGTCGCCTCCTATGACAGGACACATTTACTATCAAGTCGTCTCCTATGACCGCTACATTTACTATCAAGCGCCCCCTATGACCGCTACATTTAGTATCAAGTCGCCTCCTATGACAGGCCACATTTACTATCAAGTCGCCTCCTATGACAGGCCACATTTAGTATCAAGTCGCCTCCTATGACAGGACACATTTACTATCAAGTCGTCTCCTATGACCGCTACATTTACTATCAAGCGCCCCCCTTGACCGCTACATTTAGTATCAAGTCGCCTCCTATGACAGGCCACATTTACTATCAAGTCGCCTCCTATGACAGGCCACATTTAGTATCAAGTCGCCTCCTATGACAGGACACATTTAGTATCAAGTCGCCTCCTATGACAGGACACATTTACTATCAAGTCGCCTCCTATGACAGGACACATTTAGTATCAAGTCGCCTCCTATGGCAGGACACATTTACTATCAAGTCGTCTCCTATGACCGCTACATTTACTATCAAGCGCCCCCTATGACCGCTACATTTAGTATCAAGTCGCCTCCTATGACAGGCCACATTTACTATCAAGTCGCCTCCTATGACAGGCCACATTTAGTATCAAGTCGCCTCCTATGACCGGCCACATTTAGTATCAAGTCGCCTCCTATGACAGGCCACATTTAGTATCAAGTCGCCTCCTATGACAGGCCACATTTAGTATCAAGTCGCCTCCTATGACAGGACACATTTACTATCAAGTCGTCTCCTATGACCGCTACATTTACTATCAAGCGCCCCCTATGACCGCTACATTTAGTATCAAGTCGCCTCCTATGACAGGCCACATTTACTATCAAGTCGCCTCCTATGACAGGACACATTTAGTATCAAGTCGCCTCCTATGACAGGACACATTTACTATCAAGTCGTCTCCTATGACCGCTACATTTACTATCAAGCGCCCCCTATGACCGCTACATTTAGTATCAAGTCGCCTCCTATGACAGGACACATTTAGTATCAAGTCGCCTCCTATGACCGCTACATTTAGTATCAAGTCGCCTCCTATGACAGGACACATTTAGTATCAAGTCGCCTCCTATGACAGGCCACATTTACTATCAAGTCGCCTCCTATGACAGGCCACATTTAGTATCAAGTCGCCTCCTATGACAGGACACATTTACTATCAAGTCGTCTCCTATGACCGCTACATTTACTATCAAGCGCCCCCCTTGACCGCTACATTTAGTATCAAGTCGCCTCCTGTGACAGGCCACATTTACTATCAAGTCGCCTCCTATGACAGGCCACATTTACTATCAAGTCGCCTCCTATGACCGTAACATTTACTACAGTAAAATGTGTGTGAGTGTTTGTTTATTTGTACAATCATAAAAAATGAATGACCAGATGTACTCTGTCATATGCCACGCACAGCCAAAATAATTTGTTGACATTTTTAATTTTTTTTTTTTTTTTTTCTTTTTTTGTTAATCGGACGTTACATTTTTATTACGATTGTGTCATTTTTATTCTGTAAAAGTCTATAAATTAAATTAAGACGTTTTTCATATAGCAACTGATCCTGTCCTTGTTCTGGGTGTATAGAAATGAAAGTATTAGATATACCCCTGAGGGCGTTAGTCCAACAGGTGTATATCCTATTTACATCATGATGCTCTTAAAAGTGCAAACAATAGGTTTTAATAATTTAGAATGAGTGTCTTTCGGGAATTTCCCCTTGTGCAAAGATAAACTATGATAAATGCAGGATATCTGGTTAAATTTTATGGCATCATGATGTAAATTGTAATATTAATAACACTTATGTAATGGACAACTGTATAGTCGTTATAAAAAATACTGTGCCCTAGAAACTGCTTTCTTCATGGGAAATCGTGGGTTTAATAAAATGTAAAGATCTTGTACTATTTGGGCCTGAAATTTAAAAGGCTTCTCTATAGAAACAAAACATTTGTTCCTATGTCAGACATTGTATTTTGTGCAAAAATAAATGAATAAAATAAAGAAAACAGAAAATTAGTTCATTGGTAAATTTAATGGATCTAAGCATTAGTAAAAGTTATTCTCAATTAGTCATAAAGGTACAGGGGCAGTTTTAACTTTATTTTCAAGACATTTTTGAAGCACTCCCTAAAACGATTTTTCATGTTTCTTTGTGACATAAAGAAGTAAAATTATAATATCACATTATAATATCCCGTCTTCATTATTCTGTTTAATACGAAAACGAAAATTCTTTATCCAGTTATTTTTACATAAACTACTGTATGTAAGTCTTCGGATCAATCGTCATATGAGTAACGGTAATTCTGGTAATTACGGACGTAAGTATGATCGGTATCCATTCTAGACTGTAATGGATGTCTAATTTGGTTAGTTCAAAAGGTACAATTATTGGACATCAATGAATGTGAACGGTGGGTTTTGTTTAGAACAATCAATTAATCCATTGGTTGTATTTATTGTAGAACCAATCGATTAAGTCGTTACAAACGATGGTTGCATGTAAACAGTATTGCAGGTCGGAAATGGAAAATGTATTATGTCAATTTTCTTTTATTTCAATATCTCCTAATTATCAAATTATTTTGTTGTTAAGGTATTGAATTTAGAAGATTATTTAACGAAAGTGAAATATCACGCGAGTTTGTCAATAAACCACGATTTTTTCAAAGAAATATGAAACAAATCACGCAGGTTTCTTATAAGAAAATCTTTGTTAAGGGTTTTAGTTAACGAATAAAATATCAATAAATTATAAGGATAAAAGCTGTAAAAAGCTTTAGTATCAGTTCATATTTCTTTACGATGCCAGACCTCATGCCAGTTTCGAAATCCTAAAACTTTTACCTAAAGTACCGTAAATGATAGAACTCCAATACAATTATACAAGTAATACATGCAAAATTCTTTGTTGTTTATAATTAATATGTTCTCACATTACAGGTTTGGTGCACGAGATATGCATTGTACTGAAGGCCAAAAATGTGAACTCAAAATGTCGAAAGGAAGATTAACATGCCAAAATAACTGACCAAAAGCAAAAACTATCTAAAACATGGCTATGAACGAGGGAGATACTCCTTACTTTTAAAAAAATTAACAATTTTAAATTCTAAGAATCATTTTCACACCATTCGGGCCACTGAACTGGCGACTTAAAGACCACCAGCCGGGGAATCTAAAAAATCATTAGTTCCAATAGACTAAATCCATTTATGATACCAATTTTCAAATATTTTATGATAGCCTTTGATGAGCAAGATATGCATATTTCGTCCAATTATACTCTTCACTTGCGCTCAAATGTTTGATGTTGCAAACCAAACCAATAACCGAAATGTTAAGTACGAAAAAAGTAAAGCTAAAAACCATCTAGGGACGTAGGAAGGGGGGGGGCTCCTTAGTATAAGATATATTATAGAAGAAGATAATACCCAGTGTACGGAAAACTGACCTTATTTTATGACCCAGAGGCACGGATTAATTCCATTAGTTCTTAATAACTTGCATGTGTTAGTGAGTCGATGAAGAATCACTGATGCCTATATAACTTACTTACTTACGTTCTTTAACAATACACTCTAAGTCTGTTTATATTGCAATATATCGGAACGCATTTAAGTGTAATGGAAGCGGGAGGTTTAGCGGGCAGTAAAACCTGGTTTAACCCACCATTTCCATCGGAAATGCATGTATCAAGTCAGGACCATTACCCTTATTTCCACTTTTCTGGTGCTTGGCTTGACTTTGCCTGTTATATAAGGACTACCCCCCCCCCCCCCTTTTTTTACTATTCCTTTTGACAACTGCCTTGGAGTTCGGTAATTTGGTTATTACCTTTATTCACAGATAAATCTCCCGACGCCTTATTATCTTGCCGAACTCGGACCTACACTGTAAGTCACTGATAAATCCTCCAATGCCTAAATAACTGCCTGAACTCTGACCTATACACTCTAAATCACGCATAAATCCCCCGATGCCTAAATAACTCGCCGAACTCTGTGGACAATAAACGCGGAGCCACGTATTAAACACCAATGGCTAAATAATTTGCCTAACTTCGTAACCAATACGCTCTTAGCCTTAACAATTCACATACGTTCGATACCAATACGCTCTTCTCCAAGTCACGGATACATTGTAATACTCGATTCCTGGATAATTTACCTAGAACGTCTTTGACTAATGAACTCTTAGTTTTTAAGTCATGGAAAATCCCAGATGCTTTAATAACTTACCTACGTTCGTGACCAATACACCACTTCTTTGTACCTCCACAGTTTGGTTTCCATACTTTGACCATTCTAGTATATCTCTGGATACATGGCACTCTTACTAATATCATTTGTACATCCTGATACGGACAAACATTTGGCCTGCAATAAAAATACAATATATATCAAACAGTTCATGACGATAGCGCAGATAGCAAATAAAGAGCTCATGATACGATCGTAACTTTGATCCTTTTTATCTCGGAAAAAGTAAAAGATAGAAAAAATTAGTTATCAAAGCACTCATCGACGTGAAATAACAGAAAAAATTCCCCATAACAATTGGATGAAAAATTTTAGAAAATATTTTAAATATGAAGCCATACTGCCTTTTTGGTCCTTTTTACCCCTTGTATCTTAATAACCGTACCATAAAACGTCCACAAATATTTCGTTTGTATAGAAATTAAACGTTTTAAATTTGACAACAAAATAACCGACCTATGTGTAGTTTACGGTGACTCTTATCAGCATGACCACAGTCTTCTATGATTGTGTGTTATTGTTTTATATTTCCCAGAATGGCTTCGCTTTGAATTCAAGACGGTCAGAATCATCATCGGAAACACACGACCGGTCGCGCTTACGCTTTTCTACACCGTAAGTTAGTGTAAGTTTAGTAAAGCATAAGCTCGACCGGCCGTGGGTTTCCGATGATGGTCAGCATCGCATTACCAAACATTCGCTTTTCGTCATATTTCGTAATGACCGCACTTTTGAGATCGCATGTGAACATCTTGGTGTGTTTTTCTTTTACTGAGAATTTTAAGAATTATAGTTTATTTTACTAGCTCCTAAAACGTAGACAGTTTATATTGGAAGGTTCTAAGGCGACAATACTATAGTGATAGTAAACAGTTTATATTACTAGCTCCTAAGACGTAGACAGTTTATACTGAAGCCCCTAAAACGTAGACAGTTTATATTGGAGATTCCTAAGACGCAGACAGTTTTTATTGAAGCCCATAAGATGTAGACAGTTTTTACTGGAGAATCCTAAGACGAAGACAGTTTACACTGGAGGTTCCTAAGACGCAGGCAGTTTTTATTGAAGCCCCTAAGATGTAGACAGTTTATACTGGAGGATCCTAGGACGTAGACAGTTTACACTGGAGGCTCCTAAGACGTAAACAGTTTTTATTGAAGCCTTTAAGACGTAGATAGTTTACATGCGCGGCCCCTAAGACGTAGACCGTTTAAATTGAAGCCGGACAAGACGTAGACAGTTTTTATTGGGTGCTCCTAAGACATAGACAATTTATATTGAAGCCCCTAAGACGTAGTTAGTAAAAATTTGAGGCTCCTAACATGTAGACAGTTTATATTGGAAACTCCTTTTTTAAATAAATTTAAATAAAGAAGATAGAAAACCATTCTTAATTCTCAAGCGATGTAAAAGTATACGGCGATTTTTTTTAAAGTTTCTGGACAAAATTGGGCATTTTCGACGCTCCCTGGAGGGCTTAGGCGGTGACCTTTACTTTTCATTATGTTTTCTTGTTATCATAAATGACCTTTACTTTTTCTTACATTGACCATGGTAAAGAATATCTTGCTTTTTTCGTTATCGGTGCTGTAGCAAAGACAGTTGGTTGCAAGCAGTCAAATAATAGAACCGAACTGTGCTAAAGGACGACGATTTTAACAGGAAGATTTGAAGGATGGACTGGCCAGGTCAGATAATTGATTGACAAGTCAAATTCAGTTAGATTAATTATTTTTGCAAAAGCAATTAACATATTATTTTTTGTAGTAACATATTAATTATTTTCTACTCACTAAAAAAAGTTACAATCAAATAAAAAAAAAATACTGTCTCTGGACAGAATACCTTTTTCTGCCTAAGACGTGCGAAACTGTTGTAATTTCTTCGCTCTGATCATCACACAGTGCATGTTGGCAGAATGACGGGTATTATATCTGTATCAAGTGTCATTCTACATAATAAACTCATTGTTTAATAAACAACTTAAATAAAAATATCTGTAAACGATAGTTCGCTCTCAGGTGGTCCTAGAAACCTCTTACATCATAACGGCCTTATCTGTGAAAGGACACTCTGACAACTGTTCTCATCCTCTCGATAATATCGAGAGGTCTAAATGAAAAGAGTTATTTATTTCAATATGGTTTAAAAAGTAAGATAGTAAGTTTCGAGGTAGAAAGTGAGTTTCAATATCATAAAACGTTGATTTATGACTGGACATGCGCATTCCAAGTTCTATATTGGAAGCTCCAGGTCGTTTGACTTAAAATAGAATTTCGGATGTTACTTTATGTAATTATATGGCATTTAGACATTTTTAAGTCAAACAGATATAAGATACAGACTTACAGGAGTCCTGAAAAAAAAATATTTCTGTCCTTTCTATCTTTTTCCACATGTACATGTATTGTACAAGACATATATTGTACAAGACATAAATATAATAATTTTAGGAAATATTTACACTAACGACAAGTTTACATTTTTTTTCCAGTGAACAATGATGTTGCTACTGTAATTTATATTTCATCCCCAATCTGTGAATATAAAAATGCACCGATTGGTTGTTACGTAGGAATTTATGAAAAATCTGTTGGTAAATCGTTATGCTTACCATTTAATAAAAAACCTCACAAAAGATTTATTCTGACTTTGAAATATAATCTTGATAATAGTTTGTAATACGAAACTCCATATATTATGTAATACGGTAAGTAAAACTGATGTCCTCATTACTAAGTAAAATCCTTAAGATCTACACTTTATTTTACAGGTGTCTACAGAAAGTACATATTATAATGTAAGATGAAAGTAACATTAACACATCTCTTACTTTAAGCAGGTTTTCAAGGCAATAATTTCGTATGTCAGGCAGGTTTTTGTTGGTTGAATAAGTCGGAGTACCCCTACGAAACACCCGAACATACGAAGGAAAAATATATAAAACTAGAAGACTGTACTGTAGGAATCGACAGTGATCGATTTTTCATGTTTCTTTGTGACATAGATCCCCGCACCACCTGTTAGTATTTGAGACACTAACCTATAGTCAAAAATAGTAAAAAAAATAGTATGCAAAAGTATGCAATCATTCTATTAAGAAATCAAATCAATAAACGCAATGAAAATGAAAAAAAAGCTTAGATCACAGGCTTCAACTTAAAAATTTTAAAATTTGACCCGATTTGGCCCCTAGTTTAAAAATCGCAATTCTAAATCCTTACTGTGCAACTACATATAGTGTGGGACAATACTATGTATAAAAAAATGCATCAATTTTAAAATTAAAGAGGAGTTTAGGTCACAAGCTCAAATTGAAAATTTCGAATTTCGACCCCGGTGTGTCCAAATTTTAGAAAATTAAAATTCTTTACAGTATAACTAATCGCTGAATTCAAATACCAGAAATAAACAACGCGTGACCAGACTACGCAGTAAAACACGATAACTTTTTATTACATTTTACAGAATCTTGCATTTTAGCAGAAATAAATTGAAATAAAACGGACTTTCTTTTGTTATCTCTTCTCAGCAATTGTGACGTCATTTCCTACATTGAAAGAACGGCTGTTCTGTTCACATGTAATTTACCAGATTTTCTTTCACTCTGATAATATGATGCAGGTGTTACCTGATGAGCTCCCTCAGTTTTTTTAAGAAGGGTATATCAGGAAATGTGTATCCATATTTCCCATGAAAAATTATTTAACAAAATATCTTAACAAAGGCTTTGAACGGATCCAGGGGCGAACATACGTACATTGGGGTGAACGGACCCACATTCGTGTCTTAGCGCAAGACCGGAAGTTGGTTTCAACTTCCGATTGAATAAAAAAAAATTCTAAGTTCAGTAGCTAAATCGACACTTCGGGAGCTTACTACGGTAAATCACCGGTTACAATGTTATAAAAACTAGAGGCTCTCTAGAGCCTGTATCGCTCACCTGGATTTATCTTTTCACCTTGAGCAGGACTTAAACTTTAAGTGTTGCAGTCAATTTGGCTGGTTTTTCTATATGGTTCTATGTTAAACTAAGTTCAGCTGTGGCAGCCATCTTGGTCAATTGACAAATTTTTAAAAGGGATCATCTAAGGACCATTGCTGCAAAGTCTTGATTTTTAAATGGATTTTCCATTGGGATCTTATATTTAACTAAGTTCGGCCGTAAAGGCCATCTTGGTTGACAATCCAGGTGATATGACATCGTTCTGAAAGAGGACCATCTAAGGACCAATGCTGCCAAGTTTAGTTCCAATGAGCTCAGTATTTTCAGACAGAAAGATTTTTGAGTGAATTTCCCATAGGCTCCTGAGGTAAACTAATTTGGCTGTGGTGGCCATCTTGGTTCACAGTCCACGAAATCGGACACATTTCTGAAAGAGGACCTCCTAAGGACCATTGCTGCCAAGTCTGGTTCCAATATGTCAAGTGGTATTTCAATGAATTTTCCAATAGGGCCCTATGTTAATCTAAGATCGGCTGTGGCACAAATACTAATAGATACATATTTACATTTTCTATTACTAACATTAACGAGGCCGGGATAAGGTACCGGTATTCGATGTTTTCATTACTAACAAATGTACAGATTTCAATAAAAAATGAAAATTAAAAAAAAAAAAAAAAAAAAAAAAGATCGGCTGTGGCGGCCATCTTGGTTGACAGTCTGGGTCATCGGACACAATTCTGAAAGAGGACCATCTAAGGACCATTGCTACCAAGTCTAGTTCTAATTGGCTTAGTAGTTTCACACAAGAAAATTTTTGAGTGAATTTCCAATAGGGTCCTATGTCAAACTAAGTTTGGCTGTGGCGGCCATCTTGGTTCACAGTTTGGATCATCGGACATACATCTGAAAGAGAACCTCCAAAGGACCATTACTGCCAAGTTTGGTTCCAATTGGCCTTGTAGTTTCATAGAAGAAGATCTTTTAAATTCATCCCCCTTTTTCTATTTTTAGTAACAGCAGCCAAGTCGGTTGGATGTCGGGAATGCCGGACATACTTATGGAGGGGGCCACCTAAGGACCATTTCACCAAAGTTTGGTCCCAATTGACCCAGTGGTTTCTGAGGAGATGATATTTAAAGGAAAGTTTACGCCGGATGCCGTCTTTAAATGGCAAAAACTCCTATAAGGGGTCAATCAATGATTTTGGTCATGGTAACTTATTTGTAGATCCTACTTTGTTGAACATTTTTGCTATTTGCCTTTATCTATAATAATATTCAAGATTATAACCTAAAACTGCAAATTTCATTAAAATTAACAATTCAGAAAGCTCGACATTGGGATAGTGATCCGGCGGCGGCGGCGGCGGCGGCGTTAACTAACTTCTTAAAAGCTTTATATTTTAGAAGGTGGAAGACCTGGATGCTTTATACTTTGTATATAGATGCCTTATGTTACGAAGTTTCCGTCTGTCATATGTACATTGTCCTTGACCTCATTTTCATGGTTCAGTGTCTACTTGAAAAAAGTTAAGATTTTTTTGTAATGTTAATTTCTCTCTTATTATGAGTAATAGGCTAACTATATTTGGTATGTGCGTACCTTACAAGGTCCTCATCCCTGTCAGAAAGTTTTCAATTGACCTCGACCCCATTTCAAGGGTCAGTGAACAAGGTTGAGTTTTGGTGAAGAAGTCCATATTTCAGATACTATAAGCAATAGGTCTAGTATTTTTGGTGTATGGAAGGATTGTAAGGTGTACATGTCCAACTGGCAGGTGTCATCTGACCTTGACCTCGTTTTCATGGTTCAGTGGTTATAGTTAAGTTTTTGCGTTTTGGCCTGTTTTTCGAATACTGTATGCAATAGGTCTACTATATTTGGTGTATGGAAGGATTGTAAGGTGTACATGTCCAAATGGCAGGTGTCATATGACCTTGACCTCATTTTCATGGTTCAGTTGTTATAGTTAAGTTTTTGTGTTTTGGCCTGTTTTTCGAATACTGTATGCAATATGTCTGATAGCATTTACTTTCATTAGATATACACGACAGGCGACTGCAAAAGGCCCCAAGGGACGATGCACAAGAACATAAAAGTTCTCCTCGTGGCAAATGCAGAAAAATCAGCACCGTAAATCAAGAGTCCCAAAGTGCACTCAGTAAAATATCTGGAACATGGATGACAATAATAAGTATCAAATTTATTATTGTTTAATCGGTAGTTAGCACTACATTTTTTTCTAATGTATTCTGATAGACAAATTAAAACTTCCAAATTTTCAGTGGTCATAAACCATATAAGCTTATCCTTATTTTCTAATGAACTTGAAGCAACATTTTACAAGTTTTAATAATATTCAGAAAAAGATTCTCCCTTTCTAAAATGAACTTACTACAAACAAATAAAAAATGTTTCTCATCCTCAATTTCATTTGAGGTGCACCTGAGACAGATTCTATCCTGTCGAAGAGTACCCTGGTATCTTGCAGATTCAATGCGCAATTTATGTGCCGATACACGAAATTTGGTCAAAATTCTCATCTGCTATAAATTCCTCGTCAGTAGCAAATAATTTTCTAGGCATTTTTTTTTAATAACTATATGTTTCAAGCTTTCCAGGGGAGTAACTGTGCATTTGATTTGCATAGGCTCTAATGTGTTTTTTACTCATCCTTTTAAAAGTAAATTTTGAAGAGTTGTTCTGTTTCTTTATACGATGAATGCTTTTAAATATAGTTTGAATTGTAGTTTAGTTTAGTTTAAACATATTTTATTGTCTAATAATTTGGATTGGATACAAGTTATAACAACTTACATAAATCCTCTCCATACAATATATATATACAATGTAAAGACGGACAGCAAGTACACAAAATAATATAGTAAATAAATATAAAGCATACAAAAGTATTGTAATAAATGTAAAAACATGGACATATTAGGTTTTTTTTTTTTTTTTGGGGGGGGGGGGGGTTTGAGTACATCTATATATAAAAGTTGTTATTTGATGATCCATGTTATAATTCTATAAAACTTTTTGTTTGGTGTATGAACATTTTCAAAAATATTTTTATTCACTTCGTCACTTAACATATCTGATCCAAATAATATATATTCTATTGTATGGTTTGGTTGAATATTATTAATTAATTGAGCTCGGGGATGTGTATATAGGGGACATTCTAGAAAAAAATGTATAGCATCCTCCAACGGGCACCCACAGATGCAGCTAGGGTCATTAACCAAATTAACTCTAAATAAATCAGCTTTAAGTGGACTGCAACAATGACGAAGTCTAGTATGTAAAATATTTATTTTTCTAGGTCCAATGAGATAATAAAACGGAACCAATGATTTTTCTCCTCTAACAGACTTTGAATTGTACCATACCAAGAACCGGTTTTGGCCTCAAAGAGATTTTTTTTAACTCAAACGTGCTTCTCTAAGCAATGGAAATGAAGTCCCCAAGTTTTCCATTCGATACTTATGATTTATTATTGATTATATGGTGCATGACACTTTTGTATAAAAATAAAATGCATAGATTGAAAAATGAAAGAGGATTTTAGGTCACAAGCTTGAATTCAAAATTTTCGAAGTTTGACCCTTGTGGGCTCCTTGTTCAGAAAATCAAAATTCTAAAACCTTATTGTGCATCTACCGTCCTAAATAGAAATTAAATTCTTAAACCCAAAAGTGAAGGGGGAGTTGATGTCACAAGAAAGTAGGACGGTGAGACGGGCGGACGGGCGGAGACAATCGCTATATCCCCGAACTTCGAAAGTGTGGAGATAACAATCAACTCTACCCTTCTTTGATCCCCATGATAAAAAAGAAAACAGTTCTCCATAATGATCACTTGTCACACGATACAGTTTTCTATTTATTCCACTTGAAAGTCCATTTGTTAGGAACCAAAAAAGAATAGTTCGTCCAACCATACATAATGATATCTAATTAAAGTGGATGTTGAGGAGCATTGTAAATTAAGAATGGAATAATTACATGTGTATGTTGCTGTAATATCTACATATTGAATATGCTTGACAATTTGATTATTTAAACTACACAAGTTTTACTAATTGATTTTACACTACAGAGAACACAGATTTCTGTAAAGTTCTTTATTTATTGAAATGTTAAATTTTTTTTATATAAGTTGAAAATTATATGACAAAGCGTCATCTAACGCACATATTGAAAGAATCGTAAGTTTATTTTTAAAAAAATAATTTAATGGCATATTGATCTTATCTAAAAAAACTGCGGGATAAAAATACATAATATTTTTAACCACTTCCCAGTGATTAAATTTCTGCATGGGAATTCCCTCCGTTTTTTTTTCCAATTTATTGGAAAGATAAACTAGAGAAGTTAGGAAATGGCGATCATATAAACAAAATACGTAGCAACGGCATTTTCTTGAGATTTTTGGTGAAAATCATAGGAGACACAGATTCTCCTTTAATTTACTCGTGGGTTATAGAATTTCTCAACCCTCGATAGTTATATATTAGATTTTAACACGCTCGCTAAAGCTCCGGAAGGAGAATCCATATGTCTATTCTAAATGATACACTCCCTATTATGTGGTTATTTCCTTTTTATAAAAAAAAGAATTAAACAATATCATTAACAACAAGCTTTTTATTGTTTTTTTTAACAGCAGTGACCAAATTGCTCTATGGTCCTGACCCGGACAACATTTGGATGGTTTCAATTGCCTCATTAGTTTCATAAAAGATTTTTTAATATTTTTTGCTATTTTTTTCTTTTCGAAACGGTGGCCATATAGGTCGAAGGTCCAGACACTGTGACACAATTTTGAAAAAGGACTGCTTACGAACCATTCCCCCAAACTCTGTCTCAATTGCCTAAGTTGTTTCAGAGGGAAATTTTTTTAAATATTTTATTCCTGATGTTTCTGTGTTTAATAACGGTTGCAACATTTACCAGAGGTCCAGATTCTTGGAAACACTTCTGAAAATGGACTGTTTAGGACCATTCCATTCCAAAATTTGTCTCAAATTGCTCAGTTGCAGAGACGATTTCTTAGTATGTTTTGTTGATTTTTCAATTTTTCGTAACAGTCAATTTTGAGTTTAGGAATTTAATTTCTATACAGAATTGTTGCATACTAAATTTAGATGCGCAATAAGGTTTTAGAATTTTGATTTTCTAAACAAGGGATCGAACTTCAAAAATTTTGAATTCAAGCTTCTGACCTAAACTCCTCTTTCGTTTTTCAATTTATGCATTTTATTTCTATGCAGTGTTGTCATACACCATATGCAGATGCGCAATAAGGTTTCATAATTTTGATTTTCTAAAATTCGGGCCTTTAGGGATCGAATTTAAAAAATTGGGAATTATAAGTCGGTGTAAGAAAGTTTTCTTTCATTTTTCATTTTATACATTTTATTTTTATACACTATTGTCATACACTGTATGTAGATGTGCAATAAGATTTTAGAATTTTAATTTTCAAAATTTGGGCTTGTATTCAATGGTATGATTGTGAAAAAGGTGCACAGGGATACAACATGTTGGGAGTGCGAGGATAGCTGTCGTTTCCGACTGTCTCAGTCTAGTTTATATTGTTGTTATATGTATTTATACCAGAGATGGTCTATAATTGGTTAAAGTTATTTTATAATGTTCTATTCTATTACACGGTATAGTATTAAAATGCATCACGTGACTAATGAAAGAGGGGTTAAGGTAAATTCAGCAAGATTTGACCCATGTGGACCGCAGTTTTTGAAAAAATTCTATAACCTTTCTGAACATTTAAATACGACAATGTTGCCATAAAAGTGATAGGTAATTCCCTAGGAGACTTCAGTCAGGAGCAGAAGTACGCAGGTCCAGCAGAAGAGGGTCCTAGGTAACGTGTTGGTGATTACACACGGAGACTTCAGCCCAGCAGCAGAAGAATCTAGGTATTCAGTTGGTTGTAACACCCGGACACTTCAGCTCAATTGCAGAGGTACCGATCGAGGTACAGATTTGGTGATTTTCCCCAGGAGCATAGGTTCCGAGTCAGTGATTACTACCGGAGACATAAGCCCAGGAGCGGAGGTAGTGAGGTACTGAGTCGGTGATTTCCCTAGGACCCCCCCCCCCCCCCCCCGAAAAGATGTCCACGTGTGGTAAAAATAAAAATAGATATTCTATGATACAAATTTGATGTTAAGTTACCATGGTTAATAGTATTGTCCTAACAATTTATGTCCTATCAGAAAAATGAATTCGTTTACTGATTCTTACTTCTTACGGTAAATGTTCTGTTTTAATTTTTAATTACAGTTCCCGTACGGTTAGTCATTACGCTGAACAATGTTCTTAATGGCAGAAAATTGTTTCGAGATCGAAACCCACATCATTAAAACATTTTAAAACAGTAATTCCTAAGCATGTAAATAGACACGAGACACAATCCATCAAACCATCTCTAATTAACAAAGGAAAGAAAACATAACGTCTTGTAGGTTATTGGTAATACCAACAGAAGCTACAACAAAACCCATGTCATACAAAGAAAATTTAGGAGTTTTAATGAGAGACTAATTTTGAGAGAGAGAATATCACCAATGAGATCATTTCAACCTACACCGCACACTTCATAGAAAGCCTATATTGTAACGTCAATATACCATGTCTTTACACTTTCTAATAAAGTTTATAATTACTATGATTTAAACGAATACTCTCCATATTCATCTCTTCTGTAGAATTCCAAAATACAAATTGATTTACAACATATGTCCATAAATTTCATAAAAATATTAAAAATCAAGGTTACGTATGTTTCAGTGTACAAAACATGATAATCCCATTAGGGGATGTGGTTCCGATCATTAATGCTCTTTTTTACCATTCCTTACTTTGTAACCAATAATGAGATAATTGACGTCATTGTTCTGTAGTCATTACTCGCTCTACATACAGTTACAGCACGGTTCATCTTTTTCTTCAAAATATAGTGAATTAATTCTTCAAACAAAATCCCTACGTGATAGGACCAAAACTTTTATTGTGGCTCTTCATCTTAATGTAAAATTGAGACTTTTTTCTGCATCAAGTTCTAGCAATTTCTATGTAAATCTTAGCCGTATTTATGTGTATAAATGTTTTCTCACCATTGTAAGCTGTATTCCTATATATAAATGTTAGCTGTTAGAGAAATATTAAAATCGTTGTGTTGTATTCAATATCATGACAGTAGTACTTGCTTTCCTTCTTTCAGATCCCCATCATTTCTGATGTCGAATAAAGGGACGAGAAAACAGTAGATTGACACATAACCGGACACTTAACCTAGCGTCAACAGAAATTTTTCCTATTTTTGAATGTCTGCTATATAAACTCTAAAACACGTAAACGGTAACTGTTTTTCGGAACCTTTTCATTCCTATTGCCTGAATGAAGAGGATGACAGTGTTTCAGACGACAGTTTTGCCTTCTTGGCATGGAGGTTTTCGATAGACGTTGTTTTACTTATTTTGCCTAATTATCTGGTATTTTAAATTAATAATTGTTTTGCTTAAATCATTATACATTTATTAACTTTTAGAATACGTTTCTGTCAGGATTTAAAAACCCCAAAAATATAATCATAGTGCTGTTGTTCTTTGGCCAATGATAAATTCAGTGGTTCTGCAACATGTTATCAACATGACTTGATACACATTTTCAAAAACAGTCAATAAGCCCTTTTCTTGTTTTTCCAAAAAAAATTTTCAAATTCTGATGGTTGAGAAATTTCCTGCTTAGTACATTTTACAACTAGGCCTCCAAAGCAGGGAGATGTGGAAAGGCTTCCGATCATAAACTACCTATAAAGCTAGCCCTCCAAGGCACGGAGGTGTTGACAGGCTTCCGATCATAAACTACTTATAAAGGTAGGCCTCCAAGGCACGGAGGTGTTGACAGGCTTCCGATCATAAACTACTTATAAAGGTAGGCCTCCAAGACACGGAGGTGTTGAAAGGCTTCCGATCATAAACTACCTATACAGCTCGGCCTCCAAGGCACGGATGTGTTAAAAGGCTTCCGATCATAAACTACCTATATAGCTCAGACTCCAAGGCACAGAAGTGTTGACAGGGTAGTGATCATGAACTACCTATACAGCTCGGCCTCCAAGGGACGGAGGTGTTGTAAGGCTAGTGATCATAAACTACCTATACAGCTTGGCATCCAAGGCACGGAGGTGTTGACAGGCTAGTGATCATAATCTACCTATATAGCTTGGCATCCAAAGCACGGGGGGGGGGCGTTGATAGGCTAGTGATCATAAACTACCTATCAAGCTCGACCATCAAGGCCCACAACCTTGGGGGTGTTGATAGGCTAGTGATAATAAACTACATCTAGGTCTACAAGGCACGGAGGTTTTAAAAGGCTAGTGATTATAAACTACCTACACAGCTCGGACTCCAAGGCACGGAGGTGTTGTAAGGCTAGTGATCATAAACTACCTATATAGCTCGGCCTCCAAGCTACGGAGGTGTTGATACGCCAGTGATCAGTAACTACCTATAAAGCTCGACCACAAAGGCACACAACCACGGAGGTGTTGAAAGGCTAGTGATCATAAACTACCTATACAGCTAGACCACCAAGGGACACAGCCGTGAAGGTGTTGAAAGACTACCTATACAGCTTGGCATACAAGGTACGGAGGTGTTGAAAAGCTAGCGATCATAAGCTACCTATACAGCTAGGCCTTCAAGGCCCGTAGTCAAGAGAGGGTAATGGTACAAGAAAATAACAAGCAAATAAGAATTTTGTGTCGATGTGCTTAGTTTTATTATTTAGATATTTTTTTCAATTGAAAATAAATTAAGGAAAGTCAATCGATACTAAATATATCTGACAAACAAGCTACCCAAAGTGTTTGTGATAGGGGATTGTTGTGTGCGGATTTAATGTAGCATTCTAATCAACCTTCTATGAGGAAGGTGCAGCTCATACTCTCGAGTCCCTGTTGCTGCACCCCCTCCCCCCCTTTCATTATTTCAAATGGTTTCTAATTGAACATATATGACATGTTATTTATATTTAGTTTAATAGATACTCCTTTATATTAAATTGGTATCAAAGAATTTTATTATATACATTGAAATTTGACGGAGGCATAGGTCATAGAATTGATTGTTTGTATACTAATACATGTATATTTATTTTATATGTGTTAGTTTCTTTTATGTTCTTGTTTGTTATATTTTGGTGACAATCCCTATGTTTGAATTTTAAACTAATAAAATAATCTGATTCTACACATATACAAAATCATATTATGATAAATTACTTTAATTTATGTACTAACACAGACAGAGTAATTTAAGCATTCTTAAAATTTTCACATTTTCGTTGATATTTAATATCTAAAAATATCAACCCCAGTCCAAAAATCTCCAGATGACGGACTCCTGAAGTGATGATATTTGTCATCGTAGTATAAATGCTAAAACAAGCTAGCCACTCGATTTATCACTGTCACGTCAGGAGATAAAAGCTGCATTGAGAAAGGCAATAATGATAATGCTAACGTCCTTTAAGAAGAATGACCAATCTTACTTATTATCGTCTTCATTCGACGTGCTTTTTGTATAACAATAAAGCTTTGAATAAACATAAAACGTCTGCTAGCTTCATCAGAACAGTACCAATCATACATAATAACAATCATAGTTAATGAGATTAGTTGGTACACAAAAGTATTATAATATTTCAAGAAAGTATGAGAAACATATTCCAAAATAAACATCAGTCTAACCTTTCTTTAATATTGATAAAGTATCTCCATTAGTTGGTACAGACGTCGACAACCATGCAATTAAATATACGTATGTGTGATTACGGTTAACTTGTTTCACTGGATCAGTTACCTATGTCATTTATGTAAAAAAGTATTCAGCCAAATCAGAACTCAACGAACTTGTATATAAAACACTTTACAGGTGACCTCTTTATCACTTTGATTTGACCATGTATGACCCTAAGCATAAAACTTCAAAAAGATTGACTGTCTATCTATTTTATTTACCGCTGTAAGACATGGCAGGAGTTTTATACCATAACTCAATGTAATTTACTGTTCTATCATAATATTATAAACATGTAAACTGCTATAACATTTAAGTCAGATTTTAATGATTTAATCTGTGAAAATAGGTACTATAGTTCTCAAGAATTGAAAAATAAAAGCAGAATGTGTCTGAGGACAGGAATGTCCCCGCTGGCGTATAATACTTGAAAATACTTTTTGAAAGCATTTGATGTCACTGCTAGTTTTCAAAGAGTTCTATTATTCTAGTCTTAGGTATTTTTGTGCTGTGTGTTATTCTTATATTTCACTGTTTAGTTTTTACTATGTAATACGTTTTATGATAAGTTTTGTTGTGTCCAGTGAATTTCTCAGTTCTTGAACAAGGCAATGCAGTTGCTTGGGGAAACAATAAAATGTGCAATCCAAAATTTGTAATTTTTTCGAGTGATTAAAGGCCATAACTTTAGAACAGTAAATGACTCACTGCCCAAATTCGAATTCTGTCTGCGTTTTGTAGTTCCTAGCATTGTATATGAGTTTAATAAAATTTGGATGAGGCAAACTTAAGTTAAAGTGCTGAAACGAAATAAATTTGCAATTTTCCAAGTTTTAAAGGGGCATAACTCTAAAACAGTGAATGACTCACTGCCCAAATTCGAACTCTGCGTGTTGTGGTTCTTAGCATTGTATATCAGTTTCATAAAATTTGGATGGGGCAAACAAAAGTTAGAGTGCGGAAACAAAATCAACAGGAACGGACGGATGGTCAAGGGTACCACTTAATGTGGATGTCAGCAACATTTGATATAAATGTAATTAATAAGGGCAGACAACGTCATCAATCTTTATTAAATGACTAGAAATTCTCTTTTCTGATTCGATAAAAGTCTAAACTTCTTCTTATGAGAAAACGTTATGATAACCTATAATTTGAGCACGCGAGGTAGACCAATCATATATCACGGTGGCCGCCGTGTATCTAAATAAAGAAACGGGGATAACCAAATGTTTACGTGACACAGTTCAGTTTCAATTTAAAATATGAAGTTGTTAATTTCTTGAACCAACCAGCTGAAAGTCAAAATGTCATTTTGTTACTTGTTCAAATTTGTTGAACCTTTACTATTTTTCATACACACAGCAATATAAATAAAAGATTCTAAGACATTTGATGAGTTAAATGTGGCCTCGGTGAATATCACTTCAATGGAGTTGATAAATTATCGTATCAACCTCTTGAAAAGTCATTAACTATATATTAACCCATTCAGATCACAGATTCAATGTATTGGCTATAAAAATCATTAAAATACCTGGGTATATTTGACTACTATTCTATGAGTAAATAGCCATCTATTTAGCTGTTCAAACCACTAGGTAAAGACAGATTTGTTTACCACTGAAATATAACCTCAACTTTGAATATCAGGAAGGAAAAACAGTGGAAAATACCAAAATGAAAGAGAAACTGGTACATGTATAGAAGGTACAAAAAGGTTGTAATGATTCAGTAACGGGTACATATATAGAGGTAACAAATGATTGTAATGACTCAGTAACGAGTACATGTATAGATGTATAGAGGGTAACAAATGATTGTAATGACTTAGTAACTGGTACATGTATAGATGGTAACACATGATTGTTATGACTCAGTAACTGGTACATGTACAGAGGGTAACAAATGATTGCAATGACTCAGTAACTGGTACTTGTATAGAGGGTAACAATATGACTCAGTAACTGGTACATGTATAGAGGGTAACAAATGATTGCAATGACTCAGTGGCGGGTACATGTAAAGAGGGTAACAAATGATTGTAATGACTCAGTAACGGGTACATGTATAGAGGGTAACAATTGATTGTAATGACTCAGTAACGGGTACATGTGTAAATGGTAAGAAATGATTGTAATGACTAAGTAACGGGTACATGTACAGAGGGTAACACATGATTGCAATGACTCAGTAACGGGTACATGTATAGAGGGTAACAAATGATTGCAATGACTCAGTAACTGGTACATGTATAAATGGTAAGAAATGATTGCAATGACTCAGTAACGGGTACATGTATAGAGGGTAACAAATGATTGTAATGACTCAGTAACTGGTACATGTATAGATGGTAACAAATGATTGCAATGACTCAGTAACGGGTACATGTATAGAGGGTAACAGATGATTGTAATGACTCAGTAACTGGTACATATATAGATGGTAACAAATGATTGTAATGACTCAGTAACTAGTAAATGTATAGAGGTTAACACATGATTGCAATAACTCAGTAACAGGTACATGTATAGATGGTAACAAATGATTGTAATGACTCAGTAACGGGTACATATATAGAGGTTAACACATGACTGCAATGACTCAGTAAATGTTACATGTATAGAGGTTAACAAATGATTGCAATGACTCAGTAACTGGTACATGTATAGAAGTTAACACATGATTGCAATGACTCAGTAACTGGTACATGTATAGAGGTTAACAAATGATTGCAATGACTCAGTAACAGGTACATGTATAGAGGGTAACACATGATTGCAATAACTCAGTAACAGGTAAAGGTATAGATGGTAACAAATGATTGCAATGACTCAGTAACTGGTACATGTATAAATGGTAACAAATGATTGCAATGACTCAGTAACGGTACATGTATAGAGGGTAACAAATGATTGTAATGACTCAGTAACTGGTACATGTATAGAGGGTAATAAATGATTGCAATGACTCAGTAACGGGTACATGTATAGAGGGTAACAAATGATTGTAATGACTCAGTAACTGGTACATGTATAGAGGGTAACAACAGGTTGCAATGACTCAGTAACTGGTACATATAGAGGGTAGCAAAAGGTTGGAATTCTGCTTTTCTTTAAAGAACTTATTCATTTGACAACAAGTTTGTTGAGTGTTATATCTGTTGAAAAAAAACCCACAAAATTCAAGCAAGATATTTTTGTTTAGATAACATCTGGATTTTGGCTTCCTTGTATTGTTGATAACATCCATGTGGATTAGTTTTGGTCTCCAATCTAGAAATGTGCATTGTACGCATAAATTCAGTAAACCTGAGTTCACCATGAATTTGTCTCTGTCTTATGAAACATTGATTTTCTATGTTACTAATACATTTTACCTAATGAAAAGAACATGTTCAAGTTTGCATGCCGCTTTTATCATACAAAAATAACTATAGTATCGCTAATTTAAACGCCAAAGATTCTATCCTACGTGTTTTCAATGTTTGGCACATGCTTTCTAGATTGCGTGTGACTATTTGGTAAAAGCATCATAAAAGTCGCCACAAAATCAAAGAATATGAAGCATAAATAAGCAGAATTCTATTTGATTTATTAATTAAACATACATAGCGACTTCCTTCAATGGCTCTTTGAAAATAATCCTACACAAAACATAAATGTAATAAGCGAATAACAATGAAGTTAATTATAGTAGATATATATGAAAATGTAGATATTATGTACGAAATGTACCATAGATAAATTAACATGCAATTGCGTAATCTACCTTAAGCAAACATGTACAGGATAAACATTCGTGCACTAAATATGTACATCAGATAAACCTGTAGACGAGTTATCTACCTAACATACGCTTATGCTTGAGCTAAAGGTACATCCGAGTTTAAGATTTATGTTGTATGTAAACATTACAGGTAGCACATTCTGAATTTTAAAGGTATATACAATTAACTGATTGTATTTATTTTATAAACTCAATAAACTTTCATTTTAATTTCAATATATCCGGCAACACTTTTTAATGATAAAAATCTTCATCATAAATTTTAAATCTTTTTACGCTTGCTTAATTTAAAATCAGAAACGAAATTCCCTTCCGATTAACTTTTATCATGTAGTATAAAATGTTAGACCACTCAGGTGAGATTTGTTATATGTATGTAGTATAAAATGTTAGACCACTCAGGTGAGATTTGTTATATGTATGTAGTATAAAATGTTAGACCACTCAGGTGAGATTTGTTATATGTATGTAGTATAAAATGTTAGACCACTCAGGTGAGATTTGTTATATGTATGTAGTATAAAATGTTAGACCACTCAGGTGAGATTTGTTATATGTATGCAGTATAAAATGTTAGACCACTCAGGTGAGATTTGTTATATGTATGTAGTATAAAATGTTAGACCACTCAGGTGAGATTTGTTATATGTATGTAGTATAAAATGTTAGACCACTCAGGTGAGATTTGTTATATGTATGTAGTATAAAATGCTATACACTGATATACCAATTCTTTACTGATATTTTGAGAAACTTTTTTTGCCATTGATTAAAAAAATCAAAATGATGACACAAAAGACACATTCCTTTTGTTCGTGTGTTGAATCTCTGAAACCATTTGGAGCTTATCTTATTCTTCAATCGTGCAAAAAACTACGAATATATGGGCAAGAATTCACTAATATTTCTAGAGTGTGACATCTGTTGTTAAAATGAAAATACACTTTAAAACATTTAAAAGTTGCATAAACATATTGCCATTGTCAGTATCTATTATAAAAATACAAATACTGAGAATCTTTCCATCGAGTGTTTCTATTCAGATGGAAAATTCTTGGTTTTCAGCATGTAACAAGGACACCAAATAATAATTAAAATGATGTATTAATTTTGTCAGTCTAAATCAATAGTCTTACCTTTTTATCTAAGAACAATATCTTTGAAGTCTTCTCCGACTTGTGCAATTCTGTTTTTGTTACTTTTTATAGACAAGTGGAAAAAATGTGATTCAGTTACAGGTTCTGTCAATGTTACATGCCTAACTTTAACCCAATTCATCAGGCTTGTTTTCATTTGTTTCTCATTTTAAGAATTGTTATATCAAAAATGATTATTCCAAGAAATTTTTTACCAAAATATTATACAAGTTTCAGAACTTCACCTCATTAATAGTTCAAACTATCCGTATGTAACATGGACAACAAAATAAACACGAAAAAAAATTGATTTACATGCTTTAAAAAGGTTTATTTAAGTAATAATATCCCCATTTCTGATGAAAAATTAATTTCCACGAACAAAGACCTGATGTTCTTAACATTGCATTCCTGCATGTAACATTGACATCATCATTTAGTTCTTTTAATTTGAATGCCTTACGTTTGCCTTTGTTATGTATATTTGTGAATAAAGCATTTCAGTATTGAGTTTTGGTTCGCTTTTGATACATTTTTCCCATGATAAAGCACATATATAAGTTTATTTAAGTGTGTATTTGATTATCCGGCATGTAACATTGACGTCATCATTCAGTTCTTTTAATTTGAATGCCATTTTTTTTGCCTTTGTTATGTATGCTTGTGAATAAAGCATTTCTATATTGTCTTTTGGTTCGATTTATATACATTTCTTTCTTGATGAAGCACACGTGTAAGTTTATTTAATTGTCTATTTGATTATCCAGCATGTAACATTGACATTTGCATTCATTTCTTTTAATTTGAATGCCACTATGTTTGCCTTTGTTACGTAAAGTTGTTAATAAAGCATTTCAATATTGTCTTTTGGTTTGATTAATTTCAAATTTGCCATGATTATGCACATACATGACATATAAAGTTTATTTAAACGTATTTGATGTAATGTTTTTTCAATGGAAATGTTGTGTGTTCTTGTATGTAGTTTCCCCTTTGATCTTGGCTTAGGGATATAAATTATATTTCAGAGATAAATTGCAAAATCATCAATCTGACATTTTAATTTCAAAAAATATCTCCATCCATGTAGACTGTCTTCTGTCTTCATACCTCAAGACCTGTAAAACAAATGTAATATGAAATAAAAAGAAAATGTTATTTTCTCTTCTTGAAATTCTTATGAATACGGTTGTACTTAAATATTAGATAGTCTGCCTATAAGAGTTTGGCATTCAGCAAGGGTTGAAGCTGAGTGATGATCTCTTGTTACTATTTTAATTGTATGTAGGCTCAGGTTTGCTGTCTCAGACATTTCACCCATATCTCTTTTTCCACCATTGCAATGGTCTATTAAAACTAACTGTAATCACTTAAAAGTTTTTCAATTATTATTTTCAAACTTTAACAAATGTTTGCTTAATACCTTGGAATTTGAAGTAAAATCTTGAACCTCTTCTTTCAGGGACAGGTGGGTCAAGTTGCCTCATTATATCTTGTGGTAGGACTGTATGCTGCTTTTCTCTCTCCATCCACAAGTTCGACTTTCCCAAAGATCTCTTTTCTTGGTGGTAAAACTTAACCCATGGCCAATTTGTAATCTACAAAATTGTTCAATTTCTTTTTAATACATTTACATTTTCGTCAATATGTAATAAAAATAATATGTCATGGCACAGTCTGTAGATCAATTGAGTCAGAAAACAAAACATTTTTAACTGGATATTCTGGGCTGAAATACGTAAGCGTGAATTTGAAAGAATTTCCACTTTTAAAGCTAAAAAAAACACAAATTTAAATAAAAAGACTTAAAATTTATTTTCATTTCTTTAAGATATAATTCAATTTTTTAAGATAATGCTTTAAGTTTTGCATAATTTGATGAAACATTTCATGGATGAAAAATGTGCATGCTTTGGACCGAATGATTTATCTGCATACAGTGCAAGAGTTAATGATGCATGCTTTAAAATATATTTTGTCAGATATTTAAATCGTTGTAAGCTGGATGCAACTACTACTAATTACAATAATTCATGCACTTTATGAACTACAATGTATACGTAGCTTCGTTATTTTTCAATAATTCTATAATCACATTCCTGACTTACAACTGCTGGGAAAATTTTGGTACCATGGGCAATCAATACAAACGATCCATCTGTATATGGGCTATGATCAAAAGGAAAATGATATCAGTACACATGGTGAATACATGTATAACAACCTGATTGATAAAGTTAACTAAGATCATGAGAGTATATTGAATGAAAAATAAATCTGAAGCAACGTATATGTACAAACCTGATAGAGGCTGCTGGTGTCTCGGAAACTTCCTCGGCTGTCTCGTCATTTGGCATCTCGGGACCTTCCTTGGCTGTCTGTTCATTTAGTATCTCGGGACCTTCCTTGGCTGTCTGGTCCACGGGTATCTCGAGAACTTCCTTAGCTGTCTGGTCCACGGCTGTCTCAGGAATTTCGCTGGCTGTCTGGTCCATAGGTGTCTCGGGAACTTCCTTGGCCCTCTGGTCGTCTTGCATCTCTGGACCTTCCTTGGCTGTCTGGTCCACGGCTATCTCGGAACCTTTCTTGGCCATCTGTTCCATGGGTGTCTCGGGAACTTCCTTGGCTGTCTGGTCCACGGGTGTCTCAGGAACTTTGTTGGCTGTCTGGTCCACAAGTGTCTCGGGAACTTCCTTAGCTGTCTGGTCCACAAGTGTCTTGAGAACTTCCTTGGCTGACTGGTCCACGGGTGTCTCAGGAACTTCCTTGGCTGTCTGGTCCACGGGTGTCTCTGAAACTTCCTTGGCTGTCTGGTCCACGGGTGTCTCTGAAACTTCCTTGGCTGTCTGGTCCACGGGTGTCTCTGAAACTTCCTTGGCTGTCTGGTCCACGGGTGTCTCAGGAAATTCAAAGACAAAGATACGAGTACACACCAATTTTCGAGTCTCTGTTACATGCATTCATTTACTTCTAAATAAGTTATAAATATAAGTTACTTTTTAAGTAACTTAGACATGACACTTGAAACTTGAACTGAACTTGATGTATCTACATAATAAAAAGCAAGTGTAAACTATTTACTTTTATCACATGAATTGAATGTCCATGTTACATACAGACTGTTTTATCAACATATACATGAGATAAATACCTAGAATCTGTAAAAACCCTCCCTTTGTATTTTATTTAATCAGTGGCAGTAAAAAACTCTGTTCCATATAATTGTATGTAACATAAACAACTACTTTCAAACAGTTAATAATGATATGTGTCAATGTTACGTACAACAATGTACAAGACCAAATGCTGGAAAATTAAATGCAGAATCTTGAAAGTTGATTTTTTTCATTCATGATCATTCACTTCAAATTTGTGAAGGCCAAAAACAAAAACCCAAACTGAATTCTTCACCAATTAAGTATTGCACGTAACTTGACATATTTGACAAATATGGGGAGTTGTCAAAGTTACCAACAGACTTCAAGAGTGGCAATATAGTATAATGCTAAACTATATATTTAAAATTAATTTCAATGACCTTTTTGTGAAATCAAATGTAAGCAAAATTATCAAAAAAATAAACATGTAAATCTATGCATTATCATGATTGGTGAATGTAACATTGACAGATTTTTTATACAATATTGCCTGTCAAAGTTACATACATACATTACGATAAGTACATACCCTACATAAAAAAATAAAAGCAATGGAAAGAAGTTGAAACTTTTTATAGAATAATAAAAAAGCTTCAAGTTACCACAATTTCCACAAACTGAAAAAGAATAGAAATGTGGCTGGTAGTTAGTAACTTGGACACACACTTGGAAAAAAAATCACCGTCAATGTTACATACATCCAATTTGGTATTTCCAAACACTGAAGTTGTAGTATTTTTTCCTGACTAACCTTTTTATTGTTGATAAATGATTTGCAACATAAACTAAGTAAGAGGCATGTTTTAAAACATTCAGGACAAGAAATCGACTAAATTCTATTTAGTCTGTAGTTAGTAACTTGGACAAATCTTTCACCCGGTATTTTCATGTCAATGTTACTCACAATAGTCTGAATCTTTGTAATATCATAGCTGTAAGGAAATTTTGCATGGACTGATGGAGAATTTACATTTTTCAATATTTCATTAAAATATATGTATCCCAGTGTTATTGGTTCTTCATTGATTAATTCAATTACAGCCAGCATCAGAGATTGTGCATTTTCAGGGTCAATGTTACGTTTTTTTTTTATTAGCTAGAAAATTACCCTCAGAACACAGAACATTTTAAACACTAATTTGACACATTGATAAATGTATAAAGATATTTATAATTTTATGTAAATATATTATCAATAAATTAGCTTGATGACAAGCGCACGTAAAATGGACAACATTTTCTGTGAAGTGATTTCTGGTCATAGTTACGTACGGTCATCCTCTGTCCACAAATATACAATCATTACTAAAAACGGGAAAGTTTATAAACGTATAAAGGGCTCCTTTAATCAAAAAACCAATTGGACAGGGCGACATGTGGGTTTGTTTTTATTTTTCACCCAATTTTGTGCGTAACACAATGTCAGCATGCTAAAAATTACCAGGGCTGTGGCCATTTACCGCCGCTTCCTCTGTTTCAGCCATGTTTGCAAAGTGAAAGTAAGTCACGTGATGCTGTCATTCGATAATGATAGGAATGCCGTAAAAGTAATTCGATTTTCCACCAACAAAGGTTAAAACCACGATTGTCTTAAAACTCGAAATTTTACGTAACGTTGACAAGAATTCCATCGTCATTTTAAAATAAGAAGTATCCATTTCAAATATCATAAGGAATAAAATTACGACAAACAAAATTATTCCCGGTAGTAATGTCTTTATTTTGACGCATACGCACTCATCCGTACCAAATGCTTTCGCGGAAGTATAATAGATATATCAGCACGTAACGATTGTTGACAGAAAAAGTTACGTGCAATCGTTATTTTTTAATTTGCTTCCTGTTTCATTTTCACAAGGCAATCACTCTAAAACTATTTTTATCCCACAGATAAACATCTTACCTGGAAAAACACATTATTTCATGATTCTAACTTAATTAAAACTACCATCAGTATTTATTTTGATATTAGCTGTGCAAAAATGTCACACTAATGATTGAATATTTTTGTGTTTAAGACACACAAAAAGAGGCCATTTTTTAGCTATTCAATCGATTTAGTTCATTTTTTTTTTTGCAAACATGTTATGGAAACAACTCGCCTCGTGATTTAAAAGTGAATTTATTTCAATTATACCAAGAATACTCTCATATCAGTCAGGTTTACACTATTGACACCAAAAAAACATTAGCGAATTCTTGCCCATATATGAATGTGTGGTAAAACATCTTTCAATCGGATTAAACAGGGGGAAATATCAATTAAGTCTAGGGATCGTCGTGTGGCAACTAATACAATAAAATTTCAGGCACTCAATGAGAAGCAAATGCACCGATCACATGACAGGCACTAAATGTGTGGCCTTCAATGAGAAGCAACTGCCCCAATCACATGACAGGCACTAAATGTGTGGTCTTCAAAGAGAATCAACTACCCCAATCACATGAAAGGCACTCTTCAATGAGAAGCAACTGCCCAATCACATGTCAGACACTAAATGTGTCAATGAGAAGCAACTGTCCCAATCACATGACAGACACTAAATGAGAAGCAACTCTCCAAATCACATGTTAGGCACTAAATGTGTGGCCTTCTATAAGAGGCATCTGCCCAAATCATCACATTACAGGCACTAAATGTGTGGCCTTCAATGAGAAGCAACTGCCCCAATCACATGACAGGCACTAAATGCGTGGCCTTCAATGAGAAGCAACTGCCTTAATCACATGACAGGCACTAAATGTCCAACCTGCAACGAGCACGAAGTACCAACTGGTTAACAAACAACCAGATTACAGTGAGAAGTACCAATTGTAAACAAACGACCAGATTGGAATAAGAAGTACCAACTTGTTAACAAACGACCAGATTACAGTGAGAAGGACCAACTATTTAACAAACGACCAAATTGGAATGAGAAATACCGACTTGTTAACAAACGACCAGATTGAAATGAGAAGTAACATTGATTAACAAACGAGCAGATTGGAGAGAAAAGTACCAACTGGTTAATAAACAACCAGACTAGAGAGAGAACTACCAACTGGTTAACAAAGTTTTCCCCCATAAAGTGTTTCCCAATTTTCCTTAAATTCAAAAGGGACCTTTCTTTGATTATGTCAAACACTGTGTATAAAAACGACCAGATTAGAATGAGAAGTAGTAACATTGATTAACAAACGAGCAGATTGGAGTGAGAAGTACCAACTGGTTAACAAACGACCAAATTGGAGTGAGAAGTACCAACTGATTAACAAACGACCAGATTGGAGTGAGAAGTACCAACTGATTAACAAACGACCAGATTGGAGTGAGAAGTACCAACTGATTAACAAACCAGCAGATTGGAGTGAGAAGTACCAACTGATTAACAAACCACCAGATTGGAGTGAGAAGTACCAACTGATTAACAAACCACCAGATTGGAGTGAGAAGTACCAACTGATTAACAAACCACCAGATTGGAGTGAGAAGTACCAACTGATTAACAAACGACCAGATTGGAGTGAGAAGTACCAACTGATTAACAAACGACCAGATTGGAGTGAGAAGTACCAACTGATTAACAAACGACCAGATTGGAATAAGAAGTACAAACTGATTAACAAACGACCAGATTGGAATGAGAAGTATCATTGGTTAACAAACGACCAGATTGGAGTGAGAAGTACCAACTGATTAACAAACGACCAGATTGGAGTGAGAAGTACCAACTGATTAACAAACGACCAGATTGGAGTGAGAAGTACCAACTGATTAACAAACGACCAGATTGGAGTGGGAAGTATCAACCGATTAACAAACGACCAGATTGGAGTGAGAAGTACCAACTGATTAACAATCGACCAGATTGGAGTGAGAAGTACCAACTGATTAACAAACGACCAGATTTGAGTGAGAAGTACCAACTGATTAACAAACGACCAGATTGGAGTGAGAAGTACCAACTGATTAACAAACGACCAGATTGAAGTGAGAAGTACCAACTGATTAACAAACGACCAGATTGGAATGAGAAGTACCAACTGATTAACAAACGACCAGATTGGAATGAGAAGTATCATTGGTTAACAAACGACCAGATTGGAGTGAGAAGTACCAACTGATTAACGAACGACCAGATTGGAATGAGAAGTATCATTGGTTAACAAACGACCAGATTGGAGTGAGAAGTACCAACTGATTAACAAACGACCAGATTGGAATGAGAAGTATCATTGGTTAACAAACGACCAGATTGGAGTGAGAAGTACCAACTGATTAACAAACGACCAGATTGGAGTGAGAAGTACCAACTGATTAACAAACGACCAGATTGGAGTGAGAAGTACCAACTGATTAACAAACGACCAGATTGGAATGAGAAGTACAAACTGATTAACAAACGACCAGATTGGAATGAGAAGTATCATTGGTTAACAAACGACCAGATTGGAGTGAGAAGTACCAACTGATTAACAAACGACCAGATTGGAGTGAGAAGTACCAACTGATTAACAAACGACCAGATTGGAGTGAGAAGTACCAACTGATTAACAAACGACCAGATTGGAGTGGGAAGTATCAACCGATTAACAAACGACCAGATTGGAGTGAGAAGTACCAACTGATTAACAATCGACCAGATTGGAGTGAGAAGTACCAACTGATTAACAAACGACCAGATTTGAGTGAGAAGTACCAACTGATTAACAAACGACCAGATTGGAGTGAGAAGTACCAACTGATTAACAAACGACCAGATTGGAATGAGAAGTACCAACTGATTAACAAACGACCAGATTGGAATGAGAAGTATCATTGGTTAACAAACGACCAGATTGGAGTGAGAAGTACCAACTGATTAACAAACGACCAGATTGGAATGAGAAGTATCATTGGTTAACAAACGACCAGATTGGAGTGAGAAGTACCAACTGATTAACAAACGACCAGATTGGAGTGAGAAGTTCCAACTGATTAACAAACGACCAAATTAGAGAGAGAAGTACCAACTGGTAAACAAACCAGCAGATTAGAGTGAGAAGTACAAACTGGTTAACACTAGAATACTGACAGGCTTGTGTGATTGAAATCATTGGATTCAAAACCACTCCAAAATCTTGTTGTGATTTCATACATTCATTTTATCTATAAAAAAACATGAAGTTAAATTCTCAAAATTTGCCTTTTTCCATATAAAAACACAAAGTTTTCCCCCAAAAGGTGTTTCCCAATTTTCCTCAAATTCAAAAGGGACCTTTCTTTGATCATGTCAAACACTGTGTATAAAATTTATGAAAATCTGTGAAGGCAATCTTAAGTTATCATACAACATAGTGTTAATTCTCAAAATATGCATTTTTTTCATATAAAAACTAAGGTTTTCCCCAAAAAGTTTTTTTCAATTTTCCTAAAAATCAAAAGGGACCTTCCTCTGATCATGTGCAAAAGTGTATGAAATTTATGAAAATTTGTGAAGCCAATCTTAAGTTATTAGACGCCCTACTGTTAATTCTCAAAATATGCATTTTTTCATATAAAAACTAAGTTTTTCCCCTAACGGTAATTTCCAAAATCAAAAGGGACCTTCCTCTGAGTATGTTCAACACTGTGTATAAAATTTATGAAAATCTGTGAAGGCAGTCTGAAGTTGTCATACGACATAAGGTTAATTCTCAAAATATGCATTTTTTCATATAAAAACTGTAGTCCGATTTTCCTCAAAACCGAAAGGGACCTTCCTTTGGCCAAGTCCAATATTGTGTATAAAAATCATAAAAATCCGTGAAGGCAATCTTAAGTTATCGTACGACAAAGGAAATGCTGACGGACAGACGGACGGACAAGACTGATTACTATAGGTCGGCCGCCATGGCCCTAAAAAGACCAGCTTACAGTGAAAAAGACCAACTGGTTAACAAACTAGCAGGTTAGAGTGACAAGTATCAACTGATTTACAAACAAGCAGATTAGACTGAGAAGTATACAAAATGGTTAACAAACGACCAGATTGAAACGAGAAGTACCAACTGGTCAACAAACTACCAGATTGGAGTGAGAAGTATCACTGGTCAACAAACGACCAGATTACAGTGAGAAGTACCATTTGGTTAATTAACGAACAGAATGGAGTGAGAAGTACCAACTGGTTAACAAACGAGCACATTGCAATGATAAGTACAAACTGGATAACAAACGACCAAATTACAGTAAAAAGGACTAACTGGTTAACAAACGAACAGATTGTAATGAGAAGTAGCTACTGGTTAACAAAATGTAAATTTTAATCATTGATTGAAAACATCATTTGTAAATGAAAAGGCCAAATGGAGTAAGAATAGTTTTCATTGTTTACATTGTAAAACGTAGCTTTAATTTACAAATTTACAGTATTTATCTAAAAATAAATTCATGTCAGTTAAATGATCCAATTGTTTTATTTTCAAATCATACAATCTTTAAGTTAAGGCCGTGTTCACACTGCTCGTTCTGTGTACATAGTTTCTTTGTTTACATCTCTGTAATAAATATTAATCAATACAGTTGTATATTCAAAAATGTTGTCAATATTTGTGATCATTTTTAAATGTATCGGGCGGGCTGTTGTAGTAAATTCTCTGATACCAATTTTGATGTCGATTTATGACTCATCAGTTGTGCTAAAGACCAAATATGATAAAAACCAAAACAATAATCCAAGACGTTTAAGGGCAATTAAAAAAAATCCAAAATGACCAAAAGGGTAAAGCCAAAACAATTTAAGTTATGTACGAGGGAGATACACTCTTTAACATTTTCAGAGAGTGAATTTAAAGTATCAAATGATGTTGTCTTAATTTCTATTTCTATTATGAACTTATGAAAATTTATCTTCTAAGTTTATTATGCCAAAGAACTGATCTTTTCAAATAAAGAGTGGTAATAATCCATAAACCATATCTAAAATGTCGAGGGGTCTAATTTATTGTATAGTTTTTCCAATGACCCAAGATAAAGAGAGACTGTTAAGTGGAACACTTGTGCCGCCTGCTCCTGTAAATCCCTGGTTATGAGGAGTTCCAGATCAGGATGCAAATCCTTTATTAAGTGAGTGATTAAATTAGTAAATTTTATTGAATTGGAGTCCTAATAATGAGCTACATTTTGATATTTTATATGGAAACCCCAAAAATCATTCTTATGAAAAAAATAGTTGGTCACAATAGGATTATGGAAACCCATTCACAAGTTTAAATGAATTGGCGGATAGTTTACACCGACGACAAGGGCGCGGGCGAAGACGCAAGACTAGATATTTATCCCTAAACAGACACCGTTCCGCATGCAACACAATAAACTGATTCAGCCTATGCGTGTGTCCCGTCAAAATGTTAGTCGGTGGTTGCGTAATTCTGCATACTTGTTGATCATTTTCGACAAAAAAATGAACCTCCCCCCACTATTTCGGTCCATGTGAGCTATTTTCATCACTTTGCCGTCGTCGTCACGGTTGTACCTTAACTTTCAATCTTCTTCTTATTTCATTTGGTGCCGATCCGAAATCCGACAATGCAAAATCTGAGTTCTGTTTGGCTGAAATTTCAAAGATTTTCTTGTCAAAACCACAAAGCCAACTGAATTGTTATGTTGAAATAATTATCCTCAGGAAGTGCTGTGTCAAATATGTTCTTTTGATGGTAATCTGAAATCCAAGATGGACGCTGTCATGTAACAGAGATTTACATTAGACATTTTGAAGATTTTGTTCATGAAGGGCCATTTAAGCTATTGCGATTTATTTGCGCCCGTCGTCGTAAACTTTCCTTTGAAGATCTATGAAATCACTGTGCCAGTTGTGAAGAAATACTTTGATGAAATACTACTTTGCTAACCCTCTTCCAAAAATGAGTCAGATGTACCAACCAGCATGGCTGCTGTTACTAAGAACAGAAAAGGTGGGGGGGTTTAAATCTTCCGTGAAACTACATGGCCAGATTGAACCACAATTTGTTGAAATATGGCTGTCACATAAGATGTAGGACCCTAGGCAACAGTCGTTTTAAAATCTGCTTGTCTGAAACCACTTGGTAGCAATGGTCATCTTTCAGAAGTGTGTCAGATGCCTGGACTTTCAACCACAGCAGAACTTAGTTTAAAAGAGACCTTAAGGCAAAAATCATTTGAAATTCTTATTGTCTAAAACTACTTCGCCAACTGGAACAAGACATGGCAGAAATGGTTCTTGTATTATTAGATGGTTCTCTTTAAGAATTGTGTCTGATGACACGGACTGTCAAATCAAGATGGGTGTCGCAGCCTAACTTTGTTTAACATGGGACCCAATGTGAAAATTAATTTAAAAATCTTCTTGACTTGGCCATTGTGAAGCAAATTGGCACCAATGGTTCTTAGTTGGTGCCATTTCAAATGTGTCTCCGGTATCCTGGAATGTCAACCAAGAAGGTTGTCACAACTGAACTTATAAAGACCATATGGAAAAATTCAGTGACAAATGATTTTTAAATATCTTCAATGAACTACATGGCCATTAGGAACCAAACTTTGTTGAAATGGTCCCTGTGAGGTTAAATTTCAAAAATGTGTTCGATAACCAGGACTGCCAACCAAGATGGCTGCCACATCCGAACTTAGTTTAACATATGACCCTGTGCAGTAATAGTACTGGGGAGGCCTTCTTTCAGAATTTTAGCTGGTAACATGAAATGCTAACCCAGGTGGCCACTACAGCAGATGTTATTCATAAATGTCTCTGATGACAATGAACACACTTGAACTTACCAAATCTTAAACGCAGGACCCATCTGGTCAATTCCCTTAAAATCTAACTTGAAACCAAGCAAAGGGAACCCAAACTTGGCAGCAATGATCCTGAGGCGATCTTCCCTTAGATATTTATCCTATGGCTGTCAACTATGATAGCCGCCACATAACTAACATAGGACTAGATGGGAAATTTCATAAAGTATTCTTCTGTGAAACTTGGTCCACTTTAAACAATTTAGTTAGCGATGGTATTTACAAGATCCCATACCAAATTCCAATCACAAACCAAGTAGACTTATTGTCGTTGGTTGGCAAATTGGATCCAGGTGAGTGATACAGGCTCCTGTGAGCCTCTAGTTGATATAATTCGGTATTCAACTTTTAGTTTGTGAACTGTCACTAAAAACATCTTAGAGACGAGTATGTAGCATCCCTTCATTATGTTGGTTACATTCCTCGCAGACACCTACTTACTTCTAATAATTATAAAGCATTCTTTTCTTATGAATTTACCAGATGTAGGTAAAACGTTTGCACCCGTGTAATGATAATTTGTTCAGGCATTGATAGCATTATTCGGCAGTGACTTCTATATGAAAATATCTATTTGTACCTGTGTCTTTTACTTAGAGTTAGAAAGCAACCATTTTATTTAGATTTTGGGAGAGATCTTGGACCCTTGATAATTTTACGCTGCTTCCATGAGCATGATATTTTTTTTGCAGGTGGTTTCTTATTCAACCCTGCATTTTTTCAAAAGTATGGTAAAGACTTCAATTTGAACTCCCCTTCATGTATACTCCCCTTCATGTATAACTTTATATATTCTGTCATTCATGTAAAAAAAAGGGGGGGCTTCTTAAAACTGATTAAAATATTATTTATGTGATTGAATGTAAAACTACGCGCTAGTATAAAACAGACATATTAACATCTTTACCTGTCTTAAAAACGTGTAACCAATGTAGTCAGCTAATTATATCGGTTGTATCTGTGTCATCTTCAATATGTCTTACAATAGACAGGGAAATGTTAGGCAATTCGGTACACAATACAATGGACAGGGAAATGTTGGGCAATTCGGTACACATTCAATGTGTCTTACAGTAGACAGGTAAATGCTAGGCAATTCCGTACACATTCAGTATGTCTTACAATAGACAGGGAAATGTTACGCAATTCGGTACACATTCAATGTCTCTTACAGCAGACAGGTAAATGTTGGGCAATTCGGTACACATTCAGTATGTCTTACAATAGACAGGGAAATGTTAGGCAGTTCGGTAGACATTACAATAAACAGGAAATTTTTAGACAATTTGGTACACATTCAATAGACAAAGGGATGGCAATTCGGTACACATTCATTTTTAAATACATGTATATATATAATTTTTGCTTCATGTCCAGAGTATTTCAATTTACTTCTTCGTAAATAGTCATTTGATGTTTTTACATTTAACATCTACACAGGTAGTTTATACTGTAGTTCTTGCTCAAATAGTATACGGTTATAGAATGGGTTTTCTTCATACTGATCCTGTATTATGTCCAAGGACAGTCGTACTGGGCCGAGGGAACGCCATATTCATTATTTAAGTATTATCTCAAAATTTACGTGTTTTTTTTTTGTAATGTAACTAATTTTGATGTATGAATTTAGGATCTAATTATTGATATATTTTTGTTATTTCATAGTAGCACAAACGGAGATATTTACTTAGTCTTAGTCATCCATATATACCATTTCTTTCGCACAAAAAAGTGAACGAATACTAATTTCATCGGATAAGTGTTGTGCTTTCGTTTTATATTGCTTGAGTGTTTAGACTGTGGTAATAAAATATGTGTGTTAAGAATGATGGAATTGTAAATACTTTGATTTATTGGGGAATAAAAAAAGAAATCGCTATTCTTTTTTATGATATCAGGTTATAAGAATTCTATTTAAATTTTACGATAAATTTTGGTCTTCGATGGCCACGTATTGTAAAATTTATATTAAGAGGCAACGATCTGCGGTCCAGACAAATGACTTTTAACTTTAATTGTTTGCTAGTTTGTTGGATTATAATTTATTGCCGATTTAAGGTCGACATAAAAGTATGCACGAATTAAATGGAAAAAGTCGTTAAAATGTCTTCTTCAATAGAACAAGTTATACTTCTATCATAATATTGTGAATATGAAAATTTGAGGATATGGGTTCATATGATTAAACAAAGGAAAAATGATATAACCTATAAGTAATGAATACGGCGCAACCTTACCCCCATTAATACAAACACTAAATGGCCTAAACACGAAAATTAAAAAAAGTAACCACAAGTAAATATTGGGCTCTTGCCTGTCGGTACAGATAAACTTGTTAATAAGTACTCTTATCCCCGCCGATAATCCTTGGTCTGTAGCTTAACAAAGGCTAAAAAGTCAAATCCTTACCCATAATCGTGGTTCTGTGGCTAAAAAGTCAAACCTAGGTCTATAGCTTAACAAAGGCTTAAAAGTCAATCCTAGGTTTGTAGCTTAACAAAGGCTAAGAAGTCAAATCCTTGCCCATAATACCGGGAAGGATATAAAAAAGATATAACATGTAATTCGGTTATTAAGGTATTCAAGTCTTTACATAAAAATGACGCAGAGAAGGAATGAAAAATATACTAATTGGAATGTTTGTTGTTAATACTAACCGATTGATAAAACAGTATCAACTTAGTACCACACGTGTCCATGATATAAAACTATATAAACTTAGTACCTCACGCGTCCATGATATAAAACGGTATCAAATTAGTACCTCACGTGTCCGTGATATAAAACAGTATCAAATTAGTACCTCACGTGTCCATGATATAAAACGGTATAAACTTAGTACCTCACGTGTCCATGATATAAAACGGTATCGAATTAGTACCTCAGGTGTCCGTGATATAAAACAGTATCAACTTAGTACCTCACATGTCCATGATATAAAACAGTATCAACTTAGTACCTCACGTGTCCATGATATAAAACAGTATCAAATTAGTACCTCACGTGTCCATGATATAAAACAGTATCTACTTAGTACCTCACGTGTCCATGATATAAAACAGTATCAACTTACTACCTCACGTGTCCATGATATAAAACGGTATAAACTTAGTACCTCACGTGTCCATGACATAAAACAGTATCAACTTAGTACCTCACGCGTCCATGATATAAAACAGTATCAAATTAGTACCTCACGTGTCCGTGATATAAAACAGTATCAACTTAGTACCTCACGTGTCCATGATATAAAACAGTATCAACTTAGTACCTCACGTGTCCGTGATATAAAACAGTATCAACATAGTACCTCACGTGTCCATGATATAAAACAGTATCAACTTAGTACCTCACGTGTCCATGATATAAAACAGTATCAAATTAGTACCTCACGTGTCCGTGATATAAAACAGTATCAACTTAGTACCTCACGTGTCCATGATATAAAACAGTATCAACTTAGTACCTCACGTGTCCGTGATATAAAACAGTATCAACATAGTACCTCACGTGTCCGTGATATAAAACAGTATCAACTTAGTACCTCACGTGTCCATGATATAAAACAGTATCAACTTAGTACCTCACGTGTCCAAATAATTCCCAAAAGTTATTTATAAACAACAATCTTGCATATTGCCCAGTAAATTACTGCATGCCAGAAGTTTCAAAATATAATGAATGATACATGTCTATATACTTTGTTTAGGATGGATAATACATTGATTTCCTCTATCATAAGTAATTCTCTAACGTGTACACAAATATATATTTATTCATTCTTTACGGATAAATGCTTCGGTGAGATGTCTTTTTTATGATAAATTCACAACATACATATAAATCAGGTCGGGCATAGAAATGGCGAAGATAAAGAATTACAAATGGAGAATTAAAACCTTTTGTACTTATTTAATTATCTATAATCTATGCATTATAAACATACATGTATCTTGTATTTCCCCAACCATTTAGATGAAGTATCAGCCACGTAGTACAATGTATGTAAGAAAGACTCCTTAGTTTGATGTGAATCTCTATAGCCTTTTTCTCCCTTTATTAGCTTAATTTCTTCCTGTTTGGTGTGAAAATATGGTTCAGTGTAATTTTACTTGACAATATTATAGAATAACTCCAACAAATACTACCGATTGTTACCTGTGATTTATGAGGATCAAAGAAATTTACCTGGAAGGTGAACATTCCAATTTTAGGTTGTTAATGTGAACAGGCAAGCTGTATCCTCATCACAAAAAAAGAAAGAAAAAAAAATTTCTTAACTCGACAACAACAATGCCTGTAGATTTTTTTAGAATATCTTGTTTTTGTCTATCGTATAATTTATATAGGCACATTTTACACAAAACGTATCCCTGATATTATACGATATCGTAGTTAAAAATTGGTAAGTTTATATATTTCGAGTATTCGTTCCGAAACATATAGAGCTACAATTAACATTCTTAATCATGGAATGCACTCGAAGTAAACCACAGATTTAAAATAACTAATCTATCAAATGAAGTGCAGCGTTCTACAAATCATTTCAAGTGCAGACATATGTTAATATCACGTATTAATACAAACTAGTACATACTTTAACATTCATTGATTTTTTTTAAAAATTTTATTTATTTAAAAATGTCTCTCCTTTGGTCGGAATTGATTAAATTATCATGACATTATGAATTAATTCTCGAGTATACTTCTAGTGACAGCTATTGTAGAAAGAATTGTACAAAATGCTTTATTATATAATTTGGTAAACTGTATACAAAGGGTACCTTTTGAAATTATATGACCCGATTCTATTTATTTTATTTTATTTTGTATTTTATTTATTTTTTTTTTGTAAGTTCTGACTGCATTTGATACAGCATAGGGGTTGTAGACTGCGTTCAATATACCAGATAGAAAATTTTACTTCCTTTCAATTATAATGTTACAATTCCATAGAGAAAAGGGTATATGTCTTTATACAGCATTCAGTATGCATATGGACATGATACAAATACATATAAAAACTAAGTTAAAGGACAACGATAAAGGTAGAGATTTACCTTGTTAAGAACCTGACAATAAATAAACACTAAAACGTTTACAGTTAAAATGACAATACAAATCAAACAGAAAAATAATTTCATTACGAATACTTTAATTGTCTCATTATAATCAGTACTTACATTCCTGGACGAAGTGAGCTATTTGGAGCAGGTACAAGATCCAAATTTAATGTGAAAATCACAAACACCAGATTTAGTAAAATTGTGAAATCCATGGTTAAATCCTCTATTCTATATGATCATCACTTTCTAAAACTTAAACCATTATTAAAACATCTCAATTCCAATTTGTATTCAATTTGGAAATAAAACAAATCATGACTTTCCCATTGAAGTGACTTTTTCTATTATTAACTCCATGTGACAAAATATAAATATGTTTAAGTTACTGTAACACACCTGGTCCGCTTACATTACAACCGTCTTACTTGAAGTGCACATAAAGTATTAAATAAACCAGTACTGTAACAGACAGACGACACGCATTACAGCACGCGAGTTGTCAAAGCGAGGCGGCGAAATTCAAGTGGTGCAGTATTTAAACAACTTTTTTTTTGTTTTTTGTTTTAATTTTTTTAATTTGAATGAAACCTATAAAAGATTTCGGTATGCGGAGAGAAATTTTAAAATTCTACATTCAATTTTTAAAAGATCTAATTGGGTAATGTGTATTTAATTTTATGTTAAAGGGGTGGGTATAAAAAATGCAATGAAAATTTCTAATGACACAGATACCCAAAAAACTATCTATATCCCTTGGGTGTATAAGAAAATGAGATTAACAATTACATTTCAAAACTTTCGGAAGTTGCATATATATAATTATATTAATCACATGTACAAGTAATTCCAAGCTATATCTTTATAGTAAATTGAAATATTCTATTGGTTTAGAAAATTATTTAATGCAATTAAAAAGTTTCAAAAACAGACAGATTATCACAAAACTAAGACTTAGTGATCATTCTTTAGAAATAGAAACTGGTAGATATATACAAATTACAAGATATCAAAGATTATTATTGAAGAAGATATTTTCCTCTGGTTCTGGATAAACGCGGAACGCAGTATCTTCATCAACTGGTTCCTAATATTATCATATCTTGTAATTTATTTACAAATAAATTGGTCATCAGTACCTGAGTACATCAGAGTTTGATAGAGAAAATAAAAATTAAAATCATCTCCTCTTTCCAACTGTTTTCAACATAGGGTGGATGCAATTCTTTAACATAATATAAATTAATCTGACGTGGGGAAAAATACAATTGTCATTTTTAACAAGCATTGATTAACAAGTAGACTTTTTAAAGCATTTCTATTTCATGTATGAACACATTTTGCAAGTTTCAATATATATTATAGCTTTACAATAAAAAAAACTATTTATTATTTGAATTTTCTCCCAAAAATATTGATACTGAAGTAGTGATATATATTTCAATATAAATATGTCATATTTTGATATGCATACACACCTAAGACACATTGATGATAACATTTACAATATAAATACAAATGTACACGTCTTGTAGCAGAAGTTCAAAAGAAATCATAAGTAATTAAGGAAAATTAGTAATTATATATGTTCTTCTGATTCCAAATTTATAAGTATGATTACCAGGCATGCTTCCCGAGCGGGTAACACTCTAGACTAATACGAACAAATTTATTAAAG
Organism: Mytilisepta virgata; assembly: GCA_028015205.1. Taxonomy (NCBI): domain Eukaryota; kingdom Metazoa; phylum Mollusca; class Bivalvia; order Mytilida; family Mytilidae; genus Mytilisepta; species Mytilisepta virgata. Next base: position 42,061,171 of record CM051511.1, read on the forward strand.
GAGTTGCTTAGCTGCATTTTTAACACAAAATGATCAAAATACACCTCCCATATCAGAACTTTGTTTGTAAGTATCTGAAGTTGACCCATAGGGTAGAGTTTCAGATGACCATTAATAAATTTTATTTATCCAATCATATCTTAGCTTTTCACGGTAACTTCAATCATCCTTACTTTGATTGATCCGATTGCCAGGAAAGAATTGAACTTATGTATGGCAAGCCGTTTTACTTTTTATTCTAAAGATATCTTATATAGTTTATAAGATATTTTATATATTTTATAAGCTATCTCATATAATATATAAGATATCTTATAAATTATATGAGGTATCTTATAAACTATATGAGATATATGTTGAAGTTAGAATAAATAGTAAAACCATACTTGCCATACTTATGGGTCTATAAGGATTACATTGCCCGGAAACTTGAACTAAATTTGATTTGTGCAGTAGTATCAATTCTAAGCAAGGCAAATGAGAAATCTGTGGCAAAAATTAATTCAACACATTTTTGTACCTTTGTCATATTCCTAAATGTCTTGCACGAAGCTAACATATTTCCATGTAAAAACTCTTTCGGCAATCAGCAAAAGTCACTTATAGATTTCACTTTATTTTAGTAACGAAACATTATAATTACTTTATAAAGAGGAAGTATCAAAGGAGCAGAGCGTTAGTATACAGGATTTATCAGATTGCATTTTTAGATCTTAACATAGAACTTAACCAGATAGGTTATATGTAGGTCAAGGTGAATTTTATGTATTATGGGGCGCATTGCATTTGGGCGGATTTTAAAAAGTTTAATTCTTTCATTTGAGCGGATGCACTATACTTCATTTGGGCGGATTTTTTTCATGTAAATTACAGGTAATTATATATTCTTTGTAGGTAACATTTAAGAAATATATCAAAATTTAGATAGAAATAATATAGATATATATTTTTCAATCGTGCAAATGTTTTTGTATACCGTTGAAATTCTAAACACTCGTACATGTATCCGATAGCTATATAATCACATACATGCCAATGCTCCGGATTTATTCCCAGAGACTCCGGAAATTTGACCCCAATACCGCGTTACGGAGTGGACTGTAATATTCTCTGGGATTTCTAAATTTCCCAGGGATTTTTTCAGTGCTTATACTTAGTTTAATGGTTTGAAAAAAAAATATTTGTTTGCTCTGATAAAAAACCGACGGTTATAAAACTTCATCGGCAATACTTAAACATTTATTCACTTTTTTGCTCTCTGGAAACAGCTTCCAAATACCTTAAATCGTTTTTGGCCGGGACCGACCCCTTGCCGATTTAATCAGGGATTCTAGCAAAAATATGTTGGCACGTATGTTATCACGAAAACTGTTCACAGTCGGATAAAAAAACACAAGTCAAATAGAAAAGAGTTCACGAATATCTTTTACCTTTTCATTTGAAGCGAATTCCCAAATGGAAGGCCTGAAATTGTGCGAGACAATTATAGAAAAATGCACAGTAAGGCGTGGTAACAATTATACTATGTTCAAATCTTTTAAAACACTACTGTAAATAAGGAGAGAACTCAGGTGCGCAAATACAACATCATTTCCGCCCAAATGTCACCCTTTTAAGCTCACCTGGCCTAAATGGCAATGTGAGCTTTTGCCATCACTTGGCGTCCGTCGTCCGGCGTAAACTTTTCCTTTAAAGATCTCCTCTGAAACCACTGAGACAATTGGGGCAAAACTTTACAGGAATGATGTTTGTGAGGTCCTCTACAAATAGTCCTCATTCATCTTGATCGGGCAAAAACATGACCGCCACGTGCAATTCTTGTTTTTGATTGGCTGATATAAAAAAATATTCTCAGGCAATCCTTGATTCTGAATTTTAACTTATATCTGAAATTACACATGCAATTAATTTGTAACTTGGTTCAAATGATGTTTATGAGGTCCTTTATAAATATTCCTTATTTCGCCCCGATCGGACAAAAAAACATGACCGCCACGGGCAATTCTTGTTTTTGATTGGCTGATATAAAAAAATATTCTCCTCTAAAATCACTTGGCCAAATGGAACGAAACTTGACAGGAAGCATCTATTGGACGTTCCTTACAAAGTTTTCTCATTTCGCCCCGATCGGGCAACAAATATGACCGTCATGGGCAAATCTTGTTTCTCATTGGTTGATATAAAAAAAATCTTCTCCTCTGAAATCGCTTGGCCAAATAGAACGAAACTTGACAGGAAGCATCTATGGGAGGTTCCTTACAAAGTTTCCTCATTTGGTCCCGATCAGGCAACAAACATGGCCGTCATGGGCAATTCTTGTTTCTCATTGGTTGATTAAAAAAATGTTTTCTCTGGAACTGCTTGGCCAAAGCTGTTAGCCAAACTTGACAGGAAGGATATGTGGAGAGTCTTTTATGAAAACTTTTTTTAAATCCCGATTGGACGACAAACATTGTCTCGCATTATTTTCAGCTTCGCCTCAGTCCAATATGGCTAGCATTGGACTAATAACTAAGCCAATATGGAAAACCTTACGCAATAATACTATAATATTTTGTTGTCACGTATTTAGAATGAAAGTTTCTCATTAAATTGAAATTATAGCTTTATAATAAGAACTATAATCAGATGTTAGTACATGTACCGTTATTAAACAATCATTAGTACCATACAACTCATTATCAAAACTCTTTCTTACGTCAAGTATTCGAGAATGGAATAAAATTCCACTTGAAATTCGTAATAATCCGTCGCTGTTTGCTTTAAAAAAAAATCTGGAATCTGAACGTAACTAGAAAACTGAAGTATTTTAACATGGGTCACGAAAAGGACAAATATGTTTTTCTAGATTACGACTGGAATGCAACGTACTCCAGGATCACTTGTTTCCGAAGAATTTGTCGGATTCTATGTTCTGTACTTGTGGTCATGCAGATGCTGTCTCGCATTATTTTCTCAATTGTATCAAATATGCAGATATTAGACGTCAAACTATAGATCTACTTCCACATAATTATGTAAACACAATGCTCTACGGGAACAGTCTATTGTCTTATGAAGACATTGAAACGGTATTCATTAAGATAAACAAAACGTTTTACTTACGATTTCGGTATGTATGGGTGTAGTATTCTTATTGAAGGAAAAGAGTAACTGTTTATTTCTCACCCCGATTAGTCCACCATTAATGCCAATATGAGCTGCGACAGGTATGTATGTATGTATGTATATATATATAAAAGAATTACTCATTTCGCAACGCAACACCATTGAAGAAGGATCTCAATGATCCGAAAATTTTGCTAAGTTTGAATTATCGTTTTTATTCAAACTTTGTTTGATATATTTTGATGCTGTATTGCAACTTTTTATACTTATTTATTTTATAATAATATATGTTGCGATGTGGTTTTACACATAACTTAAATAAAAGAAAAGATATTGGATTAAAGTGAAAAAAATTCAAAAAGTGAAAATATATAAAAATATGCACCAAGGTATAATAAAACAATAAAAAAAGAAAAAACATTTAAAAAGAGGACCCAAATTTTCGGCCCAAAGAGCCTTTGCCGAGAAAATGGAGAGTGAGAATTCGGGTTTTTTGAAATCATGATCTTCATAGTTAAAAAAAGTGTTTAACAAAAGCTACAGTATGATTTCGGACTAACCAACTTTTGTTTATCCAGAAGATCGTTCGCATTGATGAAAAATTGCTCGCGTGCATAATGAATCATATTATTAACTTTGTTCCTTTGTGATTTGTACTTCTGTTTTTAATTTGGACTTATTCATTATTCCAGTCAATTTATCAGTAGTTTCTACCAATAAATTAACATTCAGATCACTTCGGTAATTATCGGCAAACTTCGGAAATGTCAATATAACTAACTTATTTTTACAGACTCTGCATATAAGCAACAAAGTGTGTTTCAACTTGAGAAAAATATATATACAAAATCCCAGTTTTAAATTGTTTGGTTCAACCATTCACGGTCAAAACGAGATACAATTTTCGATCATGAACTATTATGGTCGGCATACCTTAAAATTATGAAATATGAGTTCTAACCATATTAACTCACAGTTAGCGAATTCGCAAGGTAATCTCACGTAGCAGCATGAATGTTATCAGATATGTATACCAGAACCCCTCCACCAAATCAAGTTATATCTTTTCTGAAACCAATGTTACTGTAACCAGAATAACTAGATTGTCAATTGGGACATTTTCTTCTAAGTTACTCCAAGTTATACAGATGATTGAAGCGTTATTCGAAATCGTTTGTATTTATTGGATTTTATTTCGGACGCTTCTGGCATTTCAGTGAAAAAATATTCAATTCGCTGTTACGTGGTTCTGGGTCCGGATTTTCCTCAATATCGTTACAAAGGAGAATCAATTGTAAAAAGATACGTGTAAAGGAGATATTCTCCTAAAAGCATGTAAAAATATATTTGTCAATTATTTCAGGGAATGTTTCAGCGAATCGCTTTAACGAGTAAACTACCATATGCAAGAAAAAAATAACACAATTAAGTCTCCCAAACGAACTGGATTTTGTTCGTTCGAGTTCTCAATACCCGTCAGAGATATGGATCTGAGATTTTCCATGATAAAAGATCAATGTTTCTAGATGTGCCTAACACTATTCATTTTTTTATGCTTTTAAAAAATTTGGAATTCCAAAACCTTATTGCGCTTCTACAGTTAGCAACAATATTGCACAAAACAAATTGGTAAAAATTCAAAAGTGAAAGAGGAGTTTGCGTCACAAGAAAGTTTGACGGACAGACGGACGGCACGACGACAGCAACGACAATATACCCGAACTTTCTTCGTTTGGGAGAATTCGTAACAGTTCACTGTTACAGTTATTACTCGTTAATGGGTGAAATTAAAACTGTTTGGGAAGCCTATCGCCAATCTGTGAGCCATTAAGTCGTTAACCATTATCAAAAACAATTCTGCAAGTAAGTTTCATTCGATAGGTTGACTTATGAATTTCTACATCTATAACGTGCATGATCACATCAAGTATAAAGAAAAGCAAAGTGTAACTCAGTGGAAAGGTTAAAAAAAGAGTGCGTACAAAAATAAGAAAAAGAGAGAACTACAAACATTGGACAAATTACACGGATTTCGGTCTACCGAGAATCCCAGTGAATTGGGTTTCAATCTTCCTAAAAGGAAACAGTTACAATTTGATTCAAGAGTCTAAATGCGAAAAATATGTACACATATAAAGTAAACCAGAAATTAACACACTAACACACACACATTAATCAATATACAATTAATATGAGGCTATTTTTAGAATGGGAATGTGCAAAGTCGAGCTCACATCATGTATTAACAAAAGAATAATAGTCATACTTTATCATTGATATTTCTTAAAAACATTGAAGTATATTTTGGAGATTTTTCCGAACGTCATATTTGAAAGATTGTGTCCAGTCGACCGAAAGTGCTGGCTGACAGGTAGAAAGTCTTTCTTTGTTAGATCATTTCCATGGTCGTTCATTCTTTTGCTGAAAGCTTGCTTACTCCAATGTACTGAATATTACAAATTACACATATTTTGTGATCTTTGGCTGTTGTGTGACTTTTAAAGCTCTTTGTACATATCATCTGCCAGCAAGTCTTACGTCTTTTGTCTGAACAAGCCTGACATTGGCCAGTTTATGAAGACATCTTGCTAGTGATATCGGCTCGTACAAGAATGTCATTCAGGCTTTTCGGTCGTCGAACGCCATAACGGAGGGTTCTGGGAAAAGTCTTGATAGGTCGGGGTGTTTTTCAAATTCTTTCCAGTGTGTCCTGATGGTACTAGAGACATTGTGAAGGCTAGGGTAGTATGTTGTAACGAACGGGATTCTGTTGGTGTCTCTCTTTAATAGTATATTCTAAAAGATTGTCTCTACTGAAGCGGTTACCGTCTTGTATGCATTGATGTGTATACCCTCTATTTTTAAGATGACCACGTAGTTCATCAAGACGTTGTGCTGTTGTTATTGGAGAGTAACTCCGAGGGCCTGGCTGTATGGGATACTGTCATAGTAGTGTTTGGGATTGCTAGGTGGCAGATATAGGTGTTTGTCATGTAGGTTTGGAATAAATATCCGTCTTTTAATGTAGTAATCGTATCGAGGAAATAAATTTTAGTCTTGGATATTTCATGGGAGAATTTTATTGATGGGTGGACACTGTTTGCATGATCGACGAAGGCATTTAATTTTTCTTCTGTATCCGTCCACTTCATGTCAACATCACCAATAAATCCATACAAAGACATTGGCTGTGTTTCCGAAGGTTCCAAAATTTGTTTTTCTAGTTTCCCCAATAAAGATGTTAGCATACGACGGAACCATTTTCGTTCCCATAGCTGTGCAATTCACCTGTAAGTAGTGTTCTCCATGGAAATTGAAATTAATGTGTTTGAGGACCAAGGTTAACTTCTCAACTAAGCATTCATTGTGCGGGGTTCTTGAATAGTTCGTTTTCCCCAAATTTCCTTTCAAGCTAGGATGCCCTAGCTTGAAAGGAAATTGGTATGTCGTATGGTATATTAGTGTACAAGGAATTCACGTCTATGGAAACCATGAGGGTGTTATCAGGAAAAGGGTTTAAGCTTTTCATCTTTATACCCCCCGAAAACGATGTTTTGGGGGGTATATAGGTTTCAGTCTGTCTGTCTGTCCGTCCGTCTGTCCGTCTGTCCGTACCTCGTGTACATGCTTTGTGTTATCAATTCCCGTTACAGCTTATAACTCGGACCTGTTTACCGCTACGATTTTAGCCTTATCACTACGATTTTCAGACCCCCAAATTACGCCTTCCGCCCTCTTAAACGTTTTTCTACGTCATCTAAGTAAAACGGTAAAAAAAGAAAAACGCATCATTCGCTCGGAACCTTTCGCGACATGTCGATATGTCCAGGCATAAAGTTAAAGGGCGCTCGAATGAACGTTGACTTATCCTCACGGCGCTTTGACTGATGGTAGAACTTTCGTCTTTGCAAACGGCCATAAGATTTTGACTCGGCATCATTTAATGGCCGCATGATGATGCCAGTAAAAAACATGCCAGCCAAACGTGAATACACTGATCTTTGGAAATTCCTTCAATCTTCATCAAAAGGTACATGTACTACGCATATTTGTCAGTCGCTGAAGTCTCACAAATATTTCCATGTGCTCACGGAGGTAAATTTTACTGGTGAAGTCTCACAAGTATTTGGAAAAGTGCCGAAAATCGGAAGAGGACAAAACGAGGGCGGTTGATGATGTGCACAATCATAGCTCAAAATGAATTCACATTTAGTACAGCTCCGCTCTTTACAATTTGCATTAAGGAAATGTTTTCAGATTAATGACTTGCTGCAGGTATGTAGATTATTTTATCAACTATCAACATAAAAACACTTTCTCACAAAGACAAGTAAGATTTCATTAGGATAAATGAAATTTGTCCCAGCTTGTCTTTCACTCTCTCTCTTAATTCCTTCTATTAGGAAGGGGGGTAAAAAAGCGTATTTTCTAGGGGCCACTAGGCCCAAATTTTTTTCAAGTTTGGACTTAGTTTTTTTCCCAGCATTTTTTCCAGCAAATGTCTTCCCCCCCCTTCCCCCCTTTAAGAACTTTGACTTATCCTCACGGCACTTCGACTGATGGTAGAACTTTCGACTTTGCAAACGTCCATAGATTTCGACTCTGCATGTTTTACTGGTGATCTACATACCTGCAGCAAGTCATTAAGATTTTCTATCATCATTTTTGCATTTTGAACTTGCTAATTTTCCAACAATATTCTATATGAAGAGTACCTAATTTGTGTAATCAACTCCTCTTACAGCTTTAAATCAATGGTCTGAAACTTTGCAGGGTGTTTCATCTACTTCTCTTACAGCTTTACTTTCTAAAGTGCAGAGGGCTCAACAGATGCATTATCGGGGGGTATCAATAGTCCGTTAAGGACAGATTATGTGGACAGGTTTACAAAGCAGTTGGCGCGGGCGGTATTTGTGGCCCACTAGACCACAGTAACTCTAGTTTTTTTAGATAATCGGTGGTAAAGATTCAACATGTGGCCGAAGATGGAAATCCAGGAATTCTGATATCTCTGCTGTTGGGTGGCCGTTTGGTGAGACAATAGGTCTTCCTGGGTTATTTTTTCTTATGGATTTTATGCTGAAGATAAAATCGATCAGCTTTAGATTTTCGAAGGTGTCATAATCGATGCAGCCTTTGTCATGCATGTCTACATGCTGGAGTGTGGGATTTGTAATCTGCAGTGCACTGAAGAAAGTAAGCAAGCTTTCAACAAAAGAATGAACGGCCATAGAAGCAATCTAACAAAGAAAAGACTTTCTACCCGTCAGCTATCACTTTCGGTCGACTGGACACAATCCAGGGGACTTTAGTAAAATGAAGATTTCTATTATAGAACAAAATTTGTATTGGAGTGATGAAGAAAGGCACACAAGAGAAAGCTTCTGGATAAAAGAACTAGGCACCTTATATCGAAGTGGAATGAATAAAAATAAATAAATTTGTATGTCAATTGATACGGCGATTGAATAATTCTTATTTATTGTTATTTCAAAGTGCTTTATTTATTTTTTCGTGTACTTTTTCATTTTTTATGATGTCATAATTTTGTAACATAATCCTCTACCTTATAAGTAAAGGATTATTAACCTGAATTATTTTAATTGCTATTTACATGCGTTGCTACACAGACTGAGGAAGATCAGGATCACGATCAGCCCTATTGTTTTCTAGATGTAATTAATGAGAAACCAGAGTGAGTTATCTTTTCCTAACCAATGTAGGTAAGGGAGATAATAAATTTGTCTCCCTTTTAGGCTCAGGACAAAAGGGAGAGAATTTAATTATCTCCCTTACCTACATTGGTTAGGAAAAGATAACTCACTCTAGTTCCTCATTAGTCAGTTCGCAATGCGACGGCATTGATGAAGGAAGTCAGTGATCCGAAAATTTTGCTAAGTTTGAATTATATTTAAAATAAGGATGACTCCAACTTAGGAGCAACATACCCCTGTCTGAGTAACATTTCTGTCAGGAACCGGGCTCTGTCCAGGAAATCAATGTATATAAATATTTATTTGTTGAAACACAAATACAAATGTACAATAAATGGCCATGACACATAAACAATGATATACAATATAAAGAAAATAATAGGTTGTAATAAAGCAGCGGTGGCAATCGTTCATTATTAAAGCATTATTGTCATGTTTATTATATAATCTAAGTATTAGCATTTTGTTTATATAGTATACATTTCTTTATATAATTAACAAATGCTTTAGTGTGATAGTGTGAAAGTGTAATTGAACAGCTGCTATTCAAAATGATAGATAAGTTACGCTCTGTTATTAAATCTACATTTTTAGTGCAATGCTTTAATTTATTAATTTAATTCACTCCGAAATATATTGAAGGTTGGGCAGCACAGAAAGAAATGGATCTCATCTTCAATTTGTCCTGTATTACACAAGGTGCAAAAACGACTTGTTCTATGGATATTCCTATAACGTCCCTTTTCAATCTATAGGGAATGTGCACTAATTCTAAATTTACATTATAAGGATCTTTCAGCTAAAAATTTGCAAGAATCAATATGTGGAGGTCTGTTATTAAATTTGTAAACTTTATGAAAGAAATCTGATTTATTATTTCTGATTATAACACTGTGTTGATTTTGTAAAGCTTGATCATTTATTCTTTGTTGTATAGCTGCTATTTTTGCTTTTATGTTAAGAGTGTCAGAAATCAAATATCCAAACCCAAGTTCTCTTACCCAGTATTGAACTGTGCAGATCCATTTATTATTTTGGTCAATATTATTGTAAATTTTGTATACAAGTGTATTATTTGAGTTTGAAATGTGCTCTCAGAATTTTATTGTTGAAAGTTAAATTTTGCCTTTCATTGGATGCCTATCATGTTCAGCTTAACAGGCAGCATTTGTTGCCTAACAATATACACAAAGATTTCTTTAATAAATTTAGTATGCAGGTGCCCAAAAGAGTCTGAATCTTTGAAAGTACAACCGACCCCCCATATTTCACTACTATAAAGGATGATGGGATTTACTAATTTATCGTTCTTGTTTTAAAATAAGTTTAACTTTTGGTCTTCCAAATATTTCGATTTTAATGCTGCTGATGAGAGGTAACTCCTTGAAATGCGTCGTACACAGCATAGTATAAATTTACTATATCTAATATTAGTATCTTTGGATTGTTATTTTCAAGTAAACTGCCGGGATTATTAAGTCCTATTATCTTTTTAATTTTTTAAAACGCTTTTCTTCCTTTTTCTATCAATAATTTGGCGGAAAGGTTGAAATTGCCAGTATATTTAATATTAATGCCTAGATAACATGATTTGACTGCTTCAATATATTTATCTTCACGTTTTAAACTCTTTGAATGTGATTTCCAATTAGAATTAAAAACTATCTAGGATTTTTGTTCATTTACTTGGAGCTTCCATGATGAACAGAATTTGTTCAATGTATAAAGTGGGTTTTGCAACTCATTTTGAGTGCTAGAGAGCAGAATTATATCATCTGCGTAGAGTAGAGCATTAACAGACACATTACCAATAGTAATTGGTTCAGTTTGTGCTTCATTCAGTTAAATAGTCTGGAGTTCATGACGTCACCTTGTTTTACTCCACATTCAGAAACAAAATTACTACTCAAACCGTGCTGAAATTTAAGTCTGCAGCAAGGGTCATACATTGAATGTATAAGATTAAAGATTTTAAATGGAAGGTTATATTTACAAAGTTTTAAAATAGCCCTTTTCGCCACACAGTGTCAAAAGCTTTCCTACGATCAATGAAAGCCGCAAAAACTTTCTTTTTTTGTATTTTTATAATTTTCAGTTCTGGTTTTTAAGGTGAATAAATGGTCTGTTGTTCTAGCCTTTTCTCTAAAACCTATTTGATTTTCAAAGATAATATTATTGCTATTTATAAATTTCATTACTCTGGCTAATAACATTTTATTAAATAATTTTCCTAAGTTAGAGGTTAGGGAAATTACTCTATAATTAGATGGGTCAGACTTGTTACCTATTTAGCTCACCTTTCCTAAAAGGAAATGTCAGCTTTTGCCATCACTTGGCGTCCGTCGTCGTCGTCGTCTGTCGTCGTCTGTCGTCGTCGTTAACAATTTTTCAAACATCTTCTCCTCTGAAACCACTGAATGGATTTGGATAAAACTTAGCATGATTGTTCCTTAGGGTATCTTGCACAAAGTTTGTGCTTCGATTTTTGATCCGTCGAAAAACATGGCCACTGTTACTAAAAATATAACATAGGGGGTCAAACAACAATTTTTCGCAAATATCTCAAAAATCATTAGGTTACGGCAAATTTTGGCAGGTTGAAAGTGTTCAGCATGATGAGAGCTACCTGTGTGCTGATTTTCGTGAAAATCTGTCAACTGATGTTAGAGTTATTGCCCTTTTTTGACAATTTTGGCTTTTTTTTTATGTTATTATTTCAAAAATCTTCTTCTCTGGGTCTTTCTTTATATTAATATAGACGTCGTCTCAGATTTTTTCTTTATATTTCCTTTTTTCTATTTTGTACCTCCTTCTGTATTTAGAGAGGAAGGAGTAATATTTATGGCAGTATATCCTATTGTTGGGGTATTTGTTATCAAGAGAAATACAACTTTTGAGAGTATTTTGTAACGGGTGTATATTTATTGAATAAGATAGTTTATACTAATATATGTGTATATGTCACAAGCTCTGGAATAACGTATGAGTTGTTAAATATATACTCCATACGCCGGCGCTTCTGGAATATTGCCGCTCAAAAATGTATAAGTATTTGTTTGCATGTTTCTGAATCCCATTCATGTTTATATTTCTGTATTGTACTTTTTGTAAGGGATGAATAAGATATGTTTATACTAATCATTAGAATTTCATCGTTTAAAGTTTTGTTGATACTTTAATTTGTTAAATGTGTATTTTCTATTGATGTTGTACTTTATATACTTGGATACGGAGCCTTCTTGTTAATATCGTATGAGGATCTTTCATGAAGATTTCTTGAATAGGGACCTATTTCAAATACGTAAAAGCTTAAATTTCAAGATGAAACACTTTTAATCAAATTGTTAAACTCTTTTACTGTACCGTTTTGGAATGTGAAAAGTAACAGGCTCCTGCATAAGAAAAACTATTTTGAATTTAAAAGGGAAATTTCAAGTCCAAAGTTTATTTACTCTTTTATTTCTCAAGACATTTTTTAATGACTTATCAATTACAAGATGTTATCAGCAGGTGATTAATGAAGGTATTAGTAGTGTTGTTGACACACCTGTTGACTGCCTTTTGATTTACTTAGGATTACGCAGAGAAAACCACACAACATACCACAGCACATGCCATAGTGATAGTTATCCGGTCCTTACGAATAAAATGAAAAGTCTGTTTATATACAACATTTCTAATTGTGCGTATCTCTTTGATATAATTTAATTTCAGTTTCCGCTTCCATCTCTCCGTAATGCCAACTTTAAGGATTGACTGCATTATCTTCCGCAGGGAACTTGATATTAAAAACACCATGTGACAGCCATTTTTGTTGGCGGTCTGGGTCATCAGATACAATTCTGCAGGGGACCACTTATTTTACAATTGTGAAGTAAAAATCGTTTAATTTTACAAAGATAGTTCTAAAAAATGACATTTTGTCCTTTTTACTCTTATGTTCTATTTGTAGCAAGGGCAGTCATGTTGGTTGGTCTGTGGTATCCTCTGATATAACTAGACATACTAAGGATAATGGTGGCTAACTTTCGTTCCAATTGGCTCAGTGATTTCTGAAAAGAAGATTTTTGTAAAAGTTTACGGATGGACGACGAATGACAGGCCACATTTCGGTCAATCAATATGTCATGACCATTTTGCAGTGATGATATCAACAAAGGATATAAACAATGAACAAAGAAGTTTATATGAGTTTATTTGTTGCTGTGTTCTGACGAGAAGTTTATCTGAGTATTTGTTACTGTGTTCTGACGAGAAGTTTATCTGAGAATATGTGTTGCTGTGTTCTTACGAGAAGTTTATTTGAGTGTATTTGTTGCAGCGTTCTGATGAGAGGTTTATATAAGTGTATTTATTGCTGTGTCCTAATGAAACCTTTATCTGAGTGTATTTGTTGCTACGTTCTGATGAAGTTTTTCTCAGTGCATCTCTTGCTGTGTTCTGACGAGAAGTTTATCTGAGTGCATTTGTTGCTGTGTTCTTATGAGAAGGTTATCTGAGTTTATTTCTTGCTGTGTTCTGACAAGAAGTTTATCTGAGTGTATCTTTTGCTGTGTTCTGATGAGAAGTTTATCTGAGTGTATCTGTTGCTGTGTTCTGATGAGAAGTTTATCTGAGTGTATTTGTTGATGTGTTCTGATGACAGGTTTTTTTCAGTTTATTTGTTGCTGTGTTCTGATAGAGGTTTATCTCAGTGTATTAGTTGCTGTGTTCTGATGAGACCTTTATCTGAGTGTATTTGATGCTGTGTTCTGACGAAAGGTTTATCCGAGTGTATGTGTTGCTGTGTCCTGATGAGAAGTTTAACTGAGTTTATTTGTTGCATGCTGTGTTCTGATGAGAAGTTTAGTTGACTGTATTTGTTGCTGTGTTCTGGTGAGAGGTTTATCGCAGTGTATTTGTTGCTCTGTTCTGATGAGACCTTTGTCTGATTGTATTTGTTGATGTGTTCTGATGAGAAATTTATCTCAGTATGTTTGCTGTTGTGTTCTTGTGAGGAGTTTATCAAAGTATATTTGTTGCTCATGTTGTTGATGAGAAAATTTTCTCATTTTATCTGTTGCTGTGTTCTGACGAGAATTTCATCTGGGTGTATTTGTTACTGTGTTCTGATGAGAAGTGTTATTTGTTGATGTGTTCTGACGAGAAGTTTATCTGAGTGTATTTGTTGCTGTGTTCTGACGAGAAGTTTATCTGAGTGTATTTGTTGATGTATTGTTATGGATAAGCCCTGTCTTCGGATTTTGGTCCTATGGAAATTTCTTCGCTGTGTTGTTGCCTCAAACTTCTTTTGCCGATACTTAATACACAAAAGTAATTGAATAAATTTACACATAAAAAGGATTTTCCATTCAGTTTTAATAGAAGTTTATCTTAGTTATGGTGTTGTGTAAAAGTTTTCTTCTAGTAAAAATATTTTTAAAAGCTTAGAGAAAAAATTTCCCCAATATAAATGCAGAAAATCCCGGGGGTTACTTCCATTAGAAATGGTAATAGATATGTACCGCAGAACAGGATATGTCCAATTTTGTGTTGTATTGTTCTGCATGATTAATTTATGTTTTGTTTGCTATTTTAGTATTCTCGTCTTTTGATTTTGATCTTTTGGAATATCGCTGTATTCTTTCGTCGACCGTTAGTGATTCATTCCACCAAACTCCTGGCAGTGAAATCATGGACTAATTACCGCCTCTCCACCGGTTACAGAAACGAGTCTTTTATAGAAATTGTCATCACCCATTCCATAGCGGATGACAGGATAAAGGCCGCCACTTCTTTATATTTTGGGTTGACCTTTCCTGTTATCCGTTATGCTGTTTATTGAATCCTTTTTTTAATTTCCTGGGAAAGGGAACCAAGGAGAACATAACCATCCCTTTAATGACAGATACGAGTTATTTATTTATCTCAACTTTAGACTTTCATTCAAAAGACAGGAACTGCTGAAATATTAATGTACATGAATGACTGATATCTTTTCTATTTTAATATGATGAAATTTACATGTGTAGATAATCTTAATGTGAGATTCACCAGTGCATTGACTTCAATGTTGAATGGTTTCCAGGTTTTACTAATTGTTACAATATGTCTGCAGTAATTTTATAACTTGAACGTTGTTGTTTGCCACTTCTACTTTCGTTTTTCATTAATAATTACATCAGTTTAGGAATGTTATTGTATAATTAAAACAGTATATTTATATGTAACATCTATGACGGCGTCAGGTTCTTATCATTATAATTAGTAGTTTGTAGTATAGGTATTTGAAATGTTCCCTTGATTTTCTGATGACCTTAATAAGAAGGAAGCATTTTTTTTCATATTAAATAAGTTAATGAAGAAATGTTAATGGTCATATTCGATACCAGTACGATACCAGTACGCTTTCACGGATTAACATATCATTTGATGCATTTAAACAATTTTGAATATCAACTTTGGAAGACATAAAAAATTTACCTTAATGCACATCTATATACAGTGTGTGAAAATACTGTACAGAAATTGAATACATAAAATGAAAAATGAAAAAGAGTTTAGGTCACAAGCTTAAATTCCTAATTTTCAAAATTCAACCCCTGTTGGCACAAAGTTCTGAAAAATCTGAAAACCTTATTGCGCATCTGCATACAGTTTGTGAGGATACTGTATAGATATTAAATGCATAAAATGAAAATTGAAAGAGGAGTTAAGGTCTCAAGCTTTAATTCTCAATATTTGAAATTCGACCCTTATGGGCCCAAATTTTTCAAAATCAAAATACTAAAGCCTTATTGTGCATCTACATATAGTATGTGGGAATACTGTATAGAAATTAAATGCATTAAGTAAAAAATGAAAGAGGAGTTTAGGTCACAAGCTTAAATTCCTAATTTTCGAAATCCAACCCCTATGGGCCCAATTTTTGGAAATTAAACATCTAAAACCTTATTGCGCATCTTCATACAGTATGTGACAATGTTGTATATAAATTAAATGCATGAAATAAAATATGAAAGATGGGTTTAAGTCACAAGCTTAAATTCTCAATTTTTGAAATTCGACGCCTGTGGGCCCCAATTATTGTAAATCAAAATTCTAAAACCTTAGTGCACATCTACATGATTTGACAATACTTTATACAAATTAAGTGCATGCAGTCAGAATGAAAGCTTAAATTCCTAATTTTTAAAATTCGACCCCTGTTGACCCCATGTTTAATAATCAAAATTCTAAAAACTTATTGCGCCTCCACATACAGTATGTGGCAATACTGTACATGTATATAAATCAAATGCATGAAATCAAAAATGAAAGAGGAGTTTAGGTCACAAGCTTAAATTCCCGATTTTCGAAACTCGACCAAAGTGATCCCCAGTTTTTGAAAATCAAAATTCTAAAACCTTATTGCGCATCTACATACAGTATGTGACAATACTGTATAGAAATTAATGCATGAGGTTAAATATGAACGAGGACTTAAGGTCACAAGAAAGTCGGACGGACATACGGACGGGGCGATAACAATATCCCCGAACGTCTTTGAAGTGCGGGGATAAATATGAAAAATGTGTTATGACTAGTACATGCATATATATACTAATAAGGAAAATTATCAATATTGTCTGGTAATGAAGATATTAAGAAGAACAAGAAATCTGTACTATCGAAATCGACACTGATCCCCGCATTCCCTGTAAGTAGTTGGGCCACCTACCTTTAGTCAAAAATAGAAAACCTTATTCCCATCCAAAAATAGTATGTAATCATTCTATAAAAAAATTCAATCAATAAACCTAATGAAAAATTAAAAAAAAAAACAGTTCACAAGCTTAAGCTTACAATTTTTGAAATTTGACCTGAGTGGGCCTCCGGTTTAAGAATCGATATTCTAAATCCTTATTGTGCAACTAAATATAGTGTAGGACAATACTATATATAAGCAAAATGCATAAATTGCAAAATGAAAGAGAAGTTCAGGTCACAAGCTTAAATTGATAGTTTTTTTTCAAAATTCGACCCCTGTGGGCCCCAATTTTAAAAAACAAAATTATAAAACCTTATTGCGCATTTGCATATATTGTGTATGACAATACCGTAAAGAAATAAAATGCATAAATTGAAAAATGAAAGATAATTTTAGGTCACAAGCTTAAATTGACCGTTTTTCGAAATTTGACCCTGTGGGCCCCAATCTTAGAAAATCAAAATTCTAAAACCTTGCTGCGTAGCTACAGGTGGTAACCCAAAAGTGAAGGAGGATTTGATGTCACAAGAAAATGTGAAGGGCGGACGCAGACAATGGATATATCTCCGTTTTTTTTGTTTTTTTTTCGAAAGTGCGGGGATAAATATTGCTTTTCACAAGTACCATTAGATTTATATTATGCCTCCCCTTCGAAGAAGAAACACATATTGGTTTAGTGAGAATTTTTTCGCTTCTGCAAATGGTGACCTACGACCTTTACCTAGATTTATGATATTTGGTATGACGGCCGATGTGTGGCAAATTTTAACCTTTGATCTTTGACTTCAAGATCAAATTATTGATGTTTCAGAGACATGTTTGTGTGCAGTCTGTAACTTTTTTTAGGTATCACAGAGATTAAAGAAAGAATACAAATAAACCGTTAAAATATTTTTGAAAATAGGTAGGTATTTTTAAAACATTCTATATGTCAAATGCTTCTCTTGATTACCTATGTGTGCGCTTGCGTACTAATTCATTGATCAAAATTGGTTAATCGATTAAATTGTTATGTATTACTTTGGAAAATCACTAAACTGAAACCATGGTTTATTTGTGTTTACATCGTTTACTAAGTGTAATACAGGGAATCCGAGAGTGGTATTTTTTCCTTTTAAAACGATATAGCTTTATTTCCAAAATTTACGAAATAAAAGTTCATGTGTCAATAAAAAAATAATTTGGGCGGCTATTAATTTTGATATTCGGGCGTTCCGGCAAACAAACTAAATTCTATATTAGGTCCGATACTGTAAATGTGTAAGAAGTTTCGCGAAGAAATCGGCATTGCCCACTGATAAATTGTGAAATCCTTATTTTACGCTAAATACAAACGGTAAAAATTAGCAATAAAGGGTATCGTAAAACGCCCTTTTTTCTAATATGTGTATAAAAGGTTTCTACACTCTTTTTATTCTCATATTTTCAAGTTGCAAATATTCTGCAAAAAAAAAAAGAAAGAAACGCATTAGGGGTTTTGGGGTATTTTAACACATGTATTTTAAATCCATTATTTTCGGTTACAATTACAGATATTGACTCAGAATTTTATTATTGAAAAATTAACAGTCCATTCTTCACAGATTACCGAATGTACAGTTCAGCACACTTCCGGTCACGATAAAGTTGGCATAGGGTATAACACCAATACTCTTCCGCTCATCGGCAAGGACTCAATAAATTTTCATATATTATTTCGTTGTCTTGTTCGCCATTCTTGTTGCATTATTTGGCGGAGTGGATCGAGGGTCTGAGGCGGAGGTTAGCGCTGGCGCACACGTTTATCCAGTTGTCCCAGTAAGTATTCAGTCGGTTTAAAGTCCGGCGATTTTGAGGAACATGGTAGCACATTAATGTTGTTCTGCTCAAGGTAGTCCATTGTTAAATGTACTGTGTGCGGCCTAACTTTGTCCTGTTGGAATTGCCTCTGTCGGTCAATTACGTGGATGAGTTGAGGTTGGATAATTTCGTCTCTGTACCTTTGAGCCATTAAATTGCTGAGGACATGAACGAGTTCTGTTTTGCGGTCATTTGAGATCGCTGCCAATATCATAACACTCCCTCCACCGAAGCTATCCACTTTCTGAACACAAGAGGAAGAGACATGTTCATTCCGCCGCCTGTATACACGTATTCTACACGTGTGTAATGGCCAGAGGCGGATCCAGGGGGGGTGTCACCCGGTGCCCGTGACACCCCCCTGAGTTTGACAAGTATAGGTAATTGGTCATTTATTTTTTTGATTTACCTTACCTGTTCGATGTCGTCTAATGATCCCCTCGGGACATACTACAATAACATACACATGTATGTTTATTTAATGATCTTATAATCACTTGAGATCAATTGGATACGTGTAAAGGTGTCAAAATGTCGCTTTGATGTGGCCGTGGTCACTGGTTTGAATTTTCAAAATGAAAAGACAGTCTTCAATTTTGGACGTTTTCAGGAGGTAATTATTTTTCATTGATCCCCATGTATACCAGATTTATGCTTAAAAGTAACATTTTAATGGAAAGATCAATAAATTTATTCAAATAAATAATTTCACTTATTTCACTACCTACCATTCATTTGAAACTGATTATTTTCTTAATCTTTTTCTTCCGCTTTTCCGCATTATTCAAAATCATTTTTTTTGTAGGAAACGCCACAAATCAGCCCCTTCTGAGGTTCAAATAACAACAGACCAACATGGCAAAGACCCTGTTACTTCTAAAGTAAAACCCATTGATGCTTGCATAAACGATATTGGCCTTAACAAATGAGCAGAAGTTCAATTTGATACGAAATAATTTTCAACCTGGAACCAGCTATAACTTTCATGTCGTGAAATATGCCGGCAAAAACAGAAGTTTTCAAATAAACTGGCTATGCAAATAATACGGCCTTGTGTACTCTCCTTCAAAGGAAGGAGCCTATTGCATACATTGTGCTTTATTCGGGAATGGTAATCTCGGCACCCTAGCATATAAACCATTGACTGATATGGCCCATGCTTATACCAAATTGAATGAACATTTTGGTCAAGATAGTAAGCCCTGTAAAAAAAGTCATTCAGAAGCGCGAGCTCAAGCTCAGCTTTTTCTCGATAACATTGAGAAAAAACTGTTGATATTCAAACTTTTATTGACAAAGCTATGCATGAAAGAGTTCAAGCAAATAGGAAGGTTCTGATGTCCATTACTAAATGCATACTGTTTTGTGGCAAACAAAATGTTCCAATAAGAGGTCACAGGGATGATGGACAGCATTTGGCAGATGCTTTTGAGGTCTTTTGTGAATTATATAGCATCATACTTGTATCACTTCAAGGCATGTCTCAGAGTAGAAACTTTAATAGGGAAACAAGTTCGGATGCAAAAACACTTTTGGCTGCTATCACCAATTTTAGTTTTTTGATAACTCTGATAGTAGTGAAAAACTTGATGGGTTATACGGTTGGTTTAAGTAAAAAAATTGCAAGGCAGAAGTCAAGATATCATCCAGGCATATCAAGACATTCAGTCTGTTTTGTCGATTTTAACTGAGGTCCGAGAATCCGTGGACAATAAGTTCAATATTTGGTATCAAGAGGCCGTTACTCTGGGCAGCGAACACAGTGTGGAACCGTCTATGCCAAGAACTTGCGGCAGGCAAACACGCAGGAGTAATGTCCCCGCAGAGAACCCAGAAATGTATTTTAAGAGAACACTTGGCATTCCATATATCGACGAACTCATTTCTGGCTTATCTAATAGATTTGGTACTTTGTCGACAACAGCTGCCATGGCTATGCATTTGATACCAGATATCGCTATAAAAACTCTGATTCGACAATAATCAAAGATAAGTTAAATCCTTTTTTAGAGGTTTATTATGACGACATGCCTAGCCTAAGTGGCCTACCCTCAGAATTAGATAAGTGGTTGCATTTCTGGCGAAATACAAATGATACGATATCGAAAACTGCAGTTGCAGCTATACAAAAGTTCAACCAGCTGGACATCCCAACATTTACACCATTTTGAAGATCGTTTGTACGATGGCGGTCACTAGTTGTGAATGTGAATGCTGAAACAGCGAGCTTGGTCTATTAAAGACCTATCTTCGAGCAACAATGGGTCAAGACAGGTTGAATGGTCTGGCACTGATGCACGTCCATTATAACATGGATATAGATTTGAACAGAATTGTAGACACTTTTGCCAGACGTCATCCTAGAAAAATGAAACTTGAGTCACTGATGTAAGACGTTTGTATTATAATGAGTACATGTATATATATATATATATATATATATATATATATATATATATATATATATATATATATATATTAAACTTTATGAGTCTATAAATAGTCCATGGTGACACCCCCCTGAGAAAATTCTGGATCCGCCCCTGATGGCGTCAATACCGCGCCATTCTTGGTCTAATGCGTTGCTGAAGAAGCCAATTGCGAACTGTTTGCAAGCTGATTCTTCACAATCCAAGTAATCCGACTGCAGTTGTTTTATGCGGAAACGGTTCGATTCCGTGGATGAAATACCCGGATGTACTGATCTTGACCAGGAGTCGTTATGCGAGGTCTTCCATTCCTCTGGTGGTATTAGCTGCACAGTTTGTTGGAATCTGTTCCACGGCGGTGAACTGGTGCTCTGGATACCTTTCAAAGTTCGTGCAACTTTATTTCGGCTTTATATCCGGATTGAAAACGACCGATAACGATATTTCGAATTGCAGTGTCCAACTTTGTGATGGCAGCGTTTGAACTCTATGATAAAATGTAAGCTTTAAACTTTGTCCTTTTATACGCTTTATCTAAACAGTTGAATTAACCGCAAAGTGCGCGTTAAAAACATTACCGAATTTTGACGGCAATACACAGGCTATTCATTTTTCAGAGCCACTGTACAGATGTGGCACAGGGCCAAATCTAATGAACAGGCATTTGAAATTTGAAGAAACTAACCTTTATAATATCAAAAATTAAATTGGTCATTTAATTTTGCTTAATTGCAGAATTTGCATTTTGAAAATTGAAATGGGGTTATGCGTTTCTTTTTTTTAACAGTATATTTTACGATCTAAAGTTTCACTCATTTTTGTACAAGTGGCAGAACTGTTGTACTATGTTGTACCTTTTTTAGTCTTTGTAACAGTTCCTCCTAGTTTAAAACTCCTAAAGATTGTTCCGTTATAGAAAAAAAAATAACTTTTCGTCTTGGTTTTTTTAAAATTTTTTTTAATTTGTATTAGATTTTAATTCAGTACTTTACCTCCTTACTTCCTGAAATTTATACTTTAAATTTACTGTTATAAAAATGTTATATTTGTGAAAACTAAGGAGACCTCTTTGGTGCATAGGTCTGTCCTTAGGTTGTTTGGCTTTGCCCTTTTTTTTTTGGTCATTTTGTCATTTGAATTTGTTCAACGTATTAGGTTATTGTTTGGCTTCAACCTTTTAGGCCTTGAACACAACTGATTAAATCGACGAATTGTGCACATCTTGTGTATCCTAATTGTAATATTCATCTGTTGTGTCCGATAGATAGAATTATTCTGTCATCAGCATACAGTATTTTTTCCTTCTTTCGTAAATGTGTAAATGTGTATATCAAATTGGTATTCTATATAAGACTTACTTTTGTTTCATTTTTAATTTGTAAGCAGATTTTATCCTATATAACCCATTCATGACCACTAAACCTAGCCGACAATGCTTCTTTCGTTTTCCTCTGGTCTATCTACATCTTTGAAGTAGATTTTCTTATTCCTGGTCGAAACTTCCAGCAAAAAAATATTTTCAAATCTGGTTACCTTATTTCAGAGGATCGAGTTCAAGGCGAGTTACATAATGGTAATTAAATTACAGTAAAATAGTTTGTTTGCAGCTGGGAAATGCATAAGATCTATGATTACCTTAGCAGTAACAGCAAACATAATTTGAATCTTCTACCTTATCTACGAATCATCTAATTGTTATAGGTATTATACTGAAGTGGTTTTATTGCGTTTTTTTTTTTTTTTATAAAACAGAAATAATATGACGGGAGACGGTTGGATACCTATAAAATCGGTTTAACCCTGCCATTATTTATTATGAGCAGGTAATGTCAGTGGAGAAGTTTGACAACATCTAGTAGTGGTCATCTGATCTTCAACAGGGTACGATTCTGCTAACAAAGTATTTTTTATTGATTTGTTTGTTTTTTGTTTACCCTCTCTGCTATATTCATTTATGATAAGTCCAGTCTGTGCTAATTATCTACGATAACACTGACATTCAGACGAACCATAAATTGTTTATATATATGCATCCGATACAAATCACCCTTAGTCAATTTGTGTGTGTTTGTGAAATTTTGAAAATATAAGGATATCGCATTCCTTTGGACTGAATAATCTGGTCGTGTGAACAATGAGCAAACATCCCTCATTTACACCCGGGGATTTAACACAAATGCTAGGCTTAAATTCGGTTTAGATTTTATAAAAATATAAGTATTACAAATCCATCATCAAATTCAAACAATTAAATTTATAGTTGAGAAATCGAAATATTTGGTCTTCAAGGTATGTAGTATTGTAGTGTTTTAGTGTTGTGATGGTATATATGGCACGTCAAACGTTTCAATATTAAAAAAAATATATTGATTCAAAAAATAAATTATGTTCAAAACTTACAAATATATATGCAATATTTATATATATATATATTAAAAAAAAATTATGTTCAAAACTGACAAATATATATGCCATATGTAATATTTTTCTATATATTTTCAAAAAATAAAAATTTATGTGCAATATTTTATATATATATATATATATATATATATATATATATATATTGCATTCTGGGTAATATTTGTGAATGTTGTACAAGTCGCCCCCAAGAAAACTCGCACCCTTAAGTAGTAGGACAGCATGTGGCAGGTGTCTTGCAGGAAGCAGAGCCTGCTTACTTTTCCGGAGCATCAGAGTCCACCCCGATTTTTTGGTGGGGTCCATGTTATTCACATGTTTTTAGTTTTTAAGTGTAGAGTTTGTATTGTTTTGTCGTCGTTGTTTTCGATTTCCCCCTCCTTCTAATAACCCTTTGGTATTTCTTGACTTTACTTATCTAAACCATATTTGAAATTTTATCCCGAAAAAAGTGTCAAAATTAGATATTGTAATTAATCTTAACAATGGCTGGTCACAAATTAAAAGATTCCCAAGTTGAAAATTTAAAATCTTCCATATAGACTCTTAATGACCTAAATTAGGATAAAGGTAGATAGATGGTTCAAAGACCAATGTGTCATTTCATCAATCAACAGCTTTACAAAAATGAATAATTGTACAGCTTGGTTTATTTTCTTATTAAACTTACAAAATCTTCAGTATTTTGCCATATAACTTATTACACATTAAAGTCGTTTATAGAACTTTATTTTAATTTGTTTTAAAGCAAAAATTTAATATAAAATTATTTCATTAACATTAAAACATGTTTACCTCTCAAAACCAGTTTACCAAGGGAGGTAACCAAACAAATCATTTAAACATGGTAATTACATGCCAAATAAAAACAGATGTCGGCCATCTTGGATGACGGACGCGGTACATCGGAACCGCCTAAGGACCATTGCTGCCAAGTTTCGTTCCATTTAGCCTAGTGGTTTCAGACAAGAAGATCTTTAACTAAATTTCTCATGGGGTCCTATATTAAACTGTGTTCGGATCTGGCGGTCATCCTGGATGACAGGGCGGGTCATCGGGTATAATTCTGAAAGAGGACCAACTAAGGAACATTGCTGCCAAGTTTCGTTTCAATTGGTCCAGTGGTTTCAGAGGATATCTTTAAGTAAATTTCCCATAGAGTCCTATGTTAAACTATGTTCGGCTCTGGTGTCCATCTTGGATGACGGGCGGTATCATCGGATATAATTCTGAAAGAAAACTACCCAAGTACCGTTGCTGCTAAGTTTCGTTCCAATTGGCCGAGTGGTTTCAGAGGAGACGATCTTTAAAGGAAAGTTTACGTTGACATCAGACGACGACGGACGCCAAGTGATGACAATTGCTCATCATTTATCTTTGGGCAAGGTGAACTAAAAAGGAAATTTGTAGAACAAGCGGACACATGTAGTGATCCGTTATGCATGATTCATTGGGCACGTTCGAACAATGAATATTATGTTGAATGCACTGAGGAAACATTTTGAAAGTAATTCGTGACAAACGAATGGCAGAGTCTATATTGTCTGCTTTTAGGATGACGGAAATTTGTTTAAATTTTCCAGTTCTTTCCTGAAAATTTGGGGTACTATAGAGATTGATACCAGAATTTCACAATGAATCTTGGTAGATTAAAGACTTGGAAGAACATTGTTCAGGTGCGTCTATG
The DNA here is from genome assembly GCA_028015205.1 of Mytilisepta virgata. Taxonomy (NCBI): domain Eukaryota; kingdom Metazoa; phylum Mollusca; class Bivalvia; order Mytilida; family Mytilidae; genus Mytilisepta; species Mytilisepta virgata. The sequence continues at coordinate 42,086,098 of CM051511.1, forward strand.
GAAACAAGTTTGGATGTTTCAGTGGAAAAGAGGAGGAGATCTGCCTATCAAGATAAAATAATATTTAAACCTGACTATATTTTGCTGAAGAAAGACACGAGGAAGGACTAATAACTCGATATGTAGACCTTTTTGCTTGCATAGCTCAGTTTCATAGTTCCTGAAGAAATAGGTATCTTGCTGAATCTTGGAGACGGAGAAGAAAAGACGAGGAGATGGACGGTTCAAATCAAAACTTTATGACAAACGTGATGATTTTAATTTTCCGATGGTGAACTCCCCCTTTCTTAGCAGTAACATACCAACTTCTCCAACCTATGGGCTATCGTTACTGCCGCGCATGTGATTTATATAGCGACTTTCTCGGAAAGGCGAGATTGCTGTCACATAAACTTCTAAGACAGGGTTATGTTCAGTCTATGTTCATTTCATCACTCCAAAAGTTTTACGGTCGTCATCACGAATTGATTGGCCGAAACGAAATTTTATCTCGCGTATGAAACTAGATATCTTTAGTTAGATTTCACGTCCTTCTGGAATTGACACTTCACCGGACTTGACACCTCAACACACTTCACTGACAATGTGACGGGTGCCGTTAACGGAGCAGAACATGTTACCCTTCCGGAGCACCTGATGTCACTCCGGTTTTTAATGGGAGTTCACATTGTTATTGCTTTAGTTTCTGTGTTGTCTTATTCTAATTTTGTTTAGTTTATTATACGTTTTTTTTATTCTTTTTGTTATACATGTATGCTTGTGGTGTTGTTTGTTCCATTTTTTTGACGGTCTTCTCCTTGGACTTCGAAAAAGGGGTTTATTTTCTGTGCTTTGGAGAAAGTTCAAGACTTCATTGACACCAAAATACTATGTATAAAAAAAGTCGTAAAGCTTAGTGACCTTAGGGAAATCTACATATCGCAGCTGGCGTCAACTGAGTTTGCAAGTCCAAAGTACAGATCTGAGAATCTTAAACTAAATTAATGTTCATAGATATGAAAAACCTGAATTTTTTTTTCATAATTAGTTTGCAGCACAGAAACAAATATTGAATCCGCCATACAGTATGCTTATGGGCTTGGCAATATAGACAAATTTGTAGGTACACCAAAGTCAATTCGTTCAGAGATAATCGAACCTGTTGAAAATGACGAAGACCTAAGATGGCCACCAACATCTCGAAACTCGGGAGATTTCTTTTCCAAACGGCTTAGAGAAGTTTTTTAATGAGCTAATATGAGGAAAAATTTGTGATTCACAGTCCCCGAAAGTTACTCGTGTGGTTAATTCAATTGGACAAGATATATGTAGGACTAAAAAATGGCCGTTGGAAGCTACCGACGCACATTTTACTGTGTGTGTCACTTGTAGGCCATTGGCTTAGAAGTGCTGAAACTTACAAAATTATTGAGTAGGCTTGGACATTCGGAAACATACTAGTTTTCTTCGGAGCTGGAAACTGTAATGGCAATTGCTGTTGAAAACACTTGAACTGTCCCTTCAGATTGTGAGACATCCAGATATACATCATTTTCCATTATGACTTCAACAATTATGACCAGTAACGACATTTGTGGAATGGATTCTGTTCATACATCGCATGGGATTATGCTTCAAGATTTTAATCGTCCAGCGGAACAGGAAGTTCTCCCAGACTGTTATCTAAGTCAGAATAAAAGTCCTGGATATCTTGTTGATAAATGGAAAGTCCCAGGTAGTTACATGGTATTTGACTTGGAGGTTAAAGCCAACATGCTGTGGATAAAAGCAAGATATGTAAGCTCAATTTTGACACAAAGAGCGATTCCAGGTTTTTCAGGTTTTTTGTCGATACCCGGAGATAGTCCAGAAAGGATTACAACCATTGATTTTTTCCAGTTATTAACAAGCCTATAACTGACAACAAGGCAGTCCAGGAATGTCTCAGATATTCAGAGGAGGGCGTAAAGGAAGTTCGCCAATCTTACTTAATAACAACATTTGATCTCGGTGTTTGTATGAAGGTATTTCTGCTCATTTGGAGCCAACCAGTAAGATATGAAAATCACATGGCAATGATTGGTACACTTCACATTGTATGTAGATATCTGAAGATTGTTGGGAAACAGGTGGAAGGTTCTGGGCTATCAGACATTCTTTTAGAAGCCGATTTAATAGGTTCTTTGTCTTTAAATTGGGTTATGAGTGGGAAACATTACAGCAGTGCAATACATTGCCATAAAACTGCTGAATGGAGAGATTGCTCCTTGATGAATTCATGGTTTCATTACAAGAGGACCAGCCACTATCCACTTTTTTCCGACGATCAGTTCAAGATGTTCAAGTTACTTGTCGACAATCCTTCAAAAGAAACATTTGCGGCCGCCTTTCAAAATGAAGATATGTCGTCATATATCGATAAATTTCTAAAATTTAGACACCGCAAGACAGGGTTTGCTCGGTAAAACTACTCACTTTTGGGTGTCCTACATGTATATGGACCATATATGGCTGATACTACAGTAAATCAAAGCTGCCAAAACTAATCCCCCCACTTACTCAACTCTCCAAACTTTTCTAGTGGCAGTCAAAATTCGTTATCCTCGTTATTCCGTCCCAGTCAAATTTCAGTGTAATTTTGACATATTGTTGAATATATTTTCGTCCTGAAATCGCACGCAAACTTTGCTGCTGGGTGCACAGTCAAATAACCCAATACTAATCTACAAACATCAAATTTTGGGTATTTTTATAGGGGTATGGTTAATATTTTATTACTTTATAGGCACTAATAATGTGAAATGAAAATGATTTCACGTTCTTAACATTATTATTGTAGGTACAAAGATCAGCTGCTGTATTGGTGATGATATCCATCGTTGATTCGAAAAATTGAGATGTATGTTTTTTCAGGTGAAAATCTGCCAAATTTAAAATTATCCCATTTTTAGCTCACTTGGCCAAAGGCCATGTGAGCTTTTGTCATCACTTGCCGTCCGTCGTCCGTCCGTTAACTTTCACATTTTAATCATCTCCTCTGAAACCACTGGGCTAAATGGAACAAAACTTGACAGGAAGAATATATGGGAGGTCCTTTATAAAGTTTCTGCATTTCGTCCCGAGCGGACTACAATTATGGCCGTCATAGGCAGTTCTTGTTTCTGATTGGCTGATATAAAAAATGTTCACCTCATCGCTTGGCCAAATGGAACGAAACTTGAAATCTGATCTTCAGATGGGAAAACCAATACGGCTACGGAAATTTTTAAGACTGTGAAATCTGGTCCTGCTTTTTTGTGTGATATTTATAGCTGAGTTGGCTACAGTGCATCGACAACACAAAATTTCTTTATCACGAATTTAGTTACGGGTTTGCCTTATACAAATCCCATTATATACACACTTATCATATAAATGGCTTCTTTTACAAGTCCCATTATATACAAACTTAGCATAATGGCGCTTTTTACAAGTCCCATGATATATACATTTAGCATAATGGCGCCTTTTACAAGTCCCATTATATACAGATTTAGCATAATGCCGCCTTTTACAAGTCCCATTATATACACATTTAGCAGAAAGATGTGTACATAATTAATCTAATATACGGAAGACGTACAAAAAGAAAGTAGTTGAATTACAAGGAAAAAAATTATACAACATGTATGGTAAATCTTCCCTAATTTATATTTCAGTACTGGGCAAAAATATACCGTGTAGACCGTCGTTTGCGGATGGATATCTCGTGGTAGCAGCTAACAGGTGCAAACGTAAAGTACAACAAAAGTACCGTAATGGTTGCAATCAATAAATAAATACTTAAATATAGTCAAAGAATAGTCTATTATGGGTATCATAAGCAGATATCAATATGTTTAAGTAACGTTAAAATTAAATAAATTATTGAAACATAGTTATCTGTTAGGAATTGTAACACGTCTGTGAGTCAGTCCATTATTGAGCCAGTACCTTTTTGGTGCTTAAGTCTTGTTCAGTATTTTCATATGCCTTAGAAATCTTCGCTTTAGTGAATATTACCAGCTGTTAGAATTCGCTCTCTGGATGTGTAATTCAACATATTTACATTTGATGTTTTTTTTCTAATTTTTCTACCCTGTTTGCCTGAAGCTTTTTGGTGTAGTTGTAGAAGTGTTCTTAGACTACTATACTGTCTTAACTGTTTTAACTTTAAATCAAGATTTAGATTTGTCTAGAACGCAGTGTGCAGCTGTTTTAGAAATTACACTAGGTTTGGAATACTACGTCTGCGAAATGATGCAACCTTTGCTTTCCCTAAATCGTTGTATGGATTTTTCTCACATTGTTTAATTGGCTTTACAGAGAAACCATACATAAATTCGCCGTATACACAACGATTCAAGCTTTTTGAAAGCACTCCTCTAAGAATTCATTCCTAGTCTACAGTCATTTATACCAGTCATCTCTCATAAATACACTGAAGCTGATCTTCAGACATAAAAACAATATGGCTAAGGAAATATTTAAGACTGTGTAGTCTGGTCCTGCTTTTTTGAGTGATATTAATAGCTGCGTTGGCTACAGGACACGATGTTAGTGCATCGACAACACAAAATTTCTTTATCACGAATTTAGTTACGGGTCTGCCTGTTGTATTCCTTTCGACCTACGGTACTATTATCAAGATGCGTTAACTGCTGCATGCTGACAATATCACGGAAATGTGTATTCTGATCATGTATTCTATCATGAATCTTGCACTTGGGTTTCTTCAATTGCGTTTTTCAAACTTTTCCAGCTTAATAGGATTCTGGGCAGTTGCTTTGGTTAGTCAATCTTGAGAAGAGCAAGGTTTTAGAAATAAGAAACTTCTTTATCTCCGAAGCTAGCTTGAAAGATTTGTCATGAGAGCTAATCTGCACGAATTTAGCGTAACAGAAATGGAGGAGAGGTTTGAGAAGAACACTGAGAGAGAGAGACAGACAGATATCAGACGTGCGGATATGCATCAACCTTACGAAGAAGTAAGACTACACGAACGTGCTAACGACGATGCAACACCTTGATCAATGCCATTTAGAAAGTCGATAACGTCATCTATCGCCACGATGTTTGCTATACCCAATGCAAGGTATCATGAGCATCACAGCACGATTAAAACTGGGTCTTAGAAAAAGTTGATTGGACGGATGAACTAGCAAAAATTTCACAAGCACGCTCATTTGTACAAGTTCAACCTGAACATCTTCGACGTTAATGCGCAACTAAATATACGTGCAAATGCCTCGAGGTCTTAGATGATCTCATATGAAATGAATTGTGGAGGTGCTTTCTATTTCATCAACCTAAATGAATAGATTTTGTCAGATTTGTAATATTTTTGCTGTATGCGGTGAAAAATTGAATGTAAAAGAGAAAATTTACATATTTTTGTTTCCTAAGGGGGCATTTTTGCCCTTTTAGTGTCCTTTATGCTGAAAATTCAAGGCATTTACCTTTCTAATCATACCTACTAGAACATTTCTTATAGGAGCAAAGGAAAATCGCATCATCGCAGACAAAAATGCCATAAAAAGTCAATGTGACTATAGAAATGACCCACAAATCTCAAAAGCGTTCCTAAATTTTTAATGTTAACGTGTTTTTTTTTCTTTAAGGATGTATTGGGCAACAAATAAAGTTGGTGTCATAGAAGTGTGTGTGGGGGTGCACGGTGGGCTATTTCAGCCAACTGCCCATAATATTTTATTAAGATAATTGTAGTTTAATGTACCTTAGAATTTCATACAAAAGCTCTTGCTCTTTTATTGTTGTTCCTCATCTTGAACATCTTTCTATAGTGTTCAACAGTAAGTTGAAAGTTCATACCCTAGAGATTGATATAGAACGTCCCAGTCATAGACGTCGACATAAGCTGAACTTCTTGCCATATAAATACAAATGTGTCATATATTGTTCAAATATCAAGAAATCATAAAATGGGACTATTTTGTTAGAACATGTGATATCAATAATAAATAAAATCATAAAACGGTACTATTTTAAAGTTTTTTTTTAATATCTGATATTCTAAACTGTATAATTAAGCGTTAGATTTTGAACCTGCTAAAATAATCCATTCCTAAATGAAACCGTTGCGTAATATTTTGTATTACCTCTCAGACAGCATGTTCACCGTTAAAGTGTTTAGTCTCGATGCTTTTATTTTGTCTATCTGTACTAACTTTAATGTAACTTGATAAGACAAAGACCGAACTGTCTGTTTCGGGATATTTCATACAAGACAAACTATAACATTACAGTAAGAACATCGCTATTTTGTCTCGAGAGTATAATATATATCATGTTAACTGTGAAAGCTATTAGCTTTGTCAGTTTCGGACCAATTATGAACAATCAAGTTCGATTCTAGGAAAAACACAATTGATCATATAGAAAATCATAATCGCTTCGCATTTATCAGCCTTGTTAGAAACGAGTTCTTCATTACACACTAATTGAATTATAAAAGAGAACAGATTTTTCAAGTCATGTTAGTTTTCTTAGAATCAATAGTTCTGCGTCCAAGAGAAGGGTTATGAATGAGTACGGGGTGAGGGGTGCCGCATGACGATATTGATTAAGCTATTATCAATGATTTGCAGGGTTTTCTGAGATCATCTGTATTTTGGCATTGATTGATTCTGTATAATATTCTTAGCTTTTGTAACATGTTATCACTGAAAATAGGATTGCGTTTATAAAGTAATCAATAGCATATACGCATTAACTAGCAATTTCTAAGTTTGTCATTTCAAAGGGTAAACAAATGCAAGGTATTTTAAAAAAGTATTTAGTAGAACCTCATTAATTTAATTTGAAAATTAAGGGATAAGGGGATTTTGTCAATGAAAATACGACTTTACTTCAGACTAGTACTTGTATACATTCTATTGGATACACTTCATCTACTTCTAACTGGTATATTTTATGTCAGATACACTACATCTACTTCTGACTGGTATATTTTCTGACTGATACACTACATATACTTCTGACTGGTTTATATTCTGACAGATACACTAGATCTACTTCTGACTGGTATATTTTCTGACTGATACACTACATATACTTCTGACTGGTATATATTCTGACAGATACACTACATCTACTTCTGACTGGTATATTTTCTGACTGATACACTACATATACTTCTGACTGCTATATATTCTGACAGATACACTACATCTACTTCTGACTGGTATATTTTCTGACTGATACACTACATATACTTCTGACTGCTATATATTCTGACAGATACACTACATCTACTTCTGACTGGTATATTTTCTGACTGATACACTACATATACTTCTGACTGGTATATATTCTGACAGATACAATACATATACTCCTGACTGGTATATATTCTGACAGATACAATACATATACTCCTGACTGGTATATATACGGACGGATACACTACATATACTTCTGACTGGTATATATTCTGACAGATACAATACATATACTCCTGACTGGTATATATTCTGACAGATACAATACATATACTCCTGACTGGTATATATACGGACGGATACAATACATATACTCCTGACTGGTATATACGGACGGATACACTACATATACTCCTGACTGGTATATATTCTGACTGATACACTACATATACTCCTGACTGGTATATATACGGACGGATACACTACATATACTTCTGACTGGTATATATTCTGACAGATACAATACTTATACTCCTGACTGGTATATATACGGACGGATACACTACATATACTCCTGACTGGTATATATACGGACGGATACACTACATATACTCCTGACTGGTATATATACGGACGGATACACTACATATACTTCTGACTGGTATATATTCTGACAGATACAATACTTATACTCCTGACTGGTATATATACGGACGGATACACTACATATACTCCTGACTGGTATATATACGGACGGATACACTACATATACTCCTGACTGGTATATATTCTTACAGATACACTACATATACTCCTGACTGGTATATATTCTGACAGATACACTACATATACTCCTGACTGGTATATATACGGACGGATACAATACATATACTCCTGACTGGTATATATACGGACGGATACACTACATATACTTCTGACTGCTATATATTCTGACAAATACACTACATCTACTTCTGACTGGTATATTTTCTGACTGATACACTACATATACTCCTGACTGGTATATATACGGACGGATACACTACATATACTCCTGACTGGTATATATACGGACGGATACAATACATATACTCCTGACTGGTATATATTCTGACAGATACACTACATATAGTTCTGACTGGTATATATTCTGACAGATACACTACATATACTCCTGACTGGTATATACGGACGGATACACTACATATACTTCTGACTGGTATATATTCTGACAGATACACTACATCTACTTCTGACTGGTATATATTCTGACAGATACAATACATATACATACTCCTGACTGGTATATATTCTGACAGATACAATACATATACTCCTGACTGGTATATATACGGACGGATACAATACATATACTCCTGACTGGTATATACGGACGGATACACTACATATACTTCTGATTGGTATATATACGGACGGATACACTACATATACTTCTGACTGGTATATATACGGACGGATACACTACATATACTCCTGACTGGTATATATTCTGACAGATACACTACATATACTCCTGACTGGTATATATACGGACGGATACACTACATATACTCCTGACTGGTATATATTCTGACAGATACAATACATATACTCCTGACTGGTATATATACGGACGGATACACGACATATACTTCTGACTGGTATATATACGGACGGATACACTACATATACTTCTGACTGGTATATATTCTGACAGATACACTACATATACTCCTGACTGGTATATATTCTGACAGATACACTACATATACTTCTGACTGGTATATATACTGACAGATACAATACATATACTCCTGACTGGTATATATACGGACGGATACACTACATATACTCCTGACTGGTATATATACGGACGGATACAATACATATACTCCTGACTGGTATATATACGGACGGATACACTACATATACTTCTGACTGCTATATATTCTGACAAATACACTACATCTACTTCTGACTGGTATATTTTCTGACTGATACACTACATATACTCCTGACTGGTATATATACGGACGGATACACTACATATACTCCTGACTGGTATATATACGGACGGATACAATACATATACTCCTGACTGGTATATATTCTGACAGATACACTACATATAGTTCTGACTGGTATATATTCTGACAGATACACTACATATACTCCTGACTGGTATATACGGACGGATACACTACATATACTTCTGACTGGTATATATTCTGACAGATACACTACATCTACTTCTGACTGGTATATATTCTGACAGATACAATACATATACTCCTGACTGGTATATATTCTGACAGATACAATACATATACTCCTGACTGGTATATATACGGACGGATACACGACATATACTTCTGACTGGTATATATACGGACGGATACACTACATATACTTCTGACTGGTATATATTCTGACAGATACACTACATATACTCCTGACTGGTATATATTCTGACAGATACACTACATATACTTCTGACTGGTATATACTGACAGATACAATACATATACTCCTGACTGGTATATATACGGACGGATACACTACATATACTTCTGACTGCTATATATACTGACAGATACACTACATATACTACTGACTGGTATATATTCTGACAGATACACTACATATACTCCTGACTGGTATATACGGACGGATACACTACATATACTTCTGACTGGTATATATTCTGACAGATACACTACATCTACTTCTGACTGGTATATATTCTGACAGATACAATACATATACTCCTGACTGGTATATATTCTGACAGATACAATACATATACTCCTGACTGGTATATATACGGACGGATACACGACATATACGTCTGACTGGTATATATACGGACGGATACACTACATATACTTCTGACTGGTATATTTTCTGACAGATACACTACATATACTCCTGACTGGTATATATTCTGACAGATACACTACATATACTTCTGACTGGTATATATACTGACAGATACAATACACATACTCCTGACTGGTATATATACGGACGGATACAATACATATACTCCTGACTGGTATATATTCTGACAGATACAATACTTATACTCCTGACTGGTATATATACGGACGGATACACTACATATACTTCTGATTGGTATATATACTGACAGAACACTACATATACTTCTGACTGGTATATATACTGACTGATACACTACATATACTTCTGACTGGTATATATTCTGACAGATACACTACATATAGTTCTGACTGGTATATATTCTGACAGATACAATACTTATACTCCTGACTGGTATATATACGGACGGATACACTACATATACTTCTGACTGCTATATATTCTGACAAATACACTACATCTACTTCTGACTGGTATATATTCTGACGAATACACTACATCTACTTTTGGGGGGAAGTTAACACCTAAAGTCTATGACACACGCGACGACTTTGATTTTCCCATTGTCAACTTCCCATTTCTGTGTAGTACCATTCCAGCAGTTTCAGGGTATGGGGTATTTATCTCCCAACTCGTACGTTTTGCTAGAAATTGCAGTCATTATGCGGATTTTCTGGATAGGGTTCGGTGGCTTAGGCGAAAGCTATTAGGACAGGGTTGTTGTTCTGTTACCAGAACCGATTCGGGATCTGTTTCCTTTTTTTTTAATATGTTGCAATGTCGGACACGTTTCCTGTCAAATTTGTCGTGTCACAAACGCTTATATTTGCTGGTTTTAAGCCCCATAAAGTAAGTTCTTTACGTTGAATTATCTTGAATTCATTGTTAGATAAAGTTTACATAAGTATTTCTACTGATTATAAATTAACACACATGAACATTTTTACATACCGTCACAACACGTTGTTCAGTTCAGTGTATGAATTGCGCGCATCGTCAAATTTATTTGCTGACATGGGTCATGCCGGTTTTTTAAAGTTCACTTTACAGAATGTGTTAATCGTCATAATGTTTTTCCAAGTTACTATTGAAAAGTAGGTGACGTTCTAAATATTTTTATGCCGTTTTAGTGCTTATGCTTCCTCGGGCTATCCATGAATATTCAGTTATCAATCATTTATTACTTACTTACGCTGTTACATACATATCTACCAAATATGATGCTACTAATGATCACTAGCCTGTCAAAACTGAGGTTGTGAGTTCGAATCTCACCTGTGGCGAGGTGTGTTCTACTCCGATCTTAATTGACAATGATTGCCAATTTTCCTACCGAAGGTCAGGGGTTCTGTAATAGTTATCGCACGAGGACGCGGTGTGTCTGTATAAGATCACTCCGAGGGCCGGAGGCCCGAGGGATGATCTTATAGAGACACACCGAGTCCGAGTGGGATAACTATTTTACATCCCAGCTCATCCGTGATAAATAATAATAAACTTAAATTAAACATTTCAGTACTATTTTACGTTATAATATACTTTTATATATATTATATATTGTATTCCCCACTGGAACCCCGGACTTAATATTCTTATAGGTAAAGTTAACGTTAATCGGTGTGAGCTTCACCTGCCTATTGGTTAACGTGTATGGCTAATAAACGAACGGTCCCAGGTTCGATTCTCGGTACATTCTTTCTAAATTTTAATGTTAATTTTTAATTTGTAATTTATGTTTCTGCATAAATTTTCTAAGTTTTAATCGTGAGTAAATTGTTCCCGCCAACTTTAAACTAACAAAGCACTCTTGCTGGGGTGATCTGGCAGGGGTGATCCGTCTCAGATCACCCCTGTAAAAACAAAGGAGCTGGGATGTAACTCTGGGTACTCCAGCTTCTTCCACCAATAAAAACTGGACGCCGCGAAATGGCCAAATATGTTGAAAACGACGTAAAACCCCCAAGTAAAGAAACAAACCAAATATGATGCACTCATCCTTACTAAACTTTCTTGCTGTATTCATGGCATTGACTGACGTTTATTTACAACAATTGTTTTAGTTTTTATTTGATATTTTTGATGTGTGAAAATTTTGAAATATTGTCATTTTTTGATAAAATTTGTTGGTATGATTGATATGTTTGTTTGTTATTTACATTGTGTCATTTTTATTTTTTGTAGTCTTTTACCTTCAAGTAGAAGGAGGAATAAACGTACATAAATTCTATTGTTCTTGATTTGAGGCAAGTTAAATTCTGTAATGCGACAAATCCAGTTTTAGAAGCCGAGAACATTTGGGAACGATTTGGACAAAGATTTGGTTCACGGTAAGTTATAAACTTGTTTGAAAAGGAGAATCGTTTCATTCAAGATCATTGACAAACAAGATCCAAAACGTTTGTATAAGTTAGCAGATCTTGTCTCTCAAATACCTTCGATAAAATGCCAGCCTCAGTATAACATTCTATTTTCTTATTTTGACTCTTCGACGGGAGTAAAGCAATTACTGAACAGGATCCCACGTACAGAAAAAACCAACAGATATGATAACATATACACTTATAAGACAGAAACCATAGAGAAAAGGAACATGGACACTGAGTTACTCAAGACAAATCTGTGCCCGGTACACAAGACAAATCACCTTCTCAATGACTGTGTAGCATTCCGGAACGATCAGTATTTGTTTCAAATCTTGTGGTCCAACAAAACATAGAATTGTAAGTATAAAAACGTTAAATGTGGAATATGCAAGAGTTCGTCTCAAACCAAGGAGGGGAGGAGACCAAAGGCCCCGTTAATTTGGCGTGTACGCAGGTATGTAGATATCCAGAAAATACGAGCAAATCTTGTGCCAAAATCATTCCGGTTAAAATTGTAAATAACTAAATTCCTGGAAAACATCGTGGTGTTTACGCTATGATTGATGACCAAGTCTACACACATTAGCAACATCCAATCTCTTTGACGCGTTCGAGGATCATGGACCTGATATTCAGTACTCTCTTATTTTTTGTGCCGATAAAGTAAAAGCTAGTGGGTAGGCATGGAACAGAATATACTGTTCAGTTTTTAGATGGAAATTATAGTTTGAAATTACCAACAATCATAGAGTGCAACGACATTCTACGTAACTGCGAGCAAATTCCATAGCCCGAAATTGCATTTCATTACCGTAATCTTCGACTGATATCTCAGTATATTCCAAAAGTAATGGAAAATGTAGAAATTGAGCTCTTATTCGGTAGAGATATATCCACAGTACACCCCGTACAAGATTAGTGAACCGAGGGAGACCGTCTTCCATTTGCACAGAAGTTGCCCTTAGGTTGAGTTATCGTCGGACAAGTCAGTATCGGAAGCGCGCATATTCCTGAAATAACTGTTAATAAAACGTACGTAACAAACTGCGGTCGCCCGACAATATTCGAGCCTTGTCAAAGTGCGATTAAGATGAAAACCGATTTATTCATAAAGACAGATCGAGATAACAAGATAGGATTTTCAGTAGATGAAAAACATTTTCTCGAATTAATGGACTCAGAGTTCGAGAAAGATACTGATGGGCATTGGACCGCACCTTTGCCATTTCGTAAGACTAAACAACATATACCTGATAACAAATCTCTTGCGTTGAAACGTGCCAATTCTCTTGACATGAATTTGTGGCGTAATCCTACTAAGTTGGAACATGTTAAGTTATTCACGAACAAAATATTTGAACGTGATCATGCAGAGAACGCGTCGAGTCTATTACGGAATGATGATCGATGGCATTTGCCCATGTTCGGGGTCTACCATCCCCGGAGCCAGAATCTATTATACTTATGATCGATTCGTCCTATCGATTTGATGGCGTTAATGACAGGTCCAGACTTGTTGAATAGTCTCCAATGAGGTTTGCTTACGTTTCGTCACGAACGCATTGCAGTTACCGCCGATGTAGAACAGATGTTTCACAACTTTCACGTTAGGACCGATCAACGAAACTATCTCCCTTTCTTATGGCACCCCGAAAGTAAGTAAACCGCTCGAGGAGTTTATAATGACAGTACATGTATTTGGCAATAGTCCCTCGCCGACCGTTGCGACTTGTGGGCTGTGTAGATCGGTTGAAACCGCATCATCCGATGTTCAGAAATTTGTATCTAAGAACTTTTATGTTGATGACGGACTTATAAGTTGTTCAAGTGAGCTCGAAGTCGTAGATTTAGTGAAGGATACGCAAAGTGAATTCATGAAAGATGGCAAACTAAGATTACACAAAATTGCGTCAAACCCAACGGAAGTACTTAGACAATTTGAAAACGATGATCTTGCGAAAGACTTGAAAAACATTAACATCGACGAAGAAAATCTACCGTTACAAAGACGTCTTGGCATATCGTGGGACATTAATTGAGATGCATTTGTTTTCAGTGTTGATACAGAACCGATGCCGTTCACGCACCATGGTGTGCTCTCTACCATCATCGGCTTTACCGTAACGGTTACTCTAGAAGGAAAGTTATTGATTGCTATGCGAGAATATGTGGTGTTCTTCATTTTCATATACGCTGGAAAATTGGGATTGACCCTTTGAAGTGCCTTTGTGTATTCCAAGAATGTATTTTATCCTGCAATCAAGCCATATTCTGTCTAATAAAAGGGGTAGAATAAACTTATTAGTCGTATTAGGACAATAACCTAATAAAGTCTACAGGTACTTGTTTATATGAAGAGCGCGAGGAGCGTAGCGAATTTACCAGATGACATCGTGGCGTTTCCCGCGTTTTCACTGCAGTTGAATTTCAACTTCAAACGTAATTTCAAGGCATTTTATGCATCTAAAGGGGATTGCAGGATAAAGACAATACAAAATCATTGTCGGAAAATATAAGATGTAGATGGGTTCGCTGCGAAACATGGGGAAAAGGCTCACTAAAGTTCGCCTTTTCTCATGTTTCTAAAGCTTGCCCAAATAAATTTTATATTTTCCGGCAATGACTATATAATATGTATTGTATATATATTTATTCAGTTGAGAATGCGAGTAGGTTAGAAGCTCATCTTATTTTGTGACGCATCGAAGAAAGCCGTAGCCACGGTTGCATAGTTAAAAAGGTATAAGCAGCATATGATATTAAATAGGACAAATATACCTAAGGAGCAATCAAAAAACGTAATCCATTGGACAGACAAACCCGGGAAAACAAATGAACAACCACAAACAAATAAACACAGAAAACTAAAAAAAAATGAACAACACGAACTCTAAAAACCAAGAGTGAACATCATCTTAGATATTGAAACACTGTAACGGTCAATCAATTCGTGATGACGACCGTAAAATTTCAACTTATCCCTGATAAAACCCTGGTTAAGAAGCTTTTGTGACAGCAGTAATCCTCTTTGTCGAAAGTCAGGGTAACTGAGAAACGTAGACGCCATATGCAGGCGATGCTGGTATATTGCTACTCAAGAAGGGAGAGTTAACCATAGGAAAGTTGAAGTCGAGTTTGTCATAAAGTTTTGCCTTCAAATGTCCATCTTTGTCTATTTCAAGAAACAAATCGAAATAAGAAGCGGACCTTGGTGTATATGTATTATCCTTAATTTCAAGGTAACTGGGGTAGATGATATTTAGAAAATCTTAACGGAAAAATGAAATTAAACGATTGGGCTAGTTTCTTTTTGTTTTCACGTAGTAGCCCTTGAATGAAGTCCGCTTCATATGAGTACAGAAACAGATCGGCGAGGAGAGGAGCACAGTTGGTTTCCATTGGAATACCGATAGTTTGTTGAAAAATTATATCGCCAAATTCAACAAATATGTTGTCTATTAGAAAATCTAACATGTTTGTAATTACATCTTCAGAATACTTTTTGTAGAATCAGAGTGGTTCTTCACGAAATAAGCCTTTTCTCTACCTATAACTAGAAATTTATTCCTGCGTGTGCCATTTTTCTTGAAAAAAACATTGATGAACTAGTTGTTTTAAGCGATCTTTTAATTGAGAATGTGATATGGTATTATAGAGTGTAGAGAAGTCGAATGTTTTTATGCTGTTGCATGTAGCCAAAGATTTTGATTTTAAATATTGAAGTAAAATCTTTTGAGTTTTTAAGAATCCACATCTGATTGACGCCACTGGTGGAATATGATGTTTCACTGTAATTCTGAAGACCCTCTTTAATACATGTCAATATGAATGTTAAAATCTTTGAAAGAGGTTTTGTAGAGCAATTAGCTGACCCAGCAATATACCTTTGTTTAAACGGATTTTTATGTAGTTTAGGAATCCAATAAAGAGGAGGAAGGTACATTTCTTCACCCTTTGTAGAAATGCCAAAGGAATGAAGAACGGTCTTGTGGTTATCAAGGACTTCCTGTTTAGTGAGTGTGGTCGGTGTATTAAACTTTCATATGTTTAGAATAATTCTCGGTTATAAATAATAGATATCAGTTCTATGTTAAGGAGGACGGGGCATCAAATGTCATACAGACACATTCAGCCTCTAGTATTTTGCAGTACGTGGACTAAAATAACACCCCGTACACCCCCTACCCCACTCCTGTACCCCATTATGATTTTTAGGTGCTCTGGTATGTCCACAATCAGAAAAAAGTTAACATGAAATATTCTCATTCGCAGTTACAGTTTTAGGGCTATGTTGTACCCCACTGTCAAAATTTTAGGATCTTTTTTTATTTTCTCACTTTTTTTCTGGTAGGCTTGTTCTCGGAGAAAAATAATAGCATGTATGGAACCGTTAGAAAGCTGCAAGTGCCAGCTTTCTAAACATTATATGGGTTGTCTATATTATTGCTCTTGGTACATAATTTTTTTAAAAATATACCCCTTCCCAATGGCTAATATTTGAGAGGCATGGAGTATAATAGTACAAAAGTACAAATTAACAAAAATTGAATAGTACATGAGCAATAAACCTTACAATAACACATATACAGTGTAAGGTAATATCAGTTGAATATTGAAGTCTTCAATCAATTTTGAGCATTCATTAAAAGATTGTACCGTAGATCGTCATATAATGAGCATTCCATTAGAAAGTGTTTTTCTGTTTCCACGTTGTTGGATTCGCACAAAGCACATTTTCTGTGATCAATGGGTGTAGACGGCCTGGAGTATCTACCCGTCTCACATTTAAGTGGAAGTCAGAGGAACCGGAGCGAAACAGAGCCACGGTACGTCGCTCAGGTTTGAAAATGTTCAGACGGACGTATTGTTCAGTTTTCACACATTGTTTGTATTGCCTATAAGTACGTAATTTGTTTCCCTTCTGTGTGTTACGTCGATCATTGAAAACGTCCCCATGCCATTCCGTGTTATCTAATTCGGTTAATTTGTACGCATCACAGTTTTTGTAGATAAAGATAAATTATACACAAGATCTCTCACATTTAACAAATTAACAGTTTTTTCCACTTGGAAAGCCAAACCTTTTCTAAATTGTGAAGTCCATTTAAGTATCCTGTTACAGTTTCTGTCTTGGTCAGAGCGTAAAAGTCTACCCAAAAGTCTGCAGTAATATAGCACTAAACGATTTAGTGCCCCAAATACCACTACCATAAAGAAGAATTAGCTCCACCATTGATGTATACAGTTTGGTGTAAACCTTATATGACATTCCACCTAATATAGATGCCTTTGTCATCAGGGCTCCAAGGGCACGACTCGCCGCTTTTGATAATTCCGTTACCTGTTTTTTAAATGTCAAGTACTCGTCCATCCAGACACCTAGGTATTTGTAAGACTCGCAATAATCAAGATTATCACCTGAACAATTGAATATCCGATCTGACCTTGCAATTGATTGATTTCGAAAATGTACAATTTTAGTTTTGTTAAAATTAATTGAAAGTTTCCATGGAGCGCACCAGTCCGATACGACATCTAGCATTCGTTGCAAACTATTTTCATCGGGTGCGATCAATGCTATATCGTCAGCATGTAATAAAATACTTAAATAAAAATCGTCAACCTTCACTCCACATTCTAGAGAATTTATGCAGTTCGCTAAGTCGTTTATATAAACAGAAAACAATGTCGGGGGAAGGATACATCCCTGTTTCACTCCGGTTTCAACGCTGAACCACTGGTCATTATTCACACGAACGGTACAGTTTACATCATCATACAGTGACTGAATTGCTGATAAAAACTTTCCCCGAACTCCTGCACGTTGCACTTTATACCATAAAGTGCCAAAGGCTTTTCTCAGGTCAACGAAACACGTAAACGTGGATTTTCTTGATATTTTGCGATCGTTTATGATTGAAAAAAGTGAATGTATATGCTCCTCACAGCTTCGGCCACATCGAAATCCATTTTGTTCGACAAATAGAATTGTGGTGACAATTGTTATCAGATTGGTCGGTGAACTTAATTTTTTAAATCAACAGATCATAAACCGCTAGAAAAACAAACTTTATAGATACCGGTTAGGACTTTGTAAAGTGTCAGCTTATATTTATTTATTTGAATTTATTTTGTCTCGAGTGTCATCATGGCAGTATCCCCTATTACTTCATATATATAGGAAGAAGGATAACTCTAAAATTTTGTGTAATAAAGTGAGGAATATTTAGCGTGTTTTTATTTTCTCGTTCCGACTTTTGCCGCGAATATAGCGAAAATTAAATCACCGCGAAAAAAACCACTTATACGGTATCAAAAGACAATATTGAAGCATACGTAGAAAGGTTAAAAAACAAATCCCTCTATTCACTTCTGACGTTAGGAATTTCTTTAAAATTTCAAGTGATACTGATAAAAAATGAGGTCACCGGACTCGTTTTCTTGTTATTCCGTCTCTTAATTTTTTTCTTTTTTAGAAATCATTAAAAACAAGGTATAATTGAAACTGGATGCAGTTTCGAATGTCTCCCAAACGAAGCTCTTTCTCTTTCAGGGTATTTTTGGAATTCCTAGTGTATGAAATACTGGGCAAGTGTACAAAGAGATTGAGTATATGCAAAATGTTTGATATATGGTATTCAATATCTGCAGTTTTATATGTTGTAATCGGTATTAACATGATTAACAGATGTTTTATCAAAATATTTTATTATTGAAGGTGCAATGGCCTCCACCTCCCCTTTAGCCATGCCTTTCCACCCAACATATATAAATAAAAAATATACAGACCCCCCTATGGTACCAAATGATTCGTCTTATCATAAGAAGTAATAATATATATGGTTATAGGGTGGGGATCTCAATGGTTTTCAGAATATTTAGTATTTTATCATTTAAGGGGGTGGGGCATGACCCCCCCCCTCAGACCCCCCTATGGTACCAAATGATTCGTCTTATCATAAGGAGTAATAATATATATGGTTATAGGGTGGGGATCTCAATGGTTTTCAGAATATTTAGTATTTTATCATTTGAGGGGGTGGGGCATGACCCCCCCCCCCTCAGACCACCTATGGTACCAAATGATTTGTCTTATCATAAGGAGTAATAATATATATGGTTATAGGGTGGGGATCACAATGATTTTCAAAATATTAAGTATTTTGTTATTTGAGGGGGTGGGGCATGACCCCCCTAAGACAACGAAATGGAGGGTATAACATAATACCTCGCCACTTCGTGTGGCGGGGTATAAAAACTTAAATATCCAAGGTAACAGATAGTATTTCCAAGTTAAGATCACAAATGATCAAGTTATATCACTTTTCCCATAGACTTCTATAGTAAAATTTTACAAAACCCCACCCCCTTTTGAGACCCCCAAAATATATGTTCCCTCCCACAGATTGAAAATTTTTTTTCGGGAGGCGCATCTAGGAATATGGGCCTAGCAAGTCGTATGATATCAAGCGATTCCGTCTATTGGTTTATGAGAAACGGTGCACACAAGTGTTCGAAAAAACGTGCCCGGAAAGAATAATAATAAGAACTGAGCAAAAACAACATGTCTCCAAACTTCGTTTGGGAGACATAATAACGTAATCTTTTCAAACAATTGTTCATTTTTTTAAACACGCCTGAGATTGTACATTTTGGTATCAGAATTTCCAGAATTTTTCAAATTTTAAGATTTTTTTTCCATTTTTATTTGTACATTATTTAATTTCCCTCCAATAAAATTATATCTTTTTTAGTACTAAATGAGATATGGAAACTTCTGGCGTTAGGAATTTTCTTAAAGTTGGCGTGGAAGAGGATAATAGCGCTCTTTCATGAATTAGCTCTTGAAAATATAGGTCACCGGCATTTTAAGAAACAAAAATTTAATTTTAATCATTTTTCAATAATTGTTATGATAATTTGAGTTATCTATTCTTTGAAAAACGTTGAATGAAGTTACGTCATAATTGGTGTTCAGAAGTTGCCATTCATAAATTCACGGCTTGGGAAATTTTGGGTAAAACATGTAAAATTGTAAAATATAACAATATCATGAACACAATAAAGAGCTTTGCCAAGCGCGGCATGATATGACACCAACATGCTTTGGTCTTAAGGTGCGTTTACACGATACGATTTCCTTTCGATTTTCCATCCGATTTAATACCGTCGCCCAGGTAAATCGAACAGCGTTCTGTTCACACGATACGATTTAAGAGATAACTGTATTGTATTTTCAAATTTCACGGCATCAATTGGAGATTTGATGGTCGCAAATTGAGTTTACTGGCGACGCGTCAGCGGAGCCAGTAAACGGGTATTTGCGACCATCAAATCGACAATTGATGCCGTGAAATTTTAAAATACAATACTGTTATCTCGATTCTAATGTAACTGTACGAAAAGACGTTAAAAATACGATTTTAAAATCCCAAAAATACAAGTGCGCATGCCTTGCAAATTTCACACCATCAATTGTGTAATTGATGCCGTGAAAATTTGGACGTCATCCAATCAAAATAGACGTTACATACAGTGTTACATTAGAATTTCCATTCGATTTTGAACAGATTTGAACAGGTGCTTTTAATATGTTTCGAAACGCAGCAAGGTCCGAAATTATCTGTACGGCGTGTAATCGGCAATTAACTTATCAAAATTAAAAAATATATGATATAATTGAATTAATGATTAGCGATTGGTTAATAACTTTTAACCAGAGGCTCCCAGGAGCCGGTAATCGCTCATCTGATTCACAGTAGCCAAGAAAAGGTGAAAACCAAAATGTGAGAGAACTTTCCAACTGAAAAAAAAAATGACAAATGACAAAATACCTCGATAATATTTGTCATTTGAAGTCTAATGATAAGTCAAAACCTGTTTCCAAGGACCATTCTACCAAATTATTGTTCCAACTAGCCTGGTTATTTCAAACAAGAAGATTAAAATGTGAAATGAGGACAGTCAGACGACGATAACGACGGCTGACGCCGGACACAAACTGATGGCAATAGTTCACATGACCGTTTGAACAGAAAAACAAATTGCAATATTTCCGAATATTTGTATCATCACTTTGGCGTACTTTTATTTTTATACACTAAACCAGTTGGATATCAAATATTCCTGAAATTCTGCTTCATACAGAGGTTAAAAAGAGGAAACGACAGCCTGTTAAAATAGTCCAGAAATAGAAAGATTTTGTTTTAGAATAGAAACAATTTACAATCCAAGTACCCTTTGGGAACCTTACGTCACGATATCAAATGCATTTGTACGAGTTATCCCCCATTGCATAAAAAAAAACAACATTGATGCAACATTAGATAGGTTTTTTTTCTAACAATGGAGTGATGTAAACGTAAAAACATGAAATTTCGAATATATTCATGACATATATGTATATAGATCTAACTGCTATGTTTATTTTGCCATAAATTCGCTCTAGAGCCCGTTTCCTCTGAAGTTTGTCATGATTCAGTTGGGCCGTTACGTCCCAGATGGTTCATACTCACAGAGATCAATGAAGTTTAAGTCCTCTGATATCTTCTGTTCTTCATTACTGTGAAGAATTTCAACTGCTATCATGCCTGAAGAATGAATGTCGACAAACGCGCATACGCGTTGCATTGCACGTCACAGTCATAAGTTCAAATAGGTAATTTATAAGAAAAGGTCTGATAAAAAAGGGTGGAGTCCGATATGAGAGGCACATGAGATGCATGTAAAAACAAATAACGAACCATATGTGACGTAAAGTAAGTGTCAATAATTTAGTTTCCACACGAACATTTTCCTATATATTTAATTTAATACCATCTTACTTGAAAAATTCTCAATAATTCCTGTTTGGTTCTACATATTTTAATAAAATTATTTGCAGAATTTATTGCTGTTTCTTTTGAAAATTTTCTCAAACAATTGTGATTTGTAGTTTTGAAATGCTAATGAATAAAAATATATAAATATTGAAGTTCAGATGCAAACAGGTATATTGAATTGTCCTTTTCTAAATTAAAAATAATGACAACTCTTAAAATGGTCTTTCGCAAAATTCAGTAAAAATTATTTAAAAAAAAAAAAAACTATAATAAAGTCTGCGATCAATCGTAAAAACCTAACCAAAAATGAATTAGTGAGAATTTCAGGAAAAAAGACTTAATTTACAGTGAAAATTTACGAAGATTGTATTATGGCCACTTCACAATTCTTAAATTTTCTAATTTAATACCTAGTTTGACATTACATATACAGTAGGCGCAGAATAGCCAGGTTTATGAACAAAAGATAACACTGTTCCATTTACGATTTGAAAAACTGATTTGAAAATCGGAATATTGTCGATTAAAATTATTTGCTTGATTTTTTCAATCGACTAATTCATTTAGTCGATTTGGCGTTCACACGATCCGATTCCAGTCAAAAAGTCGAATGGAAATAGCGTACGTTTCGATTTCAAAACGACGTTTCGATTTGACGTTCGACTTCCGATTTTAGTGTTCACACGGTACGATTTTAGTCGAAAGCAGGTGCACAGGTAAAAATCGAATGAAAATCGAATGGAAAATCGTATCGTGTAAACGCACCTTTACTGTATTAATATTTATTGTGTGTCACTATGGTCTAGGTATGGAATATCGTCTCTTACCAAAATGAAAATAATGGATCCACTGATGCTAGAAGAATCTTATATATCTCATATCAACCTGAGTCATCCATATTAGCCCGAGGTTTGATATGAGATGTGATATGAAAAATTCCATATCATAATCTATTTATACATGTACTTTAACTGAGACATCCATATTAGCCCGATGTATAATAAAAGAGTAATCAAATTCTAAATCCATTTCAAATCGACGGTTGCCATTTTGAAAAAATCCATATTACACCAATAGGTTATTACACCCCCAGGAGATATGGAGTGCGGCATCCGGTCTGTATTACATATACAAAATATAACATATCATAAGTAAAGTATATGGTAATATTATATAACTGTGAAGTTTGGTTTATGGAGAATTATCTTCCCATAGTTCGAGCGAAAGATGGAGCCAACAAAAATGGAAATGTCTGTGATACTTTAACTCTGGCGGATAAGTCTTCATATGGAAAAATACATAACATATATTGTAAATCCATCTTAGAAAACAGCATGCAATATTGATGCCAACACTGAACTTGGAAGGTTCCTTATTGAATCTTTTATTAAAATTCAAGTGATGATGTATTTTTGTAGACTTAATTCGGACAAAATTAATCCTTTGCTGATAGAAGCATATCATGTATAAACAAAAATTTAGATAATGAAGGCATGTGTACCTGGTATACACATGCCATAAAAATTTTAGAAAAATTTGATCTAGACCTAACAGATTATGAACATTTTGATAAAGCTTTTCATAATATATTTAACATAATTTGAAACGTTCTATTTGACAAATTGCAGAAGATAAATATAAAGAACAAATAATGTTAAAGCTGTCAAACCTTACCAATGAACCCAAATTGTTTATATATAAACAAATAAAGACCAAATTTGAACTGGATAGTTATCTATTAAAAGAACCATGTTTTAAAAATAGACAATTTTTGACCACATTTAGAGTAAGTGATCATACTTTGATATTTTGAGAGAAAGTAGATTATTTACTGTGCGTAGAGAATTGAGGACGAATACCACTTTTTCCTTTACTTCAATATAAGGGAATAGTCATTATTTACCAGCTGGAGGGGGGTTCATTTTTGTTTAGACTTATATTGGGGGTGGAGGTGAAAAATTGAATCAGAATTATTTACTACAGCAAATATTAAGCAGCCCATTTTCTGTTTCTGTGATTGTTTAATGTTGGGATGATTAAATATTGCTTATTAAATAAATGCCTTCATATCATCTGAGCTTACTAAACCATGTAAACTGTCGACAGTGTGATCTCTGATGCCAGCTGGTCATCATTCTTATATAAATGATCATAAGTCCACCCAATCATGGTTTCATTAGGCAACATTCGACCCTATGGGAAAATTCATTAAAAAATCTTCTGAACTGAGACCAATAGGCCAATTGGGACCAGACTTGGCTGCAATGGACATTAGATGCCCCCCTTTCGAAATTTTGTCCGCTGACCTGGCCTGTCAATCAAGCTTGGAAACACTATTTTTTCAGTCCAGCAATGGTAGTTTTGATAAGCGAAGCTTATGAAACTAGCAGTGCTTGATTATAGGCAGCACAACGGTTTCTTGGGCCAAAGTACTCCCAATTTGAAAATATTTCTAAGAACTTTAGTAAAGTTTAAATCCAGGAAGCATCCAAATGATTGTATGCAGTAATTCATTGAAGGATATAATTTATTAAAAGATAATTATATTAAAAATCAATTTAATTTACAAACAAGAGTGTCCCTAATCAGTTATGTATTTTACAAAGAATTGTACCAATATTTCGACACTTAAATACGCCTGTATTTTGAAGATTTCCTATCTTATACAATATCACCCTGCATTCCATCATACAGTCATCTGGATACATTTGATAATTTTACCCACCGGCCAAGATGTCCAAACCCGAATCTGTGGCCTCAGCTTTGTCGTATACGATTAAGGCTCTGTGAATGTGGTATGGAAAACGGTTAATAAGCCAGAGTTTGAGAAGTATTTATGAAATTTCAAACTCATAAATTGTACAAGAATGCTTGCTTGGCAATCCAAAATATAAAACCGAAAGGGACAGATAATTGGTCTCCTCTAATACTAGGATTTTAAGGAATAAGGAAGGGGGGGGGGGGGGTAGGTGTCAAGATTTTCAAATTGATTCTTCTGGGGGGGGGTAATTTTATCATCATTGTTTTGGTGAAAAATTCCCCAACCCTCCCAGCTGGTAAATAATGACTGTTCCCTAAATAAACAACTTAGGCAAGTTTTGTTCCAAAAACTTCAATTAAGTCAAAATATTGACATTAACAATAAATTTGAACATATCAAACAAATATTAAACCCTAAATTAGAACTTTTACCACATTTTTGTGACTTTATAAAGCAGTCATTGGCACTACGAAAATAGGGTCCACATCGGTCAAAGTTCATCGATTTTATTGTATGTTGAATTATAATTGCATGTCATGTTTGTATTGCATTGACTCTTACGGGTGTATTTCTTGCAAATAAAGTTCATATAGAATATTGTTTGGGTTTCAATTCACGATGTAGTGCTAGTGGTATGTTTATGATGTAAGATGTTTTCAGGAAATAAGACGTATTGTATAAACCTTTGCAACAGTCTGATTATCAGCTTGTTATTACTATTCTTGGTAGTGATTTATAGTGTAGTTCGTCTTTACTCAGAAAATGGTACACGGAGATGTATGTTAACTTTGACCGACATGTAATCAAATTACAATTTCTAATCATATTTATTCGTATTTTAATTATTCATTTTTCATCTTGTATATTATAAAACTTTCATTCTATTTGTATATAACTATCGACTGTTTATGTCTGAAATAAATGATTATAACTATAATTATTATAGTGGAATTCGTCACCTAACTCGTGTTTACTACACAAATCACATATATACGTTCAGACCTATCAATTGATACTAAAACTAGAGGCTCCCAGGGGCCTGTATAGCTCACCTGGATACACCACTCTGCTGGCATAGGATGTAATGTGGACCTGTCAGATAGTTTTTAATGGGGAGTATCCAAGAACAATTGTAAATTAGTTTGGTCCAATTGGTATAGTAGTTTCATAAGAATTAAATGTTAAATCATGTTCCCTGCTGGCAGTGTTCTTTCAGTTGGAGCATACATGTTGGATACAATTTTTTAAAGGGGACCACCCAAGGATCATTGTAACCAAGTGTGGTTCCAATTGGTACAGTAGATTCAGAAGAGAACTTAATTGATCTTTGAATACATTTCCCCATTGGGTCCAATGCTAAACTATGTTCCCTGCTGGTGGCCGTCTTGGATCAGGTCTGAATATTTATTTCAAAATTGCAGGGTATGTAGATCTTGACATGCTTAATATTTCTGCAATTTAAACTTACCTCCTTTGGCTGAAATACTACAAAAATGCATTTCAAGAGGTAGACCTTAACTAATGGAAATCTTTTGCAGTTTGAAGTTAACCTCTATCTCTTATAGTTTATGAAATACCAGGCGTTATATATTAAAATGTTCAAAATTTGACAAAGAAAGGACAATAACTCCAAGATGGGTATTCAGATTTATTACAAAATTAGAGGGTATGTAGATCTTGACATGTTGAACATTTTGACAGTAAAACTTAACCTCTATCTCTAATACTTTTTGAAATATAAGACGAAATATATTAATTTTTTGGAAAATTTGATAAAAAGGGGCAATAACTCCAAGATGGGTAATCATATTTACTTCAAAATTAGAGGATATGTAGATATTGACATGGTGAACATAATTGCAATTTAAACTTAACTTCTATCTCTTATAGTTAATGAATATAAGGCAAAATATATTAAAATGTTGAAAATTTGACAAAGAAAGGGCAATAACTCCAAGATGGGTATTCTGATTTATAACAAAATTAGAGGGTATGTTTATCTTGACATGCTGAACATTTTTGCAATAAAACTTAACCTCTATCTCTAATACTTTTCAAAATATAAGACAAAATGTATAAAAAATTTGAAAATTTCACAAAAAAAGGGCAATAACTCCAAGATGGGTATTCCAATTAACTTAAAAATTGCAGGGTAAGTAGATCTTGCCATGTTGATCATTTTTACCCCCATGTCAGATTTTCGATATCTGTACTGGTTTTTGAGTTATTAACCAAAAACAGCAATTTACCCCTATGTTCTATATATAGTAACAGCGGCCATGTTGTTTGGTCCTTGGACTCATCGGATACAATTTTGAAACTGGGTACCCTGGTGATGATTCAGACCAAGCTTGGATCATATTGGCCCAGCAGATTCAGAGGAGAAGATTTTTTTTAAAAGTTTACGACGGACGACGGACGGACGCCAACGGATGCCAAGTGATGGCAATAGCTCACATGACCCTTCGGGTCAGGTGAGCTAAAAACGGCGTTTAAATAGGCAGTCTATGACTACTACATCTATATTTACTCAAATTATACAATAAATCTTGACGCAAAATGGTAAGATATTTTTCAAAACCAAAGGATGACTTGTTCATTCTATAATTATTGCGATTAGGCGAGTTAAACACATCATTCCCCCAAGTTTCTATAAAATTGTCCTGGAAGGACTTTTTTACTTTTCTACTCAGATTGAAGTTTTTGTTTACAATCTGATCATTCCAGCAATGACTAAAACCTGCTTTTTTCTAAAACATCTTTAATTCTGTTAAGCCATTTTGAGTGATCTTACTTGTACTGTGACACTGATGTTATCCCTTCCTCATACCGGATTTTACATGGGCAGCATGGCGGGTGTCCTGCAGGAAGTGGAGACTGCTTGCTCTTCCGGAGCACCTGAGTCTACCCCCGGTTTTTTGTGGGGTCCATGGTGTTCATTTGTTTTTAGTTTTTAATTGTAATGCGTGTATTGTTTTTGGTCCTGTCTTCGTTGTTCTCCGAACGGTTTGTCAGTTGTTTCGATTTACCTCTCCTTCGAATATCCCTTTTGTATTTCTTGACTTTACAATATATAACGTTTTACCCCACTAATAATGAATACATTCCAAAAAAACAAATCATTCTAGCATAAATGCGTATAACGTTAGACATAGGCGGTAGGACTTTTAACCACCGACCACCACCGACCACTTAAAAAACTGTTTTATATATTTTTTAAATGTTATATTTCTTTAGTTTTGGTTAAATATAGGTTTTTTACAAAAAAAAGTTGGGATTTTTACGTTTTTGGTCGAATTTTGGACCTTTGACCAATTCTGTTCGACATTGACAACCACCGGCCTCCGCAAAAACACCACCGACCACTTAAAAAACTGTTTTATATATGTTTTAAATGTTATATTTCTTTAGTTTTGGTTTAATATAGGTTTTTTGCCCCCAAAAAATTGTTTTTTTTACGTTTTTGGTCGGATTTGGGACCTTTGACCAATTTTGTTCGACATTGACAACCACCGACCTCCGCAAAAACACCACCGACCACTTCAAAAACTGTTTTATATGTGTTTTAAATCTTATGTTTCTTTAGTTTGGGTTAAATATAGGTTTTTAGGGGGAAATGTATTTTGTAGGTTTATGGTCAAATTTAGGACCTTTGACCAATTCTGTTTGACACTGACAACCACCGACCTCCGCAAAAACTGTTTAATATATGTTTTATATGTTAATTTTATTTAAGGTGGTACCTAACACTACAGGGAGATAACTCTGTAAAATCAGCTAAACGTTTAAATAACGTTGTGTTGTTAAGGGAATATTAAGCTTTTCAATGATCAATATTAGTGTTTGTCAAACTGCTATACAATCAGTGTAATTTTTCTGATGAATTGGTTGGTTCAAATGTTTTGAAATTTTAAAATTTTTGTCAATGGGTCAAAGTAAATACTTTGTCAAAATTTTATGAAAATTAAACGAGCCAAATTTATTTTAATCAAGGTGTTGGGTACCACCTTAAAACATTAGTTTTATTATGGTTACAATATATTAAATATATAAATGAAATAAATAAAAAAATAATAACATTCCGCATTTGCAAATATTGTTTTTGCGGAGGTCGGTGGTTGTCAATGTCAAACAGAATTGACCAAAGGTCCAAAATTCGACCAAAAACGTAAAAATCCAACTTTTTTTTTTGTAAAAAACCTTTATCTAACCAAAACTAAAGAAATATTACATTTAAAACATATATAAAACAGTTTTTTAAGTGGTCGGTGGTTAAAAGTCCTTCCCGACATAGGCATTCTGCCAAGTTCACCGTATACAATGCATTTTTTAACTTTCAATGTGTTTACAAAACTCTAAATAAATGCGGTGCTTCTATCAGTCTATTATATATACATGTATTATTATTTTGACTGTAACATAATTGGAGTTGCCTTCCTTGCCCCACAGGAAGTGGATGTTCATGGCGGAAAGCACAAACAGTGCCATGTCTTTGTTAAGACATTATTGAATAGTTAGTTATGTTTGAATGAATATACAATATAAATTGCAACATCACAATTTAAAGGTATACTTTAACATTCAGTAATTCGGTAGTGAAGGTAAATAAACATTTTTTATCTGAAGATTAGACCTAAGTTTTACAAAAAAAAATATATAACAAAACCCATGCCAAGCCGATGTGCGATGCCAGGAATGATGTATGAAGTTCAAGTTCTAGTTCAAAGTTTTATTTAAAGACAATATATTTCTACCAATAACATAAGCTCTATGTGTCAAAGAGAAAATAATCTGACCAAAGAGCAGAAAACAGCCCAAGGCCACCAATAATGGGTCTTGAACGCAGCGAGCAAAGCATACAAGTATAACAACATATATCTTTCAACTATTAATTGTGAAAATGATAGAATGAATATGACTAGATTTAGAACAAGTCATCATAGACTACACAGTCACAGTGTTCTCCCCAGAAATTTTGGATAACCCAGTGGTAACTTCGAGACAAATGATAAACGACGCGTGCCACAAAATATGTGTAGTCAAAAAAAAAAGGGGGGAGGGGTTTACTATATAATACAAATGTTGTAGTGTCAGTATGATATATAAAAGTGATCAACACACAGATGGACCGCCAAGTCAATAATGGCGTTGTTTTTATTTACAGTCACGTGACTGTTCATTTGAAAATGGGTCTTTTTTTGTAATGTCAATCACCTGCCGGTTTTTTTGGCCATAAATGACGTATGGTTTGAGTTGGGTGTAGGGGATGGTATTAAACGGTTTCTGAGAAAATTTTCTTTTCTTATTACTTTAAAACATATTTTTAGCATATACTAATGATCACTAGCCTGTCAACACTAAGGTTGTGAGTTCGAATCTCACCTGTGGCGGGGGTGTGTTCGACTCCGATCTAAATTGAAAAGGATTGCCAATTTTCCTACCAAAGGTCGGTGGTTCTCTGCGGGTACTCCGGCTTCCTCCACCAATAAAAACTGGCCGTCGCGAAATAGCCAAATGTGCTGAAAACGGCATAAAACCCCAACTAAACAAACAAAACAAATATTTTTGGCATGCTTTTCCAACAAAATTTTACAATCAAAGTTGGCAGTGGTGCTGACGATTTCTGCACTGTTGGTCAGAAAAAGGACAATTTCTTCATTGTCAGATCTTGGGACGGGAATTTTTAAATCGGAAAAAGTGTGCTGTTACTTTTCTGATGAACTGTTTAAATATTTCTCCTCAAAACCTAGTGAAAAGCAATTCGAGCAAGCTTTTTCTGTGAAAATTACGTGATAAAGGGGGATACTCAACGTTGACGTCAATAAAATGTAAACAAAGAAGGTAACGATCGATCAAAAAAGGAAATAGAAATAAGTTTAGATATAATAAATATTTGTCAATAAACATTAAACAACGCATATTTATGAATAAATAATGTTCCAGGGGAAAAAGGAGGGTGGTCAGGCAGGTTCTTCCACTTACTTCCATCATTTTCTTGTGGAGGGGTTCAGAACTTTTCTGTTGAATGGTAGAATGTGCACAAATGAATTTAAAATTATTTTCTATAGAAATTAACAATTGAAAGCCTGGAGAGTAGCTGAAGTACTGCTACATGTATATAGGTCTATTTGAGTAATGACAAATGTTTGTAGTTTTTTTTCAAAAACAGGACTGAAGAATTTTTTTTCACTTTAATTTTGAAAAAAAAATTACTTGCTCCAATTTCTACTTAAATTGTTTGTGCATTTTGCAATGTGGAAGCTATTAAAAATAATGGATTTTTTGTCTTTATCAGGATCTAAATTGTGCTTTTTGGTTAAAAAGTAACAAATTGAAAAAAAAAACATTTGAAAAAAGAAAAATTTTATTAAAATTAAAATTATCTTTACTCAGTTGTGAAAAACTGTAAGGATCTGACATGGACAGATTTATTTTTGCCAGCAAATCACATGAATCATATATGCATATTCTTTTCAACAAAAGGAAATTTTACATTTGTACATTAATTTATGCCTTCTCAATCTTGTTTTTCATGAATTAATATTTATTGTATTGATCAAGAATGATTATTATTGCTTTTTGTGTGTTTGACCTATTTCACCTCCTGTAGTGCCAAAATTGGTAAAAAAAAAATATACATGTGATTTTATAGACCAATTTGTCATGCTTATTATTGAAATGGGTTGACTTTCAAAGTAAAAAAGTAAAAATCTGGACAGAATATGAATTAAAAATCATGAAATAACAAAGTTAAATCATATGTATAAGAAAAAATTTAATATGAAAATCTAACCCAAGATCCTGGATTTTGAAATTGAAGGCAAAGCACAAAAATTAGGAATTTCCTACAGAATTTAAGTTAATAGGTCAATTGCTGTACACATGTACATAAAATGGTGAAAATCAGGTGAATGTAATAAATATTCTTTGAATAAGAGAACACAACCAAAATATAATAAAATTTAAAACTTAATACCTTGATTGAATCATAGACTATTTTAACTAAATAGTCCCAGATGACACCAGAGGGTAAAAAAATTAAAATCATAAATGAAAAAAATTAGGTAACATTACTAACAAGTGGTTATAAAATTTGAAGTGG
Organism: Mytilisepta virgata; assembly: GCA_028015205.1. Classification (NCBI taxonomy): domain Eukaryota; kingdom Metazoa; phylum Mollusca; class Bivalvia; order Mytilida; family Mytilidae; genus Mytilisepta; species Mytilisepta virgata. The sequence continues at coordinate 42,118,224 of CM051511.1, forward strand.
AGTTGTAGATATTACAAGATTACTATATTTAAACAAAAATTTAAGAAATTATACACATAAAAGACACATATGAAAATCATACAATATTTTCCATCCAATGTAAAACAAATACACCTAAAATATATATTTTGATGTACAATTTATTTACTAATATTGTTTTCCTGTACATTGCCAATGATAATAAATAAAACTTGCAGCTCATAGGTTGAGTATTTATGCCTAATTTCACAATATTGTAAAGACTAAAAGTGTTTCAATACTATTTATTCAAATGTTGTCAGTGAATCTTTTTTATCTTATTTTTTAAAAAAATCATCTCATCATGGTTTTTTTTCTGTCCATAATGTAACCTATTAGATGAAACTGAGTAAAATTTGAAAAAATGTGTATAATCAACCACAAAAATGGGAAGGGGACTTTCAAGGTGAGTGATCTTTGAAAATAGATACTCCTTTAAAATTTTATGAAGAAAATTGAATATCCAACATAAAAAATACTTCAAACGTGTCATTATGTGAAAACAAGAAAAAACATGTTTCATTTCTTTGCATATTTTGATACCAATGGATATTGAGTAAGAACTATGTAACGGAGTCTCGGGACAGCCTTTTTAACTTGCAAAACATTATAGGCTCCTCCCAGTGAAACAGTAAACGAGCGAGATATGTTCATTGGCTAAAAAGTTGCAACGTGTGTGCTGGCCATTTTGAGGTGTGCAAAAATACTCACTTTTGATGTCTCATAGGTTCATAATTTTCAGTTTCAGGTGAATCCAATAGGCCAGGGTGTTTACGAAATAATTTTTACACATATTTCCATCCATGTTATTTGAAAGTCAGAAACTATCACAACGATATTTACACATTTCACACCCGTCCTGTCAATAAAAAATTTGAGGCGGGACTAAAAGCGCCATCTAGTGTAAAAAATTCTGAAATTATCTCCACCTGTTTCTCTGTAAATAGAATGTACTAGCGTAACAGTCAAAATGGCACTTGGCGGTCCGACTGACATTGTACTAAAACTCATTTAATTAGTTGCAATTGTTCTGTTTTTCAGTTACCCAAATGTCTTTACATCATGTACATAAGTCATATGCTATAAACCTATGATCAAGCTATACACAGTGTAGGTCACCGTAGGCTAGTATAGAGTTGGCCACCACTTATTGCTTCTGGGTGGTTCTGTGTTTTTTTTTTTTTATTTCACACTATGCTTGTTAGCTACATTTAAGTACATTAGACATTAGACATTTTTTATTTACCAATCATGGGTACTTGTCAGGTAAGATGCATAATCATATATTTGTAATACAATAATTATTATTTAACATACGAGAATAAGAATTTTCAGTGAAAATGCACAATGCAGAAAGAAATAAAATAAAATATGAGCAATATAGGATGTTATTACAGTATAAAGTGTGTAGTGAAATGAGGTCGACTTTGTACAAAATGGATATAAGAAAAATATATTAAAAGAAAATAATAGAACAAGAAATATATTACAAGGTTGGCTTGTCAAGATTCAAGACCCATTTGGTGTACCGGAAAACAAATACAACAGCTTGGGAAAAATGTGAACTGACGATTTTTATACCAACACTGTCGAGATTTATAGCACCCCGTCGATCATGATAGCAACGCGGCTGAGAAATATATCCCCAAGTTACCACAATGCTATTTAGGCTTGGGGAGAACACTGCCATAAACAGAAATTGGTCGGTTTCGAAAGACCGAAAGACACATCATTATTTGAAAGACACCTAAAAATTTTAATTGTAGCACATATTAGTGAATTGTAAACATTGATGAAAAAATAATATTACATTAGAAGTCTATGCTTTTACAAAAAAAGAAAATATCAAAGCAGGTGAGTTTATAAAGATGTCATTATAATCTGCATGACTTACTGACAACAGAAGCCATGATAATACCACAAACAACATCAATTTCAGTACTCATTCATACAAACTAGATGAAGTTCCTTTTAAAATCATATATAAGAAACATAAATTTCAATTTTTGGGAAAAAATTTAGTTTTTTAACTGTTTTATGAACAGATAAAGTTTCAAAATGGCAGATGAACACTAATATATTACCACCACAAACTACATCAAAATTATGTCTTTTAAACAAATTTATAGGCACATTTCAAGAGATATATATCTGAAAGGTTTCAAATATCAAATTTTGTTTAAATTGATAGAATATTGACAAAAGTTATAGCGAACACCAGTTTGAAAATGTTTGCAAAGAAGACATTCATATACCACAAACCACATCAAAATTAGATTCTTCTTTAATAATTTATAAACAATTCAATAAATCGATATTTAAAGAGTTGAAATATCAAATTTTGTTAAAATTGGTGGAATTTTAATAGAGTTATAGCATATACAAGGTTGAAAATGTAAGCCAGAACACTTCTAAAAACCACAAACCACATCAAAATTTCATACTTCTTAAATGATTTATAAAGAATTACATAAATTGATATTGAAAGAATTCAAATTTGAAATTTTATTTAAGTTTGTTCAATTTTGGCATAGCTATAATGTGAACAAGGATGAAAAAGTTTGGCTAGAAGACTTTCGCATACCACAAATCACATCAAAAATATATATAGATTCTTTTTCAACAAATTTTATAAATTTCAAGAAACAGATATCCAAAGATGATTTGAACTTTTTTAAAATTTGAAATATTTTTGAATAATCATTTTCAAGTTGGAATCTGAATGCCTTCGACGGGTTTTTAGCTCACCTGACCCAAAGGGTCAAGTTAGCTTTTCTCATCACTTGGCGTCCGTCGTCGTCCGTCGTCGTCCGTTAACTTTTACAAAAATCTTCTCCTCTGAAACTACTGGGCCAAATTGAACCAAACTTGGCCACAAGCATCATTAGGGTATCTAGTTTAAAAAATGTGTCCGATGACCCCGCCTGCCAACCAACATGGCCGACATGGCTAAAAATAGAACATAGGGGTAAACTGCAGTTTTTGTCTTATATCTCAAAAACTAAAGCAATTAGAGCAAAACTGACATGGGGTAAAAATGTTCATCAGGTCAAGATCTACCTGTCATGAAATTTTCAGATGAATCGGTCAACCCTTTGTTGGGTTATTGCCCCTGAATTGTTAATTTTAAGGAAATTTTGCAGTTTTAGGTTATTATCTTGAATATTATTATAGATAAAGACAAATTGTAAACAGCAAAAATGTTCAACAAAGTAAAATCTACAAATAAGTCAACATGACCAAAATCATTGATTGACCCCTTATAGGAGTTTTTGCCCTTGAAAGACGGCATCCAGCGTAAACTTTCCTTTAAAGATCTTTTCCTCTCAAAACACTGGGCCAATTGAGACCAAACTTTGGTGGAATGGTCCTTGGGTGGCCCCTTCCAAAATTATGTCTGGCATCCCCGACTTCCAACCGAGATGGCTGCTGTTACTAAAAGTAGAAAAAAAAGGGGGGGTGACTTTCAAAAATCTTCTTATATGAAACTACAAGTCCAGTTGGAACCAAAGTTGGCAGTAATAGTTCTTAGGAGGTTCTCTTTCAGAAATATGTCCAATGACCCGGAATGTTAACCAAGATGGCCGCCACAGCCGAACTTAGTTTAACATAGGGCCCTATGGGAAAATTCATTGAAAAATCTTCTTGTCTTAAACCACTTGACCAATTGGAACCAGACTTGGCAGCAATGGTCCTTAGATGGTCCTCTTACAGAGGTGTGTCGGATGACCCGGACTGTCAACCAAGATGGATGCCACAACTGAACTTAGTTTAACATAGGGCCCTATAGGAAAATTCATTGAAAAATCTTCTTGTCTGAAACCACTTGACATATTGGAGCAGGACTTGGCGGCATTGGTCCTTAGGAGGTCCTTTTTCAGAAATATGTCTGATTTCGTGGACTGTGAACCAAGATGGCCGCCATAGCAGAACTTAGTTTAACATAGGACCCTATTGGAAATTCACTCAAAAATCATCTCGTCTGAAACCACTAAGTCAATTAGAATTAGACTTGGAAGCAATGGTCCTTATATGGTCCTCTTTCAGAATTTTGTGCGATGACCCAGACTGTCAACCAAGATGGCCACCACACCCGAACTTAGTTTAACATAGGGCCCTATGGAAAAATTCATTGCAAAATCTGTTTGTCTGAAACCACTTGACATATTGGAGCCAGACTTGGCGGCATAGGTCCTTAGGAGGTCCTTTTTTAGAAATATGTCTGATTTCGTGGACTGTGAACCAAGATGGCCGCCACAGCTGAAGTTAGTTTAACATAGGACCCTATGGGAAAATCACTCAAAAATCTTCTTGTCTGAAACCACTTGACCAATAGGAACCAGACTTGGCAGCAATGGTCCTTATATGGTCCTCTTTCAGAATTTTATGCGATGACCCAGACTGTCAACCAAGATGGCCGCCACATCCAAACTTAGTTTAACATAGGGCCCTATGGAAAAATTCATTGAAAAATCTTCTTGTCTGAAACCACTTGACATATTGGAGCCAGACGTGGCAGCATTGGTCCTTAGGAGGTCCTCTTTCAGAAATATGCCCGATCACCCGGATTGTCAACCAAGATGGCTGCCACACCGAAGTTTGTTAAATATTGGAACCTATAGGAAAATTCATTTAAAAATCTTCTTGTCTGAAACCGCTTAGCCAGTTGGAACAAGACTTAGCAGAAATGATCCTTAGATGGTTCTCTTTTAGAAATGTATCCATTGACCTTGACTAAACCAAGATAACTGCCACAGCTGAAATTAGTTTAACATAGAATCCTATAGAAAAAAATAGCCAAATTGACTGCAACACTTAAATTTTTAGGTCTGCTCAAGGTGAAAAGTTAAATCCAGGTGAGCGATACAGGCTCTTGAGAGCCTCTAGTTTTGGTATATTATACATTTTACCAAATATACATGTATGTAATTGGGTATTATTATCTGAACAGTATGACAAGGTCATTAATTAGCACATGGGTATTTTTGGACACATTTTATATTCTTTTTTTATTTTCATTTTCATGTATTATAATTTTTAACTCAGCTGCTAGTATTTCGACTGGATACTAGCCCAAAATTGATACTTAAAATTTACTGTTGCAAAATTGTAAAATTTGTTTAAACTAAGGAGTAACTACCTTGTCCAAAGCTCTATCCTTAGATGGTTTTGGCTTTACCTCTTTTGGTCATTTCAACTTTTTGGATTGTTATTCTGGTTTTTTACATTTTTATTCTTTGAGGCCATTGCATGATGAGTTGTAAATCAACGAAATGTGCACATCTGGTACATCAAAACTGGTATCAAAGAATTTTTATTTTATTACATTCTTTTTTGTTTTTTTTTTAAATACCAATAAAATCGCACAGGTAAAAATAAAATGAAATAATTACAAGAACCTCACCTCAGATGACTGTCTGTAAATGTGAAATAAAATTTTTAATATGAAAACACGAGATACATGTAGCACAAAACCAATCACAACAGATAGCACAAACCAGTTTTGGATTAGACTTCCGGAGTCCTAATATTACTTTAAAAATGGAAAAATTGTTTAAAATATACATGCATTTATTAATATTTGATTGCACTGTAGATGCACAGTGGTGGTACTGAAAGTTTGATAAATGGTAAAACAGGGAACCATTCACCTGAGTGCTATCCCCCTGTAGAAGACATGAAAACACCAGATGGTGCTGTAACTGTTCCTGTGAAAAAACAGAAAAAAGGATCCCGATGGAGATGTTCTGGAGTAATGACAAAACTTGGAGATAAAATTATGTCTTATACTACAGAGGATGGCATAAAATATCGAAAAGGAGGTTAGATAATCACTAATTTTTACAAAGTTATCTTAGGTTGATATAAGGGTCTTGTCGTGAATATAATAATCAGTTATGGTTTAAGGTGTGAGTTTGGACAATTCCAATCGAGGGTTCACATTTTCAAGTCAGAAACGAGGCTTGCCAAGTTACTGATGATAGAAAATGTGAACCCGAGGGTTAAATTGTACAATCTCACAATTTTATTCCATGGCTGATTATTTTTCTCACATTTCTCTGCTGAAAATTAAAAGTAATAAACATGGCTGCTAAGCACAAAAGTTGTTCTCTTTAACAAGGCGACCTATTGCAAAATAAATTCAATATTCTAAAAGATCATATGCGTTTTGGTTTTGTACCAAAGGTACAAAACTTTAAAAAGATATCTTTTACAAATGTAGGTTGCGCTTCAGGGGTATTCAAATTGAAGCAAAGTTAATTTCGACATTGTCGTACCATTTGTGCAAAGTTATGTGTTTTCTGACGTTCTAGCATTGTTACGTGATGTTTTTTGCTTTGTTACGTCAAGGTAGGTCATGTGATGTGAGATGCATGAATCTCACACGGAATATAACTGTCCAAACACATAGAAATGTGAAAATATATAATAACAAACTGGTGTTTTAGAATTGTTCATTGTGTTTTGATATCTTAAAAGTATCCCGGGGCCTCGGTGGCCGAGTGGTCTAGGTAGTTCGTCATGACTACTACAATGTACTGATCACTAGCCTGTCAACCCTGGGGTTGTAAGTTCGAATCTCACCTGTGGCGGGGTGTGTTCGACTCTGATCTTAATTGACAAGGATTGCCAATTTTCCTACCGATGGTCGGTGGTTCTCTCCGGGCACTCCGGCTTCCTCCACCAATAAAAACTGGCCGCCGTGAAATGGCCAAAATGTGCTGAAAACGGCGTTAAATCCCAACTAAATAAACAAATAAAAGTATCCCAGCCAGACATAAATGGAGGGATACTGCTCTGCCCCTGTTCCCTCTATGTGCACTCCTGTGTCCTCAGCATGCACCTCTGTATCCCTAACTGACCAGATGACACTGTGTATAATTATTGGTATCATACAATTACTTGTGGAAAGAAACAGGTAATTATCAGATTTATGCAAATCACACACTAACCACATGGGATCATTGCATGTCGAGAACTGTTCAGTATACTTTTAAATTAGACAAAATTATGAGATTAACAATTATTTGTAATTGCAGAGAAATGGAACTTAAATATCAAAATCAAATCTGTAGAAATTATTCCGGTGATTGATTTGGAAATGAACGTGTGTATGCAGATACATGTACCGTAAACTATTCTAATTTGAAAATCATCAGGAGAAATTTGCAAATTACATCCAATTATGAAAAATGATAATTTTCATATATAAAGTAGTATTGTGTCTTAATTTACTAAATATCGTCGATTTAAAGTTCCGAACAGACATCGTTTAAAAATAAACAAGGAAGTTTAATATATTCGTCATCTACATAAACATGTATAAATGTCGCTCATAGCGTTTTACAATTCCTCAGTATGCAATAGAATTGAAATTGAAAAGACTGAGAATTATCGAACTTCAAAGTTACCTTTGTAACATTCTATTGACACCTTAGTTAGTGCACGTACCTGCTGCATCTCTCTGAATATTATTGTGATTCAAGATAATTGTTTACATTAGTTCTAAATCATGAGGTTAGGATTTTAAGTTTTCATGATCGACATTTGATAATTGGTCATAAATTATAAATAATATACATGTGTATGTTTTTGGATTGGATATTGAAAATTGTCTAACATTCATAAATTTGTAAACTTAATGATAATTATCCCCTCAACCAACAGAGTTTGGGAAGGGATATAGTGTTTTGTTCCTCTGTTCCTCAGTCCACCCCATCTTATATAGGTATAATATGTGGATGCTTCTTGGAAAATAAAAATTGTATCATCCTGACCTACATTTTATGAGTGACTCTGGTTAAGTTTTGCATTAAGGTCCACTTCTAAGACACTGTAAGTCATAAACATGTAGGTATAATATTTCATCTGTGGATGCATCATGGAAAATAACAAAGGTCTGTATAAAATTGGATCAACCTGACCTACATTTTATGCATGACTGACTCTGGTTAAGTTTTATGTTAAGGTCCGATTTTTACACACTGTATGTTCAAAACATGTTAAAATACGGGAGAGGGGATTAGCAGTAGTTTATGACTGCTCCAGCCACTTAGGCACTAGTTAATAATTTTCTTCATAAATAATTTATAATCATAATAAGGTTATATCAATATTTCATGATAACAATTGTGTATACATGTATGTATGAAATAGACTCTGCTACTTCATTGGCAATACTTCATTGAATTAATAAGCGCAAAAGACTTCAGCAAGCGTTCAATACTTGACATAGGCTATTCCACTTTCCAGACCATTATGTCCTCAACTTGAATAAGACATATCCCTATACACTATAGCATCAGTTCAGTAATGCAGAAGTACAAATGTAGAAAGGCAAACAGCATAATACAAACATAATGATACAGCCTTATATTCCAAGAAAGACAGAGGCTTTATTAGTATTATGTACAAACGGACAATAAGACACTTATGAAATTTGAAATAAGTTGTTGCATATACATTTATGTGTAAAATACTTTTTATTCCCTGCCATGAATGTGGCTTTGGCATATAGATTTACCCTTTTCCATCCGTCCATATGAATGTACGTCCCGATTTGGTTAAGTTTTGCATTTAGCTCCATTTCTCAGAAACCTATAGTAATATATCAATGATATTTCACCACTACAGTCTTCTTGTATAGTATAACGCAGTTCAGCAACTCTTGGGTTGCTATTACCTACATTTCATGCTTCAGTGACTTTGGTTAAGTTTTGCATTTAGGTTCATTTCTCAGAAACCTATAGTAAAATATCAATGATACACTTCAATTATAACAGATGCTCAATGTTTTTTGACAATTGCCCACCAACTATCCGATCCACGTTGAACGTAGGTATCTGTTATCAGGTGAAACTTTGTTTTGACTGTGGAAAAACAAGGTGGACGGTCAGCAGATCGATATAATAAAACGGGTTAAAAATTAACATTATGTTTTCTTTAATTTCGGAGTTATTAATTTAATTCCAATCCTTTTCATAATTATATAATTTTTTATGCAATCAGGAGTTTTTTCATGCTCGTAATAACAGATTTGTCCCACTTCGGTGTCAGTATAAATACGTGGGTCATCCTGTAGACTAGACAATTATTGACAATAATCTTGACCACAGTAGATTGTATGAAGTAACAGGTCAAGGTATTATGAACTGGATATTTTGTACCTTTAACAAGGAAGGCGTGGTATATCGATGATTTGTAACATGAATTGACAAGTGTCATATTATGTACCTGTGACAAGACCACAAAATTCTCGTGCAAAAACTGGCGGGAAAGTATACGACAGTGTGATAAAATCTTCAATCAATACAATTTTGAAAAATAACTTGTATGGAATAATGATTTTTTACTGTGTACTTCTTAATCAGAAAAAAATTTAAGATACATGTAGTTTTATCAAATATTACGGCAAACAAAAATATTTGTTTTTGCCGAGAATAAGTGAGACTTGATCAAGCAAGAAACATGACCACAATGGGCAATTCTTGTTTCTGATTGGTTGAAACTTTAAAAATAACCTCCTCTGAAACGACAAGAGCAACTGATTTGTTACTTGGTACAAATGATGTTAATGAAGTCCTTTACAAATAATCCTCATTTTATCTTGATTGGTCAAAAAACATGATCGCCATGGGCAGTTCTTGTTTCTGATTGGCTGTAATTTTAAAAATCATTTCCTCTGAAACTACAAGTGCAAATGATTTTTTTAGATCTTCTACCAAGATTCCTCTTTTTGACTTGATCTGGCAAAAATCATGGCTGCCATGGGCAATTCTTGTTACTGATTTTTAAAAATCTTCTCTCCTGAAACGATTTTGCAAATGATTTGTAACTTGGTACAAATGATTGTTGGGAAGTCCTCCACAAAGTGTCCTCAAATCTTCTTGATATGGCTAAAACATTACCATTGGCAATTTTTGTTTCCAAATTGAACAAATCCAAAGCTTTGTTAATTGGTACAAATGATGTGTTTGAGGTCTTCTACAGAGATTTATCATTTCATCTTCAAAGGGCAAAATAGACAAGCTAGTCTTTAAATGAGATTTTTTTGGGCTTTTTGTAAACCAGGTGAGCGACACAGGCTCCTAGGAGCCTCTGGTTTCTAACTTGATCAAAGTATTCAATTTTATTGTCTCTCCTGCGACGAAAAGTCGCGGAGGCGAGATATACATGTGTAGGTATTAGTTTCTGGCCGCGGCGGCAGCAACTATGGCGTAAACTTTTGTAAAACTTTAATAACTTTGCACATGTAATACCTACAATTATCATTTATGGTCCACAATGTAGCTTATCGTATAAGGTTTGCCACAGTATACGTGTCTTGTGACCCTGACCTCATTTTCATGGTTCACTGACTTCATAAATATGAATTTAAAATCTGTGTCCAAGTATTGTGGTTAAATCCATTTCTCAGCAGCTGTAATACCTAGGCCAACCATATTTGGTCTATAGATAGTTCTTTGTGGTATATGCCAGTCTGACACCTGGCTTGGGACCTTGACCACAATTTCATGCTCGAGTGACTTTTTCACTTTTTCGTGGCTAAGTCTATTTCTCAGAAACTGTAATACCTAGGCCAACCATATGTGGTCAATAGATAGTTCTTGGTGGGTACATGCCTGGCTTGGGACCTTGACCTCAATTTCATCTTTGAGTGACTTTGTCACTTTTTCATTGTTAAGTCCATTTCTCAGAAACTGTAATACCTGTACCCACTGTATTTAGTCTATTGCTAGTTCTTGGTGGGTACATGCCAATCTGACACTTGTCTCTGGACCTTGACCTCAATTTCATGGTTGAATGACTTTCATCCAAGTTTCTTGATTAACTTCTTTTTTCAGCAACTGTTATACCTAGACCCTTCCGTGTTTGGTCTATAGATAGTTCTTAGTGGCTACATGCAAGTCTGACACCTGTCTCTGGACTTTGACCTCAATTGCATGCTTGAGTGACTTTGTTACATTTTCGAGATTAGGTCCATTTCTCTGCAACTTTAATACCCAGACCCACCATATTTGGTCAATAGGTAGTTCTTAGTGGAAACATGTTTGTTTGACACCTGCCTTTTGACCTTGACCTAAAATTTTTTTGCAAAATGTCGGGTACCAGATAATCATTATTCTGTGTCCATGTGCATACTCAGGTGAGACGTGTAGTGTGTCCACTCTTGTATTCAAATTTTGTAAATTGAGACTTTGTAGAATATACTTTACTAATGAGTAACAATTGGGACTATTATAAATATACAGAACAAGTATAACGGATTGCGCAATGCCCACGTTCTTTGACGGAAGCCCACCAACTATCCGATCCACGTTGGCTAGTTATTGTCCACGTTGAACGTGGGCATCCGTTATCAGGTGAAAGTTCGTTTTTGACTGTGGAAAAACACGGTGGACGGTCAGCAGATCGATATAATAAAACGGGTTAAAAATTTACGTTATGTGTTCTTTAATACCAGAATTATTAATTTAGTTCCAATCCTTTTCATAATTATATAATTTTATATGCAGTCGGGAGTTGTTTTATGTTCATAATAACAGATTTGTCCAATATCGGTGTCAGCATAAATAAATGGGTCATCCTGTAGACTAGACAATGATTGACAATAATCTTGACCGCGGTATATTGTTTGAAGTAACAGGTCAAGGTATTATGGATTACAAGGAAGGCGTGGTATATCGATGATTTGTAACATGTATTGACAAGTGTCAAATTATGTACCTGTGACAAGACCACACAATTCTCGTGCAAAAACTGGCGGGAAAGTATATGACAGTACGATAAAATCTTCAATCAATACAATTTGGAAAAATAACTTGTATGGTACATGTTATATTGATTTTTTACTGTGTACTTCTTAAATAAAAAACAAATTAAGATACATGTAGTTTTATCAAATATTTATCAAATATTGCGGCAGACGAAATTTTTTGTTTTTGCTTAGGACTATTTTATAAATGGAGCAACAAACCGCATAAGATCGTTAGAAGATAAAATAAGTTTTAGTTTTTCAAAAGTTGAATAATTATTTATACTTGGCTGTATTTCTATGATGTTATTGAAGTATTAAAATAAAAAATAATACATTTGTTCTATTACTAATCCTTGTGCTCTAATCCCGAAAGTGGAAGGAAAGCGTAAGCGGGACCGGCCGTGGGTTTCCAACGATGTTCTTAACCTTATTTTTTCTTTTATTTCATACCGTATAAAATATTGTTCCTTTAAAATATTAGAATGAACTGCAATCTTTGCATGTTTTTTTTTAATGAGAATTAATGTTTAGAGATTCTCCTTTCCCTCCTTTTTATGTTATATTTTTCTCTAAACTTTATGTTTCCATCGTCTGGCAGATAAGGGTAGGTATACACATCTATAACAAAACCCTTGGTCTGGTAAATGTATAATAAACACAGGTGTCAAAAATTAATCTGTCCATTACCTTACAACAATTCAAGCGAATCTCCTATATATTACGTTTGAAACAACAACTTGTTGATTAACATGTGAATAATTAAATGTACACGTGTATAAAACATTTTAATCCAAAGGATATTGAGTTTTTTGTAATAAATATCTGTATTTAAAAATCACAATGTTTTTTTTATATTAATACAATGCATTGAAGAATTACGCAATTAAGGAAAAAACTAGTGTTGACAAAGTATTGTGTATTAATTTATAATTTCGAAATTATAGTTTTGAAGGGTAGGCAATGTTTTAATATTTAAAGTTCTGAAAATCCACTTAAGACCTTCAGCATCTATTCCATATTACATGTAGATTTATATAATTACCGGTAACACAATCATACTCTGAAATCACGCTTTAATCATAAGCTAACAATTAACCCCTTCAGTTTGAGTAACAGGTGTGTTGTAAGGAAGAAATACATGTTAATAAACAAAATTATTTTTTCTTTTCTTTCATACCGTATAAAATAGTGTACCTTTCAAAAATTAGAATGAACTGCACACTTTGCATATTTTTTTTAATGAGAATTAATATTTAGGGATTCTCCTTTCCCTCTTTGTAGATTTTTATTTCTAGGTATATTTTTCTCTAAACTTTATGTTTCAATCTTCCACAATACCAAACAGCTTGACGTCTGGCAAATGAAGGAAGGTATACACACCTACATGTATAACAAAACCTTGAACACAGGTGTCAAAAATTAATCTGCCATTACCTTATAACAATGCAGTGAATCTACTATATATTACATTTGAAACAACAACTAGTTGATTAACATGTGAATAATTAAATGTACACATGTATAAAACATTTTTATCAAAAGGATAATGAGCCTTTTCTAATAATTATCTGTATTTAAAAATCGCAATGTTTTTATATATTAATACAGAAATGCATTCGTTGAAGAATTGCGCAATTAAGGAAAAACTAGCGTTGACAAAGTATTTTTCGTGTGTTTTTTATAATTTCAAAATTATAGTTCTGAAGGGTAGGCAATGTTTTAATATTTAAAATTCACTATAGATCTTCTATGACTATTTATTCCATACTATATGTATAAAATTACTGGTAACACAATGTTACTCTGAAACCACGCTTTAATCGTAAGCTGATAATTAACACCTTCAATTTGGAATAACAGGTGTGTTGTCAGGAAGAAATATTTTTAATAAACAAAATTATATGAAAACTCACTGCAACTACGCAGTATTTGGACATTCCAAATGAAAAAGTATACCTAGTTGTATTTACGATTGACACTGACATTCTCGGAAACGTTTTTTTTTTTTTTTTTTTCTCAGAAACTTTGTTTTTTTTTTCTTCTTAGAAACGTAACTCACCTGAACAAGAAAAATAATTAGTATGTAGCTACATGTGTAATCAGTGCACTTTATTAAAAATAAATAATTGATCATAATTACATTGAAAACAATTGAAGCAATGAACTCTGTTGTTACCGGCGTTTAAGGTAACAATGGATAAATTACTAATACCGCAGACGCCAGAATAAACAATGACACATTTTTATGACACACCTGAACACCTGTGGTGTTTACCCCCCAAAAATATCCGATTTTAAACGTAAAAAACACGGGATTGTTAAAACAATAATCGCTTTAAAAATACGTTCAAATTGATAATATTCGTCCAGTTAACCCATATGTTTTTGCGTCCGTGATCGTATCTAAACTTTATGTTTCCGTCGTATGGAAGATAAAGGTAGGTATGCACCTACATCTATAACAAAAACCTGTCAGATAATAAACACAGGAGTACAAAATTAATCTGTCAATTACCTTACAATGACTATTTATTCCATACTAGATATATATAATTACTGGTAACACAATCATACTCTGAAACCACGCTTTAATCGTAAGCTGATAATTAACACCTTCAATTTGGAATAACAGGTGTGTGGTCAGGAAGAAATACTTTTAACAAACAAAATTATATAAACACTCCCTTCAGGAACTACCCAGTATTTGGACATTCCAAATGAGAAAGTATACGTACATGAATTACATACATGTATTCACAACACATAAGATGTATTTACGATTGACACTGACATTCTTAGAAACGTAACTCACCTGAACAAGAAAAATAATTAGTATGTAGCTAATCAGTGCAGCACTTTATTATAAATAAATAATTGATCATAATTACATTGAAAACAATTGAAGCAATGGACTCTGTTGTTATTGGCGTTAAAGGTAACAATAGATAAATTACTAATACCGCAGACGCCAGAATAAACAATGACACATTTTTATGACACACCTGAACACCTGTTGTGTTTATCCTCATAAAATATCCGATTTTAAACATAAAAAACTTGGGATTGTTAACACAATAATCTCTTTAAAAATACGTTCAAATTGATCAAATTCGTCCAGTTAACCCATATATTTTTGCGTCCGCGATTGTACCAATCTGCCCACCGTGGTTTTCCTTGTTCAGTGAGAAGTGCCCTTGAAGGGAAACGGGATTTAGAGGAAGAAACACTGGCTGTACTGTATATGTCGTCAGTCGTCCACAATTTACATTGTTGCTAAGGCGGGATATAGGTATTACTTTCTGGCGGCGGCGTCAGTGGCATAAAGTTTTTAAAAAACTTTAATAACTTTGCACAGATAATACCTACAATTAAGAGTTTTGGTGCACAGATATCTTATCGTATAAAGTTTGTTGCAGTATACGTGTCTTATGACCCTGACCTTGTTATTATGGTTCACTGACTTCATAAACATAAATGTAAAATCTGCATCCAAGTTTCATGGTTAAATCTGGATCCCTGGAGTACACATATGGTTGTTTAATATATAGAGAATAATACATGGTCAAATTTGCAGTTCTTTCTGATTGGCTTATATAAAAGAATCTCATCCTCTGAAATCGCTTGCCCAAATTGAACGAAACCTGACAGGAAGTATATACATGTATGTGAGGCCTTTTATAAAGTTTCCTCATTTTGACCTGATCGGAATACATATATGGCCATCATGGGCATTTCTTGTTTCTGATTGGCTTATATAAAAAAATCTTCTCCTCTGAAGTTGCTTGGCCATATGGATGTATAAAAGATTTAAAGATTTTCTTAGAGATCATCGCTTCATCCCCTTTTGGAACCTTCCTCCTTCCAGTTGATTGACAGAATGTCCATGTCCACGGGGCTTGGCCACCTACTATACCAAGCGTTGTCGAAAGGGCCTGGAGCAAAATTTCCCCAGGTGAGATTCTGACTCCAAAAGAGCAAACTATTTTATTTAATAAAATTAATTCTATCCATCCTTTGTTATCAACAGCCATACATGTATCAATGAGTTGAGGAGACAAGTTTGATATCAGGTTCTGTCAATCAGTCAAAGCCGTTTAATTATACTACTACATATGAAAAGCAATTGCAGTTCTTCATCTTACAATGCAAACATGAAAGAAACGGGTAGTTTAAAAGATCAGAGTTGATTGGTCATATTTCATTGGTCTTTTGAGACAATCCCTGAATGATAATGTCTGAATCTAGTCTACACAAATGAAAAATAGTACACAGCGAATGAGAATAAACAAAATTCCAATACACATTAGAGGGAGATTTACATAAAATCTCAGGCTTTGGGTTTATGTTGAGTATCTTTGGTATCGGTCATATTCAAGGATAATCAAGAATAAGGGAATGGCAGAGATTACTTAATCCACACCCTCAACCATAACAACGAGTACCTATCCTTATTTACATGAAGTTAAATAAAACCTAAATTTAATTTGTTTCATTCACCAAGCTACCATTTCTACCCAGGATGAAAATATTAATTTACATTGATACAATTGAGAAGATATTATGTAAAATGGGTTAAGGAAGGCAATATTAATTGGCTCAAACAAAGAGTTTTTACCTCTGTATTTCAGTTATTGCCCATTTGACAAAGAAAGTTTGACACTGTATGGTACATGTTATGCATTTTACAAATCCTCTGACATGTGCATTTTTAGATTCTAATACTAGTATGCTACTAAAGAGGAAAAGTTGCACAAGATACACCAAAAACTTTTCTTCTACAGGTCCAAGTTTGACCAAAATTTAATAGAATTTTAATTTTTCCCCTTCGAAAGTTGTGTCCAGTGGGCCACTATGGACCAATATACCTGCCATTACAATGTACTAAAACAGGGATTACCACAGAAAAAATTCAATAATTGAGGAAAATCGGAATTTATTTCAGATAAAATGGCTGTGTTCAAACTCATTTCACTGTATCATTAACAAGGACGAAGTTCAGAAAAAAGAATAATCCAATAAATATAATTTACCGTGGCCTATTTTAAATATTTATCCTATATTTAGTAGTAAATACAGTAGTTTTGAATATATGATAAATAGCCTGCTGTTTAATCTGTATCGCTCAACTTTGATGCGCACCCTTTATCACACCCCTTTATCGCATGTCTACCCTTTATCACACCCCTTTATCACATAGCTTTTGTTCATTTTTTTTTCAATTTAACTTTTTTGTATTTTTTTTTTCCCGATTATTTGACTTTTTTTCAACCCCCCCTTTGAAGTCCTCTGTTTAAATATATGATAAAGTGTATAATACATGTTAAAATCTGTATCACATGCTGTATCAGCCTCGACCAATATCAGCCCACGGGCCAAGGCCCTCTGGCTGATATTGGTTTCTCGGGTTGATACAGCATGTGATACAGATTTTACCATGTATTATTCTCTATATATTAAACAAGCACCAAGTTAACATATTTCCATAATTATTCAGCAGTCGAAGGCTTTTGTATTCAAGTGTTATAACTGACACGATTTTAACTTCAAAATGACTTGATATTTTTTCCAAAAATTAAGGATTTTTACTCATATCCAATTTAGAATCTTTATCACTTTACCTTACTCATACTAAGGTATCGTTCTGGTAGAGATCTCATATTGTGCTTTTCAGATTGACCACTACACATCGTGATCATGACAGAAACGGTGGCCACTATTTGCCACACCATTTTACCATGGCATGCCACTAAATATCCAATTTTAATCATGGTGTTACCATGTTTGGCAAGTTTTGTTCTGCGTACCGGTAATACATATTGCTATGAGCGGTCTTCTCCTCAGGTAAAAAATCTCCATAATTTATCGACACAGTTTTAAAGTTTTCTTGCATCATGCTGTTAAAAAGCATTTATTTCACATATTGAAATCACTGTATATTTTGTATACAAAAACGTCTAATTTTGGGCCTGAGGGAAGATTCGTTTTTACCCTCTTGAAATAAAGTATTATTATTATTATTATTATTACTGGTGTCACAAAATCTTCTTAACCAGGGATAAGTTAGGAAATTGTGTCGTCATCACGAATTGATTGACCATTACAGTGTTCCAGTATCTAAGATTATGTTGGACCTGTTCCCACTGCGTGACATTTCATGTACAATGTACCTCCACCGATTTGTGACTTGCACCGGATCAACTTTGTTGAACTTCATGACATGTGCCATATACGGAGCAGGAACTGCTTACCCTTCTGAAGCACCTGAGTTCACTCCTGGTTATTATAGAAGTTTGTGTTGTTCATTGTTTTTTAGTTTTCAGTGTTTATTTGTTGTGCTTGTGGTTGTTCTTTGGTCTTCCCGGGTTTGTCTGTCCAATGGATTTGCGTTTTCTGATTTGCTCCTTAGGTATATTTGTCCTCTTTAGGATGATAGGGAGAAGTGACTCCTAGTAGAAGTGAAATTTTAAAAAGTATAGAAGTCAACTGGAATTTTGAGAAATCAAAATTTAGTTTCGGAGCTTGAAGTAATCTTGTTTAAATCTACATAGGGATCCCTGTACTGTGTAGCTTTGTTATCTGCTGCAATCACAGGTAACTTTTGTCTTCACAGAGATAATACCAAAATCACATAATACCATTTGATAATCAATATAACAGATAGTAACCTAAATTGTTTACTATAATTACCTCACAGAAATTATGTTGCTCCCAAAAGGCAGATTGTCTACTTATTCATTTCATTTGAGGTGAGGTTGACTTATTATTGATTGATGCATGATACATACTGTCTCCTCAATTAGAGCTGATAATTATTGAGGAATGTTATGCAATATTATTTACTTCAAATTTACATAATAATTGTGTAATTTTCTTATGAATTACATATATATTTAGGCATAAGCATAGTTAGTGGTGGAGTATTCTACTTATAGAAATAGTTCACTGCTGACTAACCTGTCAACTTTCGATGTTAAATTACAAGGATTTTCAATTTTTATATATCATGAGAAAAATAGTATTGTATAAGCCAGTTAATGGTGTCCATTTTCAATAATATTTAGCCCTGAGGTTGGCGCTAGATGTATATTTCGGCAATCTTTACCTACTGTTTTCTCTGACAAAGAATCTTTTTTTAGGTAAAAGAGACCAAAAGATATATCTCCAGATACTATAATTTCAGAAATTAGTTTTATTATTGTAAATTTCAGAAATTAAAATGGGGATAGCAGAACTTATTAGTAACTGTGTTATTTTCTTTTTACAGATTGTGTCTACTTAGAAAATTCAAATGTCGACCAACCCTATTACATCTGTGGTATTAAAGAATTTCGTTTGGTGAGTGCTTTGTTGTTTACTATTGCCTTGGTTCTTTTGATAGATCCTTTCCAAAATTGTATCTTCAATATAGCAGTCCCTTCCTTGAACCAATATTGTGGCCATTAATAAATATAGACAAGTTCAGCATAGCCATATTATGAAATTATCTTCTAAAAAAACTACTGAGCCAGTTGGAACCAAACATTTATTGAATTGCCTGTTGTCAAAATTGGACTGATATGGTTAATGTCAGTGAAAAAAAAATTAGGGAAAGGTAACTTCAGAATCAACCACAGAACTATAAAAACTTGCTTCAAGGAATGTGCCCTGTAGTCCAAGTGAACAGTACAGAGGCTTTAGTTTCTTTTTAAAATAAGAGGGGTCTTGTAGAGGCCACATAACAATTACAAAATCTTTATTGTCATAATACTACATTTCAAAGTATGTGACACAACATAACAAAAGGAAAACAACATCAACATGTTCACTTATATACATTGTGGAGTAAATTTTCAAGAGTACCCTGACCTCAGTTCTATCGACTGTTTTAAAAAGAAACCAAGCTTATTTACATGAATGTGTGATCTTGGGTTGAGGATATATGTAATGTTATTTATATCATTTAAATCTATAAATTGTGTGTTCTCATTTATCAAAATAATCAAAATAAACTTTTCTAATATGTCTTTTAATATCACAATGTAAAAAGAAATGAATTTCATCTTCAATTGTTTTGCAGTTTTTGCATAATCTTTCTTCTCTTGGTATTTAAAGATATCTTCCCTTTTCTGTAAGTAAATTGTGGTTTTGTTATCAGTTTTCTAAATTCGAATATTGATCAGGTTAAATATTTTTCTTCTGTATTATTTTGTTTGAGTGAGTTTACTGTTGTCCTTTATATCTGTTATTTCATCATTTATTAAATTTTCATAAAATTGCTTCAATTTTAATTTTATTTTTTCTTTTATGTTTTTAGTTATCTTATGTGAGGAATATTTCTTTAATGTGTCCAAATCCATACCTATTTCTTCTAACACATGTTAGAAGAAAATCAAGAATAAATTGCCAAAGAGTAAGGATTCTTTAACAAGAGGGTTAATGTTGTCAGAATATAATCTAATTAGATACAATATAGATTGAAATTTACAGTTAAGTTCCAGAGGAAGTAACAAATCAATCAGTTTGGATTTAAATTTTTGAAAACGCATTTACTCAAAAAATGTACTCTGAGCAATATTTGTAATATTTTTACAACAAAAAAATTTCTGGAACAAAAAAATGAACAAGGACGTCTGGAGATCAGACTTTATAAGCAATTTATCTGATTTAATTCCCAAAATCAGACATTTTAAGGTAATATTTAGATACTTATATCTGCACTTCTAACGAATAATTTATCCCAGTCATTTAATGTTTTTGTCCCCATTTCTATCTGACTGTCATGCACAAAGTCTTTCTTCTACCAGTTTAAAAAAAATGAACTACCTTTTGATGAATGTTTTTCTACAGTCCCCACAAACAAAAAGTGAACAATGAAACTGATATGGCTATATACACTGAACAAAAATAACATCTCCTAATGCAAATTTAATTTGGATTAGGAATTCTGATATCATTATGTATCACACTGGGATCTATAAATTCAATAGATTGTAAAGCCTCTGTGATTAATTAGTTGTGACAAAGCATAAGGTTTTCCCATTAATACCTCATCATCAAAAACACAACAACTGCCAACCACAAAAAACATTTCTGATATTTATATGTGATCTCCTGTAATAACTTCTAATGGAAGCTTTCCATGATAGTCCCAGAATATAACCATTAAGTCAATAGCTTTCTTCTCCATAGTAAATCTCCATGAAATGATCTATTAGTATAGACTTGAAACATAATCAATATTTCACCAGAGATTTCTGCAGAATTTCTCCAATAAACAGAAAGCTTCTGGTGAATTTTTGACAAGCTGATGATGTGTCATTTAGATGAAGACTTGCACATTTTATCAATATGTTTTTTATTCTAAAAAGGGAGATGTCAAAAAGGAAAACAGTTATTTTGACTTATGGAGAACTGACATTTAAGCTGTATTTATTTGTTGTCTATCTGTGACTTACAGGAACTAACATGCAACCTATATTAAGTTGTTGTCTGTCTGCGACTGACGGAGAACTGACATGTAACCTGTATTTAGCTGATGTCTGTCTGCAACTTATGGAGAACTGACATGTAATTACCTGTATTTAGTAGTTGCCTGTCTACGACTGACGGAGAACTGACATGTAACCTGTATTTAGTTGTTGTCTGTCTACGACTTACGGAAAACTGACATGCAGCCTGTATTTATTTGTTGTCTGTCTACGACTGACGGAGAACTGACATGTAACCTGTATTTATTTGTTGTCTGTCTGCGACTGACGGAGAACTGACCGAGAACAGACATGTAATTACCTGTATTTATTTTTTGTCTGTCTGTGACTTACGGAGAACTGACATATGCATGTAACCTGTATTTATTTGTTGTCTGTCTCCTCTAAATTCCAAGAAATTAAAAAAAACCAATTAGTGCATCTAATATAATTAATTTAGCTGATTCTTTGTTCTCACCATCATATGCCTTACTTCGAAAAACAACCCTCTTGATTGGAAATACGATTATCAATAAATTTTGTCACCTTTATGAACTAAAAATACATGTACGTGGAATACAGCTGGTCTTGGTTTAATGAATAACTTACGTATATATTATTGAAACTAAGTTCATGTAGTCTCAGAATGTCTGAAAAAAGGTTTTGCACCATTTCATGCTCAGGTTTTTATCTGGTTTACTGCCTCCTCCAAAACCAGGGGCATTTTAAGGCCATGAAATTATGCTATTCAAATCAATTGAAATGAACTACATGTAGATATTTTGCTTCAGTGGAAGGATCTAAATTTGCACATTTTCTATCAATTATGCAACTATTATTGAGGCCATGAACCTTCTTATTGCTGACCTCTAAAATTCAAAAATATTTTCCTGTGACAAATACTTGAAGTATCTATGAGAGGGTCTGTTTAGGTTTAAATTTGATACACTCAGAACACTAAGCAAACATTAGACTCACTTTTCTGATTGATTGAAATCTAGAATATTTTTGCCCTCTTTTCCAAAGATTTCTCACAAATAAGATGCTTAAGTTTTAGACAATTCAAGTACCTATTTAATAGAATTAAACATTAAATACCCATTGATAAGTTTTCCCACGGAAATTCAGGTACAAAGTCTGAAATATCGGGATTTTCAGCTTAAATATATCCTGGGAATCAAAACTAAGTCATTGCTTTGGTTACTAAATCTAATACTAAAACTAAAGATAAGAAGTTACAGGCTTAGACATAAATTGACAAGGTAGCATGCAGACAAACTCCACCCACTTTCACACGATTGGCATTATATGAATACATTACATCTCTTCCTTGTTTTTGAATAAAACTTTCCGTTTAACAAATAAACATAAAATTAATTTTACTGTCAATGTGAAATGATAACAAGAAAGTACTAAAATCAAACTCGGTAAATTTATAGTCCAAGATGAAGAATTTTAATTACCCAAAAAGTCATTAATTCCTATCACTCTCCTCCTTTCACACAGACAAAACAATTTAATGTTTATACTGAGAAACATCAGCCATCTGGTAAATATCGGCGCACTGTTAATCGGATAGAATAAAGTCATTAAATCTTGCGGGTTTTTCACGAATCCTGTGTGGTCGAACATTTACGAGACGGTCGTCGTTACGGTTCTGTCTGGTGATTAATCCTCCATGATACGGTCTGACATGTGAAATGTTTCTATAGAAAGTTTGTCCGTTATCTGACCTCACGAGTACACTTGTTCCAGTCTGTCTGACTACTCTGTACACTTTGTTTTCGAATTTTGTTGAAAGTTTATTTCCATCTCTGAGTTTTAGAATCACTTTTTGTCCAACACCAAGTCTCTTGTAATTTTCATCTTTTCCTTTGTCAGCATAATACTTTTCCTTAGCTTTGTTTTTCGCGTCCCTTTCTTTAACTTCTTCAGGAACGTTGTCTTTAATAACGCTTGGTAATTTGGTCCTTACAGTTCTGTTAAACAACAAAGTAGCAGGTGCACAACCAGTCGTTGTATGCGGAGTAGCACGATATTGTAATAGAAAATTGTAGAGTTCAACATGCCAGTTTTTTCCTTCTACGGTTGCAGCTCGGATGGTTTTCTTTAATGTTTTGTTGAAATTTTCGACAAGTCCGTTGGCACGGGGCCAATATGGAGTAACTCTTGTGTGTTTAATCCCATTGTCACTAAGAAAAGCTTTGAATTCATCCGAAACAAACTGACTACCATTGTCTGACACTAATTCGGCACATAATCCATGAATAGAAAATATTTTGCGCAATTTGTTAATAATTGTAGCACTCGTAATCGACCTTATTATTTCCACCTCCGGGAATCTGGAAAAATAATCAATCAATACCAACAAATATTCATTGTTTGCATACGGACCACTTAAGTCAATCGCACATTTCTTCCACGGACCGTCAGGCAATTCTGTCATTTCTACTGTTGGCGGACCGGGGGATTACACAATAATTGACAGGCATGACAATTTTGAATCATTGATTCTACATCCGAATCCATTGAAGGCCACCATACCTTTTCACGTAATAATTGTTTAGTTTTTACAACTCCTTGATGTGTTTCATGAGAGAGTCGAAGAACGCGGTTTCGCAATTCACTCGGGATCACTATTTTTGTTTCTTTAAGTACAATAGAATTCTGCACGGTTAGTTCCTTTCGTATAGGAAAGAAAGGTTTCATTTGTCCTTGTCTAGACCACTTGTCTTTTTCAATACAATTTCTGACTTGTTTCAAAATGTCATCTCGGGCGGACGCGCTCTCTATTTCATCTAAATTCATAGCTCTCGGGCAAGCATTATTTGCTACATAGTAAACATATTCTTTAGTTTCTGCGTCAGTGTCAATTTCGCAGTCTTTACTCGGAGATCTCAATAATATGTCGGCCGCGTTTAAATGACCTGGTCGGTATTTCACAGTGAAATTGTGGTTTTGTAGATTTAAAACCCATTTCTGAATACGTGGTGGTGCCTCGTGTGCTGCGGTGTATATTCTTTCAAGCGGTTTGTGATCGGTGTACACAGTAAAGTCTTTTCCGTATAAATACACATTAAATCTCCGAATTCCCCAATAAACTCCTAGGCGCTTCGCGTTCTGTTTGTGAGTACCTCCTTTCAACTGGACTTAAAGTTCTACTAGCGTAGGCCACGGGCCTAAAATCACCATTAGATTGTTTTTGCATTAAGATTGAACCGACACCGAATGGAGATGCGTCTACAACAACGTTTGTTTCTGCATTTGGATTGTAATATGACATAACGTCAGCACTGGTTAAGGATTGTTTGAGTTTTTCGAACGCGTTTTGCTGTTCAACATCTTTTCTGGTCAACTTGCGGAGCGGCTCCGCAATTGTAGCAAAGTTAGAAATATATTTTGCGCAGAAATTTACAAGTCCTAAGAATGATTTCACGCTCGTTGGATTTTCCGGTGTTTCGAAATCACGCACTGCCTTAATCTTATCAAGATCTGGCTGTACTCCGTCTTTTGATAATATATGTCCCATGAATTTTAATTGCATTTTGTTGAACTCGCACTTGTCTCGGTTCAGAGTAAGATTTTTTTCACGTAGGCGTGTTAACAAGGCACAGAGCGTTTGATCATGTTCAAGTTGGGTTTTTGCATAAATAATTATGCGATATTTTTACAACCCGGTATGTCTTGTATTGTTTGTTCAATAACGCGCTGATGTAATTCGGGTGCAGAATTGATTCCAAACATTAAACGTTTGTATCTGTAAAATCCTTTGTGGCATACAAATGTTGTGATATACCTCGAATTTTCGTCCAATTCTAATTGATGGAACGATTGTTTCAGATCAAGTCGCGAAAATAGTGGCGACCCTTTCATTTGTTGTAAAACATCTTCTATATTAGGAATAGGAAATCGCTCTCTTTGAACAGCCTTATTTGCTTGTCACATATCAACGCACAGGCATACATCGTTGTTTGTTTTCGGCACGACTACTAACACTGAGACCCACGGGGTAGGGCCCTCAACCTTCTCAATCACGTCGGACTTTTCGAGTTCTTCAATTTTAGCTTCGACTTGTTTTCTCATTTTAAATGGAATTTTCCTTACGGGCTGAGCGACCGGTTTCACTGTTTTGTCAATATGTAATTTTAACTGAAAATCTTTCAATTTGCCTAGACCTTCAAATCTGTCCTTGAATGAACTAATAATTGTGTCTGTATTTTGATTCGCCGCGGTGTTTACACTGTTTATCATACCAATGTGTAGTAATCCTAATTCGATTGCGGTTTTACGGCCAATTAAAGGTTTCCCGTCACCCTTAATAATATGAAATTCTATTTCATGCTGTTTATCTTGTACGGTCACGCATAATTTTGTCTTGCCAAACATTTGTAAAGGTGATTTACTACCGTATGGAAATATATTAATTGCACATTTTTCAACTTGCGTCTTAGATGTTTTTAATCTTTCAAAAGTTTTTCTGTCAATTGCATTAATCGACGCGCCAGAATCTATGAGAACATTAATCAATTTACCTTCAATAGTAAGCGGAACAACTGCACTATCCTTTCCATCCAAGGTGAATATTTCAAAATCGGAATCCTCTTTTTCGATCGCGTGCACATTTTTTGTTGATTTAGATTTGCACATTTTGGCGAAATGCCCGGTATTTCCACATTTATGGCATTTTATATGTCGTGATATTCTACAATCTTTCCCGAAATGTCCAGTTCGTCCACATCTGTAACACTGAGCAGTTGATCGCGAAAATTTTTTCACACTGTGGTTTCCGGCTTGAAACGATTTCGGTGCTCCTCTCGGTTTGAACTGCTTCGGTTTTTGTCGAAGTTTGTTGATTTCTGGGTCTTGTGTCCTCTGCTCTGAATGGTTTCCATTTTCCATTTTCTCGGAATGTGTCACAGCTAATTCATAAGTTCTACCAAGTCTCTGAACTTTTTCTAATGTTAGATCTTGTGCGGCTACTAATTTCCTTCGTAGTTCCGTTGATTTGCAGCCATCTACGATTTGGTCTCTGATCATCTAATACTAAAACTAAAGATAAGAAGTTACAGGCTTAGACATAAATTGACAAGGTAGCATGCAGACAAACTCCGCCCACTTTCACACGATTGGCATTATATGAATACATTACAAAGTCACATCAAGGAAAGCTCTCATCTGACATTAATTTTCCTTTGTGGCCAATGTGGGAATTGTATAAGGATCGTAATGGCTTTATGTAATTTGTTATTTGCAGTGTGTTTGTGAATAATTTTTTAATCTTAATATTACATTATTTTATTTTATACTGGTTTATGAAACTGTTTTTTCAGACAAAGAAAGACACACTGGTAGTAGCAATTAAATGGTACTTCAGGTCATCAGAGGTTCCTCATAGTGTGTATCAACATCTTGTCCATGATAGACATAGTGAGAGTAAGTCCTTTTTGCCTTTCAGTTTATGAAAGAATCCATCATCCTCTCATTCTGTGTCTTGTTTCTAAATAACTTGTTTGCCTTTCCACATTGGAGGAAAACTAATGAGGATGGAAGGTGAAAACCCTTTTAATTTTGAGGTAGGTCAGGCAAGGTAATTTTATAAAGATCTATCTTACTAAAATTCACGACTCAATTTCTTTTTGCCCTCATCACGTAACAACTGCAACAGACACAATTAGAATTTGACTGATAGTTGTTGAATGGGTTTTGTCTGAAAATTTCTTTTTTTTGGGTTGATACATTTCTTTATGATGCTGGAATTATCGATTGCTTAACTCGATTCATTCCAAATCTGACATGTTTCCATGTTGCATCATTTGTCTCCACTTCCGGTCACACATCCGACTCGATTCTTTAACTTTTTTGGCCTTGAACTTTCCATAAATTTATTACTTCCAGGATTCTGATTCTAACCCTGATGTTGATAATAGATATTTATGTAATGTTGTTGATTAAACAATAGAGCTACAACTGCATTTCATCAGTTAAAGATTAAAATCTGAAATGGCTCCAATGTACATGGTATACATTAATATTTTCGGACAACTTGGACCTTGGGATATGTGTGGATTTATATTTTGTTTCTCAAACTTTTACATGTATTGCTCGGACTGCATTGTTAAAAACAACTCAGACTGTTTTAATTGTACTTATTTCCAAGTACTGACGATATACCACAGGCACCTTAGGAATGGATTTAGCGTGTTGCATCGCCCCTTTTCACAATATAATATAGCATAAAGGGGGGATGCAACACACTAGATCCATTCCCCATAAACTGTGTTACTCGACAAAATTTGGATATTTGATTATGCTATGTAATAATATTGTGTTTATTTCTGTCATAAAATGATGAAAAATAAAAAAAAAAGATTTCACAACAAATGTCCTGGTGGTGTTATAGAGAAAAATGGGTAGGCAAAGGAAAAATATGGGATGCAGTACACTAAATCCATTCCCCAGGTTCCTGTACGATATACTATAAATGGTGCTTTAACTAAGGTTGGACAGAGGGGGAGAAGGGGGTGAGAAAGAGGAGATAAAAAATATCTGACTTTGTAACCATATAAATGGGGATCTAATTATCTCTCGGGGCCCAGTTTTTCAACTGATTTAAACCGAGGGTTAAATTTAACCACAGGTTAAATATAGTGATTTTCTATATGATTTAACCTTGGGTTAAATAAGTTGAACAACTTGGCCCAGATCGATCAATTTTAACATGATAACATAATTTTCACACATCAATGTATAAAAGAAAAACCTCGCCCTACAAAAATGGTGAAATTCTCGAAGGGGTATAAGAAAAGCTTTTCCATCTCTTTTGGATACCATTGCTTGCACAGATAGTTTCCTAGTACAATTTTGTGGGAAAATATACTTATATGAGCCTGCCTTAGAAACAGGTACATGTAGAATTGCAAGGTTTACAGAGCATTTCTCACCTGTTTTGAGGCAGTAGAATCTCGGTGGCTTGAACTCGGATCCCTGAAACACCATGGATTTCAGAAACCTTTTTAGAGGTCCGGCAATTTTTGTCTTGCCTGTGAGATATAGGTATTACTTTCCGGCGGTGGAGGCGTAAACTTTTGTAAAACTTTAATAACTTTGCACATGTAATACCTACAATTAAGATTTATGGTCCACAAGGTAGCTTATCGTTTAAGGTTTGCCGCAGTATACTCATCTTGTGACCCTGACCTCATTTTCATGGTTCACTGACTTCATAAACATGAATTTAAAATCTGCATCCAAGTTTGTGATTAAATCTATTTCTCAGTAACTGTAATACCTAGTCCAACCACATTTGGTCTATAGATAGTTCTTAGTGGGTTCATGCCAGTCTGACACCTGGCTTTGGACCTTGACCTCAATTTCATACTTGAGTGACTTTTTCACTTTTTCATGGTTAAATCCAATTCTCAGCAACTAGAATACCCAAGATATTTGGTCAATAGATAATTCTTGGTGGGTACATGTCAATCTGACACCTGCTTTAGATCTTGACTTCAATTTCATGCTTGAGTAACTTTTTATACGACCGCAAAATTTTTGCGGTCGTATATTGGTATGACGTTGGCGTCGGCGTCGGCGTCGGCGTCGGCGTCGGCGTCGGCGTCGTCGTCGTCGTCCGTCGTCAGCGTCGTCGTCCGAAGGCATTTGGTTTTCGCACTATAACTTTAGTATAAGTTAATAGAAATCTATGAAATTTAAACACAAGGTTTATGACCACAAAAGGAAGGTTGGGATTGATTTTGGGAGTTTTGGTCCCAACAGTTTAAGAATCAGGGGCCAAAAAAGGGCCCAATAAGCATTATTCTTGGTTTTCACACAATAACTCTAGTATAAGTAAATAGAAATCTATGAAATTTTAACACAAGGTTTATGACCACAAAAGGAAGGTTGGGATTGTTTTTGGGAGTTTTGGTCCCAACAGTTTAGGAATTAGGGGCTAAAAAAGGGCAAAAATAAGCATTTTTCTTGGTTTTTGCACAATAACTTTAGTATAAGTAAATAGAAATCTATGAAATTTAAACACAAGGTTTATGACCACAAAAGGAAGGTTGGGATTGATTTTTGGAGTTTTGGTCCCAGCAGTTTAGGAATTAGGGGCCAAAAGGGTCCAAAATTAAACTTAGTTTGATTTTAACAAAAATTGAATTCTTGGGGTTCTTTGATATGCTGAATCTAAACATGTACTTAGTTTTTTTATTATGGGCCCAGTTTTCAAGTTGGTCCAAATCAGGGTCCAAAATTAAACTTTGTTTGATTTCATCGAAAATTGAACTATTGGGGTTCTTTGATATGCCGAATCTAACCGTGCATTTAGATTCTTAATTTTTGGTCCCATTTTCAAATTGGTCTACATTAAGGTCCAAAGGGTCCAAAATTAAACTTAGTTTGATTTTAACAAAAATTGAATTCTTGGGGTTCTTTGATATGCTGAATCTAAACATGTACTTAGTTTTTTTATTATGGGCCCAGTTTTCAAGTTGGTCCAAATCGGGGTCCAAAATTAAAGCTAAAAAGGGGGTAAATTATTTTTTTTTGGGGGGGGGGGGCAATTCTCCACAGCATATTGTATTACACAAAAGCAAAAAATTGAATATAAATTCAAATCATATGACCAATTCTAAGTTCTTTATTTCAGTTATTCTGTGTCAGAAACCTATTATGTGTCAAATATTTGAAGAAATTTTCAATTGCACAGTATTGTGCAATAGCAAGAAATTGATATGTGTGCCCTGTTATCAAAACTTTATTATTAACAAATTCCATTGGAAATTTGCCAATATAAAATGTGCTGATGAAGCTTTTTTGTTTATCTTATCTAAACTGCTTTTAAATTATGAATATTTAAAATTTGCCATCCATGACTATGATGTCATTTTCTATTTTAATATGTTATGGTGTATTTAAATGGGCTGTTATGGTTGCAAAGTATAAAGAAATGGGGGGGGGGGGGGGGGGTTGAAAACAAAATTTGGGGGGGGGGGGGGGGGTAAATGAGAAATTGGGGAGGGGGTAATTTTTTCTCATTTCATATTTCATAAATGAAAAAGAAAATTTCAAATTTTTTTTAGCAAAAAAAGAGGGGGGGGGGGTTACAATAAAATTTATTGTTTTTTGTTTTTTTTTTTGGGAGGGGGGGGTCAATGTGCAACTTCATAGTGTATTGCACAAAAGCTAAAAAAAGGGGTAAATTATTATTTTTTTTGGGGGGGGGGGGCAATTCTCCTCAGCATATTGTATTGCACAAGAAGCAAAAAATTGAATATAAATTCAAATCATATGACCAATTCTAAGTTCTTTGATTTCAGTTATTCTGTGTCAGAAACCTATTATGTGTCAAATATTTGAAGAAATTTTCAATTACACAGTATTGCGCAATAGCAAGAAATTGATATGTGTGCCCAATTTTAAATTTTAAATTGGTTATTTCTTATTTATATATAAAAACAAATAATACTGATATGGTTTGAATAGGTAAATTAAAAATTTTTAAGTTCTTAGACAACATTCATTCTGTGTCAGAAACCTATGCTGTGTCAAATATTTATTCACAATCCAAATTCAGTATTGTATCAAGCTTGAATGTTGTGTTCATAATTGCCCCAACTATTCAGGGTTCGACATCTGCGGTCGTATCTAGCTGTGCCCAGCAGAGCATTTTATTTTTGTTTGGGTTCATGGGTCTTTGAAGATAACCACTGACGGAAACGTGGAGAAGGCGGTTGTTTATGGGGTAAGGCTTCCTCGGCTTAATGAGGCGACATGTTTGCCATGTGTGGATACCTGTAGGGATAGAGGACCGGATCCTAGTGGCTGAAACACACCACTTTGGCCCTTACTTTATCTGAAACGGGCAGTCAGATGGACCCAGTCCTGATCAATCGGCTGGTCACGCCAAGCCCTTGAACTTGACCTTTATCCAAAATGTACAACAATAGTACCATTTACATAGGTTGGGTTCAAGAAGGCAGTGGCTCATGGTTCAATTACTTTGGGCGGTTGTCTTGCCGGGCAACCCTTGGCACAAAGCTTGTGCCCATTAAGAGGTACTCTATGCGAGTATCTTGTCAGTGTATCCCTGGTGCGGCAGACATACATCATTTTGATGCTGCTCCGAGGTGGTTGGGGAGCAAGGGCAATGAACCAACAGAAATAACCATGGAGTGTCTCAATAAAAAAAACCAAAATCCCCCAAACCCTCAGTCAACAAGTTCTAAAAGGAAAAAAGAAGAAAGCCATGATGAAGAGCATACTTCAAAAGTTTTCAATTCTGATTCAGGAAAGTTTTTTACATATTTGGTACTTACTAGTCAAAATTCGGAAAAGCCTCTCTCCAACGTTTAACCTTTTGTTTTGCAAAAATCTATTCAAGGCTGTGCTGGCAGTGTTAAAAATGTTACAAAATTAATATCTGGTAGTATACTTGTAGAATGCTTTTGGCTTCAACAATCAAAAGATTTGCTATCTTTGGATATTATTGGTACTGTTCCTATTTCGTAACTCCTCACAAGACATTGAACATTGAACTGTTGTCAGGTACAGGTAGTTGTTTGCGATAGAGACAATGACCTTGATGAACTTACTGAAAATGAAATCTGCAAAGAATTAGAATCTCAAAATGTTTCAAAAGTTAAAAGATTCACCAAAAAAGTTGATAAGAAAATCATTAAACTTCATATTTACCTCCTCAGTTTTGATCTTCAGAAAGTTCCTGACCACATCTACATTAGCCCCTACAGAATTAAGGTTGACACATATGTACCGAACCCTATCCATTGTTTCAAATGCCAGAAGTTTGGACACGGTAGGAGTTTTTTATCTGGATACCAAGTCTTATTCTTAAATTCAAACATTTACTATTTTCCTTAAATTTTAACAAGTGTATTTGTTTAATTTATTGACTGTCTAGTGTTTTGTGTTTGTTGATTTATTTTTGACTCTGATAATGTGTATGTCTCTGTTTTAAAAGCTTAAACTGTGATATTGTTTACATAATCAGATTTTTGGGAAATTTTATTGTTTAGCTGTATATTAATATTTTCTGTTTTATTTGTTAATATGCATTTTGTTTTATCAAGTTTCATTTTACTTGGTGTGGTTTAGTTTGGAAAAAATTAGCTTTCAAAACGATATGACCATTTGTGTCAACATGGCATTAAACAATATTCAATCAATCAATCAACCTAATGTCAGAGGTGGGTCATTCGCCAGGTCCATGTGCAACAGGTTGATTTAATACAGTTTTGAAAGTGATAAAGAAGATTGCTGAACTTAATATTTATTAAGATTGCCTGTAAATAATTCTCAAGTCAAGAAAATTCATTTAATTTATAAAAAAAAAACATGGTTAATACAAAAAAATTTAAAAATTTGATGCTTCATTGACATTATCTGAATTAAACTTACCTGTGAAGACATTTAATCTGCAAGGTGATGTTTTGATGGGTTTTCAACAATTATTAAAAGGTGTTTTTATACGACCGCAAAATTTTTGCGGTCGTATATTGGTATGAAGTTGGCGTCGTCGTCGTCTGCGTCTGCGTCTGCGTCGTCGTCCGCCGTCAGCGTCGTTGTCCGAAGACATTTGGTTTTCGCACTATAACTTTAGTATAAGTTAATAGAAATCTATGAAATTTAAACACAAGGTTTATGACCACAAAAGGAAGGTTGGGATTGATTTTGGGAGTTTTGGTCCCAACAGTTTAGGAATTAGGGGCCAAAAGGGTCCAAAATTAAACTTTGTTTGATTTCATTGAAAATTTAACTATTGGGGTTCTTTGATATGCCGAATCTAACCGTGCATTTAGATTCTTAATTTTTGGTCCCGTTTTCAAATTGGTCTACATTAAGGTCCAAAGGGTCCAAAATTAAACTTAGTTTGATTTTAACAAAAATTGAATTCTTGGGGTTCTTTGACATGCTGAATCTAAACATGTACTTAGTTTTTTTATTATTGGCCCAGTTTTCAAGTTGGTCCAAATCGGGGTCCAAAATTAAACTTTGTTTGATTTCATCGAAAATTGAACTATTGGGGTTCTTTGATATGCCGAATCTAACCATGCATTTAGATTCTTAATTTTTGGTCCCGTTTTCAAATTGGTCTACATTAAGGTCCAAAGGGTCCAAAATTAAACTTAGTTTGATTTTAACAAAAATTGAATTCTTGGGGTTCTTTGATATGCTGAATCTAAACATGTACTTAGTTTTTTTATTATGGGCCCAGTTTTCAAGTTGGTCCAAATCGGGGTCCAAAATTAAACTTTGTTTGATTTCATCGAAAATTGAACTATTGGGGTTCTTTGATATGCCGAATCTAACCGTGAATTTAGATTCTTAATTTTTGGTCCCGTTTTCAAATTGGTCTACATTAAGGTCCAAAGGGTCCAAGATTAAACTTAGTTTGATTTTAACAAAAATTGAATTCTTGGGGTTCTTTGATATGCTGAATCTAAACATGTACTTAGTTTTTTTATTATGGGCCCAGTTTTCAAGTTGGTCCAAATCGGGGTCCAAAATTAAAGCTAAAAAGGGGGTAAATTTTTTTTTTTTGGGGGGGGGGGCAATTCTCCACAGCATATTGTATTGCACAAGAAGCAAAAAATTGAATATAAATTCAAATCATATGACCAATTCTAAGTTCTTTATTTAAGTTATTCTGTATCAGAAACCTATTATGTGTCAAATATTTGAAGAAATTTTCAATTGCACAGTATTGCGCAATAGCAAGAAATTGATATGTGTGCCCTGTTATCAAAACTTTATTATTAACAAATTCCATTGGAAATTTGCCAATAACTCTGATGAACTTCATTGTAAATTTGCCAATATAAAATGTGCTGATGAAGCTTTTTTGTTTAACTTATCTAAACTGCTTTTAAATTATGTATATTTAAAATTTGCCATCCATGACTATGATGTCATTTTCTATTTTAATATGTTATGGTGTATTTAAATGGGCTGTTATGGTTGCAAAGTATAAAGAAATGGGGGGGGGGGGGGGGGGTTGAAAACAAAATTTAGGGGGGGGGGGTAATGAGAAATTGGGGAGGGGGCAATTTTTTTCTCATTTCATATTTCATAAATTAAAAAGAAATTTTCAAATTTTTTTTTAGCAAAAAAAGGGGGGGGGTTCCAATAAATTTTATTGTTCTTTGGTTTTTTTTTGGGAGGGGGGGGGGGTCAATGTGCAACTTCATAGTGTATTGCACAAAAGCTAAAAAAAGGGATAAATTATTTTTTTTTGGGGGGGGGGGGAATTCTCCACAGCATATTATATTGCACAAGAAGCAAAAAATTGTATATAAATTGAAATCATATGACCAATTCTAACTTCTTTGATTTCAGTTATTCTGTGTCAGAAACCTATTATGTGTCAAATATTTCAAGAAATCTTCAATTGCACAGTATTGCGCAATAGCAAGAAATTGATATGTGTGCCCAATTTTAAATTTTAAATTGGTTATTTCTGATTTATATATAAAAACAAATAATACTGATATGGTTTGAATAGGTAAATTAAAAATTTTTAAGTTCTTAGACAACATTCATTCTGTGTCAGAAACCTATGCTGTGTCAAATATTTATTCACAATCCAAATTCAGTATTGTATCAAGCTTGAATGTTGTGTTCATAATTGCCCCAACTATTCAGGGTTCGACATCTGCGGTCGTATCTAGCTGTGCCCAGCGGAGCATTTTATTCGTGGTTAAGTCCATTTCTCAGAAATGGTAATACCTAGACCCACTGTATTTGGTCTATTGATAGTTCTTTATGGGTACATGCCAGTCTGACACTTGTCTCTTTACCTTGACCTCAATTTCATGGTTGAGTGACTTTCATAGAAGTTTCTTGATTAAGTCCATTTTTCAACAACTGTAATACCTACACCTAGTGTATTTGGTCTATTGATAGTTCTTGGTGTTACATGCCAGTCTGACACTTGTCTTTGGACTTTGACCTCATTTGCATGCTTAAGTGACTTTCATCCAAATTTCTTGATTAAGTCCTTTTTTAAGCAACTGTAATACCTAGACCCATCTGTGTTTTGTCTATAGATAGTTCTTAGTGTGTACGTGAAAGTCTGACACCTGTCTCTGGACCTTGACCGCAATTGCATGCTTGAGTGACTTTGTCACATTTACGAGATTAGGTCCATTTCTCAGCAACTTTAATACCTAGACCCAGCATATTTGGTTAATAGATAGTTTTTAGTGGATACATGTCAGTATGAAACCTGCTTTTTGACCTTGACCTCAATTTCTTTTACCACATTTTCATTTGATTTGCAAAATGTCGGGCATCAGATAATCATTATTCTGTGTCCATGAACATACTTAGGCGAGACATTTAGTGTGTCCACTCTTGTTTCCATTATGTCTATGTAAAGTAACTCATGGTTTTTCAAACACCATTTCTCGATTTCTCTAATTTTCTGGTCTGCAGAACAGTAATACATGTATAATGTAATCTCGATAACTCGAACACCATTTTTAATATGCATAAATGACGAATATATTAATATATGTAAGTGTCAAAAATCAGATTAATGATTGACAAGAAAGTGATAACATGTCTATTACAGGTAATTGTTACTGGGTATATTCAGGTTGATGTTTATTCACGATTTACCCTTATTATTTCCACATTGATGTTTGATAATAGGATGTTGTTTTAACGATCGGATAGATAAAAGGATCTAACTTAAATTGTAAAAATGTTTGTTCTATGTTTATAGTTAATTAATTTTCAAAAGCAATATAAGTTGTAAATAATTTTGAGAAACTAAATTATTTATTTTATTGTTTGGTCTTTCAATTTCTCAACGTCCCAGGGTTAGGCCTGTTCTTCGGTGGCATATGCTAAGATAATGAAATGGGTCAATAAACTTCACTCAATGTTTTAATTTTTTTTTAATTATTAACAGGCAAAAATAAACATGAAATCAATATACATACATGAACAAATGGTTTATTCCACTCCCAGACATGATAGAATTTGTCTTCAATGTTCATCTGATGAGGTTGAGGATGAAAATCATTTTTTATTTAAATGTCAAAAATATAATGATAATAGAACTGAATTTATGAAAATATCTTTGTCCAAAAGTCAGTAATTTAAATAACACTGAAAAATTAATTTGGCTTATGAATAATGAGAACTTTGAGATATTGAATGGCATTTGTACTTTCATAAATAAACATAGTTGTCCTCATTAGAGATGGTCACTTCACTTGCCTATAGCTTATTTCATCTCCTCATACTGGCATGTTTTCACATATATATATAATTATACCCCCCGCAAACAAAGTTTTGGGGGGTATATAGGAATCACCTTGTCCGTCCGTCTGTCTGTCTGTCCGTCTGTCCATATATCTTGTAAGCGCAACTCCTCCTAGACCGCTCAATGGATTTGAACGAAACTTTACAGAAAGGAAGTACATCATCCAAAGATGTGCATGAAGAAAAATCTTTGCTTTCCGATATCACACAAGGGAGATAATTGGACTTCTATTTTTTTTGGCTTATACATTATATATGAACCTCGTAAGCGCAACTCCTCCTAGACCGCTCAATGGATTTGAACAAAACGTTACAGAAAGGACGTACATCATCCAAAGATGTGCATGAAGAAAAATCTTTGCTTTCCGATATCACACAAGGGAGATAATTGGACTTCTATTTTTTTTGGCTTATATATTATATATGAACCTCGTAAGCGCAACTCCTCCTAGACCGCTCAATGGATTTCAACGAAACTTTACAGAAAGGAAGTTCATCATCCAAAGATGTGCATGAAGAAAATCTTTGCTTTCCGATATCACACAAGGGAGATAATTGGACTTCTATTTTTTTGGGCTTATACATTATATACGAACCTTGTAAGCGCAACTCCTCCTAGACCGCTCAATGGATTTGAACGAAACGTTACAGAAAGGAAGTACATCATCCAAAGATGTGCATAAAGAAAAATCTTTGCTTTCCGATATCACACAAGGGAGATAATTGGACTTCAAAGTGGGGGGTATCCTTTGTGAGCTTTGCTCACAGTACATCTAGTTTCAATTGTCTAGAGTGAGATCGACAAATAATTATTTAAGTCAATCAAAAAAGATAGAATATAAATAAATTATATTATATAACAACACCAGAACCTTTAGTATCTACCCTTAATGACTTGTGCACAGGTGAGTTTATGACTCTCTAGTGTGCTTTAGCCATGAGGAGGTTCATTAAAGTGAATTGTATAATGCTATATAATGCTCAAACACTGAAACCTTTAGTATCTACCCTTGGTGACTTTTGCACAGAACAGACGATTGACTTTCGGTTGTGTTTTAGTCACGAGGAGGTCCACTATGGTGTTTATATTTTATAGAATTATAGACGTGCACAGACAATTTATTGGCCAGGTTGCACAGAGTGCAAATCCGGGTTATAGTATGGTGAATGTCGGGCGGGCGGGCGGCGGGCGGCGGCGGGCGGGCGGGGAAAATGGGTACCTATTTTGTGAAATCAACTCCTCCTACAGTTTTTCACCCACATCCTTGAAACTTCATAGAATGTTTCTATATATATTGAAGATGTGCACCTCACTTTATGGAATTATTTCAGGAATTATTTCCCATTTTTCCAAACTTTGGAACTTAGTCGTTTTTTATTGACAT
This sequence comes from Mytilisepta virgata, assembly GCA_028015205.1. Taxonomy (NCBI): domain Eukaryota; kingdom Metazoa; phylum Mollusca; class Bivalvia; order Mytilida; family Mytilidae; genus Mytilisepta; species Mytilisepta virgata. The sequence continues at coordinate 42,156,119 of CM051511.1, forward strand.
CTTCAATAGAGGGTACCTATTTTGTGAAATCAACTCCTCCTACAGTTTTTCACCCACATCCTTGAAACTTCATAGAATGTTTCTATATATATTGACGATGTGCACCTCACTTTATGGAGTTATTTCAATAATTATTTCCCATTTTTCCAAACTTTGGAACTTAGTTGTTTTTATATTGACATCTTCAATAGAGGGTACCTATTTTGTGAAATCAACTCCTCCTACAGTTTTTCACCCACATCCTTGAAACTTCATAGAATGTTTCTATATATATTGAAAATGTGCACCTCACTTTATGGAATTATTTCAGGAATGATTTCCCATTTTTCCAAACTTTGGAACTTAGTCGTTTTTTATTGACATCTTCAATAGAGGGTACCTATTTTGTGAAATCAACTCCTCCTACAGTTTTTCACCCACATCCTTGAAACTTCATAGAATGTTTCTATATATATTGAAGATGTGCACCTCACTTTATGGAGTTATTTCAATAATTATTTCCCATTTTTCCAAACTTTGGAACTTAGTTGTTTTTTTATTGACATCTTCAATAGAGGGTACCTATTTTGTGAAATCAACTCCTCCTACAGTTTTTCACCCACATCCTTGAAACTTCATAGAATGTTTCTATATATATTGAAGATGTGCACCTCACTTTATGGAATTATTTCAGGAATTATTTCCCATTTTTCCAAACTTTGGAACTTAGTTGTTTTTTATTGACATCTTCAATAGAGGGTACCTATTTTGTGAAATCAACTCCTCCTACAGTTTTTCACCCACATCCTTGAAACTTCATAGAATGTTTCTATATATATTGAAGATGTGCACCTCACTTTATGGAGTTATTTCAATAATTATTTCCCATTTTTCCAAACTTTGGAACTTAGTTGTTTTTTTATTGACATCTTCAATAGAGGGTACCTATTTTGTGAAATCAACTCCTCCTACAGTTTTTCACCCACATCCTTGAAACTTCATAGAATGTTTGTATATATATTGAAGATGTGCACCTCACTTTATGGAATTATTTCAAGAATTATTTCCCATTTTTCCAAACTTTGGAACTTAGTCGTTTTTTATTGACATCTTCAATAGAGGGTACCTATTTTGTGAAATCAACTCCTCCTACAGTTTTTCACCCACATCATTGAAACTTCATAGAATCTTTTAATACATATTGAAGATGTGCACCCCACTTTATGGAATTATTTCAGGAATTATTTCCCATTTTTCCAAACAAGTGTTTATCAACATGTAATCAAATCAAATATTGCTTACTTCACCTATTTCTAATTAAATTGATGGCTGCCTCTGTGCTCGTACACCAACATACAATGTCTGATTTTGTCTATATAAATATTCATGACTGCCAATGTGCAATATGATCTTGTAATCACCTTTGTCACCACTACAATAAACACCCAGCAACCCGGCCATTTGTGTCTTTGACCCATTTTCTGTAATATATGTGAAAACAGAACGTCCTTTTCCATCGGCCCTTGGTCTCTTCTCCTGCTGAACAACCTGTAAAGCTTGCTCATCTGGATAAGGGACGAGGTGGACTATAATTTACTTTTCTTTTTAAACATGCCTGTGTGGGGAGAATCACACATATATATACTGTTATTAATCAGTATTATTGTTTAAAAAAAGTATTATCTGTATTTATGTATCTAATCAATGTGTTGTATTGTGTTGTCATTATATATGCCTCTTAAATGGGGCCCTTAATTGGTAATAAAACTTGAACATGAACTTACAAATTAAAGATAAAACAATTCATGGCAGCCAAACAAAGGAGGTTGAACTTTACAGCAATACAAATAGTCGATGCTGGTTCGGAACCTGTATTTTTCAATACTTCGATGGTTCAAACTACAGATGCCCCAAACTAATTTGACAGACCCTTTCGAGTATATGTTCTCATTGTGCAAGGATCTTTTGTCCAATATTCACGAAAATCGCACATTTCTAGCTTATTTTAAGAAGGCGAATGTTTTTAAGGATAACATGATGTCATAAACACTGAACCATGACCACAATACAATTTTTCATTGCAATTGAAGACAAAGGTATCAGGAGATGATATTATGCTACTAGACGAATAAAGAGAAAAAAAATTGGCTAGTAAAAAGGCCAGTTGCAGGATAAAAACAAAGTTTTGCAAGTTTTCTGAATTTTTTTACACAGTGATAGGATTGATTGAAGAATATTGATGATTTTTATCCCGCCAATATGAAAATTAGAAAGCACTTACAGAGTAATTTTGTTAAAAGTTCTACCCCTAGCTTGGAACACTAAAAATGTGGAAAATTAACTTTGTAAGTGCTCAAAAGATTTGTATGAAATTTATAGCAAATATTTAGAACTGCGTTTTCTCTCGGGGGGGTTTGAAAATCAGCACTGTTGGATTAATTTTCTTACAGTTATTCCCCTTGGAACATTACAGATATGGGGAAAAAAATCTGATTGGTGACTTTTCTCAGTTAAATCCATAATGTTGTTTGGTGGTCAGATTATGAAATGTTACATGTACTTCACTACCAAATAAAAGATGTAATGCAGTTCTAGCAAGCTGTCACCTTGTTAGTAATCATACTGTAATGGTTTTTTAGCTCACCTGGCCTATAGGGTGCCGTCACTTGGCGTCTGTCGTCCGGTCGTCGTTTTAAACTTTCCTTCTCCTCTGATACCACTGGGCCAATTGGAACAAAATTTAGCAGCAATGGTCCTTAGGTGGTCCTCTTTCAGAATTATATCTGATGACCCAGCGTGTCATCAAAGATGGCCGCCAGAGCCAAACATACTTAAAAATAGGATCCTATGGGAAAATTTACTTAAAGGTCTTTTTGTCTGAAACCACAAAGTCAGTCGGAACAAAACTTGGCAGCAATGGTCATTAGGTGGTCCTTTTTCAGATTGTATCTGTTGATCCTGCCTCCTATCCAAGATGACCACCAGAGCCAAACATAGTTTAACATAGGACCCTATGGGAAATTTACTTAAAGATCTTCTTTTTATGAAACCAAAAATTCAATGTGAGCAAAAATTGGCAGCAATGGTCCTTAGGCATTTTTTTTTCAGAATTTTATCTGATGACCCAACCTGCTACCCAAAATGGGCACCAGAGCCGAACATAGTGTAACATGAGACCTTATTGGAAATTTACTTCAAGGTCTTCTCGTCTGAAACCACAAAGTCAGTTGGAACAAAACTAGGCTCTTAAGTGGTCCTCTTTCATAATTGTATCTGATGACCCTGCCTGCCATCCAAGATGGCTGGAACAAAATTTGCAGGAATGGTCCTTAGTTCGTCCTCTTTCAGAATTGTATCAAATGACCCTGCCTGCTATCCAAGATGGCCACCAGAGCCCAACATAGTTTGACATACAGGCAGGACCCTATGGGAAATTTACTTAAAGATCTTGTCTGAAACCACAAAGTCAGTCGGAACAAAACTTGGCAGCAATGGTCAATAGGTGGTCCTTTTTCAGATTGTATCTGTTGATCCTGCCCCCTATCCAAGATGACCACCAGAGCCAAACATAGTTTAACATAGGACCCTGTGGGAAATTTACTTAAAGATCTTCTTGTATGAAACCACAAATTCAATGTGAGCAAAAATTGGCAGCAATGGTCCTTAGGCATTTTTTTTCAGAATTTTATCTGATGACCCAACCTGCTACCCAAAATGGACACCAGAGCCGAACATAGTGTAACATGAGACCTTATTGAAAATTTACTTCAAGGTCTTCTCGTCTGAAACCACAAAGTCAGTTGGAACAAAACTTGGCTCTTAAGTGGTCCTCTTTCATAATTGTATCTCATCCAAGATGGCTGGAACAAATTTGCAGGAATGGTCCTTAGTTCGTCCTCTTTCAGAATTGTATCAAATGACCCTGCCTGCTATCCAAGATGGCCACCAGAGCCCAACATAGTTTGACATACAGGTAGGACCCTATGGGAAATTTACTTAAAGATCTTGTCTGAAACCACAAATCCAATTGGAACAAAATTTTTCAGGAAGTAGGTGGTGCTCTTTTATCTGATAATCCCACCCCCAATCCAAGATGGTTGCCAGAACCAAATATATTTTAACATAGAAAAAATTACTGAAAGATCTTCTTGTTTGAGACCAAAATAATGAGCAAATTGGAACTTGAAAGGTGGACATAATCAAACAGTTTATTCTGCATGTGATTTCCAGGTGAGCAATGCAGGCTCCTGGAAGCCTCTAGTTTAACGACCTCAAAAAAATCTTTATTTTACAAGATTTTAATCTTTTCAAATGATGATATTGTTTAATCCACTTATATTATGTTTGAATGCAAAACTAAATCTAGGCGAGCAATACAGGCTCATTGGAGCCACTATTTACTTTGACACTGTCAGGGTTTACATTGTAATGCCATAGGTTGAAAAAAGGCATGATTATAAGCATAGGAAGCTATTCTTAAAGTAATGGTATATATTGGAACTCTTAATTTATCTTAACTCTGTATGATCATTTTACCGGTCTAAGGAACACAACAGGGAAGCTAGTATGTCTTCATCCTAATATTAGATGTTTAATTTGGGAATGGAATAATAATTTATGTGATTTTTAGCCCATTCTGCCTCTAAAAAATAATCTGGCCTAATCTGTTTGTGTATAGTTTTTGTCATTTTCCATAAACCAAATTTGACAATACAGTAATTCTGTTTAGAGGTACATTGTATATAAAAACCACTCTGAATATCTAACTGAAAATAAAATAATTTTTGTAGAAAACTATTTATTTTGGGGGAAGCAGTTGCTGAAAATATACTACTTAATTTTATTTTTGCGTTTTTTCCCCCTGATTTTCTGCTAAAACAATAGTTTTCTATGCCAGGGTTGTTGAAAGTCAACAAAAATCAAAACTTTCTATAGCAGTAATTATATAATTTTTAAAATTCCCAAAAACCACTCTTAAGGTAATAAAAATAAAATAATTATTGATTTTGGGGGAAGCAGCATGGCTGAAAATACACTAATTAATTTTGTTTTGGAATTTTTTTTCTGATTTTCAGCTAAAACAGTAGTTTTCTTTGCCAGGGTTGTTGAAAGTCTACAAATTCACTTTTTTGTAATCTAACTTTTTTCTAACAAAATAGGTATATGCCAGAGATATTTAGATTTGAATGCAGTCTAAGCTTGTTTTCATTTTATTTTGATATTTCCAATAAACTAGTCTTAGTTTTACTAATGTTTGTTTCCCATTTGGAGCCCCAGTGTTCAAAGGAAATAATGAATTGATAAATAATAATGTAGAGATTACATCTGTTGTACATTACAGTTACACTCCAGGTGAAACACATTGCTTTCTTGGATAGCGGACAAAGGATTACATTTTTTTGTATACAACTTTTAAAATACTTGATAGATACTTGTGTGTTATTGCAGCTTGTGAAAATTGATCACACTGTTTTTGTTAGATACATAGAGATTTTATTGATGATCCTGTTCAATAGCTAATTGTAACTGTGAACTTTTAATGCAAAAGGATTGATATTGGATAAATCGACATATTTAGGTAAGGCAAATACTAATGTTTACATACAAAAGTTACGTGTAGAAAGTTTTAGATAAGTCCTTGGTTTTATTAAGTTTTTGACTTGTGACCATTTTGTGAATTTAGTTTCTTACCAACACTTGCTTATCAATAATGTTTGATTGACTTGAAGTACAGTAGACTCCGTGAAATAGGATATCTGATAATGGAATATATGGGGTTTGACATTATATAAAAAAAACCAAACCATTTCTTAGTATATCTGGATATTTGCATACTTGATTTGCTCCTTATAGCACAGTTGCCTGAAGTTTTCAAAATTATGGTGAAAAAATGGGAGAAATGTGATATTTTTAGTAGTAAAAAATATACAGTATTATATATATATATATACTACTAAAAATGTCACATTTCTCCCAGTTTTTCGCTATAATTTTGAAAACTTCAGGGGACTGTGCTTATAGGTATATTGTCTTCTTGATAGTAGAATGCTCCTTCTAAATTGGATAGAATTTTCATATAACATTGATGACAATGTCATTATAATAGAATATTTTTGTTTCTGTATACAAGAAATGACTTCTTGAGTCACCAAATTTCCTTTCAAGAAGACACTCCATTATATTTGAACAAATTTGTTTGGTCAGATGACCTAGTTTACCTTAAAATTCAAATAAATGCCAGTAGATTGAAATATGCCACAAGATAGGACACTAAATGCACATAAAATATATAAGAATGAAATTAAATGACTGATTTTTGTCAGAATTGTTATTTCTGTCCAATTGAATATCCTGGATAATAGGATATTTTTTGTTTACATTTTTTATATCTAATTAGCAGGAGTCTGCTGTATTTTTTTCCCAGAGTCATTCTTTAAAAGTTTGTAGTCAAATTTCTTTTTGAAAATGTGGATGCTTCCCCTAATTTATTGTGGTATGAAATAACAAGTTTCCCCCTGGGGAGCCTCATATAATCTGATTACTTGTAAACAATAACCTTGTTATCAGCTGTTTAGTTACACCTTTATAATCATACAGAACAGTTGATAAATTGATCAGGTGGAATATATCAGTTGGCACATATCAGTTTGCCTAGGGCTATGAAGTAGAGAGGGGGGACTAGGCTGATGCAAGCATGTGTATGCACATCCAGACCATGGTTAATATATACATCTATCACCTTGGTAATGTTTTATCTTTTATGCATTATATGTTCAGATCTGAGTCATAATAAATTGAATGTTCATATTTGTGTATAATTAGCAATTAGTGAATTGTGCCAATACTTTCAGATCAGTATAGTAACTATTGGATTACCATTATTGATTTAGAAAATTTTGAGTAAAATCTATGAGTTTATACAGTTATAGATGATGTTGTTTTTTATGATTTATACCTATAAAACCATCTTAGAACATTATTATAGCTTGAAAACAGCCAATCTTGATTACTTTATCAGCCTGGGATTCAGGTTAAAAGAAAGAAATGAATAATCAATGATTATTAAAAGTGTCGGAAGTCTAACAGTCTAAGAGTCTTAGAGTCTCGGGTTATTTGAAAAAGCATACATAGGATTGAGTTAATTTAAACAACAAGACACTTTACTCTGCAATACTGATCGATTGGAAGCTTAGATATTGTTCAATTCCACAAGGAAATGAAATGAATATTTTCTGTGATATTAGGCAGTAATGTCATTAGCTCAAGATTAGCACACATTGATCCTGAAAGCCAGATATTTGTGGGGAAGATACAAGATGTATCTTAAATGAAATGGCATTAATTACTGGGTCCCTGTTGTATCAGTAGTTAAGTTGACAGTTTGTGTGCATGACTTAGTGAGTAATGAGTATTATACCTGGTTATATGACAATATATCATGCTGAGAAAAACAATTACTGTGAATTTTCTCTACTAATAATAATTATTTGCTGAAAGAAAAGAAAATTAAAATGTTTCCATGTCAATTTAAAAATGTCAAGGATTTCAAATGTCATTTGAAACAATGTGATTTGGGAGAAAAAAAATAATGATAGGTTCATGTGCTTGTTTTTCAAATATAAATTTAAAACTTTCAAATTTTCATAGGTTTTATGTGGACAAGGTTGGTCTTTCAAAAACAATTAAGAAGTATTAAGAATTTCATATTAATTTTTCATTTGCCACTTAAGGATGTATGCAACAAAGTTATGAATAAATATTTGGCAGGTCATTGGGCAAAACATTAAATGCTATATAGCAGGAGCTTAAAGGTGTCTTATCATCTTCGCTAGACAAGGATTAGGATTCGCTTCTCACTCTTCACCCTTGGCAGATTAAGCCAGAATTTGTAAACCATATACGGCAACATCTTGCGGCTGAAAGTAGTCACGCCCACTCTGATTACACAAACGTACTTTGGCATTTCATCATCTGAACATGGCAAATAATGCCAAACCTCACTTAGTTGATAAAACACAGTAAACTGACTAAATATTGTTCTTTTGTGATTTGGGAGCAAAGTCGTCTCCTTGTATAATCTGCAATTTTCAACGCATTTCGCCCTATTATTTTTGTTATTTGTTTACATTGTTGACATGTGATCATTGTTTTCTCATTGGTGGAGCTGGTCTCATCGAATAATACATGTAATAAGTAATGCACTGACCCGAAATTCTGGCTTAATCTTGCCAATGGTGAAGAGAGGGAAGCAAATCTTAACCCTTGGCCAGCGAAGATGGTGTCTTACCAGGAACTGATGTGTATAATGGAGCTGAGGGTTAGGGCCATTGGATTAATACTTAATAGCACACATGGAAGTAATATACAAATATAAAAAATGGGGTTCAAGATAATGTAGGGTCTGATAACTCCAATAAAAGATGCATTGTTGGAACCATTTAACAAAGGTGAGTTGTGAAGTCCTAAATTAAATATACTTGGCAGAACATGAAAGCTCAAGGATCAATTAATTGTCCAAAAATGTATTTTAAATGGTAAGTTTTAAAATGAGAACATAATAAATAATGGTCTTGTTAAACTAATTTCGCATTTAAGCAGTTGACTAAATTTAAATGATATTTTGACTCCACATGTATATATGTATTGGATATATTCTACACTTATGTATAGGAAACAGTTTAAGTAGTTTTCTGTTCACTTTTATGACTAAGGATTTTTAATATTACAGATTATAATATGTTTAATGTATAGAGTGTCAGCGGAATGTTAAGTGGTTTAATCGTGAACTTAAAAACTGGCATAAATTTATCATTTTATTGAATGGACTCGTACGTTCTACATGTATTTACAAAGTGAAAGAGTGGCAAAATGGCTTTTCCTGTAAAAAGTTCATATGCGTGCCCACTTATTTCTCTAATTCACAACAATTGGTTTTGTTTAATTTTTTACTGAGTTCAAATTTAGGGAAATAGTTGCTGTTTAATGTGTTTACCCTAAATTAAGATACACAATTATGGTTGAAAAATCTGATTTGAACAAATATTGACTATGGAAGAGATTAAAAATAAGTTTAGAGCACACTTAAGAAATACAGGTTGGAATTGATTTTGGGAAATCTGGCTACTCCTGTTTTAAGCTCACCTGGCTAAAGCCAGGGTGAGCTTTTGCCATCACTTTGTGTCCGTCGTCCATCTGTCTGTTAACTTTTCACGTTTCAATCTTCTTTTCCAAAACCCAATGGCCAATTGAAACCAAACTTGGTGGGGATGTTCATTAGATGGTCCTCTACAAATTTTATGTTTTTGGCTGCCAGGGCCATTTATGCACTCTGATTGGCTGAAATTTAAAAAATCTTCTCTGAAACTACAAAAGCAATTGAATTGTTATATTGCAGGAATGATCCTTACATGGTCCTCTACAAAGTTATGTTTTTTGTGCTGATCTGAAATCCAAGATGGCTGCCACCACAGGACACATTTAACATAGGATCCTATGGGAAATACATACTGACATCTTTTTGTCAGAAACCGTTTGACAGATGGATTTCATATTATGGCTGAATGATCAGATAATGGTTCTTAACAAAATTGATCGTTTTTGGTGCTGATCTAAAATTCAACATGGCTGCCAGGTCAATTATGCACTCTGATTGGCTGAAATTTCAAAAATATTCTCTGAAACTACAAAAGCAATTGAATCATTACATTGCAGGAATGATCCTTACATGGTTCTCTACCAAGTTTATGTTTTTCATGCCAATATGAAATCCAAGATGTCCAAAACTACAGAGCCTGTTGGAACCACACATGGCAGAAATGGTCCTTAAATTGTCCTCCTTCAGAATTGTTTCAGATGACCCAGAATGTCAACCAAGATCGCCATGATAAATTTTCACTTATTACAGACCATAAAAATTCAAAGAAATAGATCGGATGTGAGAATGGCCGCCATGAAAGGAAAAATCTTTCTACAAAATGAGGGATTCTAGATTAAAAAAAACATGAGAATCAGAAAGATCATACATAATTTGGTTTTACACTAGAAGTATATCTTGAAATTAAAATTCTAAATGAGCATCATGCAGTAGTTTTCTATGATATTATTTTTCCAGATTGAGGAAATCTTATGTTTTGTTGATTATGTTTTTTCATTACAACTTCAAAAGAAAGTACTGTGACATGAAGATTTGTGTCACATGATGTAAGACAAGGCTCTTTCACCACTAAAAGTTGTCTTCAACCACCTGTAATGAGACAATATAATATCCAACACTTTATGAGGTAAAGCATAATATTGTGTCCACACTTCCTTTTAATTGTTTACCTGTTCAGATTTTGCAGGTAACAAAATAAAGGGCTTCGCTGAGGGCAGCAAGATAATTATTGCTACATGCTTGCAAAGGGAGATAATCCAAAATAAGGGTTTTACATGTTTAAAGCTTGTAAGCACAACTCTCCCTAAACCAGTAAATGGATTTTGATGAAACTTTATATGAAGGTTGGGTATGATATGTAGATGTGCTTGAAGCAAGATAATTATTGCCCGATGCTTGCAAAGGGAGATAATCCAACTTAAGGATTTCACATATTTAAAGCTTGTAAGAGCAACTCCTCCTAATCTGTTCAATTGATTTTGATGAAACTTTATAGGAAGGTTGGTCATCATATGTAGATGTGAATGAAGCAAGATAATTATCACCAGATGCTTGCAAAATAAGATAATCTAACTTAAGGGTTTTACATGTTTAAAGCTTGTAAGCGGAACTCCTAAACCATTCAGTGGATTTTGATGAAACATAATATGAAGGTTGGCATCATATGTAGATATGCATGAAGCAAGATAATTATTGCCCAATTCTTACAAAAGAAGATAATCTTAAGGGTTTGTCATGTTTAAAGCTAGTAAGCACAGCTCCTAGTATTGCAAGCGTGGGTTATCACTCAGTGAGGTGACTCACAGTTCTAGTTCTAGTTTTGTTTAGTTCATTAGAATTTTTTTATTCTTTTGGTTATACATGTATCCTTGTGGCATTTGTTGTGTTCCATTCTACTGACTTTGTCTTTTCCTTAGACTTCAGATTTATGGAGTTTTCCTGCTATTTTGTCGCTTTGGTATTCTTTTGCCGAATCTTCAGTACAATGTGGCATTGTGCATCACCTATTTTATTTTTAATCAGAATGATTTTTAGGGTTTCGCACAGACAAACATGGTATTTGCCATTTCTTCATAATATGCTAATGTAAGAGGAGTTGACACTCCTCCTAGACCAGTGAATGGATTTCTTTGAAACTTTCTGGGAATCTTCATTAAACATTACCATTGTGCACTACCTATATTATTTTTGATCAGAATGATTTTTGGGGTTTTCCACAGACAAACATGGACTTTACCATTATTTCATGTAATGTAAGGGCGGTAGGCATGCCCAATCCCCAACTCTCCTAAACCAGAGAGTTGATTTCTTTGAAACTTTCAGGGAATCTTTAGTATACATTGCCATTGTGCACTACCTATATTGTTTTTAATAAGAACGATTTTTGGGATTTTCCACAGACAAACATAGACTTTGCCATTTACCAGTATTGATGTAATGTAACAACTCCTAAACCAGTAAATGGATTTCTGTGAAACTTTCAGGGAATCTTCAGTGTACTGATTGCCATTGTGTACTATCCATTTTGATTTCAGAATGATTTTTGGGATTGCATAGACAAACACAGACTAATAGATTTCTTTATATTATTTTAGCCATAGAAGGGGATGCACATTACATGTATGTCAGCTTTGCTCACAGTACTTCTAGTTATTATTTTGCACTAGTTATGTTAGGCTTCGTTTTAATCGATCTATGCCTTTTTAATGGCTCAGCATTTCAAATTATATTCTTTTTATTTTATGCAATTAAAAGGAGTCTACTTTACATTTAAGACCCACCATTTTTGTCCTATAGATACTTCTTTGTGGGTACAAACCAGTCTTGAGATCTTTCAGCTGACCTAGAACACAATTTTAGGCTTGATCGGTGACGTGCATCAGATTTTTCAGACTAAATTTCTCATGACCTTAAGGATTTCTTTTACTGCATTCCATTGGAGTTACAATGTCAGGCATCAGATTATCCTTATTCTGTGTCCACTCTTGTTTATTTTAAGAAGATTTTCCTTTCCCACCCCTCAACTCTCTGCCTGAAGTCTACTACCTGTTTCATTTGCAATCACTTGATTTGTAATGTATCCTTTCATCAGAATATTTTCTTGCTATTGTAGAGTTCTCTACTAGTGTAATTAATAAGTGAAGAGATGGCTATTAAACAGTTTGACAGCAGACGTTTATAAATAATTAATTAGAATATTATCAGGTTTTCTTGGATTTAGTTCTAAGGAAAGACAGGGTGATAATATTGATCAACTAGAACAAAGGCATCATAAGATATATATAGAAGTAGATTTTATGTTTTTATCAAAAAGAACTATGCTGTGGGCTATGTGTAAGTTTTGATACAAAAAGGTCCACCAAAGTTTGGTAATTTCAGAAGAGAATAGTTTTGAAATGCTTTGGATCATCTACAAAAAAATATTACTGTTGTAACTAAAGTTGAAAAATCTTCTCCAAAGCTACTTACAGACCATTGGCCACATCAGAGGCTACTTACAGACCATTGGCCACATCAGAGGCTACTTACAGACCATTGGCCTCATCAGAGGCTACTTACATACCATTGGCCACATCAGAGGCTACTTACAGACCGTTGGCCTCATCAGAAGCTACTTACATACCATTGGCCACATCAGAGGCTACTTACAGACCGTTGGCCACATCAGAGGCTACTTACAGACCGTTGGCCACATCAGAGGCTTCTTACCTACCATTGGCCACATCAGAGGCTACTTACATATCATTGGCAACATCAGAGGCTACTTACAGATCATTGGCCACACCAGAGGCTACTTACAGACTATTGGCCACACAGAGGCTTCTTATATACCATTGGCCACATCAGAGGCTACTTACATACCATTGGCCACATCAGAGGCTACTTACATACCATTGGCCACATCAGAGGCTACTTACAGACCATTGGCCACATCAGAGGCTACTTACAGACCGTTGGCCACATCAGAGGCTACTTACAGACCATTGGCCACATCAGAGGCTACTTACAGACCATTGGCCACATCAAAGGCTACTTACATACCATTGGCCACATCAGAGGCTACTTATATACCATTGGCCACATCAGAGGCTACTTACATGCCATTGGCCACATCAGAGGCTACTTATATTCCATTGGCCACATCAGAGGCTATTGACAGACCATTGGCCACATCAGAGGCTACTTACATACCATTGGCCACATCAGAGGCTACTTACATACCATTGGCCACATCAGAGGCTACTTACATACCATTGGCCACATCAGAGGCTACTTACAGACCATTGGCCACATCAGAGGCTACTTACAGACCATTGGCCACATCAGAGGCTACTTAGGCCTTTTATTTTTAATTAATTGGTTTACGGATTTTTTTTTAAAAAAAAGAAAAAAAAGAGGGCAAATCATGCACTTTTGAACAAACTTGGTTGTATTGCCAAATATACAAAGGTTGCAAATGATTTGAAACCCAAATATCAGAACACCTATCTTGAAAGGTGTTGTTCAGTAGACCATTCCCTTTTTAATGGATCCTACTCGAACTACGACAAGATAAAATGAGTGGATTCGATATCTTACGGAATCAAGATATTCATACAAAACGAACTTAAAAGCCGCATGGATTGTTATAGGAAATTCGTTTCATAAAACTTGTTTCGGAAATTGGCATCACTAACGGCTATAAATAGATTTTTTTTGGGATCATGTTTGCAAGTATTTTATTAATGGATAATCTATTTTTAGACGAATTGGAACATCATCTTTTATGAAATTTTGATGCAAAAGAATTTTAATTTATTTTTATTTTTGGGATGGCTGATTTCAGAGGGTCAGCGGTAATAAAAAACCAAAATTTTCAATTTTATTTTTTTTCTTCAAATAGGCAAAATCGGGTCGGCGGATCCGTAAACCAACTAAATAAAAATAAATGGCCTTACATACCATTGGCCACATCAGAGGCTACTTACATACCATTGGCCATATCAGAGGCTACTTATATACCATTGGCCACATCAGAGGCTACTTTCAGACCATTGGCCACATCATAGGCTACTTACATACCATTGGCCACATCAGAGGCTACTTACAGACCATTGGCCACATCAGAGACTACTTACATACCATTGGCCACATCAGAGGCTACTTACAGACCTTTAGCTTCATCAGAAGCTACTTACATACCATTGGCCACATCAGAGGCTACTTACAGACCGTTGGCCGCATCAGGGGCTACTTACATACCATTGGCCGCATCAGGGTCTACTTAGATACCATTGGCCGCATCAGAGAGACAATACTTTAAATACAAAAAATTGATTTTTTCTGTGCCAATGCAGAATATTCTGTGGATGACAGATTTTTCACATATCAAAGTGTTAAATAATGCTGTCAACCCTTTGTGGTATGATTTTCCATTTCAAATAAACGTATCATAATAAAGTATATCCATGATTGGTTTAAATAGAATAAAGAAAATGCATGTTAAGCTATTATCATTCGGGAACTAGACTTATATATAATGGAAGTCTGTTGTTCGTGTAAGATGGCTGTTTCATTGAATATAAACCATGTTATAACAATGACCATTGTCCTTTTTACTGTCTCGCCTCATCGCAAAGGCAAGATAAAAGTATTACTTTCCAGCGGCGGTGGTGTTAACTTTTTTAAAACTTTAATAAGTTTCCACACATAAAACCTACTATTAAGATTTTTGGTCCAAGATACCTTATCGTATTAAGTTTGTCGCAGTATTGTGACCCTGACTTTGTTTTCGTGGTTTACTGACTTCATAAACATCGATGTAAAATCTGTGTCCAAGTTTCGTTGTTAAATCCACTTCTCAGCAACTGTAATATCTAGGCCTACAATATTTGGTCTATAGGTTGTTCTTTGTGGGTACGTGCCAGTCTGACACCTGGCTTTGGACCTTGACCTCAATTTCATGCTTGATTGACTTTGCCATTTTCGAGATTGTAAAGTCGATTTCTCAGGAACTGTAATACCTAGACCCACCATATTTAGTCAATAGATAGTTATTAGTGGGTACATGTCAGTATAACAGCTGCCTTTTGACCTTGACCACAATTTCATGCTTGAGTGACTTGTTTCACGTTTTGGGATAATGTCCATTTCTCAACAACTGCAATACATAGACCAACGTATTTGGTCTATAGATGCACCTTAGTGGGTTACACATGGCTGTCTGAGACCTTCACCTGAATTTCACACTTGAGTCACTCATCCCTTTCATGATTAAGCCCATGTCTCTGCAGTTGTTATACCTATATCTACTGTATATGGTCTGTAGAAACTTTTAGGCAAGTAGATGTCATCAGTTTGACACCTAACCTTCACCACAATTTTAGGCTTGAGTGACTCTCATCTAATTTTTACAAATAAGTCCATTTCTCATCAAATGTTATAAATCTATGTAGACCCACTATTTTTGGTCGATAGATAATTTTTGCTGAGTACTTACCAGTCTGAGACCTGTTAGCTGACCTTTGACACAGTTGTAGGCTTGAATGACATGCATGAGATTTTTCAGATAAATGTTTCCTGGCCATTACTATTTCTTTTAACATATTTTCCTTTGACTTGTGAGTTCGGCTATCAGATAATCTGTATTCTGTGTCCATGTGTGTACTCATGCGAGACATTTAGTGTGTCCACTCTTGTTAAACTTTATTGGAGAACAGAACAATAATCCAAATGGTTTTGCAAACAACCCTATACAAACATAATCATACAACTTAAAGTTTTAAATTTACATGTATATTTTAGAAGTTATGGATATTGGATTGACCAATTTTGAACTCACTTTCACATTTCACATCTCTGTGGATTGCTTTATGTAGTCTACAACACTGGACAAAATATTTTTTCCTGGATTTAAAATAAATTTTAATTTTCATATAGAATCAATCTGGCTAAAATTATATGTTATATGTAACTATTTGATTGACAATGAAGAAACATAATACTAAGTATTTGATCTCTGGGTATATTTCTATAAAAACGATCTCTTTCAATTTCTAGATTATGGTAACTGACCCAGAATTTTGTCACACGTTGAGCAGCTGTTAAAATTTTCTAAGGCCAATAAGTAATTTTCACACTTGATGTCAGTTTTAAGCTTACTATATAGATCCAGTTTTGAGCAGCTATTTAGGTTATGTAGTTTCTCAAGCATATGTCACTCACTGATATCTTAAAAGTATTTTTCAAGAATGATTTTTGGACTTCAGATGATTTATCTGAAATAATATATTCATTTGAGTCTAGAGACATTTCTTTGAATACTGCCTCTGCAAAAGAATACCATATATAAATTCCTTCACCCGACATTATTTCATTAATATTGAAGGCTTATTTCACAAGAGGTGTATATTTCCTCACAAATAATTCTACAAAAATATAGTAAAACTTGAACTTTAATAAATGAGTCAAGGGGTTGTCTTCCAAATTAAAATTTTTGTGACAGGTATAGTCTTGCATTGGTATGATTTAATTTCTCAAAAATGTATTTATCATTTAAAGATAGAATATCACAATTAGATCCATGTAGCCTGGCCCTATTACAGATGTTTAATTTTTCAAACAATATTTTCAGGTCATGTCATACCTTTTCTTCTAAAGACAAAGGTTGATATGATCACCAAAAACATCTTTTATTAACCAAAGTATAAAGAGACAAATGTTAACAGGAGATTTTCTCCATTTCTTTAACCAGGCTTTTTACCAGTAAGAGAAATGAAGGTGAAATTGTTACTATTCATAGTGTGCAAAATGTTTTGTCCTATACATCTGTAGGAGGAGGGCAGAGAGTGAGAATATTCTATTAAAGTGTAAGATTTTGCATCAAACCAAGAATTTGTTATATTTGTCCTGATTACATATTATTGTAGTGTTTACTACCTCTCCACAGGCTATATGTCAATTTAACTCCTATCTAGCAGATGATAGGCTAAATTGTTTAACCAGTTGACATTGATTGATAGGAGTCAAGGATCAGAGGTCAGTCTATCTAGCAGAGCAAACAAAGTGTAATATGGTTTAGTGTGTTACATATTTTTCTGTATGTGTGCAGACCTTTGTTATCTGATTTTCTAGTATGGATAATTAATATACTAACTGTGTTAACAATGGATTGTTATTATTTGCTTTAAATCAAGGTAAGAGATAATATTATCCATTTACTATTACTACTACACAATATCACAGAAATTTTCCCACACATGAGTCACAAGGTATGAAAATCATGAATAGATGGAGCATTCTATAATTACATTTCATCATACTACAGGTTTAAGAATGCCTATAGAGTTTTGATGGTTATTTATAAGATAGTTATTTTTGTAAAGTGTTAACCTTTGTTGTGTACACATTACACAAAAATACTAGGATAGAGGGTTTTTACTGGTAAATTTTTCTAGCTATTGGAAGTTTTATGATTGCATGAATTTTGAAGCATTTATCGTTTTTAAAAAGAAGTTATTGTCTACCTTGAAATAAAATGTAAATATATACAATACATAGCAACTAATTACTGTAATAAAAATGCTATACTAATCAGTTAATTACGGAACATTAACGAATCTATTAAGTCAGTTACTTTGGATGAGGAAAACTGTAGGTACTCCTCCCAAGATAATAGGAATTGTGTTTTTAATGAGCGGGTGAAATAATTTTGTAATCTTGGCTATTGGATATTCTGTATTCTGTTTTTGCAATAACTATAAAAAAAATATTGCAGTTTTAGTTGTATGATCATATACACAATATGTGTATCTTTTATCAGTAGCAGTTGAAGGGTTTTGGTCACATGACTGAGTGCCCAGATATTTAGGGAGAAAGCATAGAAGATCATATGATCAGCAGTGGCAGATTAAGGTGGGGGCATATGCCCCCCACCCCCCCCCCCCCCCCCCCCCCCCTTACAGTTAACAAAATTATGTCAGTTCTGCTGTTATGTAGGTACATTATAAAGTCTAGTTCATGTATAGGTATTCTCAACAATTATTGGTCATTCTGTGCATACGGCGTGGTGTGATTTTCACTCGTTCCGTTTGCAAATTTCCAGTATGGTAGGCCAGCTTTCGATGTCTAATATATAACGTTTACTCTTTTCTATCTAGTGCATTTTATCATGCGAGATATTCTAACTGGATCATTTCAATTCTTACATTAGGTCAAGCACTCAAACACCAAGAGTAACCATGACATACATTTTTTTTTCTGTAGAAATATTGTTCCATTAGTCATTTAGCAGTCAACGTTCACTCCAGTTTTAGTCATTTATTTTGACAGTTTAACATCATTTAGTAGTGCTGGCCATCATATATTGTCATAGCTTGGTGGATATGGTAGAGTCTGAGTTGCTCATTACATTTTAGTTGTGTTTTGTTGTTTTTATAGCCCCTGCAAACATAGTTTGGGGGGGGAGTATATAGGAATCAGCCTCTGTCTGTCCATCTGTCTGTCTGTCTGTCCAGAATTTTTTTGTACCCGCAGTTTCTCAAACATGCGTTATCAGAGGTTAATGAAACTTTGCATACTGTTAGATCCTAATACGTAGATGTGCACATGCGAAGTTGTCTATTTTTAAGAATTATTCTGTTCAGTTATACCCAGCTGAACAGCGTTATAATGTACCTGTGCCCATTTAATTTTAAATTTCTTTCTATAATAAAATTGGCAGTTTCTTATATGACGGGAGTGGGGGGTATTGATTGTGAGCTTTGCTCACAGCAAGGTTGCTATTTCCTCAGGCAATCCTAACCTCACTTGTTAAGTTTTTGGATGGTTTATATGTTGTGTTGTCCTTGTTTTCTTTGTCTTGTCTTTGTCTCTGGACTGATGGTTTTGGATGCATTTGTCCTTTTGTATTTTAGATGTTATATTGCCTGTATTTGAATGACATAAGACATATCAGAAAATGTCCCTAGAAATAATGTCATTCAGTTAAAAAGCATTTGTCAGTTTGGGATGAATTTTCTCTGAAATTATCCTGGCAAAACTTGTTAAATTCCGAATGTGAAGAAAACATCCAGGAAATCACTCAGAATGAAGGAATTTGCAGCGTTTAACCGAACCCTCAAGTTTTAATCAATTTTATGACAATACAATGACGAGAAAATAATCCAACACCGATTTATTACTATTGTGTAAGTCCTGTGTAACATTCTCTTGTCTAAACTGCAGGACTGATGACAAGAGAATATGTACTAGGGTTGTGAATGCCTGATTTATTTATAGAAGGGTAAAAATCTACATTAGTAAAGTCAATTGATGCAGACTCCTTTGTTAGAACAACTAGGTCAATGTAGCTATTTACTGGATCAATAACTAATCAAAGATTTGTAGGGACACTTTCTGTAGTAATAAAGCTGTAGGGAACATGTGTGGTACATAACCTTCAGCATGAATGTCTCAAAATATATTGAGCTGCAGTAATCTTTTCATATAGTAGTAAAATACAGTTAAATTGGCATCAGCTTCTTAATATAGTGGTAAAATACAGGTAAATTGGCATCAGCTTCGTAATATAGTGGTGAAATACAGTTAAATTGGCATCAGCTTCTTAATATAGTGGTAAAATACAGTAAAATTGGCATCAGATTCGTAGTATAGTGGTAAAATACAGTTAAATTGGCATCAGCTTCTTAATATAGTGGTAAAATACAGTTAAATTGGCATCAGCTTCTTAATATAGTGGTAAAATACAGTTAAATTGGCATCAGCTTCTTAATATAGTGGTAAAATACAGTTACATGTAAATTGGCATCAGCTTCGTAATATAGTGGTAAAATATAGTTAAATTGGCATCAGCTTCGTAATATAGTGGTAAAATACAGGTAAATTGGCATCAGATTTGTAATGTAGTGGTAAAATACAGTTAAATTGGCATCAGCTTCGTAATATAGTGGTAAAATACAGTTAAATTGGCATCAGCTTCTTAATATAGTGGTAAAATACAGTTACATGTAAATTGGCATCAGCTTCGTAATATAGTGGTAAAATACAGTTAAATTGGCATCAACTTCTTCATATAGTGGTAAACTAGAGTTAAATTGGCAACAGCTTCTTCATATAGTGGTAAAATACAGTTAAATGGGCATCAGCTGTTGTAACCAAAATAAAATATAATATGCTCAAGCAAAAAAATAGAACTGCACAATTATTTACAGTGTTTTCAATAAATTACTAATTTGCCCATGCATACACAGTACTTATCAAAACAATTTTTATTTTCCCTGTCTGACTAAATTTTTGTTCACATGTTAAAACTATCAATATTGTATACACAATTTCAAATATATTCCGATCATTTTTAGCTGACCTGGCCTAAAAGGACGTGTGAGCTATTGCCATAACTTGGCGTTCGTCGTCGTCGTAACCTTTCCTTTAAAGATCTTCCCCTCTAAAACCACTGGGCCAATTGGAACAAAACTGTTTCAGAATTGTATCCAATGACCTGGCCCATCATACAAGATGGCCACCACAGCCGAACATAGGACTCTATTGAAAATTTAATTAAATATCTTTCTTGGCTGAAACCACTTGGCCAGTTGGAACAAAACTTGGCAGCAATGGTCCTTAGGTGGTCCTCTTTCAGAATTTTATCCAATGACCCAGCCATCATCCAAGATGGCCCCCAGAGCCGAACATTGTTAAACGTAGTACCCTATGTGAAATTTACTTAAAGATCTTCTTGTTTAAAACCACTGTGCCATGTGGAACAAAAGTTAATAGCAATGGTCCTTAGTATGTCCTTTTTCAGAATTATATCCCATGACCCCACCCGTCATCCAAGATGGCCACCAAATCTGAACATAATTTAACATAGGACCTAATGGGAAAAAATCAGTGAATTTCTTTTTGTTGGAAACAAGTAAGCCAGGTGGCCAGTCAGGATGAACATAGTCCAGGTGAGCGATACAGGCTCCTGGGAGCCTCTAGTTATGTTTAAGATCTGTGAAATTTTGAATGGCAACATTTGATGGAACTCCAATTATGACATAACGTCCTTCAACGTTTTTCCAAATGTGGCTGGGGCATATAGATTAACCCTTGTCTGTCCATCCTTATGTCCCGATTTGGTTAAGTTTTGTGTTTAGCTCCATATCTCAGAAACCTGTAGTAATATAACAATGATATTTCATTACTACAGTCCTCTTGTATAGTACAACACACTTCAGGGAACACTTGGTTCGCTATGACCTACATTTCATGCTTCAGGGCCTTTGGTTAAGTTTTGCATTTAGGTTCATTTCCCAGAAACCTGTAGTAATATATTAATGATATTTCACCACTACAGTCCTCTTGTATAGTACAACGCAGTTCAGCAACACTTGGGTCGCTATGACCTACATTTCATGCTTCAGTGACTTTGGTTAAGTTTTGCGTTTAGGTTCATTTGCCAGAAACCTATAGTAATATATCTATGATATTTCACCACTACAGTCCTCTTGTATAGTACACAGTTCAGCAACACCTATATTGTTCTTAGGTTGGGGCATCCATGTCTTATAGACACATTTTATAGTTTAAAAGCTAATTAAAAGAGCACTATTGTCTTCTTCTATGCCAATTTTAAAAAACATCAGAATTTTCTATTAATTATTTTGTACTAAAATGGATACGACTATTTTATTGGCAGGAAATTAAATAATGTACAATTTTCCAATTAGCGCAAAGAAAATTATCAAATAAAAAAAAAATCTAAAATATCTGTCATGTTTCAAGAAAATAATGCGTTATTTCTAGTGATTTCTAAAATTGAGAAAAGTTCAAGATGAAATAACAAGAAAACGAGTCCGGTGATCTCATTTTTTAAAACGTCATTTTGATTAGAATTACTTGAAATACCTTAGGGTCAATTTTAAAGAAATTCCTAACATCAGAAGTGAATAGAGGGATTTGTCTTTAAACAAAATACTCTGCAATTTAATTGTTATTTAATTAATTTATTTGCTAGTTTTAAATGTTTAGCATCAAAGTATCTTCTTTTCATGAACCTACATGTAATTTTGGGGATGTAATTAATAAATAAAGGATAATTTAATTAGTCGTTTAGATTTATCATTCAAAAAAACAAGTTAAATGCTATGATTGTTACTTTTGGCAGTATATGAAAGTTTGTATGAAATAAAAGATATGATACTTGAAATCATTTTTTTTTAAATTGGTAATGATTTTAAAGATAAAAGGGTTGCCGATGTTTCAATGGGTAAAGTTGAAAACAGCGTGGTTGTATGTTATATTTTATCATCTACATGTGCCCCTTCATACTTAGCCAGTTAAATTGTACTTATTACTACATGTATTAAATATTTTTATTGTGTTTTCTGCATTTCACATGTTCCCAGAACTTATACTAATTGCTATGATAGGATCAAGTAACTAATATTTATGTCTCCCCTTCTCGAAGGGAGACATATTGTTTTAGTGATTATTATGTCGCCCCGAACGTAGTCACGGGACGACATATTGTTATTCTTCCGTTTCTTTGTTATTATTATGTCGCCCCGAACGTAGTCACGGGACGACATATTGTTATTCTTCCGTTTCTTTGTTATTATTATTCTTTCTTTCTTTCTTTCTTTCCAATGATTTTTGTCCGGCTTAGTTCTCGGAGATGCCTGGATAGAATTGAATGAAACTTGGCAGAAAGTAAGATCACTATGTGAAGATGTGCAATCAATACTTTTTTTTTCGAAATGGCCGCCATTTTCAAGATGGCCGCCATTCAAAGATCGGTACCCTCCGAAAATTTAAAACGTTTATATCTCAAAAACTGTACCATAGAATTTCATTAAACTTCGTAGGTTTGTAAAGTACAATTAGAAGAACAAACTGATGAAAAAAAATGGCGATCGGTTGGAGACGTTTGGCGGCCATTTTGAAAAATGATGTTAAAATGGCGAAAAACTTAACATGGATAGAATTGAATGAAACTTGGCAGAAAGTAAGATCACTATGTGAAGGTGTGCAATCAATACTTTTTTTTCGAAATGGCCGCCATTTTCAAGATGGCTGCCAGGGGCGACATCTGCTATTGCTCGCAATTGCAATTCTAGTTATTATTATTCTTTCTTTCCAATGATTTTTGTCCGGCTTAGTTCTCGGAGATGCCTGGATAGAATTGAATGAAACTTGGCAGAAAGTAAGATCACTATGTGAAGGTGTGCAATCAATACTTTTTTTTTCGAAATGGCCGCCATTTTCAAGATGGCTGCCAGGGGCGACATCTGCTATTGCTCGCAATTGCAATTCTAGTTATTCTTCCTCTTCTAATCAAATTTTTTGTCCGGAACATAACTTTTTTGTTTCTTGAGCTAGCCTCATGATATTTGGAAGGTATATGCATCAGGTTATGGCGGAGTGCAGAGTACCACATTTGGGTCCCTGGGGGTCAGTCCCCACCCCCTAGCCTGTAAAATGTAGGCTAAAATAACAAAATACTTAATATTTTGAAAACCATTGTGATCCCCACCCTATAACCATATATATTATTACTCCTTATGATAAGACAAATCATTTGGTACCATAGGGGGGTCTGAGGGGGGTCATGCCCCACCCCCTCAAACGATAAAATACTAAATATTCTGAAAACCATTGAGATACCCACCATATAACCATATATATTATTACTCCTTATGATAAGACGAATCATTTGGTACCATAGGGGGGTCTGAGGGGGGTCATGCCCCACCCCCTCAAATGATAAAATACTAAATATTCTGAAAACCATTGAGATCCCCACCCTATAACCCTATATATTATTACTCCTTATGATAAGACGAATCATTTGGTACCATAGGGGGGTCTGAGGGGGGTCATGCCCCACCCCTTCAAATGATAAAATACTAAATATTCTGAAAACCATTGAGATCCCCAACCAATAACCATATATATTATTACTCTTTATGATAAGACGAATCATTTGGTACCATAGGGGGTCTGAGGGGGGGTCATGCCCCACCCCCTCAAATGACAAAATACTTATTATTCTGAAAACCATTGAGATCCCCACCCTATAACCATATATATTATTACTCCTTATGATAAGACGAATCATTTGGTACTATAGGGGGTCTAAGGGGGGGGGGAATGTCATGCCCCACCCCCTTAAATGACAAAATACTTATTATTCTGAAAACCATTGAGATCCCCACCCTATAACCATATATATTATTACTCCTTATGATAAGACGAATCATTTGGTACCATAGGGGGTCTGAGGGGGGGGGGGTCATGCCCCACCCCCTTAAATGATAAAATACTTAATATTTTGAAAACCATTGTGATCCCCACCCTATAACCATATATATTATTACTCCTTATGATAAGACAAATCATTTGGTACCATAGGGGGGTCTGAGGGGGGTCATGCCCCACCCCCTCAAATGATAAAATACTAAATATTCTGAAAACCATTGAGATCCCAACCCAATAGTGTTCTTCTTCCTCTTGTAATCAAATTTTTTGTCCGGAACATAACTTTTTTGTTTCTTGAGCTAGCCTCATGATGTTTGGAAGGTATATGCATCAGGTCAAGGCGGAGTGCAGAGTACCACATTTGGGTCCCTGGGGGTCAGTCCCCACCCCCTAGCCTACATTATCTTGGAAAGGGTTGAAATCCCCATCCTTAAACCATATATTTTATTATTCATGATAACAAGACAAGTTGAATGCAGTATACTTCTGAGCCCCGGGGGTCATCCCCTACCCCTCAAGACCAGAAACCTTAATTTATCTTAAAAATGGTTGAAATCCCCACCCCTAAACCATATATTGTACTACTCATGGTTACAAGACGAGTTGAATGCAATATGCATCTTAGCCCTGGGGGTCATCCCCACCCCCTCAAAATCAGAAACCTTATTTTATCTTAAAAATGGTTGGAATCCCCACCCCTAAACCATATATTGTACAACTCATGGTTACAAGACCAGTTGTATGCAATATACATCTTACCCTTGGGGGTCATCCCCACCCCCACAAAATCAGAAACCTTATTTTATCTTAAAAATGGTTGGAATCCCCACCCCTAAACCATATATTGTACTACTCATGGTTACAAGACGAGTTGAATGCAATATACATCTTAGCCCTGGGGGTCATCCCCACCCCCCTCAAAATCAGAAACCTTATTTTATCTTAAAAATGGTTGGAATCCCCACCCCTAAACCATATATTGTACTACTCATGGTTACAAGACAAGTTGAATGTACTATACATCTTAGCCCTGGGGATCATCCCCACCCCCTCAAAATCAGAAACCTTATTTTATCTTAAAATGGTTCAGATCCCTTCCCCAAAACTATATATTACCTTATTCCTTCCTTGTTGAAGCACATATCTGTAGGTAACTACATGTATTATGTACCATAGCTCTTAATTTGCCACCTTGATGATCCCTAAAAAATGTTAAAAAAACTATGGGTATGGAAGGGGAGACATCAGTTTTAGCGTGCTAAAACAGTCCAGCATGCTGGACTCCTGTGACAACAGTACCTCTAGTTTCAATCAGATTCAGGTAGATGAGTCTAAAGCTCAGTGATAGAAGTTTAAAATTTCTAAATAGTCTAACAATACAAAATTGTGCACATGATTGCTTTTTGGAAAAAAGCATGTTGTATCATGTATTGTGTATGTAACTGTTATCTTTAATTGGTGTGAAACATGTAGATTATTGTATTATATCCTATTGGTATAATACAAATGAATCTGATCGGTCTGGTCATTTTCCAGACATGACCGGGGAAATTTTTATTTATCCGGTTATGGAAAGGGTCAAATGGACATCCAAAATTTCAATTTTTAGTTCGTCTCAATGAAGTTGAGGGAGACTCATGACCCATATTACACGGTTGACTGGCTTGTAAGTTTTATGTCAGAAATCAGTTTTAACATACAGAATGACCTACAATCATATTACTTGGGTTGAGGATGCATCTCGGGGAGTAATACAGCCTCCCACCAAATTTAAGTCACTCTGACCTACTTATTGCGCTTCATTGACTTAGGTTAAGTTTTACGTCCTAGTTTAGTTCTCTGACACCAATGGACCTACAAGGGTTAAGTGAGGTCACTCACAGTTCTAGTTACAATTTGCAATACATGTATCTGAAGAAAGTAATGAATTTATTGTATTATTCACAGACAATATTTTACAGCACTTATAGTTACTCTGATATATTGAGGTCAACTTCTGGTCAAACAAAATGACCTTCTTGATATATTTGGGTCAGGTGATATTGAGGTCGGGTCAATATGTAGGTAGGAAAATACAGTTTGTGAATATGTCTGCTTTCAAGAAGGATATATATAAAATTGTGAATTTCTGGATATACTAATTCTATTGGATTTAAAATGTGATAAAAGAGTGATTTATTAATACATGTAGTATCTCGGGTTAAGTGTTTAGTTAGCTCTTTCTTTTTGCAGACAGTGGTCGAAATTTGGTTATACAGGATCCATTGATCAGATCAAGAGAACTGTTTATTTCAAGTTCAACGGATACCTACCCTGTAAAATCTTTAAGGTAAGTTTTATGTTGGTTAAAAATCATAAGACATATCAAACATGTAGGAGCTGTTTTTCAGCCAATTTAACAGTCTATCGACCAGTGTTTTCATTTTCAACATTTTATGGTTTTCATTGTTTTTACCGGTCAAAGAAAACTTCCTCCTCCTTTAGTATTTATGATTTCAGTCTTCAGACGTTTAGCAATTAAGGTCCTTAGAAGGTTCTTTTTCAGAATTATGTCTGATGACCTGGACTCTTAACCAAGATGGCCACCACAGTCAAACTTAGTTTAATATAGGACCCTATAGGAAAATTCATTTCAAAAACTTTTTGTCTGAAACTATTGAGGTAATTGGAACTATATTTGGCAGCAATGGTCCTTTAATGGTCATCTTCCAGAATTGTGACCGCTGACCCGGACTGTCAACCAAGATGGCCGCCACAGTTGAACATACTTTAACATAGGACCTTACAGAAAATTCATTTAAAAATCTAGTCTGAAACTACTTAGCCAACTGGAACTAAACTTGGCAGAATTAATCCTCAGATGGTCCTCTTTTAGAATTTTGTCCGATCACCTGGATTGTCAACCAAGATGGCCGCCATAGCCGAACTTAGTTTAACATAATCTTCTTGCCTGAAACCACTGAGCCAGTTGAACCCGACTTGGCAGCAATGGTCTTTAGATGGTCCTCTTCAAGAAATATGTCTAATGACTCAAACTGTCAACCCAGATGGCTGCCACATCTGAACATAGTTTAACATAGGACCCTATGGGAAAATTCATTTAAAAATGTTCTTGTCTGATACCACTTGGCCAATTGGAACCAAACATGGCAGCAAAGGTTCTTAGCTGATCCTCTATCAGAAATATGTCTAATGACCCAGACTGTCAACCAAGATCGCTGCCACATCCGAACTTAGATTAACATAGGACCCTATGAGAAAATTCATTAAAAATTCTTCTTGTCTGAAACCACCAGGGCAATTGGAACCTGCGACTTGGCAGCAATGGTCCTTAACTGGTCATCTTTCAGAACTGTGTCCAATGACCCTGGCTGTGAACCTAGATGGCATCCACAGCTGAACTTAATTTGATATAGGAAAGACCCTATGAGAAAATTCATTTAGAAATCTTCTTGTCTGAAAGGTGTTTATTAGAAGTCCTCCTAATAAAATATCAGTTTGATTGAAGTTGTACAACTTACAGAAGTTATTTATCTTTATTGATAAATTCAGGGTTTTTAAGGTTTAGCTCAAAAACTATGAAAGAAACAACACGGGTATAGATTACAAATAGGTTCCAAATTAATTTCTATCTACTCTGCGAATAACTAACCTTGCAAAATGTGTAAGTCACTACTGGACTTTTAATGTCAATTGTTATCTATTTACACTGTTTTCAACATATATTGTTATAATATACGATATATATGTGTAATTCAGTTGTGATTAAGCCCTAAAATGTTGAAAACCAACACAATAATCCAAAAATTTGAAGAGCAAATTAAAAAAGTGCCAAAATGACCAAAAGGGGTAAAGCCAAAATCATCTGAGGACAGAGCTATGCACGAGGGAGACGATCCTTAGTTTTCACAAATTTTACGTTTTTGCGCTAGTATCGAAATACTAGTATCTGAGTTGGGGATGCTCTTAGGGACTAATTCATTTGACCTAATATTTCCAAACCCAATATATACTACCATTTATAAAAATTAAGTTAATTGAAAGATGTACCCTCTCTGGAGTCTAATTTATAAACTACATTAGATATTTCACACTTTATTTGTGCATGAAATGTAAATTCAAATTATTCTTCTGTGAAGAGGATTTTATCACAGTCTCCCTGGTGATTAATAAAACATCTTGTTTAAGATTTCAATCATACTCAGGGTTTCAAAGGAATATTGATTTATATATCAAATACTTTTAAATTGATATTTCATTTATACTCCTGATAATATGGCCTTTTGCATGATCAGATGATATCATATAAAGTGTCAAGAAGTTTGTAGTAAACTAATTATACAGATAATGTTTTTGATTCTTATAATAATTGATTTAAAATGGGGGACAAACAATAATTTTATTAGAAAGTAACAGAAATCTGTCATGATTTTATAATTCCTGCAAAACTGAACACGAGTGACGAAGCGAAAGTTCATATGAGGACTGCGGCATTAACCATACTATACCTGCAGTCCTCAAGATTATCCTTTACCTCATTGAAGTACTTTACTACAAGAAGACATATAGTAAATAGTCCATAGTAAAAAGCATGCTAACGTAAACATTTTATGATTAATTGTCACTAAATTAAATTTAGCTTCAGCATGGTGGTAAAATTTTTTTAGGAATTTCTTTTTGGATATTATCAAATCAGTTAAAAATATTTATTTATTTATAATTGAATAAGAATGAAGATGACTTTATTGTGCTAAATTTAGGTTTATGGATGTCAATTTTAATTTTACTGTGGCAGACATCAGTTTTCCTTACACTGTTATGCACCTATAAAATACGTTGCACTGTATTGGATCAGTTTTTGATAAATGACAGTCCAAGAACTGCTGAAGCCTTTGACAGAAAGACCAAACTATTTCTGAAAATGAAGTTGTAAGAAAAGAAATAAGTGTACTTTGCAAAACATTTTGTTGAAAATGGTAATGTAACCTGATAAATAAAATACAGAAGCAATAAGAATTTTTACAATTTATTGGATTATTTTACAAATCTAAGATTCATGGTAATAATATATAAATGATGCATACACTATACCACAGTTGTTTAGATATGACAGAAGAATTCGCTTTGTCCTAACATTGGTTGATGTATGAATTTTGTTATAGGGGCAAGTGTAAAGTCCAGCATTTTCAAGATATCTTCTCAGTGAAGGATTTCCAAGTGGGGAAAGATAACTTTTTTTATGTGTTAGAATATAATCCAAAGACCAAAAGACTGGCAACCACGCAGGGGGAAATTAGAGTTGGATCGAGCCATCAGGTATGAAAACTGTCACATAAATTCACATATCAATGATATTTACATAAGGAAAAATAAAAAAAATGCATGTGTTTAGGGTTTAATACTTCTAAATTTAAAGTATATAGCAATAAGTTTTTCTTTATAGCTTACCTGGCCATGTGAGCTTTTGCCATCACTTTGGGTCTGTCTGTCATCCGTCTGTCCATTCAAAATTAGAGAAAATCTCCTCTGAAACCGCTCAGCCAATTGGCACCAAACTTTTGGGGAATGATCCTTAAGTGGCCCCTTTCCAAAAATGTGTCCAGCATCTCCAACAGAATGGCTGCTGTGACTAAAAATAGAAAAAAGGGGGGATGAATTTCAAAAATCTTATTTTATGAAACCACATGGCAAATTGGAACCAGACTTGGCAGAAAATGTTCTTAGGAGGTCCTCTTTCAGAAATTTGTCCAATGACCCAGACTGTCAGCCAAGATGGCCGTGGCACCTGAACTTATCTTTACATAGGTACCTATGGGAAAATTCATTTAAAAATCTTCTTGTGTAAAACCACTAAGCCTATTGGAACCAAACTTGGCAGAAATGGACCTTAGGTGGTCCCCTTTCAGAAATGTGTCCGATGACCCGGAATATCAACAGCACCACAGCGGAACTTAGTTAAACATAGGACACTAGGTGAAAATTCATTAAAAAATCATTTTGTCTTAAATCACAGAGCCAATTGGAACCAAACTTTGGGGAAATGGTCCTTAAATGATCCTCTTTCAGATTTGCGTCTGATGACCTAGCATGTCAACAAAGATGGCTGCCACAGTCGAACTTAGTTTAACATAGGACCCAATGGGAAAATTCATTAAAAAATCTTCTTGTATGAAAGCACTCAGCATTGACTATTGATTAAATTGGAACCAAACTTGGCAGAAATGGTTATTAGATTGTCATCTTTCAGAATTATGTCCAATAATACAGACTTTTGTTTCTTAGGTGATTTTATGGCTGTTGATTTGCAAATTGAATCCAGGTGAACAATACAGGACCCTGGGAGCCTCTAGTTTCAATTTGCCTGGGAGGAAAATTTTTGTTTTTAACTGCTTGTACAAAAATTTCAATTAAAATGTTGGATAGGCACACAAATTAGTATCAATAAATAAACGCCAACACATAATATTTATTTAGCCTAATCCATATCATATTTATAATCTCATTATCATTAGTTATCAGACAATAACAACAATAGTCGATATATATCCCAGTCCATATTAAACAACAAATCACAGAAACTTAGTGATTATCATTTGCTCTACTGGTACACTAGCATTAGATAGAATAAGTTTGTATGGGGTTTCAACTGAATGGTGTGACTGTTTTTATACTCCTGCCCCAAAAGGGGGGTATACTATTTTACCTATGTGGTTCCATGCGTGTGTTCATGCATCCGTCTGTCCGTAACTAAATTTTTCACCACACTTTTATCTGCATTTAATTATTACAGCCGCTCGATATTTTTTCACAATCCTATGCAACATCAACTTCTTGTTTGACGACTTCGTTTATTTTTCAACCTGATGGTTTTGGATACATTTTTTGGACCAAGGTGACATCAATTTCCTGTTTGATGACTGTTTATTTTTTTACCTGATGGTTTTGGATACATTTTTTGGACCAAGGTGACATCAATTTCCTGTTTGACGACTGTTTATTTTTTTACCTGATGGTTTTGGATACATTTTTTGGACCAAGGTGACATCAATTTCCTGTTTGACGACTGTTTATTTTTTTACCTTATGGTTTTGGATACATTTATCTCCACTTCAATGGGGACATGTATGAATGCTGTCCTTTTTACAGTGGTGATTTTAAATCTTTGAACAATTTAATCACAAAAATCCATTTCAAGCCTTTTATTGGTCAATTTATATATATTTTATAAACAGCTTGTCTTTATTTATGCTATTTTGAAATTGAAAACGTTTCAGCTGAAATTGATATAAGCAGACAACTCTTTATATTGAGATATGTTCAACTGAGGCGTCATTAAACCAGTTATTTTATGATATCCCAAGGCATATTGATCGATTTTATTACGAGTACCCTACAAGATATGGTTATTATATATTTCCTATAAATTATCGTACTAGTTAAGGGTTTGATAATATCTGGGATTTGTTATAACATAGAGAATAATAGATTTGTCAGATTGATAGGAAAATCTTACTGTATTGATATCAACAAAAGATTTTCCAAACACACTTCATTTGAATATTAGTCGGGTAAAGAGCTGAATAATTCCTGTTGAGTATTTAGTCATTGATTTTGTCTGGAATCTTACTATATATATGTTTTCATGACAGTTATAAATACCTGTGTTTATCACAGATATGCACTGTTTTGTAGGATTCAGAATTGATTTTGACACTTGATTTTTGAAACAGTGAAATAAAGCAGAGAGCATTTATAGACTTTCCATAAACTGCTTATATAAATCATTAAATTTTCATGGCTGTGTTAATTAAATTTTATGCATACATGATTGATCCACATGAATGTGACCTTCTATTATTGTTTTCTAATGCATATTCAATTGTTGATGACACCCTTTTGTTATCAAATCTAACACTATAATGAACCAAGTATTGTCTTTTTCTAAATATATTGTCTTGTCCTCCGTGTTCACCTTGGCTGGGTGAACCAGTAATTGTACACCAGAAGTTTGTTTGAAGTCCTACAATCCAGGTAAAATATGTTACCTGTGTTTATCAGGTATTTATAAAGTTGATTTTGTGTTTAAACACCTTAGATAAATTGTTGAAGTGACTTTTAAGCTTGTTATACAGACACAAACAAAGGACATTTGAAATGAAAGATAAAGTAAACATAATGAGAAAAGTTAAGAAGTAACAATGAAAAATACAAGAAAGATTGATCCATGACATTAAATTTATTTTTTGTTATCAGTGTTTTATTCCAGTTAGATTTTTATTGAACTGACATTAAATAAACTAATCATTAATAATACTCCACTTGTTTATACAGTGGATATAAACTCTAAGCAGGGAATAGAAAGGTGTTAAGAATAACGCATTAAAATAATGTGCCATAACTTAGGCCATGTACATTTACATTACGAAGTCAGATACACTATTGTTGCACAAAAAACTTAAGACAGTTTTTGTTGAGCTAATTATAACTTGACAGTTGTATAGGTAGTCTAAATAATGCCCAAAATATTGTTGAAAATTTTCTGTTTCATTATAAAACTTTTAACATTCTTATAGTACACCGTGTAATATTTTCCCCTTGGCTAGTATGACAAAATCCATCTGAATGCTGTTTTAAGCATTATTATACTTTATGTAAATTTTTCTACTTTTGATGCATTTTCATTGGTTTACAAGAACGTGGTATTTTACTCGATCACCCGCTGGAAAGAAACAGCGGGTGACAATTTTTATTATGTCACCCGCTTATGATCTACATATAAAATTCAAGACATTCAGTATAATAAAATAAATAACAAATTTCTAAGAGGTAGACGGAGTATATTGTAACCCCTCTGAAAACATTGTCAAACCTCTGCTTGGCCTCAGTTGACCATGTTTTTTTCGGGGTTACAGTATACTCTATCACCCTCTTAGAAATGTATTATTTATATATTATTACTGTGGGTAATGTTGTAGCGTAAAATTTACAAGTCCATAAAAAATGGTAGTTCCGTTTCCGGTTTCCGGTTTGTCTTTCATATTTTACGCTGTTTACTGTAAATTTCGCAAGTCGTCGTAAAATTCACAAGCTAGTTAGAAACAAAAACTATTCTGTTAATTTTAAAATATATACAAAGGACTACAAACCATTTACACAATAATTGAATGAATTAGTACTTACTTGTAACTTATGAATGAATGAATTTTTTTTGGTTTTTTTTGGGGGGGAGGGGAGGGGGACTGTTGGCGCTGTCCGAGGGATCTGCAAAATTAAAGATTAGCCAAGCCATAAATTAACAGGTGTATGGAATATGGTAGAATTAAAATAGGTCTAGATTTATAACATTCAATGAAAAGTCGTGAATAAATCTACAAGAAGAAAAATAATAACTTGCTCAAAGCCACAATGAACATGCAATACTGAATTGCTCAGCAACATACAGTAAAAGGCCCTGTTATTCATCACTTCTATAAGACTTACAATCAATATAGTATATCATTAAACATGATTTCAGGCCTCACGCCACGTCAAAACCAGGGCACATGTGAGGGTTGCCCACCTCAAGCCATTAAATTTTTTTTTCAATACACATGCCCGACAATGGATATGAAATGCATCAGAAATCATTATACCTCAACTGTATATTAATATAAGAAATCTTTATACTCTCAATAGGGTTTAATCAATCATCATCTAAAAATATATCAAATCCCATCAGAGTTACATATTTATGTCATAAAAATTGCAAGTATGCCCCTTGGTCTCAAAATATCTATGTGTATGAACATGAAATACTACAAAAAGTAATTATTATACCACACTATGTATTAGTAAAGGGAAATAAAATACTTCTCGACATATTTTGGTCATTTATTGTCCAAATATATACCAAATCCCATTAGAGTCACAAATCTTAGGCCGTAAAAATTGCAAGTCTCCCTATTGCTCTCCTTATGGCTTTCAAAATATCAATGTGTATGACCATGTAATGCTTCAGAAATTCATTATTATACCAAATTTGGTATTAATAAAAGAAATTTATATACTTCTTGACAAACTTTGGTCAAATATTGTCCAAAAATATACCAAATTCCATCAGATTTACCTATCTTAAACAGTAAAAATTGCAAGTCTCTAACTGGGTTTCAAAATATATATGTGTATAGACATGAAATGCATCAGAAATTAATTATTATACCACACTATGTACCGGTATTTATAAAGGAAATTAATATACTTCTCAATGTTTTGGTCAAGCATCATTCAAAAATATACCATAATCCCATCAGAGTCAAATGAGGCCATAATAAATGCAAGTTTCCTCTTGTGTTTCAAAATATTAACATGTTTGGATATGAAATGTTTCAGAAATTCATTATTAAACCCGACTCTGTATTAATAAAGGGAAATTACATACTTTTCAACATATTTTGGTCAATTTTCATCCAGATATATACCAAATTCCACCAGAATCAAAATTCTTAGGCTGTAAAAAATGCAAGTCTCCCCTTGATTTTCAAAATATCAACATGTTTGGACATGAAAGGTTTCAGAAATTCATCATTATACCCGACTGTATTAATAAGGGAATTTATATACTCCTCAACATATTTTGGTCATTTATCATTCAAACATATACCAAATTCCACCAGAATCAAAATTCTTAGGCTGTAAAAAATGCAAGTCTCCCAATGATTTTCAAAATATCAACATGTATGGCATTTTTACGGCCTAAGATATGGAATTCGGATGGGAATTTTTATATTTTTGGACAATGAATGACCAAAATAAGTTGAGAAGTATATTATTTCCCTTTAGTAATACATAGTGAGGTATAATAATTAATTTCTGAAGCTTTTTAAGTCCATACGTCTATGTATTTTGAGACCAAAGGAAAGACTTGCAATTTTTACGGCCTAAGATTTTTAACTCGGATGGGATTTGGAATATTTTTGAACAATAAATGACCAAAATATGTTGAGAAGTATACTACTTCCCTTTATTAATATATAGTGAGGTATAATAATTAATTTCTGATGATTTTTAAGTCCATATATCTAGATATTTTGAGACCCAAGGACAGACTTGCAATTTTTATGGCCTAAGATTTGTAACTAGGATGGGATTTGGAATATTTTTGAACAATAAATGACAAACATATGTTGAAAAGTATATTATTTCCCTTTATTAATACATAGTGAGGTATAAGGATTTATTTCTGAAGCGTTTCATGTCCATACACCTATAAATTTAGTGACTCAAGAGGAGAATTTTGTCGAGCTAAGATATGTAATCTGTCAAGTATTAAATTTGTTCTAATATTTAGAAATTTCTATGGTTACTCACATAATTTGTTTAAGACCTTATATTATGTACTTATACCATACAAGAAATTGTGTTCATTGAATTATTGAAATGTGGGGAAAAAAATTTAATATATGATAAGAATACAGGAATTTCAATAGTGTTAATGTTTCATAGACAGTAAGGTATACTTTTTGCCATAAAGAAAACATTTTATAAGCAAATTTGATAAAATTTGGTAAAACATTTGCAAATGTATTGTATTTAGGATATACAAGATGTCCTACAGTTTAGATAAAAGAATTGAAAATAATTATCCTTCTTGTATTGACAAAACTGAGCAATTTAAGGCATTTCATGCATGAAGTCTGTCATGTATTAAAACTGTTCTTAAATTTTGAAAGTTCTATGGTTTTTGATATAAATTGAAACAAAACCTTGCTTATATTATGTACTTATACCATACAAGTTGTCAAGTTAATTGAATCATTGCAAATGTAAGAAAAAAACTTATAATATACGACAAAAATACAGTAATTCCAATAGTGTTAATGTTTCATAGACAGTAAGGTACAATGTGTGCTTTAAAGCAATTTTTTTGTGTAAATTTATAAAAATATGGTAATAAAAAATGTTGGTGTCCTATGTGTTATGAGAATGAGAAAAATTAAAATGTCCAATGAAATAGAGTAAGCAAAAAAGTGTTTGTCCCCATGGCCTTTTGAACAGGTGTCAATCCCCTGATAAATTTTGCCCGGTCCCTAACTACAGTTTGATGGAGATATATTCAAAAGTGATGAAATCTGTATTAAAGTCGAAAGGCTAGATTTTTCATGGCTCTTGAAGTTGATGAAAATGTATGCAATGGCTAAAATGCAAAAGAAGCCAAAAACAGCATGCTAGGTGGCTAACACGATGACATTAAGCAAATTGTGATGGCAGAAATGTTTTACATACAATTTCTTAATTGTGAAGAGTACACATGTACTACATTCAACTGGATACTTGTCACATAGTGTACATGCATGATCCCTTCTTGGGTACAGGCAGAGATGGGGAAAGGAAAAATGTTTTTTAAGTTTATCCTATTGTTGATATCACTTGATATATTTTTATTTCTATATCTGATAATTTAATTACCATTAATCAATTTATGTATGAAATAATAGCTGTACTTGCCTTATTTTGGCCAAGTAAACAACTACAGTACAATAAATTAACATATTAAATTCTACTTTGACCACTATAAGACACAGCTATCAACTGTATTTTATTCGTGTTTATAAAAGCCCTGATAATCTACAATTCTTTTAAATTACATATGCAGTCAGTACACATAAATGAGTTCCCGCTTAGAAATTTTCCTATAAATTAGATATAAAACCACAATTTTTCAAATTTTGTCCTCAGGTTATTAAACATTCGGGAATTAATCTTGAGTTATTTGCTCAAATGTTGGTTAACAGTATATTTTCCTATCAATTGTTAATATAACGGAAACGGTTTGTGAAAGTGAAACTTCCAATTTTTACACAGGAAGTGCTTTAAATATTTGCACATGCGTGCTTGCATTTTTTACAAAACTTGCGATTTTTACGATACAACATCCTATCAGATATTCATTTCACACCCCTAACACACATTTTGTGTATATGTATTCACATTACAATTTATTTAACTATAAGATATTGTGTAATATTCTTGTGTGAAATCCCAATGTCTGCCGTACATAACCCAATGAAATTGTACCCAAAACCATGTTACAGCCTGCAGAATGTTGAAAGCAAAATATTTCATCCATATTTGGATAACGTGTGCTATGTCTGAGCGTAATACACATGAACCATATTAGGTGATCATGAGGTCACCAAATTTCATTCATGTTTGTAACATGCAACATTGTTAAATCATAAACCTTTGGAGAACTCCTTGATCACATCAACCTTTGGAGAAGCCCTTGATCACATAACCTTCAGAGAACTCCTTGATCACATTAACCTTTGGAGAACTCCTTAATCACATTAACCTTTGGAGAAGTCCTTGATCACATTAACCTTTGGAGAACTCCTTGATCGCATTAACCTTTGGAGAAGTCCTCGATCACATTAACCTTTGGAGTACTCCTCGATCACATTAACCTTTGGAGAACTCCTCGATCACATTAACCTTTGGAGAAGTCCTCGATCACATTAACGTTTGGAGAAGTCCTCGTCACATTAACCTTTGAAGAAGTCATACATAACTTTTTATTATGGATAAATCCTTGGTCACATTAACCTTTGGATAAGTCCTTGATCACATTAACAACAAATATCATATAGCAGATAACATTTATTTATTTGCAAAACATAAAACCCTGACGGGTTCAGCAAATACAAATGAAAAATGACAAACATAAAACATATAAGAACAAAATGATTCAACATGTAAATGAATTATATATAATTAAAATAGATATTAGTGACCAGTGTGGACCTTATTTTCGAAATTCAATTGATTGCTTTATATAGTCGACAACGCTGGGCAAGATATCTGATATAGGGTCAAGAACGATTTTAAGTCTCTCTATTGAACTAAGCTGGTTAAAATTGGGATAAAACCTTTCGATTTTACGTAACAAAATATTTCGTATCTCATTACTTGTTTTACAGGTAAAGAAAAAGTGATGTTCATCATCTAGTGTTTTACAAATTTTACAAACTCTTTCTTCTCTGGGAACTTTTTTATAGCGACCTACTTCTATTTCTAAATTGTGGTCACTAATGCGAAATTTAGTAAGCACTTTGCGGCTATTGAAATTTTTTAAATTTGTTAAATAATCCTCCATCTTTATTTCATTTTTAATTTTACTATAGATAAAAAGTTTAGAATTTTCATCTATTTTGTTAAGTTTTTCTATTATAATTTTATCATATTGTTGTTTTACAATCAATTTTACAGATTTTTTAATTGGATTTTTAATAAGATTAAAGGGCCTGTCTTCTTCCATAAGATCCTCTTCATTAAGGTCAAATTCATCAAGTACTTCTTTAGCAAAAGTATACCAAGAATAAATGCCTTCTTGTGACAATGTCTTGTTCACTAGAAGTGCATCTATAACACTCATCGTATGTAAAAAATATTACATTTTTGTTCTGTTTCTTCATCTCTGATGTACAACATAAATTGTCCATCTTGTGTATATACAGATAGATCTTAACGTATGCATGGTTGAAGATGAGTTCCATTTTATTATAAAATGTCAATTTCTAAAGGAACCTAGAAATACCCTCTTCAATAAGTTAATAGAGGTTATTCCTTCCTTTTCAGATATGAATGATTGTGACAAATTTAAATTTATTATAGGTCATAATGATCTCGATATATGTGAAATATGTATATCTGGGGTGTATGATATGTGTAAATTAAATAATAGCTTAAAAGAACTGTTTTAATCTCCACATGAGATTGACATGTACAAGTACATAGAAGTTATCTTCTGTTTGGACACCTCCTTAGAAAGATAGACCTTTTACATATATGTATTTTTATCTTCTCAATATATATGATGCATTTTGATCTTTTCGATATTTGTCTGTTTTTGTTTGTGTTGTCTTTAGTGATAATTCATTTATCTTGGATTTCAAACCAATAAAGAATATGAATTTTACAAAGACCAAATAAAGCCATTTAGACTGTCCTTTACTGTGTACATTAAATGTCCAGAAGCCTTTGTCAGGAGCCAAATCTGGGTCAATACATTGTTTTCTGATTGAAATATTGTTTAGGAAATGTTACAAATAAGTTATGACTCAGTGCTAACACCTCATCGTACAATGATTTTGTCCACTGTCTAAATTTCCAGGGTACTTGAGGCTGGGTCATAACTTATAGCAGCATCTTCCATTGATGTTATATTTTAGAAACCTAGATTAGATTTCTACTCACAGAGCATGTATATACTTGTCAGGCATGACCAGGCTAATTTGTTGCACTGAGTAATAATATTTGCCCTGCAGGTTATATTCCACCTATTAGGATATTAAGTTGTAGAATATCTTGGAAATTGCTCAGATTCTTATCCATAAACCATAGAATAGAGAGTGGAAACGGGGAATGTGTCAAAGAGACAACAACCTAACCAAAGAGCAGAAAATACATGTATATATATTCTTGATATGCGTGACAAAATAATGCACTGTTGGGTGTTTTATGCAGGAGTCATTCAGTAGCTTTTAAATAATTGGGATCACTTCTCTAGAAGCATATTTGTCAGAATAAATTTCTTTATAATCATTAATTGATCTTTATAGGCTCGTTTACCTGTGTGTCAACAAAATGTGCCTCCATCACAGATGCCGGAGAAAACAGAAACATGGGAGGTCCCTAAGTGGAGGCCAATGCATGTGGTTGATGGAGATCTGATGATGTACCTCAGAGCTGCCAGGTTTGTTTTATATACTTTTATATACATATACCTGGTGTTTGATGTACTTTGGTGTTTCTCAAAGATGTACCTTAGTGGTCAAAGGTGAATTTCCCAGTGGATTCACCTCAGTGCTGACAGGTTTGTTTCCCAGAAGATATACCTCCATGCTGAGAAGTTTGTTTCCCAAAAGATGTATGTCAGTACTGACAGGTTTGTTTCCCCATAGATGTTCTGGGAATCAGTCTGTCTAGACTAACTTTGCCAATCTTCATGAAACATGATGTGCTAACAAGGATTGAGTTTTTTCTGAGTTATGGCCCTTTGGAGTCAGGTATTGTACTCACCTTGTCATTGCAACTACTCTGACATAGTTTGTTATATATACAGATGAAACTTGGTGCAATGTTTGATCAACTGTGCAGATGTGCATGTGGATGGGGATTTTCCAGTCCATTTAGTTTTTACCTGATCTATTGCCCTTTGGACTTTGAAATTTTTGACATTGTTTGATATTCCATTTGCCATTGGAACTTCTCTGAAACCACTTAAGACCACACCTTGGATGGCCCACTTTCAAAAGTTTGTCTAGTATCCTGTTACTAAAAATAGAAAAATGGGGGGATGCATTTTAATTTTTTTTATGAAACTACATGGCCAGATGGAACTAAAGTTTGCTGAAATGGTTCATATGAAGTAAACTTTCAAAATATGTCCGATAACCTGGAGTGCAAACCAAGATGGCTGCCACAGCCAAATTAGTTTAACATAGGACCCTATTGGAAAATTCTATTTAAAAATCCTCTTGTCTGAAACCACTTGTCCAATTTGAACCAGACTTCGTAGCAAAAGTCCTGAGATGATTTTCTTTTAGACTTGTGTCTGATGACCCAGACTGACAACAAAGATGGCTACTACAGTCAAACTTAGGTTACTTTAGGACCCTTTGGGAAAATTCATTCAAATATCTTTTTGTCTAAAAACTTGGTACATTTGTTAAATGCATAAGAAACTTGTTGCATTGTTAGATCCTAGTGTGCAGACCTGCATGTGGATAGTATGTTCCAGTCCATAGAGTTTTTCCCAAGTTATGGTGCTTTCGAATTTGAAATTTTTGACATTGAATAGTTAACACCTTGTCATTGCAACTTCTCAGAAGTGGTTTGTTATATATATATAAAAACAGATGCATTGTTAGATCCTTGTGTTCAGATATGCATGTGGCATGTGTGGGGACAGA
Organism: Mytilisepta virgata; assembly: GCA_028015205.1. Taxonomy (NCBI): domain Eukaryota; kingdom Metazoa; phylum Mollusca; class Bivalvia; order Mytilida; family Mytilidae; genus Mytilisepta; species Mytilisepta virgata. The sequence goes on from CM051511.1 coordinate 42,197,423, forward strand.
GATGCAGATGTTTTTTTCTTGCTGGACCCTGATATTTTTTGACAGACGTAAGTAAATTTAGAAAAAATAAACACTTAGCTATGATGAACCTTTGAATTCTATGATAGAAATGATTCATTATTAGCTCACCTGGCCCAAAGGGCAATGTGAGCTATTGCCATCTTTTTGCTTCCGTCATTGTAAACTTTCCTTCAAAGATCTTCTCCTCTGAAACCACTGGGCCGATTGGAACAAAACTTGGCATGGTCCTTGGATGGTCCTCTTTAAGAATTTTTTTCTGATGACCCCACCCTTTATCAAAGATGTCCGCCTGAACCGAACATAGTTTAACTTAGGATCCAATGGGAAATTTACTTAAATATCTTTTTGTCTGAAACCTTTTGGTCAGTTTAAAAAAAACTTGGCTGCAATGGTCCTTAGGTGGTCCTCTTTCAGAATGTATCAGATAACCCCACCTGCCATACAAGATGGCCACCAGAACCAAATGTATTGTAACATAGGAGCTTATGTATTCTTTTGATCATAAGTGGCAATTAGGTCGTTCACGAGTTCCACGAAATTTCAACATGTTCAAAAATATAGCATCTCGGTGGAGTCGGATAGCATCTCTGCGACTTGGATAGGATCTCGGCGAATTCTGATAGCGTCTTGGTGCCGAGATGCTAAGAGGGCCCAGGGAGAACACTGAATGGGAAAATTAACTGAAAGATGTTCTTCATAATGGTTCTTCCTAAACAGGAACATTCTAGTTATAGTACAGTAGTGTATACAAATTCTTTGGAGGGATCAAATTGTTTACTGAGAACCAAATAATGAATATTACAAAAAATAAAGCAATTAGATAGTTAATTTTTATTAAACCCATTAGGTTGGGGCCAATAGAAATGACTTCACAAATCGTCAGTTTGCTGGTCCTAACAATTTTCTGCCCCTTGGGCCGACAAATAGTTGCATCTTTGTGGGCAGGATGTTTTAGTCTGTTGAATATTGCCTTTTATCTTTAGTTAATGGTGTGTATATTGTCATTACGATTACTTTAACATAGATTGTACACATAGAAGTATCTTCAATCAAAGAAGCTTTTGCAAAAGTTCATTTCCACTTGATAGGTTACTTTCAGATTTAATACAGATTGTATTTCCATGTGTCCTGGGGAAAGGGTGGGTGCATTAGTCATGCTCTGAGGACAGTTTTAGCTTAATATTTCCAGAAATATCTTAATTTTATAACAGTACAATTTGGAATATGAATTTCATGGCTAGTACCAATATACCGACAACGTAGCTGGTAATACCCTCTGGGACTTTAGTTCACCAGCAGAGGCATTTACAATAGGTATTCCATTCCTAATGATAACGTATATTTATAGGAGTGTAGCAGCATTTACTGGTATGTGTGATGGAGGATCTACAGACGATGGTTGTCAGGCAGCTTCCATGGATGTTACCACTATTAATGCTATGGATACTGTAAGTTTTCAGTCTATCAAATTAACATTTGTAACTCTCATTTGCATGGAGCTCTGTGTCCTTAGTTATGGTCTCCTGACTTTGAAATTTACATCTAAAAGTGCATGATAATATCAGTTTAACCACAGATGGTAAGTCAGTGATATTTGTTTTGATGTTTCATTAGCATAAGATCATCTCAATTACATGGAGGGCCCTTGGTGGCCGAGTGGTCTAGGTAGTTCATCATGACTACTTAATGAATACTTAAGATGTCAACATGAGGTTGTGAGTTTGAATCTCACCTGTGGCAGGATTGCCATTTTTCCTACCGAAGTTTGTGGTTCTCTCTGGGTACTCCGGCTTCTTCCTCCAATAAAAAATCTCTGCCGCTAAATAGCCTGCTGAAAACGGAGTAAAACCCCAACTAAATAAACAAACAATTACATGGAGATTATTTAGCTCAATCATAGTGCACTCACTTTTGAATTTTTGTAAACTTTGTATTTTAGATTTTTTGACTAAATCAGTTTAACAGCAACTGATATAGAAATTCAGAGATTTTTTAGACCCATTCCATCAGTAATGATTGGTTGACTTTGAAATATTTGCATATCAAACATACAAGAGTTTATGAATAGGAAGACAGTCTGCACCAAAAACTTTTCAAACAACTAGTCCATAGGACTAGCAGACAAAATGTTTCACTAGTCCAAAAAAAATAAGATTTATTTTTAATTATAGGTTTATAATTTTATTTATTCTTCATAATCCTTTAAGCTTCAGTATATTCATTATCCTCATCATCAGACCCAGAAAAAAGGCATACGACAAAACACCAAAATGCGTAAGAAAATTAAAGAAACTTTCTTTTAACATGTTGTTTCTACTTGTGAGCAGCAGCAATAATATTGACCAGTATTCTTCAGAACTTGCAAACATACATTACGATAGTTTACTCTTTCTTACCTCATGGTGTTTAGACTGATTCCGAACAAATCTCGCGAGAACTCGAATGACTGGTTCCTGAAATAAAAACGTCGAATGATAACAGTAATTTAATTAATGTTATGGCGGCGCTCCTAGATTAGAGGGATATACGGAAACAAGACAAGACTACAATTGTTTGTTTACAATAACAAATTACCGATTGAAATCTGTCACTCAAAATACATTAGGAAAAAGGAGGGGGGTATTTTTTTCTACTAGTCCGATTGGGCCAGTATCATAAGAAAATTACTAGTCCGAATCAAATCTACAAGTCTGGGGCATCGGACTAGTGGCCAACGTCGCAGACTGGGAAGATTTCTTTTAAGAATTTATACACAGATATTTTACCTGGTATATTATTCACTAATGAATGTCCTTAATAAACTCATATATCTAGATGCTGCCCAGTGTCAGTAGAATTTCTGAATCGTAAAGTTGACCATCCAACCCAACATCATTAATGTCATGGCATTAAACAGCTTGCAAATTTTAATGGCAAGATTTCTATAGAAATAAAAAGTACAACATTTGAATCTTTGTAGGGTTTTTCCAAAGGTAGTATCTTAAAGAGTGTAAAGCGAAGCCAAAATTACCAAATTACACAATAACAACCTCTTTTGATTTAAAAAACATTATTTATTTGTTCCTATTGACCTTTAAATTTTCAGTAAACCATTGGAAACAATTTTGCAGCTATTGTCTTAGATGGTCCTAGCCGCTTGACCTTCCCTTCCCTCCAAGATGGCCGCCACAGTTGAACATATTTTGACATAGGACCATATGGGAAAATTTATTTGAAAATCATTTTGTCTGAAACCAGTGAACCATTTGGAACCCAACTTTATAGCAGTGGTCTATCAGAATTGTATCCTATGACTTCACCAGCCATTCAAGATGTCAGCCACAAGCAAAGTTAATTTAAAATAGGACACAATTTAATAAATTCCGAAAAGATCTTATTGTCTAAAACCACTTAGCCAATTTGAACAAAAATTGGCAACAATGGTCCCTAGTTGGTCCTCTTTCACAATGCTGTCTGATGACCTGGCCCACCATCCATGATGGCAGCTACAGCCAGACTTAGTTTAACATAAAACCCTGTAGGAAAGTTTACTTTCAGGACTTTTTGTCTTAAACCATTAAGTCAGTTGTAACCAAAGTTAGCAGGAATGGCCCTTAAGTGCTCTCCTTTCAGAATTGTATCTGATAACTCTAGATCACCAACAAAGATGGCTGCCATAGTCAAACTTATGGGGAAATTCTTAGAAGATCCTCTTGTCTGACACCTCTTCAACAATTGCAAACCAACATTGCTAGCAATGGTCCTTAGGTGGTTCTCTTTCAGAATTGCTTCCATGTCCTAGATTGCAAACAAGCCTTATATTTTTTTATTCCCTATGTCAAGATGGATTGAATTTATAATCAGATGAAAATACAAAAATAGGGATAAAAATTGTTTGGTATATTTCTAAATTTACTACTGACAATGTTGATATTTTATTTCGACAGTTACACAGTCATAACTATGACACAGGGAAGGCATTGCAGGCACTTGTCAAATCTCCAGCGCTGCGAAGTATTGAAAAGAAATGGACAGATGAAGATTCGGTAAGGAATAAAATGGAATGCCTCTTAAGATAAATTTCAGTAATTTAAACATATTATCTTTGGAATCTAAGTCATAAAATATTAAAAGATATAGTTATACAGTTATTTCAGTTTACATTATTTCTGCAGAATAATAAAAACATTACCCTTTAGCTACCCCAGGGAAGTAATCAATATTAAACAAGATATAAATACAGACTGTTCATTGGAACTGTGTCCCAAGACATGAGTTATAATGGTAGAATATTGGTATTTAGAAGTAACCCTGGGTAATGGTTTTCAGTATATGTGCCAATTCTTCTGTTTGATAAGCAATTACTGTTCAATCAGTCATCATCCACAGGAAGATTGGCAGTTTATTGAAAAAGCTGTTAACACAGTTTGTAGGAAAGTTATGATTATAAAGTGGATTTTTGTTAATGTGTAGATTTACCAGTTGTATTTTGCTACTTGGAGAATAAAAAGGTGATTATTTATTTTACAATTAGTGAGACATACAAGCTTTTACATAAAATAGCTTAACTTATATCAGCACTAGAAAATACCCTGTAAAGTTCTGTTACATTTTTGTCTCGGTTGCAATCATTGTCAATGATACCTTTCTGCTGGTAAACCTTTTTAGCTCACGTGGTTCAAATGGTCATGTGAGCTATTGCTGTCACTTGTTGTCCCCTTTAAAATCCTCTTGTCTGAAACCATTTGGCCAATTTGAATCTAACTTGCCAGCATTTGTGCTTATATGGTTGTCTTTCAGATCCAAAATGGCCACAAGGCCCAGTCATGGTTTAACATCGGACCCAACTGGAAAATTCACTATAATGATAAATTATTCTTATCTGAAACCAACCCAACTTGGCAGCAGTGCTCCTTACATGCTCCTCTAAGGGAAATGTATCTGAGATGGCTGCCAGTTTAAAAAAGGACCCTATGGGATTTCGCTTAAAAATATTCTTGTCCAAAACCATTTGGCCAGATCTCTAAAAGAAGTGAACTAATTGGAACCCAACTTGCCAGCAGTGCTCCCTACATGGTCCTTCTGTCATGATTATGTTTGATGACCCTTGGCAGCAGTGGTCCTTAGATGGTTGTCTATCAGGATTATATCTGATAACCTCACCCACCGTCCAATGTTGCGACCACTGGCAAGCTTAGTTTAAGATTGAACCCTATCACAAACAGTCATTGAGTACACAGGCCAAACATTTAGTCTGCGCACACTTGTTTGTCACTGAATATACCATCTTCTTCATGTTATGGTATCAGATTTTTTTTCTGTTTTTTTTTCTTTTTTTTGCAATCTAGATTGCCTATTATGTTTCTTATTGTACATAGTAATTTGGATACAGCATTTCCACTTTTTAGCTCACCATGTGAGCTTTTGCCATCATTTGGCATCCTTTGTCAGGGGTTAACTTTTCCTTTAAAGATCTTTTCTTCTGACACCATTGGGCCAATTGGGACCAAACTTTGGTTGAATTGTCCTTGGGTTGCTTCTTCCAGATTTGTGACTATAAATAGAACTAGAGGCTCTCAAGAGCTTGTATCGCTCACCTGGATTTAACTTTTCATCCGGTGCAGGACTAAAAATTTAAGTGTTGCAGTCAATTTTGATGGTTTTTTTTGTAGGGTTCTATGTTAAACAAAGTTCGGCTGTGGCAGCCATCTCGGTTGACAGTCCATGTCTCTAAAAGAGAACCATCTAAGGACCATTACTGCTAAGTGGTTTCAGACGGGTCCTATGTTAAACTACATTCAGCTGTAGCGGCCATCTTGGTTCACAGTCCATGAAATCAGACATATGTCTGAAAGAGGACCTCCTAAGGACCATTGCTGCCAAATCATGTTCCAATTCGTGATTTCAGACAAGGAAATTTTTCAATGAATTTTCCCAAAGGGCCCTTTTGTTAAATTAAGTTCGGCTGTACAGCCATCTTGGTAGACATCTTGGTGATCAGACACAATTCTGAAAGAGGACCATCTATGGACCATTACTACCAAATATAGTTCTTTTTGGCTTAGTGGTTTCAGACAAGAAGATTTTTGAGTGAATTTCCCATAAGGTCAAAGGTTAAACTAAGTTTGACTGTGGTGGCCATCTTGATTCGAATTCCACGAAATCTGACACATTTCTGAAAGAGGACCTCCTAAGGACCATTGCTGTGAAGTCTGGTTTCAATTGGTCAATTGGTTTCTGACAATTAGATTTTTCAATGAATTTTCCATAAGGGCCCTATTTTAAACTAAGTTCGGTTGTGGCAGCCATGTTGTTTGACAGTCTGGTTCATCAGACACAATTCTGAAAGAGGACTGTCTAAGGACCATTGCTACCAGGCCTTGTTCTAATTGGCTTAGTGGTTTCAGAAAATAAGATTTTTAAATGAATATTCCTAGAGGGTCCTATGTTAAATTAAGTTTGGCTAAGGCAGCCCTCTTGGTTATCAGTCCGGGTCATTGGACACATATTTCTGAAAAAGAATATCCTAAGGACCATTACTGCCAAGTTTGGTTCCAATTGTCTCAGTAGTTTCATAGAAGATTTTTGAAATTCATCCCCCCTTTTTTCTATATTTAGTAACGGTAGCCATGTCGGTTGGAAGTTGGGGATGCCAGACATAAATTTGGAAGGGGACCTCCCAAGACCATTCCAACAAATTTTGGTCCCAATTGGCCGTGTGGCTTCAGAGAAGAAGATCTTTAAAGGGAAAAAACTCCTATAAGGGGTCAATCAATGATTTTGGTCATGTTGACTTATTTGTAGATCTTATTTTGTTGTTTACAGTTGTCTTTATCTATAATAATATTCAAGATAATAACCTAAAACTGTAAGTTTGTAAAGTTATTTCTGTATTTAAGGGCCTCATTCGCCCAGCTCTGGTATCACTACTAACAATTACTACAGATAAAAAATGTGGTCATGTGTGTTGGACTGATTTAATTGACAAGAATTGACAAGAATTACTGCTTTCTATCAATAAAAACTGTCTGCCATGATATAACAAATCCTGTGGCCTGAAAACTCCAATAAACCAAGATGGAAAAGATAAAAAAAAATGCTGAAGGGTTCATATAATTTCAGAGTTCCCACTCTCTTCCAGATATGAAATTCCAGGATTTTTTCAGGATTTTTTTCAGTTTATGAGAAGTTTTGTGGTAGAACTATGCTATGATGAACTATATTAAGCAAATTGACTGAATATGATTGAAACTTAATGGAACATTGACCTGCACTACTTCTACAAACCCATTGCAGATTTAGATTCAACGTTATCAATTCGTCCCAATTATATTTCATCCCTTGTCGTTTGCTTATTGTATACCCTTTATTAACACATCTGGACCAAAGGGCCATGTGAGCTATTGCCAACACTTGGCATCCGTTGTCATCATTATCATCGTAAACTTTCCTTTGAAACCACTGGGCCAATTGGAAAAAAAGGTGGCAGCAGTGGTCCTGAGGTAGTCCTATTTAGCACACCTGGCCATGTGTGCTTATGTCATCACTTTGCTTCCTCTTCCATCATCCGTAAACTTTTCATATTTTCATCTTCTCCTCTGAAATTACTTGGCAGATGGTAACCAAACTTGGTAGGAATGATGTATGGAAGGACCTGTACAAATGATCCACCATTGGTTATGGTTGGATGAACAACATGGCTGCCAGAGGCCATTTTTATTGGCCAATTTTCAAAAATCCCACTGAACTACAGCATGAAATGTTTTGAAACTGCATGATTTATGACAACAATAACCTCTACAAACGATCCACTTTTGGTTGAGATTGATCTGCTCAACAGACAGCTGCGGCTGTTCAAAGTTTCCAATGAAAACATATGGGAAAAGACTTTTTTGTCAATTGCCAAAGAACTAATGGGCAGATTGTAACCAAAGTTGGCAGAAATGATGTATGGAAGGAACTCTACAACTCTCTACCTTTGGCTATGGTTGGATGAACAACATGGCTGCCAAAGACCATCTTTGGTTTTGATTGGCCAATTTTCCTTTGTAGGATTGATGACAAATATACCCTCTTCAAACTTTCCACTTTCGGTTGAAGTTCATCAGGTCAACCGACAGCTGCGGCTGTTCAAAGTTTCCATTGAATCCATATGTGAAAAGACCTTCATCATTTCCTCAGGAACTAAGGGGCAGACTTTAACTAAAGCTGGCAAGTATCTCATATGGAAGGAATGATCCACTTTTTTTCAGGTAAAAGGTCAAATATTAAGGTTACTTTGGTATTTTGTGTTTCTTTAAAAGCCTTGTGGATACAGAAGAGCTTTCATTTTATAATGATCTAATATAAGCCAGGTGAACTCAGGTGGGCCTCTAGTTCAGAATTTTATCCAATGTCCCTTCCCACCATCCAAGATGGCCAACAGAGCCAAACATAGTTTAACATAGGACCTTCTAAGAAAATTCAGTGAAAGATCTTCTTGATTGAAACCAATGAACAATTTGGCAAAACCAGTGAGCTAATTAAAATTTGACAGCAATTTTTCAGCTTGGAAGTCATTTTGGACATAGTCAAACAATTTATTCTGCAAATGATTTTCAGGTGAGCAATACAGGCTCCTGGGAGCCTCTAGTTATTATTTGGACGAGTAAATCTAAGGATGAGTTTATTCTCAGTACAAGGCAAGCAACACAAAATTGATAAATTGCATAAAACCTCCGGTGGTTAAAACATTACGCTTTCAATAAAGATTTCAAGGGTAAATCCCGGATTTTGAGCTTTTTTTTCAATGAAATTTTCCGTCTGAACATATAAAACAAGATTCCTGGCTATTTCTTGTTTTCCCAGATGTGTGGCACCCTGTAATTTTCTCCTGACTTTAATGATTTTACAAGTATGAAATTATATTCCTGGACAACCTTGCTTGACTACCTGAATGTTGATAGATTTTGATTAGAATGTTTTATGTAATGTGCACTGGTGGTTTTTCTATGTCCAGAAGTCTGCTAATCAGGACAACAGACAAAAATATACATATTTTTCACAGAGGGTTTGCAAGTTTTCAAGATGATAATGCAGTTTAATTATAAAAATGTTTACACATTGGATTTTGTTGTTAGGCAAGGTTTGTGAAATCTTCATCACAAAGTTACCTAGTTTGATATACAAATCAGAAAATAATACAAACACTCCAATGATTTTATAAGTATTGTATAATGATGTCTACTGCTTTTATTCACAAGGATTGTTAGCAATGAAGAAATATTTACAAATAACGTGCGTAAATCTGAAAAATCTAAAATAGTCATTTTTGAAATTTTGAAAATTACCATAGAATTGTACAGACTTTCAGGCATTTTATAGTGGAATTTCATAATTTTATCCATAGTCCCATACCCAGAGTGTTAGAAATCAGCTGTTTATACAATATAACAAATATTATATGGGACAGTGTTATTATTGTATTGACGAAGGAAGATATTGTTTTATCTGGTGTGAGAATACTCTAGACTTCAAAAAGTCTTTTGTTGTATGCCCTTTGTCTACTTTCATATAAAAGGAATCTATTCCTCATCTCTTGGATGCCTTTTGTCAACCTTTATATAAGTTTAAAAGGAACCTGTTCCTAGTCCTTCGGATGCCCTTTGTCAACCTTTGTATAAAGGGTACCAGTTCCTTGTCTCTTGGATACACTTTGTCAACCTTTGTATAAAGGGTACCTGTTCCTAGTCCTTCGGATGCCCTTTGTCAACCTTTGTATAAAGGGTACCAGTTCCTTGTCTCTTGGATACACTTTGTCAACCTTTGTATAAAGGGTACCTGTTCCTTGTCTGTTGGATGCCCTTTGTCAACCTTTGTATAAAGGGTATCAGTTCCTTGTCTCTTGGATGTCCTTTGTCAACCTTTGTATAAAGGGTACCTGTTCCTTGTCTCTTGGATGCTCTTTGTCAACCTTTTTATAAAGGGTACCTGTTCCTCATCCCTTGGATACCCTTTGTAAACCTTTGTAAGAAGGGTACTAGTTCCTCATCTCTTGGATGCCCTTTGTCAACATTTGTATAAAGGGTACCAGTTCCTCGTCCCCTGGATACCCTTTATCAACGTTTGTATAAAAGGAACCTGTTCCTCGTCCTTGGATGCCCTTTGTCACCTTTATATAAAGTTCGAAATTCCTCGTCCCCTGGATGCCCTTTGTCAACGTTTGTATAAAGGGTACCTGTTCCTGACCGCTAGGATTTCAAGAAACTAGGGTCTTTTGTGATATTTTTACAATCTTTCCCTGAAAAATCAAACAATGTTCTTGGTGTGGTCATATTTCAAGTTGTTTGCAGAAAATGGGAAAAATTTCCGACTTGGTTGACATTTTAGGCAGTTTAATCATTGGAAAAGCTAATTAATTAACTATGACAAAAGTGAATAAATAATACCGTATTTTAAAATAGCTTTTATTGCCAAAAACAAAATTCCAGTTTATATGGTGCACAAACTTTTTTAATGCCTCATTTTATTTGTCAGGTGTATAAGAAGTTAAAATAATCTATAATTAAAGGGAAAAAGAAATGAAAATTGAGAAATCTTCATATTAATGACATTTTTATTTGTTTTTTTTCAGAAAAGATTTGTTAAAGGCCTTCGTCAGTATGGCAAAAACTTTTTCAAGATCAGAAAGGAACTTCTGCCACATAAAGAAACGGTAAGTAACATTTACAGTAGAACTTCGTTGGGTCGAACTCCAAGGGACCCTAGAATTCTGTTTGAGTTATCGGTAGTTCGAGTTACTGAAATTTGTTCAGTTAGGAAAAATTGCCAGAACCATCAGAATACGAGTTGGCATAGCTAATCATAATCACGAAATATTTCTAAATTAAAATGTAACAGGTTAATCACTAATCAAAAGTTATCGTGACATCTTTATTATCTGGGACTATTATACTAACTATAATAGTCCCAGTTATTATGTTGAACAGTAAATATTTACCTGTCAGATTCATCCATTTGTATTAAACTTGTGATTGTTAGAATAAGTATCAGGCAACAAGATTGTCCATTTAATTATAGAGTTCTAGTTTTCATTGGTAAAATACAATTTTTTTGTAATTGTTGGGACCAACATTTTTGTTTGACTTTTGGAGAAATCGGTCTTCGAGAAACCAGGGGCTTTTTCAATATGAAAATAATGGGAAAATTGATTGGACTTTCAAAACAGTTCGAGCCATCATTGGTGTGCAAGCGATCCGAGTTCGAGCCACTGAAGTCCGACTGTATATATGTGTGTATATTTGCTTGCTTGTGGTGGTGTTTTACACAGTAAAGTGATAAAGAAACAGTGGGCAACATTATATAAATAACACATTTCTAAGAGGGTGATGGAGTATATTGTAACAACAAGAAAACATTGTCATCAGAGGCGAAGCAAAGTTCTCAATGTTTTCAGAGGGGTTACAATGTACTCCGTCACTCTCTTAGAAATTTGCTATTTATTTTATTATACTGGATGTCTTGATTTTACAACCAGGTGACAGTACAGTAAAACCTGACTTGAGCGACCTCTCGAATGAATGACCACCTGGCTTTAACGACCGGTTTTTTGCTGCACGAACGTTTTTTTTCTCATTAAAACAACCCTGTGGACGACCACCTGTCAAACGCGACAAACGACCACTATTTTCAGTACCAAAAACGTATTTGTACCTGTTCTGAACGACCAAGGTAAAATCGCGTTTGTTAATTTTTTAACCAGAAGTAACACGAATCTTTAGGGGAAAGTAAAAAGAAAGAAAACACTTTAATCGTTCAGTTTATTTAGTTAATTGATCCATGGACTAAAAATGTAAGATTTTTTGGGCTTATCAATTTTTAATAAAAGTTATTTTTACATTTTGCACACGTGATTTGTTTGGTTACAGTCTGTTGATTATCATTCGTGATCTCTCGGGAGGGTTCCTATGAATCATCGTTTACTCCCAAAACGAACATTTTAATCGATTTTACATATAAGCTGATCTAATTAATTTAGGTCTGGGATGATTAAGAGACAGGTGAGTAGATTTAATAAGTTAAATTAAAAAGTGTCAGTTTGTAAAAGTTTTCAATAGGTAACAAGTGTTTGACAAAATGGCTTCAGCTATTAAAAAAGAAAAGTTTTGACACTTCAAGATCGAATTGCCGTGATTGAAAAATGAGAAAAGGGTGAAAGTGCATGCAACATTTTAGCGTTGGGAAGACCTAAATCCAAAGTATAAAGAAAAGGACAATATTAAGACAGAATAACAAAATGGTTTTCAGTTGGAACGAAAGTATGTTAAAGCTAGACGAATGTTATATGGTGATTTAAATGAACGTGTATGGAACTGGTTTTGTTCAACGCGAAGTAAAAACATTCCTATAACTGGAAAATTGATTCAAGAGAAAGCAATCATTGTTTCTCTAGAAACAGGGCATGATGACTTTACAGCTTCCATTGGGTGGCTTGACAGTTTTAAGAATCGTTACAATATTAAGTCTAGCGTATTTATCAAATATAAAAGATATGGTGGACACATGTTTGAAGGGATTAACAGTAAATGTCAGTTTCTCAGTTCCGGTTCTGGTTCATTACTTCTTTTGATTGGTTGATTGATTGATTTTTTGGGCTGACCTCTTATGAGAGACCACTTTTGCTTGGCAGAAGGTGTGGTCTCTCAAGACAGGTTTTACTGTATAAAAATTTTCACCCGCTGTTTGTTTTCCAGAGGGTGATCGAGTAAAATACAACACTCTTGTAAACCAATGAAACAGCATTAAAAGTAGAGAAATTTACATAAAGTATAATAAATATATATGTATGTTTGTTTATTTGTTTGTGGTGGTGTAATACACAGTTAAGTTTGATTGTCTTACTATACAATTAATTTAACAATAGAACCATGCATTATGTCTTGAACTTGCAAATCTTATTAGCTCACCTGGCCCAAAGGTCCATGTGAGCTATTGTCATCACTTGGTGTCCGGCGTCGTCCGTCATCGTCGTAAACTTCCCTTTAAAGATCACCTTCTCTGAAACCACTGTACCAATTGGAACAAAACTTGGCAGCAATGGTTCTCTCTTGGAAATATATCCAATGACCCCGCCCATCATCCAAGATAACCACCAGAGCTGAACTTAGTTTAACTTTGGACCCTATTGGAAATTTACTTAAAGATCTTCTTGTCTGAAACCATTTTGCCAATTGGAACAAAACTTAGCAGCAATGGTCCTTTGGTGGTCCTCTTTTGGAGCTAAATCCGATTACCCTTGTTTGAAACCAGTGAGCCGATTAGAACTTGACAGCAATGCCATTCAAAATGGACATAGTCCAGGTGAGCGATACAGGGAGCCACTAGTTTTAATTTATGAGTCTTTACGCTATCACTTTACCTATTAAGAATGACATATTTATATAATAATAACATAAATATTCTAGTGGAAAGTATTTCTTAAATGTCTTTTATTTTCATCTCTGTCAGTGACTTTTACTAGCATTTCTGCTTGGTCTACAAACAAAGGTGTAGTTTTTAGCTCACCCAGTCATCTGTCTGTCCATCGACTTTCTGTCACTCCGTCAACCTGTTCACATTTCAATCTTATTTTAAATAAAATGCTCCGCTGGGCGCAGCTAGATACGACCGCAGATGTCGAACCCTGAATAGTTGGGGCAATTATGAACACAACATTCAAGCTTGATACAATACTGAATTTGGATTGTGAATAAATATTTGACACAGCATAGGTTTCTGACACAGAATGAATGTTGTCTAAGAACTTAAAAATTTTTAATTTACCTATTCAAACCATATCAGTATTATTTGTTTTTATATATAAATCAGAAATAACCAATTTAAAATTTAAAATTGGGCACACATATCAATTTCTTGCTATTGCGCAATACTGTGCAATTGAAAATTTCTTCAAATATTTGACACATAATAGGTTTCTGACACAGAATAACTGAAATCAAAGAACTTAGAATTGGTCATATGATTTGAATTTATATTCAATTTTTTGCTTCTTGTGCAATACAATATGCTGTGGAGAATTGCCCCCCCCCCAAAAAAAATAATAATTTACCCCTTTTTTAGCTTTTGTGCAATACACTATGAAGTTGCACATTGACCCCCCCTCCCAAAAAAAAAAACAAAAAACAATAAAATTTATTGTAACCCCCCCCCCCTTTTTTTTGCTAAAATAAATTTGAAATTTTCTTTTTAATTTATGAAATATGAAATGAGAAAAAAATTACCCCCTCCCCAATTTCTCATTTACCCCCCCTCCCCTAAATTTTGTTTTCAACCCCCCCCTCCCCCCCCCCCCCATTTCTTTATACTTTGCAACCATAACAGCCCATTTAAATACACCATAACATATTAAAATAGAAAATGACATCATAGTCATGGTTGGCAAATTTTAAATATACATAATTTAAAAGCAGTTTAGATAAGATAAACAAAAAAGCTTCATCAGCACATTTTATATTGTCAAATTTACAATGAAGTTCATTAGGGTTATTGGCAAATTTCCAATGGAATTTGTTAATAATAAAGTTTTGATAACAGGGCACACATATCAATTTCTTGCTATTGCGCAATACTGTGCAATTGAATATTTCTTCAAATATTTGACACATAATAGGTTTCTGACACAGAATAACTGAAATAAAGAACTTAGTATTGGTCATATGATTTGAATTTATATTCAATTTTTTGCTTCTTGTGCAATACAATATGCTGTGGAGAATTGCCCCCCCCCCCCCCCCCCCGCCCCCCCCCCCCCCCCCCCCCCCCCCGAAAAAAAATTTTGATTTGGACCAACTTGAAAACTGGGCCCATAATAAAAAAACAAAGTACATGTTTAGATTCAGCATATCAAAGAACCCCAAGAATTAAATTTTTGTTAAAATCAAACTAAGTTTAATTTTGGACCCTTTGGACCTTAATGTAGACCAATTTAAAAACGGGACCAAAAATTAAAAATCTAAATGCACGGTTAGATTCGGCATATAAAAGAACCCCAATAGTTCAATTTTCGATGAAATCAAACAAAGTTTAATTTTGGACCCCGATTTGGACCAACTTGAAAACTGGGCCCATAATAAAAAAACTAAGTACATGTTTAGATTCAGCATATCAAAGAACCCCAACAATTCAATTTTTGTTAAAATCAAACTAAGTTTAATTTTGGACCCTTTGGACCTAGTGTAGACCAATTTGAAAACGGGACCAAAAATTAAGAATCTAAATGCACGGTTAGATTCGGCATATCAAAGAACCCCAATCGTTAAATTTTCAATGAAATCAAACAAAGTTTAATTTTGGACCCTTTTGGCCCCTAATTCCTAAACTGTTGGGACCAAAACTCCAAAAATCAATCCCAACCTTCCTTTTGTGGTCATAAACCTTGTGTTTAAATTTCATAGATTTCTATTTACTTATACTAAAGTTATTGTGCAAAAACCAAGAAAAATGCTTATTTGGGCCCTTTTTTAGCCCCTAATTCCTAAACTGTTGGGACCAAAACTCCCAAAAACAATCCCAACCTTCCTTTTGTGGTCATAAACCTTGTGTTAAAATTTCATAGATTTCTATTTACTTATACTAGAGTTATTGTGTGAAAACCAGGAAAAATGCTTATTGGGCCCTTTTTTGGCCCCTGATTCTTAAACTGTTGGGACCAAAACTCCCAAAATCAATCCCAACCTTCCTTTTGTGGTCATAAACCTTGTGTTTAAATTTCATAGATTTCTATTAACTTATACTAAAGTTATAGTGCGAAAACCAAATGTCTTCGGACGACGACGCAGACGACGACGACGACGCCAACGTCATACCAATATACGACCGCAAAAATTTTGCGGTCGTATAAAAATCAGTGAACCAAATGGAACCAAACTTGGCAGAATTGATCCTGGGAAGGTCCTTTACAGAATGTGTAATTTTGGTTCCAATCGAATATTCAACATGGCTGCCAGGCCCAATGATGTGTTCTTATTGGCTGAAATTTTTTAAAAAATCTTCTTTTCAGACACCACAAGACTAAATGATTTTCTACTTTGAAGGAATGTTTGTTAGATGGTACTCTACAAAATTTGTAACTTTGGTGCTGATTGGAAATCCAAGCTGGCTGCCACTGGTTGACATAGTTAACATAGGACCTTATGGGAAATACAAACAACTTCTTCTTTGAAACTGTTTGATAGATTGAATTAATAATATGCCTGAATGATTGTATTAAGGTCCTGTACTAAATTTTTGTAATTTTGATGAAAAATTCCAGATGGCTACCACTGCAGAACATAGTTGACAAAGTACCCAATGTTTCATAAATCTTCTTGCTTTAACAGTGGATACAATAGGCCTTACATTTTCTAATGGGCTAATAGAAGCCAGGTGAGCCTCTAATTATGATAGGCTGACAATATCTACATATTACAATTGTATTATACAAACAAAGGTGTAGTTTTTATGATATCCTGACAATATCTACATATTACAATTGTAGTCTAAAAACAAAGGTAGCATGGTGAATATCACATTAGATATCCAACTGTGACAATAGTGAACACAAGTTATCAAAGTTCATATGGCTCCACCCAAAAAAAATTCTCATGCAAATGTTTTGTTGGTTACTGTGTGGTGACTGCTTAGAACCGTCCCCCCAAATGCCCTGCCCTTTTTCCAATGCACCCCTCTGCCCTCTGCAATAAGTATAATATAAAAAACAACAAAACACTTTATAAATACACATAAACAATACTGAATTAATTGAAATTGAATTAAAGAATGCTGGGAACCTCATAGTACTTTTAAAAGGGCATTAGATAAGTAAATAATTGATATTTCTTAAAAGTTGTCTTGATCTTGTTTGCCCTTTTCAGACCCAGAAATGTATTAAAGTGCTCATTATCCTCAGTATAAGCCCCTCTGGCCTTAAATCCTAGCTGGAACACTGGTTATGGATATAATCTTTACAACAAAGTACTAATTATTATTTTGTCAGGGGGATTAGTCATCCATCAGACTTTCTGTGTCCATCCTTAAATTTCTTTCACAGTACTTGGGCAATTTGGTAGACTGATACATGAGAGGAAATTAAGGTTTATATTCCTATATGAAGTGTTGGAGCTTCAGAAACCTATAGTAATATATCAAATATATTTCACCATTATAGTCCTCTAGTACTGTACAACACAATTCAGCAACACTTGGGTTGCTGTGACCTACATTTCATGCTTCAGTGACTTTTGTTAAGTTTTGCATTTAGCTCCATTTCTCAGAAACCTATAGTAATATATCAATGATATTTCACCACTACAGTCTTCTTGTATAGTACAGGGCAGTTCAGCAACACTTGGGTCAGTATGAACTACATTTCATGCTTCAGTGACTTTGGTTAAGTTTTGTGTTTAGGTTCATTTCTCAGAAACGTATAGTAATACATGTATATCAATGATATTTCACCACTACAGTACTCCTGTATAGTACAAGACAGTTCAGCAATCTGTATTGTTTTTATGGTGGGGCATCCATGTCTTATAGACAGATTTTCTAGTAATTTTAGATTTACTTAATTCACTGGATCTAAAAGCTTTACTTGTTCATACATAATTCTAATAATAAATGGACATTAAGGATGAACATGTATACTAAATCCTTCAGTGAGATTTTTAGCTTAAGAATTGAAAATATAATGTTTATTATAACTTTCAATATTGTGATTAAGCATGAAAGAAGTTTAAGAAAAAAACCACAGTTAACATGAAATTGATTAAACTCTGATATATTTATAATAAATCTATTCCTGCGGCCTTTTTGATTTGTTCAATCATTTAGAAATAACAAGTAGATAAAAGGAGATCAAGGGTTCTAACCAGACAACATCTGCAATCAAAGTATACCATTATTTTTTTGTAAAGTCATACTGTATATAAAATGGAACATTTCAGTAATGCATGAAATTAACCTGATGGTAAAAGATTGTAAACAAGTAAAAATTGCCCAATGTTTTGACATTTCTATCGATATTCAATTATTTTTTTTCTTCATAAAAATTAATTCATAATTAAACTTCAAACTTGGTGAATTTTTTATACACATATGAAAATTGGTGCATTTGGAGGACTATGCCAGAAAATGGACCAAACGTGAACAAGAGCCACTAGATTCGCTTTCAGAGTGGGTTAAAGCTATGAGATCTTGATTCAAGTCCAAATTGATAAACTTAGGTCTATGAATAAAAAAGGAATATCATTCTTCAGCAACCCTGATGCTGCCAAGACATTGTCTGCCATTCATGACAAATATGTTGTTGTTCCTGCAGATAAGGCCCCTAATAACATCGTTTTTGTATGCAAAAGCTACTATATTCAATGCATGATCAATGAACTAGGGATTGCTAATTCACTTGGCAATCCTACCTATAAAGCTACTACACTTTCAAAGGAAAAAATAACCGAAAATCATAGATCGGTCTTATTGTGATTTGGTATTTCCATCAAAGATTATGATTGTGAACTTCCTACCTTGTACTGGGTACCCAAGTTACATAAGTGTGTCCATACAAACAACGTTTTATAGCTGGATCTGCCGAGTGTTCCACCAAACCATTGTCTCAACTTTTGTATTACAAGCTATTCAAGAAGTGGTATCAATCAAATGTGGATATTTAAAGAACTCCAAAGACTTAAAGGATATTTTACGATCTCGGTCCATTTCAGTCTGTAACAGCATAAAAACTCTCTACCCTCTATACCACCATTCCTCATTCACTACTGAAGGTGAAGTTGAAAGATCTAATCTATTGATGCTTTCAAAATTAAATGGTAGCAGCAGATACACATACCTTGTCATTGGTAGATATAAATCATACTTCGTTAAAAACCACTCTAAATCTAACAAAAAAAAAATACAGAGGACAAACTTGTAAATTTATGATCTACAACATATTTGTTCAATTTGGTGGAATGTTGGCATTCCTATGGGCACTAATTGTGCGCCACTCCTGGCTGACTTGTTCCTTTACTCATATGAGGCAGACTTCCTTGACGGGGTTAAGGAAAAACAGAAGTTAGCCCGTACCTATATAGCTGATGTTTTATCACTCAACAATTCACATTTTGGGAATTTATTACATCTCATCTATCCCAATGAGCTTGAAATTAAGGATACCACAGACACTGCAAAGTCTGCATCTTATCTTGACCTTCACCTCGAAATTGACAAACCAGAGGAAGGCTGAATACAAAACTTTACAAGAAACAGGATGACTTTGACTTTCCCAATTTTGAGCGGCAACATTCCATAAGCGGGGGCATACAGAGTGTATATTTCACAACTGATACGTTATTCAAGAGCTTGCAACATATACGTTGCCATATACATTGACTTCCTGGACAGAGCCTGGCTCCTGACAGAAAAATGTAAATGGACCTGTTCCACTGTGGTTGTCCCTTTCTCATACCGGATTTGACATGGGCAGCATGGTGGGTGTCCTGCAGGAAGTAAAGACTGGTAACTCTTCATGAGCACTTGAGTCTAACCCCAGTTTTTTGGTGGGTTTCCATGTTGTTCATATGTTTTTAGCTAACCTGGCCTAAAAGGCCACATGAGCTTTTCTCATCACTTGGCGTCCGTCGTCGTCTGGTGTCTGTCGTCGTTAACAATTTTTCAAACATCTTCTCCCCTGAAACTACGGAATGGATTTGGATAAAACTTAGCATGATTGTTCCTTAGGGTATCCTGCACAAAGTTACTGCTTCGATTTTTGATCCGTCAAAAAACATGGCCACTGTTACTAAAAATAGAACATAGGGGTCAAACAACAGTTTTTCGCAAGTATCTCAAAAATCATTAGGTTACGGCAAATTCTGTCAGGTTGAAAGTGTTCAGCATGATGAGAGCTACCTGTGTGCTTATTTTCGTGAAAATCTGTCAACTGATGTTAGAGTTATTGCCCTTTTTTGACATTTTTGGCTTTTTTTTTTATGTTATTATTTCAAAAATCTTCTCCTCTGAAACTACTGAATGGATTTGGATAAAACTTAGCATGATTGTTCATTAGGGTATCCTGCACAAAGTTTATGTTTAGATTTTTGATCCGTCGAAAAACATGGCCACTGTTACTAAAAATAGAACGTAGGGGTCAAACAACAGTTTTTCGCAACTATCTAAAAAATCATAAGGTAATGGCAAATTCTGGCAGGTTGAAAGTGTTCAGCATGATGAGAGCTACCTGTGTGCTTATTTTCGTGAAAATCTGTCAACTGATGTTAGAGTTATTGTCCTTTTTTGACATTTTTGGCTTTTTTTATGTTATTATTTCAAAAATCTTCTCTGAAACTATTCAAAATCAAATGAAACTTGGTATGATTGTTCCTTAGGGTATCCTGCAAAAAGTTAATGCTTGGATTTTTGATTGGTCGAAAAACATGTCCGCCCTTACTAAAAATAGAACATAGGGGTCAAAATGCTGTTTTTTGCTATTTTTTCGTGAATTATAGAAATAAAATGAAGAAAACTACTTTCAAGGCAAACATTGTATCCCGAGTTGAATGGTGATGATGAAAGTTTGTTTTGGACGGCCATTTTTAAAATGGCTGCCATTTTCCCGCCATTTTTTACACTTGCTCGGATTTCAACAATATTTGGTTTTCAAAGTAAACATGGTATCCTTAGTGAATGGTGATGATGAGAATGTTGTATAACAATGATTAAACTTCATAATATGTGAGCTTTTAATTGCCATCACTTGGCGTCTGTCATCATCGTTGTTAACAAATTTTCAAACATCTTCTCCTCTGAAACTACTAGTGGGATTTGGATTAAACTTAGCATGATTGTTCCTGCAATATTTCCTTTTCAAGTACAATAAAAAGCCTTAACCCACAATTTTCACATAACTTCTTTCAAACATTTTAAAAACGAAGACAACATATAGACCAAAAGATTTATACTTGTATTTGAAGATGAATTAAAGCTTGTATTTTGTATTGTGAATCATCAGATTGACCATGACTGTATCTTAATCAAGCGTAGGGAGAACTCGCGCCCATTTCTTTCGAGAGGGTCTTGAAAGGCTTTTAAAGGTATTTTCAGCATTTTACGTGACCTTTAATACTCATTTTAATTTACAACAAACATTAATATATTAATTTAGTTTATAGTGCATTGTTTGCCAGGTGAGCGATTCAGGCTCTTGAGAGCCTTTTGTTAGTTTTTGTCTTGCCTGCGACGAAAAGTCACGAAGGCAAGATATAGGTATTACTTTCAGGCGGCAGCCGTGGCGTAAACTTTTTTAAAACTTTAATAACTTTGTATATATAATATCTACAATTTAGATTTATGGTCCAATAGATAGCTTATTGTATAAGGTTTGCGACAGTATACTTTTCTTGTGACCCTGACATCATTTTCATGGTTCACTGACTTCATAAACATGAATGTAAAATCTGCATCTTAGTTTCATAGCCAACCATATCTGGTCAAAAAATAGTTCTTAGTGGGTACATGCCAGTCTGACAGCTGTCTCTGGACCTTGTCCTCAATTTCATGCTTGAGTGAATTTTGTCACATTTTTCACAATCAAGTCCATTTCTCAGCAGCTGTACTACATGTACATTTGTAGCTAGACCCGCTGTATTTGGTTGATAGAAAGTCCATTTATCAACAAATGTTATAAGTGTATTATATAAGACCCACCATTTTCGGTCTATGGATAGTTTGATACCTGTCAGCTTGCCTTGGACACAGTTTTAGGCTTAAATGACATGCATGAGCTTTTTCAGACAAATCATCGCCTGACCATTACTATTTCTTTTAACACATTTTCCTTTGACTTGCAATGTCGGGTATCAGATAATCATTATTCTGTGTCCATGTGCATATTCAGGTGAGACATGTAATATGTCCACTCTTGTTAAGTGTAGTGTTTGCATTGTTTTGGTCTTGTCTTCATTGTTCTCAGGAGTTTGTTAGTTGTTTTCGATTTTCCGCTACTTTGAATATCCCTTTGGTATTTCTTGACTTTACTTATTTAGATCTTAGAGATCTGGTCCTCTGGGCATTGAAATTTTTGACATTGTATGGTATACACCTTGTTGTTTGTAGAATACATGTGAGACCACAATGATAATGGAAGAAAGCATATATAATGAAAATTTAAATAAAGTGACATTCCTAACTGTTTTCATATCCAGCTATCGCCATCATCACGTGCCCTCTGGTAGTACATAGGTGTCAAGTAATGGCTATTGATTCATCAATACAAATCAGCGGGACGTGTTAATTTAATGTCAGTAACTTCTTTGTTATGGTGTGTTTGACAACATCCAACCCCTCATTTTATTGCTTATTCCTACATCATATTTAGATATGTACTTCAAATCGGTCCAGGGCATAAAATTTATGCTTCAAATCGCATTTGACTTTTTCACTTTTAACACCTAATAAAAACAGATCACATACGACTATTTTTTGCAATAGGACTCATGTTTGAAAAATAAATTTTGATAATTTCTTCTTACCCACAAAATAAAGGTAATATATGATAGAATATAATTATGAATATCAATTCAGTTTGGGCTCCATTTATCTTGCTACAATCTAAGGTTGAAATGTCTTAATTTTTGTCTCACCTGCAAAACATAGGAGTTGCTTTTCCAGTGTCGACCTTGTCGACGTATACATGTTAAGTTTTCCGCTTAAGTCAGTTCGATAGGAACTACTTGTGATGCGATCAATGATATTTTCTCTAAGGTTGCATTACTATTAGTACATCTTAGTTGTCGACCATTTTGAGCCCTGCCCCCTCCAGCGACTTTCAATTAATTATCAGTTTTCATTGTTAAGTTTTCTACTGAAGTTAGTTTGGTAAGAACTATTTGTGATAGATCAATGATATTTTGTTTAAAGTTGCATTACTACCAGTGCATCTCAGTTTGTTGACCATATCGAGGCCCTGCCCCCTAGTTCTTGGTCCAGTGACTTTCAAGTAATAAGCAATTTACAATGTTAAGTTTTCTGCTTATGTTAGTTTGATAGGAACTACTTGTGATAGATCAATGGCATTTTCGATAAAGCTGCAATACTATCAGTACATCATACTTGATGACCATTTCAAGGCCCTGCCTAGGTTATGGTCCAGCGACTTTCAATTATGCAATGTTGCTGTCCATCAGATTGTCTTTTTCAAATTTTCTCCTGGTAGGAGAGACATATCTCTGTGTCAACAGTTTATTTACGATTGTTGTGCAAGTATTCAAGATGGCGCCCATCCCAGTCAGTTTCAAACTTGCCAAAACAAAGTAAATATTGGTCGTACGAGCAAATAGAATTAATTATATAATTATCAAATGTTTACAATATACAAATACCAAAAAAGATAAATTATTAATTTAAAATAAATTAAAATGTTACTTATCTGACATTTGAAATTATAATTCATCTCTGCATTCAAATTTGTGATTCCCCCCTTACACACACACACTTTTTATACGACCGCAAAATTTTTGCGGTCGTATATTGGTATGACGTTGGCGTCGTCGTCGTCGTCGTCGTCCGTCGTCCGTCGGAGTCTGTAGACATTTGGTTTTCGCACTATAACTTTAGTATAAGTTAATAGAAATCTATGAAATTTAAACACAAGGTTTATGACCACAAAAGGAAGGTTGGGATTGATTTTGGGAGTTTTGGTCCCAACAGTTTAAGAATCAGGGGCCAAAAAAGGGCCCAATAAGCATTTTTCTTGGTTTTCGCACAATAACTCTAGTATAAGTAAATAGAAATCTATGAAATTTTAACACAAGGTTTATGACCACAAAAGGAAGGTTGGGATTGTTTTTGGGAGTTTTGGTCCCAACAGTTTAGGAATTAGGGGCTAAAAAAGGCCCAAATAAGCATTTGTCTTGGTTTTTGCACAATAACTTTAGTATAAGTAAATAGAAATCTATGAAATTTAAACACAAGGTTTATGACCACAAAAGGAAGGTTGGGATTGATTTTTGGAGTTTTGGTCCCAACAGTTTAGGAATTAGGGGCCAAAAGGGTCCAAAATTAAACTTTGTTTGATTTCATCGAAAATTGAACTATTGGGGTTCTTTGATATGCCGAATCTAACCGTGCATTTAGATTCTTAATTTTTGGTCCCGTTTTCAAATTGGTCTACATTAAGGTCCAAAGGGTCCAAAATTAAACTTAGTTTGATTTTAACAAAAATTGAATTCTTGGGGTTCTTTGATATGCTGAATCTAAACATGTACTTAGTTTTTTTTATTATGGGCCCAGTTTTCAAGTTGGTCCAAATCGGGGTCCAAAATTAAACTTTGTTTGATTTCATCGAAAATTGAACTATTGGGGTTCTTTGATATGCCGAATCTAACCGTGCATTTAGATTCTTAATTTTTGGTCCCGTTTTCAAATTGGTCTACATTAAGGTCCAAAGGGTCCAAAATTAAACTTAGTTTGATTTTAACAAAAATTGAATTCTTGGGGTTCTTTGATATGCTGAATCTAAACATGTACTTAGTTTTTTTATTATGGGCCCAGTTTTCAAGTTGGTCCAAATCGGGGTCCAAAATTAAAGCTAAAAAAGGGGTAAATTATTTTTTTTGGGGGGTGGGGGCAATTCTCCACAGCATATTGTATCGCACAAGAATTCAAAAATTGAATATAAATTCAAATCATATGACCAATTCTAAGTTCTTTATTTCAGTTATTCTGTTTTAGAAACCTATTATGTGTCAAATATTTCAAGAAATTTTCAATTACACAGTATTGTGCAATAGCAAGAATCAGTATAATTTAAACCAATTTACATTATTTACATTACAATTAAAGGATAACTTCAGTAACACCCAACAATGACTTCAATCCAAACATATATATTGAATAAACTTACAAATCAGAAATTTTAAAATTATATGATACTAACATACATACTACTGCTAACAATAAATTATGACTTAGAGCAAATATGACAACATGATTATAAAAATATGTACAAAGAGGGATAACTCTTTTTTTTATCTCAAATTTTGAATATGTGCTGATGAAGCTTTTTTGTTTATCTCATCTAAACTGCTTTTAAATTATGCATATTTAAAATTTGCCATCCATGACTATGATGTCATTTTCTATTTTAATACGTTATGGTGTATTTAAATGGGCTGTTATGGTTGCAAAGTATCAAGAGAAATGGGGGGGGGGGGGGGGTGAAAACAAAATTTAGGGGGGGGGAATGAGAAATTGGGGAGGGGGCAATTTTTTTCTCATTTCATAATTCATAAATTAAAAAGGAAATTTCAAATTTTTTTAGCAAAAAAGGGGGGGTTACAATAAATTTTATTGTTTTTTGTTGTTTTTTTTTTTGGGAGGGGGAGTCAATGTGCAACTTCATAGTGTATTGCACAAAAGCTAAAAAAGGGGTAATTTTTTTTTTTTTTTTTTTTTGGGGGGGGGGGCAATTCTCCACAGCATATTGTATTGCACAAGAAGCAAAAAATTGAATATAAATTGAAATCATATGACCAATTCTAAGTTCTTTGGTTTCAGTTATTCTGTGTCAGAAACCTATTATGTGTCAAAATATTTGAAGAAATTTTCAATTGCACAGTATTGCGCAATAGCAAGAAATTGATATGTGTGCCCAATTTTAAATTGGTTATTTCTGATTTATATATAAAAACAAAAAATACTGATATGGTTTGAATAGGTAAATTAAAAATTTTTAAGTTCTTAGACAACATTCATTCTGTGTCAGAAACCTATGCTGTGTCAAATATTTATTCACAATCCAAATTCAGTATTGTATCAAGCTTGAATGTTGTGTTCATAATTGCCCCAACTATTCAGGGTTCGACATCTGCGGTCGTATCTAGCTGCGCCCAGCGGAGCATTTTATTTTTATTAAAATGCTGCATTATTGAAAATTGTAGCATTAAAAAAATTTGAAATCCCACTGTTTTTGGTCAGCAAATGGTTTACATGTATACATACAAGGTACCTGTGTGTTGAAACAATAAACATCTGGACAGTCAAGGTACAATATACATGTCAAATTGGTTATATTATACCTACTGATTCTTTTCTCCTATATTTATCTAAGTCAGTCTGAAAATGTTCTTAGGTAGATATTTTGGGGGTTCAGAATTTTTTCCAGAAAAAACCCTACTTGTTTGGAAGGCGTAGGGGAATTATATCCGATACTCTGCCCCTCATCCAAGAGCCAGAGTCGTACATAGTTTAACATAGGACCCTATGTGGAATTTCATTAAAGGTCTTCTTCTCTAAAACCTCTTGGCCAGTTGGAACAAAACTTAGTAGCAATGGTCCTTACATAGTCCTCTTTCAGAATTATATCCCATCTACATGTACCATCCAAGATAGCTACCAGAGGTGAACATAGTTTGACATAGGACCCATTGGTAATTTACTGAAAGATCTTTTTGTCTGAAACCCCTTGGCCAGTTGGAACAAAAATTGACAGCAGTGGTCCTTAAGTTGCTCTCTTTCATAATTGGCCACTACAGCCAAACATAGTTAAACATAGTACTCTATGGGAAATTTACTTAAAGATCTTCTTGTCTAAAACCACAGGGCCATTCGGAACTAAAGTTAGCAGCAATAGTCCTTAGTTGGTCCTCTTTCAGAATGATATCCGATGACCCCACCCGTTATCCAAGATGGCTACCAAAGCCAAACATAGTTTAGCATAGGACCTAATGTGAAAAATCAATGATAGATTTTCTTGTTTGAACCAGTGAGCCAGTTGGCTTGACAGCAATGTTCCAAGGCTATCAGTCAAGATGGACATAGTCCAGGTGAGCGATACAGGCTCCTGGGAGCCTCTAGTTAATTATTGTCACCATTTCATACTTTGGAATTCTAATCAATGTGAAATGTTACTACATATTTAGAGAAAAATATTTTTAAAAGTGAAGATGAGGAGTACATGCTATAGTCAGTACAGAGTTATCGAACATGAAAAACACCGAAATAGTTGGATATGCATCAATATTTTATTGTTTCATAGATTTCATGGTCTCCTGCAGGCTATCTGTGGAATTGTAGACTGATATTTTTAAAAAAAAATTGTTTCTTTGTATTTAGTGAATTATCTGACATTTAATTTAATGGGTTCAGTATAGAAATTAGTAAGAAACAGAAATGCATTGATTTTTAGATAATTAGGTCAAAGATCAAGGTCACAGTGGTTGCAGATAGATTGAAATTTGCTGATGTTTGAGATGTTGTGTATAAAAGGGAAAATAAGTAAAACTGGCATTTTCTTGACATTTTATTGGATATATGGTACTCTTTAATCATACAGCTATCTTGAATAGAGTAGATATCTACCCAGGTTTTGTCATTGGGCTTTATCATAGGGTTGTAATAAAGAAACAACTTGATATTGTTAGAATGCATCCATCTAGAAACAATAGTTGTACCCTTGATAAGGAGAAAGATAGATATTGATCTGCTCTATCACTCTGTTTTACTGTAAGATACTTGTCCAATGAAAATTATATTTGACAGGTTTTCTGAGCATTTTAAAATTTGAAAGTGGGTGAGATTTTGTAAAGTATTTTGATGCCGCAGCCATGAAGGTGGAAGGGTAATATAGATTTACTCTTGTCTGATCTTACATAAATCTTTGCGTTTAAGTCCATTTTTTTCTCAGAAACCAGTCGAGATAAATCAATGATATCCCCTTATAACGAGCAACATTTGGTCACTTTGACTGATACATTTTTGCATTTAATTTTTACCATTGTCCATCTGTCGTACTACTGGTCCCAAAATTGGTTTCCGTTGTCTAACTTTATTTTTGCCTCAATCAAATGTTATGAAACTTGTACACAATGCTTATGACCACCGAACTCAGATTTTTTTCGAATTTTGGTGGGGCCACTTTTAACGTTCTTGAGTTTTGTCCCTTTATAAATTGAAAAATTGCCAAATTTGCTGTTTCCACACTCTAACTTTACTTTGCCTCAACCAAATGTTATGAAATGTATACACAATGCTTATTACCACCAAACGCAGATCAAGCTCCAATTTGGGAGGCACCACTTTTAATGTTATGCCCCTTTATAAATGGAGAATTGCAAAATTTGCCTTTTTGCCCACTATATGACTTTTACTCATTAGTTTCAAAGAAAACAAAACATCAAATAGGTTTGAATTGGTACGTTGACTCTTCCATAATTGTAAAAGGGGGGGGGGATGGGGACATCCGTGTCCCATGGACACATTCTTCTTTTATTTATCTTAGGAATCCATGGTGTTGTAACAATGATACTTCAAATACTGCCATTTCTCCAATAGTTGGATCATTGTGCCCTATATTTCGTGCTTGAGTAACTCGGTTAAGTTTTTTGTTTAGGTCCATTTCTTAGAAACTTTAGACATATACCTATTCGTTCATCATATATAGTACAACAAAAGTCAGCAACATTGACTTATATTTTATGCTTGAACAACTATTAAATTTAAGCGTTTGGGTCCTAATGTTAGACAGAATTTAGTACTGTGGATTCATCATTTTTTAATTGGGTAAAAGTTGATGTAAGCAGCATATATTACATGTATTAAACTTTTATATATTTGAAATAATTCTCAAGTAAATGATGGGAATTCTATGTACAGGAGGACTCACAATTTATTTTTTTTTTTAATGATTGAACAAAAAGTGGAAAATATTCAGGACAGGCTTGGCAAAAAATCATTTGATCACTGTTTGGTTTTATGAAAGAATTTATCAAACCAGTTGAAATGCTCATGGAATTAGAGAAATTAATTTTTTTTTATATTTTAATATTTTCTATTATAATTTTCATCTTCTCTTCTAAATTAATATCTTATCTTATCATCCTTATATTCTGTGTTTAAAGCTGAATTAACATTCCTCTATTCAGTTGTCTTCTGTATTAATGGCCAAAGGATAAGATTGATTTCTCCCGACTCAATAACACACTGAAAGATATTAGTAATACAAGTGACAGAATGTAGGATCGGAGAGTGTTTCAACATTATCATGGCAAATAAATTAGTTTACCGGTTGTAACAAGTTTGCCAATATTGTGCAAACATGGGGATCAAAGTCATCATACAATAAGCATGATTGATTTTCTGGTGTGTTATGTTAGTTTTGTTTGAGAAGCAGGGTCTTGAGAATGTTTATTTTAATCAGTAATACATCTTTGATGTTTATCCAAAGTAGATTTTGAATTATTGATTTTGAGAGGCAGAAGAAATGTGTATTCTCTGTGTAAACATTGTGTAGTCTTAAATGTGCTCGTTCTTGAATCAATATTATTTAAATACCTTCTTTTATTTTGGTTCTGTTTCTGAATTATTGCCAATGACCTTGTTTATTAACCAAAGCATATGATCAGGTTGAACTAATTGACTACACCCTACTGTTATGTTTCCCTGTATCATTGTTGGAATTAATGAGGAATGCTGCAGGTCAGTCAGTGGGGTCACAGACTTCCTCCACCAGTGAAAAATTGGCTGCCTCAATATAGCCAGTTACACTTAAACAATGTTAAAGTGGCATAAACACAAAAAGTCCAAACCCAGAAATCACTGTACAGAACAACTAAAGAGGCTAGTGTGGCATAAACCCCAATAAACCAAACCCAGGAATCACTGTACAAAACTAAAAAGGCTAGTGTGGCATAAACCCCAATAAACCAAACCCAGGAATCACCAAACAGAACAACTAAAGAGGCTAGTGTGGCATAAACCCCAATAAACCAAACCCAGGAATCACCAAACAGAACAACTAAAGAGGCTAGTGTGGCATAAACCCCAATAAACCAAACCCAGGAATCACTGTACAGAACAACTAAAGAGGCTAGTGTGGCATGAACCCCAATAAACCAAACCCAGGAATCACTGTACAGAACAACTAAAGAAGCTAGTGTGGCATAAACCCCAATAAACCAAACCCAGGAATCACTGAACAAAACAACTAAAGAGGCTAGTGTGGCATAAACCCCAATAAACCAAACCCAGGACACACTGTACAGAACAACTAAAGAGGCTAGTGTGGCATAAACCCCAATAAACCAAACCCAGGAATCACTGTACAGAACAACTAAAGAAGCTAGTGTGGCATGAACCCCAATAAACCAAAACCAGATATCACTGTACAGAACAACTAAAGAGGCTAGTGTGGCATGAACCCCAATAAACCAAACCCAGGAATCACCATACAGAATAATTGGGGTTTATGCAACACTAGCCGCTTTAGTTAACTTTTCATTTTATTTCTCAGCATAATATATATCAAATTTAAATAGAATTAAAAAAAAGAAAGAAATTTAGACACTGTATCTATAAATAACTTTTGTCATCCTTTGATCCTACAGCCTGACCAGTCCAAATAAACTTTTTAATCCCTACGTACCCTTTATAAAGTTACCTGCCTTAATCAACTATTGAATGATATTACTTTAGAATAAAGGAAGTCTTCAAATCCTTACGACCAATCTTGCTATTTTGGCACGGGTTCTGTGATGATCATTGTAGTTTCTGACATAAAACATCTGACTCTCCAATTTTTAAGTTCGCTTCAACGAAGTATCCCCGACATCCACGTCCGCAAGCACGTCTACAGCCAGTTCTCAGTTACTGGTTGACATAGGGCCATCTATTTTTGTGTGCATGTGCTAGTTGAAGACATAAGATGGAGGTCATATTACCCATATTACACGGTTGAGTGGCTTTTAAGTTTAATGTCAAAAATCAGTTTTAACATACAAAGTGACCTACAATCATATTACTTGGTGTGAGGGTGCATCTTGGGGAGTAACAGCCTCCCACCAAAATTAGGTCACTTTGACCTACTTATTGTGCTTTATTGCCTTAGGTTAAGTTTAACATCAGAGTTTATTTCTCCAACACCAAGCGACCTTCAATCATATTACTTGCTGTAAAGGTGCATCTCGGGGAGCTACAAAGCCACGCACCAAAATTAGTGGGGGAACAAGGCGAACTTTGTAATTGTAGATTTCTGGTCCTTGTTCAAGGAGCATGAAAATCTGCATATTAAAGAGGCCAAATTCCTCAGCTGTCTGTAACATATTTTCACATTCCACTATCAACAGTTTATTTAGCCTGATGAGGCTGTAGGATCAAAGGATGACAAAAGTTAGTTATAGACAAAGTATCTATATTTATTTCTTTTTTGGGGCCTCGGTGATCTAGGTAGTTCGTCATGACTACTAATGATCACTAGCCTGTCAACGCTGAGGTTGTGAGCTTGAATCTCACCTGTGGCTGGGTGTGTATGACTTCAATCTTAATTGACAAGGATTGCCAATTTTCCTACCGAAGGTCGTGAGCTACTCCGGCTTCTTCCAACAATAAAAACTGGCTGCCACAAAATAGCCAAATATGCTGAAAACAGTGTAAAACCCCAACTAAACAATCAAAAATATTTCTTTTTCAATTTTATTTAAATTTGATATATATTATGCTGAGAAATAAAATGAATAGTTAAGTTTTGAGCAGTATGTTAATTCTGTTAAAAATTGTATGTTACTTATTGATATAAGGGAAGCAACTCTTGGTTGGATTTGAGTATTGTCACAAGATACAAATGTTTTATTGACAATCATGTCGCCATTTCAGCTGTCAAATCAGAACTGAATTAAATACAATGATTGATAATTGAAATCATTCGGCATAAAATATTATATATACAGAAATAATAATAATAATATAAAAAAAAATATAAAAAAAAACCAGCCTCAATTGTCTAGGACTATAATAAACACAGTGACCCCATTCATCACTATGCAGGTATAGGGGCAAGGCTCCCAGTGATATCTGTTTAAGCACTATTTAAATTGCCATACATTATTACATTTAATTTTTAATCTATTCAATATAAATTTCTTAATGTTAATCTTGCGATTTAAAAAGTATTTTATATCCACATTAATATATTTCAATAGTGCTTTAATACATCCTATCCATGATTTTTGTGTCGCCTGCAGAAGGCATGGTCAACACATAGGAATCACTATCTGTCTTGCGTCGTCACACTTTTCTTCTATCCTCAACTACTCATAAACCGTTCAAAGGAATTTGATGAAACTTTCTGTGCATTAACCTTAATGCACAGGTGTGCATATATATTTCATTTTTAGAAAATCTTAAATTTTTTTTGGTGAAAATTGACATTTTTGCAAAAAAAAAGGGGGGGGGGGGTTCAAAACTGCTATCCTCAACTACTCCATAACCGCTCAAAGCAATTTGATGAAATGTTCTGTAAGCATTAACCTTAATGCACAGGTGTGCATATATATTTCATTTTTAGAAAATGTTAATATCTTTTGTAAAAAATGACGTCTGCAGGCGACACGTCTTCCTTGGAAGACTCACACATTTTTCGTCATCACTTGGTATCTGTCGTCTGTCTGTAAACTTTTACATTTTGATCTTCTCTGAAACACCTAGGCCAAATGAACCGAAACTTGGTGTGAAGTGTATTGGAATAATGTAAAGCAATTTAAAATATATGTTCCCGTTGCTTTTCTTGCCTGAAAATAAGCTTGAGGATGGTCCACCATTTAAATCTTCAATTTGCACACATTTTTAAAAATTTATGTAAAATAGTTTGATTTAGAATATTTCGAATAAAGACCCACTCTCGTTTTAAATCATTTACAAATTAATATGATATTGACCAATCTGAATCAAGTGTTATATTCATTTTGGGGCTCAATCATCTCTCCATAAAATGGCTGTGCCCAGTGAATCTTCTAATGGTATATTGTAACCTATAGGAACATTAAGGTGAGCCAAAAGAATTAATAAAATATATCATAGATATTGTTATTATTAGACTCCATCGATAGAAAAAACTATTCCACTTTCTCACAGGCTTGGCGAAGAATGGTGTTTTTCAGAGACCACCTGCCATAAATTGTTGACTTTTTCCACACTGTGGTGTCTGTATTTCAGTCATAATTTCCCACCAGGATAGGATGTTTTTCTTTTCAAATGAGTTTTTGTAATGCCTACAAACACTTTAATATTCAGAATGCAGTGCATTTATTTTTTTCTGTTCTGGTCTCCAATAAGCATGAGTGAAAATGCGTTTTGAAGAGATTTTCTAAAGTGTACTCTTTTGAAACGGACTATAATTGTCAAAAATGAACAAATTTCCTACACTTCTATTATTCTTATGATAAAGCAGTGTATTTCAGAAAATGCTAGCATATATATCCCCAGGTATAATTAAAACTACAAAAACCATGCCCAATTTATAGATTGAATCTTTTTAAATAATTCGGAAACAAAATGTCAATGTTTTGAAAATTCACTGCAGTGCCACATTTCAATATTGACAGGTAACTTTATGCTTGAGACGAAGTCCTAGCCGTACTACATAATTTTAATATCATAGATTAGATTTAGCTTTATAAATACATATGAGGGGCTTCAGTTCCGAGAGAAAGTCTTCTTTACACAACAAGAATAACAGATTTCAGACACAGACTATAACTCGTGAACTGAAAGATTGACGTAACGATTCCATTAAAATTTCATGATAAAACATTGATATATACTGTTTTATTTATTTTTGTTGTATAAAAATACGACTCTTTGAAAAGGACCCATTGGTATAGGTTACAAACAACAATTAGCCGTTCTATGTAATTTCCCATATGGATGTACCCTGATATGCAATAAAATTTAATAAAATTCCATACTTATTTATTGAAAAATTATAGCATTCCATTGTGGCGGAAGTGTAACCGAATAATTTAAAGCAATTTAAAATACATGTTCCCATTGCTTTTCTTGCCGAAAAATAAGCTTGAAAAAAATGGCGGGGGGATGCAATTTTCCTGAAAATCCGGAGGTCCACCATTTAAATCTTCAACTTGTACACATTTTTAAACATTTATGTGAAATAGTTTGATTTAGAATATATCGAATAAAGACCCACTCTTGTTTTAAATCATTTACACATAAATATGATATTGACCAATCGGAAGCCAGTGTGATATTCATTTTGGGGCTCAATCATCTCTTCATAAAGATGTAGAGATGCTCTCAGTAAATCTTCTAATGGTGTATTATAACCTGTTGTGTTAAACAATCCATTTTGTGTACTGACCCTCAATAAGCCAAGTCTCATCATTAAATTCAGGAAGACTAAATTATTGATCTGATAAAGACAGCCAGAAACAAACTTAGTTTTCATTCAAAACATATCCCTTCAGATTAAAACCAAACATCAATGAATGGTAAAAATTTTGAATCTTTGGGTGAAACTAAAGATTACAGCTAGCTAGAGGCCATAATTAGACAAATTTTGGTTTCTGTACATCTTGTGAAATAGCTCACATCAGGTAAAAATACCATGTATGAATGGATATGTGGCTTGCATAAGTAAGGCCAGGGAGAGATTTATTTATTTTTATTTTTTAGTTACTGGAGTAAGTCAGTGGCTATAGATATGAATCTTTTCTATTGATTGAACAATAAGTCTGTTCTAGACATGATTACACCATAGATTGTTGTAAGGGAAAGCAGTGTGTGTGTCTGCATGTGAATTGGGATCAAAACTTTGGTGGAATGGTCCTTTGGTTGTCCCCATTAGAATTTTTTTCTGGTGGTCAAGCTAGATGACTCAACCTCTGAACATTTTGTCCACTTTACTAAAAATTTGCAAAACATTTTCTGATATGAACAAACTTTGGCAATTGAGACCAGAATTTAACGAAATGGTCAGGAGGTGGCCCTTTCAAAATTATGTCCAAGGGTCTGGACCTCTGACCAATATATGGCCATTCTTTACTAAAAAAAAAGAAAAATTAGCAAAAAAAATATTTAAAAATTTTCTCATGAGAAAAAAGGGCAAATTAGACCAAACTTTAGATTGATGTGATCCTTAGGTGGTCCCCTTTAAAAGTCTTGACCTATGACGAAGACAGCCACTGTTTTTAGAAAATACAAAAATCAGCAAAAAAGTAACCCTCGCTCCAAACGAGAGGGAGGTATATTGTTTTACCCTTGATTTGCGTGCATCTCTGTCCATAACAAAATTTGTCGTCACACTTTTCTCTGCAACTATTCATCACAGCCGCTTGATATTTTGTCACAAGCCTTCTATAGGTACATCACATCATGGGGTATGTTTTAGGACTAAGGCAACATCAAGTTCCTGTTTAACGTTTATTTATTTACCTTATTGTGGCGGGGTATCACTAGTGAGCCACATCTTGTTTTTTCTCTTATTAGAAAATACTTCTTGGTCTGATTTTGGTTAGCTTTCAGAATTCACGTGAGAAGCTCTTGGAAGAAAATGGGGTTTTTGTACTAATTGTAATAGAATACATGTATAACTAGCTAAATCTTTAATTGTTGTGATTTTCGTCCTATCACATGTTTTCACAAAACCATGAATTCATATTTACATCAATTTTCCATATTTACTCGTTCTCTCCAGCTTCAGTAATGCTCTTAAAAAAAATTCTTTGATAGCAGTTTTGATGCACGAGATGTGCATATTTCTTCAGTTTATGACTCATCAGTTGTGCTCAAGGTCTAAAAATTGTTAGCCAAAAATATTGCCCAAAACATTGAAGAGTAATTTAAATATACAAATGATAAAAAAAGGTAAAAAAAAACCCCATTCTTCCCATTAAAAAACATACGGAACA
The DNA here is from genome assembly GCA_028015205.1 of Mytilisepta virgata. Lineage (NCBI taxonomy): Eukaryota > Metazoa > Mollusca > Bivalvia > Mytilida > Mytilidae > Mytilisepta > Mytilisepta virgata. Next base: position 42,233,119 of record CM051511.1, read on the forward strand.
TTGCTGAACTATTCTCAGAATTGAAATACTGTTTATTGGTTGATCTTATAAGGTTACAGATTCTTCTTGAAATTCTGTGAAGTTCCAGAAGAGTATATGAGTTAAGAATTGGAATATTTTCAAAGTAACATTATTTTGCCTCTGCAAAAGATTTATTTATAAATTTAGCTGTATATTGTATGTCAACTGTTTTAAGTACAGCCATGCTTATAAATATAGCCAGGAGATTAAAAAAAAAGACATTTTTATGAAGTTTTATAAAGAATTTTAATATGCTTACCAAAACTGGTTAATACATGATAAATATTCCAGCAGTCACCTACAAATTAACACGGCCAGCTTTTATTATTTTTTATCTCAACACAGTGAGAAAGAAAGCTACCTGCCCCGCTAACAACAGAGAAATATCTGATGGATTGTTCCCTTTAACTCTATATGTTATGCTAGTGTGATTGTGAGGCTAAGAACAGGCAGCCATATTGGTTTAGCAGAAGTCTTTTCACTTGGAATGTATTTTTGCTTTTTGTGTGTAAATTAGTGAATTTTGTGTGCAAATTAGCATCATATCTTGTAAGGTTTGTCATTACAATGTTGTATTGATGTTTGTATCAATACCTTCACTTATTTGGTATTGTTAATCCTCGTCAGTGTACACCTATTAAATGTTATTATGTTAAAGGGATTATTTATGGGAAGAAAGAGTTAATATTATCCATGATGGGTGCACTTCTGTGAAATTAATTGTTTTGAGGTGTTAAATAAAAGTTATTGGATGTTAGAGTTAACTAGACAACACCAAACCATTCAGAGGTTACACAAAATATTCTTGGTAATCTATTTATATACATAAACAAAATGGATGCCATTGAGAGATTGTTAAAGGGCTGGACATACTATTATAGTTGTTAACTTAAGCAACATTTAAGTGGTTATTTTATATACCATACATTTGTCATACATGTTAGTTTTATATATGTAACTCAATCATATTTGTTTTGTACTGTATCTATGCCCTCCATGGGCCCATTAATTGGTTAATAATAAAAATCTTCTTCTTCATATTCATCTTATAGTGTTTCCATTTATTGATATCTAATGAAACTTGTCAGCTAGGGGTCATTAACATATAGCCAGGTCTGTCGGTTTGAGTGAAGAAAATGAAAGTATGTTAGTATGTGGCTTGGTATTGTATTTATGCTAACATCTGACCTATTAATCTTTATTTATCATTTTAAAAAATATATATTAAATGAGTGGCAATATGGTATTGTTTGTTTGATTATGAATGTTTTATAAGATTTAGATTCTGGCTCAAAATCACAGTTAAATATAAGTTGGGTTCCTGTTATATCAAGATAAAAAATAGATTCGGTAGGTAGGAATTTTTTTTTTATTTTACAAATTTTTTTAGATCACCTGGCTGATATAGCCGAACTTAGTTTCACATAGGACCTTATGGGATAATTTATTTAAAAATCTTGTCTGAAACCACTGGAGTGAAATGGAACAAGAGTTGGCTGCAATGGTCACATAAGATTTAAAAATCTTGTCTGAAACCACTGGAGTGAAATGGAACAAGAGTTGGCTGCAATGGTCCTCTTTCAGAATTGTGTTAGATGAGCAGGACTGACAACCAATATAGCCACCACAGTCGAACTTAGTTTAGCATAGGACCCTATGGGTAAAATTCATTTAAAAATCTTTTTATCTGAACCAACTTAGCCAATTTGACTTAGATTTGGCAGGAATGGTCCTTAGATGATCTTCTTTCAGAATTATGTCCTATAACACAGACTTTCAACCAATAGGGCCACCACATCCAAACTTAGTTTAACATATGACCCTTTTGGAAAATTTAATTTGCAGATATTCATACCTTAAACCACGTTGCCATTTGGAACCAGACTTGGCAGCAGGGGTCCTTATATAGTCTTCTTTCAGAAATGTGTTTGATAATCCAGATTGTCAATTAACATGGCCGCCAAAGCTGAACTTATTTTAACATAGGACATTATGGAAAAACTAGCTAAGATAAATGTTACACTTATATTTTCAGTCCTAAGTTAAATCCAGGTGAGCGATACAGGCTCAAGAGAACCTCTAGTTTAACATAGAGGCTCTGGTAGAGACATTCAGACTTTAATAGTGGTTATTGGAAAATGTCCAAAAAATCTTTAGGGTAGGTAGGGTAACCAGAACCACACATATATTTTTATGTGGCCAACTGTACTATAAAGCAGAATTGTTCTATGTTAATTGGTGTAATTAATATAAAGATATAGTACTCTACAATACTTGAGTTGTCATTAAGCCTTAAAACATGTGGTATGGTAGTTATGTCAAGGTGTGAAATTTTATGTCTTTTGTGACAGGAATATGAATTATATTTCCTTGACTTAGAATGTTAACTTTGTGTGTCATTTCATCATCTGGCCTGAAAGTTTCAGCTGAGTGATAGGATTCAGACATTAATGCTATTTCATAGTGGAATCTGAAAACAAACAAGAAAATATCTAGACACCAAAATGTGAATTTTTATAGGCTACTTAAACTTAACAAGCAGTTTTACATCCACCCTCACCAAGATACAGGGCAGTTGAGGGGATTTTATTTTCTACCTGAGTATCACAAAAATTATGCCAAAAATTCTTTTCAGTTTAAAAAATTTGACGTTTATTAATTTCCAGAAGTATTAACTGAACAAAGCCCATTATTATTTATTTTTTTGAATTGTGACCTGTCTCAAATAATAAAACATGAAAATAATAGATCCACCATATTCCATACAATGTATGAAATGTACCAATGAGATAACATAGGAATGGAAAATTTATAAAACCTACTGTCTGGCCACCTCAGTTCGTAAAATGGATTTTCAAATATCGAAATTCTAAACGTTACAATTATTAGACAATCTTTTGTTGGTCAATTAACCTTATTGAGTCGTTAAAGAAAACATAAAAAATTTAAAGTTATTTATAAAGATTATGTTTGGAGACCTCACAAATGATTCTGAATGGGGACTTTCCAATAGAAAAATTAATGCCTTTGAAAATTAAAAAAAAAAAAAAAAATATCAACTAAGACCTATCCTAAAATTTGTAAAACTGTTATTTTAAATATTTTTAATATGCTTTGTGCATATTTCATGCAATGCAGGGTTGTAATACTAAATTTTATAAAATCTCATAGGAAGAGTTATCTCCCTTTTACATTGAAAATTCCATAGGTGGAATTATTTTGTTCTCTGGAAGACATGATTGAACAAAATCCGGTAAGTTCAATTGTTTCAGTTACGACATAGCTCTTTGCATCTTTCACCCAAGTGACTAGACAATTCACATGGATTATGGTATTCAAATTTAGAAAAATCCATTATACGAACTTAGGTGTCCAGACAGTAGAGGTGGTCAACATTGTTGCTGATACACAGGGTAAATACTGTGTTTTTTGTTTTACAGGGTGAATTGGTTGAATATTACTATTTCTGGAAAAAGACACCTGGAGCCGCCACTAACAGACCATTACGAAGACATAAACGTCCAGCCTTTAAACGCAATACAAGATCACAGAGACCTACTTCCAGTGATTTCTGTGAGTACACCTTTTACTTATTATAGTTGTCAGACTTTGGTGAAGAACAACAATAACAGTCACATATATGAAGGGAGTTAACTACATCCCTTCTTTTACAATTAATATCAAATATTACTACAATGGATCAGAAAATAATTTCAAATTTAATTATGTTAATTAAAAATTCTTAATTCTTAATTGTCCATTAAAATTTTTATTATGCATTGTAATAATGTTACAGCATTTGTTTTTTTAAATTTTTTTTCTTGTTGGCAAAATCATCTCTTGAACAATTATTTTGTCTATATGGAGTTAGCTCCCTTGATAAATCAGTTTGAACGCTTTACATAATTCATATCTTTTACTAGAAATAATTAAAATGAACAATTAATATATATTACAAAAAGTTGATATTTGAAGATGTCTATCTTAAAAATTCTATGTCTGACTTATGACACTATTAAAAGCCACTCTTTCCCATGTTACCCTATTTCTGCCTAAAAATTTTCTACTAAATAAATGAACTGTCAAAGATCACTTTGGATCTTGAGCAGAAACTTTCTGAAATTCTTCATTTCTGGAACAGAAATTTTGATGGTAAATATCTTTAAATGCTACTTCATATTTGTTTCGTTACAGTAACTGAACATGATATCATATCTCAGACAATTTATAATTGGACGATATTTTATGGTATTGCATAATTTATGTTAGATAAATAATTTGGAATATTTGTCATTTATGGCCATGTCAGAGGTCCCATTATGTGCACTACGACACAAGATGCTCGATTACAACACACGACCCCTGACTACAACACACAAGATGATTCGTGCTATTTATTAACTATTGTAAAATTTGTAAGTACCTGGAAGAATCCCAAATTGGCTAAGTAAAGTTAAAACTTTTTCCATAGCACTTTTCTTCATGTTTCAGTGGATGCTAGTTCTGCCAGTGAATGTTCCGACGATTCGGATGACAGTGGTGGAAGTAGAGAACTCTCTGGATACTCATGTCGCCATTGTCTAACTACAAGTAAGTTATGTGAGGCCATTATGACGACAGTGGTGGAAGTAGAGAACTCTCTGGACACTCATGTCGCCATTGTATAACTACAAGTAAGTTATGTCAGGCCATTATGACGACAGTGGTTAAATTAGGGAACTCTCTGGACACTCATGTGGCCATTGTATAACTACAAGTAAGTTATGTCAGGCCATTATGATGACAGTGGTTAAATTAGGGAACTCTCTGGACACTCATGTCGCCATTGTATAACTACAAGTATGTTATGTCAGGCCATTATGACAGCTTTCGTTGAATTATGGAACTCACTGGATACTTGTGTCGCCATTGTCTAACTACAAGTTAGTAAGGTCAGGTCATTTTGTTGACAGTGGTGGAAGTAGAGAGCTCTTTGGATCTCATGTGACCATTGTCTAACTACAAGTAAGTTATGTCAAGCCATTATGACGACAGTGGTTGAATTAAGAAACTCTCTGGGTACTCGTGTCACCATTTTCTAACCTAACTACAAGTAAGTTAGGTCATGTCATTTTGTTGATAGTGGTGGAAGTAGATATTTCTTTGGATACTCATGTTGCCATTGTCTAACTACAGGTAAGTTTTGTCAGGCCATTATGGCAACACTTGATATTCATGTCGCCATTGTCAAAAGGCAAGTTATTGGGGCAATTCTCTCATTAATGGAGGAAGTAGGGAACTGAATATTGATTGTCTGGATGTTCATGTCACCAATTATCTGGCCACAAGTAAGTTATTTTGGGCCATTCTTTTAGCAATGGAGAGAGTAGAGATCAATTTCATAGTCACACTTAGCCTTACCACAGATTGACAAGAAGTAGAGAACTTTCTGGCATTGGAGGAAGTAGATAACTCTTTGAATACTCCACTTTCTAAATACAGGAAGTTATTTTGGGCAATTCTATCGATAATGGAGGAAGAAACTCCAAATATCTATTTTCTAACTACAGGTACATTATTTTGGTCAATAATGGAGAAACTGGAGATACTACATTTAGAGATTTCCCTAGACCAATTTAGCATGGTGCTGCACCATGCCTCCATCTTCAAGCACCATGCTGCCCTCATCATCAATTTTACAATGTGCCCCCAGGTAGCCAACTCTAACTCTCAATTTTTAGTTTAATCTTTTTTTTAAACATTTGCATTTATTCATGTACCCCTGTTGTGTTGGCACACTTTTATGATACTTTTACACAATCACACTAAGGTGAAGGCTGTTTATTGCTTGTTTTGATAAATATACTGCCCTCATATCAAGATGGGGTGCCCCCAATATTATCTTTTTAAAACATTGAGTGCCCTCAAAATATGAAATTTACCATGCCTTCACAAATTTCTGGGGAAAGCACTACTACATTGCTCAAGTACAGTTAAGGTATGTTGTGCAAGGGCAATTGTCAAGTAGAGTACTCCACTGCATAACTGCAAGTAAGTTTTTGGGCAATTCTGTTGACAGTGAAGGAAGTGAAGAACTCTGTATACTCCATTGTGTATCTACAGATTAGTTATGTTGGGTAATTCTGTGGACAGTGGAAGAAGTAGAGAGCTCTGGATACTCTATTGTATATCTACAGATTAGTTATGTTGGGTAATTCTGTGGACAGTGGAAGAAGTAGAGAGCTCTGGATACTCCATTGTATATCTACAGATTAGTTATGTTGGGCAATTCTGTGGACAGTGGAAGAAGTAGAGAGCTCTGGATGCTCTATTGTATATCTACAGATTAGTTATGTTGGGTAATTCTGTGGACAGTGGAAGAAGTAGAGAGCTCTGGATACTCTATTGTATATCTACAGATTAGTTATGTTGGGTAATTCTGTGGACAGTGGAAGAAGTAGAGAGCTCGGGATACTCCATTGTATATCTACAGATTAGTTATGTTGGGTAATTCTGTGGACAGTGGAAGAAGTAGAGAGCTCTGGATACTCCATTGTATATCTACAGATTAGTTATGTTGGGTAATTTTGTGGACAGTGGAAGAAGTAGAGAGCTCTGGATACTTCATTGTATATCTACAGATTAGTTATGTTGGGCAATTCTGTGGACAGTGGAAGAAGTAGAGAGCTCTGGATACTCCATTGTATATCTACAGATTAGTTATGTTGGGCAATTCTGTGGACAGTGGAAGAAGTAGAGAGCTCTGGGTACTCCATTGTATATCTACAGATAAGTTATGTTTGGCAATTCTGTGGACAGTGGAAGAAGTAGAGAGCTCTGCATACTCCATTGTATATCTACAGATAAGTTATGTTGGGCAATTCTGTGGACAGTGGAAGAAGTAGAGAGCTCTGGGTACTCCATTGTATATCTACAGATTAGTTATGTTGGGTAATTCTGTGGACAGTGGAAGAAGTAGAGAGCTCTGGATACTCCATTGTATATCTACAGATTAGTTATTTTGGGTAATTCTGCGGACAGTGGAAGAAGTAGAGAGCTCTGGATACTCTATTGTATATCTACAGATTATGTTGGGCAATTCTGTGGACAGTGGAAGAAGTAGAGAGCTCTGGATACTCTATTGTATATCTACAGATTAGTTATGTTGGGTAATTCTGTGGACAGTGGAAGAAGTCGAGAGCTCTGGATACTCCATTGTATATCTACAGATTAGTTAATTCTGTGGACAGTGGAAGAAGTAGAGAGCTCTGGATACTCTATTGTATATCTACAGATTAGTTATGTTGGGTAATTCTGTGGACAGTGGAAGAAGTCGAGAGCTCTGGATACTCCATTGTATATCTACAGATTAGTTAATTCTGTGGACAGTGGAAGAAGTAGAGAGCTCTGGATACTCTATTGTATATCTACAGATTAGTTATGTTGGGTAATTCTGTGGACAGTGGAAGAAGTAGAGAGCTCTGGATACTCCATTGTATATCTACAGATTAGTTATGTTGGGCAATTCTGTGGACAGTGGAAGAAGTAGAGAGCTCTGGATACTCCATTGTATATCTACAGATTAGTTATGTTGGGTAATTCTGTGGACAGTGGAAGAAGTAGAGAGCTCTGGATGCTCCATTGTATATCTACAGATTAGTTATGTTGGGCAATTCTGTGGACAGTGGAAGAAGTAGAGAGCTCTGGATACTCCATTGTATATCTACAGATTAGTTATGTTGGGCAATTCTGTGGACAGTGGAAGAAATAAAGAGCTCTGGATACTCCATTGTATATCTACAGATTAGTTATGTTGGGCAATTCTGTGGACAGTGGAAGAAGTAGAGAACTCTGGATACTCCATTGTATATCTACAGATTAGTTATGTTGGGCAATTCTGTGGACAGTGGAAGAAGTAGAGAACTCTGGATACTCCATTGTATATCTACAGATTAGTTATGTTGGGTAATTCTGTGGACAGTGGAAGAAGTCGAGAGCTCTGGATACTCCATTGTATATCTACAGATTAGTTAATTCTGTGGACAGTGGAAGAAGTAGAGAGCTCTGGATACTCTATTGTATATCTACAGATTAGTTATGTTGGGTAATTCTGTGGACAGTGGAAGAAGTAGAGAGCTCTGGATACTCCATTGTATATCTACAGATTAGTTATGTTGGGCAATTCTGTGGACAGTGGAAGAAGTAGAGAGCTCTGGATACTCCATTGTATATCTACAGATTAGTTATGTTGGATAATTCTGTGGACAGTGGAAGAAGTAGAGAGCTCTGGATACTCCATTGTATATCTACAGATTAGTTATGTTGGGCAATTCTGTGGACAGTGGAAGAAGTAGAGAGCTCTGGATACTCCATTGTATATCTACAGATTAGTTATGTTGGGCAATTCTGTGGACAGTGGAAGAAATAAAGAGCTCTGGATACTCCATTGTATATCTACAGATTAGTTATGTTGGGCAATTCTGTGGACAGTGGAAGAAGTAGAGAACTCTGGATACTCCATTGTATATCTACAGATTAGTTATGTTGGGCAATTCTGTGGACAGTGGAAGAAGTAGAGAACTCTGGATACTCCATTGTATATCTACAGATTAGTTATGTTGTGCAATTCTGTGGACAGTGGAAGAAGTAGAGAGCTCTGGATACTCCATTGTATATCTACAGATTAGTTATGTTTGGCAATTCTGTGGACAGTGGAAGAAGTAGAGAGCTCTGGATACTCCATTGTATATCTACAGTAAGTGATGTTGGGCAATCTTTTCAACAGTGATGGAAATAAAGAACACTGGATACTCCATTATACATCTACAGGTTAGTTATATAGAGTAGAGAACTCTAGATACTCCATTGTATATCTAAAGATAAGTTGTTGGGCACTTGTGTTGACCGTGAAGGGAGTAGAGATCTCTGGATTCTCCATTGTATATCTACAGGTAAGTTGTTGGGCAATTGTGTTGACCGTGAAGGGAGTAGAGATCTCTTGTCAACAATGGAGGAAACATAAACTGGATTCTAAGATAGATATAAATTCAGGAAGTCTTCTATCATATATCATTAAACAATTGATATGGGTTTTTGTAACTAATTGCATTGCTTCTTAACATCATCAAAATGACTTCAAGCTTGATTGAGAAGGCAAATCAATAATATGCAGGAAGTATACTTTTGGTAAATTACTTTTATATGAAGGTATTAATACAGGAATTTATATCGAGAATTTTTAACTGTTTTTTATGCCCCCACCGCTTGGTAATTAGGGCATTAAGTGTTAACCTTGACCGATTTTGGTTTTGACACTCTAACTTTAGTTTGCCTCATCCAAATTTTATGAAACACAATGCTAAAAACCACAACACACAGACAGAGTTCGAATTTGGGCAGTGGGTCGTTTAGTGGGTTCTAGAGTTATGCATCTTTATAACATGGAAAATTGCCAATTTTTTCATTTCCGTACTCTAACTTAATTTTGCCTCATCCAAATTTTATGAAACTCAAATACACAATGATAAGAACCACAACATGCAGTCAGATTTTGGGCAGTGAGTCATTTAGCCAGATTGAGCGGGGCATTCCTGTCCTCAAACACATCCTTTTATCCTGTTCTGTATAAAATACAACATAAATTGATATGGATATAATATCTTTTTCAGTTTCAAAAGACTGGCATCATGCGGGAAAGGATAAAGGTTTACGATGTACAGATTGTCGCCTTCATTTCAAACGATATGGGGAAGAACGCCCCCTAGAAAGTCCGAAGGAAAGTCCCTCCTTCTTGTTCAAGCCAGTCAAAGAAGAAAATTCTTTGAGTGGCAAGCAAATCATGCGAACAAGACAAACACGTGATTCGGTAAGTGTCAAAGACAAATTCAAGAGAAAAGAATTAAACAGCAAATCCTGCGAACAAGACAAACATGTGACTCAGTAAGTGTCAAGGACAAATTCAAGCCAAATAGATAAAACAATAAATGATATGGACAACATCAAGGGTATTGCATCAAATCTTGATGGTTTGTCTTAACTCAGCGTGCATTATTGACATTTGTTCTTTTGAAGTTGTGAAAAAAATTTTCATCATTTTTAGCTCACCTGGCCTAAAAGGCCATGTGAGCTGTTGCCATCACTTGGCGTCTGTCATCCATCCGTAAACTTTTCACATTTCAATCTTCTTCTCCAAAACCCCATGGCCAATTGAAACCAAACTTTTTGGTGGGGATTTTCATTGGATGGTCCTCTACAAATCTATTGTTTTGGTTCTTCCAGGGCCATTTATGCACGCTGATTGGCAGAAATTTAAAAAATCTTTTTCTCTGAAACTACAAAAGCAATTGAATTTTTATATTGCAGGAATAATCCTTACATGGTCCTCTACAAAGTTTGTTTTTTGTGCCGATCTGAAATCAAAGATGACCTCCAGAACGGGACACTTTTAACATAAGATCCTTATAAGAAGACATACAAACATCTTCTTGTCAGAAACCGTATGACAGATGGAAGTAATATTATGCCTGAAAGATCAGATAATGGTCCTTAACAAAATAGATGTTTTTGGTGCAGATCCGAAATTCAACATGGCTGCAATCATGCACTCTGATTGGCTGAAATTTCCAAAACCTCTTCTCAGAAACTACAAAAGCAATTGAATTTTTATATTGCAGGAATGATCCTTACATGGTCCTCAACAAAGGTTATGTTTTTTGTGCTGATCTGAAATCCAAGATGACAACCACCATGGGAGACATTTAACATGAGATCCTATGGGAAAGTAACATACAATCATCTTCTTGTCAGAAACCATTTGACAGATGGAAGTTATATTATGCCTGAATGATTACATAATGGTCCATAACAAACTTAATGTTGTTGGTGCCGATCCGAAATTCAACATGGCTGCCAGGGTCAAGTATCCACTCTGACTGGCTGAAATTAAAAAAATCTTCTTCTCTGAAACTACAATAGCAATTGAATTGTTACATTGCAGGAATGTTCCTTACAAATATAAAATATGGACTTTTCTCAAGTAGTAATTCTTGGTAATAATTATTAAAATTCAGGTTTTCACTATAAGTGGGTCATGGTGTTCTTTTTGTTATATTTAGTTATTTGCAGTACAGAATATGTTTGTTGGTAGATCTTTAACTCATTTTATTAACCGGATTTTCATAGGAAAATATCGGTTATTAAATTGGTGATGTACGGCGGGCGGGCGGGCGGGCGGCCGGGCGGGCGGACGGGTGGCTGCCAAACAGTGTCCGTGCAATAACTTATGAACTGTTCAACCAAAGCTTTTCAAATTTTAATATGTTGTTACTGATGACAAAATGGAGGTCAAGTTCGATATTGACGATTTTCACTTTCACCGTTCAAGAGTTATGGTTCTTGAAAGATTGAAAAATGGCTTTTCCAGTGGTGTCCGTGTGATAACTTATGAACTGTTCAACCAAAGCTTTTCAAATTTTAATATGTTGTTACTGATGACAAAATGGAGGTCAAGTTCGATATTGACGATTTTCACTTTCACCGTTCAAGAGTTATGGTTCTTGAAAGATTGAAAAATGGCTTTTCCGGTGGTGTCCGTGTGATAACATATGAACTGTTCAACCAAAGCTTTTCAAATTTTAATATGTTGTTACTGATGACAAAATGGAGGTCAAGTTTGATATTGCCGGTTTTCACTTTCACCGTTCAGGAGTTATTGTTCTTGAAAGATTGAAAAATGGCTTTCCCAGTGGTGTCCGTGTGATAACTTATGAACTGTTCAACCAAAGCTTTTCAAATTTTAATATGTTGTTACTGATGACAAAATGGAGGTCAAGTTCGATATTGACGATTTTCACTTTCACCGTTCAAGAGTTATGGTTCTTGAAAGATTGAAAAATGGCTTTTCCAGTGGTGTCCGTGTGATAACTTATGAACTGTTCAACCAAAGCTTTTCAAATTTTAATATGTTGTTACTGATGACAAAATGGAGGTCAAGTTCGATATTGACGATTTTCACTTTCACCGTTCAGGAGTTATGGTTCTTGAAAGATTGAAAAATGGCTTTCCCAGTGGTGTCCGTGTGATAACTTATGAACTGTTCAACCAAAGCTTTTCAAATTTTAATATGTTGTTACTGATGACAAAATGGAGGTCAAGTTCGATATTGACGATTTCCACTTTCACCGTTCCGATATTGACGATTTTCACTTTCACCGTTCAGGAGTTATGGTTCTAAAAAATTGAAAAAAGGGAGTTCAAGTCTCAAAAATTCCAATATTTGTCACTTACTATAAATAGGAGGTCAAGATTGATTTTTGCCTTTCCATTTCTGAACCCTACAAAACCCTACAAAAATTCATTTATATTTCTTTACTTCATCCTGTTTGGGAATCCAGATTTGCAAACATCATTTCCATGCAGGAAAATCCGGTTTGCTGTCATTTGACAGCCTCTTGTTCATATTCAAATGTTCATTAAAAAGTCTCCAAAACAGAATTACATAATAGAAAACATTTAGGCCTTGAAAAATACATCATAGATACGAAAGAAGAAATAAAATACAAAGAATCCCTTCATGTGATAACAGTGCAAGCAAAGATATCTCAATCTTAAAGTCACAGTTAGGTAATCTTAGAGAGGTAACAATCCACCGTAGGTAATCTTAGAGAGGTAACAATCCACCGTAGGTAATCTTAGAGAGGTAACAATCCACCGTAGGTAATCTTAGAGAGGTAACAATCCACCATAGGTAATCTTAGAGAGGTAACAGTCATCCGTAGGTAATCTTCAAGAGGTAACAGTCCACCGTAGCTAATCTGAGAGAGGTAACAATCCACTGTAGGTAATCTGAGAGAGGTAACAATCCATCGTAGAGTACTGAATCTCAGTCTTAGAGAGGTAACAATCCACCGTAGAGTACCGAATCTCAGTATTTTCTGACACGGTTTGATACATGGTACACAGGGGCTTCTTATGATAAGAACGATATAGTCCTATGAGGTTTATATTAAAACCTGTGTGATTATAATTTCAAAATTAACGAATTATTTTCGTGTAAAATTAATACATTATGCAGTTATCTGATGGAAAAATTGTATTAGCACATTCTATTCTCCCAGAATATTTTGTATAAGCCTTGTGCGTATCTACGTAATCAAATTTTCAAGTACATATTTGGAGCTTTCACAGAACATGGAAGTTGAACTAGAAAGACCTCTTTTTCTACAATACGTATCATTTATCTCTGAAGCATTACACAACTAGGTATTCCGAATAGTGAGAAACCAATCACTTTTTTGTAAGTTCAGTATGATATTTTGTATTCAAAATAAAAATTTGTCTGTTGCTCAAAATATGAAATAAAAAAAATGGACAGAAGTGTGAATGTAGGGATCAGTGGAGATGAAATTTTAGGAAATTTTACCATATCATACCTGTCTTAAAGCACACCTCTATATATCAAATCACTGCAAATAAAGGGCACTGTGAAAAAATTCATTAATGTACAAACATGTAAAATTAATCTTTATATAAAGGACACTGTTTTCGTGTCAATTATACACAGGTTTGACTGTAATTACACATCCTGATTTTTTCAGACAAAAAAGAAAAAGAAAGATAGTACAGATATTGTAGATAATTCTTTATTCCAGAAATCTCCTTGTAGTACAAGTAGTAATAGTAGTACAGAAATCAGCAAGGTGTGTCTTATCTCTAACTTCATAATACTTAAAAATTTGTTTTTGTCATGGTTAGACACATTGCCACATATCACTGTTAGGGGAAAGTTGTGTGAAAATATTGATTGGATACATTCCTTACACATACACATTACATTGAAAGCAGAAAAAAGATGGAAAATTTATGGCTCTTTTTCTAAATGGCCCTGTGGACCAACTAAATTGTCATCACTTCATGTCTCTTTCCATAAACTTTCCTTTAAAATCCTTTCTCTGAAGCCACTGAGCCAAATTATCTGACACTTAGAATGAGACATTTATGAAAGGATCCCAATGAATCCCAGTGAGATAAGTAACATGGAGATAATAAACAAAATTTTTTTCTGCTTAGTTAAATTTTGAAAAGTCTTCTCACAAATATGGAAGGGGCATACAGATTTATCCTTGTCCTTACCCTGTATGTATGTCCAGTTTGGTAAAGTTTTGCATTTAGGTCCATTTATCATAAACCCATTAAGATATATCAATGATATTATACCACTACAATCCTCTTGTAACACTGAACACAGATGAGCGACATTTGTATCACTTTGACCCAGTTTTAATGCATGAGTGACACTGATAAATTTTTGTCTTTAATTTCATATTTTAGGTATCCATGTTGTTATTTTAATGATATGTCCCCACCATAATCCTCGTACATTAAAAAGACCCACATTTTGTGTATGAATGACTTGGTTAAGTTTTTGCATTAAGGTCTATTTCTCAGAAACCTATTGAGATATATCAATGATGGTATACCTATTTATTCATATTAAATAGTACAGCAAAAGTTAGCAACATTTGAGTCACCATGACCTATATTTTATGCTTGAGTGACTTTGATTAAATTTTTGCATTTAAGTGTAATATGAAAGAACCTATAGTAATGTATTAAAGATGTTTCATAATTACAGTAACACAGCTTGGGTACCTTTGAGTCACTATGACCTACAGTTTATGGTAGAGTGACTGATTTAATTTTTGCATTTTACTCAGTTTAAAAAAAAACTTGTGATGATTTATCAATGATATTTTACAACTACAGTCGTCTTTGGCTCAACACAGATCAACATGCAATGTATATGTCCACATGACTTACATGTTATGCTTGAGTGACTCTATTCAATTTTAATGTTTGGGCCCCTTAAGTCAGAAACAGAATTTAGTACTATGGATTCTTTATTTTTATAGGAGTAAAAAGTAATGTAAGCAGGATATTTTATGAAACTTCATATAAAAAGGACAAATATACCTAAGGAGCAATAAAAAAACATAATCCATTGGACAGACAAACCCGAGAAGACAAATGAACAACCACAAGCACAGCAAATAAACACAGAAAACTAAAAAACAATGAACAACAGGAACTCCTATAAAAACCAGGAATGAACCCAGGTGTTCCGGAAGGGTAAGCAGTTCCTGCTTCGTATACCGCACCCGTCGTGAAGTTCAACAAAATCAATCCGGGGGAAGTCACAAATCGGTGGAGGCACATGAAAGGTTACGACAGTGGGAACAGGTCCAACATCATCTTAGATATTGGAACACTGTAACGGTCAATCAATTTGTGATGACGACCGTAAAATTTCCTAAGTGATGACATCAACTTATCCCTCATAAAACCCTGGTTAAGAAGCTTTTGTGACAGCAATAATACTCTTCTTTGAAAGTCAGGGTAACTGACACATGCCCTTGAAAATCAGATAAGCTGAGAAACGTAGACGCCATATGCATGCGATGCTGGTATATTGCTACGCAAGAAGGGAAAATTAACAATAGGAAAGTTGAAGTCATTACGTTTGTCAAAAGGATTTCCTGTCATAAATAATATATTAGAATTCTATGTACAGGAGGATGGGGCATCCATGTCTTACAGACACACAATCTCTAGTTTGTCTTAAGGTGCTTGTGAATAGTGGAAATAGCTGATTACAGGAATGTAGCAGTTGTGATTACTGAATTTAGTAAATCTAGTAAATAATTTTTTTTTCAGGTATCAGATAAAGGGAAGAAAAGACAGTTGAATTCAGATACTGACAATAAAATATCCAAAAAGAAGAAACCAGGGGTAAGATTTGTCTGGTTTTGTGTGGAAACCAGGGGTAAGATTTGTCTGTTTTTTGTGGAAACCAGGGGTAAGATTTGTCTGGTTTTGTGTGGAAACCAGGGTTAAGAATTGTCTGGTTTTGTGTGGAAACCAGGGGTAAGTTTTGTCTGGATGTTTTTTGTGTGGAATATTGAAAATGCATTGGGAAATCCCATTAAATAGTCACAGCTTTAAAATACGGACTAAACATCATTACCTAGTTTGAAACCAGGGGTTTCAAATTTTCGAAAAGTGACTTCTCCTTCCAAGACAGAATTGTGCCCTCTAGATAAGTTCCTGGTTTTACAGATAGTTACCCTATTGACACCTTTAAAAATCAAAATTCTCTTTTGCTACTTTCTGAGCTGGACATTTTTTCAGTAGGGGACCTGTATTGTTTATTTCCAGTAATTATAGTCCAATAGGGAACCTATATTGTTTATTTCTAGTGATTGTAGTCCACCAGGGAACCTATATTGTTTATTTCCGATTATTATCCTCCACCAGGGAACCTATATTGTTTATTTCTAGTGATTATAGTCCAAAAGGGAACCTATATTGTTTATTTCCAGTGATTATAGTCCAGTAGGTAACCTACATTGTTTATTTCCAGTGATTATAGTCCAGTAGGTAACCTACATTGTTTATTTCCAGTGATTATAGTCCAGTAGGTAACCTACATTGTTTATTTCCAGTGATTATAGTCCAGTAGGTAACCTACATTGTTTATTTCCAGTGATTATAGTCCAGTAGGTAACCTACATTGTTTATTTCCAGTGATTATAGTCCAGTAGGGAACCTATATTGTTTATTTCCCATGATTATAGTCCAGTAGGGAACCTATATTGTTTATTTCCAGTGATAATAGTCCAGTAGGTAACCTACATTGTTTATTTCCAGTGATTATAGTCCAGTAGGGAACCTATATTGTTTATTTCCAGTGATAATAGTCCAGTAGGTAACCTACATTGTTTATTTCCAGTGATTATAGTCCAGTAGGGAACCTATATTGTTTATTTCCAGTGATAATAGTCCAGTAGGGAACCTATATTTTTTATTTCCAGTGATTATAGTCCAGTAGGGAACCTATATTGTTTATTTCCAGTG
Source organism: Mytilisepta virgata (assembly GCA_028015205.1). Taxonomy (NCBI): domain Eukaryota; kingdom Metazoa; phylum Mollusca; class Bivalvia; order Mytilida; family Mytilidae; genus Mytilisepta; species Mytilisepta virgata. Next base: position 42,250,030 of record CM051511.1, read on the forward strand.
ATTATAGTCCAATAGGGAACCTATATTGTTTATATCTAGTGATAATAGTCCAATTGGGAACCTACATTGTTTATTTCCAGTGATTATAGTCCAGTAGGGAACCTATATTGTTTATTTCCAGTGATTATAGTCCAATAGGGAACCTATATTGTTTATTTCCAGTGATTATAGTCCAGTAGGGAACCTATATTATTTATTTCCAGTGATTATAGTCCAGTAGGGAACCTATATTTTTTATATCTAGTGATAATAGTCCAATAGGGAACCTATATTAATTATTTCCAGTGATTATAGTCCAGTAGGTAACCTACATTGTTTATTTCCAGGGATTATAGTCCAATAGGGAACCTATATTGTTTATTTCCAGTGATTATAGCCCAATAGGGAACCTGTATTGTTTATTTCTAGTGATTATAGTCCAATAGGGAACCTACATTGTTTATTTCTAGTGATCATAGTCCATTAGGAAACCTACATTGTTTATTTCCAGTGATTATAGTCCAGTAGGGAATGTACTTTGTTTATTTCCAGTGGTTATAGTCCAATAGGGAACCTATATTGTTTATTTCCAGGGATTATAGCCCAATAGGGAACCTATATTAATTATTTCTAGTGATTATAGTCCAATAGGTAACCTATATTGTTTATTTCCAGTGATTATACTCCACTAGGGAACCTGTATTGTTTATTTCTAGTGATTATAGTCCAAAAAGGAACCTATATTGTTGATTTCTAGTGATCATAGTCCATTAGGAAACCTACATTGTTTATTTCCAGTGATTATAGTCCAGTAGGGAACCTACATTGTTTATTTCCAGTGATGCGTCCTTTCCACGAATTGATTGTTTTATTGAACATTTAGTAAGCTGATTTGATTGCATTATTAAATCTGTGATTGTCCAATATGAGCTTGTTGGACATACAAGCATGTAAATTTAGGTGATTGATCGTTGAGAATGTTCTGTAGCAACTATTTCACACTGTTCAGGACAAAGAACAAACAAATTTATAGTAGGTTTTAGAAAGTGGGTGAAAGTGAAAGGGAGTAATTTACTTTGCTACTGGTTAGTGCTGATCGGAATAATTCGGAAATCAGTTGGTTCGGCTCAGTGATGTCAATAATGAATTGGGATTTTGTAAAATCCATTGTCATTAACGTTTCCGGAATTTTAGCATAAGAAAACATGAACAAATAAAGCTCTGCAATGATATGGGATATATATATATACATAAAAGATGTACAATGTGGCTGAATGCTTGATTTCATATAAAAAAGAGCAAGTTATAATAATGCAATTATAACCGATAGTCGGTCGGTTGCTGTCAACTAATAGTAATAGATAGTAATTTCAAGCGATTATTCAACACTACTACTGGTGAAAGACAATTGTTGGGTATGGTCTGTTACTTAGCCTTCTGTTAGGTCACCACCAAACTCCCCCCCCCCCCCCCCAAAAAAAAAAAAAAAGTTACATTTGTTTAAGAGTTTGTTTTAAGCAGAGAGCATTCTTGGAACACTTGGCATCAGATTCCAAGCCCCTTGCCCTGTCCTTCCCTTCCTTCCTATAGTACATGATTGTGTATCATGTGCAGGTAATTGGATGACCCCATGGAGGGAAGAGAAATTCAAGTAGTTCCTTGCTTAAAACAAGACATAGGTTATGATACGTCTATATAATTTCAGGAGCAGTCAGAATCTGAATCTGTATCCGACAGTAGCAGTTTGTCTGGTAATGAGGAGGAGAATGGTAATGATGGTGATATAGAAAATAATCAGGTAAACAATCTCAGAAAATAATCATTCTATTTGTCAGTTTACATTCTCTCACACAGAATCATTCAGTTTGTAATATCTCATACAAGGAAACCATTCCATTGTTACTACATAGGATGTATCTGTTTTTATACTGAAAGGCTTCAAAGGAATAGCTAATAGGGGACTTATTAAGGGATAGAACAGTAGTAAAATATTTAAAATGTGAAACTGTATGATATTTGTATTCTTTGTTGAACCAGCCTTTTCATAAAAGGTAAAGCTTATCCCGATGAATTTGAATGAGATATATCCATATTTTGCATATGATATTAGAGAATTAAAAATCTATGCTGGAAATATATTGCCATGAATTTGAAGATATCTCTATTACAGCTCGTTAAAACTGGTAGAGAAATTGTTTAATTTAGAAATGCATATTATCTGTATCACACAGTTTACTTGAATGTTCTGTTATTGAAATAGAAATAAAAAATGTAGCATTAATTTCTTGATTAACCAAATATACTGCCTCTATGGTCTCATGGTAGCGTGCTCACTTCGAGTGCGAAAGGTCACGGGATCAATCAAAGCTGGGACAAACCAAAGACATTGAAATCAGTATTTGCTGCTTCTCCACCAAGCACTCAGCATCTAGGAATAAGAGCAAACGACTGGTCGGCTCGGAGTGAGTATAATGTGTCCTGGTGGGGTGATATATCTTCCTTCGGACTGTAACCTCGTGAGTTAGCATGGTCTAGTACAAAGCAGGATTCATATTTATATCATATCAACATGTTTTCTTCCTGATATACATTAAATGATTGCCACTGGGCGTTAATTCATCCATCTATCCAAATATACAGATGAAGTTTGATTGTGCTATATGTTATGTTATTGTTATCATATACATAGGGGACATCCATAATCGTCAACATTTTTCACACTTTGCAAAGAGCACTCATTTTGGAAACCCCTACCCCTTTCAAAAAGTGCACATAGACATTTTTTAACATAATTGGTGTGAACAGATACCAATCCATACTCGAAAAGAGGATCTACAGACATCTGTACATCCCTTTAATATGCACGAGTCATAAGTGATTTTCCGTTTGTTGGCTTTTTGTCACTTATATTCTGTTCTTAACTTTCTCAGCATCATGAGTTCTATAAATATCATCAGCATGCATTATGGCAGAAGTGACTTAAATGCTAAAAATTTGAAACCCCTTACCCCCCCCTCACGTCATTTTGTAAACTCGTGAAAAATGTTGCCAATTATGGATGACCTCTTAACAGAGAGTATCAATGCAATATTTCTGGTAAATAAAACTTGACCAACATTAGTATTCCTAAATGCAAAAGAAATTTTTTTGGAAATGAATATTTTTTTTTATCAAAAACTGTTTTAACGAGAACAGAACAATGGACGAGTCTGTATTTCACAAAACAGTTCTAGCCAGTTTAATTATTATCCGTACTTATGAAGTTAATAGAGTTATGTCGTCTGCCAAATCACGTCTAATTTAATAAGCAAAAATAATGTTGCATTGGTATTAAAATTACATATGGTATTTGATTTGCATAAAATAAATATTATCTTTATTCTTTGTAGGACGATCTAAGTTCTTCGTCTCCTCCCAGCACTCCTCATTCTGTTGACACTGATGTCAGTAAACCAGCACCGTCTGTTTCTGATTTAGATGTCAAGCCATTGTTAGAGACACCAACTCCAGCTAAATCACCACCATCTAAACCTCATTTGATATCACCTCCAGTGAGAGTTTCCTCCCCTCACCAACCTGTCCATTCCAACACACCACCTGTTATCCAGCACTTACCCCCACATTGTCCACCACCATCTCTGATTCCATCCTCATCGTCTCAGTCTAAGAATCAAGATCATATTACCCATAATTCACCTCATCCAATATCACAGGTACCTCCGCCATTAGTACCAACTTCTTTGGCAGCTTCATTGAATAAAGACCAAAAGACAGTTGATATTCTGAGAAGACCTACTGCATCAGAACAGTCACAGTTTCCTGATAAGAGCCTGCCAATCACAAAACCTACATCAAGATTGCCAGAGGTACCGCCATTGTCATCGTTAAGTACTGGAAATCAGTTACAGTCTGTGGCATTGTTATCCTCCAGTGAACAATCGCAACATCAGAAATTTCAGAAAACATCTGAAAGTTCAGTGTCACCATATCAGCAGTCATCAAGACCATATTCACCTAGTTTTTATAAAAATTTTCAAAGGCATTCAGAACAACCATTCCCTTTGATACAAACATCTGTAGTACAAAGGAGTTCAGAAAGACCATATTCACCAAATCAGCAAAAAGTTACCCCAAAACATTCAGAAAGACAGTATTCACCAAATCAGCAAAAAGTTACTCAAAAACATTCAGAAAGACCGTATTCACCAAATCAGCAAAAAGTTACTCCAAAACATTTGGAAAGACCATATTCACCAAATCAGCAAAAATTTAATCCAAAACATTCGGAAAGACCGTATTCACCAAATCAGCAGAAAGTTACTCCAAAACATTCGGAAAGACCGTATTCACCAAATCAGCAGAAAGTTACTCCAAAACATTCAGAAAGACCATTTTCACCATTTCTGGATAAGACTTCTTCAAGTTTATCACCAACGGTATCGAAGTCAACATTGGAACAAGTACCACCTCCATTACGGCCATCAACAGATCCAGCCACTACAGAACATGCATTTGTGACAACAGATCCTAGTGTTCAAAGGACAAGTAGACCATTATCTTTACCTCTAGTACCGCAGCATCAATCAAATGATCTCATACAAAATATTAAACAAGAACCACATTCCCCAGCTCCTTCTCCTAAACAGGAAGTGAATAAGGATTCTGGGTATTCCGTGCCTGTGGATAGTGCTAAAGACACTGTAATTAAATCAGAACCTTTGTCAGACTTACCACAGACTTCTGTAGAAATAAAATTTTCTGATTCATTAGATAATGAAATAAAGTGTGAGGTAATGGAAGAGGAAACTGAATCTGATGGAACACTTACTCCAGGACCTGAACCTACAAAGTGCAATGTAGATGTTCATAAAAGTAAAACTGCAATGTAAGTACTATTTATAGCCTTTTTAACCAATTTTGTTTTCTTACTAGCCACCAAAAGTTATGATGTTCAGACAGGTTTTACTTTTGTCAGATGCATCCATGTTTTTTACTTGCGCCTCCAAAGGCGGACGCAGGTCTAAGATGTCATTACCGATAATGTAATTATCACATTATATGCCCATGCTCAATCATGATTTTAGAACGTCTGCAAACAATAATTTATATTGTCCATTAAGTTCCAAAACAAACTGATAAACTTCCTAAAAATATGATATATACACTTGTCAAGCTGGCTTATAATACTTGAAAATACTGCAATTTTCTAAGTTATAAAGTGGCATAACTCTAGAATGGTAAATGACTGCCTGCCAAAATTCGAACATGTTGTGGTTCTTAGCATAGTGTATGAGTTTCATAAAATTTTGATGAGTAATAATAAGTTAGAGTGGGGAAACAAAAAAATTGCAATTTTCCAAGTTATAAAGGGGCATTACTCTAGAACAGTAAATGACTCACTGCCCAAATTAGAACTTTGTCCGCGTGTTGTGCTTCTTAGCATTGTGAAAATGTATTTTGTATTTGACATTAACTTACTGAATAACACTTCTAATCTGTTCTGTTCCATCTTTTCTGAGTGTGGCAGGCATTAATCTTATATTACAAATGGGGGCCTTGGTGGCCGAGTGGTCTAGGTAGTTCGTCATGACTACTAATGATCACTAGCCTGTCAACACTGAGGTTGTGAGTTCAAATCTGACCTGTGGTGGAGTGTGTATGACTCCAATCTGAATTGACAAGAATTGCCAACTTTCCTACTGAAGGTCGTGATTCTCTCCAGGTACTCCAGCTTCCTCCACCAATAAAAACTAGCCACCAGGAAATAGCCAAATGTGCTTAAAATTGCATAAAAACCAACTAAACAAACATATTACAAATAAGAGTGAACAAGATTTGATTCATACATATGTACCATAAGTGCAGCTTTGCTGATGTTCATTTGTAAATATGTTATACAATGTTTAATATAGATAAAAGTTCCCAAAACTATGTAAAATTTGGTGCAGTAGCTTGGTCCATATACATGTATAATGTGCAGGCCAACTCCAATAAATTACAGAGGTCTAGAGGTCTCCCCCTTTTTCCCCCCAAAAAAACTCACAATGGTACATTGTTTGGACATTTCAGTGTGTTATAACATTTTTAAGTATAATTTCATTGATTTTAAATTCTTTCAAGCTTGTAAAAAATCTACATGACTTAAAATGTAGCATTAGCACAGAGTAGCTGATAATATACATGTACTGTGTGGATAGTACCAGTTAATTGTACCATCACATCATATTTATCAGTCATGTATTTAGCTTTGCAGATGAAAGTAGTGGTTATCCTGTCACATTACATTTTATACTGGACATATTATGGTATACCGTTGTCCATCCCTCCGTCCATCTTTCTGTCTGTCTGTCGTCCACACTTCGGACAATAACTCAAAAAATGCATTCCCCAATTTTCATGAAACTTTGGTGAATTGTTTATATCTATTGACGTAAGCTCCCTTTCAATTTTTATAAATTTCCAATTTTAAATTTCAGGATTAAGGGACTTTAAAAAGGGGAGATTTTCCAGCTTTCTGACTATAACTCAAAAATACTTTCATCAATTTTCATGAAACTTAAGTGAATTGTTTGTATCTATTGACGTAAGTTGCCTTTTAATTTTTATAAATTTCCAGTTTTAGGTGTTGGATTTATGGGACTTTATTCATAAAAGAAAGAGGATTTTCCAGTTTTCCGACTATAAGTATAACTCAAAAATGCTTTGAGCAATTTTCATGAAACTTTGGTGAATTGTTATTGTCCTTGACTTTTTTCAAATTTTTTTAGTAAGACATAATTCAGAATAAAAAAATGTTTTGTAGTCTCAATTATTTAGCATTTGATAATATCCAGAATGATGTAAGACTTAATTAAGATCATATGTTTTTGTAGAACATAATTTAGTCAATAAGATATTTTTCACTCTACTGAAAGTAGTCCTAATATGAAGGTAAGACAATAATCAGACACAGAAATTTGAATAAGACAAAATGAAGATATTACTAAGACTTTTTAAGACACATTCAGACAAAAATCAGACAAAATTGTTCATGAGGGAGTTGTGGGATTCCGCAGTAGGCTTAACAGCCAGTATAGAAAACGATTTTACAAAATAACATCGCACAATGGTCCTTAGGTAGTGATTTCTCCCTTCTCATGTCCCCTTTCTCCAAGTTCCTTGATACTCTGTCCGAACCCTCCTATAAGGGAGAAGCCATTTGATTTTTATGGGTGGGGCAAGGAAGTGGTTTTGGACTTTAGTTTTCAGATTGCCAGATGATATGATATCTCTCATTTTTATTTTTCGGAGATTGAATTTTTATTTAACAGATTATTAAGAATCCTTGCCAGAGGAGACCACAACTCCTGTTCTCGCTGTGATATTATATTTAAACCACCTGCTGATTCCTTATTAGCCAAGAAACGTCAGCAGCCGACACCTGCCCCGCCTACTCCACAGACTCCCATCAAGGTGGAAGACAAGGTAACCATAGCTGTAAGTGTGATTTGTGTCTGTTTCTCAGTAGCAGTACTCAAACACGCTTTAGTTTTTAGCACACGTAGAACCAAAGGGTCATGTGAGGTATTGTCATCACTTTGCGTCCGTCGTCGTCATTTTCTTCGTCTGTAAACTTTTCACATTTTAATCTTCTTCTTTGAAACCACACAAAATTTGGCAGGAATGTTCATTGGGTGGTACTTTACAAAGTTTATGTTTTTGGTGCTGATCGGAAATTCATCATAGTTGCTAGGGCCAATAATGCACTCTGATTGGCTGAAATTTCAAAAATCTTTTCAAAAATCTTCTGAGAAACCATTTGGCAGATTGAATTGTGATATTGTGGGAATATTCCTTAGATGGTCCTCTACTAATTTGAGTTTTTGGTGGTGATCTGAAATGCAAGATGGCCACCACCGTGGAACTTAGTTTAACATAGAACTCTATGGGAAATACAAACATCTTCTTCTCAGAAACCATCCCACACATAGAAACTAAATCATGCAGAAATGATACTAGGGTGGTGGTCTACTAATTTTGAGTTTTTGGTGCCAATCTGAAATCCAAGATGGCCACCACAATGGAACTTGGTTTATCAAAGAACCCTTTGGGAAATACAAACATATTTAGACCAAATCGGGCATAAAATATGTTTTATATATAATCGGGCATAAAATATGTTTTATATATATATATATATATATATATATAAAACATATTTTATGCCCGATTTGTATCTATTGACGTAAGTATATATATATGTTATACATGTATTTATATATATACTTAAATTTTCCCTTGAGGTGAGCAATACAGGCTCTTGAGAGCGTCTGTATATATAAAGAGTTATGTACAAATCTAAAAATGAAGCAATAATAGCACATTACGTTATGCTAAGAAACTTTCATGACTAAAGGTATCCAGACAATAATTGACTTTGTGGTTATTTTAGATGTCTCAGATGTTACATGCAAATAAAGTATTTATATTGCGAAACAGCTCATACAACAACAAGGAATATAAATGGAATTGGTGAATCGTTTGGTGGGAATAGAGAGACTATAAAGTATAAAAGACAAAAGCCAAACAAAACTAAATGCAAATTAATAACAAAACAAATAAGTCAATATTTAAAATATAATGTTGACACACTATAGAACCATTAGTACTGTCATAGACATTGCATTCAAAGTACATTTCAGTCTTGGAAAGATACATTTGTTTAATTATGGGGATAATGTGGCGTAGAGTCTAGGTAGTCACTAGTTCAAATCTGACTCCTGGCAAGGTGCATTTGACTCCGATCTCAGTTCACCTTCCCAGGTGGTGGTTCTCTCAGGGTATTCAGGCCTCCTCAACCAATAAATACTGGGCTCCTTATTGATATAGCCAGTTGTGCTAAAAGTGTTGTAAGACCTCGATAAACCAAGCCTCATATTTGTTGCTAGAAAAGTGTGATTATATTTTTATATGAATTGAAAAATGTTTGAATATTGGCAAAAGAACACCGAAGTGACAAAACAGTGGCAAAAGAAATAGGAAAACACAAAGTCAAGTGAACGGAACACAACAAACAAATGCCACCAGGACACATGCACAACCAAAAGAATAAAAAACCTATTTTAAATTAAACAAAACTAGAACAACACAGCACAGAAACCCAGACCTGTTTACCACTACGATTTTGGCGTAGTTTCTACGATTTTTTGTACTCAAATTACGCTCTACGCCCAAATAGGTCATTTCTACGCTTTTAAAGATGTTACAGTAAAAAAAATCGGCAGTATGTAATTTTGTGTCTAAAGGAAGTTATCCGAACGCAAAACGGAGTCTTTGTCTTTTACGCGCTTGATAATGAATATATAAGTATGTATTACAAACACTCTGGTGATCGTTGACTGTCAAGTTTGACACATGACATCATTATTGTGATGCCAGACATATTTCAAAACGCAAATACGAGCAAGAGGTCAGAGAACATAATTTTTTTGATGTTTGGACCAAGGACAGACCATGGTTGTATCTTTGGATTTACAAGAGAATGACTTAATAAAATTTAGGAAGAAAACATATATCATTATTGTGTTCAATATAACTAATCCTATAGAATTTATATATTTGGTATCTTCAAAACATGACTCTAAAAGCTCTCAGAATGCAGGATTTAGCATCTAGTTTTTCAAAAAAATTCTGGGGGGGGGGGCATGCCCCTAGACCCCGCTAGCAAGTTCGCGGCGCGTTGCGCCGCTCATCGGTGATAGTAATTTTTAGGTCTTGTAAAATCTAAAACTACACCTAAATATTGAAAACTACACTTTCTAAATGTATAAACTACACTACTAGCTTAAATGGGGTAAACAGGTCTGGAAACCAAACACCAGTGATGTGAAATCCCATTAAAAACCAGGAGCTTAGGTGCTCCTGAAGGGTAAGCGTGTCCTGCTCTGTTAATGGCACCCACCACATTGCAAATAAGTAAAAGCCAGTGATGTGTGAAGTCTGGTGATGTGTAAATTTCACAAGGACGTGAAATCTTACTGAAGATATCTAGTCTCATGTGTGAGATAGAAACTTTGTATCGGCCAATCAATTCATGATGAAGAGCTTAAAACTTTTGGAGTGATGAAATGAACAGAGACTGATCATAACCCTGTCTTAGAAGTTTATGTGACACCAATCTCGCGTGGCTGAGAAAGTCGCCGTATAAATCACATGCATGTTAGTAACAAATCAACTGTGAAATATACACCCCATAGACTGGAGACCTTGGTATGTTACAGCTAAGAAAGGGGAAGTTCACAATCGGAAAATTAAAATCATCATGTTTGTCATAAAGTTTTGATTTCAATTGCCCATTATTATCTATGTACGAGTACAAATCCTAGAAATGAAGCAGAAGTCTATCACAGTGAACTTAAAATTAAAGAGACCTCAGACACACCAGTCTGAGGTCTCTTAATTTCAAGTTCACTGGGATAGATGAGATGTAGGTAATCCTTAAAGAAAGGATTATTAAGTGACAAAACATCATCTATATAGCAGAAACTGGGGTTGTTTCTTTTCTTTCCAATTCAGTAGCCCATGTAAAAATTTAGCTTCATATGAAAACAAGAACAGGTTGGCCAAAAGTGGCACACAGTTTGTCCCTATTGGGATGCAGATCGTCTGTTAACGTATGTCGATGAGAAATCCAGCATTTTAAAAACATCAGTCTCAGAGTACTTTTTCTTAGAATCAGTGTGTTTTTTGACAAAGTAAGCCTTGTCCTTACCTAATACCAGATAGGTATATCTTTGTAAACCTTGTTTAGTGCAGAAACATTGGCTCACAAAAAAACAGATTTTAGTTTATCATGTTGGAAGGTAATGTATACAGTGTAGAAAAATCTACATTTTTATGCTATTACAATAGGTAAGGTCACTAGAAGAGAGATATTCCTGTAAGTCTTTAGAATTTTTAGCTCACCTGACCAAAGGCCAAAATTTTCTCATTTCATCCCGATCCGACAACATATATGGCCACCATTGGCAGTTCTTGTTTCTGATTGGCTAATATAAAGGAATCTTCTCCTCTGAAATCGCTTGGCCAAATGGAACGAAACCTGACAGGAAGCATATATGGGAGGTCCTTTATAAAATTTCCTCATTTTGTCCCGATCGAACTACAAATATGGCAGCCATGGGTAGTTCTTTTTTCTGATTGGCTGATATAAAAAAATGTTCTCCTCTATGAGAGGTTCAATACAAACTTTCTTCATTTCGTCCCTATCAGGCAACAAATATGGCCGTCATGTCTTTCATCGGTTGATAATCTTCTACCTAGACCCACCATATTTGGTCTTTAGATAGTTCTTTATGGGTAAATGCTAGTCTGAGACCTGTTAGCTGACCTTGGAAACAGTTTTAGGCTTGAATGACAATGCATCAGACTTTTCAGACAAATGTTGCCTCACCTTTACTACTAGTATTTCTTTTAACGAATTTTCCTCTGACTTTCAATGTCGTGTATCAGGTAGTCTTTATTCTGTGCCCATGTGCATACTTTGACACGGAATAAAGATTACCTGATAGGCGAGACATTTAGTGTGTCCACTCTTTTTTTCCTAACCATCGATAAACATGGCCACCATGGCTAAAAATAGAACATGTGGGATAAATTCCAGTTTTTGGCTTATATCTCAAAACTGAAGCATCTAGAGCAAAACTGACATGAGGTAAAAATGTTCATCAAGTCAAGATCTACCTGGTATGAAAATTTCCCTTTGTTTGGTTATTGCCCAGGAATTGTTAATTTTAAGGAAATTTTGCAGTTTTAGGTTATCTTGAATATTATTATAGGTAAGACAAACTGTAAGCAGGAAAAATGTTCAGCAAAGTAAGATCTACAAATAAATCAACATGACCAAAATCGTCAATTGACCCCTTGTAGGAGTTTTTGCCCTTGAAAGATTATTTACATGTTAACAGAAATTATCAGTAAAAATAATGGTCTGACATATTGTCACAGAATTTTAGAGCATTACTTGAAATAAATAAAATGGTAGCTACAATTAGAATGGAGGGTCAAGGTCATTGAAAATTCCATAGCGTCTTGAGCAACCATATATATTTAGATTCAGGACCCTGTAATATAGCTGTACAAGTCAATATGGAGGCTCAAGGGTCAAGGTCATTAAACAAACCCATAATAACCAATTGAAAAGTTCATAGCAACCAGATATATTTGGGTTCAGGACACAAAAATTTACCTGTTCAAGCCAAAATGGAAGGTCGAGTCTGTGCCATTGAAAAAGTCCCCAGCAACCATATGGGACAAGACGCGCAATTGTTTTCCTGTTACAGAAGTCATGAAATAATAGGCTGCCATTAAGTCTGTAAGTTTCGTTGAAACATGGGAAATGGCTCAAAATGATCGCCATACACTGGCACATATCCAGTTAAAATATCGGGGTGTGATGTCAGTCTCCTTTTTCCGTAATTTGAGAAATCACGAGCCATGGTAAAAAAGTCTCCTTCCGCAAAGTAAAATGTACCTCTTTCATGCTCTCCATGTAGAATAAAAATTTTCTTGGTTTTATTTATTTAATCCTTTCAATATTTCTATGCCAAATTCTTCAGGTAAATACACTTTAAAACAACACTAGTTATTCAGTTATCATGGTTGGTCCATATATCATGGTGCAATTATAATTTTTTTTATGGACTTCTTTCGTATCCCTCAGGTCAAAGTTCATTGCAGATCTTGAGCCATATTGAAATATGACATATAACTTTTCTCTAATTATGATATTTGGTTGGTGTGGAAGCTTTTTATGAACATAACTGTTCAATATTTTTCAGATCTGAAAGAAAATAGGAAAGATTCAGCATAAATTTGGGCATAAAGCAAACATTTCGTGAATAAAAACAAAAAATCAGTGAAAAAACCAAGCTTCATTGTTGATAAATTTAGAGCCTCAGTTTACTCTTTGCAACTCACCAATGCCTTTTAAAATTATCATTAATATTTATACTTTTAAAAAAATCTTATAACAGACAAATAAAGGTAACTTTTTATATTTTTTAGGCTGAAATATTGCAAAATTATTATCCGTCATTTTAAAAGTTTCAGCTTAAAATTTCAATATTTTTTCACAAATAGCTAGATTATGTAAAGACAAATCTAAAATGGGCTCAACTGTCAAAATCTGCCCAGTATTAACAATTTTACAGCTATTTAAAAATTTACAGAGTCTATGTCTGAGAAATGTAAACATCTTGAAGGCGAACAAATTATGAGGTTATATGAATTATGATGTCATGACTTTATGACATCACCAAGTATTGTAAAACACAATTAGTCCTATCCTTAACATTTTAACGATAAATGATTAAAGAAAAAAATATTAATCTACAAGTAGTAACCAAGGATTTGCATTGGGAAAAAATGCATAGCAACCAAGGAGAATGATTTTTTTTTCCAATTTAATTCACAAGAATTTATTAAACCTGTAATTGGTAAATGTTTGTTTAAAAATCTTTTTTAAAGGGATTTGTGGATGATATAGGTCTCTTTGCATCTATTTTCATTAAATATATTCTTCTAATGTTACAATTATTTAGCTGTGGTTTTCAATGCAACCACCTGTTCACATGTTTACAATTGTCCTTGTTACATGACATGTATGTATTTCTGCCAAAATTCATACATGTAAATAAAAAGCATGTGTTTCCTGCTAATAGTGAGAATTTTTAAAATTTTTTAATATCTTTTTTCATTTTACTTTATCATATATGTAAAAAAAATGATTGCGCAAGATATACATTACATATGGACTGTTCAAATTTAGAAAACCCCATTGGATGGTCCTCTACAGAGTTTGTTTTTGGTTCTGATCCAAAATTCAACATGGCTGCCAGAGCCATTTATGCACTCTGATTGGTTGAAATTTTAAAACTTTTCTTCTCTGAAACTACAAAAGCAATTGAATTGTTATGTTGCAGGAATGATCCTTACTTGGTCCTCTACAAAGATCATGTTTTTTGTGCCGATCTGAAATCCAAGATAGCCCCTACCATGGGACAAATTTAACATTGAATCCTATGGGAAATACATACAAACATCTTCTTGTCAGAAACCGTTTGACAGATGGAAGTAATATTATGCCTGAATAATCACACAATCGTCTTTAACAAAATGGGTGTTTTTGGTGCCTATCCAAAATTCATAAACATGGCTGCCATGGCCATTTATGCAATCTGATTGGCTGAAATTTAAAAAATCTTCTCTAAAACTACAAAAGCAATTGAATTGTTATATTGCAGGAATGATCCTTACATGGAAAATTTAATTTGCAGATCATCATACCTTTAAATTGGCCATTTGGAACCAAACTAATGCCAGCAATACTCCTCTTTCAGAATTGTGTTTGATAACCTTAAATGTCTACTAAGACGGCCACTACATCCTAACTTTGTTTAACATTGAACCTATTGGAAAACTAGCCAAGATAACTGCTACACTTAAATTATCAGTCCTGCTGAAGCTGGACAAGTTAAATCATGGTGAGCGATACAGGCTTTTGAGAGCCTCTAGTTTATTTCTTCAAAACATTGTACCATCATTAATAAAATCTGCCGCAGTAATTAGGTTAAGCTTTCATGATGAGATTTACTCCTCCATTATAAAACTATGCTTGAAATATCAACAATAATTTGGATATTTATCTTTGTAATTACAGAAAAAGCCTGATACACCACCCCCTAACTCTACGGCTGATGCTCAGATCACCAGTAATGTTACTGTCTCAACACACTATGAACGTCCGCGATCATACCATGACACTCCAGCGTTACGACAACTCAGTGAATATGCAAAACCCCATACGATGGGAGACCCAGCCAGATCACTTCCATATGGCCCAATGCCACCCAATATGGATCCACTGTTTCCTTATAGAGTTTCCATGTATCCTCAAGGATCCAGAGAAAGGTATAATATCTGTTATATTATTTAATATTCATTTATAAGCTTATGCTTGTAATAGTTTTTTTAAATCAGGAAGGAAATTGTTATTACAGTGAAACCTGTTAAAACTGAACCCTGATAAAACCAAATTTCATTTCAAACCGGACAATTTCCAATATCCCATGAAATTTCCCTTTAAATTAACATTATTTTAACCTGAACAAACCAATCCTGCTAATACTGAATTACCAACATTTTTTAAAGGCTCGTTAGTGAATGTGTATAAAAAAATTACCTGTCAAAATCATTGAGAGCAATCAAAACAATGTAAGTATATCAATGATTTGAGTGATTAAACAAACACACTGATGTCATAAACATGAATGTGAAATCTGCGTCCAAGTTTCATGGTTAAATCCATTTCTCAGCAACTGTAATACATAGGCCAAACATATTTGGTCTATAGATAGTTCTTAGTGGGTACATGCCATTCTTACACCCGGCTTGGGATCTTGTCTTTAATTTCATGCTTGAGTGACTTTGTCACATTTTCATGGTTAAGTCCATTTCTCAGCAACTAGAATACCTAGACTCACCATATTGGTCAATAGATAGTTCTTGGTGACACATGCCTTTTGACCTTGGCCTCAATTTCATGCTTAAGTGAACAGCATCACATTTTTGCGATTAAGTCAATTTCCCTGAAACTGTAATACCCAGACCCACCGTATTTGGTCTATTGATAGTTCTTGATGGGTACATGCCAGTCTGACACCTGTCTCTCGACCTTTACATCAATTTCATGGTTGAGTGACTTTCATCGGAGTTTCTTGATTAAGTCGATTTTTCAGCAACTGTAATACCTAGACCCACCATATTTGGTCAATAGATAGTTCTTAGTGGACACATGCCAGTCTGACAGCTGCCTCTGGACCCTGACCACAATTTGATGCTTGAGTGACTTGTGTTACATTTTTGAGATTAAGTCCATTTCTCAGCAACTGTATTAACTAGTCCCATCATATTTGGTCTGTAGATAGTTCCTAGTGGATACATTCCAATCTAACACCTGTCAGCTGAACATTGACCTGAATTTCATGCTTGAGTGACTTAATATACATTTTCATGATTTAGTCTATTTCTCAGCAATTGTAATACATTTGAAACGAGACCCACAGTATTTGGTTGATAGTTCTTTAAGTGAGTATATACCACTTTAACATCTGACATCTTTGACCTCTATTTCATGCTTGACTGAATTGTTTCATGTTGTGGGATAATATCTCAGCAACTGCAATACATAGACCAACCATATTTGGTCAATAAATAGTGCTTGATGGACACATGGCTGTCTGAGACCTTGACTTGAATTTCAGACTTGAGTCACATTTTTATGATTAAGTCCATTTTTTTTACCTCAATTTTTTTTACAAATAAGTCCATTTCTCAACAAATGTTATAAATGTGTTAGATATAGACCCACCATTTTTTGGTCTGTAGATAGTTTTTGGTGGGTACATACCAGTCTCATGCCTGTCAGCTTGCCTTGGACACAGTTTTAGCCTTGAATGACATGCATGAGATTTTTCAGACAAATTATCGCCTTACCATTACTATTTCTTTTAACACATTTTCCTTTGACTTGCAATGTCAGGGATCAGATAATCATTATTTTGTGTCCGTGTGCATACTCAGACGAGACATGTAGTGTGTCCACTCTTGTTATAAACTAATTAGCTTGTACATGTATGCAGTCTTAAAATGGAAACTCCTAAGAAGAAACGTAAATGTAGGACCTACGTTTGAAATATGGGATCGTAAAAAGCAATTTTTTGTGACATTCTCAAGCGTAAAGATATGTACCATTCTCAATTCAAAGAAAACAGAGGAAGTAAACGTAAATGGCCAGTTCAAGTA
Source organism: Mytilisepta virgata (assembly GCA_028015205.1). Classification (NCBI taxonomy): domain Eukaryota; kingdom Metazoa; phylum Mollusca; class Bivalvia; order Mytilida; family Mytilidae; genus Mytilisepta; species Mytilisepta virgata. Next base: position 42,266,851 of record CM051511.1, read on the forward strand.
AATTTTCTGATTTGAATGAACTTTCGTTGGTTTAAGGGCACACGTGAAAAGAAAAATTGTAACTATATGTTCTGCATCTATAAAATATCTTTTTGATATATTTCAATTTTTTTTTTAATTTACATTGAAATAAATATGAAAAACTTGTTGGTGTCTGTCATCAGTCAGTGTCAAATTTATTTTAAACTTTCCGCTTCTGTTTACCTGTACAATCCGAACACCTGTGAAAACCAAATAAAACACAAAGTCACTAGGGTGTTCGGTTTGGACAGGTTTCAAGAAGAAATATAATTTAAGAGAATGGAAAACAAAATATATATTGATATTCAATATCTAGAATCTAAATATCCATTGAGTATTTTGAATTTCTCAAAATCATATTTCATTGTGTCGCCTGCGTTATGTAGAAGCGACATTTAGGGATCACAATCTGTCAATTGTTGTCGGCTTCAGTGTCACAGAATAATTTCTGTTACTTTTTTCTCAGGAAACACACTAACTGGCTTCCTGACATTTGGCATAGAGCATCAGTAATGAGAACTGTATCATTTAAGGCAGTTTAAAATCTGTCGCAAGTCCACTGCCTGTTTGACAGAACTTAGAATATTGTTGAGATAGAAAAATTTCTGTCACATTTTTCTCAGGATCCACACTAGCCAGCTTCCTGATATTTGGCTGGAGTACTGTATTGTCTAAGGCTGTTTTGAATCTGGATACTTTTTTAAGTAATTTTTTAAAAGAAAATAAGTATGCAGCCGACACATGTCTTCCCTGGAAGTCTTACCACTAAGTTTATTAATGCCACTTTTACTTTTTTATTTAGAAAAAGCAAAATAACATTATTTCTGAAGGTCAGTTTTCTACAGTTGATTAAGTTGAAGCTAATGGTTTGGGAAGATGCTGCTTGTATTGACAATTATGTAACTTTGGTATTGAGTGCATTAATGGAAGGTCATTCACACTCTGGTGGAAAGATCAAATGGATATAGTACATGTACTGTATTACAATTATGATTGTAAATTATCTCCTCTTTATTAAATTAGACAGGTATAGTATAAGGGTATTAAATGATTCGGAATCTTGAATTATTTCAGGCTGGAGTTAGAACTAGAAAGAGACAAGCGGGAACGTGATGCTAGAGAACGGGAAATCAGGGAAAGAGAAATCAGAGAGATGGAGATGAGAGAAAAATTAAAGGAAATGGAAATGAAGCCAGGTATTGCTGTGTAACTTTTATTTTGTCTTATAAGAAGATACTTAGTTTGGGTAATCATACACTCAATTATTATATCACATGGCCAAAAGGGCAGTGTGAGCTTTTGTCATCCCTCGTCTGTCCCTAAACTTTAACAAATATTTTCTCTGAAACCACTGTATCAATTAGAATAAAATTTGGTTACAATCATCCGTAGGGTGTCTTGTTTAATTTTATCAAATGATGCTACCAATCAACCAACATGGCTGCCATTGCTATAAATAGAACATAGGGGTAAAACGTGCAAAATAAGAATTTTTGTTACTATCTCTATAAATATTTAGCTGATTTATAGCTCAACTGGCCTAAAAGGCCATGTGAGCTATTGCCATCACTTGGCATCTGCAGTTGTCCGACGTAAAATTTTTAAAGATCTTCTCCTCTGAAACCACTGTGCCAGTTAGGACCAATCTTTGGTAGATTGGTCCTTGGGAGGCCCCCTTCCAAAAGTGTGTCGGGCATCCCCGACATCCAACCAACATGACTGCTGGGACTAAAAATAGAAAAAAAGGGGATGAAATTAAAAAATCTTCTATGTAACTACAAGGCCAATTGGGACCACACTTGGCAACAATAGTCTTTAGATGGTCCTCTTTCAGAATTATGTCCGATGATCCGGAGGATCAACCAAGATGGCCGCTACACCCCAACTTAGTTTAACATAGGACCCTATGGGAAATTCATTTAAAATCTTCTTGTCTGAAACTACTGAGTCAGTTGGAACCAAACTGAAGCAATGGCCCTTAGATGGTCCTTTGTAGCTCACCTGGCCAGAGGTCACTTGGGGTCCGTTAACTTTTCACATTTAAATCTTCTCCTCTGAAACCACTGGGCCAAATGGAATTAAATTTGGCAGGAAGCATTTATGTAAGGTCATTTATAAAGATCGCTCATTTCATCCCAATCAGACAACAAACATGGTCGCCATGGGCAATTGTTGTTTCTGATTGGCTGAGTATTCAAAAATCTTCTCCTCTGAAACTACTTGGCCAAATGGAACAAAAGTGACAGGAAGCATATATGGGAGGTCCTTTATAAAATTTCCTCATTTTGTCCCGATTGAACTACAAGTATAGCCTCCATGGGCAGTTCTTGTTTCTGATTGGTTGATATAAAAAAATCCTCTGAAATCGCTTGGCCAAATGGAATGAAACTTGACAGAAAGCATCTTTGGGGGTTCTTTACAAGGTTTCCTCACTTCGTCCCTATCGGAAAAAAAACATGTCCGCCAAAGGCAATTCTTGTTTCTCATTGGTTGATTAAGAATATTTTTGGTTTCTGGAACTGCTTGGCCAAATAGAATGAAACTTGACATGAAGTATCTATGGGAGGTTCTTTACAAAATTTCTTTATTACATCCTGATCAGAGTTCAGAGTACATTAAGGATGCAGAAAGCCTTCTATTTTCCGGACATGACCGTAGAAATTTTTATTTAAAAAATTTATAATCCACTTTACGAGGATTACAGTCACATGGCACATGATCACCTGATACATTGGAAATTTAAAAAATGGCTATCGATTTTGTACAAAAACACATTTCAATCAATTTTTTCGAATATATCATCTGTATTCCCTGTAAGATCATTGTAAGATCACAATTATAAAGTAAGTAATGACTAAAAGAAACTTCTATGCTGAGACAGTGTGCAAAATGGGGTTTCCAATTCGAAAGTCATCCTTTTGTTGTCACATTTTGGTCGGAAAATATCGAACCTCAAAACATGCTAAAAGTAAGAACTTGTATTGACATGTATAGAAGACACCCCCCATATCAAAAAAGTGCACGTAACACACACCAAAAGACGGTTCTATACAAAGTTTTCTCATTTGTCCTGATTAGGCAACAAACATGGCTGTCATGGACAGGAAGCATCTGTTGGAGATTTTTGTCTTGCCTGCGACGAAAAGTCGCGAAGGCGAGATATAGGTATTACTTTCCAGCGACAGTGGCAGTGGTGGCGGCATAAACTTTTTAAAAACTTTAGTAACTTTGCACATGTAATACCTAAAATTAAGATTTATGGTCCACAAGGTAGCTTATCATATAAGGTTTGCCACATTATACTTATCTTGTGACCCTGACCTCATTTTCATGGTTCACTGACTTCATAAACATGACACTTGTCTCTGGACCTTGACCTCAATTTCATGGTTGATTGACTTTCATCCAAATTTCTTGATGAAATCCTTTTTTCAGCAACTGTAATACTTAGACCTATCCATGTTTGGTCTATGGATAGTTCTTAGTGGGTATATGCAAGTCTGACACCTGTCTCTGGACTTTGACCTCAATTGCATGCTTGAGTGACTTTGTCACATTTTCAAGATTACGAAACCTAGATGTTGTGTGTTTTCTAATGTTCTAGCATTGTGACGTGACATGTCAAGGTAGGTCATGTGATATGAGATGCATGAATCTTACACCTGTGTCTCAGACGTAATATAACTTCCCAAACACATAGAAATGTGAGAATATAATAATCAGTCATGGTCTAAGATGTGAGATAGGACAATTTCACCCGAGGGTTCACATTTTCCAGTCAGAAACGAGGCTTGTCGAGTTTCTGATGATAGAAAATGTGAGCCCGAGGGTGGAATTGTCCATTCTCACACTTGTTTCCATGACCAATTATTTTTCTCACATTTCTCGGCCGAATATTTAGAATATTTAAAGAAATAGACACGTCCGCCATGACATGAAAATGCGCTCTATTAAACTAGACAACTTGGTGCAAAATAAATTACATATTTGAAAAGATTGTATGCATTTTGGTTTTGTGTGTTTTCTGACATTCTAGCATTGTGACGTGACGTTTTTTTTTTTGCATTATTACGTCAAGGTAGGTCATGTGATGCGAGATGCACGAATCTCACACTGGTATCTCACACGGACGATAACTGTCCCAAACACAGAAAAGTGAGAATAACTTGTCTTTAGGTGGTCTTTCAGAATTCTATCTGAATACCCGGATCGCCAACCAAGATGGTCACAAAAACCAAACTTATTCAACATAAGAACTTATTGAAAATTTCACTGGAAGATCTTGTCTGAAACTTGAATTAGTTGGAGCAAAACTTGTCAGCAATGGTCCTTAAGTGATCCATTTACCTGGACCAAGAGGTCAGCCACAACTTAACCATACTAGTATAAAGTAATAATCGTTGGGAAAATTCACTTAAAGATATTCTTGTGTGAAACTATAGAGCAAGTTGGATATGTTGGATGTTACCAAAGGCTGAAAATATTTTTTTAAAATGGTAGATGACAAAAAAACTTCAAATTTGATTTTGCTAGAAATTTTATATTGCAAAGATGAATATCAGACGATATCATTGTAGTCGCATTTAAGTTTCTACTGGAAGTTGTGCAGACATTTGTTGGAGGTGCCTACCTTCTTTTATTTAAGTCCCATGTAATTTGTCCCTAATTGCATACTAAGCCTAATATGAGATGAGATGATATTTGGTGCAAGTCGGTCAAATAATATCTTCATCGAAATTTTGTTTGTTGGAAACATCACATTGATTTTCTAGTGTGTGTTGTAGAAACATAAACTACAATTACAGTGATAATTTGGTGGTTCCCTGATTGACCACTATATATCGTGGTCGTGACAAAGACTGTGGCGACTATTTGCTCTGTTATTTTACCGTGGCATCCCACTATATATTGAGTTTTAGTCATGGTGCTACCGTGGTCGGTCAGTCCGACACGATAGAATATCATTGCAGATCGTGGTAACGTTTGTTTCGGGTAATACATATAATTATGATCGGTCTTCTCCTGGAGTAAAAAATCTCTATAATTTATCAACAAGTAATAAATAATCAATGTTTACCCTCATAATTTTAAACTTACATTTCTTGCTGTTAAAAAACAACAAATGTAATTAATTAATCGTGTTATAAATTAACATAATATTTTCTTTAATTCCAATCTTTTCATAGTTATTAATTTCCTGTGAAATCGAAATTTTTTTACTTTCGTCCAACATCAGTGTCAGTATAAATAAATGGGTCATCCTGCAGTGAATGATTGACAATAATCTTGACCACGTGGTGTATATCGTTTTAAGTAACAGGTATTATCAACTTGATTGTTTATACCCTTAACAAGGAAGGTGTGGTATCGATGATTTGTAACATGAAATGAAAAAAAAAAGATATTGGCGCAAATGAAATAAGAATACTGCAATGAATTTTTTTATACGACTGCAAAATTTTTGCGGTCGTATATTGGTATGACGTTGGCGTCGTCGTCGTCCAAAGACATTTGGTTTTCGCCCTATAACTTTAGTATATGTTAATAGAAATCTATGAAATTTAAACACAAGGTTTATGACCACAAAAGGAAGGTTGGGATTGATTTTGGTAGTTTTGGTCCCAACAGTTTAAGAATTAGGGGTCAAAAAAGGGCCCAATAAGCATTTTTGGTTTTCGCACTATAACTTTAGTATAAGTTAATAGAAATCTATGAAATTTAAACACAAGGTTTATGACCACAAAAGGAAGGTTGGGATTGATTTTGGGAGTTTTGGTTCCAACAGTTTAAGAATTAGGGGCCAAAAAAGGGCCCAATAAGCATTTATGGTTATTATCTTCGTGTAAGGGAGGTAATCCAAACACATTTAAAGTAAAATGTTGTGTATGATTCGATTACCTCCCTTACAAGTCGTAAATTATGTATAAAGAAATGGTAAGGGGGGGGGGGGGGGGGGGGGGGGGGGGGGTGAAAACAAAAATTTAGGGGGGGTAAATGAGAAATGGGGGGGACAATCTTTTCTCATTTCAGATTTCAGAAATTAAGAAGAAAAAATCAAATTTTTTTTTTGCAAAAAAAAGGGGGGGGGGGGGGGGTTACAATAATTTTTATTGTTTTTTGTTTTTCTTTTTTTTGGGTGGGGGGTCAATGTGCAACTTCATAGTGTATTGTACAAAAGCAAAAGAGGGGTAAATTATTTTTTGTTTGGGGGGGGGGGGGGGGGGGGGGAATTCGCCACAGCATATTGTATTGCACAAAAAGCAAAAAATTGAATATAAATTCAAATCATATGACCAATTCTAAGTTCATTGATTACAGTTATTCTGTGTCAGAAACCTATTATGTGTCAAATATTTAATTACAATCCAAATTCAGACCTGTATCAAGTGCGAATATTGTGTCCATTTTTGCCCCTATTGTTCAGGGTTGGAGCTCTGTGGTCGTATCCAGCTGCGCTCAGCGAAGCAATTTATTATCTTATACAATACGATACACCTCGACGTCTAGCACATAAAGATAGGTATACTCATACATGTATAACAAAAACTTAGATCAGGTAAATGTATAATAAATACAGGTGTCAAAAGTTAATCTGTCCATTACCCTATGACAATCCAAGTGAATCTCCTTTAAGTTACGTAATAACCTGTTGAAAAGTAGATTTACAGGTGGATTAATTAGTACATTTATGATCCAAAGTATATTGAGTTTATCAAATAATTATTGGTATTTAAAAATCATAATGTTTTTACAAGTATATACAAATTTTGTAAAATTACGCAATTAAAGAAAAAGAAAAATTATTAAAATGTAGTCAGTGCGCTAAATTATTATAATTGATACAGGTGAAGCAATGGACACGTCTTTTTACTGAAGTGTGTCTTGGACTTTAAAGGTAACGATCGGCAAATTATTCATACTGCAGACACCCAAAATAATTCATACTGCAGACGCCCAGAATAAACATTTATACATTTTATGACACACCTGAACACCTGTGGTTTTTACCCTTGGGTAACAGGATTCACGGGGCAAAATGAATCTAAATAAAATATTCAGACAATTTTATTTAAAAGACACGTATATGCTAAGACAAACAAAAAGAAAAGAAAAAAAATTCTCATTCAAACAGAAGTTTGAAACTAAGTAATGAAAACAAAGAGAAAGAAATCTTCTTCCTCAAAACGAGAACAATTGCATGAGAAATTATAATGAACATTAATTTCTACCACTAAAGAACGTGGCTGATCACGATAACGGTCACAACATATAGTGTTTCCTACTCTTATATGACAAATTAATTTCACAATGGGACATGCATCTGCTGCCACAATGTTGTCAGCGTGGACGGCCACGGTAATACTAGCGTAACATGATCAGATTGCCACGGTAAAATCATGTTTTTTCCAGAAACCATGCTGCGAGGTCTGTACATTCTTCCTTTTCTGGCCATTTTCAGTGGGAGATGACCCATTCAAGATCGTTTAACATGCAGAGATCTACCACTGGAATGATGTCCAATCATAATCCTTGGTACATTTGTTTGTTGTGACTTTGACCAATCAAGCGTAACATTAATTCATCTGTTCGGATGTGCTCAATGAATTCACTTAGGTGCATGATGCCTAAAAATCTAGTTTTTACAAAAGAAATAGGTACCTGCACTTGTTCAAAAATGAAAAACTGGAAAATGCATCTCATTTTTAGCTTTTCTCATCACTTAGCGTCCGTCGTCGTCTGTTGTCTGGCGTCTGTGGTCGTCTGTCGTCGTTAACAATTTTTCAAACATCTTCTCCTCTGAAACTACAGAATGGATTTGGATAAAACTTAGCATGATTGTTCATTAGGGTATCCTGCACAAAGTTTATGCTTCGATTTTTGATCCGTCGAAAAACATGGCCACTGTTACTAAAAATAGAACATAGGGGTCAAACAACAGTTTTTCGCAAGTATCTCAAAAATCATTAGGTTACGCCAGATTCTGGCAGGTTGAAAGTGTTCAGCATGATGAGAGCTACCTGTGTGCTGATTTTCGTGAAAATCTGTCAACTGATGTTAGAGTTATTGCCCTTTTTTGACATTTTTGGCTTTTTTTATGTTATTATTTCAAAAATCTTCTTCTCTGAAACTACTATTCAAAATCAAATGAAACTTGGTCTGATTGTTCCTTAGGGTATCCTGCAAAAAGTTAATGCTTGGATTTTTGATTGGTCGAAAAACATGTCCGCCCTTACTAAAAATAGAACATAGGGGTCAAAATGCTGTTTTTTGCTATTTTTCCCTGAATTATAGAAATAAAATGAAGATGAAAGCTACCTTCAAGGCAAACATGGTATCCCGAGTTGAATGGTGATGATGAAAGTTTGTTTTGGACGGCCATTTTTAAAATGGTGCCATTTTCCCGCCATTTTTTACACTTGCTCGGATTTCAACAATATTTGGTTTTTAAAGTAAACATGGTATCCTTAGTGAATGGTGATGATGAGAATGTTGTATAACAATGATTAAACTTCATAATATGTGAGCTTTTAATTGCCATCACTTGGCGTCTTTCATCATCGTTGTTAACAAATTTTCAAACATCGTCTCCTCTGAAACTACTAGGGGGATTTGGATTAAACTTAGCATGATTGTTTCTGCAATATTTCCTTTTCAAGTACAATAGAAAGCCTTAACCCACAATTTTTACATAACTTCTTTCAAACATTTTAAAAAGGAAGACAACATATAGACCAAAAGTTTTATACTTGTATTTGAAGATGAATTAAAGCTTGTATTTTGTATTGTGAATCATCAGATTGACCATGACTGTATCTTAATCAAGCGTAGGGAGAACTCATGCCCATTTCTTTCCAGAAGTTCTTGAAAGGCTTTTAAAGGTATTTTCAGCATTTTACATGACCTTTAATACTCAGTTTAATTTACAACAAACATTAATATATTAATTTAGTTTATAGTGCATTGTTTGCCAGGTGAGCGATTCAGGCTCTTGAGAGCCTCTTGTTTAAATTCAGCGTCTAAACCCTTGTTCCGCAGCGCTCCAATCAGGAAAGTCGGAAATTTAGAAAAACACAAAGATTTTCTGGTCTTCACTTTGAACTCGTGTCCACTTCACTTTATTATTCCTGATAGAACCATTTCTGCTAGAAATTGAATTGAGTGTTGCCTTAGATATCTTTTCTCAATGCACAAGAGAAGTTACTATGAAAGATTCAGCAAAATTTAATCTGTGAGCACTATTTTTCAATTAAACTTGACAATATTAAACTTTACTCTAATGTACAAAGGTCAAGACTAAAACTAACAGACACTAGAATAACACATATCATCAGTCATTAAATTCTACACAATAACATAATTCACTTTTACTTTATTTCAGGTCTAGACAGATTACTCCCACCCGGTGCTAACCCTATGGATCCACACTGGTTAGATCTACAGCGGAGATATGGTGGCTACCCTCCCTCAGGGCCCCTGGTACCTACAGGTACCCCTGGAGCCAGCCATCATCTCCCTGGCGTGTATCCTCCTACTAGTCTGGCTAGTGACTTGATGCAGAGGGAGAGAGAAAGACTCGAGAGATTAGGTATATAAATGTGTATATATATATATATATATATATATTTATATAGATAAATATAATATCATCTAAACAGAAAAATTTTAAAACAAAAGTTTTGAGTTTACACAAAAAAGTTTTTTTACACATCTTTTTTTCAACTGTTACAATATTCATCTTCATGTTGTTATTGTTGACACATCATGGGTTGCACTGTTTAACGGATTGGCATTTTTATGAAATATATGTTGAAAATGTATTAAAGCTTTGGCTAATTTTTTTTAAGGATAATGGAGAAAAAATATTGATATAGAGGGACTAAACATTTTACATTTGTTAAATATATTTAATTTTTTACATTGTATATGATAAATTGATTTGTTAAAAGGGATTTAATTGTAGACTGAAGTAAAATTAACCAGCTAGTCACGACTTTTAAGGTTATGTAAAAATTCAATTTTCCACAAAAAAAGGCTATAGAAAATAGGGAGTAATCACAATATTTCAAAATGAGAATAGCAAATTAAGAAGATATCAAAGTTAATGCATACACTTTTTATGCAAACATTAATTATACAGTTAACTCTCGTTATCTCGAACACATTTAAGTTGAAATTCCGGGTAACTCAAATTATCTCTTTGGACACTCAACAGCAGTAACTATACAGGTTTACTCCTGATATCTCAGATTTTCGCTTAAGTTTCAGGTCCCAATGGATTCGACATAACGAGAGTTGACTGTACTTTTGTTGAATTTTAAAGTTTGTTGAGTTACAAAGAAAAAAATGACTTGTTGAGGAAACTCTAAAATTTAATGTTAACGATTACTGTTGTTCTGCAATTTAATATTACATGATGGTACTGTTATTCTTTGTCAGATAAAACATTATGAATTACAGGTCAGAAGTTTGTTAAATGGCCTTTTATAATAGAGCTCTGAATAGATAAATTGATATTTGTAACTCACACTTGTTTCTGTAAATTAATGTGTCAATTTATTACTGCTAATCTTTGACAACAGAATGTCACCAGCATTTATTGCATAGCAAAATTATATTCCATGTAACCAATATTCTACTGCACTCTACTGCGATGTTGATATAGAGATCTTCTCTACCAATACAAATCTTGCTAAGCAGTAAAAGGGTTACTTCATTAAAATTGAGTAATTTTGTCCTTTGCAAAATAATATATTGCACTTGCAAGCTCATGCAATATTTTACATTTAATATTCTTAAAGAATATTATAATATATATTAGAAAAATTTCAAATGTAAATCTTTCATTGTTGCTATATTGTTTTCGTTGTTGATATGATACAGTATTATAATGATGACTAGTCAGTGATTTATAATGAGTAAGGTTTCCTCTAAGATTATCTTGTCCCTGTAGGCTTGCCCCCTCTTCAGACAGCAGAGATGGCTTATGCAAATACCATAGAAAGATTGTCAATGGAAAGAATGCAAGCAGAGAGGCTTGCCATGACCTCCGATCCCATGGTTAGATTACAGATGTCAGGACTTGCTGCTGCCGCCCACACACACAATCATGCACACAACCATACCCACCTCCATCTACACGGGCAAGATAATATACCACCGCAGTCGCCGTTACACCCATTGTTGCCCCAGCATCATCTCCTGCCCCTCCCCCCAGGTAAGAACTCATTGTATTGATGTCATGTTTCTAACTACAACTTTGTGTTCTTCCAGATATTCTTCAAAATGACCAAATGACAGGCCGAATGATATACCAAATATACTCACAACGCCTCACTAATGAACAAATCTACATGCAAAGGGTTACAAATGAATGTATACTTCGTACAAAGCATGAGCGAAGTTTGCTAGATCCAGCCTCGCATTTGGTCTATCAGTTTTCCCGTAAGTCCTTTGGGAGTCTTCTCCCTGGATGTTTGCTGTATTGTCACTTTTGCTTTCCTGAAATGCTTGTCTCAGAATTTTGGTCAAAAAGACAATTGTTTAAAATTTATGTGGTATTTATTTTGATAATTTTTTGTTTAGAAATGCTGCTTTAGAAATTGGACAGAGAAAATTGTTGGTTCATATAAGTAACAAAGATTATTACTGAGACAATCTGTTGTGTAAATTATATTGTAGTTAGAATCTTCATTTATTATTGTTGTTTGTAATTTATGTTTAGACATTAACATTGATTTGTGACCCATAAAGTGAGGCTGTATTAATAACCGCTGAATGCAATCGTTTTTCTTGGGGAAAAAAAGGGACGTCTTCATATCTATACAAATTTTCACAGTATATACAGATGAGAATTTGATTTATAAATTGGCTAGATGTAAATGTAAATGTTGCTGTGGAGCAGAAAAGCAAGCTAGAATTTCAATATTCAATAAGAATTAAAATTTATGCATGAATTATAACACAATAAAAAGGAAAAATTGTTTACTTGCGTGGTAAAATTACAGATCTGTATTTACTAATATTTTATGTTTATTTCTGTAGGAGCTGATCCTCTAGGTGGTGGATTACCTGGGTCAGCACCCCCTGTGTCAGCAGCTTCACATCTTCCCTCCCCACTTGTACATGGTCTTCCGCCCCATGCAAGCCTGTTGGCTACTAGAGAACAGGAATTGTTACAAAGTGATCTCTACAGGCGGGCATATGACCCAGCATTTGCTCACCAGGTAAGGATTCACAAGCCAATATACATTAGACATACTTATGCATTAGAGCCATTTCAGATTTTCATTTATAACTGATGTAACACAGTAGCTCTATTGTTTAATCGACAGAATTATGTAAATATATATTATCAGCATCGGGGATAAAAGTCATAAAACTTTATTTTAACGAATGCAAAATAATCCAGGAAGTAATAAATTTATGGAAATTTCATGACCCAAAAAGTTAAAAATAGAGTCTGGTGTCTGACTGGAAGTGGAGATGAATGACGAAACATGGAAACATGTTGGATTGAGAACATTTTAGTTAAATCGATAATTCCAGCATTTAAAGAAACGTATCGACCTATATGCGTGAAATTCTTAGTCAACACATTCATCCTCAATCAGTCAAATTCTGATTTGAATTGTATCTATTGCAGTTGTTATGTGATGACAGCCTGAAGAAATCAAGCCCTTAATTTTAGTAGTATAGATATAATCATTAAATCATGTTAAGATTTATAGGCTAGATAAATATCCCAACTGAGGCTATGTCAGTAATTAGTCTGTCTTTTGCTGTATTTATGGAAACTTGACATTATTTTTATTTCAGCTTTCAGCACAAGCTGCACAGCATGAAGCAATTCAGAGGCAGATGGCATTGGAAAGGGAGCGATTTGGTCCAGGTTCCTTACCACCACATTGATAAGGACATAACTCGGCGGGACCAAATTTCAGCAAGTTTGACTACAGAAAGAGAATGTTTGAGTGTTATATGTTATGTACTGAAATGAATGGAAATTGTTTTTATTTAAAGGCATTAATGACCATGTGCAATCAGAAGCAAATGGGAGTATTAAACAAAGGGAGATAATCCCAATTAAAATGCATGTGATTCCAGTGCATTTATGATGTACTAAGTGAGTGCTGTCATGTGTATATATCCCTGAAGAATTCCATTTCCAGTTGACAGTATTATATGTATATATTTGTATTTGTGTTGTACATTTTTCATTCATTTAGTGAACTTGTTGAAATCTATTACGGTATTTTACTGTGATTGACAGATACATAATAATTATATTTTCGCACTGTTAAATACTACCACATTCAAACATAGCAAACCTACAAAATTTATTAGTGTAATACAAAACACCTGTTTACTCACTAGATTTGTTGTATACAGCATGCTAACACTTGGTTCCATGTAGTACAATTAGGTCAACATTAATATTTTTTGTTCAAGCCTTTCAAAATGGTCATTCCCCCTCTCTGGAGTTGGTAACATGACAGCAATGTTCCAAGGTGGACATAGTCTTTATTCAGCTTAAAGTCTGCAAGTGATTTCCAGGTGAGCAATACAGGTTCCTGCAAGGCTTTAGTTTTATTTTTCATGAATATCTCAAATATGTCATTAAAATCAAAATAAAAAGTGTTCTCTACCTTTTCTTAGCTCACCTGGCCAAAGGCCATGTGAGCTTTTGCCATCACTTGGTGTCCGTCGTCCGTCCATCGTCCATAAACTTTCACATATTGATCATCTCCTCTAAAACCAATGGAGCAAATTTAACCAAACTTTACAGGAATGATGTATGGAAGGTACTTTACTAAGTTTGCTGAAATTTGTCCAATCCGCAGTAAAACATGGCTGCCAGCGCAGGACATAGTTTAACATTGGACCCTACGGGAAAACATGTTAAAGTTCATCTTCTCTGAAACTACTTGAGCAAATTTAACCAAACTTTACAGGAAGGACCTTTACTAAGATTGCAGAAATTTTTTCCGATCCGCCAAAAAATATGGCTGCAAGCATAGGACATAGTTTAACATTGGACCCTATGGGAAAATATGTTAAGGATCATTTTCTCTGAACCTACTAAATAAAATTAAACCAAACTTTACAGGAATGATGCATGGAATGTCCCTCACAAAGATTAATAAAAATTTTTTCGATCTGTTTAAAAACATGGCCGCCAGCTCAGGACATAGTTTAACATTGGACCATATTTCAGATGATATGTTTGAATGTTTTAGCATGCCCTAAGTCACATATTATCATATTAATACATATTTTACATCCATTAAATCTTAAATATTTTTAGAAGCACCATATTTAAATTTGTGAAGATGTTTTGTCGGGGTTGAGGCCGTTGTCTTTAATTTAGTACATGAGAATTTGCCGCTTTTCACAACTTCCTGTAACTGAGGTAGGAGTAACTGCTGCAATTAACTTGTTATTACATTTAAGACACCAAATATAGCAAAACAATATGATTTAGTCCTTTTCATGTTCTTTATGAAAAAAAAAATGGAAGGTCAAGGGTCAAGGTCATCGAAAAAGCCCTTAGCAACCGATGTAAAAGTACCTAGCAACATATATATTTATGTTCAGGGACCTATTTAAGAGCTGTAGAGGTCAAAATCAAAGGTCAATGGTCAAGGTCATTGTGACAGAGTCACATTGAATTCTGTTCAGTGATTTAGATAAGCCAAGTGATTTGATATTTCTTAGGACCATGAATATATTTTAACATTTGGTATTTCAGTTTGGTAGCTCAGACAATTTGTAAAAATAATATGGTCAAAATAGAAGGTCAACAGTCATGCTTAATAGCCTTAATTGCAATTTGACACGGGAAAGACCTTGCAGTTATTCTCTGAACAAATAGCAAATTGAATAAAACTGTACTGGAATGATGTATGGAAGGTCCTGTACAAAGTTGGCTCATTATGTTCAAATCTGAGAAAAACATGGCCGCCAGGGGGGGAAATACTTTTAACTTTGTACCCTATGAGAAAAATATATTTTGATCATCAGCTCTGAAACTTTTGAAGCAAATTCAACGAAAGAATTAATGGAAGTTTGTAGAAGCATTTTGTCAGGTGAGTGATACAGCTCAGCCCACTGAGAATCTAGTTTCTAATAGTCTTAATTAATTATTGTGTTTTATACTGCTGAAATGCCTCAAATAATTTACAAGAGCAGATTGTCCATCTTTTTTCTGTGCATTTCATTGATTTTCGTGTTAAGTATGATGTCACCAAAAACAAATGTGACGTTACTGAATATGATTGTACAATGTTGACTTTTGTGATGTACAGAATTATAATACTCTCCATCAAGAAATCAGTATGTGAAGTACAAAAAATGTATGTGAGAATTAGATTAAATAAAAATGAGTAAAGAGGATCAAAAAACAAAAATTTATATATGCTGAAGAATGAGCTCAGCAGTGAATGGTGATCAGATGGCTAACATGGCTGCCATGGCTAAAAAGTAGAACATGGGCGTAGACTGCAGTTTTTGTCTTATATCTCAAAAACTAAAGTATTTAGAGCAAAACTGACATGTTCATCAGGTCAAGATCTACCTGCCATAAAATTTTCAAACGAATCGCTCAACCCTTTGTTGGGTTATTGCCCCTGAATTGTTAATTTTAAGGAAATTTTGCAGTTTTAGATTATTATCTTGAATATTATTATAGATAAAGACAAACTGTAAACAGCAAAAATGTTCAACAAAGTAAGATCTACAAATAAGTCAACATGACCAAAATCATTGATTGACCCCTTATAGGAGTTTTTGTCCTTTAAAGATGGCATCCAGCATAAACTTTCCTTTAAGATCTTCTCCTCTGAAACCACTGGCCAATTTTGTCCAAACTTTGATAGAATGGTCCTTGGGTGGTCCCCTTCCGAAATGACTTCCAATGGATATGGCTGCTGTGACAAAAATAGAAAAAAAGGTGAGATGAATTTTAAAAATCTATGAAACCACATGGCCAATTGGGACCAGACTTGGCAGTAATGGTCCTGAGGAGGTCCTCTTTCAGAAATTTGTCGATGACCCAGACTGTCAACCAATATGGCCGCCACAGCCAATCTTAGTTTAACATAGGACCCTATGGTAAAATTCCTTTAAAAATCTTGTCTGAAACCACTGACCCAATTGGAATTAAAATTTGCAGCAATGGTCCTACATGTTCCTCTTTCAGAATTGTGCCCAATAACCCGGACTGTCAACCAGGATGGTGCCACAGCCGAACTAGTTTAACATAGGACCCTATGGGAAAAATTCATTTAGAAATCTTCTTGTCTGAACCACATTCCAATTGGAATTAAATTTGGCAGCAAAAGTCCTTACATGGTCCTCTTTTAGAATTTTGTCCGATGACTCGGACTGTCAACCAAAATGGCCACCACAGCCAAAATTAATTTATCATAGGACCCTACAGAAAAATTTATTTAAAAACCTTTTGTCTAAAACCATTGAGCCAAATTGAACCAGACTTGGCAGAAATGGTCCTTCGATCATCCTCTTTCCGAATTGTGTCTGATGACCTGGACTGTCAACCAAGATGGCTGCCACAGCTGAACATAGTTTAACATAGGACTGAACTTGAAAATTCATTTAAAAATCTTCTTTTCTAAAACCGTCTGGCCAATTGGAACCAGACTCAGCAGCAGTGGTTCTTAAATGGTCCTCTGTCAGAATTGTGTCTGATGACTGTCAACAAAGATAACTGCCACAGCTAAACTTAGTTTAACCAGAGACATATATAACAATATATTGTTATATATGTCTCTGGTTTAACTTAGGACCCTATAGAAAAACCAGCCAAATTGACTGTTACACTTAGATTTATTAGTCATTTGTCAGATGAACTAGTCATGCTGAAGGTGGGCAAGTTAAATTCATGTGAGCAATACAGACTCTTTATGAGCCTCTAGTTGTAAATTTTGAAATTTTCTAAAATATCTTGGATTCTCATATCAATATTCTTTTATATTTAGCAGCTTATAAATGTGGTATATAGTACAGAAACCGAATGTAGAAAATCATTTCTTTATTTTGAAGTTTTTCATTGATCTGCATTGTGTACATGTATTTGCAGAATTATTTGTCAGTATGGATGTAATAATTGAGTTTGAGTTGCATGTATTCTTTTGGTCTTGTCTTCGTTGTTCTCAGGAGTTTGTCAGTTGTTACGATTTTTCTCTCCTTCAAATATCCCTTTGGTATTTCTTGACTTTACTTGCACCATCTTGTGATTGGGGGATCAAAGACTTCAACTTTTCGAGAAATCCATGTAGAAATCCATGTTTGAGAAACCTGGGCTTTTTCAGCATGAAAATAAAGTTGATAAAAAAAAGACTTTCAAAAGATCTAGAGTTCCAAGCAATCTTTTTGCAATACCAGCAAAATAAATGTTCCAAATGTCTGACCATTAAAAATATTTTCATTTTCAATGCTGTAATTACAGTTAGCCTAATCCAGCTCATTTGAAATTTGAAGATTTTGACTTAAGGATGATCGCTGGTCTAATAGGAAATAAATAGGATTTGAAACAGGTGTTTTATTTTGAGAGAACATATGAATAGTAAACAAAAAAGCAAGAAAAAATTATAGGTTCATGTGCTCATTTTAGAGCTAATAAGGCCTTGAAAATGTGCAGGAAATGGGTTTTCTCTGGATTTTTCATTGTCTTTGCGTTGACAACTTCAGTCTCTCAAAGATGTATGAAAAAATAAAAAGGATTTCATAAGATTTTGTCAATTGCCATTTTACGGTATATATGATTGAATTATAAAAGAAAAAGTCGGGGTTCATGGGCAAAAAATTTCATGTTTAAAATGGATGAAACCCGAGGATTCCGAAAATCTAACAAAAAGACCAAAACATGACCAGCGAGCATCCTTATACATTCAATTTTCATATGACATTTCTGTGTTATCAAACTTGATCATGCTGCGATTTTTTAATTCTGTTCAATGATTTAGATAAGCCAAGTGATTTGATATTTGTTAGGGACCATGAATATATCTTAACATTTGGTATTTCAGTTTGGTAGCTCAGACAATTTGTAAAAATAATATGGTACAAACACTTCTTGCTACAAAACCTAAACATGTATCTAACAGAAGTTTTATTGCTGGTATCTAAAATCTCACCAAGTCACTTCAGGTTCAAAATGGCTCACAAGCTTGTTCTTTGATATTTGGGAATGATTTTTAAACAACATTTATAATAAGGAAAATGACTTAATTTGAAGCTCCTACTCAACTTGCTTTCTACATCCTCATAATTTAAAGAAAGCAATGCAGTATTTAACACTAGTGGTGTTCTCTCTCTAATCTGTACAATAGGTAGGAATATTGTATACTTTAAAATAAATATAATGGTTAGTAACTAGCTAAACTATTGTAAGAGGAAAGTAACAAAATTATAATGAGGTTCATGATGGTTAGAATCAAAAGACTGCATACAAGTTTCTAATTGTAAATTTTATTTAAGAAAAGTGATGGAATCATATTGTACATACATTGAAATAGTGCCATGTTATACAGTTATTACACCATGGACAGTATCTGTGGTGTGTGATTAAATATAGTGCTGATGTAATATTTATATATATATATCTTTTGATGTCTGGACAAGATTTAATCAATTTAAATTTGTTGTATGTTTAGCTCAGGTGTAACCTTCTACAGTTGGAATCAGAAAATAGTTTATTTAACAGAAAACTGTATTTACTAGATATTTGTAAACAGTACCGTGTTACCCAAGGGAGATAATATTAATAACGTAGAACCAAAGGGAGATAATCTATCCTTGGTAACTTGGTTAAGGGAGATTGCTGTATTACATTTGTAATCCAACAGCTAATACTTGCAAAATTTTTGGAGAATTTTTTAACAAATTTGATTTTAGCACATTTAAAATTTGACATCAAGCTACAACTGTTGTCTTTGGATACACCTGGGCATTAAGTATATGTCCAGTTTCATTTCGTGTATTTGTCAGTATATTTAATCATCACTGAAATGTCACTTTTATATTGTGACAACAGAAGAAAAATAAATGAAATAAGAACTTTTTTTACTCTGAAATGTAATGATATTCATCACAATGAAACAACAATGCATTGGACTGCATTGCTTGAATAAAAACATTGGTGTCAATAATTCCACATTCTACACAATAATAAAGTACAGATGACAAATAAATAAACTGCCCCAAAATAAAAAGAAAATGTTTTTTTACAAAAGGACAAATCTATGCATCTCAGTGCAGCAATACAATTTGAATTTCAAGCGAGTTGAATTTACCATATATGTAACAGTTTTCCTCGTGTATGACTTAAATTATAGAACTGAAAAAGGTTTATAGCCAACCTTATTGGCTACTCTACCAGAATACTCTTAATGCAATAGACTTTGTAATATGGATCCTTATAAATAAATGGCAAAATTCAATTGAAGATTCTGTAGCTGACTACTATTGAAAAAATATTATCCCAAAAAAAAAGATAACAAACTTGAATGAAAATGATAAAAATTCAGTGTCTTGCCTGCTTTCGCTGTTGTCTATGTTTTCAGTGTAATAGTTGAATGTACATAATTTTCCTCCACATATTATTTATTGATCACGAAGAAGCTTCTGTCAATGTTTTGGTAAAAATCCATTATGGTTTTAAGTAATGTTTTAAAAACTTGAACTGCAGACTGTATGTAATATTAACTGGGAGAAAAACTAAGTTCATTTATAAGTCAAATACGGAAAAATGTGAAAAAATAGGTTTGGTTCAGTCCCATTTAACCATATAACAAATCCTACTGTTGGTGCTTTCAGTGCAGGTCCGCAAGCTCATACCAGGACTTCTTTCCGACCAACTGGCACTATGGCACCCGTCAGTAGAAATATCCCACCATATCCACCTCCCTATCCTATGAACACATGGAATGCAGGGACATATAACTTTAATCAAAACCCTGTAAAGAGACGTCACAAGGACCCCGATACTTTTGATGGGAAATCCACAGACTGGGTGGACTACATTATACAATTTGAAAAGGTAGCCAGCCGGAATGCCTGGAATCAACATGAAATGGCACAACAATTGATAATAAGTGTTAGAAGAATAGCTCAAAGAAGTATTAGCGAGTTAAATCCACAACAATTGAATGATTATGTTATACCAGTTTGTATTGATAAATCGAAATTTTAATGTAACAATTACTCTTTTATTAAAAAGATGTTAAGTCAAAGGTTTAATCCAATTGAGCGTGAAATAGCTCACAAATTTGAATTTACAAATAGGAAAAGACAAAAATTAGGGTCTATTTCTGACTACGGTCATTCTTTAAGAAGACTTGCTGCTCAAGCTTATCCTCATTTAGATTTACAGTCAATTGAGTCACTTGTCATTGACCAGTTTGTTGAAGGAATGGGCAACCATGAGCTACAGAGGTATGTTCAATTAATAAACAAACCTAGGACATTAGATCAAGCAATATCGTTTGCCATTGAATTTGAGGCATTTGAGGGCACAATTGATCAGTTAGGAAAACCCCATTAATGGTACATTTCTATACAATTGATGAAAGAAAAAGTGAATCAAATACTGATCTTGAAAATAGAATAGGACAGATTCTTAATTCATTCTTCAAATGAATCTCTTAATAAACAAAACATTAGGGAACAATCTGATTTAGATACAAAAATAAAGAAAATTGTAAATGAAAGTTTAAACAAAAATCAGAAAATTCTGAAGAAAAACCCTCCAGAAGAAGGGAAATAATTTGTACTTATTGTAGAGTGAAAGGGCATGTTAAAAGCAGGTGTTTTAAATTAAAGGATGATGAATTGGCAAAATCTCAGTCTGTTGAAACAGAGGGAAACTAGAGCAGGCTGACTTAGAGGCCTACAAGTCAGCCCGTTCTATAAAACAGGGGCCGAAATTCACGGAAGAAAATTCAGAAAATTTTACAGAGACTATGTCCTGAAAAAATGCCCTTTCACAGTTTTTACATCCCAGTAGAAATAAATGACATTAAATTAAATATGTTAGTTGACACTGGATCGCCTGTAACTATAATTTCAAATGAAATGATAGGGATGTTCGGTGTTAGGCCGTCTGACCTGTCCAGAGTGGACACGACTCTACATACAGCAGTTGGAAATAAAATGAATGTCAAGGGCAAAATAAAATGTAAAATGAAAATAAATAAAATTTTTGTTGAACATTCAATTGTTTTTGCTCAGCTTAGCAAACTAAGTGGAATTATAGGAATGGACTTCCTAGAAAAACATAGTTGTGACTTAAAGATGTCGGAATCAGTCATTGTCATTAATGGCCAAGCTGTAAAACTTAAATGTCAAAAATCAAACACTTGTGCAAGGATAAAATTGTCCAAAAGTGTTGATATTCCCCCAAAGAGTGAAATATTCATAAAAGGACAATTACAGGGAGATTGTCTAGATAGATATGGCTTAATAGAATCTGACTTTAAAATCAAAAGGATTATTGTTAGGTAGATCCTTAAATAATTTAATCCCTGAAGAGGAGATTGATATCCCAATAGTAAATCTGAATGACAAACCAGTAAAAGTTAAGAAAAAATTAATAGTAGGAAATGTTGAAAGTGTAGACATAGTACATAACAAAACTGAATCAGAAATAAATGAAGAAGACAGTGATAAAGTTTTACCTGCACATCTTCAGAATTTACTTGATAACACATCCCCAGATTTAACTGTGGAAAATAAATGGGAGATAACTCAACTTTTATTAAAATTTCAAGATATTTTTGTTGGTCCCGACGGTAAATTAGGTCAAACCGATGTGGTTAAGCATCAAATAAAGACTGGTTCTGCTAAACCAGTAAGAGTTTCCCCCAGAAGAGTTTCAAACGCCCAGAAAGCCATCATTGAACAAGAGCTGAAAAAATGTTAGACAAGGGAATCTTAGAACCCAGTTGTAGTACATGGGCAAGTCCAATCTGTCTTGTACGCAAAAAAGACCAGACAATTCGGTTTTGTATTGATTTAAGGAAAATTAATTGTCAGAATCAGAGGCCTGGCCTATTCCGAAAATAGATTCTTGTCTTGATGCCTTATCCTCTGTAAAATGGATGTCTACTGTTCATTGTCAATCAGGGTAATGGACGAAAACGATAAACCTAAAACTGCATTTACAACTCACAAAGGTCTTTTTCAATCTAAAGTGAAGCCTATGGGCTTCAATTCAGCAGCCCAAACATTTCAACGTCTTATGACGACTGTTTTAGGAAATTTACAGTGGGAAAGATGCCTCTGTTATCTGGATGATATAATGATATAATTTTTGGAAAGTCTTTTGAAGAGACTATTGAAAATCATCATTTAGTTTTTCAAGCTTTAAGAACTGCAAATTTAAAGTTAAAACCCTAAAATGCACCTTAATTCAAAAAGAGGTTAATTTTCTAGGACATGTTGTATCAGACAAAGGAATAAAATGTGACCCTACAAAAATAGAGAGTGTCGAAGATTGGCCCCAGCCCTCAAATGTTTCAGAAATAAAAAGTTTTCTTGGTTTCGCGGGGTACTATTGTAAATTTAATCCCAGTTTTTTCTCATATAGCCAATCCTCTTGTTAAACTGACAAGAAAAAATCAAAAATTTATTTGGACCACTGATTGTGAAAACAGTTTTACTCGATTGAAAGAACTACTTATATCTGCACCCATTTTGTCTTTTCCTATTGATGAAGGCCAATACATTTTGGACACAGATGCCAGTCTTTACGGCATAGGTGCTGTTCTCTCGCAGATACAAAATGGAGAGGAAAACGTCATTTCTTATGCTAGTAAGACCTTAAGTAAGAGTCTGAGAAATTATTGTGTCACTAAAAGAGAACTCTTAGCCATAGTAACTTTTGTACGGCAATTTCGCCATTATTTGTTTGGTCAGAAATTCATAGTCCGCACTGACCATGCTTCTTTGACATGGTTACGGAACTTTAAGGAACCAGAGGGCATGTTAGCCAGATGGATAAGCATTCTAGATTATGATTTTGAAATACAATATAGGAAAGGACATAACCATCTAAATGCTGACGCCTTGTCACGTATACCTGTAAGAAAATGTAAAAAAAGGACTGTCCTGATTGTGACCCCTCCCAAGTAGACTCCATTTTCCAATGTCGGACTGAGGAAAATGTAAACTGCCAGGATTGTAATCAATCCTTCTCGGCAAACTGTCCATCAGTCTTGGCTGAGGAAAGACAACTTTTACACACAATAGTTTGCTCTTTTATTGATAATTCACACTTACCAGGCCAAAACAATGGACCAAACTGGCTTGATTTTTGGTCCCTTACAGAAATAAAAACCCTTCAACAAAATGACACTGCAATAGGAGATGTTTTAAATATTAAATTAAATGATCAAAATAGACCTTCAAAACGAGAAACGGTAGGTTTACATCCTGAAACTAAAATTTTATTAGCACAATGGGAAAATTTAGTAGTTTTAAATGATATTTTATATAAAAAATTTATAAAAGAGGCTGATATAGAAATTTTACAATTAGTTGCTCCAAAAGAAATCAGAGAAATAATTTTTCACCAGCTCCACTATAATAAAATTGCTGGTCATTTTGGTATTGATATGACCCTAAATTCTATAAGAAATAGGTTTTATTGGCCTCACATGAATGAGGATATCAAACGTTGGTCTCCAGAGTGTGACACTTGCGCAAGGTGTAAACCATGTCCAGGTCTTGGCAGGTCTCCTTTACGTCAAAGTCAGTGTGGTGCTCCCCTAGAAAGATTAGGGATTGATATAGTAGGACCCTTACCAATAACAGAAAATGGCAATGAATATATATCATTGTGATTGGCGATTATTTTAGTAAATGGAAAGAAGCTTATGCTGTACCCAACCACACTGCTTTAACGGTTGTAGACAAATTATTAACTGAATTCATTTGTCGCTTCGGATGCCCCTTGTCAATACATTCAGATCAAGGACGGGAATTGAATCCCAATTGTTTAAAATTTTATGTGAAAAACTAGGTATAGAAAAAACCAGATCAACCCCTTATAGACCTCAGAGTTCTGGTCTAGTTGAGAGGTTCAATAGAACATTAAAACAAATGTTGTCCATGTTTGTAAATTCCCATCGTAATGATTGGGATGACCATATCCCATATTTAATGATGGCCTACCGTAGTACAGTTCACGCTAGCACAAAGTGCACTCCGAACTTTTTGATGTTCGGTAGGGAAATTCATTGTCCAGTAGATATTATGTTTGGTTTACCGCCTGGGGAGAGGGACTTTTGCCCCATTGAATATGTGGAGTGGATAAAAAGTACCTTAAGAGATGCTTTTCAATTTGTTAATAAAAAAATAGGTACTGCTGCTATGCGACAGAAATATTATTATGATAGAGGTCTTAAAGTGCGTTCTTATGAACCACATGATTGGGTGTGGCCATGGTATCCACCCAAAATCAATCAACCCTTAGGCAGTGGTTGGATTGGACCATACTTAGTGCTTCATCCGACTCATAAAACCACAAGATATATTAGATTTATAGCTAACAACTTACAAAAAAAAAGAGAACATTTTAAATACTTTAGATTTATTAGCACATGTTTTATATTTTATAATTTTATAATATTCGATTTTGTACTTTCAAATTGTACAAAGTATTAATTGATTTTTGTTTAGTTTCAGAATGGATAACGTACTGAAGATACACCCTGATGAGCAGGAATTACACGAATTCCAGTCCTCACTCATCAGTCCTATGCCAGTATTTAACACTTTGGGAATGTACTGCCCGATACCCCAGTGTGCCTCATAAGTGAAATATTATAGACTACATGACCTACAACGTCATTGGAATCATGTACACCATGAGTTCAATTCAATATATAAGTGCACCATTTGCAGAAAAAAATTTGAATTTCACTACCGTGCTGCTAATCATGCTGTAAAGGTACATAAAATATCTGATGTAGAGAACAGCATTGTATCAGTTAATGTAAAAAACAAATTTTATATTTCTCCTGGAAATGAAACCTTACCACGATATGGCACACCCACTGAAAGACATAATTTAAGAATGGAAGCCCGTAGGAAAGAGTCCATAGAAAGACAGCATCTAAAGGACACTATACTTACGTTACAGGATAGAACAAACGCAGAGGAATATATTTCGGAGTTATGCAAGCAGTAATTTTGAACAGTAAAATTAGTGGATGAACTAGAATTTGTTTTAATTATGTTGTTGTTGTTGATATATACTCATTAATAATGTTTATTAATATATTTTTGATAAAGGAGTTTAAATGAATTAAATATATTTTCATATGAACTTTAAATTCTGTATTTTAATAATGACTTTAATTTGGAAAATTCTATATATTATATTGTTGACTGTTTCATAGTTTCGTGTATAAAAAAAGATGTTTATTGTGCTATGAGATGATTATTGGATAGTTTCTTTTAGGTCTGTTATTTGACTCTGTGCAGTTTCCACACTTGTTTCTTCTGTTTACTCTAGAGTTGTTCAGTGTTATATTTTGTTGTTCGTGTTCTCATATCTTACCCTCTATCCTTGTCTCTTGATCGATTTTAAGTAAAATCGATCTTAAGAGGGGAGGAATGTGGTGAGGTCGTATTTTGAACAAACGATTCTACGTGTTGTTTTCAAATAAAATTATACGTGCATATAGAACTCACCTTAGTTTGTGCATATATGGTATTAAATCTCTTCTACCTATTAGTATTTGAGATATTTTTCTATGAAATAGGTCCTTGCATCTTCCGCGTGCCAACCGGAAATGGTCATTTCAAAGTTTTTTAATAAATTAATTTTCTAGTGGTCAATTTCGGCCAATCGATAATCCTATTTAAAAATAGTTTTCTTTCTCTCAGGTTTTACATGTTTTATTTATGTATAATTGGCTTCCGAATATTTGGCTGTTGTCTTATTTGGTATAAATACGGCTCGATTTCACTGCGTCTTTACTTGGGCTTGGCAGCCGGCCTCTAAGGTCCAACCTGCCAAGCCCGAAGAAGCAGTGGAAGCCAGCCAGTCCTGCTAGAACCGTTGATTTAGCTGTCATTGTACCGAACTACGACGTGCTAATTCTTGACCCAAGGTATGTTGAGTATTTTAAACCCATCAACACCATTACAAACTACTTAAGGCTGTATCGTCTTTTATAGAACAGTCATTAGAACTGAGGAAAGAAGACCCTAATCAGTCTTAGTTTATTAAATTGTAATAACTTCTTTGTATGTTTATATGTCTTGTAATTTGTCATTGTATCGCCATGACTTATAATCTTGTGTTGCGTTAATAAATTAATAATTATTTAAGGGACTTTCTCAAAGTGTATTTTGCACTGAAGTAATTGATTTTTCTTTAGCTTTGCTTAGGCTCTCATTTTTTTGTATTACACAACGCGAAGTAAATGGTAATCTCATAGCATAATATGTATTGAGTATTTTAATATAATAAAATATTTGCACTTTATATGACTGATTTAATTCAAGCCAAATGTATCCCACACGAACCTAGGTATAATTAACACCTGTTTTGCAAGTTTGATTGATTGTAGCTAGACTAACTCTCACTAAAAATACAGCCTGTTACAGTACAACGGTCTTCTTTTCAAAAACAACAAAGCCAAGTGAAATATTTTTGTGTATGAACCTCCACAATAGTTATGTTTTTTATGCCGATCTAAAATTCAAGATGGTCGCCACAGCCGGATTAGTTTGACATTGGACCCTATGGGGAAATTTGTAGAAAGGTCTTCTTGTAAGAAAATACTAAGCAAATTGAAATGTTTTTGTTGCATGAAGATCCTGAGATAAATGTCTGCTACAAAAGTTATGTTTTCATGCCGATCGGAATCCAAGCTAGCTGCCACACTGGACTTAGTTTAACATTGGACACTGGAAGAATTCTTTGCATATCTTATTTAGAAGTTCTGGGCACTGCAGAACAATTCCTTACAGATCTTATCTAGAATCGCTTGGTCAGTTGTGGTGAGCGATTCAGGATCCATGGAGCCTCTGGTTTTCGTCATCTTTGTAAACTTTAAAAAATCTCCTCTGAAACTACAGGATTAATTTCAGCCAAACTTAGGCTGTTTGATCCTTAGGGTATCTAGTATAAAGTTTGTGTTTTATTTTCTTGTCCATCGAGAAACATGGCTGCCACGGCTAAAAATAGAACATTGGTGAAAAATGCACTTTTTAGCTCACCTGATCCAAAGGGAGCTATGGCGTCCGTCGTCCATCGTCCGTTAAATTTTAGAAAAATCTTCTCCTCTGAAACTATTGGGTAAAATGGAACCAAACTTGTCCACAAGCATCATAAGGGTACTAGTATCTAGTTTACAAAATATGTCCGATGACCCTGCCTCCCAACCAACATGACCGACATGGCTAAAAATAGAACATAGGGGTAAACTGCAGTTTTTGTCTTATATCTCAAAAACTAAAGCATTTAGAGCAAAACTGACATGGGGTAATAATGTTCATCAGGTAAAGATCTACCTGCCATGACATTTTCAGACGAATCGGTCAACCCTTTGTTGGGTTATTGCCCCTGAATTGTTAATTTTAAGGACATTTTGCAGTTTTAGGTTACTAGTATTATCTTGAATATTATTATAGATAAAGACAACTGTAAACAGCAAAAATGTTCAACAAATTAAGATCTACAAATAAGTCTACAAAAATCAGTGTATTCAACAGAGCTTACATTAAAGGTTATGATTATATACATCACGGTTTTTAATTCACAGACCGGTATGGAAAGACTAATTACCGTTCTGAACTCATCAACACCCAATGATATTAAGACAGTAGTATTTTTATAAACCAGTACTGAGGAAAGGAGGCTCTTTACTGTTTTGATATCATGAAAATATTTCATTTCCACAACTCAAATGCGTTTATTTGTTTGCAATAAAGCTTTGAATTTTTAACCACAGGGTCAAAAAAGTATAATTTAATACAGCTAGTATGAGAAAGAAACTTTCAAGATATTTTTGCAATTATCAAAGGGGGGATTGGGAATACTCCCTAGGGACTAATGTAAAGACTTTTGTCAATAATTGCTGATGGACTTATGGGCAGATTGTAACCAACGTTTGGACGAATGGTGTATGGAAGGACCTCTATTAAAGTTCCGCCTTTGATTCCGGATGAATGAACAACATGGGCTCCAGAGGCCATCTTTGATTTTTACTGGCCAATTTTCAAAAATCTTCTCTGAAACAACATTATGAAACTTTACAGGATTGCTGACGACAGTGCCCTCTACAAACTTTCCACTTTTGGTTGAGATTCATCAGATCAACCAACGGCTATGGCTGTTCAAAGATTCCATTGAATATATATGAGAAAAGACTCTTTTGTCATTTGCCCAGAACTAATGGGCAGACTTTAGTCAAAGTTGGCAAGTATCTCATATGGAAGGACAGATGCAAATGATCCACCTTTTTAAGATCAAAGGTCATATATCAAAGTTACCTTGCATTTCTGTTTCTTTAATAGCCTTGTGGATACAAAAGAGCTTAGATTTTATAATGTCCTAATAAAACCCAGGACTGGGTTGCACAAACGTCATTTAACTTTAAGTATTAGTTAAATATATTTTAAACCTCAATTAAAATTAAGTGACCGTTATTTCTGTTGCACAAAGGTTTATTAGAGTTAAATAACGTTTAAATGTGACTTAAAGTTACGTAAAGTTAAAAGTGGTAAGGAGGCACTTTTAAATTTTAAATAAGGAATTTAAAATGGAGGAAATGCTGTTGTTTGGAAACATATTGCACGATCCAAAGCCAACCAGAAAATATAGAGAAAGGCTACTTACATTAGATGACCTCACAGACAAGGAGCTCCGAGCAAGGTACAGATTCGGGAGAAATTCAATCATGAGGATCACCGACATAGTGCGGGAGAACATCGAACATCCTACACAGAGAAGTCATTCTCTCAGTGCAGAGATGCAGGTAACCGAAAACAAAATAACTTCACAGTGTGATATATTATTATTTCTCAAAGTTTTAACACATTTCATTACCATGACTACGTGAAGAAGTATCTTACACATTTTACAGATTAGTGTTACAGAAATGTAATGTTTTTGGTTGATAAACACATGACAATCCAAGGAAATCGTCAAAAAGTCGTATCGTTTTACCCCAATATATTTGTTTTGTTTTTTTCCACACACAAATGAATGTGTAAAGGGGAATAACTCCCATGGTATGGTAAATGAGGTTCCTTTAGGGATTTTTAAAAACAAATAACGTCAATCTACTTGTAAAGTTCAATAAAACTGTGGACGGCAGGGACGTTCCTAAACTCTGGCCTTAACCCCACTTACCATCCCTTCCATCATTACTCCCGGCACATCAACCCCCGCTTCCTCGGACCTCCCCCTTTTTCATTTTGCCCGTTGAACATTTCACTAATTCTCCACCGATTCCGCGACCTCTCAACCTGCTACCTCTACCCCGTACCATCACCCGCCCTGTCCGACGCCTCCTATCTCAGACAATTATTTTTTATCAGGAGGGGGGGGGGCTCAAAATCTCTGACTATCTGAATTGACTACTGAAATGTTGCGTTGATCTCTCGTTTAGTAGTAGTAGATTTGTTTCTCCTGTATAGTTTTATGATATTTTACATGATTCCCCCTTGCCTACCACACAAAAAAGAGATGAGGGCCAATCTTCCACCCTTTCCCCCGTTTTGCAGTTAAACAATTAACATGTCATTTTTGATGAATATCTTCACTCTTGATGATGACATTTTTAAAAGGAAACACAGGAGGAATTATATAAAATGTTTATTATAAATATAATTCCAAAGGCAGTCAGGAAGTCTAAATATTTTCCTTTTTTGTAAAATGGGGGGGGGGGGGGGGGGGTCAAATCCAAATACAATAAGAGATGGGTAAAAAAATAAATGTGTCTAACTGAGGTGTTATAGCTTGAGAATGTCTTCTAAATTGCCCCACTAACACTCCTGCCATGTGCTGGTTGTAGGGGGGTCGAGATTGTTTGATCGTTGTCCCTTAACAATAACTGTCGGGGCGACATGGTAATGATAACCTTCCTTCCGTCCGTAAAATATGGTGAACATAACTCATCGGAACCGTTTGACCCGTTGACGAATTGGTTTGACATTTATTATGATGCATTGGTATATGTTGATGTGCATACTTCACCCCAGTTTAATTCATAAAATTGTATAAGAGTTATGGAACATTTTCATCATTTGTCTTCCAACTTATGTACGTTAAGCTAGAAGTTGCGGCTTTTGTGTCGATTGTACATTTGCAAAAGTGTCATGTGAAAAAAAATGTCCTTCCTGTTATATATTTCATTGTAAAAACCAAAAGGACAATATTTCATGATTATCGATGCGTTTTATTCCGTCCTCAGACTTTATCATAGGGAACAATAGCCATGGAGGACAATATTTCATAGAAGACAATATTTTATGTAAAAGCAGCGGCTTGAAGATTGAGGTCGTCGCTTGTAAATTCTACGGTCGGCACCACGATCTAATTGACAGCTATGAAAACATGTCTTAAGACCTGTAACTGTTATATATGTCCTTCCTCCCTCTCCAAAAGTGTCCTTCAATGAGTAGCACGGCGGGTGTCTTGCAAGAAAAATGCACCAGAGTTCAAACCCCGATTTGTCATTATGCGCGACTCGTTTCTGAATGTACTTTGTAGTCTTTTATTCATTATCCTTTGTCTCCCCTCGTTTTTCGTCATTTTTTGTCCATGAAATATTTCATCCTTAACCCCCATCTCCAATTATTCGCCCCTCATCATTGCCAATGCTTTGTTTGGGATGTAATTGCATAATCTATTTTTTTTTCGTTTCCACAGGTGCTCGTTGCCTTGAGGTTTTTTGCTTGTGGAGGTTTCCTGCAAGTAATAGGTGATACCATAGGCATTGATAAATCAACTGTTAGCAGGTGCGTGCAGAAGGTTTCGGATGCTCTTAATGCCAAGGCTGACCAGTTTATCAAGTGGCCGTCAGTCCAGAGGAAAGGGGATATCAAACAAGGGTTCTTTGACAATGGAGGCTTTCCAGGAGTTGTAGGTTGCATTGATGGAACTCATGTGAGGATTTCTGCTCCTAGTCACGACGAACCATCTTTCGTCAACAGAAAGGGCTACCACAGCATTAACACACAAGCAATATGTGATCATGAAGGTATACAAAAGTTTACAAATTCTTAAATAATTTTAGCCACCCAAAATGCACAGTGCTTATATTTAGTCTTGTAAATATATCTATACGACTTGAAACAGTAAGGACGCAGTCCACTGACAGCAACTTGGAGCGTCTTTTCGGAAATAAATAATCCTGAATTTTGAGGGGAAAATCTTACCAGAAAAAAAAATTCCTCCCCCCTTTTTTTCCCTAGTAAAACGATCGGCCCCTAACTTTTTAAGTTTTTCAATATGTCTTTTTTTTTTCCTTATTAATGTTGTTGCTCTTTTTGTTTGTCGTTTTTTTTTGTGTTTTCGGTAATTGTTTTTTTTGTCCATGGACTCCCCTCTTTTGACATTTTAGTACTGATTCTCATCATTCACATTTTATACAACTATAATGCTAATAAAGAATCTTTATGATATCATGAATTATACGTGACGACCCGCTTCAACAAACAGCATTTGCATCATCGCTGTAGCATTTGCATTTTGAACATATTGTGTTGGGCCGGAAAATATATAATAACAGTAATATGCCTGTTTCCTGCAATGTAAAATGTTTTTTTTTATTTAATTCAATAAACTCCTCTACCTGCCTACATACAATAAACACTCTTAACATTACCCGTTTGGAAGCTGCGGAATCGTATACATTTAATGGGACTGACTTTTTATGCTCGAACTACATGTAAATCAAATTTTGTTTTTCAGGTAAATTTACAAACGTTGTAGCTAGGTGGCCGGGAAGCGTACACGACAGTCACA
The DNA here is from genome assembly GCA_028015205.1 of Mytilisepta virgata. Classification (NCBI taxonomy): domain Eukaryota; kingdom Metazoa; phylum Mollusca; class Bivalvia; order Mytilida; family Mytilidae; genus Mytilisepta; species Mytilisepta virgata. The sequence goes on from CM051511.1 coordinate 42,298,880, forward strand.
TTATGAGATGTTCGCAAGTGTGCACCCATTTAGAAGAATCCCACCTGTCAGTGCAAGATGGGTTGATCCTAGGTGACAGTGGATATGCGTGTAGGAGTTTTCTTATGACACCATATCTGAAACCAACAGAGCAATGTCATGAGAAATTCAATAAAGCTCATATGAAGACAAGAAGCTGCATTGAACGGACATTTGGTTGGTGGAAAAAGAGGTTCAATTGGAATTTAAACAAGGTTTAAGTACGAGTTCTCATTTTAAATTACATTTAGTTAAAAGTGGGACTAATTACGCTTTGTGCAACGGTTTTTAAAGTCTTCTTTAACTTATAGAGAATTCTAATTTTAAGTACTGTTTAACTTTAAACCACGTTTAAATTTAAAAGACCTTTGTGCAACCCAGTCCAGGTGATTAGCCTCTAGTTGACGATTTAAGCTATTGTAATTCCAGGGTTATTGGACTTCGTTTATTGATATGTTTTATATAGAGAATGTTTTAGCAATCAGAATCAAGACCATGTTTTCCCCCTCAAATGATTATATTAACAGTGATATTGAACAAGTTTGCAAAAATTAGTAAAATAATTTGCAAAAGCTTTATTTGTAATGTATGAGAATGACATTTTACTGACAAATTTTCTTCTTGGATGTTAGAAACTAGAGTAGCCTGTGTCCCCTACCTGGAATTTCATCAGATTCTCTTGGTAAAATATACCAAATTTTTAAATTTTAACCTCAAAATGTATCTTGTAATTGTTGCTCATGTCAAGTGTAGTAAAATGTCGTGTTCAGATTTCATCTGGTAAATTGATACTCCATGTATCGATTTACAGTTTCGTGATGATGTCCGTAGAGTGTTTTAAGTGATGACTTAAGCATAGGAACAATATACCCTGTTCGAGTAGCTTTTCTTTGAGCCCTGTCCAGGAAATCATTGTACTGGCCACAACAATAGAATAGCGAAATAGATGGGGAAATATAAACCCCATATGCCGGTGCTACTGGAATGTTGCTACTGACGAACTGGAAGTTGACAACTGCAAAAGTGAAGTCATTACTTGTTTCCGATTTCCCATAAGGTCCTATGTTAAACTATGTCCGGATCTGGTGGCCATCTTGGATGGCGGGTGGGGTCATCATATATAATTCTGCAAGAGGAGCATATAGGTTTTGTTCCTATTGGCCAACTGGTTTCAGACAAGAAGATCTTTAATTAAATTCCCCATAGGCGACGGCGGCGGCGTTAACTAACTTCTTAAAAGCTTTATATTTTAGAAGGTGGAAGACCTGGATGCTTTATACTTTGTATATAGATGCCTTATGTTACGAAGTTTCCGTCTGTCATATGTACATTGTCCTTGACCTCATTTTCATAGTTCAGTGACTACTTGAAAAAAAGTTAAGATTTTCTGTAATGTTAATTTCTCTCTTATCAGTAATAGGATAACTATATTTGGTATGTGCGTACCTTACAAGGTCCTCACCCCCGTCAGACAGTTTTCAATTGACCTCGACCCCATTTCAAGGATCAGTGAACAAGGTTAAGTTTTGGGAGTCAAGTCCATATCTCAGATACTATAAGCAATAGGTCTAGTATATTTGGTGTATGGAAGGATTGTAAGGTGTACATGTCCAACTGGCAGGTGTCATCTGACCTTGACCTCATTTTCATGGTTCAGTGCTTATAGTTAAGTTTTTGTGTTTTGGCCTGTTTTTCGAATACTGTATGCAATAGGTCTACTATATTTGGTGTATGGAAGGATTGTAAGGTGTACATGTCCAACTGGCAGGTGTCATCTGATTTTGACCTCATTTTCATGGTTCAGTGGTTATAGTTAAGTTTTTGTGTTTTGGCCTGTTTTCCGAATACTGTATGCAATATGTCTGAAAGCATTTACTTTCATTAGAAATACACGACAGGCGAGACATTTTTGTGTGTCCACTCTTGTTTTGTTCTTACAGCTAATACTGTACAAGAATTTTGTCAATATTTGTCTGAATGTATAATCGAAAAAGACATCTTGTCTGTCTATCAAATAATTTAGTTGAAAGTAGCCAACCAAATTTTTTTTGTGTAAAAAGATATATCTGACTTTTAAATTCGCCTCCGGTGACGTCACTTCCGACACCACCACCACAGCACCACCACCACAAATCATAATTTAGAACCGCATATATACTACTCTGACGGTTAAAACTCGAACGAACAAAATCGGAGAGGAAGACAAAAATTTTCGGTAAAAATTCCAAATCAAGATCTCGTACAGTTGTATTGGCCCTCGGCGCTGCCTCGGCCAATACAGCTATACTTGACCCAATACGACTGTATTTGGACATAATACAGGATCAAAACACCCATTTAATAATACTATAGTATTTGTATTTTGTATTGCTTCAACACAATGGTTTATTTTACTGCGATAAAGATTTGAATTTGAATTGTGAATTTTGAGTGAAATTGGCAACATAATTATGCCGAACTAAATGCATGTTGCGTTGCGCTACTATTTATTCCCGTGTCGATCACTTGTTACCATTCAGAACAACTGTATCAAGACAGTGCGAAATGGTTTTGAATCATCTATGTCAGTAAGTATAAATTTGTAAAAAATTGTATCGATACTGACTTTGGTGAAAAAATACATATGGTACAATGGAACGAAATAAACAATCTGACAATTGTGGTACGAAATTGATATGGTACGAAATGACCATCTTTGGGTAAGCGTCTGATTGATGAAGACCGTTTGTAAACACATTCCTTAGAAATTCTGTAAACAATTGCTCTGGGCGTCAAAAAAGTGGAAATTCTGGTTTATTTATATGTACATTGTAAGAATTTGATTGATAGTTAGTCGAGTTACAATCTTTTCTTGGTTAATTAAACTTATTGAGTCGTCAAGAAAGCATAAAAAATGTAAGGTTGTTTATAAAGGTTATGTTGTATACCGCACAATTTGCCACAAATGGTTCTGAATGGGGAAATTCTAACAGAAAAATAATGCACTTGAAAATTTAAAACTAAACTCAATGCATCTTTCACCCAAGTGACTAGACAATTCACGTTGATTCAGGTACATTCAAATTCTGAAAAATAAATTTTATAAACTGAGGTGTCCAGACAGGCCTATATAGCTGCAATAAATAATGTACTGTAGCTCCTGTGACAACTTTTGACTTGGCGGCGCTACAAAGCGATCCCATTACTCTAGCTACAATAATGTAGCTCCTGTGACAACTTTTGACTCGGCATAGCGGTCCCTTTACTTGTAATAGATCAAAAATAACTTTTACGTATGGCAAAAAGAGGTCGTGTTTACCTGACGTATCATTGAACTATATAATTTCCAGCATATTAAATGTAGAATTACCTGTTGTCATGGCAACCGAATGTTGACATCATATCTTTTATTTGATTCTCAGATTATAAATATCCTATAAAAATTATGCATGTTTAAGAAAAATTTCACCATACATGCCACATTATGTACATAATTATAATGATGGATGTATGAATTATTGTTTAATATCCAGTGGCAACCAGGTGCATATCAGGACGAGAAAATGGTGATATGATAATGAATATGATCCCTGCTTTGTACTAGGCCGACATGCTAAGTCCGATTTTTAATGTTCTAGCTCACGAGGTAACTATCCGCAGGATGACATTCTAGTATCACCTCACCCGGACACATTATACTGAATCCAAGCCGACCAGTCTTTGCTCTTACACCTAGATGCCGCGTACTTGGCGGAGAAGCAGCAAATACCAATTTTGATGTCTTCGGTTTGAATCCATGGCCTTCCACACTCGGGGCTACCACGAGACCACCGAGGCAGTCTACATAATTATAAATATAGACAGAAAAATGTGATTTATTTCTGTTTCCAAGGGGTAACAAACTTGTATAGTTCCCAAAATAGTCTGGCGACCCATATATTTCTGTTTATTATTTGAAAGCACATTGTTTGGACTATCAGATGTCAAATTTAAAAAAAAATTCAATGAACCAATTTTTTGTAAATTCAAGGAAAACAAATTTTTACAGAAAGCTTCGTTTTTTGTGTGTTGCTATGGTGAATGCATTAGGTCAGAAATTAATAGATAAGCTTACCAATGCCGTTATTTGTGTCATGTTTACTTTTTAAACAGTATGTATTTGATAACTGCAGAACAAACTTTCATTTTACTTTCAAAGGCTTGAAAAAAATCCATAATTGTTACTTCGGGTATGTATTTATTCATAGAATGGAAATTCCAACTTTGGATACCCTTACCATGGAAACAAACTTGGAGACATGCTATTTTTTTTTTATCAAATTTTGAAAGCGATCAATGCAAAGTATGTTTATGCAACATTTTAGAAAAATTCAATGGGTAGAAAAAAGGCTATATCTATAGGGATCCACCTTAATGTTATAAATCTCATAGGAAGAGTTATCTCCCTTTTACATTGAAAATTCCATAGGTGGATGTTTTTTGTTTATCTGGAATGATTGAACAAAATTAGGTAAGTTCAATTGTTTCAGTTACGACTAAACTCAATGCATTTTTCATCCAAGTGACTAGACAATTCACGTTGATAAAGGTACATTCAAATTCTAAAAAATCCATTTTACGAACTGAGGTGTCCAGACAGGCCTATAGCTTCAATAAATGATTTACTGTAACTCCTGTGACAACTTTTGACTTGGCGGAGCTACAAAGCGGTCCCATTACTCGTAAGAGCGGAAAAATAACTTTTACGTATGGCAATAAGAGGTCGTGTTTACCTGAAATATCATTGAACTATATAATTTCCAGCATATTAAATATATAATTACTTCATTATTAATATTGAAATCGTTGTTTTGTACATCTTGTCATTTTGTTGTGTTCAAAATTTTTTGATTTCCGTCATGACAGATTCTCGCGAAATGACCTTATGATGTGATTGGAATGAAATGAGAACTTTTTATAGTGGCCCTTGCATGCAAAGTTTTTTTCAATTTGGTCCCATGGTTTCTAGTCCAGTCAAACTAAGTTTTAACCTCAAACTAATTGCAACAGAAAATTTTTTAGTTCTAATCAATAGCATTAAGCCCCAAATATACACAGAAAAAAGTCCCATAAAAACTAACTTGAAGAAAACTCAAAATCAGCATTTTAAATTCCTATGGAAATTAACATTGGAAAGGGGAGATAACTCCAAAAAAAATTAGTCCTTTTTTGTCAGTCTTTGGTTGATTTTCTTAAAATTCATGTAAAGTATGATACTTTGATGGGGTTATAAGTTCGTATTTGACTATATTATATAATTTTCTGCTCATGAAATATACAAAACTGAAGTTTTATTGGTATTTTTATTTTTTTGGCACATTTTTCATTAAAGAAATTGCAAATTTGTGGCTTTTTGACCATTTTGAAAAAATTATGTGAAAATATGGTATTGTTTATATCTGTAAATTATATTTGTTCAGCATCTACCTTGTTTAAAGAATTTTTAAACCACAAAAAGAAGAACATATGCTTAATTATTTTTATTAAATTTGAGATTCTTTACCTTGACATGTTGAAAAATTTAATAAATGGTCAACTAAAGAATTACGAAATCTAGGTTGTAGCTTGATAAAGGATATGAAAACACATTTAGAGTTGTTTGTTATACTCTAAAGACGGCTAAAATATCAAGAATTTATACATTCTACTGAATAGAAGCGGTAAAGTTATAATTTTGTATCAATTTTTATTGATATTTCTGCCTTTTTTGCAGAGTTATCTCCCATTTTCAATGCAAATCTCCATATGAATTTTAAAATCATGATTTTTTAGTCTTCCTCAAGTTAGATTTTGTTGGACTTTTTTCTGTGTATATTTGGGATATAATGCTAAAGATTGAAACTTAAAAATCTTCGTTTGCAATTACTTTAAGGTTATGGTCAAATTTATGCTAGATTTACACAGAGGTGATAATGAATTGTCTAAGGAAAGAAGTTGCAAAGTGATGCCCAAAAGGGCAGGTGACTGAGATACTTCAAGACAATTAATGTTGCACTGTAAAGGACAGAATTGAGAAATATTAACAAAATAAGGTGGGATTATGTTGCCTTTCTCATTTGCCAAAACACTGAACAGTATGGGGAAGGCTAAGGGGTAAAGGTATCTTTATATTTGTTTATACCTGTAAATCTAGCACTACTTTCTAAAAGGACATGAGCTTTTGCCATTACTTGGCGTCTGTCGTCCGTTGTAAACTTTTTCAAAGATCTTCTCCTCTGAAACCACTGAACCAATTACAGCCGTGCTTAGTTTAAATGATCCTTAGGGTATCTAGAATAAACTGTATGTTTTATTTTATTGTCCATCGAGAAACATGTCCACCATGGCTAAAAATAGAACATAGGGAGTAAACTGCAGTTTTTGGCTTATATCTCAAAAACTAAAGCATTTAGAGCAAAACTGACTGAATAAAAATATTCATCAGGTCAAGATCTAACTGCCATGAAATTTTCAGACGAATCGGTTGACCCTCTGTTGGGTTATTGTCCCTGAATTGTGAATTTTAAGGAAATTTTGCAGTTTTAGGTTATTATCTTGAATATTATTATAGATAAAGACAAACTGTAAACAACAAAAATGTTCAACAAAGTAAGATCTACAAATAAGTTAACATAACCAAAATCGTCAATTGACCCCTTATAGGAGTTTTTGCCCTTTAAAGAAAATTTTTCACATTTTTTTGTCATCTTTGTAAAATTTTAAAAATCTCCTCAGAAAGTACTGAACAAATTTCAGCCAAACTTAGGCTGAAAGATCCTTAGCGTATCTAGTATTAAATTTATGTTTTATTTTTTTGTCCATTGAGAAATATGGCTGCCATGGCTTAAAATAGGACACTGGTGAAAAATGCACTTTTTGGCTCATATCTCAAAAACTAAAGCAGTTAGAGCAAAGATAGGAAGTAAAAATGTTGATGAGATCAAGATCTACCTGTCATGAAATTTTCAGACTAATTGGTCAACTTATTTTGGGGTTGTTGCCCCTGAATTGTTAAGTTTAAGGAAATTTTGCAGTTTTAGGTTATTAACTTGAATATTATTATAGATAAGGACAAACTGTAAACAGCAAAAATGTTCAGCAAAGTAAGATCTACAAATAAGTCAACATGACCAAAATCGTTAATTGACCCCTTATAGGAGTTTTTGCCCTTGAAAAATTATTTTACATGTAAACAGTAATTATCAGTACAAATAATAGTCTGACATATTGTCACAGATGTTAAGAGCATAACCTAAATTAAATGGTAGCTGTACAACTAAAATGGAGGGTCAAGGTCATTGAAAAGGTCCATAGCAACCATATATATATATATGGGTTAAGCATCCTATAATTTACGTGTACAGGTCTAAAAGAAAGGTCAATAGTCAAGGTCATTGAAAAATTCCCTAGCAACCAGATACATTTGGGTTCAGGGCCCTACATTTTATCTGTTCAAGTCAAAATGGAAGGTCAAGAGTCAATGCCATTGAAAATGTCCATAGAAACCAATGAAAAATTCCCCAGCTACCATATATTGTTGGGTTCAGGATTCTATATTTTATCTGTACAAGTCAATATTAATTCGAAACATTAAATAGCACAAATAATTATTGATGCAAGATCTACACAAAAAATAACAGGTGAGTGATTCAGGCTCTTGGGAGCCTCTTGTTCTAAAACATGGACATTGCTGAAGCGGCGGGGGGTATCATTTTGTAGCTTATCACAGTACCTCTAGTTTTTTTTTAAATTAATTTAACAGAAAAGACAGGTGGAAATTCATAAAATTACTGAAAGTTGATTCATGTCCTCAATGTTGTGGTAAACTTACTCATGCATGGGTGGATTTATAGGACAAGGTCACCTCCAATAATAATGTTAGGAAGGTTAGTTCGAGATTCCACTGACATCAGACAACATGATTTACAACTAGCTTGGGCCATAACTGGGTTCAAAACTGGGAAATATTGCAACAATTATCAGTGTTTTTCTAAAAAAATGTACCAATTACCAGGTAATTATCTGCAAAGGAAAAATTCATATGGTTCACTATTTAACCATTGGAATAATTATCTCCAAAAATTGTAATTGTCAACTAAAGATTTTTTACTTTTGACCATGCTAAATAAACAATCAAACAGTATAGTCATAAAGTCTTGTAGCATGCTTGTTTCAAGTGCAGAAGGTCGTGGGTTCGATCCTCTGTCAGATTGTACCAAAGTTGGTATTTTGCAGCCACCTACATGTAGCATGTTAAGAATCAGGCTCAGAGGGTCGGTCCAGTAAAAAGAAGGGTTCATATAATATCACATCAATATGTTCTCATCCTGATATGCATGTAATAATCGCCACTGGATGTTAAACAATAATCCATCCATACATTACGGGTGCCGACTTAAAACACAGACTATCAGACATTGCTAAAGTAATAGAAAGCATACAATTTGCATCAAATTCAGATATAAGCATATTTTCACCAATATCTGGTATGCAGATATATAGATTAATTCTTGATATTTGTCTTTGTTCATCTGCTAAAATTTCCAGTGAAATGTGCTTTCACAACAATCATATTTTCTGTATATCATTTCTCCCCTAAAGGCTTTGTGCAGAAGAGAATACTGTGATGAAATTGATTCCAGATGTTCTTAGATTATACCGTTTTAATACTTAGTGTCTTTAAAATATGCAAATATTAAAAGGTTGATGAGCTGTCAAATTGGCTAAGGATAAAAACCAAAAATGAAATAACCAGAACATAAAAATAATAATCAAAATAAAAAAAATAAATGGCTCAACCTTTTTGCTAACTAGTCTTGATCACAAACACAGTTAATTAAAGTGGTTAGCCTCTGATGCGATTTTGTACAGGAAACATCTCTTTTAAGATAACTTGTGATAAAGGCTAGTGAGCTGAAAAGTTGAGCCTTTTACAAATAAACATAAAATTCTGACAGTCACATTTGAAATTCTCTTGGAAATTACCAGGTCAGGTGGGTCATTCTCAAAAAAGGTGAAATTCTGATGTTATTGTGGTAAATAAGATAAATATATATATTTGATGATAACTGCTTGTGTTGTATTTTGTTATTTTTCATGCATATTCTTCATGATAAGCACCCAATAATGAGGGCAACTCATAGTTTTTCCCTTGTTACAAATACACTTTTCAGTGTTGAAGAATTTCGTTAAAGATGATTATGTACCTTAATATAAAGAAACTGTTCGTGGAATATACCTTGTCTGAATAGTATTTTGAGTACATATAATGTGACTCACGGGTAAACACAAATATCTTTATTAACAGTAAACACATTTTTTTCCTGTAGCTCAAGTTTTTGTCCTTGGGGTAACACAAAAAAAAACCAACTTGTAAGAGAGGTCTCTAAATATTGGATCATAAAATAATAAATCCCCTTTCTCATCATTCAACAGCCAAAAATGGCAAATATTATACAAATTAAAAGTAGCTAATGGATTAGTGACAAGATATGTGAGTTCAATTACATTATGGTCAAAGGAATAACTTAAATATGGAGAAAACAGAAAAATTTAATAAAATTTGTCCCTTAAAACAATATGAAGCATAGTGTCACGAGAAGATGACATGCATTATGATTTCGCTATCAAAGAGAGCTGTCTTTAATATACACGTAGGAGGAAACTTGTACTGACTTATCCTTTGTGCAACAGTCAGGGTAACTTACTCCCAATGACCAAGTATTATAAGCTAGCTTGATCGGGGGCATTCATGTCCTCAGACACATTCTTCTTTATTCTGCATTTGACACTATATAAACACTTTGTGGACACAACTCCACTGAGAACACTGATCAGATTTCATTCAAATTATGTAGGATTGTTAGTCACCACATGTACTTGATCCTATCACACCACAATTTTGATTTGACAAATTTTATGGGAGTTATGGGACTTTAATGCATGTGACACTATGTACAGGAACACTTTGTGGAGGCAAATTTTTATTCTCCCCCGTCGCGAAGAAAAAGGGACATTATATTTGTATCCGTCTGTCCACAACACATTGTTGACGCATATCCTCCAAAACCGCTTGCCGGATTGCTTCCGTATTTGGTAGAATTTATTGTTATGAAATGTAAATGTGCATGCTATACCACCATTTTGATTTAACAAATTTTGTAGGGGTTATGAGACTTGGACTATTTTCAACATTTCTCGATCAACAATAAAAAACCAGTTGTGGATGCATCTCCTTTGACGAAGCTGGCGGATAGCTGTCATATTTGGTAGGATTTATTGTTGTCCCCTGCCGCAACGGGACAGAGGGACCTAGTTATGGTCTCCGGACATCCGTCACATTTATTGTGGACACAACTCCTCTGAGACTGCTGTTCAGATTTCTTTCAAATTTTGTAGGATTGCTAGTCACCACATGTACTTGATTCTATCACACTGCAATTTTGATTCAACAAATTTTACTGGAATTATGTGACTTTAATATTTGTGTGCATGTGTGTCTACAGGAATGATTTGTGGACACATATTTTTATTTGTATTGTACTGCAATTTTTTTTTATTGACATCAATACTGTGCCACCATTTCATTAATACACATTTTGTATATCTTGTGGGGGTTCGACTTTTCTCTGCTGGGGACATACAAATGTATGGCTACGTGTAGCAATCTTGTTATATGATGCATCTCCTCTGAAACCGCTTGAGGATTGGTTCCATATTTGGTAGGCTTTATTGTTATGAAGTGTAGATGTGCATACTTAATGCAGCGGCAGGGGACATATGGCTACACGTAGCAATCTTCCTAGTATTTTTTTGGGTAATTTTGAGAGGAATAGATTCTTATGGAAACAGGAGATAAAGGCTTAATGTAAAGAAATGCTGATACTTTACAAAAATAATGTGTTATATTCAGAAAAAGATGATTTTTTCCATTAGACCAGGGTCATCCATGTATCTCACCAAGGACATTTTGAGATAAATGTTTCTGGTTTATTTGCAAATGAATTGATTTTCAACTTTTTGGACATTTTCTAGAACAAAAATTTGGCACCAAAAAATGACTGATAAAAGACTACCCTTCTGTTGAAAGTGTTGTAACAAATTTAAATGTACAGGTTGATATAGAAATGTGTTAATCCATTGACTAATTTGTTATACCATGGACATTTGTCCAGAAACTCAAACAAGGTATCAATAGTTTGCTGAAAATAAATCTTGTTGGTATCCTTTACATAGACATATATAGCTTCCTTTATATTGAAAGATGGCTTCTAATAGTTGAAGCTTTTCTGGTGTAACATATTTGTCTTTGGTATAACACAATTGTCCATCATATACAATGTAACACTGTATTAAAATAAAATTATTATTCAAGGATGTATTATCTGGATATTTATTATTTCAGATTTTGTTTATTTATGCTATAATATTCCACAGTCAATAATGATAACATAGCGTCATTATCTCGGAACATTTGTAGGCAACTTGGCAGATACAAATTTCTCATTGACATACAAAATGTATTGCCAAATTATATAAAAATTAGGAACTGAAATTTCCCCTTTTTGATCTACAGAAATTTAAGTAAAATTACAACTTCCTACTGGAAGACAATTTCAATATGATATACATTGTAGACTGTAGTAGTCATGGTGAGCATTTATTTTCTATTACACCAAGGACATTCTACCTTGGAGTATTCAGTGTTCTGTTCGCATGTTTTGTTACGTGGCTGCTGAGCACATTCTCTGGATTTAAAGCACATACTGAATTATTTGCTTATCAAATAGTTCATTTCTGAAAAAGCACTAGTACAGGAATATCACCCTTTTTGAGAATGACTCGGGTATAGATGGGCATATAGAAGAAAAGGTATCTGTAATGATCATTATAGTATAACTTAAATTGAAATTTGAATACCTAAAATCTACGAGTGACTGAACAACACATCAATTCACAATTGATGTAGTGCATGAGTGAATTATAAATTTGGTCACAAGTTATTGTCATCACTTTTTGCGCCCATCTTTAGTTAGACAGTTCATTTTCTCCTCACAATCCACTGGCCCAATTTGAACCAAACTGCAGGAATAATGTATGGAAGGTTGTCTATAAAAATCCTCATTTCATTTAGATTAGATTATAAACATGGCCACCAGAGGCAATTCTGATTGGTCAGATAGGTTCGATTGGTTAAACTTTCAATTTCTTCTCCAAAAGTAACTACAATGCTTAATCTTTTTATCCTGTACAAAGATTCCTCATTTTTAGGTGATCTAGTGGCATGCATGGTAGCTTTAATGGCACAATTTCATAATCTTTTACTAAACTTTGGGTCCAATTTAACCAAACTTGCCAGGAATAGTATATGAAGGTCCTTTATGAAAACTTCTAATTTTGATATGAACGACTAAGAAATTTTATCTGCTTCATGATCCAGGTGAGCAATTCAGGCTTACTTGAGCTTCTAATTTTGAAACCAACATTGTATATTTGTACCTTTATCAGATGACTGTTTAAAGCTTCGACCCTATTACAATAAACCATACAAATAAAGTTTATTTTCTTAAAAATGATTTCTAAATTACTTTTGTTTTAGAAATAATAGCTCATGACATTATTAAATAAAAGAAAATTCTCTTAAGATTTTTATACTCCGCTACGGATGTGGGTGGGGCATATAGATTTACGCTTGTCTGTCCCTACGTACATACACACGTTCCGATTTGGTTAAGTTTTCATTTAGCTCCATATAGTAATATATCAATGATATTTCACCACTACAGTCCTCTTGTATAGTACAGAGTAGTTAAGTAACACTTGGGTCGCTATGACCTACATTTCATGCCTCAGTGCCTTTGGTTAAGTTTTGCGATTAGGTTCATTTCTCAGAAACCTATAGTAATATATCAATGATATTTTACCACTACAGTCCTCTTGTATAGTACAACACGGTTCAGCAACACTTGGGTCACTATGACCTATATTTCATGCTTCAGTGACTTTGGTTTAAATTTAATACAGTAGGGTCAATTAATCAGAATCTTATGGTAATATATCACCACTACAGTCCTCTTGTATAGTAGTATGCTATTCCGCAATATTTTGGTCACATTAACCTACAATTCATGGTCGAATGACTTTGCTTAAGGTTTAAGTTTAGGTCCATTTCCTCATATTTCTTACATTTGAAAAACTTTTTTTTTTGAAATCTACTCATTAGAACATATAATAAAAGAAATCAAATTCATAATGCCATAGCTCCATATCTTAGAAATCCTGTTGTCAATGATACTTAAACAAAACAATTTTGGTCTTTTAAAATACAACACAGTTCTGTACCAAATATTTGTTCCATTATAAACTTCATTTTTCACTTTCATAACTGGATATTTCTTTCCTATTTAGGTCAATATTACAAAACCTATATTGTTTTTAGGACGGGGCATCCATGTCTTATAGACACATTTTCTAGTTTTTATGAAAGAAGAAATGCTAATAACTACTCTGATACAATTTTCTAATAAAAATAAACTTTATTCTTAGTCTTATTGCACTTATTCGTTAGTGTAAAATAAAGAAAAGCAAAATTCCATATATGTATTGTGAATAATAGTAAAAGTATATCTAAAAGTCTTAAAGTTCTAACTGAATCCCTGCCACTGACAATCTCATCTGTTTTCAACAGCTTAAGAGCTAATTGAAAGGAAAATTGTGAGAAGGGGTCCATAGGTGATCTTCCAGAATTATATTTGTTGATTCCACTTATCTGGCATTCTCTGGACACGATAACATAATAGTATTCCAGATTTACTTAATTTAAATTAACACTGATTTTTGTTTTTTTGTGTTTTTTTTTTCATATATAGGTCAATATAACAGTAGTATGTCAGGATCTCTGTCTGTTGTTTCATTTGAAGGTGAACTTAATGCCATTATACAGGAGGTAGGTATTATTAGTAAAAACATATCAAGGTAATATAAGTTATTGATGTGGGATAATGTTCATACAAAACTAATACATGTAGTTAACTCAGAAATAATTTGGACAGACATGATTGAAATTGGAGGAAAATATTTTTGCACATGATTTGGAGGATAGAAAATGATGCCTTGGATCATTCCCAAATAAATTGGCTCAAATCCTATTTTTAATCTTTCTTCCAAATTTTGCTTAGTTACAGGCAGCTAGCCATTTACTTTATAGTTTGGTACAGTTACAGTTTGCTTTGGTTTTCTCAAAATTTGTGATGTCTCAAATTAATTTTACCTCTGCTCTTAAGGAGTGGGTTGGTATATACATGTATACCTCTGTCCATCTGTTTATCCGTACATGTAAAAAATGTTTGGTCGCAAAGTTCTCAGAAACTTCACTTTTCCAGACTTTTTTCTGAAACCGTTTAACAAGCTGATCATATTTTTTATATGTGAGCTTATAATCATGAGGTACAGATCAAGTATGAGATTCACGCTTGGATAATTATTGTGAGAGTTGTTGCCCTTGGACATAGGAAATATTGCCAAAATAATAGTTTTCATAAACTGTTTAACCAACTAAAATTATTTTTGGTATGTGAGCTTATAATGATGAGTTACAGATCAAGTTTGAGTTTCATACTGATAGGATTATTATTATGAGAGTTAAATGTATTACCCTTGGAAATAGGAATTATTGTCAAAATAATAGTTTTCGAGACTTTTTTCATAAACCGTTTAGCCAAACTGAAATTATTTTTGGTATGTGAGCTTATAATGATGAGTTACAGATCAAGTTTGAGTTTCACAGTATTTGGATTATCATTATGAGTGTTATTGCCCTTGGAAATAGGAATTATTGTCAAAATAATAGTTTTCTGGACTTTTTTCATAAATAATTTAACCAACTGATCATATTTGTGGTATTTGAGCTTATAATGATAAGAAACAGATCAAATTTGAGTTTCAGGCTGAACGGATGATTATTGTTAGAGTTATAGCCCTTGGAAATAGGAAAATATTAGTTTTCCAGACTTTTTTAGCAAACACTTTTACCAAATAATCTTATTTGTGGTATGTGAGCTTATAATGCTGAGCTACAGAGCAAGCTGATCGGGTAATTATTGTATACCCCTTGCATACATAGTTTCAGGATTTTTAGGAGTCACTCTGTCCACACGCCTTCGTCTGATTCACATACTCAAGGAGATATTGCTTGTTTTCTCACAGCTCAAGCCAGTAGGGAACATTGTATTGCCCAACAATACTTTCAGAATTCTTGTTCAAATTTGGCGTGAAGCATGACCATAATGAGTTATACAGTGTGTACTGATTTTGTACTTCCTGTTTAATGATGCCTACATTTCCACAATTTGGAATATGGAAATTTTTGCTCAAAACATTCTTAGCAGCTATATGCCAAAACTATTTTATAAATTTTATGATCATCATCATGATGTTTTAAGGTGGTATGCCAATTTCTGTACCTGTGGCATATCTGCTTCCTGTTTAAGCATGCCTATCTACTAGTTTCATCCTCATCAACTCAGATTTTTACCCAGATACCATTAATACTTTGTTCTACATTTATCATAATTTCCCAAGATAATACTTTGTTCTAAAATAACTTTATCAAAAATGTCACCATGAAGAAAATCTTTGCTTTCCGATATCACACAAGGGAGATAATTGGACTTCTATTTTATGGGCAAGGCAAAGTGGGGGGTATCCTTTGTGAGCTTTGCTCACAGTACATCTAGTTGGTTTTGTTCGACTTGTGTATTTTATACATTTAAGTCATTTTATGCCCTTTTTGACAGCTCACCATTTCTATTTATTTTCCTTTTTAGCTCACCTGGGCAAAGGCCATGTGAGCTTTTGTCATCACTTGGCGTCCGTTGTCCATCCGTTAACTTTTTACATTTTAATCTTCTGCTCTGAAACCACTGGGCCAAATGGAATTAAATTTGGCAGGAAGCATCTATATAAGGTCCTTTATAAAGAATGCTCATTTTGTCCGATTGGACAACAAACATGGCTGCCATGGGCAATTGTTGTTTCTGATTGGCTGAGTTCTCAAAAATCTTCACCTCTGAAACTGCTGGGCCTAATGGAACAAAACTTGACAGGAAGCATATATGGGAGGTCCTTTATACAGTTTTCTCATTTTGTCCTGATTGGACTTCAAATATGGCCACCATGGGCAGTTCTTGTTACTGATTGGTTGATATAAAAAAATCTTTTCCTCTGAAATCGTTTAGCGAAATGTAACGAAACTTGACCAAAAGCATCTATGGGAGGATCTTTACAAACTTTCCTCATTTCGTCCCGATCAGGCAAAAAAACATGGACGACATAGGGAATTCTTGTGAAATTTTTTTTTCTGTTGAACTGCTTGGACAAGTGGAAAGAAATTTGACAGGAAGCATCTATGGAAGGTTCTTAATAAATTTTCTTTATTTCATACCGATCGGAGTACATATATGGTCACCATTGGCAGTTCTTGTTCCTGATTGGCTTATATAAAAGAATCTTCTCCTCTGAAATCGCTTGGCCAAATGGAACAAAACCTGACAGGAAGCATATATGGGAGGTCCTTTATACAGTTTTTGTGTCGCCTGCGGAATGCATGGTCGACACATAGGGATCACTATCTGTCGTCTTGCGTCTTGCGTCTTGCGCCGTCACACTTTTCTTCTATCCTCAACTCCTCATAAATCGCTCAAAGGAATTTGATGACACTTTCTCTGTGCATTAACCTTAATGCAAAGGTGTGCATATATATTTCATTTTTAGAAAATTTCAATTTTTTTTTGTAAAAATTGACATTTTTGCAAAAAAAGGGGGGGGGGCAAAACTTCTATCCTCAACTACTCCATAACCACTCAAAGGAATTTGATGAAACTTTCACTGTGCATTAACCTTAATGCACAGGTGTGCATATATATTTTATTTTTAGAAAATTTTAATTTTTTTTCTCTAAAAATTGACATTTTTGAAAAAAAGGGGGGGTCAAAACTTCTCTCCTCAACTACTCCATAACCGCTCAAAGGAATTTGATGAAACTTTCTCTGTGCATTAACCTTAATGCACAGGTGTGCATATATATTTCATTTTTAGAAAATTTCATTTTTTTTTTTGTAAAAATTGACATTTTTGCTAAAAAAGGGGGGACAAAACTTCTATCCTCAACTACTCCATAACCACTCAAAGGAATTTGATGAAACTTTCTCTGTGCATTAACCTTAATGCACAGGTGTATTTCATTTTTAGAAAATTTTAATTTTTTCCCTCTAAAAATTGACATTTTTGAAAAAAAGGGGGGGGGGGGGGGTAAAAAAACTTCTATCCTCTACTACTCCACAACCACTCAAAGGAATTTGATGAAACTTCCTCTGTGCATTAACCTTAATGCACAGGTATACATTTTAGTTTTATAAATTTTAAACAAATTGACATTTTAAAAAAAAAGGGGGGGGGTTCACAACTTCTATCCTCAACTACTCCATAATGGCTCACAGCAATTTGATGAAACTTTCTCTGTCCATTAACTTTAATGCAAAGGTGTGCATATATATTTCATTTTTAGAAAATTTTAATATCTTTTGTAAAAATTGACGTCCGCAGGCGACACATGTCTTCCTTGGAAGACTCACACATTTTCTCATTTTGTCCTGATTGGAGTACAAATATGGCTGCCATGGGCAGTTCTTGTTACTGATTGGTTGATATAAAAAAATCTTTTCCTGTGAAATCGTTCAGCCAAATGGAACGAAACTTGACCAAAAGTATCTATGGGAGGATCTTTACAAACTTTCCTCATTTCGTCCCGATCGGGCAAAAAACATGGACGACATAGGCAATTCTTGTGAAATTTTTTTTTCTCTGGAACTGCTTGGACAAATGGAAAGAAATTTGACAGGAAGCATCTATGGAAGGTTCTTTACAAATTTTTTTATTTCATACCGATCGTACATATATGGTCACCATTGGCAGTTCTTGTTTCTGATTGGCTTATATAAAAGAATCTTCTCCTCTGAAATCGCTTGGCCAAATGGAACGAAACCTGACAAGAAGCATATACATGTATGGAAGGTCCTTTATAAAGTTTCCTCATTTTGTCCTGATCGGAATACGAATTTGGCCGCCATGAGCAGTTCTTGTTTCTGATTGGCTGATATAAAAAAATCTTTTCTGAAGTCGCTTGGCCAAATGGAACGAAACTTGAGAGAAAGCTTCTAATTGGGAGGTTCTATACAAAGTTTCATCATTCTGTCCTGATCAGGCAACAAACATGAAGTCTTGGGCAGTTCTTGTCTTTCATCGGTTGATAATTTTCTTCTTTGAAACCACTTGATCAAAGGGAACGAGAGTTGACGGGAAGCATCTGTTCAAGGTTTTTTTACAAAGTTTCCTCATTTTGTCCAGATCAGGCGTCAAACTTGGCCACCATGGGCAATTCTTCTTTCTGATTGGTTCATTAAAAAAAATGTTTTCTCATAAACTGCTTGGCCAAATAGAGCCAAACTTGACAAAGTGTTTATGACATATAACAAAAATCTACAGAACCGCAGAATTGCTTGAAACCAAACGTAGTCTGAATGTTCCTTTTAATGTGCTTACCAAGTGTTGTTACTTTGGTGCTGCTGATCCCTAATTCAAAGTGGCCTTGAGCATAGGACTTACATGTAGGTTAACATAAGACCTTATGGGAAATACATGCAAAAATCTTCTGGAGAACCGCCAAATTTTAGAATATGCTGACCTGTAAGTAGAAGGACCTTGATGAAGAAAAATTTGTTTCCTACAATGCTTACCACACTTCATTATGATATGGAGAAATGACTTCTCTCTTTGAGGCACATCAATGAAAATGGCTTTCATGCCAGGTGAGCGATACAGGCTTAGCCCTCTGAGCCTCTAGTAATCTATTGTTGTATGAGCTGTTTCACATAACAGATATAGATATTTACACACATGTACTGTTTGAATAACATCAAAATAAGTATGTATTGTTTGTAAGGTTTTGAAAATGGTTTCACTTGCTTTGATAGACTTAAAAATAATGTGTTGAATATGACAGAAATGTTTACAACAATAAACTAAAATGAATTATATCATATTTCAGTATCTTGAATTTGGTACATTTGATAAAACATTGGTGTCATTTCAAAAAGAATGCGAGCAGAAACAGAAACCAATAACAACACAGAGTATAAAATCTAAGTCCAATCAAAAACTACTGGCTATACAGGTAAAATATTTGAACATTCTTGAAAAGTGGAAATTCTTTTGACTGTCATAGTTTTCTCACAAATGAAGAAGGTAAGTCCTAACAAAAACTACTTGCTACAAAAGTAATTTAAATCAAAAACTGTTGGCCATAAAGGTAAGTCCGATCAAAAACTACTGGCTATAAAGGTAATTCCAATAAAAAACTACTGGCTATAAAGGTAATTCCAATAAAAAACTACTGGCTATACAGGTAAGTTTGATAAAAAACTACTGACTATAAAGGTAAGTTGAACTAGGCTTTTTATATAGAATTCATTGGGAAAGTCAATAAAAAATTGATATGATATTTATATAAATAGTTGTATATCATTCTACGGTCCATGGATTTTTAAAAAAAAATGATATTTTATTCTCCTTTGAGGAAATCAATGATGTAAAAAATCATATGGTCACCGACTTCGTTTTCACTGCAGATGCGTTTGAAGCTTTAACATTCGCAGATATATGACAAAAATCATGACGTTGTAACACGACGTTGGCCGTTGCGATAACGTCATCTAGGAGAACTGGATACCTGTCAGAAAATCGTCTCTATTTTGAACATTTTTGATTCAAAGTAACTGGGCACAAGTAACTTGTTAACAATATTTATTCGAACTGCATTTTATAGTATGATAAATGCAATATTTTTGAATTGAACTTTATATACTTTGATGGTAAAATTCATATTATTCCCTTTTTACATCAGGCAGACCTTTTGACAGAAAAATTATATTTACTTAGTTATCAAAATGGAATCATCCCTTTATTAATATAAAGCCTTTGGCGTCACTGAACTAGATATTCTCTATGCCCTGTCCTTCTGAACCATGCAGACATTCCAGATAAACATAATAATTGTCTCTTGTTTTGCTATCGGCTTTCTGTTTATTTTCTAATCCAAATTCACATGTATACTGCATTAATAGTCTGTAATTAGGTGTGAAAAGTAAGATGCAATAAAAAAAAATAATTGCATTGATCTTAGTTTTAAATTATTTATTTATAGTGGACAGGATTAGCATAAGTTATACCAGCTTATGTTAATCCCATCTACTTGGCGGGTGCAAGAGCGGCCCCTGTAGTGGCTTTGATTTATACATGAAAAATCAATATATTTCTGAAAATTTAAGTACAAGGGATAATGAAATAATAAGGGAAAATTATTGTATCTTTGTTATGTCTTCAACAAAAAGCATTTGCCCCACTGAAAAACAAGTACAAAATGGTCCTGGAAACTATGGTGTCAACAGTAAAAAATAACCCCATAATTCCATGGAAAAATATGGAATTCTCGCTTGGGACAGGCTTATATAGAATGCGACAGGGTTAAACAATTTTGTGAGTACTCAAACCTTCCCCTAAATTCTTACTTAGTGGGAAAACAAAGATAGACGAATGATAAAAATCAGTTCAAATGAGTGACATATGTTTCCTTATTTATTTTAGAATGAATTAATGCAGAATTTCCATAAAGGTAAAAGGGACAGATTTCTGAAGCTATGGAGCGAAAATTTAGCCCCTTCTGTGAAAGACAATGATCCTGTTGCTAAGAAACTTGAATTTTATGTCAATATTTACTTTGCAGTTTATCCTATTAAATTTGCCAGAGGACAGGTATGGCTACACTACTTCACTATTATTGTTATCTTGGATTATGGGATTTCTCCAATCACAATACTTAGTATATAGTATACAATGTTTCCTCAAAATGTCATAGTTCTAAGATAACATTTTAATGCAAAATTCTATTTATAACCTAAATTATTATCAAAATATTCAACAAGAGTAATAACGGTAATTTAAATTTCTAAAGTAATTTAAATTCTTCGGTAATGCAAACATTGTTGAAATATTCACTTTTATTAGCTCACCTGGCCTTCAAAGATCTTCTCCTCTGAAACCATTGGGCCACTTCCAAATTTTTGTCTGGCATCCCCAACTTACAGCCGACATGGCTGCTGTGACTAAAAATAGAAAAAAAGGAGGATGAATTTAAAAAATCTTCTTCTATGCAACTACATGGACAATTGGAACCAGACTAGGTAGCAATGGTCCTTAGATGGTCCTCTCTCAGAAATATGTCTGATGACTCAGACAATCAACCACAGCCAAACTTAGTATAACATAGGACCCTATGGAAAATTCATTTGAAAATCTTCTTGTCTGAAACTAAATAGCCTGTTAGAACCAAACTTGGCAGAAATTGTCCTTAAATGGTTCTCTGTCAGAAATTTGTCCAATGACCCAGAATGTGAACCAAGATGGCCGCCACAGCCGAACTTAGTTTAACATAGGACATTATGGGAAATTTCATTAAATAGTCTACTTGTCTGAAACCATTGAGCCAATTGGAATCAAATTTGGCAGAAATGGTCCTTAAATGGTCCTTTTTCAGAATTATGTCCGTTAACCCAGAAAGTCGCCAAAGAGGGCTGCCACAATCAATGTAGTTTAACAAAGGACCCTATGGGAAAATTCATTTAAAAAATCTTCTTGTCTAAAAGCACTTGGCCAATTGCAACCTGACTTGACACCCATGATAATTAGATTGTCCTCTTTCAGAATTATGTCCAATAATACAGACTTTTGTTTCTTAGCTGCTTTTATGACTGTTGATTGGCAAATTGAATCATTGATTGATTGATTGATTGTTGCTTAATGTCCGGTGGCATATATTGCTTCTTCAGGACGAGAACCAGTTCAAATTATCAAACAATTCAAATAAGGGTGAAATGGAGACAAAAAGTGGAACCTTAATTTTGACTGCCACTGTAAAAGGAGGTTGGATAGGTTGGTATAACTTAGACTTCTGTAGTGGTTATCATCCTACTCTTTTTCGAAAACTACAGAAGGGGTCTTCAACGTCCACGGAGTGTAGCATTCTCCAAACACTTAACCCACTATGGTCCATCGTCAGTCTTTCTGTATTATGACCTGACAATCATGAAAGGGTCTCCTGTACCCACACTCAGAGGGCACTCTACACAGCTTTCGTGATCTGTCACAGGTGCCTAGTAAATTGAATCAAGGTGAGCGATACTTGCTCCTGGGAGCCTCTAGTTTATTAATAGCTTTTGTTCTGAGATGATAGTTGTGGATTCTTCCAGTACTAAAAGGTGCATGATTCTATGACGGTTGCTACGCAACGCCATCACTTTGCATCTGTTGTCTGTCCATACGTTCACATTTCACATTTTGAACTTCTTCTAGAGAACTGTTAAATGAATTGAAATGAAACATGGCACAAATATTCCTAACAAGGTGCTGACCACATGTTGTTGCTTTGGTGCCGATTCATCATCCAACATGGCCTCCAGCAGGGGACTTAGTTTAACATAGGACCCAATAGGAAATACATGCAAAAATATTTTTCTAGAGAACAGCTGAAAGGATTGAAACCAAACATGACATGAATGTTTCTTATGAGGCTCATACCAAGTTTTGTTACTTTGGTAATGATCTGTCATCAAACATGGCTACCATCAGGGAACTTAACCGGGTAGTTTAACATAGGACCCTATGTAACCCTTATGAGGTGCTGACCAAGTGTTGTTACTTTGTTGCCGATCCATCATCCAAGATGGCCACCAGAGGGGGACTTAGTTTAACATAGGACCCAATGGGAAATACATGCAAAAATCTTCTTCTAGAGAACAGCTGAATTGATTGAAACCAAACATCTCATGAATGTTCCTTATGAGGCACTGACAATGTGTTGTTACTTTGGTGCTGTCTGTCATCCAAGATGGCCATCAGCAGAAAATTTGTTTAACATACATATAGGAAACCATGGGAATTACATACAAACGGCTTCTTTTTGAAAATTACTGAATGTATTGAAACTAAACGTGGCATGGATGTTAATCTCAAGGTCATTTAGCAATGAACAAATGGAAATATCAGGTGTGCGATACAGGCTCCTTGGACACTCTGGTTTACTGAATCTTGACCTTAAGCTTCATTTGGTTTTGATCCATAGGGGTCACAATCTGTGGTTTTGCAGATCTACTGAAACTTCCAGTAACAAAAGGAGTAGACAGTTTTTATCAGGATTATTTTTGTGGTTTCCAATGTAATGATCATTTTGTGTAATAAGGGACACAACTCCTATGGTCCTTGGTAAATATTGATGTAATAATATGCTGGTCATCTATTTTAAATTGCTTTTTTGTGTTTAACCCATGCTGTCCTGATTTAAATTGGAGTTATTCCTTTTACAGGGCTTTAATTCAATATAATTAACTTACTCCAATTTGCAACTCTTCCTCAACAAATTATTGAGATAAGAAATTTATGAATTTGAGTGTTAACAAAAATAGTTGTAATAGACTTATAGGAATGATTTTGTTTAAATTACTCATTATGGAGATAATCCATGATATTATCATTATTTCCAAGTAAAAGCATTTGTGTTAAGGATTATTTGATACATTACAGAGAGATGCAGACCGAGCCATGTCAGATTTTAAGAAGTATCTAGAGACTCGTGGTGCTACATTAAGTCAGACAACAGAATTTCTCCCATATTATGCCCTGCCCTTTGTACCTAATGCTAAAGGACATCCATCTTATAAAGAACTCTTTACAGTATGTATATAATTAATGATTAAATTTAATATAGATTGTTATAGTCCTCATAAAACAATTTTGAATTACTACAGTTTATCATGAATTACTTGTTTGGTAACAACAGGAACCTATTTTGGAGAAAAGGGACAAAATTTTTAGCTCAACTCGCACAAGGGGCCATGTGATCTTCTGTTATCACTTTATATCATCATCATTAACAAATTCCATTTCTCACTGGTCAAATCTAAAAAAATCTTCCTCTGAAAGTAGCCAAATGAACTGAAACTTCGTATGAAGCATTTATGGAAGGACCTTCACAAAGTTTGCATATTTTGTCCCAATCTTACTACTAAATGACTGGCATGAACAAATCATATATTTCTCTTTGGTCAAATTTATAAAATCTCATCTGAAACCATATAGCCAAATTAACTTAAATGTGGTATGAAGCATCAATGGAAGGGCCTTTATAAAGTTTGAATGTTTTGTCCCAGTCAGAAAATAATATGACTGCCATGAACAAATCCATATTTCTCATTTGTAAAATTAAAAAAATTAACTGCTTTGAAATTATTGGCTGTACATTGAAACTTTGTATGATGCATCCAAGAAAACTTTTCACCGTGAGCAAATCCTCATTTCTAATTGGTCAAATTTTGAATAATCTTTTCCTTTGAAACTTTATGGACAGTTGGAGTGAAACTTGGTTTAACCATCTGTGGAAGGACATAAAGTTCTAATATTCAATAATGGCTGCCATGAGCAATTCTCTATTTCTTATTGGTCAAATACTGGTATGACACATTGAAAAGTATGCCATTTGAGGGCTACAGACTCACCACTTCATCCTCTAGTACATACAGTTTGTTTTGTTTATTCTTGTCAGAGTTATTTACATAATCATAATTAATGAATTTTATGCAGAAAAAGAAAGACCTAGTGATATTTATGGTAATGCCAAGAACCAACAATGCTTATTGCATTCAATATTCTGTGCACAAATGTTTTAATAACATATGTAACACCAATCTCTACATTGTAGTAATATTATTCTTTTATATAACTGAAATCAACAAATATTGACAAGATCTGACAAGCCCTGTGTAGAAATTTTATACAGGGATTCAATGTGTGACAAGGTTGTATAGAAATTTTGTGGGGATTAAATTTTTAACTATAAACCACAAAATGCCTGTAACAGAAAATATTCCAGAGGACAAATATACCTAAGGAGCAAATAAAAAAAACGTAATCCATTGGACAGACAAACCCGGGAAGACAAATGAACAACCACAAGCACAACAAATAAACACAGAAAGCTAAAAAAAACAATGAACAGCACTATAAAAACCAGGAGTGAAGTCAGGTTTTCTGGAAGGGTAAGCAGTTCCTGCTCGGTATATGGCACCCGTCATGAAGTTCATTAAAGTCAATCCGGTGAAAGTCACAAAATGGTGGAGGCACATGAAATGTTACGACAGTGGGAACAGGTCCAACATAATCTTAGATATTGGAACACTGTAACAGTCAATCAATTCGTGATGACGACCGTAAAATTTCCTAAGTGATGACATCAACTTATCCCTGATAAAACCCTGGTTGAGAAGCTTTTGTGACACCAGTAATCCTCTTTGTCGAAAGTCAGGGTAACTCATGCTTGCCCTTGTAAAATCAGATAATCTGAGAAATGTAGACGCCATATGAAAGGGAAGGTAAACAATAGGAAAGTTGAAATCATCACGTTTGTCATAAAGTTTTGTCTTCAATTGTCCCTCATTGTCTATTTCAAGAAACAAATCCAAATATGAAGCGGACTTTTAATGGTGTATCTTTAGTGTCCTTAATTTTAAAAAATCAGTTCATTTGGCTTTATGGTTTCAGAGGAGAAGAAGTTTTAAATTTCGATCAGTCCGAACATGTAAATGCTCATAGCAGCGATTTTGTTGCACGGAACGGGATGATTTATGTAAATTTTGTAAAGGACCTTCCACAGAAGTTCCATATCAAAAATCAGTTCATTTGGCTTTACGGTTTGAGAGGAGAAGTTTTACATTTCGACCAATCAGAACATGTAAATTCTCATGGTGGCCATTTTGTTTATTGAGTTATGCAAACTTTGCAAAGTGCCTGCCAATATCATATCTGTGACTGGTTCAGTAAATAATCAGCCTGTTTATACATCTTCGACTGGTTCAGTAAATTATCAGCCTGTTTATAGCTGTGACAGTACAGTAAATTATCAGCCTGTATACAGTTATTTATATGTATCGTTGTTTAGGTAAAATATTGACTTTCATTTATAGGATACCTGGGTGAAAGATTTAGAAGTGAGACTTGAGAAATTTCTCACATTGACATTGAAATCTACACCACAGCCCAAACTGTTTGAATTATATGTATCTTTTAAAGAGTTAACTATATGAAAAGAACCATATAAGTATTTCCAACCTTGTGTATACTTAAATGTTTAATAATAATATAAGGAATTTACAAATAACTGGTTGTTGAACTTTGTTGCTTTCTGAGTGAAAAAAGCATTTGGATGGATAACTCCTTCTGTAGTTTAAGCCCGAAAGTTTTATTTATATTTTATATTTGTACAGTTCCTAAAAGTTTGCTCTTTTATTAGCTCACCTGGCTTAAAAAGCCATTTAAGCTTTTGCCATCACTGTGCGTCTGTCGCCTGTCATTCGTCCGTTTATCAGTCCACAATTACTAAAAAAATTTTCTCCTCTGAAACCGCTCAGCCAATTTAGACCAAACTTTGGTGGAATGGTCCCTGGATGGCCCCCTTCTAAACTTATGTCTGGCATCCCCAATTTCTGACTGACATGGCTGCTGTGACTAAAAATAGAAAAAAAGGGGGGGTGAATTTCAAAAATCTTCTCCTATGTATCTACATGGCCAATTGGAACCAGAATTGGCAGCAATAATCTTTAGATGTTCTTCTTTCAAAATTGTGTCTGATGACCCGTATGATCAACCAAGATGGTCGCCATAGCCAAACATTGTTTAACATAGGACCCTTTGGGAAATTCATTAAAAAATCCTCTCTTCTGAAACTACTGAGCCAATTGCAACCAAACTTAGCAGCAATGGTCCTTAGATGGTCCTCATTCAAAAATATATCCCTATATATATAACTTTGGTGGTTCTCTGTCAGAATTTTGTCAGATTACTCAGTCAAAAAAGATGGCCACCATAGCCCAACTTCGTTTAACATAGGACCCTGTGGGAAAAAAATCTTCATCTTCAAGCACTCAGCCAATTGGAACCAGACTTGGCAGCCATGGTTATTAGATTGTCCTCTTTCAGAATTTTGTCCAGTAATACAGACATCTGTTTCTTAGGTGCTTTTATGGCTATTGTGATTGGCAAATTGAATCCAGGTGAGCAATTCAGGACATACGCTCATCCATATACAGAACTCTGTGCAAGGGTATCCTTTAAAATCACAGAAAATGTATTAGTCATAAATTAGCTATTCTCTTCATCCTTACATTTTCATTGGCTGTGTAATAGTCACAGGGCAAGTGTAATATTCAGTGTTCTCCCCAGAAAACTTTGAAGGTGCAAAAATCAGAGCTCACAAACAACTTTTTTTACCAAAAGAAAATTTCTGATACATGTATATTCACAGACAGAGGTAAATATTCTTTGATTACTTGTTATCTGATGTTTTGTAGGTGAAACCATAAATACTTACTGAATATGAATATGTGATGACATAAAGGTGACCATTGCTTATTAGCCTAAAAAACTATGTCGGTTGTTGCCATCACTTGGCATCCATCGTCTTCAGGCATAAACTTTCCTTCAAAGATCTTCTGTTCCGAAAGCACTTTTGGTGGAATGTTCATTGGGTGGCCCCTTTACAAAATTGTGTCTGGCATTCTGAATTCCAACAGACATGGCTGCTGTAACTAAAAATAGAAAAAAGCGGGATGAATTTAAAAAATATTCTTCTATGAAACTAAGGGGCCTAGGTGGCCAAATGGTCCAGGTAGTCATGACTACTAATGATCACTGGCCTGTCAACAGAGGTTTTGAGTTCGAATCTCACCTGTGGCAGGGTGTGTTCGACTCTGATCTTAATTGACATGGATTGCCAATTTTCCTACCCAAGGTAGGTGGTTCTCTCTGGGTGCTCTGACTTCCTCCACCAATAAAAACTGGCCACCGTTAATTTGCCAAATGTGCTGAAAACGGCATAGAACTAAGTTCAACCCCAACTAAACAAACAAACAATCTAAGAAACTGCATGGATAATTGGAATCAAACTTGGCAGCAATGGTCCTGAGGAGGTCGTCTTTCAGAAATGTGTCCATTGACCCAGACTGTCAACCAAGATGGTCGCCACAGCCGAACTTAGTTTAACATGGGGCCCTATCGGAAAATTATATTAAAAATCTTCTTGTCTGAAACCACTGATCCAATTTGAATAAACTTGGCAGGAATGGTCCTAACATAGTCCTCTTTCAGACGTATGTCCGATGACCCAGACTGTCAACCAAGATGGCCGCCACAGCCAAACTTAGTTTAACATAAGACCCTATGGGAAAATTCATTATACACCTTTTTGTCTGAAAATTCTGAGCCAATTGGAACCAAATTTAGCAGCAATGGTCTTTAGATGGCCATCTTTCAGAATTGTGGTCCCAGACTACAATTAATATATAATGCATTTCATATAAAAATAAAATTGAATTTAAAAAATCGCACCAGCTCAAACTTGAAAATCTTTGTCATGTGCAAAGTATACTTACTTCAAATCATAATATCAAAATAAAAAAAATTCAGTGCTTACTCAAAATATTGGCAAAAATATCACCTGGGATAGCAGAATTTTTTAAGACAGCAGACGACAAACTAAATATTGACCATTTTCCATCTGACCAAATCACCACTTTTACTTATAAAAGCTCATTCAAAATCTTTAAAACATCAGCTTTGAACATTCTTCTATAAATTTAGAACAAAAACCAGTTAAAAATCTTTTTGTAAGGGGCAGAAAATAAATACGGAAGATATACAGTAAATTTATAGAGGAGATTATATTTGTGGACAACTAAAAGTGTGCACTATTTGTGGTCTTAGGCCTTGTGTCTGATGACCAAGACTGTCAAACAAGATGGCCACCAAAGCTGAACTTGGTTTAGCATGGGACCCTATGGGAAAAAGAATAGAGAATGGAAACGGAAATGGAAATGTGTCAAAGAGACAACAACCTGACCAAAGAGCAGAAAAATCCATTAAAAAATCTTCTGAAACCACTGAGCCAATTGCAACTAAAGTTTGGAGCAATGGTTCTTGCATAGTACTCTTTCAGAATTGTGTCCATTGACCAGGACTGTCAACCAAGATGGCCGCCACAGCTGAACTTAGTTTAACAAAGGACCCTATGAGAAAATTATTTACTGTAAAAACTCCTTCAGTCTAAAAATCCTGACCCAATCTGAACCAAAGTTGGCAGCAATGGTCAGAAGATGGCCCTCTTTCAGAATTATGTCTGATAACCCAGACGGTGTGTTCCTGTTCTGCCCAATTTTCAAAAATATAGGTAGAAAATGTAGTGGGCAGAACAGGAATGGTAGTATCAACACTCTAATTAGATCTAATCAGAGAATAATAGATTTGAAGTTATAGTCTTGTCCAAAACACTTTTTAGTGGAAATTAACAGAAAGAAATAGCTAAGTATGAATATAAAAATATCCACTCATATTTTTTCTTATCAGAGGAACAATTCATTGAAGAAATAAACAAGATGGTATACTTATGGCATATATATTCATTTTTTTTTTATTATCTTATTATAATAGAACATAAAATTCATAATAAAAGCATATTTCATAATTCAAGAATTCTTGGTTTTCCTGGTGGTTGTGTTGGTGCTTAGCTTTGGTACTCAACTCGTTACAAATTCAATTGGCTTGAATAGTGACTAAGTGTCATATTAGAATCAAATTTGGTCCAAATCAATATTTATGTATATAATTAGATATATTTATTTAAAATCAAAATAATAAGTACATGTAATGTGATAAAAATAACATTGAAATTTAAAATTGAAACACCAACACTTTGCATCTTGATTTCTTTAAATTTAAGAATTTTTTTTGTATTTTAACATAGTATAATTGTTAGTTTGTAAGAAATAAACTATAATTAATAAAAAAACATTCATACTTATTATGTTTACACAGGACATGTGGGCATAACAGGAACAAACCTATTTTGACTGTCAACCTAGATGACTGCCACAGCTGAACTTAGTTTAACATAGGACCCAATGGGAAAATTCATTTAAAAATCTTTTTGTTTGAAACCATCAGGGCAATTGGAACCAGACCTGGCAGCAATGGTTCTTAAATGTCCTCTTTAATAATTGTGTGATGACCTGGACTGTCAACCAAGATGACTGCCACAACCAAACTTAGTTTAACATTGGACCCTATGGGAAAACCAGCCAGATACACTTCGATTTTTGTCATGCTTATAAGGTGGACAAGTTAAATCCAGGTGAGCGATACAGGCTCTTGTGAGCCTCTAGTTAATTAACATGATTAAAGATGTTTAATGGTTATTGGTTTGTATATTATCACTATTTTTAAAAAGTGACAAAGGTTGTAATAAACACTTTAAACTGAGTGAAATGTGATCACTGTTATACACCAACCAATTTTTCTTTTTAAATAATGAATAATAGTCTGCAGCTAAATTAAGTTCATTAATAGGTAGAATCTCTTGAAGAAATATTACAGATCTATATGGGAAAAAAGATGAGGTAATCATCAACATATTACTTTGCAATTTCTTTTCCCTGTTGTATCTTCACTTCTCAGCCTCAGACAGAGAAGTCTCCCTATCATTCTCAAGTAGTTTGAACCCTGTCTGATGGATTACTAGCATCTAAAATCTTAAGTACAATTATTCCACCTACAAAGAGGGACATATAAATACAACACATGTATGATTATTATGTAACAACTTTTCCTTAACAGAATTTCAGAGAGGAAATAAGGTTGGCGATGAAAATGGTGAGTTTTTGTGGAATTTATAGACAAGATTAAGAATTTTATTCCAAATTATGTTAAGATATTTATTGGCATGTACATTACCTTAAAATCTTCTGTTGCTAATATTGTGTCAGCTCACCTGACCAAGGGTATGATATATTGCAATCACTAGTTGTCCATCGACTCTAAAAATTTTATATTTTAAGATCTTCTCAATTGAAACTACTTGGTTAGTTTGAACCAACATCCATTGCCATGGAAACCCTAGTAAAGTCCATATGCCTAATAATACATGTTAGTGTGGGTTGTTATCTGTACATCCTTGGAAAGATGTAAAATTATCTTCTTGTTGGTAAAAATATGTACTAGTGCTCCCTTGGATTTTTAGCTCACCTGTCATATAGGCCATGTGAACTTATGTCATCACTTTCGTCTGTCGTCTGTAAACTTTTAACATTTTGATCTTCTCTGAAACTACTTGGCAGATTGTAAACAAACTTGGTACGAATGATGTATGGAAGGACCTCTATAAACTTTCCATTATTGGTTCCAGTTGGATGAACAACATGGCCGCCAGAAGGCATCTTTGATATTGATTGGCCAATTTTGAAAATCTTCTCTGAAACTACGTGATAAAATGTTTTGAAATTTTGCAGGATGGATGACAACTATACCCTCTACAAACTATCCACTTTTGATTGAGATTCATGTACTGAGCCAAAGACTGCGGTTTTAAAAAATTAAATCGATTCCATATGGGAAATGACTTTTTTGTCATTTTCTAAGGAACTAATGGGCAGATTGTAACCAAAGTTGGCAGGAATGATATATGGAAGGACTTTTATGAAATTTCCATCTTTGGTCTTGGATGGATGAACAACATGGCTACCAGAGGCCATCTTTGATTATGATTGGCCAATTTCCAAAAATCTTCTCTGAAACTACATTATGAAATATTTTGAAACTTTGCAGGATTGATGAAAACAATACCCTCTAAAAACAATCCACCTTTGGTTGAGTTTCATCTAAGCAAACGACAGCTGCGGCTGTTCAAAGTTCACATGGAAACCATATGAGAAAGAACTTTTTTGTAATTTGCTCAGGAACTAAATAAGCAGACTGTCACCAAAGTTGGCAGGAATTTCATATGGAAGAACAGATGCAAATGATCCACCCTTATTAGGTCAAAGGTCAAATATCAAGGTTACTTTGACATTTTGCATTCCTTGAACAGCCTGGAGGAGGATACAAAGAGCTTACATTTTCAAATGGCCTTATAATAGCCATGTGAGCCTCTAATTTTATTTTTGAAACTTGAAATCCACAAAATTAAGAACCCACAAATATGCCTTTTTTCCCCAAATCCACAAAAATTGATGTCAGTGAAAACAATTGAATTCACAGTACTTTTAAGTCCTGCTTTCTGTACAGTTCTAGTTAGATTAGGTCTGTTTCTCAGTAAATGTACATGGTAGGTCAACTGTATTTGATATGTAGATTGGTTACAAAGATTGTATTTATGCCAGGCAGGCGTTGCATGTAATTGATCTCATTTTCATACTCCAGTAATCAGTTTTTTGGGATTAGTTCTGTTTCTCAGTAACATATACATGCTAGATCAACTTTATTTGATATTTAAATTCCTATAAATGAACTGTATGGTATCACCTGCCCTTTGACCTCCTTTTAATGCTTCAGTGATTCACATCCAGCTTTTGTGATTACTTCAACTTATGAGGAGACAGTCAAGACATTTTTAGTGTTTGCTCTTCTCTTGTTATTATTGATGGTTGCTTTCTCATTTACTAGCCCTGCATAGTCCATAAGATATAGGATCAAAGATTACTTAAAATGTGACGAAATTAATTAGGCAAATGCATACTTTAACAGAAATTAGATTTTGTTTTGTTATACAGAAAAGATAGCATAGTTTGTTTGACAGTATGTCTGTAAATACAACAGTCTCAGCTATTTATTGTTTTTTTTAAATTTTATTATTAGAACAATTTCAGCAGATTTCTCGTTTGCAACAACAGCTAGTCGATTCAGAAAGAAAGACGATGTCGTACATCAAACGACATAATCGTGTACAGGTATCTTTTCACATATCACTCACTGGTTGCTGTCATGCATGAACATTGTTTCTTGTTATTTTGAAGAAATGTTTTACGAATGAAGAATATAAAATTGAGGCCTTCAGTATACAAGCTTACTCCTGAAACTATTATACTTTTCTGCATGGTCAATGAAATAAATTCTAATCCATCTCATTTTGTCATTAAATAAGTATTTAGTGCTTTAAGTATTTAATAAGATTGTTCAAATTAGTGATTATAATAGATTAATATGAAGATTGCTTGTTGAAGTTTTAAGGTTAAGAAACATTAATCTTATAATTTATGTTTGTAGACAAAATAAAAATTGCATTCTTTTATAATTGATATGCTTTCTGAATATTCTCATGGAACTTAAAAAACAAATATGTTAAATGTTTACTGAAAGTTAATTTAAAATCTAACAGAATTCAGAAGAAGAATTAAAGTTATCTTCATAAAAACCTTATATATGTTTTTTCTTTACTTGGTGATAACTGATTGGCTGTCCAGGCTAAATATTTTACTAACAAAAAATCTCATAAAACAGTATGGTTTAACAGTTTTTAATCAAAATGAATGAACACAGTATAAATAGTACAGTATTTCTGAGTAAATGTAACTTTTAACTGGAGAAAAATGTATTCAAATCAAATACTATATCTCCTCTCCTGTTAACTTGTATCTCCCCTCCTGTTAACTTGTATCTCCTCTCCTGTTAACTTGTATCTCCTCTCCTGTTAACTTGTATCTCCCCTCCTGTTAACTTGTATCTCCTCTCCTGTTAACTTGTATCTCCCCTCCTGTTAACTTGTATCTCCCCTCCTGTTAACTTGTATCTCCCCTCCTGTTAACTTGTATGTACCTACATGCTGTTGATATCATTTTCTCACAGAAAAAAATACTGTTCAAATTGTTTGACCATCCCTTAATGGAAATTTTAAGGTGCATACTATTACATATATTAAGACAACAGTGTAACTGATTTGCATAACTCAACATTATCAGCCTATTGATCGTGAGTGAAACTACAGTCTCAGTTTTCCACTTTATACATGTATTGTAGATCATACCATTTCAATTTGGCCCCCTTACACATAATTCAAATATGTTTAATTAACGACACCCACGCCACATTTGTTTGATAAACAGTAGGTATCACCTGTATCATTAGGTATGTCCTTTGTTGTATCTATGAATGATAAACAGGACGTATCACCTGTATCATTAGGTATGTCCTTTGTTGTATCTATGAATGATTAACAGTACGTATCACCTGTATCATTAGGTATGTCCTTCGTTGTTTCTATAAGTGATAAACAGTACGTATCACCTATATCATTAGGTATGTCCTTCGTTGTTTCTATAAGTGATAAACAGTACGTATCACCTATATCATTAGGTATGTCCTTCGTTGTTTCTATAAGTGATAAACAGTACGTATCACGTGTATCATTAGGTATGTCCTTTGTTGTTTCTATAAGTGATAAACAGTATGTATCACCTATATCATTAGGTATGTCCTTCGTTGTTTCTATAAGTGATAAACAGTACGTATCACCCATATCATTAGGTATGTCCTTCGTTGTATCTATGAATGATAAACAGTACGTATCACCTGTATCATTAGGTATGTCCTTCGTTGTTTCTATAAGTGATAAACAGTACGTATCACCTATATCATTTGGTATGTCCTTCGTTGTTTCTATAAGTGATAAACAGTACGTATCACCTATATCATTAGGTATGTCCTTCGTTGTTTCTATAAGTGATAAACAGTACGTATCACCTATATCATTAGGTATGTCCTTCGTTGTTTCTATAAGTGATAAACAGTACGTATCACCTGTATCATTAGGTATGTCCTTCGTTGTTTCTATAAGTGATAAACAGTACGTATCACCTGTATCATTAGGTATGTCGTTTGTTGTTTCTATAAGTGATAAACAGTACGTATCACCTGTATCATTAGGTATGTCCTTTGTTTTATCTATAAATGATAAACAGTATCTATCAATGATAAACAGTACATATCACCTGTATCATTAGGTATGTCCTTTGTTTTATCTATAAATGATAAACAGTACGTATCATCCGTATCATTAGATATGTCTTTCGTTGTATCTATAAATGCTATTAAAGCAAATTTGTAATGAATCACATACATGTACTTATTTTGTATCCAGTATAATTTATTCGAAGGTTTTGACAAATGTCACATGACACCACACTAAAGACATCTGTTATATATCAGCGTTTAAAATTTTAAAAAAATGATACACCATATAACTTAATTAAAATAAAATTAAATCAAGATTTATTTCATTTATAATATCATTAATCCCCAAAATGCATTCCGTTCTAAGTTTACCTGTTTTTAAAAATAGAACAAGTATCACGTTACACGCTTCTGCAGAGTATTCTATTTTTAGCATGATTTTAATTAGTGAATATCTGATTAACCATTTGATTACTTGAAAATAGAAAAGTCAGGTGCACCAGATGGAATAGATTCTGATTTGTCCTGAAATTTGGGTCTAATGTATGCAGTGGTTATTTCAAACGAGCGTGACAAATTTTGTGACGGAGTCGTTATCTCCCTTCCATAGGCAGATAGGAAGAGGGGAGATATAATTAGATTGTTAAAATAATTTATATATAGATATTTTTAATTATCATATGAGAATTCCAATTTCATAGGAAATAGGCTAAAAAGTTTATTTTGATCGAACCCCCAGAATTTCCATGTTGTACTAATTACACACTCATTGATAATGATCTGTTACATATATCATGCACTGAATATTGGGTTTTTTGACAATATTTCAATATTGTAAAGTTCTACTGTTTGTTAATTTCCTTGTGCCTTTCTGAGTTCTCATTTAACTTGATACATAATACACTGCTTTATACAGTGCAACCTGTCTAATCCGACACACTAAGGGGCCAGAGAATTGTGTCGGATTGTACAGGGTGTTGGAATACTCAGGTTTCACTTGTGAACAACACAAGTATGCACAACAATATTACGGGAAATAAGTGTGTGTTTCATGAATGTACATGTATGACGGTTTAATTTAAATTGTAAATCTTTTTATTAATCCTCCAGAATTATCGGCATATTGCTGGTTATAAAATTCTTTTTTTTCAAAATATCTGACACTGTCCCATACTTCTTGCCAAAGTTATTTTTGGGTTAATTTTGGAATGTAACTGCATCTAAATTTAAATCCTTTCTAGCTCGTTTTGGTGAAGGCGAAGGAGAGACATTTTCCAAAATTCTCTTTTTACATTTAGATGTCATAGCCATGTTGTATAATACTTGAATGATTTTTTCAAAGAAACTGAAAATAACTCACATTAAAAGTTTTATTTTTCATATAGGTAAACCTATCTGTAACCCTTAACGAGCCTCAACTCACCTTCCGATCTATAAATTTGAATGTACGCAATCATGCCAATTGTTTGACGGTTCAGTGATCATGATACACAATTAACACTTGATAATTATTTATTGTAATTTATTGATTAGCAGATCAAAGGGTCAGATTAGACAGGATTAATTAGGTATAACTAATAACATCGGGACTTGAAAACAGTGTCGGATTACGGAAGAGACAGGTTTCAGAAGTTTTTTTAACAAAGATTGTTATAGACATTTTTCGGGACTGGAAATTTTTGTCGGATGTCACAAGTTGTCGGAATACTCAGGTGTCGAATTAAGCAAGTTGCACTGTACATAAATCCATTTATACTATTCTGGATTACACCAGACATAGCTGTATCATATACCAAACACAAAACACCATACATTCAAGTCATACAATTCACCTTAATTGATAAACTGTGAAATTGGATTAATTTGCTGATTTGAAATTTCAATTATCAAAGAAATAATTAAGACAATAATAAAAGAAATGAACCTCTGTACATGTAATAATCATATCTGTATAACTACAGCTAAATGCTCTTAACTGATCTCCTTAAAGATTATAAAAATTGTTAAAGTGCAGTTTCTGATATCTAGATTGGTGAGATTCTTTTGAATTTTTTATTTTCAGCTTTATTAGCTTATCTGGCCTATAGGCCATGTGAGATTATGTCATCACTTTGCATCCGTGGTTCGTTGTCCGTTGTCCATAAAATTTTCACATTTTGATCTTCTCCTCTGAAACTACTTCTATCCACCATTTGTTCCTATTGGATGAATAACATGACCACCAGAGGACATCTTTGATTTTTATTGGCCAATTTTAAAAGATCTTTTCCTCTGAAACTACATTATGAAATATTTTGAAACTGCAGATTGATATTATCAATACCGTCTACAAATGATCCACTTTTGGTTTAGTTTTATCTGGTCAACTGACAGCTGTGGCTGTTCAAAGTTTCCATTGAAACCATATTGGAAAGAAATTTCTGTCATTTGCTCAAGAAGTTATGGGAAAATCATCATTTGTAACCAAAGTTGGCAGGAATGATTTTTGGAAGAACCTCTACCTTTGATTCTGGTTGTATGACAACATGGCTGTCAGAGGCCAATTATCTTTGATTTTTCAAGAATCTTCTCCTCTGAAACCAGATTATGAAATATTTTGAAACTTTGCAGGATTGAAGACAACAATACCCTCTACAAACAATCCATTTAAGGTTGTGATTCATCCGCTGAACTAATGGCTGCAGCTGTTCAAAGTTTCCATTGAATCCATATTTTATTGGAAAAATTTTTTTTGTCATTTGCTCAGGAACTAATGGGCTGATTGTAATCAAAGTTGGCAGGAATCTCCTATGGAAGGACATATGCAAATGACCCACCTTTTTAGCTCACCTGACCCGAAGGGTCATGTGAGCTATTGCCATCACTTGGTGTCCGTCGGCGTCCGTCCGTCGTCCGTCGTCCGGCGTAAACTTTTTAAAAAATCTTCTCCTCTGAAACTGCTGGGCCAATATGAACCAAGCTTGGTCTGAATCATCACCAGGGTACCTAGTTTCAAAATTTTATCCGATGAGTCCAAGGACCAAACAACATGGCCGCTGTTACTATATATAGAACATAGGGGTAAATTGCTGTTTTTGGTTAATAACTCAAAAACCAGTACAGATATCGTAAATCTGACATGGGGTAAAAATGATCAACATGGCAAGATCTACCTACCCTGCAATTTTGAAGTTAATTGGAATACCCATCTTGGAGTTATTGCCCTTTTTTTGTGAAATTTTCAAATTTTTTATACATCTATAATAATAAATTTACGAATTAGCCGAATAGGTGGCAAAACGCATGGTTCAAAATAAACGATGTATGGTTCAGATTATAAAGGTTATTATCGGATTTGACAATCTGCATTTATAAATTTCAACTGCAGTTTT
The DNA here is from genome assembly GCA_028015205.1 of Mytilisepta virgata. Lineage (NCBI taxonomy): Eukaryota > Metazoa > Mollusca > Bivalvia > Mytilida > Mytilidae > Mytilisepta > Mytilisepta virgata. The sequence continues at coordinate 42,337,195 of CM051511.1, forward strand.
GTTTATGTGCAAATGGAATTTGTATGCACTTTTCCTATATGAATTCTCCCAACATATCCCTTAGAAGGTTCTTGAATGCATCATTTTAACACATTGATTTAAATAAACAAGTGTGCTCATATTTTAAATGTATTTCTGTTTGAAATTACGGAAGAAGAATAAAACTAATTAAAAACATTCTTCTTCGAATGGGATGTTTCCGCTTCATGTATTCAGGATTGTTTTTCTACAATAACGCAATTTCTCCTAACTGTAAAGGCTATGAACTTTCAAGATTATATGAAGAAGTAAGATAAAGTTCAGAGGAATTCCTAACTTAGTTGTTTTTTTTTTTGGATTGCTCGGATGTTTACATTGCACAAAGTGATTAAACCAACAATTATCTATTTTTACATTATTTGTCATGTGACCTGTCTAAATATATCTCTACCATACAATTCCCTGTAAGCCCTAGATAAAAATATTTTTAACAAATGGTCGTCTTTATCATTAATGACGAAATTTATCTCGGACATCTTTGATAAATATAAACGTGGACAGCACACGCATCCACACACTAAAAATGCTTTTATCGTCTGATTATTGGATATATTTGTGAAATTAAGCATCGCATGCCCTGCCCATGATGACAATGGAACAATTGGAACAATTATTTTCCAAACATATGCTCTACCTAACTCATGGCATCTTTTGAAAAATTCATCCGTCACTAAGGAAATGGTTACATCTACAATTTTCATTTTCATATTTATTCTGAAGGAAAAATGTAATGCATTATGAAATGTGTATTTAATGAAAGCTTTTCATCAAGTTCCAGTTCAGAATTAATTGTAACAATAAAAATATTGACAATTTATGTGGTTGTGTTTTCGTCATAGATTTTGACTTTGATGGAACCTTAAGGTCCATTTTGGTAATTCTACGTGGCATACAGTCTACTTCATCAGTGGATACATCTTCGGTAGTAACGAACAGCCATATGACAATTGGGTCACGTTGACCTACATTTCACGCTTCATTGACTTTGGTTAAAGTTTGCATTAACATCCATTTCTGGAATACTACAGCATATATAGACATGAAATTATCAGTTGATACCACCTACTTGACAGGAAAGTTTATGGAAAGCCTGCTACAACATCCATATTGAGTCACTGTTCCATGAATGACATGGCTGCAACAACTTTTTATAGTCAACATGGCCACCACAAAAAAAAAATGCTTATTTTCCCGCGCTCGGGTTCAATGTCTTGTTTTATCTTATATTTTGAAAAGTATTAGAGATAGAGGTTAAGTTTTATTGCAGAAATGTTCAACATGTCAAGATCAACATACCCTCTAATTGTGTTATAAATCAGAATACCCTTCTTGGAGGTATTGCCCTTTCTTTGTCAAATTTTCAACATATTAATATATTTTGCCTTATATTTCATTAACTATAAGAGATAGAAGTTAAGTTTAAATTGCAAAAGTGTTCGGTTTATCGACTGCATGCTTCATGACACAAAACCAAAAGGATTTCAAATGTTGTAATAAGAGTTATGTCCCCTTAATGAAAAGCAGTTTTCACTAAAATTTTTTACTTGAAAACTATGACATGTACAGGCATGGGACTTTCACTATTGGTCATAGGACCAAATAAGCTATTGAAAGGGGTCAAGGTCAAATCTCAATTTTGACCTTGACCTTTGACCGCAGACCTTGTTATCGAAATAACTCAGAAACCTTAAGAGATAGCTGATGAAATGTATTGGGAAAAATGTTTATCTTGTCAAGATCTAAATTTGTCTCATTAGAACTGAAGTTCTAGGATGACTCCATATAGGAGTTACTGCCCTTGACACATGTTTGATTTATACTATATCTCGAAAACCATTATAGATATGAAGAAGACAGGACCATATTATAGAGCCGTAGAGATCAAAATGAAAGTTCAAGGGTCAAGGTCATCGAAAAAGTTCTGAGCAACCGATGGAAAAGTACCTAGCAACCATATATATTTATGCTCAGGACACTATTATAGATCTGTAGAGATAAAAAGGAAGGTCATTGGTCAAGGTCATTGAAAAAGTCCTTAGTAACCGATGGAAAAGTACCTAGCAACCATATATATTTATGTTCAGGAATCTTTTTTAGAGCTGTAGAGATAAAAAGGAAGGTCATTGGTCAAGGTCATTGAAAAAGTCCTTAGTAACCGATGGAAAAGTACCTAGCAACCATATATATTTATGCTCAGGACACTATTATAGAGCCATAGAAGTCAAAATGGAAGTTCAAGGGTGAAGGTCATTGAAAAAGTCCTTAGTAACCGATGGAAAAGTACCTAGCAATCATATATATTTATGCTCAGGACCCTATTATAGAGCCATAGAGGTTAAAATGGAAGGTCAATGGTCAAGGTCATCGAAAAAGCCCTTAGCAACCGATGTAAAAGTACCTAGCAACCATATATATTTATGTTCAGGGACCTATTTTAGAGCTGTAGAGGTCAAAATCGAAGGTCAATGGTCAAGGTTATTGTGACAGTCCTATATTTTGACTATACAAGTCAAAATAGAAGGTCAACAGTCATGCTTAATAGCCTTAATTGCAATTTGACACGGGAAAGACCTTGCAATTGTTCTCTGAACAATTGTCTTTTGGTCCCATTTAAAAATGGTATCGGACATGTCCATACCTGGTCCAAGATGGCCACCAGTGGGGAACATAGTTTAACATTGGACACTCACCTGATCCAAGATGGATACTAGCAGGGAACATAGTTTAACATTTGACCCAATGGGGAAATGTATTCAAATATCTTCTCTGAAACCGCTGGGCTAATTTGAACCACACTTGGTCACAATAGTCTGGATGGTCCAATTTAAAAATTGTATCTGACATGTTCATCCCTGATCCAAGACGGCCACCAGCAGGGAACATAGTTTAACATTGGACCCCATGGGGAAATGTATTCAAAGATCAATTAAGTTCTCTTCTGAATCTACTGTACCAATTGGAACCACACTTGGTTACAATGATCCTTGGGTGGTCCCCTTTAAAAAATTGTATCCAACACGTATGCTCCAACTGAAAGAACACTGCCAGCAGGGAACATGATTTAACAGTTGACTCTTATGAAACTACTATACCAATTGGAACCAAACTAATTTACAATTGTTCTTGGATAGTCCCCATTAAAAACTATCTGACAGGTCCACATTACATCCTATGCCAGCAGAGTGGTGTATCCAGATGAGCTATACAGACTCCTGGGAGCCTCTAGTTAAGGTCAAAGTTCATATATCAAGGTTATTTTTACATTTTGCATTTCTTAAAAGCCTTGTGGATACAAAATAGCTTACATTTTATAATGGCCTAATAAAAGCTAGGTCAAGTGAGCCTCTAGTTTTGAATTTCTGATATCTAGGTTTTTTAGTAACTGGTATCTAGATTTGCTTGATTCTTTGGAATTTCTGATTTCTAGGTTTGCTTGTGTCTTTGGAATTTGTTATTCTACGTCTGGTTGATTCTTTGGAATTTCTGATTTATAGTTTTGCTTGATTCTTTGGAATTTCTGATGTCTTGTTTTGCTTGATTTTTAGCTCACCTGGTGTTAGTAGGCCATGTGAGTTTATGTCATCACTTTGAGTCTGTCATCCGTCGTCCGTTGTCCTTAAACTTTTCACATTTTGATCTTCTCCTCTAAAACTAATTTGCGGATTGTTACCAAATTTGGTAGGAATGATGTATGGAAGGCCTTCTACAAATGATCCAACATTGGTTCCGGTTAGATGAAAATCATGGCCACCATAGGCCATCCAATTTTTATTACCCAATTTTCAAAAATCTCATCTGAAACTACATTCTGAAATGTTTGGAAACTTTGCAGGATTGATGACAGCAATACCCCTACAAACAGTCCTCTTTTGGTTGAGTTTCGTCCGAGCAACCCATAGCTGCGGCTGTTCAAAGTTTCCACTGAAACCATATGGGAAAAGACTTTTTTGTGAATTGCTCAGGAACTAATGGGCAGATTATTACCAAAGTTGGCAGGAATGATGTATGGAAGGACTTTGTCTGATTTCTAGGTTTTATGATATAATGGTTCAGTTGAAGTCATTGTTTATTATTTTCTTTGATCATGTTGAAGAATGTTTGAAACTTACAATGGGTTTATTACATTCTTTGGAATCTCTTTGAAATTCTTTTATTTAATTTTGTTTGCTTTCTTTTGGAGTCTTTTATATCAAAATCCTTTGTACTTCCAGAGCTGATTCCTTAGCTCTCCATTCAGTAAATATCACATTAATCATCCTAAGCATTTTTGTGTTAACATATTATTAATAATTATCTTATTGCTTAGTGTAACCATGATTTTCAGTGTTTCCTTGCAAAATTAGTTATTAAGGATGCTCGCTGGTCATGTTTTGGTCTTTTTGTCAGATTTTCGGAATCCAGGTTTTATCCATTTCTTAAACATGAAATTTTTTACCCATGAACCCCCACTTTTTCTTTTATAATTCAATCATATATACCTTAAAATGGTATGTGACAAAATTGTATGAAATCCTTTTTATTTTTTCATACATCTATGAGAGGCTGAAGTTGTCAATGCAAAGACAATGAAAAATCCAGAAAAAACCCATTTCCTGCAAATTTTCAAGGCCTTATAGCTCTTAAATGAGCACATGAACCTATATTTTTTTCTTGCTTATTTGTTTACTATTCATATGTTCTCTCAAACTAAAACACCTATTTCAAATCCTATTTATTTCCTATTAGACCAGCAATCATCCTTACGTTGCAGGAATGACTGGAGACAATTTATACAGGAAATTTCCACATGTATATTCTGCAAGTAATTTACTTACAATTTTTGCATGACATTTTCAGTATTTTCTCTGGTAAGTCTAATATTTTGTTTAATATTCTGTTGTTTTAAATTATGTTGGAATTTTTAGTAGTGAATGATTTCATATTCTGTAAAGTTTGAATAAGTGTAAATTTATTTTTTTTACTTCTAAAGAGTGAATCTGTGTTATTTTATTCAGAAGTCAGATACAGGATTTCTCATTGCAATTTCATCTATATAATGGTTGTTGTAGATTTGTTCAAGTAAGACAATTTAAAAGTATACTATAATATCATTAACATTTTTATTTGCTATCACTTTGTGACATTCAGAATTAAATTTTTTTAAAAGTCTTCTCCACTGAAACTACAGGTCCAATTGGGACCAAACATTTGCAGATGGTCGTTATGTAGTCTCTTTTCAAAATTATGTCTAGACGTCCAAATTTCCAACAAATATGGCTGCCATTATCAGAGATGCCATTTAGTAAAAATTCCAGATTTGATGCTCACATGGCCTGTATTGGCCTCTGAAACTACTTGGTGGCTTGTACCCAAACTTGGAAAGAATGATGTATTGGAAGGACCTCCACAAACGATCCACCATTGATTCTGTTTGGATTAACAACATGGCTGCCAGAGGACATCTTTGATTTTTATTGGGCAATTTTTCGTCATTCAGCAACTAATGGGCAGATTGTAACCAAAATTTGCAGAAATGATTTATGGAACTACCTCTATTAAAGTTCCACCTTTGGTTCTGGATGGATGAACAATATGGCTGCTAGAGGCCAACTTCGATTTTTATTGGCCAATTTTCAAAAATCTTCGCCTCTGAAACTACATTATGAAATGTTTTGAAACTTTGCAGGATTCAGATGAAAACAATACCCTCTACAAATGATCCACTTTTGGACGAGATTCATCTGATCAACCGACGGCTGTGAAACCATGTGAGAAAAGACTTTTTAGGTCACCTGGCCAAAAGCCAGGTGAGCTTTTGTCATCACTTGTCTTCTGCCGTCCATCGTCCATCATCCCTCCTTTAACTTTTCACATTTTAATCTTCTCCTCTGAAACCATAGGGACAGTTGGAACCAAACTTGACAGGAAGCATCTATGTAAGGTCCTTTGTAAAGCTTCGTCATTTTGTCAGGATCGTACAACAAACATGGCTGCCATGGGCAATTTCTTTTTTTAGCCCAACTTGTGGTCCGTAGTCGTCGTAAACTTTCCTTTAAAGATTTCCTCTAAAACCACTGGGCCAATTGGAACAAAACTTGGCAACAATGAGCCTTGGGTGGTCCTCTTTCAGAATTTTATCTGATGACCATCTCTGTTATCCAAGGTGTCCAAGGTGCATCAGTGCTGAACAAAGGACCCTATGGGAAATTTACTGAAAAATCTTCTAGTCTGAAACCACTTGTCCAATTGGAACAGAATTGTATTAAATGAGACAGTCCGCATCCAGGATGGCCACCAGAGCTGAGCATAGTTTAACATTGGACCCTATGGGATATTTACTTAAAGATCTTGTCTGATCTAACTTGGCCAATTACACAATGTAGATCAACCCTTGGCAGCAATGGTCCTTAGGTAGTCCTCTTCCTGAATTGTATCAGATGACCCTGCCCACCATCCAAGATGGCCACAAGAGCCAACATAGTAAAAAGAAAGGACCCTATGGGGAATTTACTTAAAGGTCTTCCTTTCTGAAACCACTGGGCCAGTTGGAACAAAACATGGCAGCAATGGTCCTTTGTTGGTCCTTTTTCAGAATTATATCTGATGACCCCCACTCGTCATACAAGATGGTCCTCTTTCAGAATTATATCCGATGACCCTGTCTACCGTTGAAGATGGCTGCCAGAGTGGAACAGAGTTTAACATAGTACCTAATGAGAAAAATGTAAAAAAAAATAAAAAGCTTTATTAAGTTTCCTCATTTCGTCCTGATCGAGCAACAAACATGGCCTCCATGGATGAAGAGGACAAATATACCTAAGGAACAATCCAAAAAACGTAGTCCATTAGACAGACAAAACCCGGGAAAAAACCTGGTTTGAGCTCTGGTGCTCTGGAAGGATAAGCAGTTCCTGATCTGTATATGGCACCCGTCGTGAAGTTCAACAAAGTCAATCCGGTGGTAGTCACAAATCGGTGGAGGTACATGAAATGTTACGATAGTGGAGCAGGTCTAACATCAACTTAGATATTTGAACTTGACCATAAAATTTCCCAAATAGTGACATGAATGATCCTGGGATAAACCTCTACAAAAGAAATGTTTTTTTGCGTATGGGGAAATTTGTAAAAAGGTCTTCTTGTCAGATACTACCAAGCCAATTGAAATGTTTTTGTGTATGAACAAGCATTATCTGAACCTCTACAAAATGTATGTTTTTTGTGCCGATTGGAAATTCAAGATGGCCCCCACACACTTAGTTTAACATTGGAGCCTATGGGGAATTATGTATAAAGGTTTTCTTGTCAGAAACTACCAAGCCAATTGAAATGTGTGAATGATCATTTGATTGACCTCTACAAAACATATGTTTTGTGTGCCGATTGGATATTCAACATGGCTCCCAGGGCAGATAATTCATTTTGATTGGACTTATCTTTAAAGCTCTTCTTGTCAGAAACTACTGTGCCAATTGAATTGATTTGTTGCATAAATGATCCTTGGATGAACCTCTACAAATGTCAATCAGAAATTTAAGATGGCCACCACAGCTGGACTAAGTTTAACATTAGAGCCTATGGGGAATTATGTATAAAGGTTTTCTTGTCAGAAACTACCAAGCCAATTGAAATGATTTGATGTGTGAATGATCATTTGATAGACCACTACAAACATATGTTTTGTGTGCCTATTGGATATTCAACATGGCTACCAGGGGCAGATAATTCATTTTGATTGGACTTATCTTCAAAGCTGTTCTTGTTAGAAACTACTTTGCCAATTGAATTGATTTGTTACATGAATGATCCTTGGATAATCCTCTACAAAAGAAATGTTGTTTTTGCCAATCGGAAAATTCAAGATGGCCACCACAGCCAGACTAAGTTTAACATTGGACCCTATCGGGGAAATTTGTATAAAGGTCTTCTTGTCAGAAACTACCAAGCCAATTGAAATGTTTTTGTTACATGAAGATCCTTGGATAAATTTCTGCTACAAAAGTTTGTGCCGATCAGAATCCAAGCTAGATGTTTAGTTTATGATTTTTAACATTGGACCCTGGAATAATTCTTTACATATCTTATCTAGAAGTGCTGGACACTGTAGAACAATTCCTTACAGATTTTATTTAGAAGCGATTTGTCAGTTGTGGTCACATAAAATCCAGGTCAGTGATTCAGGCTCCATGGAGCCTCTGGTTCATTCCTGATTTTGTTTTTGGTAAATTATTAGAAGTTGATCTGTATCACTGAGATTTAAGGATTTATTAGGATAATAAGAAACATATACATTGTAAGTGATGCAGATGCAAGCACATGTTTTACTCCCCTAGATACTATAGACCCTTTAATGTTTTAAAATGGCAGAATGGTCAAGTAAGAAAAGGAAGGGCTTTCTCCTGGACACCATTGGGGTCCTGGGTAGGCCCCCAACCCCGGCCAAAAATTTACTCCTAATTTTCATCAAATAGGGTTGGCATCTCTGCATTATTAAATAAAAATAGGAAAATCAGCAAAAAAATATTACAATTGAGACCAAAATTTGATGGATTAAGTATGTATACAAGTTTATTTTCAAGTAAACAGTTTTTTATTCAGAGGATATGGTCATGATCTATATATGCTTGGGTCATCAGTTTTAGTTACTTTTGATGTGATATGTCTTAATGTTTACAATATTTTACTGTTCACTCTACAGTCATACACATCCTGTAATGTAAAAGTTAACACTTCTAGCGTCTGTATATCGCAAGTAAAGCGTCCATATATCATTCGTTTAGCGTCTGTATATTGTCCGTACAATGTCCGTCAATCATCCTTACATTGTTCGTTCAGCATCCGTACATCATAGTGCATTGTTTCGTTTATTGTTTGACTTAATGGTAAATCTCAGCATTTGGTGTAAAACAGAATTTAGCATTTTGTTTAGTGTATGGTTTATGATATCGTTTATTGTTTGGTAAATAGTACCGTTTAGCGTTTTATTTAGCATATGGTACATTGTTGAAGAGGTGGAAAGGGTATTGGGAGACAGGGAGAAAGGGGGCGGGAGAAAGGAGAAAGGGGGCGGGAGAAAGGAGAAAGGGGGCAGGAGAAAGGAGAGAAAGGGCGGGAGAAAGGAGGGAGAACTGTCAAAGGGAGACGAACTTTAATGTTGAAAAAAAATAAAGAGCAATAGAACTGATGTGGGGATTTTTTATCTGTCGAAAAACATGGCCGCTGTTACTAAAAATAGAACATAGGGGTCAGACAACAGTTTTTCGCAAATATCTCAAAAATCATTAAGTTACGGCAAATTCTGCAGGTTGAAAGTGTTCAGCATGATGAGAGCTACCTGTGTGCTGATTTTCGTGAAAATCTGTCAACTGATGTTAGAGTTATTGCCCTTTTTTGACATTTTTGGCTTTTTTTATGTTATTATTTCAAAAATCTTCTCCTCTGAAACTACTTGACTAATTAGAACCAAACTTGGTATGAATGTTCCTTGGGGTACCCTGCATAGAACTGGTTTGGGGATTTTTGATTCGTTAAAAAACATGGCCGCTGTTACTAAAAATAGAACATAGGGGTCAAACAACATTTTTTCGCAAATATCTCAAAAATTATTAGGTTACGGCAAATTCTGGCAGTTTGAAAGTGTTCAGCATGATGAGAGCTACCTGTGTGCTGATTTTCTTGAAAATCTGTCAACTGATGTTAAGAGTTATTGCCCTTTTTTGACATTTTTGGCTTTTTTTATGTTATTATTTCAAAAATCTTCTCTGAAACTACTTGACTAATTAGAACCAAACTTGGTATGAATGTTCCTTGGGGTACCCTGCATAGAACTGATTTGGGGATTTTTGATTCGTTGAAAAACATGGCCGCTGTTACTAAAAATAGAACATAGGGGTCAAACAGCATTTTTTCGCAAATATCTAAAAAATCATTAGGTTACGGCAAAGTCTGGCAGGTTGAAAGTGTTCAGCATGATGAGAGCTACCTGTGTGCTGATTTTCGTGAAAATCTGTCAACTGATGTTAGAGTTATTGCCCTTTTTTGACATTTTTGGCTTTTTTAATGTTATTATTTCAAAAATCTTCTTCTCTGAGACTACTTTTCAAAATCAAATGAAACTTGGTAAGTTTGTTCCTTCGGGTATCCTGCAAAAAGCTAATGCTTGGATTTTTGATTGGTCAAAAAACATGTCCGCCCTTACTAAAAATAGAACATAGGGGTCAAAATGCTGTTTTTTGCTATTTTTTCCTGAATTATAGAAAGAAAATGAAGATGAAAGCTACTTTCAAGGTAAAGATGGTATCCCGAGTTGAATGGTGATCATGAAAGTTTCTTTTGGATGGCCATTTTTAAAATGGCTGCCATTTTCCCGCCATTTTTTACACTTGCTCGGATTTCAACAATATTTGGTTTTTAAAGTAAACATGGTATCCTTAGTGTATGGTAATGATGAGAATGTTGTATAACAATGATTAAACTTCATAATATGTGAGCTTTTAATTGCTATCACTTGGTGTCCGTCATCATTGTTAACAAATTTTCAAACATCTTCTCCTCTGAAACTATTAGGGGGATTTGGATGAAACTCTACAAAATGACAGATGAGTTAAGCATGGTTTATTGGATAAAAACCAACAGCTTAGTCAATATGATCAAAGATCAAGCATAATAGAAAATAAAAAGCTTTAACCCACAATTTTTACATAACTTCTTTCAAACATTTTTAAAATGAGGACAACATATAGACCATGAGATTTATACTTTTATTTGAAGATGAATTAAAGCTTGTATTTTGTATTGTGAATCATCAGATTGACCATGACTGTATCTTAATCAAGCGTAGGGAGAACTCATGCCCATTTCTTTCCAGAGGTTCTTGAAAGGCTTTTAAAGGTATTTTCAGCATTTACATGACCTTTAATACTCAGTTTAATTTACAACAAACATTAATATATTAATTTAAGTTATAGTGCATTGTTTGCCAAGTGAGCGATTCAGGCTCTTGAGAGCCTCTTGTTAAAATGCCCCCATCATTTCCGGTTTGCCTTCACATGTGGGTATCTGTTTCCTCTAAGTATTTGGCGATCTTCTACAAATTTAAAAAGAAGTGATGCTGACAATGTCAGAGAGATACACTCCCTCCTCTAAACAATATTACATGTACTTTACGCGTTTTCCAGGTCACCTTAAAATATTTACTTTATCCACTTGACCATACAAAGTAAGGTGTTCTCGAGGACAGGGAAAAATAGAGATGACACAATAAAAAACTATGTCTAATTTCATGATCCTCATACATGACCATACATATCAAAAATGAGTTTCTTGACATTGGGGCATGCACAATGCACCATTGACAACATTCCAACATTGTGTATTAATTTGCGTACGAGTCGGAGGCAGGCCTTGTTCGTAAAATCAGTATATGCTTTAATAAAGACCTATGCCACCTATATATGGTCATATATTAATTCAAATTTGTATTAAAATCGATTGATCTGAAAAAAGTCGGTTGTTAAGGTGGGAGATGGAAGCAGAGGGGCGGGAGAAAGGAGAGAGGAGGCGGAAGAAAAGAGAGGGGGGCGGGAGAAAGGAGACGAGGGGCGGGAGAAAGGAGAAAGGTACCTCCCTTTCCACCCCTCCATTGTACCCCGTCGCTATCGTTTGAAAGGTAGGTAACTGACTACGGCAATTGTAGCAGTAATTGTCCATAATATTCTAAGGGGTGTAATAAAATGACCCGCATTTAATTACAATTTATACCTGTAAAGGAAGTTCAGGCAGGAACTGTATATGAAGTATTATATGATCCCTGGTTCAGGGACCACCTAGTGTTTAAAGATCGACAAATATGATAATAATGTTGTATATAATCAATAAAATGTACAATAACCAACCGAGACATGCAAGATGACACGTGTAAGGAAGCACTTCTGAGTGAATTTTAAACTCTACAGTACGAATAATAAATATCAAATAGAAATAGATAACAAGAAAAATAAATGGAAATGGTGAGCTGTCAAAAGGGGCGTAAGACGACTAGAATGTATGAAATACACAAGTCGAACAAAACCAAATATAAAATCGTAAAAAAACAACAACAAAGTAAAAAGTAAAAAATACTCAACGTTTCGACCAATATGGTCTTTAATACGACTATGAAAATAAAAAATAAAAATAAATAGGTGTTGACTCTTAGAAACCCAGAGCAAGACTGAGTCCGTACATAAAATGTAAACAAAAACAAACAAATATTTGATGTCGGTGTCTTCAGTGAACGTACTTCATAGAAAATACATAAATGGCAAGGGTAGATAGTAAAACTGTATAGTAAAAATAAGTAAAATAATGTATTGGATGTTGTGATCTATAGAAAAAGTACCATATATAAGATAACTGTACCGCAAAAAGTTAGTGTGCATAGGTAAATGAATAGAAATTAAGAATTTTTTACATTGATTCCACGGGGTCGGAGTGTCCCCAGGCTAAAAATTATTTTCTGCTCAAGGCGTTGTCTGTATTGTCTTCCTCCGTTAACTGTCCTTAAACGGTTACGTGGACGTCTGACGAGCTATGACCAGGCAAGTGATTGCCAACTGGACAATCAGTTCCATTCTTTATAGAACGCAAGCGGTCACCAAGGCGACGACATGTCTCTCTGATGTAAACCTTATCACAATTCATACAGACGATTGCGTAAACCAAATTATTATCGGTACAGATATACCCATTTTGAATTATGTATTTGTTGTCAGGGCCCAAGATCTCTTTAGTATCCATGGTGTAGGGGCATGTCACACATCTGGAACTTTTACATGGCCTGGTTCCCCGGTAGTCAGTTTTTTAGCTCACCTGACCCGAAGGGTCATGTGAGCTATTGCCATCACTTGGCGTCCGTCCGTCGTCTGGCGTCCGGCGTAAACTTTTTAAAAAATCTTCTCCTCTGAAACTGCTGGGCCAATATGAACCAAGCTTGGTCTGAATCATCACCAGGGTACCTAGTTTCAAAATTGTATCCGATGAGTCCAAGGACCAAACAACATGGCCGCTGTTACTATATATAGAACATAGGGGTAAATTGCTGTTTTTGGTTAATAACTCAAAAACCAGTACAGATATCGTAAATCTGACATGGGGTAAAATGATCAACATGGCAAGATCTAACTACCCTGCAATTTTGAAGTTAATTGGAATACCCATCTTGGAGTTATTGCCCTTTTTTTGTGAAATTTTCAAATTTTTTATACATTTTGTCTTATATTTTGAAAAGTATTAGAGATAGAGGTTAAGTTTTATTGCAGAAATGTTCAGCATGTCAAGATCAACATACCCTCTAATTGTGTTATAAATCAGAATACCCATCTTGGAGTTATTGCCCTTTCTTTGTCAAATTTTCAACATTTTAATATATTTTGCCTTATATTTCATTAACTATAAGAGATAGAAGTTAAGTTTAAATTGCAAAAGTGTTCGGTTTATCGACTGCATGCTTCATGACACAAAACCAAAAGGATTTCAAATGTTGTAATAAGAGTTATGTCCCCTTAATGAAAAGCAGTTTTCACTAAAATTTTTTACTTGAAAACTATGACATGTACAGGCATGGGACTTTCACTATTGGTCATAGGACCAAATAAGCTATTGAAAGGGGTCAAGGTCAAATCTCAATTTTGACCTTGACCTTTGACCGCAGACCTTGTTATCGAAATAACTCAGAAACCTTAAGAGATAGCTGATGAAATGTATTGGAAAAAATGTTTATCTTGTCAAGATCTAAATTTGTCTCATTAGAACTGAAGTTCTAGGATGACTCCATATAGGAGTTACTGCCCTTGACACATGTTTGATTTATACTATATCTCGAAAACCATTATAGATATGAAGAAAATGTTAATACAAAAAGAGATCAGTTTCAAAAGATCTACATTTTAGTACCAAGGTCAAAAGTCAGGGATAAAGGTCATTGAAAAAGCCCTTAGCAACAGATGGAAAAGTACCTAGCAACCATATATATTTATGCACAGGACCATATTATAGAGCTGTAGAGGTCAAAATAGAAGGTCAAGGTTCAAGGTCATTGAAAAGGTCCTTAGCAACTGATAGAAAAGTATCTAGCAACCATATATATTTATATTCAGGAATCTTTTTTAGAGCTGTAGAGATAAAAAGGAAGGTCATTGGTCAAGGTCATTGAAAAAGTCCTTAGTAACCGATGGAAAAGTACCTAGCAACCATATATATTTATGCTCAGGACACTATTATAGAGCCATAGAAGTCAAAATGGAAGTTCAAGGGTGAAGGTCATTGAAAAAGTCCTTAGTAACCGATGGAAAAGTACCTAGCAATCATATATATTTATGCTCAGGACCCTATTATAGAGCCATAGAGGTTAAAATGGAAGGTCAATGGTCAAGGTCATCGAAAAAGCCCTTAGCAACCGATGTAAAAGTACCTAGCAACCATATATATTTATGTTCAGGGACCTGTTTTAGAGCTGTAGAGGTCAAAATCGAAGGTCAATGGTCAAGGTTATTGTGACAGTCCTATATTTTGACTATACAAGTCAAAATAGAAGGTCAACAGTCATGCTTAATAGCCTTAATTGCAATTTGACACGGGAAAGACCTTGTAATTGTTCTCTGAACAATTGTCTTTTGGTCCCATTTAAAAATGGTATCGGACATGTCCATACCTGGTCCAAGATGGCCACCAGTGGGGAACATAGTTTAACATTGGACAATCACCTGATCCAAGATGGATACTAGCAGGGAACATAGTTTAACATTTGACCCAATGGGAATATGTATTCAAATATCTTCTCTGAAACCGCTGGGCTAATTTGAACCACACTTGGTCACAATAGTCTGGATGGTCCAATTTAAAAATTGTATCTGACATGTTCAGACCTGATCCAAGACGGCCACCAGCAGGGAACATAGTTTAACATTGGACCCCATGGGGAAATGTATTCAAAGATCAATTAAGTTCTCTTCTGAATCTACTGTACCAATTGGAACCACACTTGGTTACAATGATCCTTGGGTGGTCCCCTTTAAAAAATTGTATCCAACACGTATGCTCCAACTGAAAGAACACTGCCAGCAGGGAACATGATTTAACAGTTGACTCTTATGAAACTACTATACCAATTGGAACCAAACTAATTTACAATTGTTCTTGGATAGTCCCCATTAAAAACTATCTGACAGGTTCACATTACATCCTATGCCAGCAGAGTGGTGTATCCAGGTGAGCTATACAGGCTCCTGGAGCCTCTAGTTCTGAGGTAATGTTCGACTTGATCGAACTAATGACTAAGTGGTTTTTCAGACTTTTCCCCTTACGGTAAGCAGTGATGGGAACAGCCTCAAAAATTTCGCACATCAACGGATCTTTCATCACTATGTTGTTAAAATTGTTCATTAGGATGTTACGGATGGCGACATTATGGGGATAAGTAAGGACCAGTGGAATAGAAAATAAATGTTCAATAACAAGAAAATAAAATTTTAATAATATAAGATTATAAATGGGCTAAAATAATCACTTTGAACTTTTTCAGTAATAAAAATGCATGTAAAAGACTCTTTTGGCTGAAAAACCAACCATTTATTGACAAATTTCAACATTTTTCATTTATTTATATATTTTTGAAATAAAATTAGCAGTCCAGGCTATAGCAGAAAATCTAAATTTTTTTTTTTTTAAATGTGGTGAAGTATTTTTTTAATATACAAATATTTATTTATTCATTCTTTTAAATTTTTTTCATTTGATTATCAGGCATTCATACATGGAATATTTTCACTCTGTTAAATTTGGATAGTTGAAAATTTTTTGCAAGTGCAAGCTCGTAAATCTTCCTGATTGTGAATTAATTTGACACCTTTTACAGATATAATAATAGTAGGACGTCAGCTGATACCTTTATCCAGGTGGACAGTGTCATAACAACTCATTAATTAAATTAATTTTAATATTCCCAAAGGTATATCCATGTAATGCAATATGAACCGCTACAACTGAAATATACAAAATTATTTCAATACACCGAATTATAATTTCAAACCTGCTTGTTCTACAGGACAATGAATATTGTGCTACATTCACAAAACTTTATATATGTATACAGAAAATTAAATATTTCTTAGAAAAAATGCATTCAATTTTGGACCTAGAAAATCACCCCAATAACTGCTAACAAAGAATGGTAGCTCACATAAACCGCAATTCCGAATATTTATACATGCATGGAGAACAATGTATAATGTGATATGCATATAATTTAACACTATTTCGACATCTCTTTAATCCGTATTAAGCATGATAATACTACAATTGCTAATAATCTATTTTTAAACAAAAACAAAAACAAAAAACAACACATTGTCCGTACAACGTCCGTACATCGTTCATGCATCGTTTGAGTAGTTAACTTTTACGTTACAGGATGTGTAGGACTTTAATCTGGAATTTTTTTATTATTAATAGGTGATAAATAACTGGACCTCAAACATGTCAAAGTGAACTCTTTAAAAACAGCAACATGAAAATTCTCTACTTTCTTACAGTATTTTATTTGGAAGATAAATAAGGATTTATTGATAATGCCAGAATCAATATTTATGACCTTTTGCAGACAGCAGTGGTGAATTCAAGATACATTCGTAAACAATGTAATCTATTTATCTTGCTGATAATGATTTCCCTAATGCTTCAATATTTTTAACTGAAAGGATGGATGAATTATTGTTTAATGTCCAGTGGCAATTATTAAATGCATATCAAACAATAATCTGAAAGGTAAAATAACAGAAAATTTCATTCGTGTAATAGTGATATATGTATAAACAATACAACACTAGAGAAGTGAATAAACATTATGGCATTAAAAAAAACAATGGCTTGGAACTATATTCTTGATTTAATTTAAGTTCACCTGGTCCAAAGGGCCATGTGAGCTATTGCCATCACTTGGCGTCCGTCGTCATGGTCGTAAACTTTCCTTAAAAGATTTTCTCCTCTGAAACCACGAGGCCAATTGGAATAAAAGTTGGCAGCAATGGTCCTTAGATGGTTCTCTTTCAGAATTATATCCAATGACCCGGCCCATAATCCAAGATGGCCGCCAGAGCCAAACATAGTTTAACATAGGACCCTATGGGAAATTTACTTAACGATCTTCTTGTTTGAAACCACTAAGCATATTGCAACAAAATTTATCAGCAATGGTCCTTAGGTGGTTCTCTTTCAGATATCCAATTAGACGACCTGTTATCCAAGATGGCCGCCAGAGCCGAACAAAGTTTAACATAGGACCCTATGGTGAATTTAATTAAAGATCTTCTTGTTCCCGTGAAACCACTTGGCAAATTAGACCAGAACTTAGCAGCAGTGGTCCTTGGGAGAATTGTATCTGATGACCCAGCCGTCATCCAAGATGGCCACCAGAGCCGAACATAGTTTAACAAAGGACCCTATTGGAAATTTACTTAAAGATTTTCTTATCTGAAAAGTCCACCAAACAAAACTTAGCAACAATGGTGCTTTGGTGGTCCTCTTCAGAATTGTATCCGATGACCCACCCCATCATCCAAGATGGCCACCAGAGCCGAAAATAGTTTAACATAGGACCTTATTGAAAATTTACTTAGTATCTTCTTGTCTGAAACCACTTGGCCAATTGGAACAAAACTTAGCAGCAATGGTCCTTATGTGGTCCTCTTTCACAATTATATCTGATGACCATTTCCACCATCCAAGATGGCTGCCAGAGCCGAACACAGTTGAATATAGGACCCTTTAGGGAATTTAATTAAAGATCTTCATGTCTGACACCACTTGGCCAATTAGAACATAACCTGGCAGCAATCGTCCTTAGGTAGTCCTCTTTCATAATTATATCCGGTGACCCCACCCATCATCCAAGATGGCCACCAGTGCCAAACATAGGACCCTATTGGAAATTTACTTAAAGATCCTATCTGAAACCACTAGGTTTTGGAACAAAATTTAGCAGCAATGGTCCTTTGGTGGTCCTCTTTCAGAAATTATATCCGATGACCCCACCCACCATCCAAAATGGCGGCCAGAGCCGGTCCTTAGTTGGTCCTCTTTCAGAATTGTATCCGATGACCCCGACCACCATCGAAAATGGCCATCAGAGCTGGTCCTTAGTTTGGTTCTCTTTCAGAATTATATCCTATGACCCCAACCGTCATCCAAGATGGCCGCCAGAGCGTAAACAGTGTTTACCATAGGACCTAAGTGGAAAATTACTGAAAGATCTTCTTGTTTGAAACCAGTGAGCCAGTTGGAACTTGACAGGGTGCAAGTCAAGATCACATAGTCCAGGTGAGCGATACAGGCTCCTGGGAGCATCTTGTCTATTTAGGGGATCATCCATTTAATATTATGGGTCCATACATTGAGGAATTTAAAAACAAATGGTAGAAAAGATGTTTTTCACCCAAGACTGCAAACAAAGAAAAGAATCCAGGCTCATTTGTGTTGCATAAAAATTGTCCAGGATCCTGGAGTCAATCATATGATTGTTCCTTTCAATGTACTGTTAAGGAGTATTTACAGTATTCTGTAGGATGTGTTAAATATAATATACATGTATGCTGAAGATCTTGGACACCAAATTGTTTTACAAATGACAGATTTGTCATAAACTTTTGAATTTAAAATACCTTGTACATGTATTACACAATATTTGTGCATGATACAGCCCAGTAGTTACATGTATTAGTAGATATGCTTTAGACTGTGTGTGTTTTTTCTACTTTACATATGATTTTAAAGAATTTTAGTTCTGTAAGACTGTAAATTTAGAAATTAATGTGATGTGTTGTTGCTGAAAAAAATGTAACAGGATGAGAGTCCTCAGCAGAACTTTATTGGCTTACCTGTCCTATAGGTCCATGTGAGCTTATGTCATTACTTTGCATCCATCGTCCGTAAACTTTTCACATTTTGATCTTCTCCTCTGAAACTACTTGGCAGATTGTAACAAAACTTGGTAGGAATAATGTATGGAAGG
The DNA here is from genome assembly GCA_028015205.1 of Mytilisepta virgata. Classification (NCBI taxonomy): domain Eukaryota; kingdom Metazoa; phylum Mollusca; class Bivalvia; order Mytilida; family Mytilidae; genus Mytilisepta; species Mytilisepta virgata. The sequence goes on from CM051511.1 coordinate 42,356,255, forward strand.
ACCTCTACAAAAGATCCACCATTGGTTCTGGTTGGATGAATAACATGGCTGCCAGAGGCTATCTTTGATTTTTATTGGCCAGTTTTCAAAAAATTTTCTCTGAAACTACCATATGAAATGTTATGAAACTTTGCAGGGTTGATAACAACTGTACCCTCTACAAATTATTCACTTTTGGTTCATATTAATCCTCTCAACAGGCAGCTGCGGCTGTTCAAAATTCCATAAAAACCGTATGGGAACAGACTTTTTTCATTTGCTCAGTAACTAATGGGCAGATTGTAACCAACTTTAGCAGAACTGATTTATGGAAGGACCTCTAACTATATACCTTTGCTTCTGGTTGGATGAACAACATGGCTGCCAGAAGATCAGCTAATTTTCAAAAATCTTCTCATCTGAAACTACAAATGAATTGTTTTGAAACTTTGCAGGATTAATGATGACAGTACCTTCTACAAACAATAAACTTTTTGTTGAGATTTATTTGATCAGTCGATGGCTGCGGCTGTTCAATGTTTCCATTGAATACATATGGAAAAAACTTTTTTTGTCATTTGCTGACAGGAACTAATGTGCAGACTGTAACCAAAGTTGACAGGAATCCCATATGGAAGGACTGATGCAAATGATCCACCTTTTTTAGGTCAAAGGTCAAATATCAAGGTTACTTTGGCATTTTTTGTTTTTTTAAAACCCTTTTGGATACAAAACATCTTAAATTTTATAATGGACTTATAAAAGCCAAGTCAGTGATACAGGCTCTGGCGAGCCTCTAGTTTTGTTGATATAAACATTTCTGAATTTACAGTACATATGTCAATAATTATAAAATTCACACTCTTGATTGTGTATAGTACATGTATTTCAGTTTTCTTTGTTGTACAATTTGCTAAAGTATAGTCATTTTTGGGTCTTGTCTTCATGAATGAAATCACTCGGTCACAGATCATTATGTACAAACTGCACACTATATAAGGTTTTCCGATCCATACAATTTTTCCAGAGTTATGTCCCTTTGTACATAGAAAATATCTTTCCATAACAGTTCATGATTAACAAACTGCATACTAGATGTGCTTTTCTGGTCCATACAGTTTTTCCAGTTATGGCCCTTAGGACTTATAAAAAATTGACATTGTGTGGTATGCATCTTTTAATTACAGCTCATCTGATAATATTTTATTCACAAGATATGAATGTTTGTGTTACTCACATGAAGATTAACACTTGGAATAGGAAGTTTTGGTGCATGAAATTTTGCCAGATGTATGGCCGTTTGAATTAGGAAATGATATCTCCTCTGACACACTCGTTATATATTCATATCAAAGTTGTTGTATTGTTAGATCCTTATGTGCAGATGTTAATTTGGGTAGAATGATCCTGTTAATTGAGCTTTTCCAGAGTTACATCCCTTTTGAGCTAGAAAATTTGACTTCTAATGGTACCGGTATGCATGCACCATGTCATTGCAAATTGGTTTGTTAAATATATACAAAAGAAAATATATAATCCCGAATGGTTACACCTTGTCATTTGACATACATTTTTGTAGTTTGTTAAATACACATTGACTTGTTATTGAAGCTTATTTGCAAATCCATTTCCACTTAATGGTTACATTCAGTTCAAATTCTGTTGTTAAGTTTGTTTCAGTGAAAGTAATTAATTAAGTGCAAGATAAGGTATGTTTCATATTATACTGATAATTACAAAACTATGAAACAGTACTTTACCAGGAAAGTTTGTATAAAGTAAACATAACTGAATCAGATCAAGAATTGTCAGCATAGTAGACCGTTTGAGAAATTATGACAAAATATTTGTTTTTTTTCCTTTTAATAGAACTTATATAAAACAAAAATTTTGCTATAGATTAAACCCAGACAAAAAACTTAAAACCTATACATAAGATTTGTAACAAAGAAACTTAAGTTTGAATGTTTTGTATATATCAGGTGTACAAAATTATAAATGTTACAAGATGAACTTTCATTACAAGCTAGAATAACTGAACATGTTTTATTTATTATAACTGTAGGCTGACTACCACAATCTAATTGGTATAACAGCAGACTTAGTGGAGGCACTGGAATCAACAGTACAAGGCAAACCAGTAAGATAAGTTTTAACTACCAATGTTCACTAGCAGTAAGATATTTGGTGTCTAGTCATAACTACCAATGATCACTAGCAGTAAGATATTTGGTGTCTAGTCATAACTACCAATGTTCACTAGCAGTAAGATATTTGGTGTCTAGTCATAACTACCAATGATCACTAGCAGTAAGATATTTTGTTTCTAGTCGTAACTACCAGTAATCACTAGCAGTAACATATTTGTTGTCTAGTCATAACTATCAATGATCACTAGCAGTAAGATATTTTGTGTCTAGTTGTAACTACCAATGTTCACTAGCAGTAAGATATTTGGTTTCTAGACATAACTACCAATGATCACTAGCAGTAAGATATTTTGTGTCTAGTCGTAACTACCAATGATCACTAGCAGTAACATATTTGTTGTCTAGTCGTAACTACCAATGATCACTTGCAGTAAGATATTTGGTGTCTAGTCGTAACTACCAATGATCACTAGCAGTAAGATATTTGGTGTCTAGTCGTAACTACCAATGATCACTAGCAGTAAGATATTTGGTGTAACTACCAATGATAACTAGCAGTAAGATATTTGGTGTCTAGTCGTAACTACCAATGATCACTAGCAGTAAGATATTTGGTGTCTAGTCGTAACTACCAATGATCACTAGCAGTAAGATATTTGGTGTCTAGTCGTAACTACCAATGATGACTAGCAGTAAGATATTTGGTGTCTGACAATATTTAATTTTTGTCTGTCTTGTAACAAATGTCGTGAAAGGCAAGATGTAGGTACCGGTATTAGTTTCTGCAGGTGTAGGCAGCGTAAACTTTTTAAAAACCTTAATAACTTTGTACAGATAATACCTACACTTAAGATCTGTGGTCCAGAAATACATTATGATATAGAATTTGCAGCCATATACTTGTCTTGTGACCATGACCTCATTTTCATGGATCGTTGACTTCATAAACATTTGGAAAATATGTATCAAAGTTTTGTGATTAAGTCCATTTCTCAGCAACTGTAATACCTAAGCCCATCATATTTGATCTACAGATTATTCTTGGTGGGAACATACCAGTCTGAAACCTGTCCAGACCTTGACCTCAATTTCATGCTTGAGAATCTTGCAGGATTTTTCATGATTAAGTCCATTTCTCAGCAACTGTTATACCAAAAAACCCCAGATATTTGGTCTGTTGATATTTCTTGGTTGGTACATGCCAGTTTGACACCTAACACTTAACCTTCACCTCATTTTCACACTTGAGTGACTTGTTGCACATTTTCCAGTCCATTTCTCTCCAGTTGTAAATATAACCTAGCCCCGCTATATTCATTCTATAGATAGTTTTCGGTGGTTAATTGCATGACTGAAACATGTCACCTGACATTGAAGTAAATTTCATTCTTGAGTGACTTGCGACTTGTGACTATTGATTTCTCAGCAACTGTAATACCAAGATCCACCATATTTGGTCTACAGATAGTTCTTGGTGTGTGCATGCCAGTCTGATAACTGTCCCCCATTTTAACATCAATATCATGTATGACTGACTGGTGTCACCTATTGGAAAATAAGTCTATTTGTCATAAACTTTAACACCTGAATCCCTGGTATTTAGTCAAAAGAAGTTCTTAGTGGGTATATGCCTGTCTTGCACACATCTCTTGACCTTGACCTCTTTTTCACGCTTGAGTGACTTGTATCAATTTTTAGCTCACCTGGCTAAAGCTAGGGAGAGCTTTTGCCATCACTTTGCGTCCGTCCCTCCATTAATTTTTCACATTTCAATCTTCTCCATAACACAATGGCCAATTGAAACCAAACTTGGTGGGGATGTTCATTGGATGGTCCTCTACGAAATGTATGTTTTTGGTTCTGATCCAAAATTCAACATGGCTACGAGGGGCCATTTGTGCGCTCTGATTGGCTGAAATTTAAAAAATCTGCCGATCTGAAAGCCAAGATGGCTGCCACCACAGGACACATATTTAACATAGGATCCTATGGGAAATACATGCAAACATCTTCTTGTCAGAAACCATTTGACAGTTGGAAATAAAAGCGAGTGCTATGGGAGCATATGGATCATTTAGAAAAGTCTTTGTTTAATTGAGGCAGCCATTGTGCAATCCGAAGTGAATTTATTTGTTAAAGCGAATATGGTCATATTGTGCTACATAGTATGGCTAGAAAAAGTTTCGGTCGCCGGGAAGGGAAGTAAGGAAAATAAGGGAAATAACATGGTCCTCTACTAAATTTATGTTTTTTTTGTGCCATTCTGAAATTCAAGATGGCCGCCACCACGGGACACATTTAACATAGGATCTTATGGAAAATACAAACAAACATCTTCTTCTCAGAAACCGTTTGAGAGATTTAAGTAATATTATTCCTGAATGATCAGATAATGGTCCTTAACAAATCTGAAATTCAACAGGGTCAATTATGCACTCTGATTGGCTGAAATTTCAAAAATCTAAGTCTTCTCTGAAACTAGAAAAGCAATTGAATCATTACATTGCAGGAATAATCCTTACATGGTCCTCTACAAAGTTTATGTTTTTCATGCCAATATGAAATCCAAGATGTCTGAAACAACAGAGCCAAACTTCGCAGAAATGGTCCTTGAATTGTCAGAATTGTGTCTGATCACCCGGATTGTCAATCAAGATGGCTCCAACTTAGTTTAATATAGGACCCTATGGCCAAATTCATTTAAAAATCTTCTTGTCTGAAACCACTTAGCCAGTTGGAACAAGATTTAGCAGTAATGGTCCTTAGATAGTTCTCTTTTAGAAATATGTCCATTGACCTTGACTGTCAACCAAGGTGGCTGCCACAGCCAAACTTAGTTAAACATGGGTGGGAACATAACAGTCTGAAACCTGTCTCCAGACCTTGAGCTCAATTTCATGCTTGAGTGACTTGCAAAATTTGCAACACTTAAATTTTTAGATGAAAAGTTAAATCCAGGTGAGCGATACAGGCTCTTGTGAGCCTCTAGTTTCACTCATTTTGGGTTACAATTTATGGTATCGGATAATCTTTATTCTATGTTCACTTGCATAAATTTAGTGTGTCAACTCTTGTTTTAATGTTAAGTTTTTAATGTTTATTTATTCTTTTGAACCGTTTTGTTGTCGTGAAGCATAAACTGCCTCCAACCAGGATATATCCTATAACATGCTGAAATTTTTTGTTAATCCTGAAATAAATAGAATAAATAAAAAATGTTTCAAAATACACAAGAGGATTTTTACATTAGAAAATGACAGTATTTCCATAGAAATAAAAGTATTAATTCCATTTAGATATCTCCTGACTATCTACAAGAAATATGTTCTCGATTGTTTAGTGGACATATGCAGAGCTCTGTAGATTTTACACGACCTGGAACAGCTAGTCAGTTTTTACGACAGTCGATTGTGCCATCGTAAGTATAAATTACATGTCATAACATCATAAAGTTTTATAAATATCCTGACCTTTAACATCACTTGACTTATTTGGACCTTAGTTTGGTGGAAAGGTCTGGTATTTTTGGAAATGATCCAAATGATCTTTGACAGTATTTTCAGAACCACTTTATCGTTTGTTTCCACTTTTTAGGTCACCTGACTGAGGTATTGCCATCACTTCATGTCCTTCATCATCCATAAACTTTTATACTTTAATCTTCTCCTCTGTAACTAAGGGGCCAGTTTGGACCAAAATTTTTGTTTTGGAATGCTCCTTAGGTGGTCCCCTTTCAAAGTTATGTTGGTAGGTCTGGACAGCTAACAAATATGGCCACCATTAGTAAAAAAAGAACATTGGCAAAAAAAATATTTAAAACTCTTCTCTGAAGCTAAATGAGCAATTGAGACTAAACTTTGATGGAATGGTCCTTAGAAGTAGTAAATTACCTCCCCTTCATAACTAGGAAAATATGTCCGCTCTCTTTAAGTTGAAATTCGTCTACTCAAAAAAAAATTTTTGTGGTCCCAAGGACTTCAAGGTAACGAGAGCCGAATATTTAAAAATCGTTTCCTCTGAAACATCTGGGGCAATTGAGACCAAACTTTGTTGTAATGGTTCGCAGGGGGTCCCCTTTCAAAGTGTGTTGGAGGGCTCAGACTTATGACCAATATGGCCACCAATACTAAAAATAGGAAACCCAGCCAAAAAATCTTCTCCTCTGAAAGTACTTGTGCAATTTTGAGACCAAAGTTTGATGGAATGGTCCTTGGGTGCCCTGTCTATCAAAATTTGTACCTCTGACCAATATGACTGACATTTCCATTATTATTAAAAATAGACAAATGAGCATGTTTAAATGAGCATAAATCAGTCTAGTACAAAGCAGGGACATCATTTTCATATTAACATGTTCTCGTCCTGATATGCACGTGGTTCCAACTGAACGTTAAACAATAATTCATCCATCCATCTTAATTCATCTTTGAAACTTCTTGGGCAGTTTGGACCTAATCTTGTTGAATGGTGCTTAGGTTTTGTAAATTTTGTCTGGGGTCAGTACCATACACTGCAAATGAACGGATGTAAGGCCTTGTTTTTAATGATGTTGTTTAATCCCCCTTTAAGATTTTTCAATGGAAAATAAAATCCAGGTGAAGAGCCTGCAAGCTTCTTATATATTTTAAGTCCCTACATATAAAATAGTACAAATAGTACAAGAAAAAACTAAATCTAGCTTTAAACAGTTTTGCCATACAGGATTTAGTATATCAGTTGACTTCTGATGAAGGAGGGCATTCAGCTGAGATATCTATATACAAAATATATATATTATAGAGATTGATATTTACAGAGCTCAGGGTAATATTTTTGAATCATGGTGTAACTACCTACAGCTTTTTAAGAGGAGTGAGTATTATTGACTTCCAAACCTCAGACTGAAAGGAGTAAAATGCATCTTTGGGGTTACCAGATTGATTCATTAGCATTAAAGCCACAATATACAATTACGGCCCTCATTTGAGGTAGATTTGGCAACCCAAGAGAGATTGTTTTCCTAGGGGCTTGCCTGAGGGAAAACAACTTGTCAAGTGTTGCCAAACCATAATGTCTACCTCAAACAAGGGCCGTATTTATTTATTATTTTTTCCACAGGAGCAAGACATAATTTGACTCTCATGACTTTTAATGCAGACAAATTATGCAGTTGTCTTCCTTGCTTGGGAAAATTGGGATGTTTGGAGGTGAACAATAGGGTTGTTTAATTTTTATAAAAAAATTCAATTTTTTTTTAATCACATAACAGTTTTCATCGAATGAGAGTATTTTAAAATATTTAAAAAATCATTATTACTATTATTCTCAACCCCAATAATAAAGATTATCAACACAGCCTTATGATTGTTGTGTCAACAGTTCGACATACATTTAAAAAAAAATTTTAGATTTGACGCTTTGATTTTTGAAACCTCTGCTTAATTTTTGCAGAAAGAGCATAACTTTGACTGCCAGAAAATACCTCAACTAACAAGTTGGAGACAATGAGGTTCAACTGTATATATAAATTACCTCTAGTGACGATGGACTGGTTATAATGAAACTTGACTGCACAATGTTTTGTAGTTGTGTGAAGTAATCCCAACCACTGATGAATGTTTGGTACTGTAACATTGGAAAAAATAATTTTAGAATCTACCCTGAAACTTTTTTTCCAATTTTGGATCAAACTTTGTTCCAGTTTTTTGTTCCAGAAGTCGATCCTATACCAAAATTAGATTCATTATGACAGCTGTTAAGAAGGATATACGATGTGGGAGTAAATTCAACTATAATAACTACGTAGTTTGTTTGTTTTTTTGTTTTACAGGAAATCTCTGAGATTAAGTAAAATATGGCATATATCAATTGCTTCTCAGTAAGTCTAGCATGATTTGAAAGACTACAGTATATTTTTCTCTTCCGCAGACATATTTTGATATCTTTTGAAGAATTTTTTGTAAGAAATGGAATAATTTTTTGTAAAGCTTATATTTAAAGTCTTATAATGGTATGAGCCTGTTGTTGTGGATTTCATTTGTATCATTGTCCAAAGGTCATAATTGTAGTATTTTAATTATGGCTTTGTTCATAAAACAAATGCAGCATTCTAGTTCTTATTTCGTGAAATAGACAACACGCACAGTAAATTACTTGGTGAAATAGACAACACATACAGTAAATTATTGGTGAAATAGACAACACACACAGTAAATCACTTGGTGAAACAGAAAACACATGCAGTAAATTACTTGGTGAAATAGACAACACAGTAAATTACTTGGTGAAGTAGACAACATATACAGTAAATTACTTGGTGAAATAGACAACACACACAGTAAATTACTTGGTGAAATAGACAACACATACAGTAAATTAATTGGTGAAATAGACAACACATACAGTAAATTACTTGGTGAAATAGACAACACATACAGTAAATTACTTGGTGAAATAGACAACACACACAGTAAATTACTTGGTGAAATAGACAACACATGCAGTAAATTACTTGGTGAAATAGACAACACTCACAGTAAATTACTTGGTGAAATACACACCACACACAGTAAATTATTTGGTAAAATAGACAACACACACAGTAAATTAATTGGTGAAATAGACAACACACACTGTAAATTACTTTGTTTTGTTGTTGGTCCAACATATTACCATGTAATTTATATTATAATTGTTAAGCACTTTAATGCAACAAGCATACTATACTGTCCAGACTTATGTCAACTGTTCCCCTGTCAACATGATGAGGTTGTATCATGCCACACTAAGCAAAACCTTTCATTTTAAAGAACACTTCAACTGAAATTCAGTCTTCATTTTAATCTGTAAATCATTTTTAGCTGACCTGGCCCAAAGGGCCATGTAAGCTTTTGTCATCACTTGGCGTCCGTTGTCCGTCCATAAAGTTTTACATTTTGATCTTCTCCTCTGAAATCCCTAAGCCATATAAACTGAAACTTGGTATGAAGCATCTAGTTTAACAAAGGATCCTATAGGAAAATGCATTTAAAAATGTTCTTGTCTGAAACCAATGGGGCAATTGGAATCAAACTTGGAAGCAATGGCCCTTATATGGTCCTCTTTCAGAAATGTGTCCTAATACCCAGACTGTCAACTAAGATGGCTGCCACAGCCGAACTTAGTTTAACCAAGGACCCTATGGGAAAATTTAAAAAGAAATTTTCTTGTCTGAAACCACTGGGTCAATTGGAACGTGACGTAACAGCAGTGGTCCTTAGATGCATGGTCTGCTTTCAGAATTATGTCGGATGACTTGGACTTGCAACTAAGATGTCCTCCACAGCCAAACTTAATCTAATATAGGACCCTGTGGAAAATTCATTTAAAAATCTTGTCTGAAACTAATTGACCAATTGGAATGAGACTTGGCAGCAGTGGTCCTCAGATTGTTCTCTTTTAGAATTATGTCTGACGACCACAACTGCCACCACAACCAAACTTATTTTAACATAGGACCCTGTGGGAAAACTAGCCACATTGACTGCTGCAGTTAAATTTTAATGCTGCTCCAGGTTGACAAGATAAATCCATGTAAGCGATTCAGGCTCTTGAGAGCCTCTAGTTCTTTATCATATCACTAGAATCAGTAGAATCATTTTTTATAACACAACTTTTGCACAGAACTTGGACAAAACACATATACAAAGTTATGTAGAAAATATTTGAATCTTGTTTTTTCAAACAGAAGATTGATTCCTATTTTGGGCTATTTCCATGTATTATATTCACTTGATACACATAAAAGTTTTGGTTGCTTATATCATTTTCCATGCTACATTTAAATTTCTATTGCCTGTTTATGGTGAAGTGGTCATTTATCACCCACTTTTAGCTAGTTGTCAGTTAATACATGTAAGTATTTTGTCATCATGTCTGACATTTTTATTAGCTCACCTGGCCTTAAAGGCCATGTGAGCTATTGCCATCACTTGGCGTTTGTCATCTCTCATGAGTTCATCATTGTCCGGCGGCGGCATAAAATTTTCCTTTAAAGATCTTCTCTGAACCACTGTGGCAATCGGGACCAAACTTTAGTGGAATGATCCTTAGGATATCTAGTATGAATACGTAAAATACGGTATATGTTTTATTTTCTTAACCATCAAGAAATATGCCCGCCATGGCTAAAAATAGGTTTTGATAAATATGCTGCCCTCATGTCAAGGTGGGGTGCCCCCAATATTATATTTCTTAACCACTGAGTGCCTTCAAAATAAGAAATTTACCATGCCTTCACAAAATTCTGGGGAGAGCACTACAATAGATAGTTCTTAGTTGATATATGCCAGTCTAACACCTGTCAGCTCAACTTGACCAGAATTTCCTGCTTGAATGACTTAATATACATTTTCATGATTTAGTCTGTTGTAACTAGACCCACAGTATTTGGTTGAAAGAAGTCCTTGATTGGAATCTGTTTGAGACCTTGACTTGAATTTCAGACTTGAGTCACATTTTCATGATTAAGTCCATTTTTCTGTTGCTGTAATACCTATATCCAAATTGACCTCAATTTTAGGCTTCAGCGACTCTTTTCCCATTTTTACAAATAGGTTCATTTCTCAACAAATGTTATAAATATATTATATAGACCCACCATTTTTGCTCTGTAGATGGTTTTTGGTGGGTACATGCTAGTCTGAGATATTTCAGTTCTCCTTGGACACAGTTTTAGGCTTGAAAGCATGACATGCATGAGATTTTTTTAGACAAATCATCACCTGACCATTACTATTTCTTTTAATGCATTTTCCTTTGACTTGCAAAATAATCATTATTCTGTGTCCATGTGCATACTCAGGCGAGAATTCTTGTTGGCTTATATCTCAAAAACTAAAGCATTTAGAGCAAAACTGACAGGTCAAAATTTTCATCAGGTAAAGATCTACCTGCCATGAAATTTTCAGATAAATCTGTCAACCCTTTGTTGGGTCATTGCCTCTGATTTGTTAATTTTAAGGAAATTTTGCAGTTTTAGGTTATTATCTTGAATATCATTATTGGTTAAGACAAGCTGTAAACAGCAAAAATGTTCATGTAAGATCTACAAATAAGTCAGCATGGCCAAAATCATTAATTGACCCCCTGTTGACTCCCTATAGTATGAAGGACCATTCGAGTCATAATTCATTTTTTTACACGTATGCTAGAGGTATGTGTATCAGGTCGTTCACGTACCCTAGAGGTACACGTACAACTTTGTTCACGTAACCTAGAGGTACACGTAACACTTATTTCAAAAATCTTCTCTGAAACTACTGGGCAAAATACCTTCAAACTTTAACTGAATGTTCCTTAGGGTATCCAACCCTTTGTTGGGTTTTGGCCCTTATTTGTTAATTTTAAGGAAATTTTGCATTTTTAGGTTGTTATCTTGAATATAATAATAGATAAAGACAAACTGTAAACAAAAAAAATGTTCAGCAAAGTAAGATCTACAAATAAGTCAAGATGACCAAAATTTGCAATTGAATTGTTATATTGCAGGAATGATCATTACACGGTCCTCTACAAAGTTTATGTTTTTTGTGCCGATCTGAAATCCGAGATGGCTGCCACCACAGGATACATTTAACATAGGATCCTATGGGAAATACATACAAACATCTTCTTGTAAGAAACTGTTTGACAGATGGAAGTTATATTATTCCTGAATGATCAGATAATGGTCCATAACAAAATTGATGTTTTTGGTGCCAATTGGAAATTCAACATGGCTGCCAGTGTCAATTATGCACTCTGATTGGCTGAAATTTCAAAAATCTTCTCCGAAACTACAAAAGCAATTGAATTGTTACATTGCAGGAAGGATCCTTACATGGTCCTCTGTCAGAAATTGTCCAATGACCCAGTATGCCAACCACAGCTCAACTTAGTAAAACAAAGGACCCTGTTGGAAAATTCATTAAAAAATCTTCTTGTTTGAAACCACTAAGCCAATTGGAACCAAACTTGGCAGAAATGGTCCACCAAAGCTGAACTTATTGTTGAGCCTGGGACTTAAGTCGTAGAAAGCTCGACATAGGGATAGTGATCCGGCGGTGGCGGCGTTAACTAACTTCTTAAAAGCTTTATATTTTAGAAGGCCGAAGACCTGGATGCGTTATACTTTGTATATAGATGCCTTATGTTATGAAATTTCCGTCTGTCATAGGTACATTGTCCTTGACCTCATTTTCAAGGATCAGTGAACAAGGTTAGGTTTTGGTGGTCAAGTCCATATCTCAGATACTATAAGCAATAGGTCTAGTATATTTGGTGTATGGAAGGATTGTAAGGTGTACATGTCTAACTGGCAGGTGTCATCTGACCTTGACCTCATTTTCATGGTTCAGTGGTTATAGTTAAGTTTTTGTGTTTTGCTCTGTTTTTTTAATACTGTATGCAATAGGTCTGCTATATTCTATCTCATTATTTACAGCTTAAAATTTATAATGTATGTCTGATAGCATTTACTTTCATTAGAAATACATGACAGGCGAGACATTTTTGTATGTCCACTCTTGGTTTAACATATTACCCTATGGGAAAATTATACCTTAAACCTTAAACTTGACCATTTGGACACAAAACTAATGCCATCAATGGTCATCCTTCAGGATTATGTTTGATAAACGTGAATGGCAACTAAGATGGCCACCACACCCTAACTTTGTTTAACATTGAACCTATGGGAAAACTAGCCAAGATAACTGCTACACTTAAACTTATTAGTCCTGCTGAAGGTGGACAAGTTCAATCCAAGTGAGTGATACAGGCTCTTGAGAGCCTCTAGTTAATATTTTGATATGTTCCCTTTTAGATCGATGTAAGGTTTAAGAACCTAGAGAAGCAGTCACAGTTTATTGATTATCCCCACACTTTCTAAGAAATTTCAGGAATATAGCGATGATCTCCGTACGTCACACTTTCTTGTAACATCAACTCCTTCACTTTTGGGTTTAGGAATTTAATTTCTGTATAGGATGGTTGCATACCACCTGCAGATGTGCAATAAGGTTTAAAAATTTTGATTTTCTAAACAAGAGGCCCTCAGGGGTTGAACTTCGAAAATTTTGAATTCAATTTGTGGCCTAAACTTCTTTCATTTTTAGTCGTTTTATGCCCCTTTTGACAGTTCACCATTTCCAATTATTATCCCCGCACTAGCAAAGCGGCGGGGATATTGTTTTGCTGTTCGCCGTACGTACGTGTGTACGTAATGTCCAGGATTATCTCAGGAACCATAAGAGATAGAAAACTTAAATTTTGCTCATTATTAGCATTGTTGATTTAGATTGTGCCGATGGTTTCGGAATTTTGGAATTTACCTATAGGGCATAATTATGAGCAAAAAACGGATTTCGCGATATCCAGTAAATAGTGAAATCTATTTTGATTTCAAAAAAAATAATTCCAACTTTGGTAAATTTCATGAAAGACTCTAGATCTAAGACCTTCATTTTTTTGGAAATATATCAAGCAACCATGCATATTAAAAACCATTAATATCATCAGAGTTAAGGTTACCATTCAATTTCCAAAAATGGAATTCCAAATTTGGTTAATTTCCTGAAAGACTCTTAAGATTTGAAATTTTTGGAAAAGTGCCTAGCAACCATACATATAAAAGCAACAGCTGTATAGGGAATGATTAAATTTCCAAAATTAAATGGAATATTTGGATTTCCCAAAAAAAAGTAATTTCAACTTTTGTAAATTTCCTGAAAGACTTTAAGACCTTCATTTTTTGGGAATGTATCTAGCAACCATATATATTATCACAGGAGTTGAGGTAACCATTCAATTTCCAAAAATGAAATTCCAACTTTGGTAAATTTCCTCAAAGACTCTAAGACCTTCATTTTTTGGAAATGTATCTAGCAACCATGCATATTAATAACCATTAATATAATTAGAGTTAAAGTTACCATTGAATTTCCAAAAATGAAATTCCAAATTTGGTTAATTTCCTGAAAGACTCATACATACATTTTTGTTTAAAAAAAAAAGGAACAGCTGTATAGGGAATGATTAAATTTCCAAAATTAAATGGAATATTTGGATCTAAAAAAAAATAACTCCAATTTTGGTAAATTTCTTGAAAGACTCTAAGATCTTCATTTTTTTGGAAATGTATCTAGCAACCATGCAAACTAATAACTATTAATGTCACAAGACTTAGGTTAACCTTTCAATTTCCAAAATTGATATTCCAACTTTGGTAAATTTACACTTAATTAGTAGAACATGTCATCATAAAAACAGTTCACTACATGTGTTTACATTATCAATGTATGATATCCTAATCCGTCACACTTCATTTAACATTATGACAACTATCTCAACTGTCCAATTCATTACTAAAGTTATTGTCACATCTGAGTATAATTTCCTTTAGAGCATTTAATTTTGTGATTAACACAACAATGGCACGGGGATATACAGCGTGGCTGCCGTGTTTCATTTTCCTTGTTTTCTATTGTATGAGCTGTTTTGCAACATATCGTACTTAGCTATGTAGTGTAACGGGCTTCCCTTGATAAATATAGAAGTTATAGAACCGTAACAGGTTTATAACCACCCTCCATTAGCTGCGCTAGTGGAGTACTCCTTTAGCTCAGTTGGTAGAGCGGTGGACTACTGAACCAAAGGTTCCGGGTTCGATCCCCGGTTGGTGCGGTAGGTAATTTTGGGAGACAAATCATGCTCTACTGTTACAGTAGTTTAATATTGGCTGTACTTTTGTAGATCTATAAGACATACTTTAATAATAATATTGCAAAAGAAATAAAATCATGTATGACTTGTTTGAAAAAAAAAAACCAATTTTGGCAAAAAAGATTGTTAAAATTTAAAGATAACTATTTGATTGTTTATTAAATATTATTACAGTAATAACCTACAAGAACCTGAGTCATATGCAGCTTTAGATTATGAGAAAATAAAACATGACCTTGGCAAAGCTGACAGCAGGAAAAAAATTTTACTTCTGCAGGCCATCAGATGGGTAATATCTTACCAAAATTTAAGTTTAACTTCTATAGGTTGTCAATTCTCCAATTCAGAAGTATAATCAGTGGTATTTTATTATTATGTTTAGTGCTATTTTTTATTATGTTTAGTGGTATTTTTTCATAGTTATTTTTAATCTAAGTGTATCAAAATAAAAAGTAAATTTTCACAACATAACAATTCTAATCATATTAATAGTTACAAGTGCTATGGCAACTTAATCTTCTTCTTTTATCATTAAGTTTTATACCTTATATTTTTCTGAGGCAAACTACTGAATACAAGATATATTGTGTCAAGTTAGTTTATCATGTACATTATCCCTGTGTCTAGTTAGTTTATCATGTACATTATCCCTGTGTTCAGTTAGTTTATCATGTACATTATCCCTGTGTCAAGTTAGTTAACCCTGTGTCCATTTAGTTTATCATGTACATTATCGCGTGTCCAGGTAGTTTATCATGTACATTATCGCTGTGTCCAGTTAGTTTATCATATACATTATCCCTGTGTCCAGTTAGTTTATCATGTACATTATCCCTGTGTTCAGTTAGTTTATCATGTACATTATCCCTGTGTCAAGTTAGTTAACCCTGTGTCCATTTAGTTTATCATGTACATTATCGCTGTGTCCAGGTAGTTTATCATGTACATTATCGCTGTGTCCAGGTAGTTTATCATGTACATTATCCCTGTGTCTAGTTAGTTTATCATGTACATTATCCCTGTGTCCATTTAGTTTATCATGTACATTATCGCTGTGTCCAGGTAGTTTATCATGTACATTATCCCTGTGTCCAGTTAGTTTATCATGTACATTATCGCTGTGTCCAGGTAGTTTATCATGTACATTATCCCTGTGTCCAGTTAGTTTATCATGTACATTATCCCTGTGTCCATTTAGTTAATCATGTACATTATCCCTGTGTCCATTTAGTTAATCATGTACATTATTCCTGTGTCCATTTAGTTAATCATGTACATTATCCCTGTGGCCATTTAGTTTATCATGTACATTATCCCTGTGTCCAGTTAGTTTATCATGTACATTATCGCTGTGTCCAGGTAGTTTACCATGTACATTAACCCTGTGTCTAGTTAGTTTATCATGTACATTATCCCTGTGTCCAGTTAGTTTATCATGTACATTATCCCTGTGTCCAGTTAGTTTATCATGTACATTATCGCTGTGTCCAGGTAGTTTACCATGTACATTAACCCTGTGTCTAGTTAGTTTATCATGTACATTATCCCTGTGTCCAGTTAGTTTATCATGTACATTATCCCTGTGTCCAGTTAGTTTATCATGTACATTATCGCTGTGTCCAGGTAGTTTACCATGTACATTAACCCTGTGTCTAGTTAGTTTATCATGTACATTAACTCTTTGTCCAGTTAGTTTATCATATACATTAACCCTGTGTCCAGTTAGTTTATAATGTACATTATCCCTGTGTCAAGTTAGTTAACCCTGTGTCCATTTAGTTTACCATGTACATTATCCCTGTGTCCAGTTAATTTATCTTGTGCATTAACCCTGTGTCTAGTTAGTTTATCATGTACATTAACCCTGTGTCCAGTTAGTTTATCATGTACATTATCCCTGTGTCTAGTTAATTTATCATGTACATTAACCCTGTGTCTAGTTAATCATGTACATTAACCCTGTGTCTAGTTAGTTTATCATGTACATTATCCCTGTGTCCAGTTAGTTTATCATGTACATTATCCCTGTGTCTAGTTAGTTAACCCTGTGTCTAGTTAGTTTATAATGTACATTATCCCTGTGTCTAGTTAGTTTATCATGTACATTAACCCTGTGTCCAGGTAGTTTATCTTGTACATTAATTCTGTGTCAAGTTAGTTTATCATGTACATTATCGCTGTGTCCAGTTAGTTTATCATGTACATTAATCCTGTGTCAAGTTAGTTTATCATGTACATTATCCCTGTGTCCAGTTAGTTTATCTTGTACATTAATTCTGTGTCAAGTTAATTTATCATGTACATTATCACTGTGTCCAGTTAGTTTACCATGTACATTAACCCTGTGTTCAGTTAGTTTATCATGTACATTATCCCTGTGTTCAGTTAGTTTATCATCTACATTAACCGTGTGTCCAGTTAATTTATCATGTACATTAACTCTGTGTCCAGTTAGTTTATCATATACATTAACTCTGTGTCCAGTTAGTTTATCATATACATTAACTCTGTGTCCAGTTAGTTTATCATGTACATTAACCCTGTGTCCAGTTAGTTTATCATGTACATTATCCCTGTGTACAGTTAGTTTATCATGTACATTATCCCTGTGTCCAGTTAATTTATCATGTACATTATCCCTGTGTCTAATTAATTTATTATGTACATTATCCCTGTGTCCAGTTAGTTTATCATGTACATTATCCCTGTGTCAAGTTAGTTAACCCTGTGTCCATTTAGTTTACCATGTACATTAACCCTGTGTCCAGTTAATTTATCATGTACATTAACCCTGTGTCCAGTTAATTTATCATGTACATTATCCCTGTGTCCAGTTAATTTATCATGTACATTATCCCTGTGTCTAGTTAATTTATCATGTACATTATCCCTGTGTCTAGTTAATTTATCATGTACATTATCCCTGTGTCCAGTTAATTTATCATGTACATTATCCCTGTGTCTAGTTAATTTATCATGTACATTATCCCTGTGTCTAGTTAATTTATCATGTACATTATCACTGTGTACAGTTAGTTTATCATGTACATTATCGCTGTGTACAGTTAGTTTATCATGTACATTATCCCTGTGTCCAGTTAATTTATCATGTACATTATCCCTGTGTCTACTTAATTTATCATGTACATTATCCCTGTGTCCAGTTAGTTTATCATGTACATTATCCCTGTGTCAAGTTAGTTAACCCTGTGTCCAGTTAGTTTATCATGTACATTATCCCTGTGTCCAGTTAGTTTATCATGTACATTATCGCTGTGTCCAGGTAGTTTATGATGTACATTATCCCTGTGTTCAGTTAGTTTACTATGTACATTAACCCTGTGTCCAGTTATTTTATCATGTACATTATCCCTGTGTACAGTTAGTTTATCATGTACATTATCCCTGTGTCCAGTTAATTTATCATGTACATTATCCCTGTGTCTAGTTAATTTATCAAGTACATTATCCCTGTGTCTAGTTAATTTATCATGTACATTATTGCTGTGTACAGTTAGTTTATCATGTACATTATCCCTGTGTCCAGTTGATTTATCATGTGCATTATCCCTGTGTCCAGTTGGTTTATCATGTACATTATCCCTGTGTCAAGTTAGTTAACCCTGTGTCCAGTTAGTTTATCATGTACATTAACTCTGTGTCCAGTTAGTTTATCATATACATTAACTCTGTGTCCAGTTAGTTTATCATGTACATTATCGCTGTGTCCAGTTAGTTTATCATGTACATTATCGCTGTGTCCAGTTAGTTTATCATGTACATTATCCCTGTGTCCAGTTAGTTTATCATGTACATTAATTCTGTGTCCAGTTAGTTTACCATGTACATTAACCCTGTGTTCAGTTAGTTTATCATGTACATTATCGCTGTGTCCAGGTAGTTTATCATATACATTATCCCTGTGTCCAGTTAGTTTATCATGTACATTATCGCTGTGTCCAGGTAGTTTATCATGTACATTATCCCTGTGTCCAGTTAATTTATCATGTAGATTATCCCTGTGTCCAGGTAGTTTATCATGTACATTAACTCTGTGTCCAGTTAGTTTATCATGTACATTATCCCTGTGTTCAGTTAGTTATACCCCATGCAAGGGGTTGCGGAGGGTATAATGTTTTTGACCCGTCCGTCCGTCCGTCAGTCTGTCAGTCCGTCAGTCCTGTTTCTTGTCATCGCAACTCCTCTCAAACCACACAACAGAATTTCACGAAACCTTTTTAGATAATAAGGACATACTATGTAGTTGTGCATATCGACAGGAAATTGCCATTCAATTTTTTTCTAGGAGTTACGCCCCTTTGAACTTATTTACTTTAATGTACTACTGCAACAGTTTGTCATCGCAACTCCTCTCAAATCACACAACAGAATTTCATGAAACCTTTTCAGATAATAAGGACATACTACGTAGATGTGCATATCGACAGGAAATTGCGATTCAATTTTTTTTCTAGGAGTTACGCCCCTTTGAACTTATTTACTTTAATGTACTACTGCAACAGTTTGTCATCGCAACTCCTCTCAAGCCACACAACAGAATTTCATGAAACCTTTTCAGATAATAAGGACATACTACGTAGATGTGCATATCGACAGGAAATTGCGATTCAATATTTTTTCCAGGAGTTACGCCCCTTTGAACTTATTTGCCTCACTATCTATTACTGTTGACTCCTCTCGCTTGGAATTTAAATTTCCCAACATGCTGCCATTCAAATTAGGATAAATATGTGAAGGTATTCATTGATTGTGTTCATTTTACTTGTGAAGTGAGATTTTGTTTCTCCAGTGACAATATGAAGACGTGGGGTATGTGAGCGTGCTCACAAAGGTTCTTTAATTTATCATGTACATTAACCGTGTGTCCAGTTAATTTATCATGTACATTAACTCTGTGTCCAGTTAGTTTATCATATACATTAACTCTGTGTCCAGTTAGTTTATCATGTACATTAACGTGTGTCCAGTTAGTTTATCATATACATTAACTCTGTGATGAGTTAGTTAATCGTGTACAGTAACCTTGTGTCCAGTTATTTTATCATGTACATTAACTCTGTGTCCAGTTAGTACATTAATCCTATGTCTGAATTTTGCTGTGGAGTACTTGCGGTCGTATATTGGTATGACGTTAGCATCGTCGTCGTCGTCGTCGTCGTCCGAAGACATTTGGTTTTCGCACTATAACTTTAGTACAAGTTAATAGAAATCTATGAAATTTAAACACAAGGTTTATAACCACAAAAGGAAGGTTGGGATTGATTTTGGGAGTTTTGGTCCCAACAGTTTAAGAATTAGGGGCCAAAAAAGGGCCCTATAAGCATTTTTCTTGGTTTTCACACAATAACTAGTATAAGTAAACAGAAATCTATGAAATTTTAACACAAGGTTTATGACCACAAAAGGAAGGTTGGGATTGTTTTTGGGAGTTTTGGTCCCAACGGTTTAGGAATTAGGGGCTAAAAAAGGGCCCAAATAAGCATTTTTCTTGGTTTTTGCACAATAACTTTAGTATAAGTAAATAGAAATCTATGAAATTTAAACACAAGGTTTATGACCACAAAAGGAAGGTTGGGATTGATTTTGGGTGTTTTGGTCCCAACAGTTTAGGAATTAGGGGCCAAAAGGGTCCAAAATTAAACTTTGTTTGATTTCATCGAAAATTGAACACTGGGGTTCTTTGATATGCTGAATCTAACCGTGCTTTTAGATTCTTAATTTTTGGTCCCGTTTTCAAATTGGTCTACATTAAGGTCAAAAGGGTCTAAAATTAAACTTAGTTTGATTTTAACAAAAATTGAATTCTTGTGGTTCTTTGATATGCTGAATCTAAACATATACTTAGTTTTTTTATTATGGGCCCAGTTTTCAAGTTGGTCCAAATCGGGGTCCAAAATTAAACTTTGTTTGATTTCATTGAAAATTGAACTATTGGGGTTCTTTGATATGCCGAATCTAAACATGTATTTAGTTTTTTTTATTATGGGCCCAGTTTTCAATTTGGTCCAAATCGGGGTCCAAAATTAAAGCTAAAAAAGGGGTAAATTATTTTTTTTTTTTTGGGGGGGGGGGGGGGGCAATTCTCAACAGCATATTGTATTGCACAAGAAGCAAAAAATTGAATATAAATTCAAATCATATGACCAATTCTAAGTTCTTTGGTTTCAGTTATTCTGTGTCAGAAACCTATTATGTGTCAAATATTTCAAGAAATTTTCAATTGCGTAGTATTGCGCAATAGCAAGAAATCTTCAATTGCACAGTATTGCACAATAGCAAGAAATTGATATGTGTGGTCTGTTATCAAAACTTTATTATTAACAAATTCCATTGGAAATTTGCCAATAACTTTAGTTTATTGAACTTCATTGGAAATTTGCCAATATAAAATGTGCTGATGAAGCTTTTTTGTTTATCTAATCTAAACTGCTTTTAAATTATGTATATTTAAAATTTGCCATCCATGACTATGATGTCATTTTCTATTTTAATACGTTATGGTGTATTTAAATGGGCTGTTATGGTTGCAAAGTATAATTAAATGGGGGGGGGGGGGGTTGAAAACCAAATTTAGGGGGGTAAATGAGAAATTGGGGAGGGGGCAATTTTTTTCTCATTTCATATTTCATAAATTAAAAAGAAAATTTCAAATTTTTTTTAGCAAAAAAAGGGGGGGTTACAATAAATTTTATTTTTTTTTGTTTTTTTCTTTTTGGAAGGGGGGGGGGGGGCAATTCTCAACAGCATATTGTATTGCACAAGAAGCAAAAAATTGAATATAAATTCAAACCATTGACCAATTCTATGTTCTTTGGTTTCAGTTATTCTGTGTCAGAAACCTATTATGTGTCAAATATTTCAAGAAATTTTCAATTGCGTAGTATTGTGCAATAGCAAGAAATCTTCAATTGCACAGTATTGCACAAAAGCAAGAAATTGATATGTGTGGCCTGTTATCAAAACTTTATTATTAACAAATTCCATTGGAAATTTGCCAATAACTTTAGTTTATTGAACTTCATTGGAAATTTGCCAATATAAAATGTGCTGATGAAGCTTTTTTGTTTATCTAATCTAAACTGCTTTTAAATTATGTATATTTAAAATTTGCCATCCATGACTATGATGTCATTTTCTATTTTAATACGTTATGGTGTATTTAAATGGGCTGTTATGGTTGCAAAGTATAATTAAATGGGGGGGGGGGGGAGGGGTTGAAAACCAAATTTAGGGGGGTAAATGAGAAATTTAGGAGGGGGCAATTTTTTTCTCATTTCATATTTCATAAATTAAAAAGAAAATTTCAAATTTTTTTTAGCAAAAAAAGGGGGGGTTACAATAAATTTTATTTTTTTTTGTTTTTTTCTTTTTGGAAGAGGGGGGGGGGGGGTCAATGTGCAACTTCATAGTGTATTGCACAAAAGCTAAAAAAAGGGGTAAATTATTATTTTTTTTGGGGGGGGCAATTCTCAACAGCATTGTTGCAACGCTTATTGAAATAAAAACGCTTATTGAAATAAATATTTCAATAACCGGTGACTTTCAACGCTTATTGAAATATTTATTTCATTAAGCGTTGAATTGCAACGCTTATTGAAATATTGTTTCATTAAACGGCGCAATTGCAACCATTAATGAAATAATTATTTCATTAAGCGTTGGCTTCGCTGTTTCTCGGAAAACTGGACGTACATTTCCAACGCTTATTGAAATAACTTTAGTTACTGTTGGTTGGCTGGAGCATACAATGTAGTGGGGTTTAACTCCACTTTCGATATTTTTCAACTATTTCGTGAATACCAATTTTATTAGTTTTGGAAGCCTGACTAATGAACTGCCAATCTGATAAATTAGAAATAAAAGCTATGAATTGTGTGCACACCTTTTGCAAATACATAAAGCCGGGAATTAACTCTCACCTTACATATGATAAGCTACATAGTGTACCAGATCAACTATATAATTCAATCGACCTGTTTTAAATAGTTAGTCTTCATCTTAAATAAAGTAAAGAACAGTGCTACAACCAGTTTAGTAAGAAAAATTATTGTCTGAGACAAGAGACCTGTAGTTGAGAGTTTCGCGAACTTATTTGCAATCTTGGGTAGCGGCATTGTTCCAGACAAGGGACCTGCAATTGACAGCAGCGCGAACTTATTTGCAACCTTGAGTAGCGTCGTTCTAAAGCCAGACAATAAGTAGGCCTGGTTTTCTGCATATTGATATCTTTTAAAATATCAGCCGCGAGCCGTAATGTGAAGCATTTTGAGCGAGTGAGCGAAGCGAACGAGCAAAAATAATTCATATTACGTCGAGCGGTGATATTTTACAATATCTATGCGCAGAAAAAGCTAGATAATATATTTATCACGTTTGAAACTACGTTTTCGTCGATTTTTATTCGGCGGTAGACCTGATAACTAAACCGGAAGGTTGCATCAAAGTTATCAACGTTGGGTCAAAACATTCTGATGTCGGCGATAAGTTCGGGGCATCTCATATCAACGTCGAGTCAAATGTCTTTAACGTCATAGATGATCTGTGCTGCCCATAATTTAAGTCTTAGTGTACTGCTGAGCACGTAGATATAGACATAGAAATACGCGATAAACAATTTATATAGTAACTTGATGTAAATTATTATTGCCCTTTGATTGAAGACAATTTTGTTTCTTTTTATGACATAAGTACATTTAATCGCAAATATGTGTATCTTTTTATATCCTTATGCGAAAATGTTTTATTACATGAGATAGATTATCGGTCGAGCTGTCAGTACCCCAAAGTTAACCTGGGAGTATATCCGAATGCACCCAAACATTCCCGGCCATTTAATTTTGTGATATCAACTTCAACATACAGAAATGGAACAGGCTATGGCTCCTAAATGCAATAACAAACTGATATGAGTTTAAGTAAAATCAATTCAGGAATTTCAGAGGAGCTGCGAAATGCAGATATTACGGTCGAAGGAACAAACGCACTGATAAAAAATCGCAAATCGGCGGGTGAAATCAGGAAGAGTAAGTATGTCCTACCTTACTTTCGACAGAAACCCTTCATATTGTTCCCTGTGTGATGTCACGTTCCATATATTCAACAACAAAAAATAGCACATGAAGGATGTGCAAGACAAACATTCTGCTAATCGTTAAATCAATTAATCAATAAATTGTTTTTGCCTTTGTATAAGAGGGAGGCTGAAATCGACGCCTGGACAATGTAGTTGGTGTCATCTGCCCAGTACGCTTCACTGTAGTCGTCATTTCTGCTTTCTAATGATTACATCTCGAGTGGTCGTGGATACGACTCTCGGTCGGATAAGACCATAGACCTAATTGGTAGTTGTTGCATATCCGCTAATCACAAAGCATTAGGGAGATATATCAATGACCCGAATAATCAGAAGAATGTGTCCGAGTCGGGTGACTGGATTAATTGCGAACAGTTACTTCAGGTATGTTAGCACTATAACACTAAAAACTCCAAAGTCATGTTGTTTTCAGCGCTGGTGAGTGAAATGGTCATTTCATAAAAATGTAGAACTTAAAAGGAGATATTAGGTAATATCTTGTAATCTTAAAAAAATATTCTCAAATTATTTCATTAAGCGTTATGACATACAGATGCAACGCTTAATGAAATAAATTTGTGATACTTCATTAAGCGTTGCATTTCAACGCTTAATGAAATAAATATTTCAATAAGCGTTGAAAGTCACCGGTTATTGAAATATTTATTTCATTAAGCGTTTTTATTTCAATAATCGTTGCAACACAGCATATTGTATTGCACAAGAAGCAAAAAATTGAATATAAATTCAAATCATATGACCAATTCTAAGTTCTTTGATTTCAGTTATTCTGTGTCAGAAACCTATTATGTGTCAAATATTTCAAGAAATTTTCAATTGCACAGTATTGCGCAATAGCAAGAAATCTTCAATTGCACAGTATTGCACAATAGCAAGAAATTGATATGTGTGCCCAATTTTAAATTTTAAATTGGTTATTTCTGATTTATATATAAAAACAAATAATACTGATATGGTTTGAATAGGTAAAGTAAAAATTTTTAAGTTCTTAGACAACATTCATTCTGTGTCAGAAACCTATGCTTTGTCAAATATTTATTCACAATCCAAATTCAGTTTTGTATCGAGCTTGAATGTTGTGTTCATAATTGCCCCAACTATTCAGGGTTCGACATCTGCGGTCGTATCTAGCTGCGCCCAGCGGAGCATTTTATTTATATTTCATTAGGCTTCTTGTGGTTTTCAACTGTTTTTCAAGTGTAGCTGAGAATTCAGTTGTTCAACCAAATGTAGATTTTTTACATTAACATGTTGTTGACATTTTTAAAATGCATTCTTTTCATTGAAAAGCAAAATATGATCTGTCTATAAAAATATTGCCTTCAAATACTATATTTTTTTGCTCACATGGCCTATATGGCTTTGGGAGCTATTACCATCACTTGGCATCTGTTGTTGTCCAGATTGAACTTTCCTTTAAAGATCTTGTCCTCTGAAATTACTTGGCCAATCGCAACCAAACTTTGTTGGAGAGGTCCTTGTCCTTCCAAATTTATATCCCGCATCCCCACCGACATGGCTGGTGTTACTGAATAAAGAAATAGGGGAAGATGAATTTTGAAAATCTTCTATGAAACCAGATTTGCAGCAATGGTCCTTAGGAGGTGCTTTTTCGGAATTGTGTCAAGCAATATGGCCATCACATCCGAACTTGGTTTAACAAAGGACCCTCTGGGAAATTAATTTAAAAATCTTCTTTAATTTTTGAAACTACTTGGTCAGTTGGAACTAGACTTGGCAGAAATTTTAGATGGCCCTCTTTCAGAATTATGTTCTATGACCTGGTCTGTGAACCAAGATGGCTGCCACAACCGAACTTAGTTTAAGGTAGGACCATATGGGAAAATTCATTTAAAATTCTTTTTGTCTGAAACCACTGGGGCAAATAGAACCATAATTGGCAGCAATGGTCTATAGATGGCTGTCTTTCAGAATTGTGTCTGTTGACTCTGGCTGTCAACCAAGATGGCTGCCACAGCCAAATTTAGTTTAACATAGGACTGTATGGGGAAAATTCAATAAAAAATCTTGTCTGAAACAACTTGACCAATTTGAACCAGACTTGACAACAATGGTCCTTAGATGGTTCTCTTTCAGAATTGTGTCCTATGACCCTGACAGTCAATCAAGATGGCCTGTAACCACAGCCAAACTTAATTTAACATAGGACCCTATGGAGAAACCAGCCAAATTGACTGCTGCACTTAAATTTTTAGTCCTGCTCAAAGTGGACAAGTTAAATCCAGGTGAGCAATACAGAGAGCCTCTAGTTAATGTAGAAAATCTGTATTTATGTACATACTAAACTTTAAAGATTTTTATTTTCAGAGATTAACCCAGTCAAATCCTCAACAAAGAGATTCAGCAATGTCAAATTACAGAGATAATGATTTACTAGGATGTTCTGTTGCAGGTCCATACAGGGTAATTAACTCTCCTGTCTGTTTTTGAACTGTCTCTCGTGGTAGGAGTTTGTTGTAGCTCCATACAGGATAATTAACTCTGCTTTCTATTTTTAGCTCACCTGACTTATAGGCCATGTGAGCTTATTTCATAACTTTGTGACGGTCATCCACCGTCTATTGTCGATAAACTTTTCACATTTTAATCTTCTCCTCTGAAACTTCTTGGTGGATTGTAACTAAACTTTATAGGAATGATGTATGGAAGGACCTCTACAAATGATCCACCATTCGTTCCGGTTGGGTGAACAATATGGCTGCCAGAGGCCAACTTTGATTTTTATTGGCCAATTTTCAAAAATCTTCTCCTCTGAAACTGCATTATTAAGTGTTTTGAAACTTTTCAGGATTGATAAAAACAATGTCCTCTACAAACGATCGGTTGAGATTCATATACTCAATGGATGGCTGCGGCTGTTCAAAATTTCCATTGAATCCAAATGGGAAAAGCAGAGCTCCAGATAAGCTGCGTATTTGCGTAATTATGCAAATAAAAGTTGATAAAACGCAATAAAAATTATGGTTAAGCATTTGATGACCCATTATATTTGACCAATTACACAAATATACAGCAGTTTCATAAATTTAATTTCTTTTACTTTAATTGGCGTTAAAAAAAGGCATTTTAAAAAAATCATCGAAAGTAAACAATTAAGACTTTCGGAATCTCTCGGGGCTGACCTTGTCTACCAAGGTTCAAACCATGTGCTCCGTTTTATGGAGAAATTCAATTTTAAATATGATTGGATCTGGTTCCCCACTAACCAAATTTTTGTCTCGTTATAAATGTCACATGATATGTATCAGTTTAAAATTTTCGTACCAAAATGGCAAAATGCCTCAGATTCTTGGCTGTGACCTATGTTTTCCACTTCAATATGGTTTGATCTAATTCCCACCAACAAAAATTGTCTAATCATGATTTCACGTCAAAATAAATACTAAATTCCAAATTCCCTAAAAGCATCCTGGATCCTGGACCACTAACATATTAAATCCCGAATTCCTAAGTTTACAACCACCCAATCCCGACGTCCTGAAAACAGTCCTATCGCCTCTCATTATTCTCAATTAATAAAAAGCCCCACATGAACTTTTTTGCAGAAAAATGTGAGCTCTGTAATCGATATATTACCAACATGTATTTTTAATGATGCCAATTTTTCCCTCTATATCTTTCTAATTTTAATGGCATGTTCAGGGAAAGTAGAAGAATATAAATTGAAATGAAATAATAAGCAGACATCAGGCATGTAAAAATTTTAAATGCCAGGGATTTCGATCACATGCAAGATTATTTTTTTTTATTTAGTCTACAAAGAAAGTTACAAACAGTTTTAGCCTACACTTTAAAATTCAGTTTCTGCCAGCAGATAGTCAGAATAATTATTCCTCCAAGTAGGTTATTTATAATTTTTATGCAACGTCTCTGATTGTCTAAAAGAAGTCCAAATGATAAATAGCCTCAGGATTATCTGGACTAGCTAGCAGAATATGTCTTTTCTTGGTTGGTTAGTTGTTTGTGCCTGCAGCATCACCAGCATGTACATGTACTAACCATGCAGCTCTGTCAGCTGTATGTATCCCTTTATGTTGGCTATCCCGGCCCCTAATTTACCTGTTTACTGAGGAATATGTTGGTGTCATTATTCATGTCATTATCAAATATCTATTTTCAATGATTTTGTTGTGTATTAAAAACATTTATCACATCAGCTCTCCCATTAGTACGTAGAATTAATTTAAAGCCGTCTAAATCACACAATAGATATCTGCTTGAGAGGGTAAAAAAAAAGCACATGAAAAATTTATCAGAGGAGTGAACCTGAAATCACAAAATGGAAAAAGCTTTCACCCATTTCATTCAAAAAGACAGGAGTAAAATAACCCAATTCATGAAATATTATCTGGAGCTCTGGAAAAGACTTTTTTGTCATTTGCACAAGAACTAATGTGCAGATTGTAACCAATGTTGGCAGGAATAATGTATGGAAGGAACTCTATTAAGGTACCCGGACCATAAATGACCACATGATTATTCCTAAGTTCCCGGATGTTCTATACAACGCAATTGAAATGACCTCGGTAATTATCGGCAAACTTCGGAAATGCCTATATAACTAACTTATTTTTACAGACTCTGCATATAAGCAACAAAGTGTGTTTCAACTTGAGAAAAATATATGTACAAAATTCCAGCTTTAAATTTTTTGGTTCAGCCCTTCACAGTCAAAAAGAGATACAATTTTCGATCATGATCTGTTATGCAGGGAACGTGCTGGGCTTCGCCAATGTCGCCAAATGCAATTTTTTATTCAATCTGGCAAAATAATTTTATAGATGTGATATTTCTGGCGTCAGAATTTTTCAATCTTTTTCACTTATGCGAAAATTTTTTTAAATGGTCACTAAGAAACATCATTTTTAAGTGTTATATAATAGCCTCAGGTATGATAATTGAACAGTTTATATCAGGCCAATAAACACAGCAGGTGTTTCAACAGTAAACAAACAAAATCTCACATGCTGAGATAGTTTACACTTGACTGCTCAATGGATTGACCACTCTAAGGACAATTCAATTTATACACTAAGATAGTATTTATATTATCAGAATTTTTATTAGGTAATTTTATTAGTCATGAAATTAAAATGCATGCTTTTTTACACCCCTTAAAAGGTGTTTAAAAGCATTATATCATAAAATTTCCAATCTGCAAAGACTAAGATGTCACTTCCGGTTTAACATCGGAACAATCAATGTTTTATTAGGCTTGCTATCAAAATAAAGTTTCAGATGAAAGTTAACTGTCATTAAAACTATTTCATCAAAAATACTTTCAGGCCCTGTTCTTTCAAATAGTAATGAATAAAAGAACAAATCACATATGGTAGAATGCTTCCAAAATGGGGAGGGTGACTCGGCGAACAAATTTTGAAATTGGCAATAAAAATGATGCCTTGGTGTTTTTTTTTTTGGGGACAAGTTTTTGAATGCCAGCGCGACCCATGATTATGGTCCAGATACCTTAAAGTTCCGCCTCTAGTTCTGGGTGGATGAACAACATGGCTGCCAGGGGCCATCTTTGATTTTGATGGGTGAATTTTCAAAAATCTCCTCTGAAACTACATTATGAAATATTTTCTAAATTTGGTGGATTGATGACAGCAATACCCTCTCAATTTCGGTTGAGATTCATCTACTCAATGGATGGCTGCAGCTGTTGAAAATTTCCATTGAATCCATATGAGAAAGGACCTTTTTGTCATTTGCTCAGAAACTAATTGGCAGATTGTAACCAATGTTGGCAGGAATGATGTATGGAAGGACCTCTACAAACCTTTGATTCCGGTTGGATGAACAACATGGCTTCCAGAGGCCGTCTTTGATTTGACTATATTGTGAAATGTTTTGAAATTTTGCAGGATTGATTACAACAATACACTGTACAAAAAATCCACTTTTGGTTGAGATTCATTTGATCAACTGACAGTTGTGGCATTCAAAGTTCCCATGGAAATCATATGAGAAAGGACTTTTTTGTTATTATCTCAGGAACTAATGGGCTTTCTCTGTGCATTAAGCTTAATGCAGAGGTGTGCATATTTCATATTTAGAAAATTTTAATTTTTTTTGGTAAAAATCACCATTTTTGAAAAAAAAAAGGGGAGGGGTCAAAACTTCTATCCTCAACTACTCCATAACTGCTCACAGCAGTTTGATGAAACTTTCTAGTTCCAGGCTGATCATGTATTTATTGTGTACCCCTTATAAACATAGTTTTAGGATTTTTAGGAATCACTCTGTCCTTTTGTCTGCATCTGATTCACATATTCAAGGAACTTTGGTGTTTTTTCCAACAGCTCGTGAGGGGACTTTGCATTGCTCAGCAATACTCTCAGAATGCTTGTTGAATTGTCTCTCCAGTTAGAATGCTTGGATTTAGCATGTTTAAGCCATACTCCTGTTAGGATGTTCTGTTGCAGGTCCATTCAAGTTAATTGACATGCCTTTATGCTTTTTAATTGTCTCTCCTGTTAGGATGTTCTGTTGTAGCTCCATACAGGATAATTAACTCTCCTTTCTGTTTTTATACCCCCGCAAACATAGTTTTTTTTTGTTTTTTGTTTTTTTTTTGGGGGGGGGGGGGGGTATATAGGAATCAGCCTGTCCGTCTTAACATAAGACCATATGGGAAGTTCATTTGAAAATCTTGTCTGAAACTCCTGAGCCAATAGGAACCAAAGTAAGCAGCAATGGTTCTTAGATGGTCCCCTTTCTGAATTGTGTCTGATGACCCGAAATTTCAACAAAGTTGTCCTCCATAACTGAACTTAATTTAACATAGAACACTATTGGAAAATTCCTTAAATAATCTCCTTGTCTGAAACCACTGAGCCAATTGAAACCAGAGTTGGCACTAATGGTCCTACTTCAGAATTATGATGACCTGGACGATCAACCAATTTGACTGACACAGCCCAACTTAGTTTAACATAGGAGCCGATGGGATATTCATTTTAAAATCTTCTTGTCAGAAACAACTGAGCCAATTATAAGAAGACTTGGCAGCAATGGTCCTTAGGGGTCCTCTGTCATAAATGGGTAAATGTGTCAGATGAACCGGACTGTCAACCAAGATGACCGCCACAGCAGAACATAGTTTTTTTCAATTAACATAGGACCCTATAGGAAAATTCATTAAAACTTCTTGTCTGAAACTACTAATCCAATTGGAATCAATGAGGCAGAAATGGTCCTTAGGTGGTTCTCTTTCAGAATTATGTCCGATGACCTGGAACGTATACAAAGATGGCCACCACTTGAACTTTGGACCATATGGGAAAATTCATAAAAAAATTATTCTTGTCTGAATTCACGAGCCAAGTTTAAAATAGGACCCTATGAGAAAATTCATTAAAATATATTCTTGTCTGAAACTACTGAAACAATTGGAACCAGACTTGGGGCCAATGGTCCTTAGATGGTCCTCTTTCAGAATTATGTCCAATGACCTTGACTGTCAACCCAGATGGCCACAACTGCTGAACTTTGGACCATATGGGAAAATTCATAAAAAATTATTCTTGTCTGAATTCATGAGCCAGACTTGGCAGATGGTACTCTTTCAGAATTTTGTCAGATGACCCAGACTGTCAACCAAAATGGCTGCCACAGCGGAACTTAGTTTAACATAGGACCCTGCGGGAAAATTCATTTAAAAATCTTAGCTGAGACCACTTGGCAAATTGGGACGAGATCTTGATAACCTTGAATGTCAACTAAGAAGGCTACCACACCTGAACTTTGTTTAACATTGTACCTATGGTAAAACCAGCAAATTCAACTGCTACACTTAAATTTTCAGTCCTACTGAAGGTTGACAAGTTAAATCCAGGTGAGCAATAAAGGCTCTTGAGAGCCTTTAGTTGGGTATCTTGAATATTATTACATTTGGGGGAAAAACTGTAACTGCAAAAATGTTCAGCAAAGTAATATCTACAAATAAGTCAACAGGACCAAAATTGTCAATTGACCCCTTATAGGGGTTGTTGCCCTAGAAAGACAATATTTCAACATTTTTTTTATTTTAAAAAAAAAACTATAATAGATAGAATCTTTAAATGGCAAAACTGTTTGTCAGGGTAAGATCTACAATTAAGTCAACATGATTGAAATCGTCAATTGATCCCTTATAGGGGTTATTGCCATTGAAGGACTATTTTTTTTTAGCTCACTTGTAAAAAATCTTTTCCTCTTTAACTACTGAACTAACTTAAACCAAAGCAACATTCTTTAAGGAGGGTACCTTTTATTTTGTGTAATCAACTCCTCCTACAGTTTTCAATCCAATGCCTTCAAAATTGGTAGAGTGTTTGTATATATAATGGACATGTGCACCTCCTATTATGGATACATTTGGAACATTTTTGCAAAATTTCCTTAATGTTTTAAGCAACATTTTTTAAAGAGGGTACCTATGTTTTGTAATCAACTCATCCTACAGTTTTCAATCCAGAGTCTTTAAACTTTGTAGAATGTTTGTATATATATTGGACATATGCACCTCATATTATGGATACATTAGGAACACTTTTGCAGAATTCCCAGTTTCTGTAACATT
This sequence comes from Mytilisepta virgata, assembly GCA_028015205.1. NCBI lineage: Eukaryota > Metazoa > Mollusca > Bivalvia > Mytilida > Mytilidae > Mytilisepta > Mytilisepta virgata. Next base: position 42,388,806 of record CM051511.1, read on the forward strand.
GCATACATGTATTCTTATAGTCTTCATTTCATCAATTAAAATAACATTTCCACTCCTTAGTCATTGTTAAGTAATGTAACCTGGGAATTTGATTCTTTGACCCATTTTTGTGATATTAATTACGAAAATTTAGATGTGGAAATCACGCTTACAATCAGTACCATTTATATTATTATTTTAGCACTGATGCGGAACGTTGAAGCCAAAAATTCACCCAAAAGTTAATGCCCCATGCAAATATCACATAATTGTCCAGGCCAATTTAAAATATCTCTTAAATTTTATTTCCTCTCCAAAAATATTAGTTCAACTTTGTTAACCTGAAAAAAGAAGCCAATTTGGACAAAAAACCTTAAAATAGAAATATAATACACCCTCTACCATTCACTACTGTAACAGTATCTGCAATATAATACACCCTCTACCATTCACTACTGTAATTTGATCTGCAAAAAAGTCCAACCAAAAAAAAAGAATGCCATTCTGTAGACAAGAATAAGTGGAGAAAATTGTGTAGTTTCTAAATCATATTTTTTTGTGGAATCAATTATTCTTTGTAATTGTTCATTTGTCTGAGAATAGGCCTGAATATGGACACAGGACCAATGTTTACTTCAAATTTAAAACACAAAATAAACACGGTTCTGGTAAAAAAAAATAAATTGTATTTATATAATGCCTGCCCATTTTAAAATAAGCATAGAGCTTAGCATCATTTCTGTAATCAAAGTGAACCCTATAAGGCATCATCTATGGGCAGCCATTTTCATATCGTCAGTTGGAAACTTTTTCAACAATCTTCTCCTCTGAAACCACTGAACCAATTACAGCCATACATAGTCTAAATAATTCTTAGGGTATTTAGAATAAAGTTTGTGTTTTATTTTCTTGCCTGAATAGAAACGTGGCCGCCATGGCTAAAAATAGAACATAGGGGAAAAACTACAGTTTTTGGCTTATCTAAAAAATTAGAGCATCTAGAGCAAAATTATTTGGGGTAAAAATGTTCATCAGGTCAAGATCTACAAGCCATGAAAATTGTAGACGAATCGGTCAACCCTTTGTTTGGTTATTGCCCCTGCACTGTTAATTTCAAAGAAATTTTGCAGTTTCAGGTTTTTATCTTGAATATTATTATAGATAAAAACAAACTGTAAACATAAAAAACGTTCAACATAGTAAGATCTACAAATAAGTCAACATGTCCAAAATTGTAAATTGACCCCTCACAAGAGTTTTTGCCCTTTAAAAACAATTTTTTACATTTTTTTCGTCATCTTTGTAAATTTTCAAAAATCTTCTAGGGTATCTAGTATAAACTTTGTGTTTTATTTTCATGTCTATCAAGAAACATGGCTGCCATGCCTAAAAATAGAAAATAGGTAAAAAATGCACTTATTGGCTCATATCTTAAAAACTAAAGCAGTTAGAGCAAAACTGACAAGAAGTAAAAATGTTTATTAGGCTAAAATCTACCTGTCACAAACTTTTCAATCGAATCGGTTATCCTTTTTATGGTTATTGCCCCTGAATTGTTAATTTTAAGGAAATTTTGCAGTTTTAAGTTATTAACGTTAATTGAAAATGATGTAATTCACCAACTGAAAGCATATCGGCACATTGATTTTCAATGCTTACCTGCATGAATAAGTTCAACATCTTTAGCAAGTTAAAAAGTCAGAAGCATAACAGATCCGACCATACTTTCAAACAGAAAACGTTGTTAGGAAGCCACATTAATCTGCTTGGGGAATTAATCAGAGAAGACATCTTTCTCAACCCCTGCTGAGCTTAACTTTTATTAGAATGTAAATATTTCCCATTCAAATAAACATCGTGACTAGGTATACCAAAGAATCCACTATTTCAAATTCAGATTACATAAAACAATCTACTCGTTCATGCCCAAGTAGAATTAATTTGCCAGATTTCCGGATTTGATCATTTTTGTCTATATATTCCTATATAAAATATTGGATTCTTCCCAATTTCCTGTTTTTGGCACCTACTGTACGTTCACCAATGCTCATTTGTTTGCTGGAAGGAGTTAATGAATGATAACAATTATTTAAATCAGTATATTAGATATGTTTTTCCTGTTTTCTCATTGGTTAGTTTGGTCACAGGATTACCTGGATTATTGAACTCCTGTAAAAGCATATCACTAAAATTAGATAAAGATTAGTTCATAAAATTTCTCAGTATTGTCAAAATGTTGATTTTTATTATTTTATGGAAGGTTGAGAACTATCACAATGCACTTTTTACATATTTTGGTGTGAAACTGCTGAGGAAGGTTTCTTGATTGAAAACAAACAGTGCATATGTAATATAACAATTAAAGACTTATAATTTGGTCAATACATTATATATGGACCTGGTAGAAGGATATCAACATCGGATTAAAGTCCTCGGTCGATATTATTCTCCCAGGTTCATAATGTATTGACCTCATTAAAAGTCCATAATTGATAAATATACAAAATTAAAGAATTAAGATATTTTATTTACGTTTTATTTTAGTAAATCCAGAAGAATTTTAGACAGTAAAGATGATGAAAATAAAATTTCACATTTTATTATTTATAGGAAACAGTACTAGCCTTGTTAACCTCCAGTGATGAATTGGTTAAGGAAGGGGCAGCCAGGCTGTTTAATGCATTTGCTTCTCTATGTGCTGGTAATTTATCATAGAAAGACGTAAAACACTTAGATAATTTATCTTAGAAAGAAGTGAAACAGTTAGATAATTTATATTAGAAAGAAGTGGAACAGTTAGATAATTTATATTAGAAAGAAGTGGACAGTTAGATAATTTATATTAGAAAGAAGTGGAACAGTTTGATAATTTGTGAAAAAATAATCTATTTCATAAAACTTGAACTCACTTAATCAATAAAAACTGTTCCCAAACAAAAACATTATTTTCAACTTAACACGGAGAAATGAGAGGTAATTTTGGAAACCAGTAGGTTCATTTTACTAACAAAAACCCAGTTTGGTCAGCTTTTAGTATTCGATTCAGAATCACGATGAATTTCAATATGCATGAACCACCTCGGTGGTCTTGTGGTATTGTGCTCGCCTCGAGTGCGGGTTCGATCCCCGGCCGGGTCAAACCAAAGACATTTAAATTGGTATTTGCTGCTTCTCTGCCAAGCACACGGCATCTAGGAGTAGGAGCAAAGATTACGGCTCAGAGTCAGTATAATGTGTCCAAGTGGTTTGATATGTCTCCCTGCGAACAGTTACCTCATGAGCTAGCACACAAAAAATCCGGCTCAGCATTTTCGGTCCTGAAAAATGACGACATACTGAACATTGTCCGATTTCAACGAAAATTGATAATTAGGCTAATTTTGGGGTGACAAACAAGACGCAATCATCAAAATACAAAAATTTTCGAAATAACTGCTGTGGGCGACATCTGCTATTGCAATTCTTTTTATTTTTATGTCACCCTCAGACTAGTCGGGACGACATATTGTATTGTTCGGTTTCTTTGCTTTTTTTTTTAATTCTTCCACCTAATTTTGTCTGGACGAATTCTCAGAGATGGCTGGAACAATGTTTATGAAACTTCATGTGCATGTAAAATTAAAAATTTTCGAAATGGCCACCGTTGCCATGGGAATGGAAAAAGTGTGAAAATTTTTGGAATACATAAATTTATTTTTCTCAGTATCTGCCCAGCCAATATTTTTGAAACTTTGAAGGATTACTCCTTGCATCAAGTCAAACTGATTTCTGCAAAAAATTTGGAATCGGTTGGACAAACTTTTTCTTTGTTCCCATGGAAACAAAAAAGGGTGGATTTTTGTTAAAATTTGATTTTTTGCTCCAAAGGTATTTCAAACTGCATAAAATGGATGTGTGTCTCCCCAACTTTTGGGGTTTCAAAATTTCCAAAATGGCTGTTGTTGTCATGGAAAGAAAAAAGGTAAAATTCTCAAAATTCAAAATTTTACACCAAAATTATTTAAAACGTTACAGTAAGGACCTTGAACATGTGCACAAGTTTCTCTACAAGTTTTAGGGCAAACATTGAAATAGCTGCCAGGGGCGACATCTGCTATTGCTCGCAATGGCAATTCTAGTTATTGTTTCCTTTCTTTGCTCTTTTTTCTTTTATTCTTCCACCAAATATTGTCTGGACAAGAATGCAAATGTTTGTATCTCAGTATCTGCCCAGCCAATCTTTTTGAAATCTTGAAGGATTATACCTTGCTTCAAGTCAAACTGATTTCTGCAAAATAATTGTAATTGGTTGGACAAACATTTTCACTACATATATTGCCATGGAAACAAAAAAGAGGGGATTTTTGTTAAAATTTGATTTTTTGCTCCAAAAGTATTAACAAGGAGGCTGGTCGCTCCTTCTCACAGGGTCACAGTTTTTTGTGTAAAACCGTTATAAAAACGCTGCAGTCAGTTGATGACGCAGAAGGCATAAACTTAGCTCTGGCACTGAACTAATACCAAACTCAGTCGTGTTAAATAATTTAATAATCCAGCATGTAATAACTATTTTAACAATAGATGGGTAATGTCAGCATAACATATCCAAAAATGAAATACCATATTTATACCCTAAGTCAAACAATGCTCAAATTGAGTTGACACTTGAAATGACATGATAAAACATACAAACTTAATTAACATAATCGATATAAATTGAATTAATATAATTACAGGCAACATGTGTCACTAATTAATAGCACTGAGATGAAACAATTAAAGACCCTACATGAGGAGCAGATAATTAACTAAAATGTATTTCATCTTTAGAAAATTTTAAATTTTTTTGTAAAAAATGACATTTTTGCAAAAAAAAGGGGGGGGGGGCAACACTTCTATTCTCAACTGCTCCATAACCGCTCAAAGGAATTTGATTGAACTTTCTCTGTGCACTACCTTTAATGCACAGGTTTGAATAGTTATTTCATTTTTAGAAAAAGTTAATTTTTTTTGTAAAAATTGACATTTTTTGAACAGAAAAAGGGGGGGGGGGTCAAAACTGCTATCCTCAACTACCCCATAACCTCTCAAAGGAATTTGATGAAACCTTAATGCACAGATGTGCATATATATTTCATTTTTAGAAAATTTTAATTTTTTTGTTGTAAAAATTGACATTTTTGAAAAAAAAGGGGGGGGGGTCAAAACTTCTATCCTCAACTACTCCATGACCACTCAAAGCAATTTGATGAAACTTTCTCTTTGCATTAACCTTAATGCAAACGTGTGCATATATATTTCATTTTTAGAACATTTTACTATCTTTTGTAAAAATTGACGTCTGCAGGCGACACGTCTTCCTTAGAAGACTCGCACATCTTTTTTAAAAAGAGGTCCAAAAGGGGTGCAGAGGATATGGGACTCAAATGGTGATAAAAATTACTTCAGATTAAAGAAAACATACATTTTAAATAATCATACTTATTGATAAATGAAATGAAAATTATAACAGTAGTCACTCTCTTAAAAACCACCCTATATGCATCATAAAATTGGTCTTATAATGGAGGTGGTCTTACCTAAAAAGTATGTCTGTACAAAGGCATTTGTCGTGTCAGTCGCCCAAGTCTTGCATTACAATCAGCTGTATGAAGAACATATTAACACAGATTGGAATGTTCATATTTTATTAATTTAATAAGTAAGAAAATATTGCATTCATTTGTTTGTATAGATCCATCAATGGTATTTGTATATTGTGGCCTTCGTTTGGGAGAAGTTGGTAACCCACATGTTACAGTTATCAATTTTCTATGTTTGAAATGTTATAATGAAAATCTCTCTGGATTTTCTATAAAATTCTTGGCTTTATTAGCCACAAAATCCACATTTTCTATTAAACGAAATGAAACAATTAATATTTTTGCTGTGGACGACGTTTCCCTTTGTTATATGTACAAACTTGGCACCCTCTTTTATTCAGTATTTTTTTCCGTTTTCATATTATTGTACTTTAAAAATTTATTAATACACATGCAGTCAGGCATACAGATTGGTTCATAAACCTTAATGATAGATAAGGTAAGATAATGTTTATTAGCCAATTAACGGGTCCTCTAAGGGGCAATAAGTAAGGGACATTGTCTATTGTAGTATAAACAATCATTAGTTTTAATCATTAATTAATACATAAATAGATTGTAAAAATGTCACATAGTTTTTATAACTATTAAATTTTATCTTTCTTTGTCATATCATTTTCCCGAAAATTTAACAAATAAAGATTTTATAAATAAAAATTTTATAGACATTGTAATTTCAAAACAATTTATAATTATTCTGTTACAAATATTTTATATTAATTTTCCATGAACAGTCTCTAATCTCATCTCTATACTATATATATCTGTAGGATTCCATGGGAAATTTCATACAAAAATCTTCGTCTAGAGAACCACTGAATGGATTGAAACGAAACATTGCATGAATGTTCCTTATCATGTTCTGACCAAACGTTGTTACTTTAGTGCCGATCTGTCATCCATGATGACCTTCAGCAGAAGACTTATTTTAACGTAGGACTCTGTGAAAAGTACAAACAGACTCCTTCTTAAAAATTACTGAATAGATTGAAACCAAACATGGCATGGATGTTAATCTCAAGGTCCCTTATTAATGAACAAATGGAAATATCAGGTGAGCGATACAGGCTCTTTGGACACTCTGGTTTATTTACTTGCACATGCGATGTTTTGGATGCCACTTTCTGCTACTATCTTAAACTTTAGTTTTGTTTGTTTATTTGTTTATTTGGGTTTAATGCTGTTTTCAGCACATTTGGCTATTTCACGGTGGCCAGTTTTTATTGGTGGATGAAGCCGGAGTACCCAGAGAGAACCACTGACCTTCGGTAGGATAATTGGCAATCCTTGTCAATCAAGTTCGAAGTGGAACACACCCTGCCACAGGTGAGATTCGAACTCACAATCCCACCGTTGACAGGCTAGTGATCATTAGTAGTCATGACGAACTACCTAGACCATTCGGCCACCGAGCCCCCCTTTAGTTTTGTAAACACATACAAAATGTATACAACTGTAAAAAAAATTTTGAATCAATTTAATTATCTATGTTAATTCTTTGTTTTACATGCATACATGCTATTATGAATTCGAAACACTAGAAATTTTGGATGATCTGTTTTCATTAGAATATCTCCCTTGGAGTCGATGTGCCACTACTGGTTGACTCCAGGGGTATCCCCAGCTTAGTTGCTAGTATTTTGATACTAACCCAAAACTGATACTTAGAATATACTGTTACAAAAAATGTAAAATTTGCAAAAAGTAAGGAGTATCTCCTTCGTGCATGGCTATGTCATTAAATGGTTTTGGCATAATCCATTTTGGTAATTTTGGTAATTTTGAATTGTTCTTCAATCTTTTGGATTATTGTTTTGCATGTTTTGGATTCCAACATTTTAGGGCTTGAGCACAACTGATGAGTTGTAAATCACATCTTGTGCATCAAAATTGGCATCAAAGAATTGTATTTCCGATGATTCATAATTAAGAAAGTGACTAAGTGTTACTGTTACTGTAGAATATGTTATGTTACGATAGTTTATCTGTTGTTGCCCTTTTGTTTTACTTATATTGAACTTTATCCTGCGATCAAGCCATTTCCGCTCTAATAACAGGGGTAGAATAAACTTTAGTCTTATTAGGTCAATGACCTAATAAAGTCTACTGGTACTTGTTTACACGAAGAGCGGAGGAGCGAAGTGAATGTACCAGATGACGTCGAGGCGTTTCCCACGTTTTCATGGCAGTTGGCTTTCAACTTCACACGTAGTTTTAAGGCATTTTACGCATATAAACGGGATTGCAGGATAAAGACAATACAAAGTTATTGTCGGAAAATATAAAATTTATTTGTGCTCGCTGCGAAACATGGGAAAAGGGCTCACTAAAGCTCGCCTTTTCTCATGTTTCTAAGCTCGCCCAAATAAATTTTATATTTTCCGACAATGACTATGTATTGTATATTTATTACTTGTTCTGTCTTAACAGGTACATAAATTTTTTTAGTGAACTAATGAATAAGTGAAAATGGTCAGAATGGACCATTTATTATACCCCCTGCAAAAAAAGTTTGGGGGGGTTTAATAAGGGAATCGTCCGTCGATCTGTCTGTCTGTCCATGTACATTGTAAGCGCAACTCCTCCTAAAGCGTTCAATGGATTTTGATGAGACTTTATATGAAGGTTATGCATCATATATGGATGTGCATGAAGCAAGTGAATTTTTGCTGGATGCTTGCAAAGGGAGATAATCCAACTTAAGGGTTTTACATGTTTAAAGCATGTAAGTGCAACTCATCCTAAACCGTTCAATGCATTTTGATGAAACTTTATATGAATATTGGGCATCATATGTAGATGTGCATGAAGCAAGATAAGTTTTGCTGGATACATGCAAAGGGAGATAACCAGCTTAAGGGTTTTACAAATTTAAAGCTTATCAATGCAACTCCTCCTTAACCATTCAATGCATTTTGATGAAACTTTATATGAACGTTGAACATCATATGTAAATGTGCATGAAGCAAGATTATTATGGCTGGATCCATGCAAAGGGAGATAATCCAGCTTAAGGGTTTTACAAATTTAAAGCTTGTCAGCTCAACTCCTCCTTAACCATTCAATTCATTTTGATGAAACTTTATATGAACGTTGAGCATCAAAAGGACTACAGTAGGACAAGACTGAAGGATAAGTTTGAGTATTACAAATTTGAAAAGAATAAAATATCAACATTGTTACATATAAAGTTAACCTTTATTAGCATAAAAAATTGTTGGGCCCATAAATTTTTAGCTGGGTCTCTGAACATTTTTTTAGGGGCCCAGCTGGCTTCTGGAGAAAAAAATGTTAAGAGTCATACCTGAGATACCATATGATATAAACTTTACTATCTTGTGAACTTGACCTTGTTTTTGAGGTTCATTGACAATTTTAAAATTTCCATCACATTGTCGTGATTAAGTCAATTTCTCAATAAATCTAATGCCTATACCACCATTTTTGGGCTATAGATAGTTCTTGATGGAGACATGCCCATCTGAGACCTTGACCTCAGTTTCAAACTTGAGTGACTTTTCAAGATTAAAATCCATTTCTCTGTAGGTGTAATACCCACACCCGCCATGTAGGATCTATAGATTCTTCTTGGAAAGTACCTGTCATTGTGACAAGTGTCACCTGATCTTGACCTCAGTTTCATGCTTCAGTAACATCACATTTTCACAAACATGTCATTTCTGAGCAAATGTAATACATAGACCAATAATTTTTGGTCTATAGATACTTCTTGGTGGGTACATACTAGTCTGAGAACACAATTTTAGGCATGAGTACTTGGATTAGATTTTTCAGACAAATTTCACATAACTATAGCTTTAAATGCATTACCTTTGAGTTGCAATGTAAGGTTACGTATAACTTTTATTCTATGGCCTCATGCAATTATTCACTCTGCTAAAATAATTACTTGCAAAAATATACAAAAAATTATAAATAAAAATTAAACATCTATAATAACATTATGTTTTTATTTAGAAGTCAAATAAGAACCAAAACAAATGACTTAACAGATAGAAAAAGGTATGAATGAAAAATGGAATTTTTAGATTATGGTATATTAATTTTTGTCACCTTGATAGTGCCTTCTGTTTTTAGCTCACCTGATCTAAAGGGCCATGTGACCTATTGATATCACTAGTCATCCATCATCTTGTGTTAACTTTTACATTTTAATCTTCTCCTCTGAAACCGCTCAGCCAATTGGGATGATAATTTGGTGGAATGGTCCTTGGGTGGCCCCCTTCTTCAAGTATGTCTGGTTTCCCCAACTTATCCAACCTACATTGCTGCTGTTACTATAAATAGAAAAAAAGATGGACAGATTTTAAAAATCTTCTATGGCCAGATGGAATAAAATTTGGCTGCAGTGATTCTTAGGTGATCTTTTTTTAGACCTAAATTATCAATCAAGATGACCACCACAGCCGAATTTAGTTTTACATAGGACCCTATGGGAAAATTCATTTAAAAATCATCTTTTCTGAAACCATTTGACCAATTGAAAAAAAAATTTCGTAGTAGTCATCCTGAGATGATCCTCTTTCAGAATTATGTCCACTGCATGAACCAGACTGTCAACCAAGATGCTTAACACAGTCGAACTTAGTTTATCATAGGACCCTTGGGAAACTTCATTTAAAATTCTTTTGGTCAGAAACCACTTTGCCAATTGAAACCAGTCTTGACAGCAATGCACCTTAGATGGTCTTGATTGAACTGGAGTGTCAAGATAGCCACCACAGCCAAACTTATTTTAGCATAGGACCCTATGGAAAATTCACTAAAAACACTGAAACCACTGAGTCAGATTGAACTAAATACAGCTAAACTTAATCTAACTATGTTTAGATCCTTATCAGAAAATTAATTTAAAATTTTTTTTTACTGAAACCACTGAGCCTATTGGAACCAAGTTGGTAGGAATGGTTTCTATTCATAGTGGTGTTTGATGACACTGACCACCTACCCAGATGGCTTCCACACCTGAACTGAATTAAACGTAGGATCCATTTAGACAATTTACTTAAAAATCTACCCTGAAATAAATGATCGAAAGGAAGCCAATCTTGGCAACAATCATTCTTAGGTGGTTTTCTTTTAGATATCTATCCTATTACTGTCAGCTATGATGGCCACCACAGCCTAACATAAGACTGGATGGAAATTGAACTTGATAAAGTCTTCTTCTGTGAAAATGATCCAGTTCATACAGGAAGCATTGGTATTTACATTTGTCCATTGATCCCAATAACCAACCAAGTAGCGTTTCAGCTTTAATGACCGTTGATTGTCAAGTATGATACAGGCACTGGGACCCTGTAGTAATGGATGTTTGACTATGATGTTGCCTTCTCTTTTATTCAGGTAGAACGTATCTTGCCCAGAATCAGGACTTGTTTAAAACTTTACTGGACAACTTGCGCGGAGAGGAAAAAGAATCTGTAACAAGAGAAATGGTCTTAGGAGCTCTACAGAAACTTTCATTAAGGTAACTCAGTATGAATATTAGTGAATAAACACTAACCAGTCAATTTATACCAACTTCAGACTGATTTTTGGAAACAAATCTTTTTGAAGTTTCTCAGTTATTTGACTAACTATATTCAACCAAATTAGTGCCCTGCTAAGCACAACATGCCACTTGTTGTCCCCCACTGCGAAACAACACAGGGACATGATAATGGTATCCAACTGTCCATCTGTCTGCAACACCTTGTGGACACATCTCTGAAACCGCTTGGCGGACTGCTTCCATATTTGGTTAAGATTTATTGTTATGAAGTGTAGATGTGCATATTATACCACCATTTTGATTCAACAAATTTTGTAGGAGTTGTGGGACTTGGACTATATTCAAATAGAGGACCTTGTGGACTCATGTCCTCTGAAACCGCTCGACGAATTACTTCCATATTTGGTAGGATTTATTATTATGAAGTGCAGATGTGCATACTATACTGCCATTATGATTCAACAAATTTGCAGGAGTTGTGGATGCATCTCCTCTGAAACCGCTTGGTGTATTACTTCCATATTTCGTAGGATTTATTGATATGAAGTGTAGATGCTCATACTCTTCCACCGTTTTGATTCAACAAATTTTGTAGGAGTTTTTTCAACATTTCTCAACAATAGAAGACCTTGTAGACGCATCTTCTCTGAAACATCTTGGCGGATAGTTTTCATAATAGGTAGGATTTATTGTTATGAATTCTAGATGTCCATACTATACTGCCATTTTGATTCTATTTTAATGTAGGACCCTAATGGATTGAAATCAAACATGGCTTGAATGTTCCATATGAGGTGCTGACCAAGTGTTGTTACTTTGTGGCCGATCTGTCATCCAAGAAGGCCGTCAGCGGGGGAATTAGTTTTATATAGGACTCTATAGTAAATACATACAAAAATCTTCTTCTAGAGAACCGCTGAATGGATTGAAACCAAACATGACCAGGTGTTGTTACTGATCGTTACTTTGTGGCCGATCCGTCATCCAAGATTGCCACAAGCTGGGAACTTAGTTTAAGATAGTACCCTATGAGAAAAACATATAAGAAGAGCTGAATGGATTGAAACCAAATATGGCATGAATATTCTTTATGACGTTCTGACCAAGTGTTCTTTCTTTTGTTGTGCTGATCTGTCATCCATGATGGCAATCAGCGGAAGACTTAGTTTAACATAGGACCCTATGGGAATTACATACAAACGGCTTCTTCTTGAAAATTACTGAATTGATTGAAATCAAACATTGGCATGGATGTTAATCTCAAGCTCCTTTAGCAATGAACAATTGGAACTATCAGATGAGTGATGCAGGCTGCTGGGACCCTCTGGTTTCATATAACCTTCAACAAAAATATCATAATTTCAGCATGCCATGTTATGGTTGGAATATTACCGAATTCCTATTAAATTCTAATCAATCAATATAATTTCTTCAGTATTGTTGGATGTATGCCTCTACATCCTGGTGGGTTAGCCTCTGTATTGGAGCTTATGCCCAATTTTTAGCTCACCTGAGCTATTACCATCACTTGGCATCCGTCGTCCTTTCCAAGAGTTGTTTCTTTGGTGCCAATTGATCAAGAAACATGTCTGCAAGAGCCTAGGCTAATTTCTGATTGAACGAAAACTTTACAAATATTTTTTCAAGGTCCTTAACAAGTGTTGTTACTTTGGTACCGATCGTAAATCCAAGATGGCCACCACAGCTGAACTTAGTTTAACATAGGACCCTATTAAAAAATTTTAAAATCTTGTCTGAAACCACTTTGCAAATTGGAACTAGACTTGGCAACAATGGTCCTTTGATGGTCTTCTTTCAGAATTGTGTCAGTTGACTTGAACTGTCAACCAAGATGGTTGCCACAGCTAAACTTAGTTTAACATAGTACCCTCTTCTTCAGATCTACAGAAGGAACAATATTTTGTATCTTTTAATCGTACTTAATATAGACATTCGTTTGTGGGAAGAATTCTATGAAGTATCTTATACTGAAAAGTTTTCAGATATATGTATGGTTACATGTCTTCTTCAAAAGATAAAAATATTTTGACCAATCAGAAATTTCACATCCAAACTCTCTTCCCATTTTTCAAATTTTTCTTTAGGTGCATAAAATTATTATCTTTTAAGTTTTTATATACAAATTCAGATTTTCTAATTGCAAACAGAGACTTCTTGAAAGAGTCCTTTGCTGTAAAATTTTGTAAATTGATGATTAAATTCTTTAACAAAATTTGGAATTCTTGATACCAAGCTATAGTATTTGATAAAATTATTACTAACAATCTTATCTTTTATTCTGTCAAATGTAAGAAAATATTTTGTTCTTGGATCTAAAATATCATATAAATATTGAATTCCACAATTTTTCTACCTTCACATGGTAAGAAATTCAAGATATCTAATGATATCATATCCTTCACACAGACTTGGTAATAGGTTTTGCTAAAGCTAAACTGCACAAAACATCTCTCCAAAAAGGATTGGTTAATTTTACACTTATTTCCTTTATTTTTTTATTTTTGAAGCTGAAAGACTCGTTCACCTCCAAAATCCAGTAAATTCTTTATTAAAAGAGTTTGCTAGTAGCTTCAAGGATTCTTAAGTCTTTGCACCAATTACTAACTTTCAACGAGACTGAGGCAGTCGGAAACAACAGCTATCCCCGCACTCTCCACATTTTTTATCCATGTGCACCTTTTTCACAATTATACCTTTGAATACAGGTGCAAATTTTGGAAAATTAAAATTCTAAAACCTTATTGCACATCTGCATACAGTGTATGACAATACTGTATAGAAATAAAATGTATCAAATGAAAAATGAAAGAAAACTTTCAGTCACCCACTTATAATTCCCAATTTTTAAAATTTGACACCTAAAGCCCCCAATTTTTGAAAATCAAAATTCTAAAACCTTATTGCACATCTATATACAGTGTGTGACAATACCGTAAAGAAAATAAATACATAAAATGAAAAATGAAAGAGGAGTTTAGGTCACAAGCTTAAATTCCAAATTTTCAAAATTCAACACCTGTGGGCCCCATGTTTTGAAAATCAAAATTCTAAAACCTTATTGAACATCTACATACAATACTGTATAGAAATCAAATACATAAAATGAAAAATGAACGAGGAGTTTAGGTCACAAGCTTAAATTCACCATTTTGCGAAAATCGAGCCCTCTGGGACCAAATTTTTTAAAATCAAAATTCTAAAACCTTATTGCACATATACATACAGTTTTTGATAATACTGTTTAGAAATTAAATGCATAAAATGAAAAATAAAAGAGTAGTTTTGGTCACAAGTTTAAATTCCTAATTTTCGAAATTCGACCCCTGTTAGCCTCAATTTTTGAAAATGAAAATTATAAAACCTTATTATGCTTCTACATACAGTATGTGACAATACTCTATAGAAATTAAATGCATGAATTAAAAATGAAAGTGTGACGGAAGGACGGACAAACGGCACGACGGAGGGACGGATGGGCAGACAGACCCATTACAAATATCCCCAAACTTCATTCGACAGACCCCACAGACGTTATTCATTTATAGGTTTCACAATGAGTGAGAATTAGATATGGATTGATATCAAATCGAGTTGTTTAATTTGGATATAATAATATACTGAGCTTTTGGCGAGTTTATTATGAAGTCCAAATTAAATAATGAGAGTTGATTTCAAGCGGTACCTAATTTTTACGAGTTGTTCAACCTATTTCTCTTATGATTCTTCAGGAATATTTGTTTGTTTGTGATTCGGCGTCCAACCCACGGGAAATCTTAATGTTCATATTTCTGTAAGGTCAAATGTTGCTATCCAATGGTGGCTTTCAATGATGATGGGGGACATTTCAACCAATCAGAAAACAGCGATGTTTGGATCAAGGCCAATCAAATAAAAGAATTTCTCGTAACACTTGTTCATATCATATGATGGGGAATTAGTTTTGACAAATAATTCATCGCGTGAGAAATAGATAACAACGCACCATCATAAGAGAATGCTCTTTAACTTAATAGCCAATAATTCAACCCCATAACAGATCCCCTAGTCTACAACCTCTATTCAGATTGAAAAAATTTGACCATTATTAATTACACAGCTTTTTGCTCCAGAGTATAGGATCTTAAACCATCTACAAAAAGAAGTACCAAAATTAAGACTCTTCACAACTTTGGTGAAAAAATCCCATTCAATAGAGTCAAAAGCTTTTTCAAAATCTACCAAAAGCAATACCCCAGATTTATTATTCTCTTCCAAATAATGCATAAGATTATATAGTAAGCGAGTATTCTTGCCAATAAATCTATCTTTTATAAAACCGTTTTGTGAGTCACTAATGATGTGTGGAAGTACTGATTTCACTCCATTAGCCAACAAAGCTTCGGCAATTTTTATACGACCGCAAAATTTTTGCAGTCGTATATTGGTATGATGTTGGCGTCGTCGTCCGAAGACATTTGGTTTTCGCACCATAACTTTAGTATAAGTTAATAGAAATCTATGAAATTTTAACACAAGGTTTATGACCACAAAAGGAAGGTTGGGATTGTTTTTGGGAGTTTTGGTCCCAACAGTTTAGGAATTAGGGGCTAAAAAAGGGCCCAAATAAGCATTTTTCTTGGTTTTTGCACAATAACTTTAGTATAAGTAAATAGAAATCTATGAAATTTAAACACAAGGTTTATGACCACAAAAGGAAGGTTGGGATTGTTTTTGGAAGTTTTGGTCCCAACAGTTTAGGAATTAGGGGCTAAAAAAGGGCCCAAATAAGCATTTTTCTTGGTTTTTGCACAATAACTTTAGTATAAGTAAATAGAAATCTATGAAATTTAAACACAAGGTTTATGACCACAAAAGGAAGGTTGGGATTGATTTTTGGAGTTTTGGTCCCAACAGTTTAGGAATTAGGGGCCAAAAGGGTCCAAAATTAAACTTTGTTTGATTTCATCGAAAATTGACCTATTGGGGTTCTTTGATATGCCAAATCTAACCGTGCATTTAGATTCTTAATTTTTGGTCCCGTTTTCAAATTGGTCTACATTAAGGTCCAAAGGGTCTAAAATTAAACTTCTTTAAAATTTTCCATTTTAAATTGGTTATTTCTGATTTATATATAAAAGCAAATAATACTGATATGGTTTGAATAGGTAAATTAAAAATTTTTAAGTTCTTAGACCACATTAATTTTGTGTCAGAAACCTATGCTGTGTCAAATATTTATTCACAATCCAAATTCAGTGCTGTATCAAGCTTGAATGTTGTGTCCATACTTGCCCCAACTGTTCAGTGTTCGACCTCTGCGGTCGTATCAAGCTGCGCCCAGCGGAGCATTTTATTAGATCAGTATTTAATGAAACTTTTACCTTGTCATCTTTGGATATACATGTTTAAACTCCTTGATACTGAAATGGTGAAAAATGTTCCACTTCATAGTTATGATATAAAGATCGAAACACAAAAGGCCCTATATCTCTCCAGAAAAATTTATAGAAGTCAACAGTGAACCCATCTGATCCTGGACTTTTCCCATTAGACATGTTTTTCAATGCATCTAAACATTCATTAAAAGTCAAATTATCTTCACACTCATTTTTTTGTTCATCAGTCAGTTTAACTGTATATTTAAAAAAGGACTGATCAGAATTTTCTATGTTTTTGTCAGAAGTAAATTTTTGAGAAAAATCGTTCCTGTTCCTTTAGATTAAGAAACTGGTTTGATATATGATTACCATTATCATCAATTAGTTCATTGATTGTATTATTAACCGAATATCGTTTTTCCCACTTGCAAAAATATTCTGTACATTTTTCACCATTCTCATTCCAGTTGGCACAAGAACGCAGCAAAAGCACAGATATAATATTATCTCTGCTCTTTTCAAGCTCATTGTGTTACTTATTCAATGATTCTAGTATCTGATCATTTGGATCAACTTTAAGATCTTGTATCTTGTTTTCAACTTTCTTATAAGAGTCTTAGATCTCTTGATTTTTTAATACTCTATTCAATAGAAAGACTTCTTATTTTCATCTTAAGTATCTCAAAAAAGGATTGATCATCACACTTTAATTTGACAACAAGTAAATTTTCAATGTCATCAGATAAGTAGGGATTCATGAATACTGTCTTTAATACATTTTTTCACTCTATTCACATACTCCAAGTCTCACAATAGCTGGGAATTGAATTTCCTGTATCCTTTTCCTTGCTTGGCAAGACTTGCAGAGAATGTGAATGATCTGTCCTATACCCATGGATAATATTTGTAGATTTCATTAGAGAAAAAATATCCTTAGAAACCAGAAAATAATCAAGGCAACTTTGTCTCAATGGAGTAGGATGTCGCCAAAGGACCAAGGGCCAGGTGAGCTATTGTCATCACTTGGTGTCCATCGTCTGTCATCGTGCGTTGTCGTTGTTGTCATTAACTTTCCCTTAAAGATCTTCTCCTCTGAAACCACTGGGCCAATTGGAACAAAACAGCAATGGTTCTTAGGTGGTCCTCTTTCAGAAATATATACGATGACTCGCCTGTAATCCAAGATGGCCGCCAGAGCTGAACATAGTTTTACATAGGATACTACATTTGTATGGGAAATTTACTTAAAGGTCATCTTGTCCGAAATCACTTGGCCAATTGGAACAAAACTTGTCAGCAATGGTCCTTAGGTGGTTCTTTTTGAGATTGTTATCCGATGACTTGACCCGTCTTCCAGGATAGCCGCCAGAGCCGAACATAGTTTAACATAGGACTCTATGGGAAATTGACTTAAAGATCTTCTTGTCTGAAACCATTTGGCCAATTGGAACAAAACTTGGCAGCAATGGTCCTTATTTGGTCCTCTTTCGGGGAATATCCGATGCCCCCACCCGTCATCCAAGATGGCCGCCAGAGCCGAACTTAGTTTAACATAGGACCATATGGGAAATTTACTGTGGATTCATTAAATTTCGTTGTATACCAATTTTCGTGTTTTTCGTGGGTCCCAGTAACCACGAATTTAAATATCCAACAAAAAATAATATTTTTACTTGAGATTAATCTTATTTGCACTCAAGTTTGAAACCACGGAGTTTTGATATGCCTATCCGAGACAACATAGAACAATTACGTTGTTAAAGCATGTACTTGGATACTGACATATGATGAGTCAACTATATCCACAGAAGATACAGTGTTTCATGTAATTTTGTCTTTGGTAACATATAAATGCTCAAACAATGTTCTTTAAAAATATTTTGACTGTGTAAATTGTCGCGGAATTCAATCCGTTTTTTAGCTCACCTGGCTATGCCAGGGTGAGCTTTTGCCATCACTTTGCGTCCGGCGTCCGTCGTCCGTCGTCCGTCCGTCGTCCGTAAACTTTTCATTCAAAGATCTTCTCCTCTGAAACCACTGGGTCAATCCAAACCAAACTTGGTCACAATAGTCCTTGGGTGGCCCCCTTTCAAAATTGTGTCGCTCATGTTCATACCTCATCCAAGATGGCCGCCAGCGGGGATCATAATTTAACATTGGACCCTATGGGATAAAACATTCAAAGATCTTCTCCTCTGAAAGTACTAGGCCAATTGGAACCAAACTTAATCACATGAGTCCTTGGGTGGTACCCTTCAAAAGTGGTGTTGCTCACATCCGTATCCTATCCAAGATGGCCGCCAGCGGGGCCACAAGCGTTTCAAATTCTTTTGTCTTTACATTGCAACTCTTATACAAAGAAAGATAACTCTAACTCAAAATTTGGCATTAGTGAAATAAAAATTTCTAATGTCTGATGGAATATTTAATATATATCTGATTTTGATGGGTTTTAATTTCAGCAGTATATATAACCTAGATTATAGGGGGAACCCCTGCCCGATTTTTTTTTTGAAAGGTGGTCTGAAATTGTAATGGATAGCAGAAGTTTTGGTTGTCATAGAAACTAATTTCAGGTCTTACTTGGCTACAACGGTCTACTTTAAAAATTGTGTCTCTTGGGTCCGTAGCCAATCCAAGATGGCCACCAGAGGGGACCAAATTTTAACATTGGACCCTATGGTAAAACATTCAAAAATCTTATCATCAGATATAACTGGGCAATTGGAACTAAACTTGGTCATAATAAACCTTGGGTGGCCCTGTTTAAAAAATTGTGTTGCTTAGGGTTGTACTTAATCAAAAATGGGTGCCAGCGGGGACCATAGTTTAATATTTGACCTATGGGAAAAGTTTTAAATTCTTCTGCTGAGACTGGAAATACTTGGCCAATTGAAACCAAACTGGTCACCTTCAAAAATTGTGTGGCTTTGATCCGTACCTGATCCAAGCTGGATGCTAGCTGAGACCAAAGTTTAACTTATTGGACCAGTGTAACATGTCCAATATGCTTTTTGTTGTCTAAAATGACTATGCTTATTTTTTTAAAATATGTAATTACAGGTTTTAAAAATTTTTATGTTTTGTGCCTCTAAATAATATTAATGAGCATTTTAAATTTAAAAACTAAATATTTAAAATTGCTAGCATAACGGATCTATTAAATGTAAAATAAAAAAAAATGTAATTCTGTAAAGTTATATAATATTAAATGGTAAAAAGAGATAAATAAAATTAAATGTAGGTTTTTCATGGATTTTTATTTCATGGATATTTCTATATAACTATTTATTATTGAGAATAAATGCATAAAAGTATATATGATGTTAGGGTGTTTTCTTATATGCCATTCGAATAACGTTATGCTATCAGATGTGGGCCATGTCCCAGGTGAGCGATACAGGCTCTTGAGAGCCTCTTGTTAGTTCACCTGACCCAAAGGGTCATGTGAGCTATTCTCATCACTTGGCATCCGTCGTCCGTCATCGTCGTCGTCGTCGTCCGTCGTCCGTTAACTTTTACAAAAATCTTCTCCTCTGAAACTACTAGGCCAAATGGAACCAAACTTGGCCACAAGCATTATTAGGGTATCTAGTTTAAAAAATTTGTCTGATGACCCCGCCCGCCAACCAACATGGCCGACATGGCTAAAAATAGAACATAGGGGTAAACTGCAGTTTTTGTCTTATATCTCAAAAACTAAAGCAAGTAGAGCAAAACTGACATGGAGTAAAAATGTTCATCAGGTCAAGATCTACCTGCCATGAAATTTTCAGACGAATCGGTCAACCCTTTGATGGGTTATTGCCCCTGAATTGTTAATTTTAAGGAAATTTTGCAGTTTTAGGTTATTATCTTGAATATTATTATAGATAAAGACAAATTGTAAACAGCAAAAATGTTCAACAAAGTAAGATCTACAAATAAATCAACGTGACCAAAATCATTGATTGACCCCTTATAGGAGTTTTTGCCCTTTAAAGACAACATCCAGCGTAAACTTTCTTTTAAAGATCTTTTCCTCTCAAACCACTGGGCCAATTGAAACCAAACTTTGGTGGGCCCCTTCCAAATGTATGTCCGGCATCCCCGACTTCCAACCGACATGGCTGCTGTTACTAAAAATAGAAAAAAAAGGGGGGGTTGAATTTCAAAAATCTTCTTATATGAAACTACAAGGCCATTTGGAACCAAGTTGGCAGTAATGGTTCTTAGGAGGTTCTCTTTCAGAAATATGTCCAATGACCCAGACTGTTAACCAAGATGGGCACCACAGCCGAACTTAGTTTAACATAGGGCCCTATGGGAAAATTCATTGAAAAATCTTCTCGTCTTAAACTATTCGACCAATTAGAACCAGACTTGGCAGCAATGGTCCTTAGATGGTCCTCTTACAGAGGTGTGTCCGACGACCCGAACTGTCAACCAAGATGGCCGCCACAACCGAACTTAGTTTAACATAGGGCCCTATAGGAAAATTCATTGAAAAATCTTCTTGTGTGAAACCACTTGACATATTGGAGCCAGACTTGGCAGCATTGGTCCTTAGGAGGTTCTCTTTCAGAAATGTGTCTGATTTCATGGACTGTTAACCAAGATGGCTGGCACAGCAGAACTTAGTTTAACATAGGACCCTATGGGAAATTCACTCAAAAATCTTCTCGTCTGAAACCAGTCAGCCAATTAGAATTAGACTTGGTAGCAATGGTCCTTAGATGGTCCTCTTTCAGAATTTTATGTGATGACCCGGACTGTCAACCAAGATGGCCGCCACACCCGAACTTTGTTTAACATAGGGCCCTATGGAAAATTCATTGAAAAATCTTCTTGTCTGAAACCACTTGCCATATTGGAGCCAGACTTGGAAGCAATAGTCCTTAGGAGGTCCTCTTTCAGAAATGTGTCCGATCGCCCTGATTGTCAACCAAGATGGCTGCCACACCGAACTTAGTTAAATATTGGACCCTATAGGAAAATTCATTTAAAAATCTTCTTGTCTGAAACCACTTAGCCAGTTGGAACAAGACTTAGCAGAAATGATCCTTAGATGGTTCTCTTTTAGAAATGTATCCGTTGACCTGGACTGTCAACCAAGATGACTGCCACAGCTGAAATTAGTTTAACATAGAATCATATAGAAAAACCAGCCAAATTGACTGCAACACTTAAATTTTTAGGTCTGCTCAAGGTGAAAAGTTAAATTCAGGTGAGCGATACAGGCTCTTGAGAGCCTCTAGTTTTATTCAAACATTCAAGAAAAAGATTAATCCTAAGTAGGCCTAAACAATAAAGAATTTCTCATAAATTACAGTAATAACATCTTGTGAAAAACATAATAAAGCAGAAATTATTACAATTATCGCAATCGGATTAAACATATGCATGTATATGCCCCGAGGTATTTGATGACAAGTGGTTGCAGTTGTGTCAATATATATTTCACACCTGATTAACCTAAAAAGTAAATAATTACGGATTTTGTTAATCTTGTTAAATTCGTGGCAAGCTTTATTTGGTTCAAAATTTGAAGAATCTGTTTGACTTTGTTTTATAAGCGCTTAAAATCAGTACTTTACTGTACAATATCAAAGTCTGATCGGCACGTTTTGTCGCAGTATTTTCATGATATATGCCAGGCCACGAATTTCAGTATTTCAACAACTTTTTATATTTTTTCTAAGCCAGCAATCCACGAATTTACGTATCCCACGAAATGCCCTTTTTTCTCTATCCAAGAAAATAAATGAATCCACAGTACTTAAAGATCTTCTTGTCTGAAACAACTTCGCCAATTGGAACAAAACTTGGCAGCAATGGTCCTTAGGTGGTCCTCTTTCAGAATTGTGTCTGATGACTGTCCCCATCATCCAAGATGGCCACCAGAGCCAAACTTATTTTAACATAGGACCCTATGGGAAATTTACTTAAAGATCTTCTTGTCTGAAACAACTTTGCTAATTGGAACAAAACTAGGCATCAATGGTCCTTAGGTGATCCTCTTTCAGAAGTATATTCGATGACCCTGTCCATCATCCAAGATGGCTGCCAGAGCCAAACTTAGTTTAACATAGGACCCTATGGGAAATTTACTTAAAGATCTTCTTGTCTTAAACCACTTGGCCAATTGGAATAAAACTTGGCAGTAATGGTCCTTAGTTGGTCCTCTTGCAGAATTATTTTTGATGACCCTTCCACCGTCCAAGATGGCTGCTATATTGGAACTTAGTTTAACATAGGACCTTATGGGAATTTTATTTCTTAAAAGCCTTATGGAAACATTAAGAGCTTACATTTTATCATGGCCTAATAAAAGGGAATGTTTTTATTTCATAAAGAAAGTAATTATACTGGGGTCTCATTGTATCACCGTAGTTAATTGTTTTCACACGCTGAAAGAAAAGGCCACTGGAATGTTGATTTCTATTTTTTGTGAACATCTAACTTCATTCATTAAATAAAACTTATTTTTCACATGCATTTCTTTTACAATCATAAAATGCTCATCAAAAAGTGGTAATATTATGTACTCAAAAATAGGTTCTCATTGTATCGCTGTATTGGATATAAATATCTCTAAAATTATTTATATAGTGAAGGCATTTGGTATAGACGAACGTCAAACACTTATCAGTAAATCTTATCACTTTTTAATCCAAATTTCTTAAACATACAATTTGGCATCAATTCTCACATGAAAACCTTAGAAAAATTTGAAAAGAGCAGAAAATTACCGGTCTGCAGTTTATTTCCTTACTTTTAAGAAATTTTTGAAAAATGTTCCTTTCAAGTTTTACACTTCTCTCCTAGTTTATACAAAATAAATATTGAGTTTGTGCTTGGCACCATGTTGATGTTCTGGTAATGTGGCGATACAGTGGGACCAGTGATACAATGGGAACGAAGAATACATAACAAATAAATAAAGATATTCATTGTTTAAAATTATTTGATCGATTCGTATTTCTTCATACTCACAGAAACAAAGTATAACTTTTAACATTGTTGTGAACACAACAGTCTGTAACCTGTTAAACATGTTCATTATACCCCCGCTTTTGAAAAAAGTGGGGTATATAGTATTTGTTGTTTCCGTCTGTCCGTTTGTCTGACCTTTGTATTGGCAACTCCTCCTAAACTACTAAATGGAATTTGATAAAACTTTCAGAGGATCCTTATTACATTATGCTGTAGTGCACCTCCTATTTTAGATTTTGATCTGACCAACATTTGGGGTTTCCCATACCAAAACATAGACTTTGCCATTCATTGTGATAGGGATACCATGATGCCATCCGCAACTCCTCCTAAACCACTGAATGGAATTTGATGAAACTTTCAGAGGATCTTTATTACATGATGCTGTAGTGCACCTTCTATTTTAAATTTTGATCTGACCAACATTTGGGGTTTCCCATACCAACACATGGACTTTGCCATTCATTGTGATAAGGGGTTCCAGTATGCCATCCGCAACTCCTCCTAAACCACTGAATGGAATTTGATGAAACTCATCTCACTGCTGTTGGAGTTTTCCTATTCAAAATATTGACATTTCCTTTCATGTATCTTATGTAAGACGGGGCTATCAAGTAGTGAGCTTTGCTCACAGTATTTCTTGTTACAATTAGAGGAGCTATGTCTTATTTATTTGTTTAATTGTTTATTGCACCATTGACAAATGATTTAGGTGTTTCACAGGTAGATCCAGTAGTTGACACCTTGTTCTGTCTTAATTAACTAATGGCAAACAATAAACTACACTGTAATATAATATTCAAACTGAAATCGAAAGGAATAAAAATATGAACATCTTTATTTCAAACCTACATAATTACCAGTGAAAATTAAATTTGTAAAAGAAAATAAAGGTGTTATCAAAATCGTGATTTAAAAAAAAAGTAATAAAAAGTAAATTTATATCTTTTGTCCTGACAAAAGGATTTGTTGTTCACTCTCACAAACAACTCAGAACCCCTTTACATTTAATTTCAAAATATTTATTATGATTCAGAAATCGTATCATACTTACTGTTGATTTTGGGGTAAACATCAAACTTTATAACAAAATGGATAACAAAGCAACCCAACTGACAGTCGGTGGACAAAAATTAACATAAAAGAATACAAAAAACAAACATGCACACAACACAGAGAGTCAGGATAGTCTGACTTGGTACAGACACTGAATAGTGGTGTGGTTAAACATGTTTTATGGGAACCCTTATCTATAATGACACTTGGGTCTATAAAACACACTATAAAAACCAAGTGAGTATGAACCAACAAGATGACTACTTGCTAGAAGTGAAGATTAGAGTAGACAGTACATAATTTAGATAAAAAACTAAGTATTTTGCTAAGCAGGTCATACGACAATAGAATACAAGCAAAATAAATGGAAATGGTCAGCTGTCAAAACGGGCATAAAACGAATTTTAAAAATGTATAAAATACAAAAGCCGAACAAAACTAAATACAAAATCATAAAAAACAACAACCAAACTAAAAAATTTACAATTACCCAAAGTTTCGACCAATATGGTCTTGATCACGAGCATGTTAAAAATGAAAATAAAAAGGTGTTGACTCTGAAACCCAGAACAAGACTTAGATAGCTGGGTCAGAATGTTTTAATTTTATTTAAGTTAACTACAACCTTTAACGATTGTGTATTATTTATGATCTTCTTAATTAATTGAAATATCAAAATTAGTTTAGTGAGTTGTTATGACATGTCCACCCTGACAAAATGATTGACAGTGAGTTGTTATGACACGTCCACCCTGACAAAATGATTGACAGTGAGTTGTTATGACATGTCCACCCTGACAAAATGATTGACAGTGAGTTGTTATGACACGTCCACCCTGACAAAATGATTGACAGTGAGTTGTTATGACACGTCCACCCTGACAAAATGATTGACAGTGAGTTGTTATGACACGTCCACCCTGACAAAATGATTGACAGCGAGTTAATATGACATGTCCACCCTGACAAATGATTGACAGCGAGTTGTTATGATACGTCCACCCTGACAAATGATTGACAGTCACAATGCTGTGATAACAGGTGTGAAATTATTTCACAGTCAGGATAGGTTAATGATCTTTCAATATACAAGATGTGTGGCTTGGATAAATAATTGCAATATTCAACATAATTTCAACATTTATCAATCAAACACTAGGGGGTCTCCTAAATTTTGTTTACAGGTAAATTGTTAAATGCAGGTCATTAATTACACCCTAAGGATGAAGCCATACTTTATTACTTATTTTCGAATAGCAAAATATGTACGATTAGCCTCACTTGTGAGAATTTATTGTTAATATTTTTTTCGATGTTCTGAACTGGGCTACAATTATTTTAATTCTTCAGTTTTTGTCTTGCCTGCGACGAAAAGTCGTGGAGGCGAGATATAGGTATTATGGGGCAAACTTTGCACTTGTAATACCTACAATTAAGATTTTTGGTCCACAAGGTAGCTTATCGTGTAAGGTTTGCCGCAGTCTACTTATCTTGTGATCTTGACCTCATTTTCATGGTTCACTGACTTCATAAACATGAATTTAAAATCTGTGTCCAAGTTGCATGGTTAAATCCATTTCTCAGCAACTGTAATACCTAGGCCAACCATATTTGGTCTATAGATAGTTCTTAGTGGGTACATGCCAGTCTGACACCTGGCTTGGAACCTTGACCTCAATTTTATGCTCGAGTGACTTTGTCACTTTTTCGTGGTTAAGTCCATTTCTCAGAAACTATAATACCTAGACCCACTGTATTTGGTCAATAGATAGTTGTTGGTGGGTACATGTCAGTCTGACACCTGCCTTTTGATCCTGACATCAATTTCATGCTTGAGTGGCCTGCGTCACATTTTCGTGGTTAAGTCCATTACTCAGAAACTAGAATACGTAGACCCACCATATTTGGTCAATAGATAGTTCTTAGTGGATACATGTTGGTATGACACCTGTCTTTTCACCTTGACCTCAATTTCTTTTAACAAATTTTCCTTTGACTTGCAAAATGTCGGGTACCAGATAATCATTATTCTGTGTCCATGTGCATACTCAGGCAAGACGTGTAGTGTGTCCACTCTTGTTTTAATTAGAATTTATCTTTGCAAAGGAATATAATTGGTTAATGTGGTTTACCAAAATTGGAATTTATAACCGACATTATAAGATTTACTTATGATATAACCGTTATAATTTATAATTATCGGCCTGTTTCTGCCATATAATGGTAGCATGCTTTGGAAAAATCCTCCTCATTTTTAGGATAAATTTTGTAGCTGGTGACATACTGGTGTAAATATCGGAATGACATTTTGTACAAATATATTTGATAGAATAGAGAATGGAAATGGGGAATGTGTCAAAGAGACAACAACCTGACCAAGGAGCAGAAAACAGCTCAAGACTACCAATTGGTCTTCAACGCAGCAGGAAAATCCCACACCCGGAGGCGGCCTTCAGCTGGCTCCTGTAATTTTTAAGCAGATTTGTCCTATCCCTTTAAGGACCCTATAATTTAACTGTACAAGTAAACAAGAAAGGTCAAGGTCATTGAAACTGATGAAAAATTCCCTAGCATCCATATATATTTAGATTCAGGACCTATAATATAGCTGCATGTACACGTCAATATGGAGGCTTAATGGTCAAGGTCATTGACAAAATGTATAGCAACCAATAGAAAAGTCCCTAGCAACCAGATATGTTTGGTTTCAGGACCCTACAATTTACCTGTTCAAGTCAAAATTGAATCAAAACAATAATGAATACAGTAGTGATATTGGTTGTCATCTGAATTGTTTTCCATTAATAATTGTTATTGTATTTCAAAGGAGAAATCTACAGACAGCCATGATAGAGGCAGGCCTTATAGAATGGTTAGTGAAAGTCCTTGAGGATAATGACTCTCTTTCAGATTATACACTTGAATATTCTGTAGCATTGTTAATGAATCTCTGTCTGAGGACATCAGGGAAGAAACGATGCGTAGAACATGCTGACAAGACTCTCAAAGTACTCAGTGATTTATTGGGACATGAAAATCAAGAAATCCGTCCATATGTTAATGGTGCTTTATATAGCATTCTAGCCATACCATCAATTAGAGATGAGGCCAAGGCCATGGGAATGGAAGAAATTTTACGTTGTTTTATAAAGGACGATCAGCCAGATATGAATCGTCAGATAGAATTTATCATCAAACAGCTAAATTCAACAGAGAGCATGGATGAATATGATTCTGATGACGAGGAAGAGGATGAGGAAGAGGTCAGATGATAGCACATTATACTGATTAATTAAAATAGTAGAATCTGATTTGTAGATTATTTCCATGAAAGTAAAATTGTCAGTAAAGAAATACTGCTAGATTAAGTTGGACAATGTTTAAGGAGCACCTTGAATGCAGAGAATTAGAGAAATGTAATATAGAGGGAGATTTATAGCAAATGACTGTGCACAATTATGTCTTTAATGAACTTGGAATTTGCTTAATGTTAAGTTTCCAGATGATATCATAAGATTGAAGCTAAATTTGGTATTTAAGTATATCTTATAATTATATAGGTGGAGTTTCATATGGTATTTATTATGTAGTAATAGATTTCCTTCTATTAAATCCTTTATGGAAAATCGTACAGTATTCACCCATATTTACTCTAGTTGTCAACCTGCATCCTTCATATGCTGGAAAATTCCCAATACTTTCCGAACATTGTTCATATTTTACTCTACTGTCGTCTGTTTACAGGAATTAAAATGGCGGAAATGATTGGCCCTAAAATTGTCTGTTGGTTGTTGAAAATGCCTTTCCAAAGAAACAAACACCTGCAAAACGAGTCTATTTGAGCTACTAATAAGTATAATGTAAAGGAGGAAAAATTTGAGGATTTTATTTGCAAGAACCAATGAGATATTCCCCAGGTTTTGAATTGAATTCATACTTTTTTGTTCATATAAGCACTAGGTCATAAATTATTTACTTTGATTTGTAGCTTAATTCTCTTGATAGAAATGTGAAAATAGAAAAAAATATTTAATACTATATAATAAATGAATTGCTCGTACAGTATAAAGTCTGCTCGGGACAATATTCACTAATATTTATGCAGTAACAATATATTATTGACAATTTTACTAAACTTATGAAAAATTTTGAACTTGGATTATGCTGGATTGTTGGTTTTTATACGACCATAAATATTTATGGTCGTATTATGGATTATGGTGTATGTGAGCCTGTTGTCCTCATTGTCAGCTAGGTTTCCGCTCATTTACTTTTGTACTTTTGAACATATCCTCATGATATTTTATCACAATGGTCGCCAAGTTGGGATTGATTTTGGGAAATCTGGCCCCTCCCTTTTTTTTTGTGGGGGTCATTAAGGGTTTTTTGATAATTTTAGTGTAACTTTTTAAGTTTTTATCCAATTTTTATAACATTTTTTTTTCTCCTAATTCACCTTGATGAGTGCTTTCATTAGTATATCATCAATTATTTTCTGTCCGTTATTGTTTCTAAGACGCAAGGGATCAAAGTTATCAATTTTGGAGAAAACTTTCTTTTATTTTATCCTGATGAATACTTTCAGTAATTAAGTATGTCAACAGATTTTTACTTTTACAGTTCTTGAGCTACAGAAGGTTAAAGGTGACAAAAAACATGTTGCAGTCATAACTAAATATCATGCTGCACTTAACATAGCATTTATTGAAACTTGATAGCATAGTACAAATGATTAACAAAATTTAACCTCCTTTTCCTTCAGATTTTCAGTTCTTGTTTGTAATCATAACTTAATTTGACAAATTTAACAGCTTTTAAAGTTTTCATGCAAGATAATTTTTTGAACTTACAAATAACTTTGATTAGGATAATCCTCAGCCAAGAGGCTTTTATCAATTCTACCACTTCGAGTATTTAAAAAAAAACTTTTTTGATCTTCCAAAGTATTAAAGAAGGTGGGCATATCTGAAAGAGTGTAATCTAGAAAAGCATTTTATATGAGATAAGTCTTTGTTTGTACTTACTTTATCCAGAAATATATTTATAGGAGGACCAAGATGCAATGGAACTAGATATAGATAAAGATGAACCATTTAAACCTGAAGATAATGAACTCTCTGGGGAAAAATTACTATCAACAGAATACTTAGCAACTAAATCTGGACCAGTTAGACACAAGAAGAAGGTAAGAAATTGTGTGGCCAGATATAGGTTACAATACACCCTGTAACGTCAAAGTTCACTTAAAATGATGAACAAACAATGTATGGATGTTGTATGGACGATGCACGGACGCTGAACAAATGATGTAGGGACGATGTACGGATGATAACCTTATACCATAATCGATACCATGAATGCTCTTTTAGAGTATAATGTATGATTTAATGCTTCGTTTAGTGTGCATGGTATGGTTTATCATACATCTTTTTTTAGCATTTAGCGTTTTGATTAGCTTATGGTATGGTTTATAGTGCATCATATTGTTTATTGTATATGGTAAATTCTTGCATTATCCATATAAGGTAATTTTGAGTTTCCCATATATGGTAATTTTTGTGTTTGCTATATATGGAAGTTATTTGCGGGACAAAATTTTTTTCAATAAATTTTGCTTTTGTTTGTTGAGTTGGGGTTTTATGCCATTTTCAGCACATTGGGCTATTTAGTGGTTGCGAGTTTTTATTGGTGGAGGAAGCCAGAGTATCGGGAGAGAACTAGCGACCTTCGGAAGGAAAATTGGCGATTCTTGTCAAATTAGATCAAAGTCAAACACACCCCCCCCCCCTACCCACAGGTGAGATTCGAACTCACAACTCCAGTGTTGACAGGCTAGTGATCATTAGTAGTCATGACGATCTACCTAGACCGCTCAGGCAAAAGCAGGTCTAGTAACAGCTTGACTCCATGCATGATTCCTTGATTTTATATTTTGTCTGCAGCTTGATAATGTTGAGTTGTAGCCTATAAGCAATTTTTGGATCTGTCGTGCAGCCTTGTAGCCTGTAAGCAATTTTTGGATCTGTCGTGCAGCCTTGTAGCCTGTAAGCAATTTTTGGATCTGTCGTGCAGCCACATCCTGTTTGCAAATAGTTTAAAATTCATCAATACTCAAAACACTAGAAAAATTTTCATGAAAGTTTTCTTGGCTTCTACAAAAGGGAATGATTGTATATTTTGTCTGCAGCTTGATAATGTTGAGTTGTAGCATGTAAGCAAATTTTGGATCTGTTGTGCAGCCAAATCCTGTTTGCCGATCAATGATATGCATGCTGAGACGCAAGTCCAGACTCGGTTTGGTCTTGTTTAAAATACATTATTAGCAATTGTTGTATTATCATCATCATCAGATTTAAGAGATGTTGAAGTAGTGTTAGATTTTATGCATATCACATTATAAATGTTCTACATACAAGTAAAAATATTTTGGAATTGCAGTTTGTGGGGTACCGTTCATTGTTAGTGGTTATTTTGATTTACTAGTTACAAAAGTTGAATACATTCTTTCTTACAAATATTGAATTTTCTTATACATATACAATGTTTTGTGAATATAGGACAATATACAATGTCCTGTAGAACAAGCAGGTGTGAAATTATGATTCTGTGTATTGAAAGAATTTTTTGTTGGTGGTAGCAGTCCGTATTACATTACATGGAAATAATTTAATTCCTGTAGGAATATTAAAATTAATTTTTAATTAGCAAGTTGTTATGACATTGTCCACATGGACAAAATGATAAGCAGGTGTCCTACTATTATTAGATCTGTAAAAGGTGTGAAATTAGATTTAATAGCTTTCAATACTTGGACAAATTTTCAACTAACCAAATTTAATTTAATTATATATTCCATGTATAAATGGTCGTCAAATGATAAAAGTTTAAAAGAATGAATAAATAAATATTTTGCTGTAGCCTGGACTCTTTATTTTGTTTTAAAAAAAATAAATAACGAAACCTTGAACTTTGTCATCAAATGATTGATTTTTCAGTCAAAGAGTTGAGAATCTTTCATAATTTTGTCCAATGATCCAGACTGTCAACCAAGATGGCCGCCAAAGACGAACTTAGTTTAACATAGGACCCTATAGAAAAACTCATTTAAAAATTTTCTTGTCTTAACTACCAATTAGAACTAAAGTAGGAAACAATGGTCATTAGATGGTCCTCTTTCAGAAATGTGTCCTATGACCTGGACTGTCAACCAAGATGACTGCCACAGCCAAACTTAGTTTAACATTATAAGACCCTAAGGGAAAATTCATTTAAAAATTTTCTTGTCTTCTTGTCTGAAACCACTTGACCAATTGGAACCAGAATTGGCAGCAATAGTGCTTTAAGAATTATATCGGATGACTCTGACTGTCAACCAAGATGGCTGTCACAACCGACCTTAGTTTAGCATAGGACAAATTTATGGTAAAATTAACTTAAAATTCTGCTTATTTGAAACCAATGAGCCAATTAGAACTGGACTTGGTGGCAAGGATCCTTAGATGATCCTCTTTACGAATTGTGTCTAAATACCCATACTGTCAACCAAGATGGCTGCCACAGCAGAACTTAGTTTAACATACGACCCTATTAGAAAATTCATTAAAATTTTTCGATGACCAAGGCTGATTTATTCATGAAACTTCTTGCAGATTTGCACGATAATATGATCCATCATTTCATTATTTTGACAATACGACGATATTATTTTTACAGAATAAAAATGAATTTTCAGAAAATCACTCCTTTCTTTAAATAATCTGCACAAAATGCCATTGTGCACTTCCTATTTTTTTGTGGTAAAAATTATTTTTGGGGTTTCTTTTCCAAAAACATGGAGTTTGCCATTGCCTTATATGGTGGGTATCCATTTTGTATCCACAACTCCTCTTAAACTACTTTTCATAATTTAATGAAAATTTCTTAGATTCTCAACCATATAATGCCATTGTGCACCTCTTATTTTCTTTGTAGCTGAAATCATCAAATCATTTTGCGGAACTGGTTTTCTTTTGGAAGGAGGGGGGGGGGTGCATTTTGTAACCGCAACTCCTCCTTATCCACGTATCATAATTTAATGAAGCTTTCTCACATCCTTAACCATATAATGCCATTTTGCACCTCCTAATTTGATTATTGGTCAAATTATTTTTGAGGTTTGGACGTTGCAAGCGGCAGGGATATCATTTTGTGAGCTTTGCTCACAGTACGTACTTGGCCTTATAAAGAAAGCCATGCAGCAGTTTAACCTTTTATTCAATGTAAATGATGTGAATGTTGTAGTTAGATCTGAAAGTACAAAATTAGTGACACACATAAGTATTACAATGATTGCAAAGAAATCCATATTAATAATCATCTTACTTCTCTTGAATGTAAGGGTTCCACAGAACCCAGTGTCTCACCTGCTTTCACTGTTGTCTATGTATTCAGTGTAATAGCTGAATGTACCTAATTTTTCTCCCCATGTTATTTATTGATCATGAAGAAGCCTCTATGCAAGTTTGGTCAAAATCCAGGATTGTTTAAGAAAGTAATGAATGTTTTAAAATTAAAAACTTTAACTGCAGACTCTATGTAATGTTAACTGGGAGAACTCCATTTATAAGTAAAATACAGGAAAATGGGAAATAAATTATCACAAAATTTTCCTCTGGATACTATCTTTTGATCATGAACAATCTTATGTCCAAGTTTGGTTAAAATCCAGGATGATTTAAGAAAGTAATTAATGTTTTAAATACCGGTACTTTTAATTGCAGACTGTATATAATGTTGACTGGGAGAAAAACTAAGTCCATTTATAAGTAAAATATGGAAAAATTGGGAAAATATTCTTACAAACTTTTCTTCTAGCCACGAATAAGCTTCTTTCCAAGTTCGGTAGATATCCAGGATGGTTTAAGAAAGTAATTAATGTTTTAAAAACTTGAACTGCAGACTGTATGTAATTTTAACTGGGAGAAAAACTAAGTCCATTTATAACTTAAATTCGGAAATATGGGAAAAAAATTACAAATGTATTACAAAATTTTCCTCTAAGTTTGGTAAAAATGCCAGAATGGTTTAAGAAAGTTAAACATTTTGATCTCAAGCACTGCTGATGAGTTGTCAGTCAACTGGCCATGTCAGCTTTTGCCATCACTTGGCATCCGTTGTCCGTCGTAAACTTTGCACATTTTCATCTTCTCCTCTGAAGATTGCTTATTTCTTCCCGATCGGACAACAAACATGGCTGCCATGGGCAATTGTTGTTTCTGATTGGCTGAGTTTTCGAAAATCTTCTCCTCTGAAACTGCTTGGCCAAATGGAACAAAACTTGACAGGAAGCATATACGGGGGAGTCCTTTATAAAGTTTTCTCATTTCGTTCCGATCGGACTACAAATATGGCCGTAATGGGCAGTTCTTGTTTCAGATTGGCCGATATAAAAAAAATTTTCTTCTCCAAATTCGCTTGGCCAAATGGAACGAAACTTGACAGGAAGCATCTATGTCAACTCTGTAATTTAAACCAAGTGGAGGATGAGATACATTTTTTACTACAATGTCCCCATTATGAACAAAGGAGACAAATATTATTAACACACATATGTAGCCTATATCCCAATATAAAGCATCTCAGTACAAACAGCATTTTTATATGGTTGATGATAAATGAAGACTCATCATTTTTATCAATGTTTTGTGATTTTATTAAAGATAGTTTTGCAGAAAGAAAAAAATCAATCCTGGCTTGATCCTCTACCTGGTCATATTCGCACATTATAATGTTGAGTTGTCTTTCTTTGGTTGTTATTTTGTCATAATCTCTCTTCCATACATGTCTTACTGTAAGTGTTATTCAATCATTTTAATCAGAATGTAAGGAGTGAGAAAGTTTTATATGTATTTTATTAGAAGTGTGTGTGTAAGGATAACAAATTTGTTATGCCCGAAAGGGCCCTGTGATTAGGAAATAAAGAATTTGAATTTGAATTTGAATTTGAATTTATGGGAGGTTCTTTACAAAGTTTCCTCATTTCATCCTGATGGGGTAACAAACATGGCCACCTTGGAAATTCTTGTTTTTCATTGGTTGATTTAAAAAAAACATTTTTCTGTGGAACTGCTTGGTTAAATGGAATGAAACTTGACAAGAAGCATCTCTGGGAGGTTTTTACAAAGTTTTCTCATTTTGTCCAGATTATGCGACAAACATGGCCGCCATTGCCGAACTTAGTTTAACATAGGGTCCTATGGTAAAATTCATTGAAAAATCTTGTCTGAAACTACTTGACCAATTGGAACCAAACTTGGCAGCAATGGTCCTTAGGAGGTCTTCTTTCAGAAATGTGTCAGATTTTGTGGACCGTGAACCAAGATGGCTGCCACAGTCGAACTTAGTTAAACATAGGGCACTATGGGAAAATTCATTGAAAAATTATCTTGTCTGAAACAACTTGACCAATTGGAACCAGACTTGGCAGCAATAGTCCTTATGAGGTCTTCTTTCAGAAATATGTCCAATTTCATAGACTGTGAACCAATTTGGCCGCCACAGCTGAACATAGGACCCTATGGGAAATTCACTCAAAAATCATTCGTCTGAAACTACTGAGCCAATTGAAACTAAAATTGGCAGCATTGGTCCTTAGATGGTTCTCTTTCAGAATTATGTCTGATCACCTGGATTGTCAACCAAGATGGCCACCACAGCCACAGTTTCATTTAGGACCCTATAGGAAAATTCATTAAAAAATCTTCTTGTCTGAAACCACTTAACCAGTTGGAACAAGACTTGGCAGTAATGGTCCTTAGATGGTTCTCTTTTAGAAATGTGTCCATTGACCTGGACTGTCAACCAAGATGGCTGCCACAGCCGAACTTAGTTTAACATAGAACCTTATAGAAAAACGAGCCAAATTGACTGCAACACTTAAATTTTTAGTCCTGTTCAAGGTGTTAAATCCAGGTGAGCGATACAGGCTCTTGAGAGCCTCTAGTTAAACACAGAGCATGTGAACATATTGTTACATAGTGCGGCACTATAGTAACCAAATATGGATTCGTGTGTCGTTTGCGATACTTCCAAAAAGTAAATCAGAGGGGTTATCATGACCCTGGGACATTATCAAATGTGACAATAATGATTTAGTAAACATACATACATCAGAAAGTGAAAATAAGCTCAGTGACACAAAAAATACATAGTTTGCTTATCCAATGACAAGTGTTTGTGTTTATAGCAAAAATACACCTAATGTCACCATCAAGAAAACATTACTAAAGCTTGGTCCCTCACAAACTAACATGAAATAATAAAATCAGCTTACTCCATTGTGTTCCAATGTTTCCAAATACAAAAAATCTGGCACTGGATTACTTGCCACAAAGGTAGAAAACGTGTAAAAATAAAATTAAAGTGTATCCGATTACCAGATTACGGACAAAGATAAAAATTTTTCGGAATTACAAAAAATACAAAAAATATGTAGCATGACAATTAAATGTTGTTAATATACATTGATAATATTAGTATCTAGAAAGAAAAAAAGAGTTTTTATAGAAATAAAGTCAATTTGATGCTGATCCTTTTATTTCGTGTAAGTTGTGTTTAAACTGATTTACATTTAAACTTGCTTAAACAATGGCAAAATATTTAAATGTATGTTGATTAACTTAAATTATTTAAATGTATGTTGATTAAGATGAAATTACAAACTTGTTAGATTTTCTCATAGACAAATATTTATTGAATTTGGCAGTCGTATTTTTCAACAAGCAATCAGCATTGTGCTCCTCTCCTCACCGATCTGTTTCTGTAAGTCTTATGAAGTGGACTTCATTTAAGGCTACTACCTGAAAACAAAAAGAAACTAGCCCAATCCTTTAATTTTATTTTTTGTAATATAGATGACATTTTGTCATTAAATAACAAATTCCAAGACTTTCTACATCTCATCTACCCCAGTGAGCTTGAAATAAAGGATACTACAGAAACATTGAAGTCCACTTCATATTTGAATTTGTTTCTTGAAATAGACATTAATGAGGGACATTTGAAAACAAAACTTTATGACAAATGTGAAGACTTCAACTTCCTGGGTTTGTCTGTCTAATGGATTGCGTTTTTTGGTTTGCTCCTTAGGTATATTTGTCCTATATACCGTTCTGTATTATTTATTAAAAGAGAGGGACTAAAAGTTGTTTTACATAGAAGAGGAATTCAGGCCTGCTTAAACAACGAATCGCCGAAAGATACGCTGAAGGAACGATGTACGCTGAAGCAAATGCTAAACGAAATGATGCTAAATAAAATGCTAAACGGTACCATTTACAATACAATAAACGATACCATAAACCATACTCTAAACAAAATGCTAAACGCTGTTTTACACCAAACACTGAGATTTACAATTAGGTCAAACAATAAACAATACGATCTAAAGACGATGTACTGACGCTGAATGAACTATGTACGCGCACTAAACGAATGATGTTCGGATGCTAAACGAACGATATACAGACGCTGAAGGCAAGTTGTACAGACGCTAGAAGTGTGAACTTTTATGTTACAGGATGTGTAACAGGAATTGATTGTTTGTTCTAAAATTGGTACATATTAAGAACCTAGAACACATAAAAAACAAACAATACATAGTACACAGATAAAAATATCTGATCAAAATGGCTGCAATCTTTTCACTGACACTGAAGAAGTAGACACAGTTGTTATACATTGTAGTTATAAAAGTTGTTATACCCCCGCTTTTGAAAAAAGCGGGGTATATAGTATTTGTTGTGTCCGTCCGTCCGTCCGACCTTTGTATCCGCAACTCCTCCTAAACTACTGAATGGAATTTGATGAAACTTTCAGAGAATCTTCATCCCATGATGGCATTGTGCACCTCCTATTTTAGATTTTGATCTGATGAATATTTGGGGTTACCCATACCAAAACATGGACTTTAACATTCATTGTGATAGGGGTACCATGATGCCATCCGCAACTCCTCCTAAACCACTGAATGGAATTTGATGAAACTTTCAGAGGATCTTTATTACATGATGCCATAGTGCACCTCCTATTTTAGATTTTGATCTGATGAATATTTGGGGTTACCCATACCAAAACATGGACTTTAACATTCATTGTGATAGGGGTTCCATGATGCCATCCGCAACTCCTCCTAAACCACTGAATGGAATTTGATGAAACTTTCAGGGGATCTTTATTACATGATGCCATAGTGCACCTCCTATTTTAGATTTTGATCTGATGAATATTTGGGGTTACCCATACCAAAACATGGACTTTAACATTCATTGTGATAGGGGTACCATGATGCCATCTGCAACTCCTCCTAAACCACTGAATGGAATTTGATGAAACTTTCAGAGGATCGTTATTACATGATGCCATAGTGCACCTCCTATTTTAGATTTTGTTCCGATGAATATTTGGGGTTACCTATACCAAAACATGGACTTTGACATTCATTGTGATAGGGGTACCATGATGCCATCCGCAACTCCTCCTAAACCACTGAATGGAATTTGATGAAACTTTCAGAGGTTATTATATGATGCTTTAGTGCACCTCCTATTTTAGATTTTGATCTGACCAACATTTGGGGTTTTCCATACCAACACATGGACTTTGCCATTCATTGTGATAGGGGGTACCAGTATGCCATCCGCAACTCCTCCTAAACCACTAAAGGCAATTCCATGAGACTTTCAGAGAATCTTTATCACATGATGCCATAGTGCACCTCCTATTTTAGATTTTGATCTGACCAACTTTTTATGTTTTCCATAGCA
The DNA here is from genome assembly GCA_028015205.1 of Mytilisepta virgata. NCBI lineage: Eukaryota > Metazoa > Mollusca > Bivalvia > Mytilida > Mytilidae > Mytilisepta > Mytilisepta virgata. Next base: position 42,427,132 of record CM051511.1, read on the forward strand.
AAACATTAAATTTGCCATTCCTTGTGATAGGGGGTGCGGGGGTATCAATTAGTGAGCTTTGCTCACAGTATTTCTAGTTTCAAAGGAATTCATCGGTGTGAAAAGACCAACTTACAAACTGAATGAAATCCAAAGGAATTCATGTAAAGTTTGTGAGTGATTAAGTTGAGTTATTGTTGTTGTTAAGTTTATTATTTTATATTCTAGCATACAGACTCAGTGTTGGGAAATGACTTATTGAAAAGACCAGTTACACCTAGTCAGAGAAAAGGCACAGATCAACCAGGAACTCAGTAAAATAAGCTTTACATATATTCTAATATTTACTTCAAAGTTTGATGCTGTTTTCATGTCGTATTTTCATTCTCTGCAACACAAAACATGTTATAACAATATACAGTCAAACATCGGTAGCTAGAATACTAGAATGGCTCAACCGTTTTGAAAGTCCCATCAATTTTCACTTTATTTTCATGTTGCTGACTTGTTCCTTTACTCATATGAGGCAGACTTCCTTGACGGGCTTCTTAAGGAAAAACAGAAGAAATTAGCCCGTACCTTTAATTTCAGCTTCCGCTACATAGATGATGTCTTATCACTCAACAATTCACGTTTTGGGAATTTCTTACATCTCATATATCCCAATGAGCTCGAAATTAAGGATACAACAGACACTGCTAAGTCTGCATCTTATCTTGACCTTCACCTCGAAATTGACACCAGAGGAAGGTTGAATACAAAACTTTACGACAAACGGGATGACTTTGACTTTCCAATCGTCAACTTCCCATTTTTGAGCGGCAATATTCCAGAATCGCGGGCGTATGGAGTATACATTTCACAACTCATACGTTATTCCAGAGCTTGTGACATATACATTGACTTCCTGAACAGAGCCCGGCTTCTGACAGAAAAGTTGCTCACACAGGGGTATGTTGCTTCTAAGCTGACGTCATCCTTATTAAAGTTTATAGGCGTCATCATGACTTGGTTGACAGGTATGAAAAAACCGTTTCCCAAATGAAAATGGACATGTTCCATTGATATTATCCCTTCCGCATATCGGATTTGACATGGACAGCATGGCTGGTGTCCTGCAGGCAGCAGAGACTGTTTACTCTTCCGGAGCTCCATAATCCAAGATGGCCGCCAGCGGGGGACTTAGTTTAACATAGAACCCTATGGGAAATGCATACAAATGACTTCTTTTAGTGACCCACTTAATGGAATGAAACCAAACATGGCATGAATATTCCTTATGAGGTGCTGACCAAGTGTTATTACTTTGTAGCTAATCCATCATCCAAGATGGCCGCCAGCGGGGAACTTAGTTTAACATAGGACCCTATGGGAAATGCATACAAATGACTTCTTTTAGAGAACCACTGAATGGAATGAAACTAAATCTGGCATGAATGTTCCTTATGAGGTGCTGACCAAGTGTTGTTACTTTGTAGCCGATCCATCATCCAAGATGGCCGCCAGCGGGGGACTAAGTTTAACATTGGACCCTATGGGAAATGCATACAAATGACTTCTTTTAGAGAACCACTGAATGAAATGTAACAAAACATAGCATGAATGTTCCTTATGAGGTGCTGACCAAGTGTTGTTACTTTGTAGCCGATCCATCATCCAAGATGGCCGCCAGCGGGGACTAAGTTTAACATTGGACCCTATGGGAAATGCATACAAATGACTTCTTTTAGAGAACCACTGAGGCCAAATGGAACCAAACTTGGCCAAAAGCATCATTAGGGTATCTAGTTTAAAAAATTTGTCCAGTGACCCTGCCTGCCAACCAACATGGCCGACATGGCTAAAAATAGAACATAGGGGTAAACAGTAGTTTTTGGCTTATATCTCAAAAACTAATGCATTTAGAGCACAACTGACATGGGGTAAAAATCTTCATCAGGTCAAGATCTACTTGCCATGAAATTTTCAGACGAATCGGTCAACTCTTAGTTGGGTTATTGCCCTTGAATTCTTAATTTTAAGGAAATTTTGCAGTTTTAGGTTATTATCTTGAATATTATTATAGATAAAGGCAAACTGTAAACAGCAAAAATGTTCTACAAAGTAAGATCTACAAATAAGCCAACATGACCAACATCATTGATTGACCCCTTATAGGAGTTTTTGCCCTTTAAAGACGGCATCCAGCATAAACTTTCCTTTAAAGATCATTTCCTCTGAAACCACTGGGCCAATTGGCACCAAACTTTGATGGAATGGTCTTTGGGGGTCCCCATCCAAAATTGTGTCCGGTATTCTCGACTTCCAACCGACATGGCTGCTGTTACTAAAAATAGAAAAGGGGGGAACGAATTTCAAAAATCTTCTATAAAACTGAAAGGCCAATTGGAATCAAACTTGGCAGTAATGGTCCTTAGGAGATTCTCTTTCAGAAGTATGTCCGCTGACCTGGACTGTTAACCAAGATGGCCGCTACAGCCGAACTTAGTTTAACATAGGGCCCTATGGGAAAATTCATTGAAAAATCTTCTTGTCTGAAAACACTTGACCAATTGGAACTAGACTTGGCATCAATGGTCCTTAGATGATCCTCTTTCAGAATTGTGTCCGATGACCTGGACTGACAACCAATATGGGCGCCACAACCGAACTTAGTTTAACATAGGGCCCTATGGGAAATTCCTTGAAAAGTCTTCTTGTCTGAAACAACTTGACCAATTGGAACCAGACTTGGCAGCAATGGTCCTTAGGAGGTCCACTTTCAAAAATTTGTCGGATTTTATGGACTGTGAACCAAGATGGCCGCCACAGCCGAACTTAGTTTAACATAGAACCCTATGGGAAATTCACTCAAAAATCTTCTTGTCTGAAACTACTAAGCCAATTAGAACTAGATTTGGTAGCAATGGTCCGTAGATGGTCCTCTTTCAGAATTGTGTCCGATGACCCAGACTTTGAACCAAGATGGCCGCCACAGCTGAACTTAGTTTAACATAGGGCCCTATGGGAAAATTCACTGAAAAATCTTCTTTTCTGAAACCACTTGACAGATTGGAGCCAGACTTGGCAGCAATGGTTCTTAGGATGTCCTTTTTCAGAAATGTGTCGGATTTCGTGGACTGTGAACCAAGATGGCCGCCACAGCCAAACTTTGTTTAACTCAGGACCCTATAGGAAATTCACTCAAAAATCTTTTCGTCTGAAACTACTGATCCCATTTGAACTGAACTTGGCAGCATTGGTCCTTGGATGGTCCTCTTTCAGAATGATGTCATTCAACCTGGATTGTCAACCAAAATGGCCACCACGGCCAAACTTAGTTAAATATAGGATCCTATGGGAAAATTCATTTAAAAATCTTCTTGTCTGAAACCACTTAGCCAGTTAGAACAAGACTTAGCTGTAATGGTCCTTAGATGTTTCTCTTTTTTAAAAAATGTGTCCATTGACCTGGACTGTCAACCAAGATGGCTGCCACAGCTGAACTTAGTTTAACATAGAACTCTATAGAAAAACCAGCCAAATTGACTGCAACATTTAAATTTTTATAGTCCTGCTCAAGGTGAAAAGTTAAATCCAGATGAGCGATACAGGCTCTTGAGAGCCTCTAGTTTACCTTTGCTGTTAGCCATTTTGTTGTTAAGCAACATACAGATTTCCTGTTCAGTTTTAAGTGAAAAAACTTCAGTAACTCTAACAACTTTTGATGGTCCCTTGGAGTTCAGTTTTTTAGAATATTTGAGCTTTTGCTATCACCTGGCATCCGTCGTAAACTTTTTCAAAGATCTCCTCCTCTGAAACCGTTGAACCGATTACAGCCATATTTGGTCTAAATGATACTTATAGTATATCTAAAATAAAGTTTATGTTTTATTTTCTTGTCTGTCGAGAAATATGGCTGCCGTGGCAAAAAATAGAACATAGGGGGTAAACTACAGTTTTCGGCTTATATGTCAAAAACTAAAGCATTTAGAGCAAAACTGACACCGGAGTAAAAATTTTCATCAGGTCAAGATCTAACTGCCATGAAAATTTCAGACGAATCGGTCAACCCTCTGTTGGGTTATTGCCCCTTAATTGTTAATTTTAAGGAAATTTTGCAGATTTAGGTTATCTTGAATATTATTATAGAAAAAGACAAATATTCAACAAAGTAAGATCTACAAATAAGTCAACATGACTAAAAGTAGAACATAGATGAAAAATGCACTTTTTGACTCATATTTCAAAAACTAAAGCAGTTAGAGCAAAACTGACAAGAAGTAAAAATGTTTATGAGGTCAAGATCTAATTCACATGAAAATTTCAGACGAATCTGTTAACACTTTGTTGGGTTATTGCCCCTGAATTGTTAATTTTAAGGACATTTTGCAGTTTTAGGTTATTATCTTGAATATTACTACTCACCTGGCCCAAAGGGCCAGAGCCAGGTGAGCTTATGCCATCACTTGGAGACCTCCGTCGTAAACTATTTCAAAGATCTTCTCCTCAGAAACTATTGAGCCAAATACTTCAAAATTTTTAGTGAATGTTCCTTAGGGTATCTAGTTCATAAAATATATCTGAGGTTTTGATCCATAATCAAACATAGCCACCATTGCTAAAAATAGAACATAGGGGTAAACTGCAGTTTTTGTCTTATATCTCAAAAACTAAAGCATTTACAGCAAAACTGATGGGGTAAAAATGCTCATCAGGTCAAGATCCGCCTGCCATGAAATTTTCTGACGAATCGGTCAACCTTTTGTTGGGTTATTGCCCCTAAATTGTTAATTTTAAGGAAATTTTGCAGTTTTAGGTTATTATCTTGAATATTATTAAAGATAAAAGACAAACTGTAAACAGCAAAAATGTTCAACAAAGTAAGATCTACAAATAAGTCAACATGACCAAAATCTTTAGTTGACCCCTTATAGGAGTTTTTGCCCTTGAAAGATTATTTACATGTGAACAGTAGTTTTTCAGAAAAAATAATGGTCTTGCATATTGTCACAGATTTTTAGAGCATAACATGAAATAAATTAAAAGGTAGCTGTACAAGTAAAATGGAGGGTCAAGAGTCAAGGTCATTGAAAAGGTCCATAGCAACTGATGAAAAAGTCACTAGCAACCATATATTATTTTTAAATTCAGGACCCTATAAAATAGCTGTACAAGTCAATATGGAAGATCAAGGGTCAAGTTCATTGAAAAAATCCACAGCAACTGATGGAAAAGTCCCTACCAACCAGACATATTTGGGTTCAGGAACCTAAAATTTACCTGTTCAAGTCAAAATGGAAGGTCAAGAGTCAATGCCATTGAAAAAATCCATAGCAACCATATATATTTGGGTTTATGATTCTATATTTTAGCTGTACAAGTCAGTATGAAGGCGAAAAATGCTATAGTATACATTAAATAGCAAAAATAATCATTGATGCAACATCTGCACAAAAATTAATAGGTGAGCGATTCAGGCTCTTGGGAGCCATTTGTTTTATTGAAGATTAACAGATAATCAGTGATACCACTTTGATCTGTTACAAATAATATGTGATAGCACTGTGATCTGTTACAGATAATCATTGATACCATTTTGATCCATTACGGTAATATGTGATACCACTGTGATCTGTTACAGATAATCATTGATACCATTTTGATCCATTACGGTAATATGTGATACCACTGTGATCTGTTACAGATAATATGTGATACAACTTTCATCTACAGATAATCTTTGATACCACTGTGATCTGTTACAGATAATCAGTGTGATACCACTGTGATCCATAACAGATAATCATTGATACCCTTTTGATCTGTTACTGATAATCTGTGATACCACTTTGATCCATTACGGTAATCTGTGATACCACTTTGATCTATTACGGTAATCTTTGATACCACTTTGATCCATTACGGTAATCTGTGATACCACTTTCATCCATTACAGTAATCTGTGATACCACTTTGATCTGTTACAGATAATATGTTATACCACTTTAATCCATTACAGTAATATATGATACCACTTTGATCCATTGATTGGCATTTTGACTAATCTCATCATTTTGCAAAAAGAAAAAAAGCCGAAACAATAAAAAAATGTCAAGAAAATATCTAAATACCAAAAGAATTTATCAGGGGTCAGCTTTATTAACAAGGAATATCAAAGAGTTTAAGCACTGGAAATCTGTATTATCAAATGGGTCCTTTTATAAGGACATATTCAGCCAATTGTCCAGTTTTGCCTTTCATAGCTGCTAAGCATTCTGGTGTTTTATAACAAAATGTTGCTGCCCTACATGCAAAATATCCACATGTATTGGTTATTGTATAAAGACATACTAGGTGTGTGTACATGTTAATTTGTTGTCAACTTAGACTATCATAAACAAATTGTTTTATGTTATCAAGACTCAAAAATTAAATTTTGGAAAATTTTAGCTTTGCTTTTACATTAATGCATATATATCAATATGATTCAGAATATAATTTTTTTAAAATGATTAAAGATAATTTAAAAAGCCAGTGAAACACAAAGAAAGTTTTTTAGATTTCGTTTTTGGAAAGATTGCAAATCGTTCCTATGCCATCGACCTCCAAAACAGAAAGTAAGACCTCTTCGATACCATCAGACATTAGTACATAAAATGTAGTTCCAGCGATGACAGCATTTTTAAAATTACGAGTACTTTATTCTTGTTGATCATGTTGATAATATCTGAACTAATATTTTTAACTTACATAAAACTTTATCGTTTACTGAAATTACCAAGGAATTAAAATGAAGTCAATGCAGACGGCGGATGAATTTATCTATCATAACGAATCTACAAGAAACACCTTCCCATATTTACTTTTTAAATTAATTCATTGTGAAAACTAATTGCACATTTATAAATTTGATGATTATTACCCATTATTTGAGAATAAATACTTTAAGATTATCTATAAATATAACTTGGACATTCGCTTTTGGAATCTTAATGTTGTATGCAGGGATCGGAAATTTTCAACACCTCTGTCGGACATTTTTTGATAGACATGAATTGTCAGTTTTAACTCTTTTTAGCAATTTCAACTCACGATCTTTTTTCATACAAATGTTGTTATGCACGATTTATTAATGTTTTGGGTAAGACCTGAAATAGATGTCATGTGTATCAGCTCTTTAACATTCTGTGCGTCATTGTTTGTGTATTGAATAGAATAAAATGATAATTTCGATGTTATAGGTGTCTTCGTTTGGTACGTATAAATAGATCAACATGATCAATAGAAAAATGGACCACACAACGATGTAGAATAAATCAAATAAATGAAAATAAATTCAAGTTTAAATACTTTGAAATCAGTCTATGAAAGTCTTCCCGAAAGATGAAATTTTTATTCCTTTTTCATATTTAACTACAAAGATTCATGCATGCTCAATCGATTATTTACTTAACTACACATGTAAACAATTGCAACAATGTGGAAATCTTCAAGTTTTACCGAGTTAAATCTACCAAGGCATTCTATTCTCACTAATGAGACAGCCCAGTACCTATTTTTAACCCATGTGAGATATCCTTGTCTTTCTCGTGGGTGAGATAAGAATTTCACGCTTGTTTTCCCGCAAAATTTTCGCGCTTCCGACAATCGTAATTATTTACTGTTTGAGTGATAATTAACAATTAGTTTGAGTTTTTATTAGTCTTACCTATTCCATATTGTCCATATCGTTTTATATTTAAAGGTTTCACTCGTCAGTGGCTTGAATTATTCAAAATACATCCAATACACAAAAGCACATACACATCACTCACAAAATGTACATAACGCACTACTTTCATTAGGAGATAACTCTGTTTGTTTCCTACGCAAAGAATACGCTGTATGACACACTTGCTTGAGTAAATATTAGTGAGAAAAAGGATCAAAACACTGGTGTTAAAGTGCAAGACAGAAAAATCTCAGAACTCGCGTGAAAGATTTCCATTGGTCTCCAACTTGGCGGAGCCTCATTGGAAACCAGAAATCTTTCCCTTGGGTGTCTGAGATTTTTCCGTCTTGCACTATCCTTATAATATTCTCAAGTTTATGATTACGAACTGTTAGATCGTCCGATACATACTTTGTAGTGGATTTTTTTAATTTGAAAGCAGAAAGGCGTGCAAAATGCCTGATTGATCGTCATTGGTGAATGAATCGTCATTGGTGAATGACCTCGATATTGAACTTTGGAAATTGTTGACAGGTCATAAGGTGTACAGTAATTATATTTAAGCGTAATAAAAGCACAGACACCTTTAATGTAAATTACTTTTATGTCATGCGAAGTAAAATTATGATTTAATAACAAAGTGTTGGTGACAGGAAAGTTTGAATTGTTGTCATATCCTTGTGGTGATTTTCTTTAATTTCTGTTCGAATTTAGTGTGGATGATATTTGTTTATTCGTACGTTCATTTTTACTGTAGGATTTGCTAGTTTGACTTCATTTTGTTTGTTTACATTCTGTACAATGTTCAAGACAAACTGTAGCAGGAATCAACAATTAAATAAAAATATGTTTGTTGAATACAATTTTTGTCACGCCTGCGACGAAAAGTTGTGAAAGTGAGATAAAAGTATTACTTTCGGGCGGCGAAGGCAGTGTAAACTTTTTTAAAACTTTAATAACTTTGCACACATAATGCCTACAAATAAGATTTTTGGTCGACAGATACCTTATCATATTGCCTCAATATACTTATCTGGTGACCATGACCTTGTATTCATGGTTCACTGACTTCATAAACATAAATGTAAAATCTGCATCTAAGTTTCGTGGTTAATTTGATGTCAATTTCATGCTTTAGTGACTTTGTCACACTTTCATGGTCTAAGCTAACTATAATACCTAGACCCACCATATTTGGTCAATAGATAGTTTTTGTGTCGCCTGCGGAACGCATGGTCGACACGTAGGGATCACTACCTGTCGTCTTGCGTCGTCCTGCGTCTTTCGTCGTCACACTTTTCTTCTATCCTCAACTACTCGTAAACCGCTCCAAGGATTTTGATGAAACTTTCTCTGTGCATTAACCTTAATGAAATGAAATATATAAAAAAAAAATTTTTTTTATATATTTCATTTTTAGAAAATTTAAAATTTTTCTCTTTAAAAAATGACATTTTTGAAAAAAAGGGGGGTCAAAACTTCTATCCTCAACTACTCCATAATCACTGAAAGGAATTAGATGAAACTTTCACTTTGAATTAATCTTAATGCACAGGTGTGCATATTGTTACGGCCGAAATCACCTTTAAATTATAGCCAACAAAAGACACAAATCAATAATAAAATTTAACAAGATTTATTATATACAAAGTTTACAAAAATATTACAAAAAAAACTAAAATGTCAACTTAACTGTTCAAAATCCTGTTTTTTCTTGATCCGGAATTCTGGTCACTGTTGCCTGAATCCAAACGGAATATTATATCCAATCAGTCACAATCTAGTATGATGTAACGAAAATGAAAGTCTGCCAAGTACGATATGTGAAACGTAAATAAATCCAACAGCTGAGAACACAAGAATGTCTGGTAATACGTTCTGATCCTGCAAGTTTAACTTTCGTGTCCATATATATACTGTAGAACGGAAACTTCTGGAATACGGTAGAAGTTCGAATCGCACCATAATTATTACGTAAGTCAAATAGAAAGTTCTAGTCATTCCATCAGTATCCATTATTGTTCCAGTGATTTCTAAACTGCGCAGTTATAACATTATTTGGTAAACAACTATAAGTATTATGTAAACATAGTATACATGTTATAAGGCTACGCAAAACAAATCAGGCCAAGATAAATAAATATAAATATAATAATTACAATATCATAACACCTCCCCCCTTAAAAGAAGTTTGAGTGTAACGAAAACTTCATGAACAATATATACAAAAATATATAGTATACATACAATGTTTTAATAAGATCTAGATAAAGCATCTGCTATTACGTTATCTTTACCTTTAATATGTTTTACAATAATATCATATTCCTGTAACAATAAACTCCACCTAGTCAACCTCTGGTTCTTGTTTCTCATTTTATGTATGAAGGTGAGAGGATTATGATCAGTATAAACCAGAATAGGATGCATAGTGGGATTTAAATATACATCAAAATGTTGAAGTGCAGACAACAGTGCAAAACATTCTTTTTCAATAGTGGAATAATTTTTCTGATGTTTATCTAATTTCTTGGAAAAATATGATATAGGTTTCTCAACATTATCATCTGTTTCTTGATATAAAACTGCTCCAACTCCTACATCACTTGCATCAACGGCAAGTTTGAATTGCTTTTTAAAGTCTGGAGTGATAAGAACGGGACTGTTAATTAAAAGTGATTTGCTTTTTTCAAAAGAGTTTTGACAATTATCACTCCAGATGAATTTAGAATCTTTTCGTAAAAGATGAGTCAATGGTTGAACAACAGTAGCAAAGTTTGAACAAAATTTTCTGTAAAATCCAATCATGCCTAAATATCTCATAAGTTGTTTTTTATTTGTAGGAGGAGGAAAATTGGTAATTGCATCCACTTTAGCCATAATAGGTTTCACTTGACCTTGGCCAACTGTGTGCCCTAAATAATCAACAGTGGCCTTACAAAATTCACTTTTAGCAAGATTAACAGTCAAATTTGATTGTGACAATCTATCAAAAGTATCATATAAATGTTTTAAATGCTCTTCCCAGCTATCACTACATACAATAAGATCATCAATATAAGCATAACAACAGTCTAAATCTTTTATAACATTATTGATCATTCTTTGAAACGTAGCTGGAGCATTTTTCATACCAAACGGCATGACAGTATATTGAAATAAGCCGTCTGGTGTGACAAAAGCTGATATTTCACGAGCTCTCGGTGTCAGGGGGACCTGCCAGTAACCTTTTAATAAATCAAATTTGCTTACGAATTTTGATTGTCCAATGTTATCAATGCAATCGTCTATCCTTGGAATCGGATAGGAGTCAGATTTTGAGACTGAGTTTAATTTTCTGAAATCAGTAACGAAACGAAAGGTTTTATCTGGTTTGGGTACAAGAAGACAAGGAGAGCTCCATTCACTGTTACTCGGCTCAATGATATCATTGTCAAGCATATATCTAATTTCTTGTCTCATAACATCAAGTTTAAGTGGATTGAGCCGGTAAGGATGTTGCTTAATTGGAGAAGCATCGCCTACATCAACATCATGACAAACAGCAGTGGTTTTGTTTGGCACATCTGGAAAAAGATTTTTAAAAGTAAATACCAAAGTTTTCAATTTTTCTCTGCGATCGAAAGTCAGATGTGCAAGTTTTGAGTCTAAATCTGATAAAATTTCAGAATTTTTCAATCTAACAGTTTGTTCCATAGTCTTGGAATCAAAAGATGGTTCAATTATATCTTGTTTGTCATGATCGCTCTCCAATTTAACCATGGCTAAAGTGGCAACTGGTTTACTCTCACCTTCATTAGTACGCTCAAAATATGGTTTTAACATATTAATGTGACACACTCTATTTTGTTTACGCCGACCTGGAGTTTTTACAATATAATTCAAATCATTGATTTGACTGTCAATTGTATAAGGACCACAGTATTTAGCCTGTAAAGGATGCCCAGGGACTGGCAAAAATACAAGTACCTTATCACCAGGCTCAAAAACTCTGTCCCTGGCATCTTTATCATACCATATTTTCATCTTATTCTGTACAGTTTTTAAGTTTTTCTGAGCAATTTGACAAGCAGTATACAATTTTTCTTTAAATCTAGATACATAGTCTAGAAGATTCAAGTCAGTGTGTTCAGTAAGCCATTTTTCCTTAATCAATTTTAAAGGTCCCCTTACAGTATGACCAAACACTAACTCAAAGGGGCTAAAACCAAGGGATTCTTGAACAGCCTCTCGGACCGCAAAAAGTAGAAAGTGAACACCATCATCCCAGTCCCTGTCAAATTGAAGACAAAAAATTCTAATCATGTTCTTCAATGTTTGATGAAAACGTTCTAAGGCACCTTGAGATTCTGGATGATAAGCACTTGATCTATACTGAGCAATCCCTAACTGATATACGACCTGCTGAAATAAACCTGACATAAAATTTGAACCCTGGTCGGACTGTATTGACTTAGGAAGCCCTACTAATGTGAAAAATTTGATAAGAGCTTTGACAATAGTTGGTGTCTTAATATTCCTTAAGGGAATAGCCTCAGGAAAGCGAGTGGATGTACACATGATCGTTAGTAAATAAGCATTTCCTGTCTTGGTCTTTGGTAAAGGTCCAACGCAATCAATAAGTACTCGGCTGAAAGGTTCTTCAAAGGCTGGAATTGGCAGAAGTGGTGCTGGTGGTATTTTCTGGTTAGGCTTGCCAACAACCTGGCATATATGGCATGATTTACAGTATTCTGTGACATCATTTCTAAGTCTGGGCCAGTAGAAATGTTGTAATATCTTAAGACAAGTCTTCCTTATACCTAAATGTCCAGCCAAGGGGGTGTCATGGGCAAGACCAATAATTTCTTGCCTATAGACTTTAGGCACCACCACTTGGTATACCACTCTCCATTCCTCCTCTGGGATAGCATCAGGGGGCCTCCACTTCCTCATCAAAATGCCGTCTTGATGGTAGTAACATTCGGCTACTTTGTCTGCTTCTTCTTGGGGTAGAGCCCTCTTGCAGAGCTGAAGAACCTCAGGGTCTTTATTCTGTTCTTCCCTAAATGTTCTTTTGTCTAATGAATGGCTGTTCACGTCTGGCCATGGCATAATTACACGTTTGTTAGTAACAGGTGGTCTTATTATGGCCTTTTTTGAGCTATCGGGACCTTCAATGTCGGCAAAGAAAGTGTCAGAAAGGTCCATATAATCATACTGGCCTTCTTGTAAATCCTCATCTTGTTGTTTTCTTGCCATTGCCCTAGTAACAACACAAGCTGGATACAGTTCAGCATCTTCTTCAGGTGATTTAACATCCACCACCGGTTCACTTGTAACAATTGGTTCAGCAACCACTTTGTTCCTAGCTAGATCATTTCCTAGCAATAATGAAACACCCTCAACAGGGAGAGTAGGACGAACACCCACAACAACTGGTCCAGTAATTAAATCTGATTTCAAATAAATACGATGGAGGGGAACATCTATACATCCTAACTCCACACCTCGTAACAAAACGGAGGCACCAACGGACGTCTCCTCGGACAAAGGCAACACACCTTCTAACAACAAAGACTGAGAAGCTCCAGTGTCCCGTAAAATCTTAATAGGCTGAGGAGTAGTATTATCAACAATAGAAACAAACCCATCAGACATAAAGGGCTTATAATCCTCCATGTAATCACAAAAACTGGACTTAAAAGCCTGACTCGCAGGACATTCCAACTTATTGGTAACAACGGGTGTCGTACAAGCACTGGACTTGGGCTTATGATCTCTTTCATTCTTCTTCTGGAGTCTAAAACAATCAGCCATCAGGTGACCATTTTTCTTACAATAAGCACAAGTTAGTGATTTCTTCTCAAAAGTATCAAACTTTGGACCAGACATATTATAACTAGACGGACTCTTATTCTGTGCAACAGGCTTACAATCAGTACGCTCAGTGCTTTGATTTTTGTAATTTCCGCTAGAAGTATTAAAATTTTGACCTTTGAAAGTTCTTTTATGTGAAATGGTATAATTATCGGAAACAACAGCTGCATCTTGCAATGTCTCAACAGTTTTGTCATCTAAATGTGTTTTTAAGTCTAAATTAACACACTGCTTGAACTCTTCTAATAACATTAATTGTCTTAATTTATCAAAATTTTTATCTATTTTCTTTGACGTAAGCCATTTATCAAATAAATCTTCTTTTTCCCTAGCAAATTCAACATAGGTTTGTGTTTCAAACTTTTTATAAGACCTAAATTTCTGTCTATATGCTTCTGGCACTAGCTCATAAGCTTTCAAAACTTCCTGTTTAACAGTATCATAATCAGAACTTTTTTCTGAAGATAAAGCTGAGTAAATTTCAGCGGCCTTGCCCACAAAAACACTTTGCAGCATTGTAGTCCAATAAGGCTTTGGCCATTTCAAATTTTTAGCAATTTTCTCAAATTGTGGAAAAAATTTATCCACCGTTTTTTCACAAAATTTAGGAACCAAACGTATATTTTTTGCTGCCTCAAATTGTTCTGATTTTGACTTAGTGTTGCTTTCTGCTTTGACCATTTCCATTTTTATTTTCTCCATCTCTATCCTTTCCCTCATTTCAAGTTCTGCCTGTTTTTCTTCTTTTTCTTTTTCTAATTGTTTTAATTTAAATTCATCTTCTTTTTCTAATTGTTTTAATTTAACTTCGTTTTCAAATTGTTTTTCCAATTGTTTTAATTTAAGTTCGTGTTCTAATTCAAGCTGTTTTAATTTTAAAGCATCAACATTTTCGACCTTGAGGTCAAGAGCCTCTTCACCAAAAATTTCTAAATCAACTAAATTGTCTATTACCAAATTTTTTATAATTTGTTTTCTCATAGATGTTCTAAAATCTATTTTTAGATGTTTAGCAAGCAACACTAATTCTTCTTTCTTTAATTTATCAAACCCTTCCAGGTCTGGCGTTTTCAAAAATTTACCAGCATCAAATTCCATTTTGTAGAATTTTGTTGGCTAATTCTAATAAAAATACGGAAAAAATTTAATAAGATATTAACGTTATCCCGGACGAGCCCCCAATTTCTGTTACGGCCGAAATCACCTTTAAATTATAGCCAACAAAAGACACAAATCAATAATAAAATTTAACAAGATTTATTATATACAAAGTTTACAAAAATATTACAAAAAAAACTAAAATGTCAACTTAACTGTTCAAAATCCTGTTTTTTCTTGATCCGGAATTCTGGTCACTGTTGCCTGAATCCAAACGGAATATTATATCCAATCAGTCACAATCTAGTATGATGTAACGAAAATGAAAGTCTGCCAAGTACGATATGTGAAACGTAAATAAATCCAACAGCTGAGAACACAAGAATGTCTGGTAATACGTTCTGATCCTGCAAGTTTAACTTTCGTGTCCATATATATACTGTAGAACGGAAACTTCTGGAATACGGTAGAAGTTCGAATCGCACCATAATTATTACGTAAGTCAAATAGAAAGTTCTAGTCATTCCATCAGTATCCATTATTGTTCCAGTGATTTCTAAACTGCGCAGTTATAACATTATTTGGTAAACAACTATAAGTATTATGTAAACATAGTATACATGTTATAAGGCTACGCAAAACAAATCAGGCCAAGATAAATAAATATAAATATAATAATTACAATATCATAACAATATATATTTCATTTTTAGAAAATTTTAATTTTTTTTTTGTAAAACATAACATTTTTGCAAAAAAAGTGGGGGGGGGGGCAAAACTTCTATCCTCAACTACTCAATAACCGCTCAAAGGAATTTGATTAAACTTTCTCTGTGCACTACCCTTAATGCACAGGTGTGAATATTTATTTCATTTTTAGAAAAATTTAATTTTTAACCGGATTTTCATAGGAAAATATCGGTTATTAAATTGGTGATGTACGGCGGGCGGGCGGCCGGGCGGACGGGCGGGCGGGCGGGCGGGCGGACGGGCGGCTGCCAAACAGTGTCCGTGCAATAACTTATGAACTGTTCAACCAAAGCTTTTCAAATTTTAATATGTTGTTACTGATGACAAAATGGAGGTCAAGTTCGATATTGACGATTTTCACTTTCACCGTTCAGGAGTTATGGTTCTTGAAAGATTGAAAAATGGCTTTCCCAGTGGTGTCCGTGTGATAACTTATGAACTGTTCAACCAAAGCTTTTCAAATTTTAATATGTTGTTACTGATGACAAAATGGAGGTCAAGTTCGATATTGACGATTTTCACTTTCACCGTTCAAGAGTTATGGTTCTTGAAAGATTGAAAAATGGCTTCTCCAGTGGTGTCCGTGTGATAACTTATGAACTATTCAACCAAAGCTTTTCAAATTTTAATATGTTGTTACTGATGACAAAATGGAGGTCAAGTTCGATATTGACGATTTTCACTTTCACCGTTCAGGAGTTTTGGTTCTTGAAAGATTGAAAAGTGGCTTTCCCAGTGGTGTCCGTGTGATAACTTATGAACTGTTCAACCAAAGCTTTTCAAATTTTAATATGTTGTTACTGATGACAAAATGGAGGTCAAGTTCGATATTGATGATTTTCACTTTCACCGTTCAAGAGTTATGGTTCTTGAAAGATTGAAAAATGGCTTTCCCAGTGGTGTCCGTGTGATAACTTATGAACTGTTCAACCAAAGCTTTTCAAATTTTAATATGTTGTTACTGATGACAAAATGGAGGTCAAGTTCAATATTGATGATTTCCACTTTCACTGTTCCGATATTGACGATTTTCACTTTCACCGTGTCTGTACTTATATACTCTCAAAAATTCCAATATTTGTCACTTACTATAAATAGGAGGTCAAGATTGATTTTTGCCTTTCCATTTCTGAACCCTACAAAACCCTACAAAAATTCATTTATATTTCTTTACTTCATCCTGTTTGGGAATCCAGATTTGCAAACATCATTTCCATGCAGGAAAATCCGGTTTGCTGTCATTCGACAGCCTCTTGTTTTTGGTAAAAATTGACATTATTTGAACAAAAAAAAAGGGGGGGTCAAAACTGCTATCCTCAACTACCCCATTACCACTCAAAGGAATTTGATGAAACTTTCTGTGCACTACCCTTAATGCACAGGTGTGAATATTTATTTCATTTTTAGAAAAATTTAATTTTTTTTTGTAAAAATTGACATTATTTGAACAAAAAAAAGGGGGGGTCAAAACTGCTATCCTCAACTACCCCATTAACCTTAATGCACAGATGTGGATATATATTTCATTTTTAGAAAATTTTAATTTTTTTGTTTGTAAAAATTGACATTTTTGAAAAAAAGGAGGGGTTCAAAACTTCTATCCTCAACTACTCCATAACCACTCAAAGCAATTTGATGAAACTTTCTCTTTGCATTAACCTTAATGCAAAGGTGTGCATATATATTTCATTTTAAGAACATTTTAATATCTTTTGTAAAAATTGACGTCTGCAGGCGACACATGTCTTCCTTAGAAGACTCACACATTTTTGGTGGGTACATGTCAGTCTGACACCTACCTTTTAACCTTAACTTCAATTTCATGGTGTCACATTTTCATGGTAAGTCCATTTCTTAGCTATTGTAATACCTAAGCCCACCATATCTGGTCAATAGATAGTTCTTAGTGGGCACATGCCAGCCTGACACTTTCCTCTGGATCTTGACCTAAATTTCATGTATGAGTGACTTTGTCACATTTTCATGGTTAAATCCATTTCTTAGCAACTATAATACTTAGACCTACCATATTTGGTCGATAGTTCTTGGTTGGTACATGTCAGTCTGACACCTGCCTTTGACCTTGACCTCAATTACTTGGTTGAGTGTCTTTTGTCACACTTTCGTGATTAAGTCCATTTCTTAGCAACTATAGTACCTAAGGCCACCATGCCTGGTCAATAGATAATTCTTAGTAGGCATATTGCAGTCTCTGGACCTTGACTTCAATTTCATGCTTGACTGACTTGGTCACATTTTCGAGATTAAGTCCATTTCTCAGCTATGTAATACCTAGACCCACCATATTTAGTCAATAGATAGTTCTTAGTGGGTACAACTCGCTATGGCACCTGCCTTTTGACCTTGACCACAATTTCATGCTTGAATGACTTGTTTCGTGTTTTGGATATAATGCCCATTTCTCAGCAGTTGCAATACATAGACCAGCTGTATTTGGTCTACAGATAGTCCTCGGTGGGTACATGGCTGTCTGAGACCTTCACCTGAATTTCAGTCACATTCGAACACCTCCACATAGATTTCGAATATTGACACTAAAACTTGACTGTTGCTAAAAGCTAAGCCTTAGTACACATTGAACTCTTACTGAAAATGATGTCCTGGTTTCCATACCACAGAATGTACATCGATTTTGAAAAAAAACCTCAATATTTTTGGAAAAAAAGGAATAAATTCACTGTAATTGATCTCACATAACAAAGAACAAATCTGTGATAAAATTCAATTTGAAATAATACATAACTACAGTTGCAATCTTTCCACCACTGCTTTCCAGCATTTTGATTAGCTCACCTGATCTGAAGGGTTGGGACCATTGACGTCTGTGACATCCGTCGTCCGTCATCCACAATCCACATTTTAATCTTCTCCTCAGAAACCATTCTGCCAATTGGGACCAAACTTTGCTGAAATGATCCTTGGGTAGTCCCCTTCCAAAATTTGTCCTATGGTCCCAACCTCTGACAAAGATGGCCGCCACAGCAGAACTTAGTTTAACATAGGACCCTATGGAAAATTCACATAAAAATCTTATTGTCTGAAACTACTGGCTCAATTAGAACCAGACTGTGGAATGGTGATAAGATGATTGTCTTTAATTTCAAAAATATGTCTGATGGTCCCGACCTGCGCCACAGCCAAACTGAGTGTAATAGAGGACCCTATGGGAAATTCACTTAAAATGGTGTTTGAATGGTCATTAAATGGCCCTCTTCCAAAATTGTGTCCAATGGTCCCAACCTCCGACCAAGATGGCCGCCACAGCTGAACTTAGTTTAACATAGAACTTTATGGGAAATTTACTTTAAAAGTCTTATCTCAAACTACTTGGTCAATTAGAACCAAACTGTTATTCAATGGTCATTAAGTGGTCGTCATTTAAAAATGTGTTCGATGACCAAGATGGCCACCACAGCCGAACTATAACATAGGACCCTTTGGCCATGGGAAATTTACATAAAAATCTTGTTGTCTGAAATAACTTTCTCATGTAGAACCCAACTGTGGTTAAATGAACATTAGGTAGTACTCTTTAAAAATTGTGTCTGATGATCTGACCAAGATGACTGTCACAGCCCAACTTAGTATGACATAGGACCTTATGGGAAATTTACATAAAAATCTTCCTGTTTGAAAGCAGTTGCTTAATTAGAAACAAACTTTGATGGAATAGTCATTGCATTGTCTTCTTCCAAAATTGTGTCCAGCTGACCTCTATCTGACCAAGATGGCTGCCACAGCCGAACTTAGTTTAACATGGGACTATATAAGAAATTCACAAAAAAATTTCTTGTCTGGAACCAGTTGGTCATTTGGAACCAAACTTTGATGGAAGAGTCATTTGATGGGCCTATTCGAAAATTTTGTCTGGCAGTCCTGCCCTTTGATCAAAATGACCTTATGTTATCATAAGATCAGATATACTGGTAATAGGGTGTAAAAAGATTTGTTCATGTGACCCAAATTTTGCATCTTAAATGCTTGTTTGCATGGACTGTTATTGTTCACACAGTAAATCACAAATGTTTATTTTACTTTTAATTTTAACATGCCAAAGTGACTAATTCAAATTATTATCTGTAATTGAATGCTTCTTTCAGATGTCCCAAATTTCTGAAAGCAAGCTGCTGTACAGCACAAGAAGTGCTATAGTTTACATTGTCATAGCCACAGACTTTTCTGTACTTTAACATTTAACCCTGTAAGAACTGGTCGCTATATGTAATAAGCAATGCACTATCAGGTGAACTATAAAGGCTCCTGGGGTCCTCTGGTTTCAATATTGTTTGGTATATTTTAGGACACTTTCACCTGGAGCTGGTGTAACAAGCCGACCACAGTCACAGAGTAGCGTAATTAGGCCACCAACTAGAAGTGGAAGTCGACCAAACACACAGGACAGTCAAAGAAATCCATCAAGTAAGTTTCCATGACAACACTCTTGTTTCCATTGCAATTTATGTTTCGATGACAGCACTAACCTTTTTATATGTAATCTATGTACAAACTAAATACATGTAATATGGATGAGAAAATGAAATATAAGTGATATTTCCTGAGTTAATGGCCATAATGTCAAGATGTACAAAATATGTTCATTCACCTTTGAAGTACTTAACTATGAGGGGGAATTTTGCTATGCAGCAGTTCATTTGATGATAGTAATAAGCATGTGCTAATACAAGCGTTTTGTGGTAATAAACACATTTTAAAATTATTCCCAGTTATGTGGATAGACATTTTGCAAGTTTTTGTCCTGCCTGCGACAAATTTCGCAAAAGGCGAGATTCAGATTGTGGTGATAGTGGCAGTGTAAAATTTCTTAAACACATAATACCTACACTTAAGGTCTTTGGTCCACAGATACATTATGATATAAACTTTGCAGCAGTATACTCATCTTGTGACCTTGACATCACTGACTTCATAAACATTTATGAAGTCTGCATCTATGTTTCGTGATTAAGTTCATTTCTCAGCAACTGTAATACCTAGGCCCGCCATAGTTGGTCCATAGTTAGTTCTTAGTGGGTACATTCCAATCTGACACCTGTCTGGAACCTTTACCTCAGTTTCATGCTTGAGTGACTTTCCTCACATTTTCTTATGTCCATTTCTCAGACACTGTAATACCTAAACACACCATTTGGACTTTTGATAGTTCATAATCTTGGCAGCAATGGTCCTTAGATGGTCCTCTTTCAGAATTGTGTCAGATGACTCGGACTGTCAACCATAATTGGCTGCCACAGCGGAACTTACTGGTAGTTGAACATAGGACCTTATGGGACAATTAATTTAAAAATCTTCTTGTCTGAAACTACTGAGCCAATTGGAACTAAATTTGGCAGCAATGGTCCTTAGATGGTCCTCTTTGAGAATTGTGTCTAATGACGCAGACTGTCAAACAAGATGGCTGCCACATCCTAACTTAGTTTAACATATGACCCTATAAGGAAATTTATTTAAAAATGTTGTTGTTTTACACCACTTGGCCAATTGGAACCAGACATGGCAGCAATGGTGCTTAGATGGTTCTCTTTCAGAATTGTGTCTGATGACCGAGGCTTTCAGCCAAGATGGCTACCACAGCCGAACTTAGTTTAACATAGGAGCCTATGCGAGAAATTCATTTAAAAATCTTTCTTTCTGAAACCATTGGGGCAGTTTGAACCCGACTTGGCAGCAATGGTCCTCATTCAGAATTATGTCCGAAGACCCTGGCTCTGAACCAAGATGGCATCCACAGCTGAACTTAGTATAAAATAGGAAAATCACTCAAAAATCTTTTCATCTGAAACTACTGAGCCAATTGGATATTAAGTTGGCTTCAATGGTCCTTAGATGGTCCTCTTTCAGAATTGTGTCTGATCACCTGGATTGTCAACCAAGATGCCAGCCACAGCCAAACTTAGTTTCATATAGGAACTTATAGGAAAATTCATTTTAAAATCTTGTATGAAACCACTTACCCAGTTAGAACAAGACATGGCAGTAATGGTCCTTAGATGGTTTTCTTTTAGAAATGTGTCCTTTGACCTGGACTGCCACAGCCAAGCTTAGTTAAACATAGGAGCCTATGGAAAATCCAGCCAAATTTACTGCTACACTTAAATTTTTAGTCCTACTGAAGGTGACAAGTTAAATCCAGGTGAGCATTACAGGCTCTTGAGAGCCTTTAGTTTGTCTTATTCGTTCTGAGTTCAGGATCGTGATGTTTCTCATATCATTCCCTTCTTACATTGACTTCCTGTTTGTAGCAACCTTGTAAGATCATGCTTCTGTCTGTTGTTTCATTTAAAAAGTGAAATATCGAACACAAGAAAGACTGCTAAATCAAGCATAATTTCTAGGAGTGTATAAGATGTATTTGAAGATTCTAACAAAAGAGATAACACCAGGCTAAGTCTTGATAGTAGACAAGACTTGACCATCTTTTTGTATGCTTTTGGACAAACAATAATTTTCAACTTTATTAATTGTTTTCATTTTTACCTAATGTTCAATACATGAACACACCCCTTCCAAAAAAAAATTATTTGAAAGGGAAAGATCCTAGAAGAAAAGTTGATGAGCAAAGAAAATCAGAAAGATCGAGGCTTGTTTATCCTCCAAACAGCCACCCCATAACATATTGTTGGTGTTGCCCTTTAACAATTAAAACAAAACTATGTCTGAAACCCCGACTTCCAACATGTCCAATGGACATGGCTGCTGTTACTAAAATTGAAAAAAGGGGGATGATTTTAAAAATCACTACTTGGTCAGATAGGAAAAACTTGGCAGCAATGGGTCTTTAGTTGGTCCTCTTTCAGAATTGTGTCAGATGACCCGGATTGTCAACCAAAGACGGCCGATACAGCCGGACTTAGATTAATGTAGGAACCAATGGGAAAATTCATTTAAAAATCTTCTTGTCTGAAATCGCATGGCCAATTGGAACCAGATTTGCGAAAATTGATTTAAAAATCTTCTGGTCTGAAACAACATGGCCATGCAATTGGAACTAGATTTGCAAGAAATGGTCCTCAGATCATTCCAATGAACCGGACTGTAAACCAAGATGACCACCCCAGCCGAACATAGTTTAACATAGCCCTGTTTGGGAATATTCATTTAAAAATCTTCTTGTCTGAAACCACATATAGGCAATTGGACACAAAATGTTGGAACAAGACTTGGCAGCAAATGTGTCAGATGACCCGGACTGTCAACCAAGATGGCCACCACAGCCGAACAAATTCATTTAAAAATCTTCTTGTCTGAAACCTCATGCTCAGTTGGAAGCAGGTTTTGCAGTTATGGTCCTCAGATGGTCCTCTTTTAGAATTGTGTCTGATGATGGCCTCCATAATTAGCATAATTTGTGTGGAAAGAATGCATAAAAATGCTATATAAAGTTTTGTAACCATGAATTTCCCTAATTTTACCCTAGAATATAATTATAAAGCCACTTTGACCTTTCCATACTTACCAATAGCAGATGCAGTAGTTTTGGTGAAAGAGAGGGTGATCTATATTCAGATATAAGAGACAAAATCTATTAATAGTATCTATACAAACACTTACTGTGAATATATGATTGTAGGAACAGATGATAACAGACCAACTAGTCATGCCAGTGAGAGATCAACAGCAAGTAAAAAATCAAATCCCAGCATAGCAAAGTAAGTTTAGTTGGTTAAAGATCTTTTTATCTAAAATCACTGAGCAAACTACAATGTAGAACCAAAATTTGTTTCCTTTTCAATAATTTAATTTGATTTGAATACTGCATTTTGATTGGCTGAACAGCATAGAGCAACATTGGCTATCCTGTATAACCTGGTTTGGTCTTGTGGCATCATCACCTATGTAGATGTGCATAAAGCAAGATAATTATCATCGGTTGATTTCAAAGGGAGATAATCCAAATTAAGGGTTTTACATGTTTAAAGCTTGTAAGCCCAACTCCACCTAAACCGTTAAATAGTTTTTGATGAAACTTTAAATGAAGGTTAGGTATCAAGCAAAATAATAATCGTCAGATACTTGCAAATGGAAATAATTCAAATAAAGTGTTTATAGCTTGTAAGTGCAGCTCCTCCTAAACTGTTCAATGGATTTTGATGAAACTTTATATGAAGGTTAGGCATCATGAAGCAAGATAATTATCACCGGATGCTTGCAAAGTGAGATAATCCATCTTAAGGGTTTTACATGTTTAAAGCTTGTAAGCGCATTTCCTAGTATTGCAAGCAGGGGGTATCACTCAGTGAGGTCACTCACAGTTCTGTTTTCTTAACCATCAAGAAACATGGCTGCCATGGCTAAACATAGGGGGTAAACTGCTGTTTTTGGCTTATATCTCAAAAATTAAAGCATTTAGAGCAAAACTGACATAAGGTAAAAATGTTCACCCATGTTAAGATCTACCTGTCATGAAATTTTAAGATGAATTGGTCAACCTATTTTTGGGTTATTGCCCCTGCATCATTAATTTTAAGTAAATTTTTAGGTTATTATCTTGAATATAGATAAAGACAAACTGTAAACAGCGAAAATGTTCTGCATAACTTAAAATAAATTAAATGGTAGCTGTACAAATAAAATGGAGGGTCAAGGGTCAATGTCTTTGAAAAAGTATATACTACCGATGAAAAAGTCCCTAGCAACCATATATATTTGGATTAAGGACCCTATAATTTACCTGTACAAGTAAAAAAGAAAGGTCAAGAGTCAAGGTCATTAAAAAAGTCCATAGCAACCAATGAAAAAGTCAACAGCAACCATATGTATTTAGATTCAGAACCTATAGTATAGCTGTACAAGCCTCAATGGTTAAGGTCAGTGAAAAAATCCATATCAACCGATGGATAAGTCCCTAGCAACCAGACATATTTGGGTTCAGGACCCTATAATTTACCTGTTCAAGTCAATATGGAAGGTCAGGAGTCAATGCCATTGAAAAAGTCTCTAGCAACCATATACATTAAATAGTAAAAATAATCATTGATGCAAGATCTCCACAAAAAATAACAGGTGAGCGATTCAGGCTCTTGTTTCTTGTCTTGCCTGTGACAGATTTCGCTAAAGGTGAGATATAGATTTAATTTCAGTCTGCTTCTTAAAATTTTTTAAACCTTCAAAAGTTTGCAACTATAATACTAAAACTTAACATCTTTGGTCCACAGACATCATATGATGTAAACTTTGCAGTGGTATACTTGTTTTGTGACCATAATCTTGTTTCCATGGTTCATTAACATTTGTAAAATTTGGATCACATTTTTGTGATTAAATCCATTTCTCAAAACTATGGTGGCCGGATGCGGCCATTTTGCCTTTTTGCGTTTTCTCCTTTCACTTTGCAAACGCGAAATAGAGAAATTGAGAAATCGAGAAATCGAAAAAGCGAAATCGAGAAATTGAGAAATTGGGAAATTAGGAATTCACGAAATCGAGAAAGCAAAAACGCGAAATCGAGAAATCAAGAAAGCAAGAAAGCAAAAACACGAAAATTCGAAATGAATTTTTTCTTTCTCGATTTCTCGATTACCCGATTTCCCAATTTCTCAATTTCTTGAATTCGCATGAAATTAAGTCAAGTTTCTCTCCAAGGATATTGATAAAAAGCTGTTTATTTTCTTGATTTGAAAGGAAAACATCTTTTTTTGTTTGTTGGTGTGTCATTGTTAAAATTGACTTTTGGAGATACGATTCCTTTTGAACTACATCCTTTGTAGTTGGAACTGATGAATATCCATCAAACACCACAGTTGCAGCTTTATAGTGATTTTTCACAAAATTGACATAAGCCATACATAATGGTATGAACCGTAGCTCTTTTCGTCCATGGCAATCAGTGTATGAAAGAACCACCATCCAGTACAAAATATGTTTCTGTGGGTGCCTCTGGTTTAAGTTCAATCATATATTCAGCAAGGTTTTATTTTTGGGGCTCTCTTGGAAAGCCCGTGGTTTCAAATATGGATGAAGGAACTCCACACAATTCAAATTGAAATATCTCCGAAATATCATCGAATATACCATTTGCAGCAGTGGTGCTTCTCTGAAAAAGGAGCTGGGAATCTACTTGTAGAGCTTCGCCATCAAGTTTTGTCTGAGCTTTGTTTCCAAGTGTAATGGCTTGCTCCTTTCTCCTAAATGAGTGATCAGCTATATTCTTTCCTACTTAAAGTCAGACCTCGACCTATTGTCAATCCACCTGCTGTTTTCACACTCCTCATTAGGACTTGTTCAACAAATAAATCTGTAGATATTCCAGCCCAGTCTATTGCCACGTCTCATGACATGATTGCCATTTATGAAATTCGCATAAACATCAGGATGATCTTCCTCTAAAGCTTGCATTGTCATCAAGTAAACATAAGATGTTTTCCTGTACAGATTATGTCCAGATGCAGCAAAAAAGGGTAACATTGCTTGGATGCTTTGCAAATGAAGAGGCCAGTTACCAGTTCTCTCTGCTTTAATAAGTTGTCTTTAGATTTGAACCATTTCTGAATATTAAAGGCACAACTTTGCTGCCGACTCTGCTTTAACATTTAAGTTCTTCTCTGGACAGTTGCTTCAAGGTTTTCCAAGACATCCAAGCCATGCACTTCTGAAACTGAAACTTGAATCCAGGGTTGATTGAGATTCCTCTGAAAGTTTAGATAGGTATATATTGAATATCTCTGAAATCAACATGCAATATAGTGGTGTAACCATAACATATGACTTCGACTTCTATGGGCTCTAGCTACAGCTTTTCCACTAAAGATATGTGTGACGGCATCCAGAGTGTATATGAGTTATAGCATCTCTTTCAAACCGTATTACTCATAAGATTCCCAATTGTGTGGAATGGTCCTAATCGTGACACCACATCCTGAATTTTCGTTTTCAATAATTGAGAAGGCTTTCCAATAAAGAGGTTGATCAAAAGTCAAGATTGCTGTAATGTCATGACACTTTGCTTGGTTTGAGATGAAGTTCAATGTGGAGTAAATACAGGTCATGTCAGAAGCATTCAAATCTATCATAGGCAGGAATAAAACTGATGATTTGCATGGGTAGTCCCCTCTCTGAACAATCTGCATGAAACCTGACCACATTGGTGTTGGGTATTTAAGAGGCCAAACAACAACCGATAGCAGATCAAGACAGAAAGTCTTATCTATTGTGTTTAAGTTCTTCAACTCAGCATAAGTTAATTTAGCCATAAAATTTGTTTGAGGTTTGTAATATTTAATCTCTATCTTTGCTAATGCCTTGATTTCCTTGGTAGAAACAGTTATTCTAGGAATAGGTTGTGTTCTCTTTGTACTAGGCATTATTCCAGCTATTATGCCCATGCCATGAAAAGTGTTGAGGCCGTCTATTGTTCTGGTGTTGAGATCAACATTATCTGCTACAAAATGTACAAAGCTGTTGCTAACATCGCCTGGAAGGTCAAATTCTTGTACAGCTGCAGCAAATGATTCATATTTCCGGACTTCATAGTATGAGGAACAAAATCCTAAGCTGTTCAATGTGGACACAAGAAATTGAGAAGCGAAGTTGTGTTGCACATGTACTCCTACACCGATTTGAAGCAGTGTAATAAGTGCTCAAGATCATGAAGCTTGCATTACGGCTTGTCCTATGGAAGCCATTTTAACTGATGGGTCCTTTTCAGAAAATATAGTTGAAAGGAGTAACAGCAGGCTCTCACGTAAGTATGATAAATTTGTATCTACTGAAGCAATGTTGGCTGGGGTTGGATAACTACTCTTTGTGGCATCTACGGATCGGATGGCTTTTATAAGTTTGGCAGCTGCTTTGATCAAAGCTCTCTTTTCGTCATCTGGGTTTAAATTACTCGGCCTCTGGTAGTAGTCTTGAAGAATACAAGTCACGGTTTCTCATAAAGTTACCACACTTTTTTACCCAGTATATTGGTAATAAGGATTTCATCTCCAAAATGTTGCTCCAGTCTTTTCTTCGTATATACATGACTATAAGCATTCTCTTCACACATCTCCAACAACATTTTATCGAAACTTTCTTGTCATGATATTTAAGAACAGAATACAGGAATATTTTTGCATGTGCGGAAGTTAATGCTGCATGCCTGGTGATAAACAGTATCTGCTGCATGGAGCTCACGCTTTTAAGTCCTCTGCAAACCTCAGCTGCCTATTCATCATTTGAAGATCGCAAGTATCTTGTATTTGGCTCTCAAAATCATCAGTTTGAACGGGAAATACATTTTTGTCTTTTTTCTTTGAGTTTCCACAGAATAAACAGTGATGTTTAAAATCAAAGTGGGCCTTTGATTGTTATTTTGGAGTATTTGTATTTGCTTCTTGCAGGAAAAAGTTTTTCTCGTTTATATTTCTTTATATCATTTGGTTTGGTGCATGTTTTTCTGCATAACTGATGGACAAAATTACCCTCTGATACTGAATGATAGTCTCCTCTCTCCTCGCTCACACTGATGATTCGAGGACAACTTTTTTGTCAATGATTGAGTGTTGTCATCTTTTAGGCACACAATGCATTTCTCCATGGTATTGTTGTAGCTGTAATGAAATAATAGAATTTATTATTCGATATGTATTGCATCAAAATTGGTACCATGTTTGATATTAACCACCTAAGGTCGATTCTAAATAAATGGTTTTTACTTGTCTACCTAGTGTCGCATTTTGAATATTTTTTGTGTATATGATGTATTTTTCGAACTTCAAGCACTATTTGAAGATAATTTATTATTTGAAATATGCATCATTATGTATATAGTGCATCAAAGTTGGTACTATGTTTGATATTTACCAATGGAATCATTCATTAGTGTATATACTATGTTTGATATTAACCAATGGAATCATTCATTACTGTATATAAAGTATCCTTCATACATTTTTATATGCCCGTCAAAATTTTGACGGGATGTACGATGGTATACAAATGTCCGGCGTCTGTCTGTCCATCGTAAACATGTCGCACCATAACTTGAGAACAACTTATCCAAATTTCATGAAACTTAACATAGTTGTTTCTTATGATGGTCAAACGATCTATATTCTTTTTGGTGAAAATAAGATTAAAACTTTTTGAGTTACGGGACTTTGTAACTAAAACAGGGGTGTGTTTTTTTCACATGTAACGCCGTATCTCAAAAATGATTTATGATTATTGCTTAAAACTTTATGCACTTCTTAGATATATTAATCTAAAGATCTTTATACTTTTTGGTGATGATTCAAAATTTTATTTTAGAGTTATTGAGTTTTTGGTTTAAAAAAAGGGGGGTGTATCTCAGAAACTATTTATGATTATTGCATAAAACTTCACACTTGTTAGCTATATTAATCTGAAGATCTTTATACTTTTTCGTGATGATTCTTTGTTTTAATTTTGAGTTATTGAATTTTTATTGAGCTTTTTTGGTAAAAAAGGTAGTCTTTTTTTGGTCACATTTCGTGCCGTATCTCTATTGCTTAAAAGTTTACACGCTTATGTTTTTCCGGATTTCCATATGTTTTTTTCACAAGACGACGGGCGTATCATGCGCTCATGACGCAGCTGTTTATTTTGTTAACTTCCATTCATTTTTGGAGACAAAATTGGTTGGAATACATAAGAAATTTTGACTATTTGATAGATCTGTTATGCAGTCAGATTAGTGACTCCACCATGGCAAATTATTTTAATGGAAATAAAAAATTCATAATAATCAAATAAAGTACCTAATATATAAATTATCCTTTGCTAGAAAATTAGGACCGTGGAAAATCTCCAATGAAATAACGAAACCACATGGAACACAGGGAACTTCAAGTAACTGAAATAAAAAAGAACAAACTTACAAAATTGTTAATTCCCTTCAATAATTCAATCAAAGAAGAAAAAAATAATTATTTATTCTATGAAGAAATTGCAATAGTAGTGAAAAAACTCTATGGGCAGTTCTCTTTTCTGATTGGCTGATATAAAAAAAAAATCTCCTCTGAAATCACTTGGCCAAATGGAACTTGACAGGAAGCATCTACGGAGGTTCTTTACAAATTTACTCATTTTGTCCCAATCGGGGAACAAACATGGCTGTCATGGGCAATTGGAACTGCTTGGCCAAAACTGTCAGCCAAACTTGACAGGAAGCATCTATGGAAAGTATTTTATGACATGAATTTTTTTCTCATTCTCATTGGACGACAAGCAAGGCTGCCATGGGCATTTCTTGTTTCTGATTGACTGATGCAAAGAAATCTTCTCCTCTAAAACCACTTGGTCAAATGGACCGAAATTTGACAGGAATCATCTGTGGGAGGTTTTTTACAAAGTTTCCTCATTTTGTCCAGATCAGATGACAAAACATAGCCACCATGGGCAATTCTTGTTTCTGATTGGTTGATTTAAAAAATAAATTTTCTCTGAAACTGTTGGGCCAAATAGAGCCAAACATGACAAAAAGTGTCTATGGAAGGTCCTTTATCCCTCATTTTGTTCCAATTGAATAACAAACATGGCTGCCACAGACAATTCTTGTTTTCTGATTGGCTGATTTACAAAAAAATCTTTTCCTCTGAAACCATTTGGCAGAATTGCTTAAAACCAAACATGACCTGAATTTTCCTCATTAGGTGCTGACCAAGTGTTGTTACTTTGGTCCTAATCCCTCATTCAAGATGGCCACCAGCAGAGGACTGGGGTTAACATACAACCCAATGGGAAATACATGCAAAAATCTACTCTGATGGGGTTATAAGTTTGTATTTGACTATATTATATAATCTTCTGCTCATGAAATGTACAAAACCGAAATGTTATGGGTATTTTTATTTTTTTTTGCGCATTTTTCATTAAAGAAATTGCAAATTTGCGGCTTTGTGACCATTTTGAAAAAATAATGTGAAAAATTGGTATTGTCTATATCTGTAAATTATATTTGATCAGCATCTAACTTGTTTAAAGAAACTTAAAACCACAAAAAGAAGAATATATGCTTAATTATTTTTATAAAATTTGAGATTCTTTACCTTGACAAGTTGAAAATTTAATAAATGGTCAACTAATGAATTACGAAATCTAGGTTGTAGCTTGATAAAAGATATAAAAAAAACTTTAGAGTTGTTTGTTATACTCTCAAGACGGCTAAAATATCAAGAATCAATACATTCTGCTGAATAGAAGCGGTAAAGTTATAATTTTGTATCAATTTTTATTGATATTTCTGCCTTTTTTGCAGAGTTATCTCCCATTTTCAATGCAAATATCCATAGGAATTTTAAAAACGTGATTTTTTAATCTTCAAGTTAGATTTTGTTGGACTTTTTTCTGTGTATATTTGGGGTATAATGCTAAAGATTAAAAATTAAAAATCTTCTTTTGCTTTAAGGTTAGGGTCAAATTTATGCTAGATTGACTGGACTACCGCTCTTTTGTTTTTGATTGTCTATGAAATCCATATGAAAGATGCAGACTTCCAGGAGTCTCTAGTATTCTTACAGGCATGGGAAATATCAACTACATATTTACACATTCAATAAATATTTTCTGGTTTTAGTCATCCAGAGTATAAACAGGCATTTGGATCAAGACCCAAGATTCCTAGAACACCAGCAGGAAATGATGGATCCAATTCTGGGACACCTCACCCTCGTACTCCTGATGGATCAAAGAGACCAACCAGTAGGGGATCAGTTGGAAGTCTCCCTCCCCAACCACAGTACTCAGAGTCCGGACCACGACCAAGCTCAGCTGGAAAGACGGGTGAGTCTTAAACCAGCATGTAATTGGTAATTGGTAGTTTCTTTTTTGCTGTTGTGTATTTGCCTAAATAAAGCAGAAGAAATAATAGTAAGTCATAGATTTGTGAAAATGACAAAAATAAATACATCAATGACTTTGTAAGTCCAAAATTCCAAATCAGTTAAACAAGAAATGCTTAATAGAAACCTCTGCTGGAACATTGAATTTAGTAGACCAAAAAGCTACTAATTTTTTAGCTCACCTGGCCAAAGGCCATGTGGGCTTTTGCCATGACTTGGGGTCCGTCGTCTGTAAACTTTCACATATTGATCATCTCCTCCAAAACCAATGGAGCAAATTTAACCAAACTTTACAGGAATGATGTATGGAAGGTCCTTTACTAAGATTGCCGAAATTTTTCCTATCCGCCCAAAAACATGGCTGCCAGAGCAGGACATAGTTTAACATTGGACCCTATGGGAAAACAGGTTAAAGTTTATCTCCTCTGAAACTACTTGAGCAAATTTAACCAAACTTTACAGGAATGATGTATGAAAGGTCCTTTACGAAGATTGCCTAAATTTTTCCGATCCGCTGTAAAACATGGCTGCCAGTACAGGACATAGTTTAACATTGGATCCTATGGGAAAACATGTTAAAGTTCATCTTTTCTGAAACTGCTTGAGCAAATTTAACCAAACTTTACAGGAATGATGTATGGAAGGTCCTTTACTAAGATTTTTGAAATTTTTCCGATCTGCCAAAAAACTTGGCTGGCAGAGCAGGACATAGTTTAACATTGGACCCTATGGGTACACATGTTAAAGTCCATCTTTTCTGAAACTACTTGAGCAAATTTAACCAAACTTTACAGGAATGATGTATGGAAGGTCCTTTACTAAGATTGCCAAAAGAGCAGGACATAGTTTAACATTGGACCCTATGGGAAAACATGTTAAAGTTCATCTCCTCTGAAACTACTTGAGCAAACTTAACCAAACTTTACAGGAATGATGTATGGAAGGTCCTATACTGAGTTTGTTGAAATTTTTCCAATCCGCTGTAAAACATGGCTTCCAGAGCAGGACATAGTTTAACATTGGACCCTATGGAAAAACATGTTAAAGTTCATCTTCTCTGAAACTACTTGAGCAAATTTAACCAAACTGTTCTGGAATGATGTATGGAAGGTCCTTTAGAGGGATTGCTCATTTCGTTCGAATGCGACAAAAATAATGGCTGACAGCAGGAACATAGTTTAACATACATTGCTGTTGAAAAAAACATATTTTGATCATCTCCTCTGAAACTATAATAGCAAATTGAATAAAACTGTACTGGAATGATGTATTGAAGGTCCTTTACAACGTTGGCCCATTATGTTCAAATCTGAGAAAAACATGGCCGCCAGAGGGGAAATACTTTTAACTTTGGACCCTATGAGAAAAATATATTTTGATCATCTGCTCTGAAACTTTTGAAGCAAATTCAACCAAAGAATTTATGGAAGTTTGTAGAAGCATTTTGTCAGGTGAGCGATACAGGCTCAGCCCATTGAGCCTCTAGTTCTATTTTAAGCTCACCTGGCATAAAAAGCCATGTGAGCTATTGCCATCACTTTGGCATCCGTCGTCATTGTCGCCCTATGGGAAAATTCATTGAAAGATCTTCTTGTATGAAATCACTTGACCAATTGCAACCAGACTTGGTAGCAATGGTATTTAGATGGTCCTCTTTAAGAGTTGTGTCTGATGACCCAGACTGTTAACCAAGATGACCGCCACAGCTAAATATAGTTTATCATAGGACCTTATGGGAATATTTTTTTAAAATCTTCTCCTCTCAAACCATTGGGCCAATTGAGACCAAACTTTGGTGGAATAGTTCTTGGGTAGCCCTTTCCAAAGTTATGTCTGGCATCCCACACTTCCAATTAACATGGCTGCTGTTATTAAAAATAGAAAAAGGCCGAGGGGGTGAATATAAAAAATCTTATATGAAACTACATGGTCAATTGGAACCAGACTTGGCACTACTGGTCCTCAGGAGGTTCTCTTTCAGAATAATGTCCGATCACCCAGACTGGTAACAAATATGGCCACCACAGCCGAACTTAGTTTAACATAGGGCCCTATGTGAAAAATTTATTGAAAAATCTTCTTGTCTCAAACCACTTGACCATTTGGGACCAGACTTGGCAGCAATGGTCCTTATATGGTCCTCTTTTAGAATAACCCTGACTGTTAACCAAGATGGCAGCCACAGATGAACTTAGTTTAACATAGAACCCCAGGGTCATTCATTTAAAAATCTTTTTGTCTGAAACCACTGAGCCAATTAGAATTAGACTTGGTAGTAATGGTCCTTAGATGGTCCTCTTTCAAAAGTGTGTCAAATGATCCGGACTGTCATCCAAGATGGCTGCCACAGCTGAACTTAGTTTAACATAGAACCATATGGTAAAATTCATTTTAATATCTTCTTGTCTGAAACCACTGAGAATGCAAAGAACAGTTTCGTATAAAATTACAGTGGTTTTTCCCTAAATATATTAAGTAATAGGTTTAGAATTTCCTCTATTTATAAGTTCTAGATATTGATCTCTGATTGTTTTTTGGTTTTTTGGTTTCATTATTTAAATTAGAGTCTTGGCTTTATTTTAAGTTTGGAAAAATGCATGAAATGTAAAAAAAAATTTTAGAGAAGTGTTATTTATTTTTATCCCAGTTCATGTAGCAATTTTGGAAGGCGGCGAATGTACCGTGAAACAACATGTGCTGAAACCAGTTGGATGTGTACTTCGGAATGTACATAAACTAACTTCTCTAAATCATGCAAGAATCCTTGCTAGGATGCTCTGAAGTTTGTCTGGTTTTAAAATATTTGAAGGGGGAAGGCCTATTTTTTGTCTATTATCTATCTGTAATGGTAAGAATTTGGAAAGGATGTCCTTCGAAAAATTATATACAGTGAAAGTTTAAAGAAATATGTTTTATTTGATATATGGTTGTCTATGGGTATATGATACAGCCAATTAATTGTCCAGCTATCAATATATTGATTAAAATTATTTGTTCCTTCAATTCATGACATCATGAAAAGTACTTAGAAAAACTAAGGCATCCTGAGGCATTTGCAAGCATACTTAAGCAGCAATGGTCCTTAAATGGTCCTCATTCAGAATTATGCCCGATGACTTGGACTTTCAACCAAGATGGCTACCACAGCCGAACTTAGCTTAACATAGGACCCCATGGGAAAATTCATTTAAAAATCTTCTTGTCTGAAACCACGGAGCCAGTTGCAACCAGACTTAGGCAGCAAAGATTCTTATGTAGTCCTCTTTCAGAATTATGTTAAATAACCCATACTTTCATCCAAGCCAAACTTAGTTTAACATTGGACCCTATGGGAAAATTCATTTAAAAATCTTCTTGTCTGAAACCACATGACCAATCGGAATCAGACTTGGCAGCAACTGTCCTTAGATGGCCCTGTGTCTGATGACACGGACAATAAACCAAGATATCTGCAACATCCGAACTTAGTTTAACATAGGACCCTGTGGGAAAATTCATTTAAAAAATCTTCTTGCCTGAAAACACTTGACCAATTTGAACATGACTTGGCAGAAATGATCCTAAAATGGTTCTCTTTCAGAATTGTGTCTGATGACCCCGACTGTCAGTCAAGATGGCCACCATAGCCAAACTTAGTTTAACATATGACCTATGGGAAAACCAGCCAGATTGACTGCTACGCTTAAATATTTAGTCCTAGTGGACAAGTTAATCCAGGTGAGCGATACAGGCTCTTGGGAGCTTCTAGTTTTGGATCTAAAACAAATCATCGGTATTACTGGTGGGGACTGTAAATTTTCATCAGAATTACTGCTTGGGACTAAATTTTCATTGGTATAATTGCTGGGGACTGTAAATTGTCATAGTATTACTGCTTGGAACAGTAAATTCTCATCAGTATAACTGCTGGGGCAGTTAATTCTTATTGGTATTACTGCTTTGGGTAGTAAATGCTCATCAGTATTTCTGCTAGGGACAATAAATTCTCATCAGTATTACTGCTAGGGACACTAAATTCTCATTAGTATTACTGCTTTGGATTTTAAATTCTCATCAGTATAACTAATAGGACAGTAAATTATTATTGATATTAGTGCTGAGGAAAGTAAATTATCATCAGTATTCTTGCTGGGACAGCAAGTTTTATTGGTATTACTTCTGAAGACATTAAATTGTCATCAGTATTACTGCTGGTGACTGTAAATTCTCATCATTATTACTGCTGAGGACAGTAAATTCTCGTTAGTATTACTGCTTGGGAGAGTAAATTCTCATCAAATTACTGCTTGGGACATTAAAATCTCATCAGTACTAATGCTGGTGACTGTACATTCCAATCCATATTACTGCTGAGGAAATTAAATTGTCATCATGCTGGTACAGTAAATTTTTATTGGTATTACTGCAGGGGACAGTATATTCTCATTAGAATTATTGTTTAGGACAATATATTCTCATCAGTATAGCTGGATTGTAAATTCTCATCAGTATAACTAATGGGACAGTAAATTATTACTGGTATTACTGCTGGGAACAGTATATTCTCATCAAAATTATTGTTAAGGACAATATATTCTCATTAGTATTGCTGGATTGTAACTTCTCATCAGTATAACAAATGGGACAGTAAATTATTACTGATATTACTGCTGGGGACAGTAAATTCTTATCAGAATTACTGCTGGGACATTAAATTCTCATCTGTATAACTGCTGGGGACAGTCAATTCTCATCAGTTTTACTGTTGCTGACTGTAAATTCTCATCCGTATTACTGCTGAGGAAAGTAAATTCTCATCAGTATTCTTGTTGGCGGTTAATTCTTATTGGTATTACTTCTGGAGACATTAAATTCACATCAGTATAAATGCTGGTGACTGTAAATTCTCATCCATATTACTGCTGGTGACTGTAAATTCTCATTTTTACTGCTGATTACAGTAAATTCTTATTGGTATTATTGCTTGGGAGAGTAAATTCTCATCAAATTACTGCTTGCATGGACAGTAAATTCTTATTGGTATTACTGCTTGGGACAGTAAATTCTCATCAAATTACTGCTTGGGACATTAAATTCTTGTCAGTATAAATACTGCTGAGGAAATTAAATTGTCATGCTGGGACAGTAAATTTTTATTGGTATTACTGCTGGGGACAGTATATTCTCTTCAGAATTATTGTTTAGGACAATATATTCTCATCAGTATTACTGCTTTGGATTGTAAATTCTCATCAGTATAACTAATGGGACAGTAAATTATTATTGGTATTACTGCTGGGGACAGTAAATTCTCGTCAGTTTTACTGCTGCTGACTATAAATTCTAACCGTATTACTTCTGAGGAAAGTAAATTCTCATCAGTGTTTTAGTTGGGACAGTAAATTCATATTGGTATTACTTCTGGAGACATGAAATTCTGATCAGTATAAATGCTTTTGCCTGTTAATTCTCATCAGTATTACTGCAGGGGACAGTAAATTGTCATCAGTATTACTGCTGGCGATTATAAATTCTCGTCCATAGTACTGCTGAGGAAATTAATGATGGACAGTAAATTTTTATTGGTATTACTGCTGGGACAGAAAATTCTCATCAGTATAACTGCTGGGACAGTAAATTCTTATAGGTATTACTGCTGGGGACAGTAAATTCTCATCAGTATTACTGCTTGTGACTGTAAATTCTCATCTGTATTACTGCTGGGACAGTAAATTCTCATCATTATTACTGCTGAGGACAGTAAATTCTCATCGGTATTCTTACTGGGACAGTAAATTCTTATCGGTATTACTGCTTGGGACAGTAAACTCTCATCAGTATTACTGCTGGTGACTAAATTCCGATATGCTGCGACAACACCTTTGTACAAATTTGTGTGTTGAAATTTTCAGTTTTTCCTAAATTTCTTCTACTATTTTCAGGCTAAATCTTCTTATTGTTCACAATATATTTTATATTTTTTCAAAATGTTGGACATGAGTGTTTTTGATGATAGTAATTATGTACTGTTCATTTCTGGTGATAGTCATTATTTACTTTTTTTTTTGTGATAGTAATTATGTACTGTTTACTGTTTTGTAAGCATCTGGGTTCACTCCTGGTTTTTATAGGAGCCCATGTTGTTCATTGTTTTTTAGTTTTCTGTGTTTATTTGTTGTGCTTGTGGTTGTTCATTTGTCTTCCTGGGTTTGTCTGTCCAATGGATTACATTTTTTTTATTGCTCCTTAGGTATATTTGTCCTTTTTAGCTCACCTGGCTATTTATTGCCAGGGTGAGCTTTTGCCATCACTTGGCGTCCGTCTGTCCGTCATTAGCTTTTCATTCAAACATCTTCTCCTCAGAAACCATTTGGTCAATTCCAACCAAACTTTGCATGAGTGGTGTATGGAAGGTCATCAACAAAGTTTCCTCATTTAGTTCTGATTGGTCAAGAAACATGGCCACCAAAGGCAATTCTTGTTTCTGATTGGCTGATTTTCAAAAATCTTCTCCTCTGAAACCGCTGGGCCGATCGGTTTGAAACTTAATAGGAATGATCTATGACATGTCCTCTACAAACGATCCTCAATTTATTTTGATCTGACATAAAACATGGCTGTCGTAGCTAAAAATAGAATATAGGGGTGCATTTGTTGTTTTTGGCTTATATCTTAAAAACCGTTACAGATAACAAAAATCTGACATGGGGTTAAAGTGATCAGCATAACAAGATCTACCTACCCTGAAATTTTGAAGGAAATTCCAAAACCCATTTAGGAGTTATTGCCCTTTTTTTGTCAAATTTTCAAAATTTTAACATTTTTCGTCATTTATCTCCAAAACTATTTGAGATAGAAGTGAAATGTAAATTTGAAAAATGTTTGCCATGTTGAGATCTACCTACCCTGAAATTTTAAAGGAAATCCCAAAACCCATTTAGGAGTTGTTGCCCTTTTTTTGTCAAATTTTCAAAATTTTTTCATTAAAAAATCTTCTCCTCTGAAACCGCTGGGCCGATTGGTTTGAAACTTAATAGGAATGATCTATGACACGATCTTCAATTTATTTTGATCTGAGATAAAACATGGCTGTCGTAGCTAAAAATAGAATATAGGGGTGCATGTGTTGTTTTTATACGACCGCAAAATTTTTGCGGTTGTATATTGGTATGACGTTGGCGGCGGCGTCGGCGGCGTCGTCGTCCGAAGACATTTGGTTTTCTCCCTATAACTTTAGTATAAGTTAATAGAAATTTATGAAATTTAAACTCAAGGTTTATGACCACAAAAGGAAGGTTGGGATTGATTTTGGGAGTTTTGATCCCAACAGTTTAAGAATTAGGGGCCAAAAAAGGGCCCAATAAGCATTTTTCTTGGTTTTCGCACAATAACTCTAGTATAAGTAAACAGAAATCTATGAAATTTAAACACAAGGTTTATGACCACAAAAGGAAGGTTGGGATTGATTTTGGCAGTTTTGGTCCCAACAGTTTAGGAATTAGGTGCTAAAAGGGTCCTAAATTAAGCTTTGTTTGATTTCATCGAAAATTGAACTATTGGGGTTCTTTGATATGCCGAATCTAACCGTGCATTTAGATTCTTAATTTTTGGTCCCGTTTTCAAATTGGTCTACATTAAGGTCCAAAGGGTCCAAAATTAAACTTAGTTTGATTTTAACAAAAATTGAATTCTTGGGGTTCTTTGATATGCTGAATCTAAACATATACTCAGGGCTCACCAAACTGGGCGATTAGGGCGATTAAGTCGCCTAATGCTTGCCAATGTCGCCCTGTCATCGGCTCCAGAGCGACAAATGAGTCGCCCTGTGTTTTTAAGTAAGGCGCCTCCGAACAACGTACGTAATCAGCTGCGTCTGAAGACCGTTATTTTCATTAAAAATCTCGAGCCGCCATTTTTTGTTTTCTTGGAGGAAGGGGAAAGAAACAACAAAAAGTAAGCTAGAAAATAAAATGGCAGCAATTGGAATTCTCGTGATTTTTCATTGGTCACGGTGTTTTTTACCGACCGGTAACAATATGTAGACGTTATTTAAAAATAAATTTAGCAGCTTTTGACATATCTATGCACAAATGGAAATTTTGTCAATACATGTATTGAAAGGTGTTCAAGTAAGGTGAATGGGAAGATTTTAAGAGTATGTTTGAGATAAAATAATAGTAAAGAGTATAGATAAATCAATGTTAAAAAATAAAATGGCAATAATAAATAAGTTGTGTCACAAGGTACAAATATTTTTGCTCATATCTGTAACAGAAATTTTCTTCCAAGTTCGGAGCACCGCTGCATAATTTCATTTTTTTATATTTTTTTTTTATTTCAAATTATATTCGTCAGTATTTTAAGGCAGCACATGATTTAAATTAAACTTTAACAATAGTACAATAGGCCTACCATGGTCAAAATCATGCAGCAATGTACGTTAAAAAAGTGGTGATGAGTCCTGGGACTGGGACTCATCAAAATCAGCTGGGACTCACCATTCTGAAAAATGATGAGTCCCAGGACTCATGAAAAATTCTCAAAGGATATTGATTAAATGCACATGAAACAAATCTGAGATTATGACTAAAATGGAAGAATATGGAGTAAATGTAGATAAAATTTCAAACAATACAGGATAAAACACAATAAAGGAATGTATAGTATTCACTATAAGACACAAAATAACAGGTATTTACTCGACAGGCGACAAATTGGGGGAAAAAACACAGTCTCCCTGGTAGACTTGAAAGTCTCCCTGTCATGCCCTGAAGTCTCCCTGTTGCTACCTTGAGGGAGACTCTGAGTCTCCCTGTTATTTTCAAGTGTGGTGAGCCCTGATACTTAGTTTTTTTATTATGGGCCCAGTTTTCAAGTTGGTCCAAATCGGGGTCCAAAATTAAACTTTGTTTGATTTCATCGAAAATTGAACTATTGGGGTTCTTTGATATGCCGAATCTAACCGTGCATTTAGATTCTTAATTTTTGGTCCCGTTTTCAAATTGGTCTACATTAAGGTCCAAAGGGTCCAAAATTAAACTTAGTTTGATTTTAACAAAAATTGAATTCTTGGGGTTCTTTGATATGCTGAATCTAAACATGTATTTAGTTTTTTTATTATGGGCCCAGTTTTCAAGTTGGTCCAAATCGGGGTCCAAAATTCAAGCTAAAAAAGGGGTCAATTTTTTTTTTTTTTTGGGGGGGGGGGGGGGGGGGGGAGGGCAATTCTCCACAGCATATTGTATTGCACAAGAAGCAAAAAATTGAATATGAATTCAAATCATATGACCATTCTAAGTTCTTTGATTTCAGTTATTCTGTGTCAGAAACCTATTATGTGTCAAATATTTCAAGAAATTTTCAATTGCACAGTATTGCGCAATAGCAAGAAATCTTCAATTGCACAATATTGCGCAATAGCAAGAAATTGATATGGGTGCCCTGATATCTAAACTTTATTATTAACAAATTCCATTGGAAATTTGCCAATAACTTTAGTTTAATGAACTTCATTGGAAATTTGCCAATATAAAATGTGCTGATGAAGCTTTTTTGTTTATCTCAACTAAACTGCTTTTAAATTATGTATATTTAAAATTTGCCATCCATGACTATGATGTCATTTTCTATTTTAATACGTTATGGTGTATTTAAATGGGCTGTTATGGTTGCAAAGTATAATTAAATGGGGGGGGTGAAAACAAAATTTAGGGGGGGGGGGGTAAATGAGAAGTTGTGGGGGGGCAATTTTTTTCTCATTTCATATTTCATAAATTAAAAAGAAAATTTCAAATTTTGTTTTAGCAAAAAAAGGGGGGGTTACAATAAATTTTATTGTTTTTTGTTTTTTTTTTTGGGAGGGGGGGTCAATGTGCAACTTCATAGTGTATTGCACAAAAGCTAAAAAAAAGGGGTAAATTATTATTTTTTTTTTTTGGGGGGGGGGGGGCAATTCTCCACAGCATATTGTATTGCACAAGAAGCAAAAAAATTGAATATAAATTCAAATCATATGACCAATTCTAAGTTCTTTGATTTTATTCTGTGTCAGAAACCTATTATGTGTCAAATATTTAAAGAAATTTTCAATTGCACAGTATTGCCCAATAGCAAGAAATCTTCAATTGCACAGTATTGCGCAATAGCAAGAAATTGATATGTGTGCCCAATTTTCAATTTTAAATTAGTTATTTCTGATTTATATATAAAAACAAATAATACTGATATGGTTTGAATAGGTAAATTAAAAATTTTTAAGTTCTTAGACAACATTCATTCTGTGTCAGAAACCTATTTTGTGTCAAATATTTATTCACAATCCAAATTCTGTATTGTATCAAGCTTGAATGTTGTGTTCATAATTGCCCCAACTATTCAGGGTTTGACATCTGCGGTCATATCTAGCTGCGCCCAGCGGAGCATTTTATTGGCTTATAACTTAAAAACCATTACAGATATCAAAAATCTGACATGGGGTAAAATTGATCAGCATGACAAGATCTGCCTACACTGAAATTTTGAAGGAAATCCCAAAACCCATTTAGGAGTTATTGCCCTTTTTTTGTCAAATTTTCAAAATTTAACATTTTTCGTCATTTATCTCCAAAACTATTTGAGATAGAAGTGAAATGTAAATTTGAAAAATGTTTGCCATTTTGAGATCTACATACCCTGAAATTTTAAAGGAAATCCCAAAACCCATTTAGGAGTTATTGCCCTTTTTTGTCCCTTGAAGAATACTGTCCAGCATGTCAGCACTCCAACCAGGACTACCAGGGAACATATTTTAACATAAAACCTTATGAAAAATAAATCTTCAACAAATTTTCCCTGAAAAATTGAACCAATTGCAACAAACTTGGTCAAATAGTTGATTAATTGTCCAATGAAAACCAGACTCCAGGTGAGCGATTCAGGCTCTGGTGAGCCTCTTGTTACTTCTGGTGATAGTAATTATGTACTGTTTATTTCGTATTTCAGTATCTGAATTCATTTTAATTGAGTATTTACATATTTCAGGAGGATCACTTTCCGTAGGATCTAGAAAACTTTCTACAGGGAGTGCACAGAACCAGGAACCTTAGGAAGCAGCCATTCATTTGTAAAGTGCTATACATTGATGCATTTATTATTTTTTTTAAATTAGAATTTGAACATACTTGTTTTTTTCTTCGTATACATGTATTGTAGTCCGTCCATTTCTCAAACTGGAATAACTGAAAACCTTGGGTATGGTGATCTTCTGTTTGGGTCTTTTCCTACAACTTCCTATTCTTTAGAATTTCAGCCCTTTACTACTCAATGGCTCAAACTGTATTTGTTATCCATGTGGCTGTTCAACAGTTTATCTGTATCATTTTTCTCACAGAAAATTTAACTGGGTTAAGAAATCTCATTTTGGTCGATTAATGTCATAAACCTCAGAACAAAATAAAAAAATTTTATGTCTATTTTTTGTTTGAAATATTGGTGTATAAGTTATGATGTGGTTGCATTAATCACTGGGAATCTTGCCACTAAATGTAGAATTAAACTGGTTTAAATATTTCTAACTATAACATAGAACATATCAGACATGTTTTTTTGGGAACAATATACAAATTTTTATGAAGATGATTCTGAGACATTATTCTGTTATGTGACTGTTAATACCAATATTAAGTTGGTTACTTATTCATTATTCTATGGATATTTGTTTGACATTCATTTGATATTCGTGGAACATTCCTCTAATGTAAAGTTATTTACTTATTCGATGTTGGTAATTTCTTCATTGGTTATACATCTAGAGTAAAGTTAGTTACTCATTTATACATTAACTTCCTGTACAGAGCCCAGCTCCTGACAGAAAAGTTGCTCAGACAGGGGTATGTTGCTCCTAAGTTGGAGTCATCC
This sequence comes from Mytilisepta virgata, assembly GCA_028015205.1. Lineage (NCBI taxonomy): Eukaryota > Metazoa > Mollusca > Bivalvia > Mytilida > Mytilidae > Mytilisepta > Mytilisepta virgata. Next base: position 42,470,206 of record CM051511.1, read on the forward strand.
TTATTAAAGTTTATGTACATCATCATGACTTGGTTGACAGGTATGAAAAAACCGTTTCCCAAATGAAAATAGACCTGCCCATTGATGTCCCTTCCTCATACCAGATTTGACATGGGCAGAGACTGCTTACTGTTCCGGAGAACCTGAGTCTACCCCCGGTTTTTTTGGTGTGGGTTCATGTTGTTCATATGTTTTTAGTTTTTAATTGTAGTGCTTGTATTGTTTTGGTCTTGTATTTTTTGTTCTCCTGAGTTTTGTCAGTCGTTTCAATTTCCCCCTCCGGCTTCAATATCCCGTTGGTATTTCTTGACTTTACTTATTCATGATATACATCTAGGATAAAGTTAGTTAATTATTCAATGATAGTCATTTATTCATGATATATATCTAGAATAAAGTTAGTTACTTATTCGATGATGGTCTCTTATTATGTTCCCCCCACTGAGGTGAGGAGACATATTGTTGTTGTACTGTCTGTCTGTCACAAAATTTTGTCATCGCTCTATCTCATGCACCATATGTCAGATTTGGATGAAAGTTTACAGGAATACTTGTTAGGATATGTAGATGTGTGTTTGTTCTTGATTTTTTGACAATATACAAGATTAAAATATGGACTTAGCCATTTTGCCTTAGAACTACATGGAAGAAATTTTGTCATCTCTCTATCTTATGCATCATAGTTTGGAAATGGATGAAACTTGGCAGGAATACTGGTTAGCTATAGGGTATGCAGATGTGCATGTGTTTTTGACTTTATGATAAATTAATTTTTTAGGGTTGACCGGGGTAAATAATGGACTTAGCCATTTTGCCCTAGGACTAGATGGAAGACATTTATCATCACTCCAACTCGTGCATCCTACTTCAGATTTGGATGAAACTTGGCAGGAGTACTTGTTAGGGTATGCAGATATGCATGTATTCTGGTCTTTTTGAAAAAAACGATTTCTGAGGATTTACTAGGGTAAAATATGGACTTAGACATTTTGCCATTGGACAGGATGCATGCTTAGAGAGGAATATTGACACCTATTTTTTTCTGACTCATTATGAAATCCAGTTGATTGCATATTTGATATCAGGTTTGTAGTACAACTATTTTATGTTCCCTCCTGATCACATGTGGGTGGGGGGGGGGGGAGCAAAGACCAACTTTGATTCATGATATTCATATTTAGTTAGTTACTTGTTCGATGATGGTCATTTAATTATTCATGATATACATCTAGAGTTAAGTTAGTTACTTATTCGATGAAGGTGAAATTAGCAGCGGCTAGGCTATTTAAAGCCTTTAAAAACATAGTCTGACCATTTCAATCTTAGAAGCAACCATTTGATTTTTATGGGGGGAGGGGGGCTAAGATCAAATTTGAAATAAAAAGGCAGGACAAGGATTTTGGCAAAATAAAAAGACAGGATCACTTAAGGGATGAAAAAAAATGCAGGACCTGTGTCAATCAGAAAATCTTTGGTTTAAATAAAAATAAAAATTTAGGCCTCAATAGCAACCGAAAAAAAACCCAGGACCAAAATTTTGACGAAAAAAATAGGCTGTATGGAAGACCAATAGTGTCAGGAAGTACATGAAACGTTGAAATTAGCAGGGGGTAGGCTATTCAAAGCTGTTAAAAACATAAACTGAACATTTCAATCTTATTGAAACATGCACTATATTCACTATATATTTTTTAGTCCAGCACTGGTAGTTTTGATAAAAACTAGCCGTGCTGGAGTATTGTTGACACGACGATCTGTGGAGGCAAAGTACCCCCAATCTGCAAATAGTTCCTATGAACTCAATACAATTTTAAATCAAGGTACAATGCATAGGGTTGCATGCAGTTATTCACTGAAAAATAACATATATAGAACGATAACTCTATCGAATAACAAATGGGTGTTTGAGAAACCTGTTTTGAGTCAAGCAAACTTTAGCGTATGAATATGAAAAAATACAGAAGTGCGAAATGGAGGGAAATTCAATTTAATTAACAACCAAGATTGTCCGTAATATTGTTACCGGCTGGTGACAATCGGTAATTTTAATATTTTCAGTAATTTAATTACTTTCAGTCCCCATCGAGTGTTCATTTCGTCATTTTTAACAATTTCAACCAATTACTGTATTAAAAATAGTTGTAATGAGAACGATTTTAAAATATATTTTATTGATTTGTTTTCTAGCTAGAAGTTATCTTTCGAAAAGAAATACGAAACAAGTTCGGAATGGACTTGTGTATTCACGTTTCTCAGAGGAATAAATTTGAAATATTTAAATGAAATGATTTTTTTAAGAAAACAAATCCTCTTATTATATATTAAAATGTTATGGTTATATATATTCTAACAAGACGAATGTCAACAAACGTTAAACACGTGTAGTAAAAATGATTTGTGAGATGCTCCAAAACTTTTGGTCACGTGTTGCGAATTTGTCAACAGTATGGCGGGTCGATTAGAGTTTGCTGCCGTTTTCGACTTTGACATTAAAACAGCTATTTGAAGGAACAAGAAAGATAATTTTTTTGAAAGCAAAATAAGATAACGATGCCGAAAGTATGACGTATTATTATGTTTTCCTATTCTTAACATGCATACGCCAGGCCGATCTTGTGCCAAAATTGTGGGGTCAAAAATGAGGACGGAACGAACAAATTCTATTTTTGGACGATTTTCCAATTGTACTAAACATTTTTGTGTTTTGATGTAAAAAAATTAAGATGACTATAGGTATGTATTGTAAAAGTCCAAATTGACGGTCAGCTGTCGTATTTATCCACCCTCTCAAACCCCTTGACATTCAAATAAGTATGAAATGGTTGAGATCTCAACTCTAAACTTATTGTGTTTCTCCTTATAACAAGACGCGCATTCATTGGTGTATGAGGGGTACCTAGGGTTGGTCTTTATATATTTGAAAACATCGAGATTCCCACTCTATAATTATATCTCAATTTTGAGTATCCTTTAATTTGTGAATTTTAGTTTCAGTACTTTTAGTATCTTCTTAAAGTTATGCAAAATGGTAGAGATTTTTTGTATAAAGGACCCAGTGAACAATTATACATGTGTTTGTAATAATTCAAAATCAACTGCAAATAAGTATGTCTGAAATAATTCATTCAAAGTTGCATAGGGTATGTTTTTGACCTGTCAGTCAGTCCTATTCTTGTGAGCGCAACTCCTCTGAAACCACAAAACAGAATTTCATAAAACTTTGTAGTTAATAAAGACATATACTATGTAGATGTGCATATCGACAGAAGATTTTGATTCAATTTCTTTTCTTGGAGTTATGCCCCTTTGAAATTAGAATTTTGACCATAATATACTACTGCAACATTTTGTGAGCGGAACTCCTGTGAAACCACACAACAGAATTTCATGAAACTTTGTCGATTATGAGGACATACTATGTAGATGTGCACAGGACTTTTTATCAGTTTATTTTTGTATGAGTTATGAGTCTTTGAACTTAGGAATCTGGTAAGATTTTGTTTGCCCAGTGACAATGTGGGGTTGTGGGTTATGTGAGCGTGCTCACAAAGGCTCTTTCATTTCAGCGTTAACAATAAGTAACCAACTTTACACTGCATGCATGTCAGACAAATATTAAACAAATATCGAACAAATACCTGACCAACATCGAATAAGTAACGAACTTCACATTAGATGTTTATCATGAATAAATGACTACCATCAAATAAGTAAATTACTTTACACTAGATTTATATCCAATAAAGAAATTACCAACATCGAATAAGTAAATAATTTTACATTCAATTTAGATGAATGTCCCGAATATCAAACGAATGTCAATCGAATATGCGATTAATATTAAATATCAATTGAATAACGAATAAGAAGTTTTTTTGAAATATTTGTGTGATGAAAGTGGATTTTTTTATTTATTGTCAGTACCGGTAATTTTAATAGGTTCTTTATATCCTATTTTATAGTTTAACCAAGAAGGACCATTTGAGATATGTACTCTTTTACTGGTACATTCCATCTGTTCTCAATGTATAATGTTGTCAATTAATTCCATTTTGGTTATTGGTACATCTGTAGTTTGATTAAAATGTCATTGATCTTACACTGTGTTATTTTATTCTCATCAGTATACAAACAATATTTTCAAATGTTTGAATTTTTGGGATGTTATTCTATTGATGATACCCCATACCCATACATTTTCATATTATTTTTCTTGTTAAATATTCGGAACAGTAGCTATATGCATGTAGTGGACCTTTTTTTATTTGACAGGTGCATCAAATTTTGTAATTAATCTTGACACAATCAATTATTCCCCTCCCCCTATCCCCTTGGACCCATAAGCTGGCCTGATGTTAAGTAGTGTTTGTGCTTGTTGGTAGAATCCCAAATGGGCTCAGAGGCTGAATGATTATGAGTCGCAGCCTCAGAACCCATTGAGGAGACTAGTCGGGTTACCAATAATGGTCATATATTATGAGGCAAAGTATAAAACTATAAGACAGGTTTGGGCAAAATTAACCATAGTTTTACTTATTTGTCATTGTAAATGAAGATACAAGAAATGCATATACAATACATAGCAATTAACAATGGACAAGCAAATGACAAATATTGATTAATTATGTAACACTGTGGTGCTCCCACAAGGGAGGTATACTAAAAACTACACATGAATAAAACACAATAACACAATAATAAAACACATAAAATAAAGGGCGTGGAGGGTGGGAAATTCATATTTTAGCAAATTGCTCAGTCTTAGCGTGGCGATATCTAAAGATAAACTGACCACGGAGACAAGGAGATGTCCAAGCATCAGGATGATCATGTGAACCGCAACTTGCACAAGATCTTAATGACTGAATTAATTGGCTGGCCCTCTGATGACCAAATAAGGAGCGCAGACCAGACAAGCTGCAGTCAAGACTTTCTCTATATTATGTAATATTGGGCCTGATGCAGATTCAAAATACTTATACCAAACCTGATTGGTTTATGCATATCATGATGGCCATAAGCTGGCCTGATGTTAAGTAGTGTATGTGCTTGTTGGGTAGAATCCCAAATGGGCTCAGAGGCTGAATGATTATGAGTCGCAGCCTCGGAACCCATTGAGGAGATTAGTCGGGTTACCAATTGGTCATATATTATGAGGCAAAGTATAAAACTATAAGACAGGTTTGGGCAAAATTAACCATAGTTTTACTTATTTGTCATTGTAAATGAAGATACAAGAAATGCATATACAATACATAGCAATTAACAATGGACAAGCAAATGACAATTATTGATTAATTATGTAGCACTGTGGTGCTCCCAAAATCTGCCCAAACCTGTGAGTAGTAGGGAATGTGTAGATAACCCTCAACTAAAGGAAAGGGACCTTGCGAAAGCATTCATGACCTGTTGCCTATGGGTGAAGGATGGGTCAATGTATCGTTTATATGCATCGATTTTCCAATCACCCTGAGACTGGATGAGTTCCCCCGGAACCCCACACTCAAGTGCAAAGGATGCTCCCACCTCCGCGAAAGCTGTGTCCAGAGTACTTATTTATATGATATCCCATTATTGATAATGAGTGCCTTAAGCTTTGTATAAACAATGGGTAAGTGAGGGGAAAAGTATTGTTATTCTTCTTAAATAAAAACACAGAGGATAATTTATCAGATGGAACCATCTTAAAGAGGAGTAAAGGGGACCTTGCTGGACAAAATGGGGAATCTTTAATTCTTGGCAATGGTATGTTCAGTATGCGTTCCGAAAATTGAATAGTTTTCGTTGATTTTAAGGGAAATAGTAGCCCCTTCAGTGTTGAAAACAATATCCTGTCTGGTAAGATGCCTCTTAGGGTCAAATTTGGCGGCACTAGGCATAAACAGGTTTGACTTACGTAGGAAAGAAAAAATGCTACTAAGCAAGCTGACCAAAAGCATAAATCAAAGGTAGATTCCACATTTATAGTTCTAAAAATACCCCTTAATATAGCAGGTGTGATGGGCAATTTCCTATTATTTGTGTCACCCAATGTGCGTTTAGCCCCTTTCAACACCGTACTAAGATAATGTGATGATAATGGGTCTGCTAAGCCTGCTTCGAAGTGAAGTAGTCTGATAGCAGACAAATAATTGGGAATGGACGAATATTTGAGACGCTGTGCCAGATAGGCTATATATCTGGCAATATTAACTGGGGATGCAGGGACTAGAACTAACTGATAATGATTACAGAACTGAACATAAGATTTGAAGTATGTCAAGTAAGTCTTTTTCGTTGATTCTGCAAACGTGTTTCCCCGGAAAAGATGAACCATATCATCCAATGCCTGTAGGTCCCTCGGCCTCTGTGTGCGTAGACAAAAGAAAATTAAGAGAGTTACTTGACATATGGGGAACCAAATGATTTACAAACAATGGTTGAGGTAAGCAAAATTTCATAAAAAATCAAATTCCTTAGAGTTATTTAGACGAGATATATGATCAGCTAAAAAATTTTTGGCTCCCGGGATATGAATAGCCTTGATCTCAAAATTATTCTGTACTGAAAGCCAGAACAGTTCCCTTAGGAATTTCATCAGTGTGTGATTACGGGATGTACACTTATTTATGCGAGCCACTGTTGTTGCATTATCACATAGAAAAACAACCCGCCTATTCCTCCAATTGGAGCACATCGTCTAACTGCTAGTATGACAGTAAATGCCTCAAGTTCATTTATGTGAAATTTGGAAGCTGCAGGATAATCTGTGTTCCAATTGACGTAAAACAAATCTGACTCATAACCCCCCCCCACCACCACCACCACCACCACTGTACAAGCATCGGTTGCCACCAACGTGATAGGCTTATTGTCTAAAATAAGAGATTTGCCATTAAAATTTTCCATAAATTGTTGCCACCACGTGATATCGCCTAATATTTCGCCGCTTAAACGCATTTTATGCTAATCCTGTTTTAAATACGCTATGCTATTGATAATCCTGCGAAGAAACACTCTTCCGCCACGGACCACCGCTGAAGCCCAATTCAATTTGCCCGCTAAGGATTGCAGTTGCTTCTTAGAAGCTCGCTTTTGTCGTATAAACGCTGCTAGGTTTTGCTTGAGATCACTCAGTTTCGCATCTGGGAGTCTTAACTCCATGCTAGTGGAGTCAATTTCAACGCCTAAAAAGGTGAGTTTCTGGCAAGGGCCTATTACCTTGGACCAACTAATTAAAAAACCTAATCTATATAATAAGTCAAGTAGAGTGTTGCGTGCCTCAGCACATCTACTTTGTGTCGCTTCGCATAAATAAAAATCATCCAAATACGCTACAATTGTAAAACCTTTACGTGACATCATACGTCTGATAGATTGTTAGCCTATGAAAAATGTTAGGGGCCAGTTTTGCCCCAAAAGGCAATTTCTTGTCTATAAGGATATGTTCCTGTACATCTGGGAAGGTCCATTTAAATCCAGTTAATGCTTGACTACTTTTGCTAATTCGAACAGATCTATAAGCAGAATTAAGGTCCACTTTGGCCAGAAAACAATTTGGGGTAACTAGTTTTGCTGCACAATCGACAGTTTGAAATTTTTGTTAGGGAAGGTCCCCCGCAAAGTCATTGACTGAAGAACCTAGTCGGCGACTACAGTCATGAATAATTTGGACTCCCCCATCCGGTTTAGGAATAATACCTAAAGGACTTATTATTTTCGGGGTAAAATCTGCAAAAACATTGTTTCCATTTTCAATTTCAGTCAAAAGTTGGGCGTGGGCTTTCGGGTACAAGGGGCTGTTCACATCAGCTGAAGGGTGGTTTTTTGCACAATGTTGTCTGGAATTATATCATATTCTGATACTACGTTAAAGCCATTTTCAATACCATTTAAAAGAAAATCTTTATCAAAATCAGAACCCAATTCTTGTCGCCAGACTTGATGCTGAAGGTCACGCCAAGGCTTTACATGTTTTTTTGGTGTTCCAGCCGAAACATGTTGCTTTGCAGTATGATTTAACCCACAACCAGGGACCCCACAAACATGTTCACATTTACAATTTGAGGCAGACCTGTCTGTTGTTAAATCTCTTGCAAATTTCCCTTCCTCCCTTGGAGTGAGATGCGTACTGTATGGGTTTGGGGTGGTGTTTAGAGAAGGAAGGATTAGGGCGATTGGACTTAAGCCGTAAAAATACAGTTTGAAGGTGGGGAACATCTGTACACCAACGAAATTTATGGGAATTCTGGAGACATCTATACTCCCTATCATAATACAAAACTGATATGAAATCATCACTCATAATTTATTGATAGACCCTCTTTGTGTATGACATATAATCAAGGATGGAAGATGATGTTAATTCTCCCGATTCTAACAATTTATACAGTATTGACAAATTTGCCATTGACCATTCACATAATGATATAGCTTCAAGCTTTGGCTTAGCTGGACTGACTTGAAAATTAATTGTCCCCCTAAAGTGTTCGAAATAATGTTCTCTTGGTTCAAGCTTGCCCCTGCCATGTTGATAGCTATAAAATCGGTAATGTCTAAATGTTTGGATTCAGAATTGTTGACAGTTTTTAAACAGAGTTGAGGGTCCTGCCATGATAAAATTTCATTAATACCATTAATACCTGCCGAAAGTCCAAGAGAATTATTGTCACTAGCCACGGCATTTTTTCCCGAATCGACTTGGTGTTTCCTCAGCTGGTCGAGCACTTCTCGGATAAAGGGGTCGTCTTTTGGATGTCCCGACGGATTACTTCCGGTCGCCACTTGCTCTTCTTGTTGGTCCTCGTTCCCGCCTAAGTTCGCGTCTTCCTCCATTGTTGGAGAACTCTGCGCTGGTTTTTTTTTTAAGAAATGTCTTCGTGACCGCTCTGAGTAACAGTTTTTTCTGTCCGCGTGGAATTTTGAATTCAATTCTGAATTCTGTAACGTCGTCCTCTGCAATTAGGGACACCGCCTCTATGGAATCGAAACCGTAAGATAAAATCTCTTCCACCGTTTCGCTTAGCTTCTTGGCTACCGCCCACGTTTTGACGCGCTCTTTGTCATCCATTTTTGCTTGTGAATATATATACGAAAAGATTTGAACGCATGAAATGTCTGACACAGTTTAATCTCCGCGGTTCACTTTGTTACGGTTCGTGTTACAATTATTACATATTTCATTGTTAAATCCAAAGTCAGCCTCGCAAAACACATATCCATTAAAACAGGTCGAACAATCTAAACGAATAGCCAAGTATGCTTGCGAAATGTCACCATCGGCGTCTGATAAATACGACTTTAGAATGTCTGTTTCTTCCTTTGTTAAAAGAAACCACACTGGAATGTTCAATGCCTGTCGTAGGCGGTTAAAAGTCTCCATAGTAAATATTGAAGATACCGAAAATTTGGTATTTTAGCAAATTGCTCAGTCTTAGCGTGGCGATATCTAGTGATAAACTGACCATGGAGACAAGGAAATGTCCAAGCATCAGGATGATTACGTGAACCGCAACTTGCGCAAGATCTTAATTAATGACTGATTTAATTGGCTGACCCTATCTGATGACCAAATAAGGAGCGTAGACCAGACAATCTGTAGTCAAGACTTCCTCTATCTTATGTAATATTGGGCCTGATGCAGATTGAAAATACTTATACCAAACCTGATTGGTTTATGCATATCATGATGGCCATATAGAGATGATGTCCAAAGTTTCTAGTCCCACCCTCTTTCTTAAATGATTATATTGTCATGGTGTAAAATTTGACAATCATATTTTGAAAACAAAGTGTCATTTTTTAGGAACATTTCTGAACAATTAAAAAACTTATAATATCAACTTAGAACAAATTAATGAGATTAGTATTAATTCTTTGTTAAAACGTTTTTCTATTTTGCCTATTGTTATATGTCATGAATGGAGTGATAATTGTCAAACATGTCACCGCGATTTTGAACTTGTTAATTCCCACGAATGTTTACTTTAAAACAATTCTAAAACTGAGGGACAAGTAGTTCGGATGACCGATTGAATAAGTGCGTATGACGTTTTTTCTAATAACAGTGACTTTACGGATTTTCCGAATTTGCTATATACCAGGATTACCGAGTGAATTTAGAACAACCATATTTGTGTTATATTGTTATAGTTTTATGCAGTTCTGTTTATAGAACATTTATCTAAATACAGAGTTTTATTTCCCTGAGTATTGGAGTGGGGTCTATCAGGTGCAGTAATCATGCAGTGTGCCGGTAACGTACATACCGGATATGCACGCTCATGCCGGAAGTAGAAAAACATATCAATTCGGCCCTTTCTACATGGTCATGTTTTTGAATTTTTGTCAGATGTTCAGAATGATCTGGTTTTATCCATTTCAATGGCAGAAATTATTTTTCCTGCTAACACCCATTTTTCTTTTCATAAATCTTTTGCATGCAGAATAATAAGCCATTTGTAAAAAATCCTATAAAATCCTTGTTATTATTTAATGGTTTTTGATAAATAAAACTTGTCAATGATAAAGCTATGTAAAATCAAGAGAGAATATTTTTCCCGCCAAATTTTCAATGGCTTAGATCTCGAAAACATGCCGGTGGTATAAATCGTGTTCTACATCTCCCTCCACTACATTCATCAGGATGTCGGTGGTATATTCTCCCTAGACGTACACTATTCACAAGTATGTTGAACAAATATATCGTTTACTACATCTCCCTACACTTCATCTGCCAGAATGCCGGTGGTATATATCGTGTTCTACATATCCCTACACTACATCCATCAGGGTGCGGGTGGTATATATATCGCGTACTACATCTCCTAACACAACATCCACCAGGGTGCATGTGGTACTCTGTAAACCGAACAGCTGTGGGACCGGAGAAATCGGCCGGTTTTAGGAGGTCCCGGAAAAGTCGTATCTGATCCTAGAGTGAAACCGGAAGTGTATTACAATGTATCATAACGATGTAAAATTGTGTCATGTGCTTACATATGTACATGTACCACGCGCACATTATTTTAATACAATTAATTGTTTTTAATTTCAATCCGACGTTTTATTGATGCCTGATTATTGTTTGATTAACGACTTTCACATCTTTTTTTAAAATGGTTATTTAGTTTAATGATGTCAATCATCGATCGATTAAGGATGACATGTATTACGGTTCACTGATTTTCCAGGTAATACACGGTTTTGGCCGGTTTCTAGAGGTTAATTTGACAAGAACATATATGTTTTGTACCGGAAAGTACGGCCGGTGTTCGAAATTCAGAGGGTCCGGTTTTCAGAGGATTTTTTTACTTGAATATATAGGCAAAAATTCCGGACCAAAAGTAAAAGTTCGGTTTTCAGAGGAATCCGGTTTTCAGAGGGGCCGGTTTTCGGGGGTTCCACTGTATATATATCGTGTTCTAAATAGTATATTACATCTCCGTTGGCATATTTCGAGGATTACATCTCCCTAGACTACATCCATCATGATGCCGGTGGTATATTTCGTGTTCTACATTTCCATACACTACATCCATCAGGGTGCCTGTGGTATATATCGTGTACAACAGCTTCCTAGACTACATCCATCAGGGTGCCTGTGGTATATATCGTGTACAACAACTTCCTAGACTACATCCATCAGGGTGCCGGTGGTATATCTCGGCTTCTACATCCGTGTTCTTCATCTCTAAACATTACATACACCAGGGTACCGGTGGCATTCGTGTACTAGATCTTTCTAGACTACATCCATCAGGGTGCCGGTGGTATATCTCGCATACTACATCTCCCTAGACTACATCCGTCAGTGTGCCGATGGTATATATCGTGTATTACATCTCCCTATCAACACCCATCAGTGTGCCTATGGTATATTTTGTGTACTACATCTCCCTATACTATTTCCATCAGAGTGCTGGTGGTATAACTCGCATACTATATCTCCCTATACTACACCCATCAGTGTGCCGATGGTATATATCGTGTATTACATCTCCCGACCAACATCCGTCAGTGTGCCGATAGTATATTTTACGTACTACATCTTCCTATATTACATCCACCAGGGTGCTGGTGGTATATCTCGGGGACTACATCTCAAAATACTACATCCACCAGGGTGCCTGTTGCATATATCGTGGTCTACATCTCCCTACACACCATCAACAAAGTATCCGGTGATATATATCGTGTTCTACATCTCCCTACACTACATCCACCAGGGTGCCTGTGACATATATTGTGTACTGCTTCACCCTAAACTAAATCCAACGGGGTGCCGGTAGTAAATATTGTGTACCAGACCTCACTGCACTACGTCGGAAACAGGTCAAAACGCCCCATTGTCAAAACGCTCCCGTCCAAAACGCCCCCATTTTTCGGATGAAATTAAGTCAATACCAAAACGCCCAAATTTTTCGGATGAAATTAAGTCAATACCAAAACGCCCCCATTTTTTGGATGAAATTAAGTCAATACCAAAACACCCCCATTAAGAAGAGACAGAAAACTGGAGATTAAATTTTCAGATTTTTAAACATATTATTGTCATCATATACATTGCCGCAAAATCTAACGTGCTTAAATTTAATTAACAAGCAATTATCATGGACTTTTTTGTGTAGATAGTAACATGTATAATCAAAGCTTAATCACTAATTAAATTCAAATAATCAGATAATTCACATATCATTGTTGATTTAACAATCCAAGTAGAAGACTGATTGCTACCTGATTAGGGACCTTTATTTGTCAATTGAAAGTGGTGTGAATACATAAACACTACTTAGACAAGCCAATAACAAACATAAAATCGAGATCAAAAGTTGAAGAAGCCAAACCATACTATACAATTGTAAAAACAAGAACCATACATGTTTCCATAAACAATAATAATACAAGATGACTACAAATTAGAAGTAAAAGTTCAAAGTCATAGAAGCCAGGTGAGTATTTTGTTGTTTTAAAATCGAAAGCTTGCAGAAGCTACAAAAAATTATATAAATTGTGCCCTGTCCAGATTTTTATCAAATTGCAATGATGTCTCCGAGACAAAAGGCCACTACACCCACCAGTCACTAATGTTCAGCCTGTGGGAGCAGTATAAGCAGAAAGAGATCCCAACTACTCAGCTTCTACAACAGCTTGCGCAGCCGTCTGAACGCTCCTGTGACTGACAAGTGAAAAAATGAACTACGTTGTTTGTACATGAAATTGAAATTGTCGTTTTATATCTTTATATCATATAATAGTTATATTTATTGAACAATGACAGCTGTTGTTTACTGTTTACTGTAGTGCCATTGAAAAAGTAACTTGTTAATTGTTGCTTTAGTGCTAATAAAAAATGTAAGTTCACAATTTTGTCTTGCTTATTTCATACGGTCTTTTCTTGATGAACATACAAAATTACAAAATTCAGGTAGTTCTGACAAAGGCCTGAAAATGGGAGCGTTATTTCATTTTTAAAATTGGGGGCGTTTTGACAAAGGTTAAAAATAGGGGCGTTTTGGGGATGTTATTTCATCTTTAAAAGTGGGGGCGTTTTGACATAGAGTGGGGGCGTTTTGACATAGAGTGGGGGCGTTTTGGACGGGGGCGTTTTGACAATGGGGCGTTTTGACTCGAATTCACTAAATCGACTAGGGTGCCAGTGGAATATCTCGCGTACTACATCTCCATAGACAACATCCACCAGGGTGTCGGAGGTATATATCATGTTCTACATCTCTTTATACTACATCTTTCAGGGTTTCGGTTGTATATATCATAATCTACATCTCCCTACGCTACATCCATGAGGGTGCCGGCGGTATAGATCCTGTTCTACATCTCCCTAGACTACATCCTTCAGGATGCCGGTGGTATATCTGTTGTTCTACTTATCCCTACACTACACCCAACAGGGTGCCGGTGGAATATTTTGCGTACTACATCTTCCTACACTACATCCACCAGGGTGCCGGTGGTATATATCATGGTCTACATCTCCCTACATTATATCCATTAGGGTGCCGGCATTATATTGTTATGCCGCCCTCCCCCCTTTTTATTATTGATTTGATATATGTTGTTGTTTATAGTTAGGTGGTTTATGGCAAGGTGGAAGTCGAAACGAATATTCCAATATAAATATTTGTTGTTGATACTTGTTAAAGTTTGTAAATGTTGCATTAATTTAAAGGAAACAGTTTTGGTTGAAAACTGTCCAGGCCGGTCAGTGGTCATATTCATGTGAGAACACTAAAATAACTTCATGAAAAGGCAATATAGTAGCCTATCGTAAATTTGTTAGATATTTAAATATTTTTCTAATTAAAATAACTTAAAGAATGTGAGTAGAAAGTGGTCCGGTGACTCGTATTTTACTCTGGTGACTGTTTTTGAAGTTTGTCACCGGCGTCGGTGAAAGCCTTGTTTCCTGTTGTAGATTTGAAATACAAACGTTTTATGGTTGTTTAATCACGAAGTTTGGTACAAGGTACATGTTTAGGTATGAACAGTTGCCTGATAGCTTCCCCATAATAAATTTCATACTGAAAAACAGTTTTATTAATCATTTCCGTCAGTTTGTTTACAAATTGCGATGCCAATAGGGGAATTCCCCAACTTAGAAACCAGGCTTTTGATTGGTCAAAATATGAATGCTGGACTGTCATTCGATGGTTAGTAGTATAATAGCAGAAAACTGCACCGGAATAAGTAGTTTGTTTTATGGATAGTATATGAGCGACAAAATTCAAAAATATAGTAAAAATGTCCGATTACCAAAATCAAGCAGCAAAAGTAAGAAATTAAATATAAATTAAAGCTTGGTGACTATCTCCGGTGACGGTGACGGTGCTAAATCAAGGTGACGGTGACGGTGTTATATTAAGGTACCGGTGACTGTACCAAGTCAAGGTGACGGTGACGGTGTTATATTAAGGTACCGGTGACGGTGACGGAGACCAAAATATAATTAAGCACCGGACGGTGACGTTGTCTTCCACAAATATCGGTGGTTATTAGGCTTCTGGTCACGGTGACCCTTCTTGGGGATAAAATATAATTTTAATAAATAGCGGTGATCTCCCGTCGATTTAAATGATTAGTTTGTAAGGTGACGGTGACCGTCCTCGGTGACCAGTATATTTAAGCACACGACGATGATCGTGAGACACTCATTGATCTGGTGCATATTTATAGTTCGATATGCATGTACTTTATAGATGGTGGTGACTATTTGTGTAAACATTCAATGGCTGGTGACGGTACTAAAAGTTGGTGACGGACATCCCCTAAAAACAGATAATTTAGTATTCATGTTGCTTCTGGTGACGGTGGCTCCACAAATTCTCGGTGGTGATAATTTTCACTTAATTGTATTCCCAATTGCCTTTTCTTGTTGGGTTATTAAGTAGTATTCGTTGGTTAGTTTATTCATTGTAAGACCTATCCAGTCCGAGTGACCCGACCCAACCAGTGATGTATACCATGGAAGCCAACCAGCAGCTTTCCGTTTGATTATTTTTATAATAATAAAGTATTAAACTTTTACTATTAGTAACTTTATTTATATAGCCATAAATACAGAAATATACATAGGTATTCAACTTTCTATAACGGGCGAAGACTGGCGGTATTTGAATTAGACACCGGTCTTGGCAACATATAGAACTTTTAATTGATGTAACACGGTGATCTTTGGTGTCCGACTCTAACACCCGAGAGGCAGCGTTACAATATATCATGTTCGACATCTCCGTACACTACATCCATGAGGATGCCGGCGGTATATATCGTGTTCGACATCTCCCTAGACTACATCCTTCAGGGTGCCTGTGGTACATATACATTTTATATCGTGTACTACATCTCCCTACATATCGCGTAATATATCTCCCTACACTGCATCCACCAGGGTTCCGGTTGTATATATCATGATCTACATCTCGCTACGCTACATCTATGAGGATGCCGGCGGTATGTATAGTGTTCGACATCTCCATAGACTACATCCTTCAGGGTGTCTGTGGTACATACATATCGTGTACTATATCTCCCTACACTACATCCACCAGGATGCCGGTGGTATATCTCGCATACTACATCTCCTTACACTGCATCCACCAGGGTTCCAATGGTATATATCATGTTCTACATCCCGTTACACTACATCCATCAGGGTACCTGTGGTATATTTCGCGTACTACATCTCCATAGACTACATCCACCATGGTGCCTGTGTTAAATATCGTGTACTACGACTGCACAGACACCATCCACCAGGGTGTCGGAGGAATATATCATGTTCTACATCTCCCTATATAACATCCTTCAGGGTTCTGGTTGTATATATCATAATCTACATTTTCCTACGCTACATCCACGAGGGTGCCGGCGGTATACATCCTGTTCTACATCTCCCTAGACTACATCCTTCTGAATGCCGGTGGTATATCTGTTGTAGTACATATGGGTCAGGCCGCGCAATTGTTTTCCTGTTACAGAAGTCATGAAATAATAGGCTGCCATTAAGTCTGTACGTTTCGTTGAAACATGGGAGATGGCTCAAAACGATCGCCATACAATGGCACATATTCAGTTAAAATCTCGGGGTGTGAAGTCAGTCTACTTTTTCCGTAATTTGAGAAATCACGAGCCATGGTAAAAAGTCTCCTTCCGCAAAGTAAAATGTACTTCTTTCATGCTCTCCATATAGAATAAAAATTTTCTTGGCTTTATTCATTTAATCCTTTCAATATTTCTATGTCAAATGTCTCAGGTAAAGACGCCTTTAAAACAACACTAGTTATTCAGCTACCATGGTTGGTTTTGTTACAGTAGGTCCATATATCATGGTGCAATTATAATTTTTTTAATGTACTTCTTTCGTATCCCTCAGGTCAAAGTTCATTGCAGGTCTTGAGCCATATTAAAATATGACATATAACTTTTCTCTACATTATGGTATTTGGTTGGCGCGGAAGCTTTTCCTGAACATAACTGTGGAATATTTTTCAGATCTGAAAGAAAATAAGAAAGATTCAGCATAAATTTGGGCATAAAGCAAACATGTTTATTTCATGAATAAAAACAAAAAATCAGTGAAAAAACCAAGATTCATTACTGATATATTTAGAGCCTCAGTTTACTCTTTGCAACTCACTAATACCTTCTAAAATTATCGTTAATATTTATACTTTTAAAAAAATCTTATAATAGACCAATAAAGGTAACTTTTTATATTTTTTTAGGCTGAGATGTTGCAAATTTTGAAAATTATTATCCGTCATTTTAAAAGTTTCAGCTTGAAATTTTCACATGCTCACACAAAAGTTCAATATTTTTTAACTAATAGCTAGATTATGTAAAGACGAATCTAAAATGGGATCAACTGTCAAAATCTGCCCAGTATTAACAATTTTACAGCTATCTAAAAATTTGCAGTTTCTATGTCTGAGAAATGTAAACATCTTGAAGGCGAACAAATTATGACGTTATATGAATCATGATGTCATAACTTTATGACGTCACCAAGTATTGTAAAACACAATTAGTCCTATCCGTAACATTTCAACGATAAATGATTAAAGAAAAAAATATTAATCTACAAGTAGTAACCAAGGATTTGCATTGAGGAAAAAATGCATAGCAACCAAGGAGAATGTTTTTTTTTCCATTACACAATCACATGTGCACTTTTAAATAATTCATCAGTATGTGTATAAGTGTATAAGCCTATAAATTTACAGGAACAAAAGGACAGTCCATTTTGCTGCCTGATATTAAAAGTTTAAAAACTAAATAAATTCAGTAATACATATACATGCAAGTTACATGCTGTCATAATGAGTTACTCCCCATTACAATTGACAAACTGCAAATTCTAAATCACAAGAATTTATTCAACCTGTTATTGGTAAATGTTGGTTTAAAATTCTTGTTAAAAGGGATTTGTGGATGATATAGGTCTCTTTGCATCTATTTCAATTAAATACATTCATCTAATGTTACAATTATTTAGCTGTGGTTTTCAATGCAACCACCTGTTGATGTTTACAATTGTCCTTGTTACATGACATGTATGTAGTCTCGCCAAAATTGATACATCTAAATTAAAAGCATGTGTTTCCTGCTTATAGTGAAAATCTTTCTTCATACAATAACTGACCTTTAATATATTATTAATAGCAACGCAAAATCCCTGTGTATTTATTCACACAATCACATGTGTTTCAATCTTTACATCATACATAAATCAAATCAAATCAAATCAAATCATTTTATTTGAGGAAATCCACAAAAGGATTGTGTTCAAACAACAAACAAGACTTTACAAACATACAATCAATAAAGAATATATATACATATGAAGTATCATATTGTTTACTTACAACTGAGGAGGGACCTTATTTACTACCTTATTTGACAATTATTTTTTCATACCATAAAATGATATTAATATTAAATAAATGAATATGTATACCTATATAAGTTTTCTAAGTTAGTGATACATTTTTGTACCAGTAAATCTATACTTTTCTATCTTTTCTAACATTAATAAGATCATTTCTTATGTTATACAGATTACTTATACTTTCCATACAAAATTTACTGATGTCATAATCATTGTAACTTCCGGTTTGGGGGGGGGGGTATTCGGGTTTCTAGAATTTTAAGGAATGAGATTTTTTTTTAAAAATTCTATTAAAAAGAACAATAATTTTTTCATTTTATTTTATAATATATGTAAAAAAATTATTGCACAAGATTTACATTACATATGGACTGTTCAAATTTAGAAAACCCAATTTTCACCTCTTTTGCATTCTTTTTTTAAAGCATTACATTAAAGTTTTGGACCGTATGCAAATATTTTATACTTTTTGTGTTAAATACATACTTAAGGAATTATACTGACCCTAGTTTCTCCATCAGTTGTTTACAGGATGGATCAGCATCACAAAATATTCCTTTACACACTTTTGAGAACATGACGTCAAGTTGGGTCAGGCCGCGCAATTGTTTTCCTGTTACAGAAGTCATGAAATAATAGGCTGCCATTAAGTCTGTACGTTTCGTTGAAACATGGGAGATGGCTCAAAACGATCGCCATACAATGGCACATATTCAGTTAAAATCTCGGGGTGTGAAGTCAGTCTACTTTTTCCGTAATTTGAGAAATCACGAGCCATGGTAAAAAAGTCTCCTTCCGCAAAGTAAAATGTACCTGTTTCATGCTCTCCATGTAGAATAAAAATTTTCTTGGCTTTATTCATTTAATCCTTTCAATATTTCTATGTCAAATGTCTCAGGTAAAGACGCCTTTAAACAACACTAGTTATTCAGTTATCATAGTGCAATTATAATTTTTTTAATGGACTTCTTTCGTATCCCTCAGGTCAAAGTTCATTGCAGGTCTTGAGCCATATCCCTACACTACACCCAACAGGTTGCCGGTGGTATATACCATGGTCTACATCTCCCTACATTATATCCATTAGCGTGCCGGCGGTATATATCATGTTCGACATCTCCGGACGCTACATCCATGAGGATGCCGGCGGTATATATGGTGTTCGACATCTCCCTAGACTACATCCTTCAGGGTGCCTGTGGTACATATACATTGTATATCATGTACTAAATCTCCCTACACTACATTCATCTCCTTAAAACATCAACCAGGGTACCTGTGGTATATTTCGCGTACTACATCTCCATAGACAACATCCACCAGGGTGCCGGTGGTATATATCATGGTCTACATCTCCCTACACTACATCCTGATCAGGGTGCCGGTGGTATATCTCGCATACTACATCTCCCTACACTGCATCCACCAGGGTTCTAGTTGTATATATCATGGTCTACATCTCCCTATATTAATTCCATTAGGGAGCCGGTGGTATATATCATGTTCGACATCTCCCTAAACTACATCTATCAGGGTGCCGGTGTAATATCTCGAATACTACATCTCCCTATACTGCATCCACCAGGGTTCCGGTTGTATATATCATGATTTACAACTCCCTACGCTACATCTATGAGGATGCCGGCGGTATATATCGTGTTCGACATCTCCATAGACTACATCCTTCAGGGTGTCTGTGGTACATACATATCGTGTACTATATCTCCATACACTACATCCACCAGTGTGCCGGTGTTATATCTCGCATTCTTCATCTCCCTACACTGCATCCACCAGGGTTCCGGTTGGATGTATCATGTTCTACATCCCGTTACACTACATCCATCAGGGTACCTGTGGTATATTTCGCGTACCACATCTCCATAGACTACATCCACCATGGTGCCGGAGGTATATATGATGTTCTACATCTCCCTATACTACATCCTTCAGGGTGACGGTGGTATATATTGCATTCTACATCTCCCAATACTGCATCCACCAGGGTTCCGGTTGTATATATGATAATCTACATCTCCCTACGCTACATCGATGAGGGTGCCGACGGTATACATCCTGTTCTACATCTCCCTAGACTACATCCTTCAGGATGCCGGTGGTATATCTCTTCTACTACTTATCCCTAGACTACACCCAACAGGGCGCCAATGGTAAACATTGTGTACCAGATCTCACTACACTACATCCACTAGGGTGCCGGTGGAATATCTCGCGTACTACATCTCCATACATTACATCCACCAGGGTGCCGGTAGAATACATCGTGTACTACATCTCCCTACATTACATCCCCCAATGTGTTGGTGGTATATATCGTGTTCTACATCTCCCTAAACTACATCCACCAGTGTGCCTGTAGCATATGTCGTGTTCTTCCTCTCTAAACTACATTCACCAGGGTGTCGATGGTATACATCGTCTATGCATCTCCCTTCACTTCATCCATTAGGGTGCCGGTGGTATATCTCGCTTTCTTCATCCAGATACATTACATCCACCAGGGTGTTGGTGGTATATATCGTGTTCTACATCTTCTATACTACATCCACCAGTGTGCCGATGGTTAATATCGTGTTCTACAATCCCTATACAACATTCACCAGGGTGCCGGTGGTGTATCTTGTGTTCTAAATCTCCATTCATTAGGACAACCCCCCACCAGGGTTCCGAAAAGCCAGAAAGAATTAAACATAAGACGGTTGTTATTTAACATCCATGGTATAATTGCCACCGTGAAATATTTTCCTATGGAAATTATTTACCGTAATTTTTTTTCGACACACAGGTATATGTAAAATATTACTCAGGTAAGTCAGGTCCATATAATTTTTGAATTTTACCTGGTAAAGTTATTAGGATGAATATTCCATAACATTTCTTCTGATAACAAGGAGAAAATATTATGGATAAGGAAGAATAATTAGATAATACTTTGACTGTGGAAATTTTATTATTATAATATTCTTTCTGGAAGGAATAAATATTATGCGGAAGAAATATAGATTCACAGTGGTATAAATCGTGTTCTACCTACACTACATCCATCAGGGTGCCTGTGGTAAAGATCGTGTTCTACATCTCCCTACAGTACATCCATTAAGGTGCCGTTGGAATACCTCGTGTTCTACATCTCCATTCAGTATAACAAACCAGGGTGTCGGTGGTATATCTCATGCTCTACCTCTCCATATAATTTTATGGGCCAAATGAGGCATAATGAGGCCTGTTAATTCTCCACTTATCCGATAGTTATCCAGCAGCTCAAACGCAGTTAGTTACTGTTCAAATATAATTTGGTAATTATCAAGTCCTGACAATAAAGATTTTAAACATACTCTACCCTCCAATAACCATCAAACCTTTGGCTACAGCTTTTTCTTATCTGTATTTGCCCTACACATTCTAACTTTTTCATTTTGTTAACAATTTATATCCCATCCCGCAAGTTTTTTAATATTTTCTAACAGTTTACTGTAACGGGAATAACTTTAGTTCTTTTTTTATCTTAATTTTTAAGCAGCTTTTGTGTTTAGTTTGAATAAAGAGGACAAATATACCTAAGGAGAAAATCAAAATACGTAATCCATTGGACAGACAAACCTTTTGTCTTTTGTAACCATCATTAAGCTTTAGTGCTTCAGCGTCTGTATTATAGTATGTTACTGTGGCCTCGCGCCCCGGACGCGGCGTCGCTGCATTCTTATTATCTTTTGTATCTATGACCCGGCACGCATTCTGGCAGGAGGGTAGTCCTCGAGCTTTAAAAGCGCCCTTCTCGCCGCCCGTCACCTATTTTCGAACACGAAGAAAATAAATCGAAGGTGAGTGGGATCTCCAGAATGAAGAGCGCAGCCAGCTTTGTGAATTAATGTGAATTGCAGGACACATTGGCCATCGATATCTTGAACGGACATTTCGGCTTTGGGTCAACCCCGA
This sequence comes from Mytilisepta virgata, assembly GCA_028015205.1. Classification (NCBI taxonomy): domain Eukaryota; kingdom Metazoa; phylum Mollusca; class Bivalvia; order Mytilida; family Mytilidae; genus Mytilisepta; species Mytilisepta virgata. The sequence goes on from CM051511.1 coordinate 42,492,548, forward strand.
CGCCACGCCTGTCTGAAGGTCGGTTGAACATCAATCGCAAACAAAGTCCCTCGGTATACAGGAGATATGCCGACCAGGCAGCATAAATGCTGTCCACGCAGCAAAAATGCTATATGGCCCTCGCGGAACCACTATGCTTTCAGTTAGGTTACAGCGGACCGAACGGCAGTCTTCTCTTGACCGCCCGAGTATATGTGCTGGGTATGCAGCAGATATGCCGACCAGGCAGCATAAATGCTGTCCATGCAGCAAAAATGCTGTATGGCCCCGCGGAACCACTATGTTTTCAGCTATGTTACAGCGGACCGAACGGCAGTCTTCTCTTGACCTCCCGAGTATATGTGCTGGGTATGCAGCAGATATGCCGACCAGGCAGCATAAATGCTGTCCATGCAGCAAAAATGCTGTATGGCCCCGCGGAACCACTGTTTTCAGCTAGGTTACAGCGGACCGAACGGCAGTCTTCTCTCGACCTTCCGAGTATATGTGCTGGTTATGAAGCAGATAAGCCGACCAGGCAGCATAAATGCTGTATGGCCTCGCGAAGCCACTATAGTATACGGCTGGACGCACCGATACTTTTTTCATTTGACCGTGGAGGGGGTTCACACTTTATTCTTCAGTCCCTAGCGTCGAAACCGTTGGAGATACGACAAAATACCTCCCAAACTCTTTTATCCGCCGGGTCGTTTTACATCCGTATGCAAAGTTTGGTCTCCATGCGAGGATTGGGAGCCGCGCCTCAGACGTTTTTCCTCTACCATGGAGGAGTTAACACTCTTTTTCGGGAGCTAGCGCCGAAACCGTTGGAGATATGACGAAATATCTCACATTTTTTTGTCCGCCTGGTCGTTTTACACCGGCATGCAAAGTTTGGTCGACGTGCAATCGGTGGCAGCCGCGCCTCAGACGTTTTTCTTCTGCCGTGGAGGGGGTTCACACTTTTTTCAGGCCCTAGCGCCGAAACCGTTGGATATACGACAAAATACCTCCCCACCCTTTTTGTCCGCCGGGTCGTTTTACTTCCGCATGCAAAGTTTGGTCTCCAGACGTTTTTCCTCTGCCAAATTTGGGAGCGTTCCTGGTGACGGCCACGGCGAACCGAGAGGACGGACGCCAAAATAACGGTTTTTATCCGTCTTTGCGCTCGCCCGCTCGAACAGACCCCCCCGGACCGGAAATTATCCGATCCGTTCTATCCTCAACTAGATCGACCTTCGTGCCAAGTTTGATGTCTCTACGACAAACTTCAGGCAAAATCTTCAAAAAGGCTGCACTGGGCTTTAGCCCTCCCAAGGTAAGTGCAGGTGCTATACATGTGAGAGACCTGATCTCTCCGTGGTGACAAGGCAGTCGTGGGAAAGCGGGTCGGATCGACCGATCTGCTGTGCGAAACGGTTTGTAGTGATTTTTCACAAGACAACATAGTGACTGCCTAGCCCCAGACGTCCAGTTTGCGGCAATCTGCAGCCCGGACAAGGCTTACGTCGATACGAACGTCTGACTCGTCTCGAAAAGGTCGCCCCACTTCGGCGGGATTCGATCAGCGCACGGAAGGAAGAAGTGTGGAAGAGCAGCGGCCGTCCCCTCGGTCGTCTGCTCGGACCAACGGGAAAAGGAATCGAAAGCCGGCCGTCGCCGGCGAGTAGAGTAGAAAAGAGATGAATCGCACTACAGACGGGCCTCTACGGATTATCACTTGGATATAAGGGGACATAATCCAATCTTACCTTTGGTCCTCACATAAAACATCACCCGTGGGAAAAAGCGCGGGATAAGGGGAGATAATCCAATCACCTCTCTTTACTTCGATTACTCTCGGACTTCGACATAACAGTGAGAGTATCAGACCCTAGAGGGTCGATGCGAGACCCTTACCCTATACAGACCGATGAAAGACCCAGAGACGACCGAGAAGCTCGGGAAAAATGGGAGGTAATCAGTCAAGCATGGCAGATACGGGTCTCACCACGTAAACAAATAATGGGGAAATGGCGATAAAATCCAACACTTCCGGTTTCGCATGCGCGGAAACCACTTCTGGGTACTTCCGGTTCCGGTCGCGCATGTGCAGTTGGCAGGTGACAACTGACTTACGTCAATTCCGATTGGCGAGAAAATCCGGTCACGCATGCGCAGACCACACATCCGAGTCCTGGCACGTGACTGACGTCACTTCGGTAAACAAATGGCGGGAAAACCCACAACTTCCCGTTGCGCATGCGCGCAAACCACTTTCGGATACTTCCGTTTCCGGTCACGTGACTTCCGGTTCAGATCACTTTCTGTGACGTCATTTCCGACTCCGGTGACGTCACTTCCGGCACCTCTTCAAATACGACTTGAATTGTGCTCTTATACTACTGATATTGATAAATGTCTGATAAATTTCAACCATCAAAATAGGAATCATGTTTTGTTTATTGTTTACATATAAATTAATATGGAGTAGGCTTTAGCCTAAAATCGGGCGAAGCCCATATTTCAATGTACGTAGCAATATTTTTTAGTCCGTCGTCATGTAAACACGGCCATATTGGAAGCCGTTGTTATGGTGTCATATTTGTAGGTCATTGAAGAAATTTTCGAATAAAGTTCCCAATGCGCACAAAAACTCGAAAAAAAGTCGGTGGAAAATTATATCGTAAACATAATTTCTTTTTAAGTTTGTGCAAGTGCGAAAATATTTTAACCGGAAGTCGCGCTGTATTTTTGAGAGTTTCTGGGATAGATTTACAAATGCTACTTCCGGTTTGAAACTACAGTCTACTTGATATCTGGATTTGAGACCCATATTCTACACTTAGTCGGGCTTCGCCCGATATTAAGGTATCCGGACCATAAATGACCATGCACGTGCATGATTATTTAAAAGTTCCCGGATGCTCCATACAAAGCAATTGAAATGATCTCGGTAATTATCGGAAAACTTCGGAAATGCCAATATAACTAACTTATTTTTACAGACTCTGCATATAAGCAACAAAGTGTGTTTCAACTTGAGAAACATATATATACAAAATTCCAGCTTTAAATTGTTTGGTTCAGCCATTTACTGTCAAAAAGAGATACAATTTTCGACTATTATCTATTATGGTCCGGATACCTTAAATGCCGGTTCAATCCAGTGTACGACAAAATGCTATATTTTGTTTTAGTTTTTATTTAAGGAAATACAGAAGGGTATAGGATATGTGTCAATGGGATAATATTTATTAGTTAAGTAAAGATTTGAGTAATACTACGATTCGAATTTTAAAATGAACAAAAATACGTTTATTCGTTGTTGCGGTGTTGGACTTGAACTCTACGGAAAAATATTAAACAGTCGCAGTGGCCTTAGATTTCTTCATATTTTTTTAGTGAACAGCAATATTTGCGCTAATATATGTATAAAATGGACAGTAAATCGGTGGATTTGTTTTTATTTCAAATTTAACTGAAGAATTCTTTTTTACTTTCTTGTCATTGCGCTGCGCATCTGCGCTGTGCTATTTGTCCCATCTGGGACTCGTACTTCTATACTAGGATAGCTCTCTGTGTAGCCTAAAGTAATCTTCCGAATTTTCATATTGCCTCGGACAACCTCGATATTTTCCTTCTGTATATATAATCGTGTCTGATAACGGATTGCACTTATCTTCGAGCACATTTGTTATCAGTACCAGTTTTGAGTCTTATGAGAACATCAAAGTTTGATAGAGAAAATCCAAATTAAAATCCTCCAGCCTGCCCAAATATTTTCAGCATAGGTGGATGCTAATCGTTAACTCTATAAATTAATTTGTGGCAAAACAAAAATTAAAATTGTTTTTTTTTTTTTTTTTAAAGCATGAATTAAAATTAACAAGTAAAAATTTTAAAGCATTTCCATTTGACTTTAATCAAGCAATTAATTAAATTTATTTACATAGCATGAGCATGTATGTACATTATTCGTGCGCACATTTCAATCAGTGGGCCAATTTGAACCAAATTTTGATTGAATCCATGCATGAACAAATTTTTCAAGTTCCTTTTTCAATATACATTATAGCTTTACAATAAAAAAAAACCCTATTGATTATTGGAAATTTTCTTCAAAACTATTGGTATTGAAGTAGTCACATAGATTTTTTATTAATACATTATCTCATTTTTTTTTTAAATTCATATTCACCTAAGACACATTGATAAAATTTACAATATAAATAGAAGTGCAAACGTCAATGACACTAATTTCGTGGCCGAAGTTCCAAAGAAATCATAAGTGGTAAGTAATTCAGGAAAATCATTAAATATTTAAAATGATTTCATATGTTCTTCAACAAGGACTTTCAGGTGACATTCCAGATTAATACGAAGTGATTCATTAAAGCAGTTGGTTACATATTACAATATGATCAAAATATATCTCCTATATCCGAACTTTGTTAGTAAGGATCTGAAGTTGACCCAAAGGGTGACCATAAAGAAACTTTATTTATCCAATCAGTTTTAGCTTTTCACGGTACCTGACTTCAATTATCATGATTTTGATTGATCCGATTGCCAGGAATGAACAGAACTTTGGGGTCTGTAAGGATTATATTGTTCGAAAACTTGTCAATGAACTAAATTTGATTTATCATAAAAAATGAACAAATATTGAAAAAATAACATGAAAATTATATTATCAGAATCCAATTGCGAGTTGAATAAAAAATATTCTCTTTCATTTATCAATACTTTTCTGTTCATCTTTCAAGCAATGTTTAAATTTTATTATTGTAAATCATTTTATTTTTACAATATTCAAATTTAAATATTATATTAAGATTAACTGTAAAGGGATTGAAATGATATCAACATCAAAGGACACAAATTTCACAAGGACATTACAATACAACAGTGAGTTAACCTTCAATAATTAATTTATTTTACCTAATTAATTACCCTTGATGGGGCTCTCAATCTCACTTAATGAGTACCTACAATATTTTTGGATCGTACAAAATGTTGACACTCAGGCACACAATCCTTAGTATCTATTATAAGCAAGGAAAATTTGAAATCTATCACACAATTAATTCAACAAATATTTGTATGTAATTTATATTCCTAAATGTCTTGCATGAAGCTAAAATATATTAATTTATGTTTCCGTATAAAAACTCTTTGGACAATCGGCAAAATCAACTATTGGAGCAACCATTTGATTTTTTTTTTTTTTGGGGGGGGGGGGGGGGATAGGATGGAATTTGAAATAGAAAGGTAGGACCAGAATTTTGGCAAAGTATTTCCAGACAAGAAGATTTTTATTTGAATTTTCTATAGGGCCCTTTGTTAAACTAAGATCCGCTGTAGCGGCCATCATGGTCAGACGTCGGGACCATGGGACACAAATTTGAAAGGGGACTACCCAAGGATCATTTCAGCAAAGTTTGGCTGAGATTGGCATTGTAGCTTCAGAATGTAGTGGAAGGGTCATAAGCTGGTCCTTTTTCAAATGTTTGTCTGATTGTCCCGACATCAAAAATTTAGTCCTGCTCTTTGATCAAAATGACTTTATTTTATCATAAGATCGGATATACTGGTAATTTGTTGTCCACCATTCATATTTAAATATCCTGGGTCAATTGAAACCAAATTTTGGTGAAAAGGTTCCTTTCCAAAATGTGCACAGCAGACCCAACTTAGCCACTTTTACTAAAAGTAGAAAAGTAAAGCACGAACCATTTGATTTTCTGAGGGGGGGGGGGGGGGGCTGGGTTTCATTGCCTGGCCAGAGGATATTTTTCGCTGGCTTCACAGGCCAGAATTTTTTTTTTACAAATGCACTTAATCCTGGAAAAAAATTTTGTTAGGCAATTTTTATTTTTTTGGGAAAGTGTAAAATATTGAGGCAGATTATTTTTTTCAATGTCACACACAGCAAGATTTTTTTTTCAGTCAAAATCACAAAGAAAATTAAAAACAAAAACAAAAAACGATGTCCTCCCAAGAAAATCAAATGGTTGGTGCCTAATAAAAAATTGTTTGAAAAATCTATTTTTGTGAAATCAGTGGGCCAATTTGAACCAAATTTTGATTGAATGGCCGTTGTAATAGAACTTGATGCACATCTGAGGTTGCAATAACAGTCACTTTTAATTATAAATGGTGAGTTATCATTATGTCTTTAATTATCTGTTTCATCTTACTGATGAAAAATGGTAGTTTTGAGCTCAATTAAACTGGTTGCAATGCTTAATTATGAAAATTTATGATTTAAAATATTTTATAAGCGAGCGTAGAGAGCTGTTTATTGTAGAAGAATAGCCAAAAAATATAGTCAAATAGTTCTGGATTGTCCAAAAATAAAACGCATCACAAAATAACGAAATAAATTAGATGCACTGTATGGCCATTTCGTTGACTGACAACTCATCAGCAGTGCTCGAGATCAAAGTGTTGGAAAACCGGTTAAAGATATAATGATGAATTAATAAGCACAACCATTAAAATCCAAAACAATTAAAACAAACAGGAATCTAAACCTCTGCATCAACAGGAAGAGCTTTAGAAATTTAGGGAAATTTTAGAGGCATTTGAATAATGAATCATGCCAGAACAAAAATTCTGGCTATTGGGCTGATAATACCCTCGGGGACTTACAGTCCACCAGCAGTGACATAGTCCCAGTGACAGTAATAAAACGTATCACAAAATACAGAAATAAATTAGATGCACTGTATGGCCATTTCTTTGACAAAAATTATCTTTGGTGAAAAATGCAGATGCTACTATTATGTGTAGAGTTAATTAGGTATCCAACTAACGTAATCATCACTTTTGAGAATGCAACTTTGTTTGGAAAATTGTGTTTCTTTTTATCACATTCACCAATGGGTATCTCGTTTTGTTCATGTGACCCAAATTTTTTATCTGAAATGCTCGTTTGCGTGGACTGTTATTGTTCGCACAATAAATCTCAAATGTTTATTTTATTTTTAATTTTAACATGCCAAAGTGACTAAATCAACTTATTATCACGACACTGTAATTGAATGCTTTTTTCAGATGTCCTAAATTTCCCAAAGCAAGCTGCTGTACAGCACAAGAAGTGCTATAGTTTACATTGTCATAGCCACAGACTTTTCTGTACTTTAACATTTAACCCTGTGGGAACTGGTTGCTATATGTAATAGGCAATGCACTATCAGGTGAGCGATACAGGCTCCTGTGAGCCTCCGGTTATTTTACCTCAACAGCTGTTGGATACATATTTATCTCAGTCGACTTACGTCAAGAAATGCTATTTGTTACGCCACTTTCACAGTTGAGTAATGGCATATTGACAATACTGAAAATCACGTGCAAACACGAGCCTTTTATGGCGATTGCAATTACCCATATTTGGATATGCCACTAAGCGCTTTTTGGTTTCTACTGCTAAAAGCACAGGCAAGTGTAAATGATGAAAACTAGAGGCTCAGGTGAGCCTGTATAGCTCACCTGACTTCAATTAGGTCATTTGAAAATGTAAAGCTGTTTTTTTACCCACAAGGCTGTTAAATAAACGCAAAATGTCAAAGTAACCTTGATATTTGACTTTTGACCTAAAAAGGTGGATAATTTACAACTGTCTCTTGAACAATGTGAGATTCCTGCCAAATTTGGTTACAGTCATCCCATAATGTTCCTGGGCAAATGAAAAAGGTCTTTTCCCATATGGTTTCAAAATCCGCAGCTGTCGGTAGATCGGATGAATCTCAGCCAAAAGTGCATCAGTTGTAGAAGGTATTGTCATCAATCCTGCAAATCAGAGGAGAGGATTTTTGAAAAATCCATCTGGAAGCAAAGGAGGAACTTTGGTAGAGGACCTTCCATACATCGCTCATGCCAGCTTTGGTTTCGGTCTGCCCATTAGTTCATGAGCAAATGACCAAAAGTCTATTCCCTTATTGTTTCAATGGAAACTTTAAACAGCCACATCTCTCGGTTGAGTGGATAAAACTAAAGGGTAAAGTGGATCGTTTGTAGAGGGTATTGTTGTCATCAATACTGCAAAGTTTCAAAACATTTCATAATGCAGTTTCAGAGATTTTTGAAAATTGACCAATCATAATCAAGAATGGCCAAAGGTGGAAATTCAATTGAGGCCCTTCCATACATTGTTCCTGCCAGCTTTGGTTACATTAATTTCTGCGCAAATGACAAAAGTCTTCCCATTTGGATTCAATGGAAAAAATAGAACAGCCGCAACTGCCTCGGTGGTCTCGTGAAAGCGTGCTCGCCTCGAGTGCGGAAGGTCGCGGGTTAGAACCCCGTCCAGGTCAAACCAGACATTAAAATTGGTATTTGCTGCTTCGCTTCTCCGCCAAGCACGCGGCATCTATGAGTATGAGAAAAAATCTACTGGTGGGTTCGGCGTCCGTATAACGTGTCCGAGTGGGGTAATATGTCTTCCTGCGGACAGTTATCTCGTGAGCTAGCATATTAAAAATCCGGTTCAGCGTGTCGGTCTAGTACAAAGCAGGGATCACATTCATTATCATGTCAACATGTTCTCGTCCTGGTATGCACCTGGCTGCCACTGGACGTTAAACAACAATTCATCCATCATCTATCCATCGAACAGCCGCAGCCGCCATTTGAGCGGATGAATCTCTTAACCAAAGAGCTGTTTTATTTGCCAATATTATAAGATTAGGTTTAGAACCAGATATTAATGTAATACTGCTAGGATCAGAAGATCATGATAACAAGTTAAATGTCAAGTTATTTGTCTGTACAAAAATACATAAAGATATTTTCTTCGTGACACCCAGGCTTAGACGACAACAACAACAATACCCCCTCCACTTTCCTTGATCATTATTTTCACGTCTCTATTGTGTTATGCTATATTGAACTTCGTATGTATGTTTATTTATTGTAGTATGATATGTATTTTCTATAATATTGTCTGTTTATGTAATGTTTGTTTATTTTGTTGGACGGGAGACATTAATAAGTTATGTAACATGTGTCTCATCCAATTGTCAAAAGTTTTGAACAATAAAATATGTTTAAAGTAACCAAAAGTGTATCATTTGTAGAGGGTATTGTTGCGATCAATCCTACAAAGTTTCAAAACATTTCATTACGTAGTTTCAGAGAAGATTTTTAAAAATTGGCCAATCATAATCAAAGATGTCCTCTGGCGGCCAAGTTGTTCAACCATCAAGAACCAAATTTAATTGAGGTCCTTCCATACATCATTGTTGCCAACTTTGGTTACAATCTGCCCATTTTTTTTCTGAGCAAATGACAAACCAAAGGCTCAGCTGAGCATGTATCGCTCACTTGGCTTTAGTTAGACAATTTGAAATGTAAGCTCTTTTGTATATCCACACGGCTGAAAGCAAAATGTCAAAGTAACCTTGATATTTGACCTTTCACCTAAAAAACGCGTATTCATATTTCCATATGAGATTCCTGTCAACTATGGATACAGTCTTCCCTTTACTTACTGAGCAAATGGAAAAAAGTCCTTTCACACATGTTTTCAATAGAAACTTTGAACAGCTCCAGTCGTCGGCTGGGAGGATGAATCTAAAACATATGCGGATAGTTTGTAGAGGGCATTATTGTCATCAACCCTACAAAGTTTCAAATCATAAAAATGTAGTTTTATAGATTTTTGAAAATTGGCCAATCAGTATCAAAGATGGCCCCTGGCGGCCATGTTGTTCATACATCCTGTACCGAAAGTGGACATTTAATAGAGGTTCTTCCATACATCATTCCTGTCAACTTTGGTTACAATCTTCCTATTAGTTTCTGAGCAATTGGCAAAAAAGATTTTTTCATATGGTTTCAATGGAAACTTTGAACAGCCGCAGCCGTCGGTTAAGCAGATGAATCTCAACCAAAAGTGGTTCGTTTGAAGAGGGTATTGTTGTCATCAATCCTGCAAAATGTAGTTTCAGAGATTTTTGAAAATTGCCCAATAAAAATCAAAGATGGCCTCTGTTCAACCAACCGGAACGAAGGGTGGATCGTTTGTAGAGGCCTTTCCATACATCATTCATACAAGGTTTGGTTACAATCTGCCAAGTAGTTTCAGAGAAGATCAAAGTGTGAAAAGTTTATGGATGACGACAGACGACGGGCACATAGTGATGACATAAGCTCACATGACCTATAGGTTAGGTGAGCTACAAAATGTTCCCATATGGTTTCAACAGGAACTCTATATGAAGTTAGTATTATATGATCCCTGGGTTTCAATGGAACTTCGAACAGCCACAACCTTCGGTTGAGGAGACCAATCTCAACCAAAAGTGGATCGTTTGTAGAGAGTATTGTTGTCATCAATCCTGCAAAGTTTCAAAAAATTTCATAATGTAGAGAAGATTTTTGAAAATTGACAAATAAAAATCAAAGATGGGCTCTGTCGGATATGTTGTTCATTTTAGGGGGCCTTCCATACATCATACCAAGTTTGGTTACAACCCACCACGCAGTTTCAGAGAAGAAAATCAAAATGTGAAAACTTTACGGATGATGGATGCATAGTGATGACATAACATATGCAATATAGGCTGGGTGTTGTTGTGGTGATATTTTGTTTGAAACAAATTACTACAAACATTCACAATTACATAAGAAGTCACTTACAGTCATATAATGTCCTTTGCAGTACAAATAGAACCAACTTTGGTCTCTACAGTCATTTTTTGAAATAGAATCCGAGCTATGGTGCGAACAAATTCAAAGTTGCCAAGAAAGAAAGAGTTAAATGATAAGAAATGCAGTAAAAGCCAAAAAAGCACTGATGAATATGAAGTCCATGTAAACATTACCTTGCCAGATAAATGATTTTTAACGAGTTTTATATTTTTTATTCTTTTAGTTATACATGTATCATTGTAGCCTGTGTTTGTTGTGTCCTTCACATGTCTTTGTCTTTTCCTTGGACTTCAAATTTATGGACATTTCTCATTGTTATTGGCTTCATTATTCTTTTGGCGATTGTCAGTTGTATTTAGATTAAGTGACAGTTTATTTGTTACTAAATTATTTGTATTTCTTTTGTCACCAACATTAATGGTTGAAAGGATAATAAGACCATTTGAGACCATTGGATTTTCTGTGTTGTCTTTCTTAAGTTTAACATAGAAAACATATTAAACCCAATGGTATTAAAAGCAAATTTTTTGGCAGGTAGTACTTAATGTTTGATAAGACAACAGTAATTATCAATTGAGATATAACACTTCTATTCTAAAAGCATTAAAACAAAAATAGACTTGAAATGTTTACTGTAAAACAATTCTAATTATCTCTTATCAATTAATATAAATATTCACAACAACCTGACAACTGTTCACAATCTACATCATATCCTTATATATATTCAGTTTTCAATAATACACAGTATTAGTGAATGTTTTGCATAACCCCTCCCTCAAAGAAAATAAATTAATAAAAATAACTTGACCATCTAAGGACCATTGCAGCCAAATTGGGTTCCAGACAATCTTTTAACATAGGATCATGTTCAACTGTTGTTGGAATGCAGATATATTTGTGAAGAAGGTAAAATGCAGCAATTGCCAACTTTTGCTCCGACTGTGTGACACTGAGCTTCAGAATAGATTTTAACTGAATTTCCCCTTTTGGTCCTCTATTAAACTAAGTTTGCTTATAGTGGTATTTTGTAGATGGTTTCAGTCATCAGATATAACTCTGAAAGAGGACAGTCTAAGAACCACTGCTGTTTGGTTCTAATTGGCTTATGGATTTCAGACAAGATCTTTAAGTGAATTTCTCATTTGTTTCTATGTTAAATGGAAATCATCTTGGATGGCAGTGAGGGTAATAGGATACAATTCTGAAAGAGGACCACCGAAGTTTGGTTCCAACTGGCTTAGTGGTTCCAGACAAGAAGATCTTAAAGTGCATTTTCCATAAGGGTCCTATGTATTAGGTTCTGATAGAATACTGTGAGCAAAGCTAACAAATGTTTATCCTATGCTATAAAGAAATGTACAAGTCCATGTTTGTCTACTGGAAACCCCAAAAAATCATATTGATCATAAATATAATATAAGGTTATCAATGGCATTGTATTTGACTCATTGATTCCAATTGACTCATTGATTTGAGCTCTTTAGGCCAGGTGGTAAGTTAATTAGTACATTCAATATCCCTCTATAATTAAAACAAATATTCATATATCACAGATCAGAAAAACTTTGGTAAATTTTTACTATCTCCAGTGTAGACTGTATCCATTATTCATCGTCATCAGAATTCAAATCTTCAGTCTGAAAAAAATACAAATAAAAGGAAATTCAAGATTATCACATGTAATATAATTATTCATAATGGCAATGTAATTACTTAGATTTGAAACATTAATAACAAAAGAAAAATTTACATTTGGAAACAAAATTACATAAATGAAAGATATTTATCCAAAATAAAAATGATATGTAGTTCCAAATGAATTTCAAATAAAGTATATATTAAATTACACATGTGTAGAGTCAGTAGGTTATCTTTACTTAATAAAGCTATTTAAACATAATTAAATTTGAAAAAAGAATGTGTTAATGTTTTATAACCCTATTAGTCTATCAAATCATTAAAAAGAAAATGTAGAAGTTAATCTGTTAAAAACAAGGCGTAAAATATTATTCTAACAACAAATGTGTTAAAGACTATCCATTCAGACCATAATATAAGAACAAATTTGTTAAGGACTATCCATTCAGACCATAATATAAGAAAAAAATTGTTAAGGACTACCCGTTCAGACCATAGTATAAGAACTAATTTGATAAGGACTATCCATTCAGATCATAATATAAGAAAAAAAGTGTTAAAGAGAAGGACCAAATCGGAATTAACAGACCTATTGCAAATATACTTAAATATGTTTGTACGAAACGTCATTTCGATATTTACAGTAATAAATATGTATTTAAACAAAATGTTTTATGAAATGAAGCACTAGATAGTCGGCCATCTTGCCGACAAAAATGTAGGTGGTGACATCACGACCTACAAATTCTATCCGGAAATTAATGAGGAATTTTCCACAGTATGCTCTCATTTACATACGGGCATTATATGGGGCAAACTGGGCTATAATTACAAAATTATAACGATTATATCACAAGTTAATCCGTGTCTGTTATTAATTCAAATTCAATAAAAAATATTTACCAAACATAATATATGTATTTATAATTATGTAAAGAAATTAATTCGAAAAATGAAGAATTTAAACAACTGTAATGCAATTTGATCACATCGGGACAAAAATTGGAAAATATTTTTTAACGATACGCTATTTTCAATGGAAATATAAGGACGTTATAAAACCATCTCAGTATTTAATTTTTGGGCTTTTTCGTAGTATTAAAATATTTTTTTTTTATGTGTAATAAACATGAAAAGTTCAAATTACTTAATAGCAACTTTTAAAATTTATCACCTTTGATAAAGCAATAAATGAATTAAGGACTATCCATTCAGACCATAATATTAGAAAAAATGTGTTAAGGACTATCCATTCAGACCACAATATAAGAAGAAATTTGATAACGACTATCCCTTCACCCATAATATAAGAACAAATTTGTTAAGGACTATCCATTCAGACCAATATATAAGAACAAATTTGTTAAGGACTATCCATTCAGACCATAATATAAGGAACAAATGCGTTAAGGACTACCCATTCAGACCATAATATAAGGAACAAATGCGTTAAGGACTATCCATTCAGACCATAATATAAGAACACATTTGATAAGGACTATCCGTTCAGACCAAACTCAGAACAAATTTGATAAGGCCTATCCATTCAGACCATAATATAAGGACAAATTGTTAAGGACTATCCATTCAGACCATAATATAAGAACAAATTTGATAAGGACTATCCATTCAGACCATAATATAAGGACAAATTGTTAAGGACTATCCATTCAAACCACAATATAAGAACAAATTTGTTTCAGGACTATCCCTTTCAAACCATAATAAAAGAACAAATTTGATAAGGACTATTCATTCAGACCATAATATAAGGAACAAATTTGTTAAGGACTATCCACTCAGACCATAATATAAGGAACAAATGTGTTAAGGACTATCCATTCAGACCATAATATAAGAAACAAATTTGTTAAGGACTATCCACTCAGACCATAATATAAGGAACAAATGTGTTAAGGACTATCCATTCAGACCATAATATAAGAACACATTTGATAAGGACTATCCATTCAGACCTTAATATAAGAAAAAATTTTATGAGAACTATCCATACAGACCATAATAAAAGGAACAAATTTGTTAGGACTATCCATTCAGACCAAAATATAAGATTAAATTTGTGAAGCACTATCCATTCAGACCATAATAAAAGGAACAATGTTGTTGAAGACTATCCATTCAGACCATAATGTAAGAAAACATTTGTTAAGGACTATCCATTCAAACCATAATTCGATAGGGACTATCCATTCAGACAAATTTGTTAAGGACTATCCATTCAGACCATAATATAATAACAAATGTGCTCAGGACTACCCATTCAGAAATAATATAAGAAGAAATTTGATAAGGACTATCTGTTCAGACCATAATATAAGAATAAATTTGTTAAAGACTATCCATTCATACCATACTATAAGAACAAATTTGATAAGGACTGTCCATTCAGACCATTATATAAGAACAAACTATCCATTCAGACCATAATATAAGAACAAATTTGATAAGGACTATCCGTTCAGACCAGATTATAAGAACAAATTTGTTCAGGACTATCCATTCAGACCATAATATAAGGAACAAATTTGTTAAGGACTATCCATTTAGACCTTAATAAAAGGAACAAATTTGATAAGGACTATCCATTCAGACCTTAATATAAGAAAAAATGTGTTAAGGACTATCCATTCAGACCATAATAAAAGAACAAATTTGTTCAGGACTATCCATTTAGACCATAATATAAGAACAAATTTGTTAAGGACTATCTGTTCAGACCATAATATAAGAACAAATTTGTTCAGGACTATCTGTTCAGACCATAATATAAGAACAAATTTGTTCAGGACTATCCATTCAGACCATAATTTAAGAACAAATTTAAGGACTTTCTGTTCAGACCATAATTTTATAAACTTATATAAGAATTGGCCTATTGCTATTAAAATATGATTAATGAATTATGATTACATACCATGACATAGAACTATATAAATTTAAAGAATTTAAGCAAAGATGTTAAAACTTCTTCCCATCACGCCATGATTAAAGGTGAAAAGCTAGTCCATAGTTGGTGCAACTGCGATTATCTTCAGTGCATATCTTTCATAAAAAAAGCCCAAAAATTGATAAGATCTAGAAATTGAGTAAAATATATTAAATATTAAAAGCATAGTTTGAATGAATGCCTTCTGTTTGGTCATGTTTTACAGTTCAATTTAGAATTTCTCCCACTGTAATAACATTGTATACACAAAAATGAATTCTTCTCAAATAATGGCCAACTTATATATAAAACTCCATGTTTGTTGGAACAATATTGTATTTGTTTAAATGCAATATAACAGCTGTAGTTCATGAGTTTCAATGTAAAATTATGATATAAAAGCCATAGCTTTGAAACAAAATATAAATCTCTGTGCAAAACACAATCCATAATTTAGTAGCATATACATAGTCCTTATAAGCACTGATCATGTTCATACCTAAAGCAAAGGTAATTCTTTCCAAGGAGGAGAATATATAACTAGCTTCCGTAATTTAGACAAAAAACAATTTTTGCTAATTGATACAAACATTTTCAAACAAATACTCCAAAGCTTGGCATTTACATAACTTTTTACAGATTCAATATCAGTTGTATTTTTTATTTTATCATTCACACGTGCATGTACATGTGCTTATTTATTTATAATGCATCTATACTTGTGGCATATTTATCAATTGAAAAAAAAAAATCATATTAAATTTTTGTTTGTCTAATTTTAATTTTGATATCTGAAGATTCAGAAAATACATCTTTAAGATTTTTGAAATGTTCTAAATTGATATTTTATTTTGAATTATCTGTTACTGAAGTAAATAATACCAGAGGCTCAAGTGAGTCTGGATTGCTTACCTAGATAATGAAGTATATAGAATATTGCATTTCTAGTATTATTTGTTTATCAAGGCTTATCCTGATCAGACCTTCCATAAACTATTTCTAGTCATTTTGGATATAAGGTTTGTATTTCAAGAGAAACAGTGATTTTCCATAGGCTTTAAACCAAATTTTTGTGCCAATCAGAGAACTACAAATTGTATGTTGTCCTTCTGCACATATAATCTCTATTATTTATGGCTGGGTATCATTATCAGAGTTATTTTCAGTATATGAAAGTTTTATAATATATCCTCAAGCTTGAAATTCAAGTTATGTGTACTTATGTTGGTGATCTCTGCTGAACTAAATATAAGATAATTGCAGTTACTGGATATAATTCCGAAAGAGGACCAACTAAGTTTTGTTCCATTTGGTCTGGTGGTTTCAGACAAGAAGATCTTTAAGTAAATTTCCTATAGGGTCCTATGTTAAACTATGTTCTGCTTTAGCGGCCATCTTGGATGATGGGCAAGGTCGTCAGATAGAATTCCTAAAGAGGACAACCTAATGAAACTTGCTGCTAAGTTTTGTTCCAATTGGCCAGGTGGTTTCAGACAAGAAGATCTTTAAGTAAATTTCCGATAGTTACCTATGTTAAAATATGTTCAGCTATGGCAGCAATCTTGGATGATGGGTGGGGTCATCGGATATAATTCCGAAAGAAAACCACCTAAGGACCATTGCTGCTAAGTTTTTTTTCCAAATGGCCCAGTGGTTTCAGACAAGAAGATCTTTAAGTAAATTCCCCTTAGGGTCCTATGTTAAACTATGTTCGGCTCTGGCTGCCATCATGGATGACGGGCAGGGTCATTGGATACAATAGTGAAAGAGGAGTACCAAGTAAGGACCATTCCTGCCCAGTATTGTTGTGATTGGCCAAGTGATTTCAGACAAGAAGATCTTTAAGTAAATTTTGACATAGGGTCCTATGTTAAACTATTTTCGGCTCCGGTAGCCATCTTGGATGATGGGCCGGGTCATCAGATATAATTCTGAAAGAGGACCACCTAAGGACTATGTCTGCCAATTTTTTGTTCCAATTGGCCAAGTGGTTTCAGAGGAGAAGATCTTTAAAGGAAAGTTTACGACGATGACAGACGAAGACGCTAAGTGATGGCAATAACTCACATGGCCTTTTGCTCTCAAAATGGATAAAACGAGAAAAGGTTGACAAAAAATCCTTCGATTCCTTTTTGAATTCAGTAATGAAAATAGTTGATATTCGTATTAAACATTTTAAAGAACATTTTACTCCTAACAACAACCATAGTAGCCCAAAATAGCTTGGAAAGGAATTTGTTTTTGTCCCAGCTGATAAGGCTGCCAATAATATCATTATTGTTTGACGTAAATTTTATATTGAGGTTCTGCAAAAGGAAATCACAAATTCACCTACATTCCAACTGACTCAATTTTCAGAAAATGACATTGTTAACACACATACAAGTAAACTTATTGCTACCTCTTTACAAGCAGAACCGAATAACATGAAAGTTCCAACTATGTACTGGCTTCTGAAGCTGCACAAAACACCTTACAAATATAGATTCATTTTGTCTTCAAGCCATTGTTCCACTACTAAACTGACTATTCTACTCACTAGTACACTTCGTACAATAAAAAAACTGATAATAAATTTTCCAAATAAGGTATATCAAAATAGTTGTATTAATTACTCTTGGAGTGTCAAAAATTCGTTGGAAGTACTTGATAAATTGCATGCTCATATTGGTATTTTCGAATCTGTTCAAAGTTTTGATTTTTCTACCCTATATACCACTTCGCCTCATAATCTCATTAAGAAAAAATTCACATACCTAATTAAATGGGCATTTAAAAAGTCAGAATGTAAATATATATCTTCAAACTCTTTTAGGTCATTCTTTAGTAACGACAAACAAAAGAACTATGTCAACTGGACCTGCTTTGATATTATAACTGCACTTGAATTACTACAAGATAACATTTTTGTTTGCTATAGAGATTCCGTATATCGCCAAGTTATCGGAATTCCAATGGGGACTAAATGTGCATCACTTACTACGGACCTGTTTCTGTATTGTTACGAATCACAATTTATGTCTAAAATCAGCAAATACCCAACGAAATAACATCTGATACAAACATTTAATAACACTTTTAGATATTTGGATGATATTTTGGCTCTCAATAATGACTATTTCAGTATGTACACTATAGGGATTTACCCTGCTGAACCTACTTAAAATAAAGCTAATACTAACAATGAACAGTGCCCTTTCATGGATCTTGATATCTATATCTCTAACGGAAAGCTTAATACTAAAATTTACGATAAGAGAGATGATTTTTCATTTCCTATTATTAATTATCTGTTTTTAGATGGCGACGTTCCCTTGGCACCATCGTATGGTGTTTATACATCTCAACTCGATTCGCTCGTGTATGTAACAATGTATTTGATTTTAATGAAAGAAATCTCTGTAATACTGAAAAATTATTACACCAAGAATTTCGATATCACAAACTTGTCAAAACTTTTACTAAATTTTATCATCCGTACAAGACATCATTTGTAAATATAAATCAACTTTCGTCGCAGGTGAGACAAAATTGTCATTCACCTGAAAAGCTAATCAAACCTTTAAACAGACTTATCCACAAGGGATATAGTTATGATACTGTTGTCAAGCCATTAAAAATGTAAAATGGCATTTTTTGGGATTAATATTGATTTACTCATAGGTTCTTTGCATCGGAAATAAACAAATTTATTCTAAAACCAGTTGCTGGCATGATACGGGTTATGTTCTTCTTGTATAATTTATGATGGCATAATACTAAAGCCATAACGGGAGGGATTGTGGTTGATTTTTTATATGATAAAGACATAATCTTTCGCTCCATTTAATTGAGGTCTGGAGCTGGCATGTCAGTAACAGCTAGTAGTCCTTTATTAATATATACTGATCACTGTCATTTTGCTTAGTTTCTTCTGTTACCTTTTTTTAACATCGGACTCGGACATCTTTTGAACTGAGTTTTACTGTGTGTTTGTTTATTCCACATTAGCTAGAGGGTATAGGGGGAGGGTTGAGATTTCACAAATCATGTTTAACCCCACCACATTTTTGCACCTGTCCCAAGTCAGGAACCTCTAGCCTTTTTAGTCTTCTCTGTTTTTTTAATTTTGGTTTATTTGTATGTTTTAGAGTTAAGTGTGCCGTCCATTTCGCTGAATGGAATGCATTATTGTTCAGGGGCCAGCTGAAGCCTGCCTCCTGGTGTGTGATTTTCTCGCTGCGTTAAAGACCATTGGTAGCCTTGAGCTGTTTTCTGCTCTTTGGTCAGGTTGTTGTCTCTTTGACACATGCCCCGTTTCCATTCTCTATTCTAAAATTCAAAAATTTAATGAAAGCCACTCTACCATAAAATATAGGTCATAGTGACCTAAATGTAACTGACCTGATGACTTTAATAGTGAAATATCATTATTACACCTAAATTTAAAAATATTATCAAATTCATTCAAGCATAAAATGTAGGTGGTGGTGACTCTGATGTTGTTGAGTTGTGTTTTACTATAAAAGATGATTGTAGTGGTGAAATATCATCTATATGTGGCCCCAATTGAGCTAATAAGGGCAATTACTTTATATGTTGTCTGAAACAATGCTAAAAATTTTTATAATTATTAGCATCAAACAAGTCAGTGTTTTAGACCACTGATCACTTCTGCACGATATTTAGTGAAATACAGAACTTTTGCACTGAGCAATATGTTTAATTTTTTTTGTCATTAAACTGTAAGCTAGTGCCAATTAGCATTTGTTCCTTAAAGGGGAATCCAATAATACTACATTTAAATTTTGCATGTACAAAGGTTAAGCTGATCTAGCTGATTTTATTAAACCCCCAAAAATAACCAAGAACTGTCTTTAGACCAAATATGGTGGGTCTAGGTATTACGTTGCAGATAAATGGACTTAATTGTAAAAATATGATGTAAAGCACTCATGCATGAAATAGAGGTCAATTTCAGGTATCAGCATGGTATATACCCACTAAGAACTTCTAATGAGACCAAATACTATGGTTATATAGGTATATGTTGCTAAGAAAAATACTTAATTGTGAAATGTGACACAGGCTCCAAAGGATAAAAACTGAAGTCAAGATAAGGTGACAGGTTTCAGACTGGCACTTAACCACCAAGAACTATGATGGGTTGAGGAATTACAGTGGCTGAGAAATGGACTTAATTGAGAACATGTGAAACAACTCACATAAACATGGAATTAAGGTCAAGGTTAGATAACAGGCAAGACTGGCATACACCCACCAAGAACTGCCTATAGACCAAATATGGTGAGTCTAAGTATTACACTTTATAAGAAATTGACTTGATCACTAAAATGTGGGATTAATTCACAAATGTTTATGAAGTCAACAAATCATGAAAACATTGTCATATGATGTTTATGGCTGCAGTTTATAATATCATATGGTATCTGTGGACCCATATCTCTCCGTCAGAGACATCTGTTGCAGCTGAGACAAGTCATCCTTATTAAAGTTTTATGGGCGTCATCATGACTTGGTTTACAGGTATGAAAAAACCATTTTCCCAAATGAAAATGGACCTGTTCCATTGATATTATCCCTTCCTCATACCGGATTTGACATGGGCTGCATGGCAGGTGTCCTTCAGGAAGCAGAGGCTGCTTACTCTTCCATAGCACTTGAGTCTACAACCGATTTTTTGGTGGGGTCCATGTTGTTCATATGTTTTTAGTTTTTAATTGTTGTGCATGTATTGTTTTGGTATTGTCTTCGTTGTTTCCCGGAGTTTGTCAGTTAATACAATTTTTCTCTCCTTCGAATATCCCTTTGGTATTTCTTGACTTTACTTATAAGCTTGCCATGTTTGAGAGGGTTTTATTTCAGCAACATTTGACACTCAAGCATGAAGTCATAATGCAGAAATACTATAATTGTGGCTTCAAGAACAATATCAATTCATGTTTTATTAACAATACAATGACCCCCCTTTAATTAAGAAAAATATAAAGAAAAATTTTTCGTTATTCAGTATGCCAATGATTTTCTGTATTCTAAAGCAAAATGAATTTTTAAAGGAAAATAAACTTGGACAGTCTTTGTAATTAACAGCGTTTGTGGCATTTAAGCCTTTAAATAGTCACGATGTGATAATGGTACAAAAAGATATCAGTACAACATTTGTTCCAAATAAATGAGACCAATAAAGGATTAACTTTACACCACAAGTACAGATTTTTTTAAAGCATGAAAACATAGCATTTAAAAAGCCAAGTGTCATTATGAAGCTGTACATAGCCTACTATCTACTCCTCTTCTGGTTGTTGTTTCCCCTCCTCTTTTTTCTATACAAATAAATACAAAAATATGAATGAAACCATAAAAGATTAATTTAGCCCTTGATCCAGGCTTAAACATACTGTAGCATTTCTCTATCATTTGGTAGGTCAGTACTAGGACACCATCAGATTATGAAAATGGCATTCTTCCCCATCCTGTATTATTAAGGGTTTATAAGACTATTTACTGGTATCAATGAACTTTGACAAAAAGAAAGAAACCCAAAAAAACAACTGAATGAATTTTTATCAGAGATTAATTGTGTGATACGGAAAAAGGGTAATATTCTCTAAGGGGAAAATAAAATTAACATGTGTACACTTGATAGCTACTTGAAAAAGAGTAATGTTTTCTATTACCTCTGCATTTGCCTCCTCTTCCTTTCTTTGTTCAGCTATAGCCTCTGCCTCTGTACGTTCTTCCTCTTGATATTCCTCCTTATCTAACCTCTCTAGTTTACGTAAAGCAATCAGAACCTCAATTCTGTAGTCGTCTTCCTCTGTACATGGATTTTCTGTGTATAAAAAAGTTACATGTTGTTTAAGAAGTTTCTACAAGGAGATACATGCATGGCTCAAGACCTGCAATGAACTTTGACCTGAGGGATACAAAAGAAGTGTATAAATAAAAATATTGTTTACTCATATTGTGTTTAAATTGTTATCTGTTAAAGAAAAAAATTCATGAAAATGAGACATTTTCAGCCAATTTGAAGAACAAGACTTTTTTGGTGCATAAACTAGGGAGATGTGTCACTGTGAACCAGAACACAATACAAACTATTGTTGAAAGTGAGAACAAGGGTACCAGGAGACTTTATTAGGTTACTGACGCAATATCTAAAACAATTTTTTGCTAGCTATATTTGTCAGCTAAAGACCTAGTTGTATGGCGAGCCGTTTTACTTTATTCTAACTTCAAGATATCTCATATAATATATAAGATATCTTATAAAGTAAATAAGAATCTTATAAAGTTTATAAGATATATTATAAATATTTTTTATAAAAGATATCTTATATACTTTATAAGATATCTCATATATTTTATAAGATATCTTACATAGTTTATAAGATATTTCATATAGTTTATAAGATATCTCATATAATTTATAAGATATCTTATAAAGAAAATTATATGAGATATCTTATATATTATATGACATATCTCATATAATATATAAGATATCTTATATAATCTAGTTTTATAAGATATCTTATATTAAAAGTATATAAGATATTTCATAAAGTATAAAAGATATCTTATAAATATTTATTATATAAGATATCTTATAAATATTTATTATATAAGATATCTTATAAATATTTATTATATAAGATATCTCATATAATTTATAAGATACCTTATAAAGAATATATGAGATATCTTATAAAGAATATATGAGATATCTTATAAATTATATGAGATATCTTATAAAATAACAATCCAAAGATACTAATATTAGATATAATAAATTTATACTATGCTGTATACGACGCATTTCAAGGAGTTACCTCTCATCTTATAAACTATATAAGATATCTTATAAACTATATGAGATATCTTATAAAGTTTATTAAATATCTTGTAGTTAGAATAAATAGTAAAACGGCTTGCCATATAGTTGTAACAGAAATAATACATATAACGTTCAATGTAATAGGTACTGCTTGTTAGATTTGTATTATATTTGCAACATTTCAAATATCATATCTAGTTTAGTTTGTCTGTGGTGGTCAACTTGGTTGACATTCCATGTCATTGGATACAAGTTTGAAAGAGGACCACATAAGAACCAATTCTGCCATGTTCAGTTAGACTGTCAGTCTCGATGGTTGCGGGCAAGAAGATTTTTCACATCGAAGTTCTGCTCTTACAGCTAGATGAAATACCAGGTCATTAATTTAGACACAGTTCCAAAAGATGATCATTGTTCCACATTGGCTTAGGACAAGATTTTTTTTAAATTTTGCAATAAGTTTGATCAGGAGTGGCCTTATTGGTTGACAGTCTGAGTTATCGAACATAAAAAAAGACAATTTAAGGAAAATTGCTGCACATTCTGGTCACATTTAACAATTTAATATTCTTAATTAATTTTCCAATATGGTTCTATATTAAATTAAAATAGGCTGTTGGGGCCATCTTAATCAAAAGTCTGGATATTGGATGCAATTCTGAAAGAGTACCACCTATGGACCACTGCTGGTTCCAACTGGCCAAATGGTTTCAGAAAAGAAGATTTTAAATGATTCCCTTGTTACTTTGTATGTTAAACTAATTGGGGTGATCTTCTCAGTGGAATCTGAAAGGGAACCATCTAAGAACCATTGCTGACAAGTGTTTTCAAACAAGAAGATTTTTTAACGAATTTTCCCATAGAATACTACATTTTTACATGTAGGTTAAACTAAGTTCAGCTATGGTGTCCTAGCATCTTGATTGACAGTCCGAGTCATTGGACACAATAGTGAAAGAAGACCAGCAGAGTACCATTGCTACAAAATTTGGTTCCATCTGGGTAAGTAGTTTCATGAAAGAAGATTTTTAATATTCACTCTATTTTAATTTGAGTAAAAGTAGCAGTCAGTTGGAAGTTGGGGATGCCAGAAACAATTTTTGAAAGGGGGCTATCCAAGGACCATTCCACCAAAGTTCCAATTGATCAAGTGGTTTCAAAGAACATCTGTAAAGAAAAAGTCTTCGTCCAATGAAGGATGATCAGTGCCAAGTAATGCCAATACCTCATGGCAGATGAGCTAGACAGGCTAAAGATTTCACTTGGTGTATAGTACTTAACTGTTTGGACACCTCAGTTCGTAAAATGGATTTTTGCATTTAGAAAGACTAAACTTTAGAATTATTTGACAATATTTTGTTTGTTAATTAACCTTATTGAGTTGCCCAAGAAAATAGAAAATTGTAAATTGCTTATAAATGTTATCTTTGTATACTTCACAAATGATTCTGAATTTCCAATAGAAAATTAAATTAATGCACTTGAAAAATCAAAACATTAATAATTTGAATTTATCCTACATTCTGTAAAACTCTTATTTTAAATATTTTTAATGTGCTTTGTGTATAATTCATGCAAGACAGGGTTGTAATACCCTGGTACTTAATTCTCTTATGATTGACGAGTATTATCTAACTCTCGGACGGTTAAAGAAATTTGATATCACATGGTGTACAATGTGATATTAACTAGTGATATCAAAAATTTGCCCATGTGATTGGTCAATGCGTGATTGTGTAGAAAAATTAGTATATTTTGATTGGTCAACAATTTTGCTTAACAATGGCGACATATTTGAAAACCATCGTTGCATAGCAACATTTGACGTCATAAAAAAATGAATGTTAACATTTCCTGCAGGTCGGACACTGAACCACAAACATATAAATATTCCTGAAGAATCGTAAGATAAATAGGTTTAACAACTCGTAAAAATTAGATATCGCTTGATATCAACTCTTGTTATTTAATTTGGACTTAATAATATCAAGATCTAATTCTCAGTCATTGTGAAACCTGTAAAATCTTATACGAAGAGTTAACTCCCTTTTACATTGAAAATTCCGTAGGTGGAAATTTTTGCTTTCTCTGGAGGATATGACTGAACACCAGCTAAGTTTTGATATCAAAACTGTTTCAGTTACGACTTAGCTCATTGCATCTTTTACCCAAGTGACTGATGACTACTCACATTGATTTAGGTATTAAAATTTTGAAAAATCCATTTCACGAACTGAAGTGTCCAGACAGAAGGGCTTTAGGATACACTTTTTTCAGCATCTTACTGTTGAGACAATCAATTGGCCTGGTTGTTAACTTGTAGATTTTAAAAACTGATACTGCCTGCCTTCTACAAAGATAACTGGTGTTTTAATCTCGCACCAGCATGTAAAAGCCAAGCTGTACTTGATCAATGAGTTAGTCTATAGAATACAAGAAAGCCACACTGTACTTGATCACTGAGTTAGTCTTACAGAATACAACAAAGCCACACTGTACACGATCATTGAGTTTGTCTTACAGAATACAAAAAAGCCACACTGTACTTGATCACTGAGTTCGTCTTACAGAGTACAAGATGAACTCAGTCACAGTGTACTTGATCACTGAGTTAGTCTTACAGAATACAACAAAGCCACACTGTACTTGATCCCTGAGTTAGTCTTACAGAATACAACAAAGCCACACTGTACTTGATCACCGAGTTAGTCTTACAGAATTCAATGCTTAACTGAAGAATTTATCAGAATAATTATATGATTAAAAGTTAATGTTCACAACATACCTGATAATACCAATGCCCTCAGTAATGGAAGGCATTGTAGTTTTGGTGCCTCTACCTTAACATCCATGACACTGTTTTCTCTGAAAGATCATATAGTTAGAATTTATTCAATTGTACAAAATTTGTAAAAGTTAAAAATACAGTTTAAAAACATTAGAAAGATAGGAAGTTATGGTAAAAACATTAGAAAGATAGGAAGTTATGGCAAATTTAAAATACTAAATTCAATCAGTTGTTGCCCATTGCAAAATGTCAATTTTTAAATAAACCAGAGTTATTTCCCCTTTCACTGAAATACAGACAGAGAGTATTATGTAACATACATGTATGCTATAAACTTTACTTCCATGATAATCAAAATCTTTGTTGAGATTCATAACATTGAGAAAATTCCAGAAATTATTTACAAGAAGCTGACAGCAAACCAGACTTTCTTGACTATTAACATTACACTGGATAATCTTGTTAAAAAATGGAATATTTGTTTGTCATTTAAGTTGTTACAGCAATGTGATTTTTATACTGATAAGTAAGTGTTATCAAAACCTGTTGTTTTATTTACATGTATATTAAATGAACAAACAATTTATGTATATTGAGTTTTTAATTGCAGTAATTGCAACTGACTTTACTTGTACAAATCAAAAATTTCTTCCAGTCATATACAGTAGAAATTCGATGGTTCGAACTTCACGGGTCCGTCAAAATCTGTTCAAATTATCGGTAGTTCGAGCTACTGAAGTTTGTTCAAGCATAGAAAATTTCTAGTTCCATACATATACGAGTTTCTAAAGCTCATCATTACCATGAAACATTTCATAATTAAAAATTAAACAGGTTAATCACTTATTAACAGTAATTATAACATCTTTATTATATTAAATTGTAAACATTCACTTTTCATACTATTCTGTTTTTATTAATCTGTGATTGTCCTTTTATTATTGAATTTTGAATTTTCCATGGTGAAATACACAATGTTATCATTGTGGGTACCAAAGTTTTTGTTTGACTTTTCAAGAAATTTGTGTTCTAGAAACGGGGGACTTCTTAAAATAAACATAAAAGGAAAATTGACGGGACTTTCAAGACGGTTTGAGTCATCGATGGTGTTCGAGCGATCCGAGTTTGAGCTACCAAAGTTGACTGTAAATAAATACTGTTACTTGGTCTTTTGTTTACATCATTTATAATTAAATATTATACTTATTGATTTTTTCTCTCCTATTTATCTAACCTCTCTGGTCCATATAATTGTATATGCACCAGACTTCCGGGCCAATATACGATTTTTTACTGTAATCCCTGACGAGTTTGTTTTGTGTTTTAATTGCATTGTAATCATTCGTCTTGTGGCCAAAATAATTTGGCTTGCTTCTCGGGACAAATTAACAATTACAAAGAATAATTGATTCTGTAAATACAATTTAAAAGGGAGAAACAGTGTATACGATTTTTTCCAGTTTCTTTTTAATGTAAGACTTCCATTTGAACCCCTCTTATTTATATCTTTATTTATTACATTGCAACAGGTGATTTGCAGGTGACTTAACATACCAGAAATAAACTTGTGACAGAACTACAGCTGTAAATAACTCATATATATGCTCCGTGCACTCGTAGTTCGGTCATGCATTATTTATGGTATTTGAATTCAGTGATTAGTTATACTATAATTATTCCATCATTATGGGAGGTTTAAAAGGAAGTCTTTTCCTTTTTCTTGTGTGCAGAATGTCATTCTTTTCGATTGGTTTGTGATTTTGTGCAGATACTAAAGTGAATGGTTTGGGGGAAGGGGGTATTATACTTCTAATGTGGGTAATTTTCTTCCAAACTGACTACTTTTTAAAGGGGTAAAATAGACTTTGAAGGGGGGAAGCATGAAAATGTTAGGAAGATATTTTGTGGGTTCAGAATTTTTCCTAGGCCTTTAAAAAAACTTATTTCAGACTAATATTTCAGATTGTATCTGAAAAATACTACTTTTTGTTTGGAAGGAGTTGGGGAAACTAGAATTATGTCTGTAAGACACGGATGCCCCACCTAAAATGTAAGTCATAATGTATGAATGCTGAGTACCTCAAGGCACATCCACTGATGAAGTTTCGTTGATACACTACGCTTAGTTCCTAAGAAAGAACCTAAATGCAGAACTTAGCCAGAGTTGCTCAAGCATAAAATGTAGGTCATAATGACCCATTTATTGTATGACTGCTCATTACTACCCAAGGCACATCCACTGATGAAGTTTCATTGATACACTATGTTTAGTTCCAAATAATTTTATGAACCTAAACGTAAAACTTAACCCGAGTAGCTCAAGCAAAAAATGTAGGTCATAATGATTCAATTATTAAAGGACTCCTCATTACTACCCAAGGTACATCCACTGGTGAAGTTTCATTGATATATTATGCTTAGTTCCAAAGAAATGAATGCAAAACTTAACCACATAGTTCGGATGTACCGACAGACAATTGTAACTCTATATGTCCCATCCACATTCGTGGGCAGGGCATAAAAATAATGAGCCTATACATATCTGTTTAAGGTGATTAACCTCCTCATGGCTAATGCAGTATGATTTATAAATATAATATGCTCCAAAAACATTATATGGACCTCAGCTTCGTTTCTGTCCCCCTCAGTGTCATGAACTATTTCTTGAATATTCCTTTTTCCAATGTTGGAATCTAAACTTTCCATGGGAGCATATTTTTTTTAGGTGTGTTTATTGAATTTTTACAAAATATGAAAAAGAATTGCAATGATTTTAATGTCAAGGATTCTATATCCCATATCTTTATGGTTGTCGGTCTCTTAGTGATGGAATACTTGGATTTATTTCCAACATTTTGTAGTTGAATTTCTTCACAACTTGTTAATATGGGGCAACTCAAAGCTCCTTATATCCTGTTTAATAAAAATTCTGTACTTTTTCTTTTATGGTTTTTGCCTCATTGACATTTACAGTCTTCCTCCTTTCACTACATACTTTGTCCATACCTTAGGTTTATATACTGTAACATCTGTAGTCCATCAGAGAAACCATCTAAAGTCTTTACTTGATTCCCTCTCATATGTAATGTTGTCAGACTGGAGAGTCTGTCTAAACCTTCTATTGTGGTAATAACATTCTGTGCCTGAATGGGTACATAATGGGTAAACATATAGTGGTAATTATTACATAAACAACATAATGGATAAAATGCAAGGACAACCCTGACTCAATGTTACAAGGCAGGCAGAAAAAGAGCAAAAGGTTACATTAAAGAGCACAAAAAACAACACAACACAGAGTCAGGATGGTCTGACTTGGTACAGACTCTGTACAGTGGTGGTATTAAACCAGTCTTATGGGTACAAAACCTGCCTATTATTTATCCTCATAGTCTGGTGCAAAAAAAAAAAAATGGATAACAGATATGTTTAACAAGAGGCTCCCAAGAGCCTGAATCACTCATCTGTTATATTTTGTGTAGATCTTGCATCAAAGATTATTTTTTCTATTTAATGTATAACCTCACAATTTTTTCCTTAATATTGACTTGCAAGCTAAAATATAGAATCCTAAACCAAAATAGATATGGTTGCTAGGGACTTTTTCATCAGTTGCTATGGACTTTTTCAATGGCACTGACTCTTGAGCTTCCATTTTGACTTGAACAGGTAAATTGTAGGGTCCTGGACCAAATATATCTGGTTGCTAGGGACTTTTCCATTTGTTGCTATTGATTTTTTCAATGACCTTGACCCTTGAGCCTCCATATAGACTTGTACAGCTATATTATAGGGTCCTGAGTCTATATATATATAATGGTTGCTAGGTACTTTTTCATTGGTTGCTATGGACTTTTTAAAGTTATGCTCTAAACATCAGTGACAATATGTCAGACCATTATTTTTAATGATAATTACAGTTTACATGTAAATAATTTTTCAAGGGCAAAACTCCTATAAGGGGTCAATTGACGATTTTTGGTAATGTTGACTTATTTGTAGATCTTACTTTGCTGAACATTTCTGCTGTTTACAGTTTGTCTTTATCTATAATAATATTCAATTTAATAATTGAAAACTGCAAAATTTCCTTAAAATTAACAAATCAGAGGCAATAACCCCAAAATGTGTTCACCGATTCGTCTGAAAATATCTTGGCAGGTAGATTATGACCTCATAAACATTTTTACTTCTTGTCAGTTTTGCTCTAACTGCTTTAGTTTTTTGACATATGAGCCAAAAAGTGCATTTTCACCTATGTTCTATTTTCAGCCATGGCAGCCATGTTTCTCGATGGACAAGAAAATAAAACAAAAATTTATACTAGAAACCAAAAAGATAAGATCTAAGTTTTGCTGAAATTGATTTTGTAGTTTCAGAGATTTTTGAAAGTTTACAAAGATAACGAAAAAAATGTGAAAAATTTAAAAGGCAAAAACTCCTTTAAGGGGTCAATTGACGATTTTGGTCATGCTGACTTATTTGTAGATCTTACTTTGTTGAACATTTTTGCTGTTTACAATTTGTCTTTATCTATAATAACATTCAAGATAATAACCTTAAACTGCAAATTTCCTTTAAATTAACAATTCTGGGGCAATAACCCAACAAAGGGTCGACCGATTTGTCTGAAAATTTCATGGCAGGTAAATCTTGACCTGATGAACATTTTTACCCTGTCAGTTTTGCTCTAATTGCTTTAGTTTTTGAGATATAAGACAAAAACTGCAGTTTACCCCTATGTTCTATTTCTAGCCATGTTGGCCATGTTGGTTGGCAGGCAGGGTGGTCGAACACATTTTTTAAACTAGATACCCCAATGATGATTGTGGCCAAGTTTGATTACATTTGGCCCTATAGTTTCAGAGGAGAAGATTTTTGTAAAAGTTAACAGACGACGGTGGATGACGGACGCCGGACACCATGTGATGAGAAAAGCTCACTTGACCTTTTAGGTCAGGTGAGCTAAAAAATTAGGTGCTGAATATAAAATCACAATAGTGGACACACTGAAATGTCTTGCCTAACTTTTAGTGTTCATAATTGAATTTATGTTGAAATTAAAAAAAAATAAGTTTATATAATCTTTACATTAAACATTTTAATGATGAATGAGCATGAAGTCAATTAATCTTAATGAAGGGACTGGAGTGAACTGTATTCTATGTTTAAAATTCATGCATGAGTGACCTTATTTTAACATTTTCCCAACTTCCAATGTTTCTGTTAATCACTTTTTAGAAATAATCCCTTAAAAGTTTTTATTATTTATTATCATTATTAATGTTATTTAAAGATTTTTATAAAATAATGAGAGTATTTCATTAGTAATCAGCAGTTAAATAATAAAATACATTCCATACAGCAAATATAGTTGACATATTACTTATAGCATCTGAGAAGACTAAAAAGAGAAACTTAACATTGACCAATGAACCATGAAAATGAGGTCAAGGTCAGATGAAACCTGTCAGACAGACATGCACACCTTACAATCATTCAATACTCCACATATTGTTGACCTATAACTTATAGTATCTGAGAAGAGGACCAAAAAAGAGAAACTTAACATTGACCAATGAACCATGAAAATGAGGTCAAGGTCATATGAAACCTGCCCAAACAGACATGCCCATCTTGCAATTATTCCATACACCACATATAGCTGACATATAACTTATAGTATCTGAGAAGAGGACATGCAAACAATAGAAACTTAAAATTTACGAATTAACCATGAAAATGAGGTCAAGGACATATGATACCAGAGAGACAGACATGTACACCTTACAATCATTCCATACACCAAATATAGTTGACCTATTGCTTATGGTATTTGAAAAACAGATCAAAACACAAAAACTTAATATTGAACAATGAACCATGAAAATGAGGTCAAGGTCAGATGAAACCTGCCAGACTGACATGTACCCCTTACAATCATTCCATACACATATTGTTGACCTACTGCTTACAGTATCTGAGAAACAGATCTAATCACGTAACTTTAACCTTGATCACTGATCCATGAAATGAGGTCGAGGTCAGATGAACCATCTGACGGACATTTAAACGTTGCAAGGAACCTTTATACCAAACATAGTTATCCTATTACTCATAATAAGTGAGAAATTCATATGACAAAAAAAACTATACATTTTTTTCAAGCAGTGCTGAACCATGGAAATGAGGTCAAGGACAATGGACATATGACAGATCGAAAGTTCATAGCATAAGGTATCTGCATACAAGGTACATGTATGAAGCATCCAAGTCTTCTAAGCTTTATACAAATAGTTTATGCTGCCTTCGCCGCCGGATAGTACTACCTATGTCTCACTCTGCAACTTTCGTCGCAGGAGAGACTAAAATGAATATGAAAATACACTGTTGAAATTGAAATACTAACCAGGAAAAGATTTTTCAAATTTTGTAGATTAAATCCGTCAGTAGTAGTTAATTTATTTCCACGTAATTCTAGTGTGTGTAGTCTTGCAAGTTTAGCTGGTTCTAATGCATCAACCTTTGCTATTAAATTATCTGAAATATATAAAATATAAAAGTAAATAAAATATAAATGATATTGCACATGAGGTTTTATTTCTATTGGACTTAAAAAAAATTATTTGTTTATTATTCTTCACATAATTAATTTAACTTGTGTACAACTTTGAGGAATTTTAAATGTTTTTTTTTAAAATATTTTTTCCAACTATCAATGATCTGCATATTTATTTTCAGAAAATCTACCCTTACAGAAATAAAAGCCTTCCTGCGAATGTTTGCAGTAAGCTTGCTGCAAACATTGGGGCAAGTCTGCAGCAAATGTTTGGAAAGGCATGCTGCAATATGTTTACCATGCAAATAAGTATTGCCGAAAACTAATAAAATCACTTATATGGCTTCTGCGATGTTTCTGCGAACATGGCAGCAAGGCTGCAGAAAGGTTTTGACCAATATAAATTTTGGTTGCAGCAGACCGGCGGCAAACATAGATAGCCTTATACGATTTCCTGCGATATTTCTGCGAATATCGCAGCAAGGTTGCAGGAACTACACTATATGTATAAAAATTAGAATTATATACACATAATACACATCAATTCTTGTATGGATTATCAAACTTGGCAATGATCACCAAAACATAGCTTTTTGTATTATAGGAAAATAAAGAAATAAATGGCATGAATATTTCAGCTGCATTAATTGTCACTTTATATGATATGTCTGAAGAATTCAGTTTGTGATGACACAATTGTCTGCATGTGTAAATTCACTACAAAAATTAGCAACCACTTCATTTAGCTGCTAAGTGTCCTAAATTTAAAAAGAATGAAGTTCCATAATACAAATTATAGATGTGGTATATATGCTTACATTTTTGTATATTGATATCAGTTTTTAATTATACATGCATGCAACTGTAATTGCCATACTTATATATATATATATATATATATATATAACATTCAATATATATAACATTCAATAATGAATTTATGTTTAAAACAACATAAATGAAACATCTTCCTTCATGGAATACCATCTTTGTTTCTTCAAATAATGCACTTATTCACAGAACAACTTAGGTGATTCCCACCAATATATATATATATATATATATATATATATATATATATATATAACATTCAATAATGAATTTATGTTTAAAACAACATAAATGAAACATCTTCCTTCATGGAATACCATCTTTGTTTCTTCAAATAATGCACTTATTCACAGAACAACTTAGGTGATTCCCACCAATTTCAGATTTGAACTAACAGGAAGTGGAAACTAGGCATGCCCAGGTTTAATTAGTTTTTCTGCAATGTTCTTGTGAACATTGAACAAGTCTGCAGCCATGTTCGCAAGAAGGTTGCGGCTACCTGCAAACAACTGCGAACATATAATTCTGATTCCTGCAAACAAATTTGCTTGCGGCAGGATTGCTGCATACCAGCTGCAAGTTTGCTGCAAACATTTCTTTTTGGTAAGGGCAATTGAAGAATCAAATGTGGTTTTGCTCTGATTCTCCGAAGAATCTGTTACATATGGAAATGTAATCCAAAAACTTACTGTAATGTAATGTAAGCAAGTTTATTTATTTGTTGGTCACCTGTGTGGATGTACATATAAAACTTGTTCTGGAACCAATTTAATTTTCATCAGTTTTCAATTGTTGTAAACATTTAACCATTCAATTTTGTAAGCCAATACAATTAAGAGATGATAACAAGGCCCATAAAAAGGGCAATGTATTAATAGTTTATCATATTTTTGAACATTACAACATAGACTGTGTTAACTATATGTTGGATGAATGTTTTAATATTACGTTATAATGTTGATAAACCTAGATTCTTAAGATTCTGAATGATCCAACATAACTGAAGCACTGTCACTGCCTAGACAGAAGTGACAATATTTGGTTAACAAGAGGCAGATACCATGTAATCAGTCTCTAAGTTTGAGTGTGAATAGCAGCTGAAAATTTCTGCATTTGTTACTGGTAAGCATGCAAAATATACCCTTGTATTAACATATTTTATTGAAATAACACTGATTTTGCATGTAATAAAAATAATTTGCAGCATGTTATTTGACGCCTTTGAGCCTCACCGACTTCCGCCCAACTGTAAATAATCAGTTGACCATTATTTACAGTGAATTAACCTACATAAATGTTCTTAGCATCTTCCAATAGATTATAAAATCTATTTGTAGATTCTAAGAAAAAGCACAGAAACTGAAGATGTATTCATTTTTCGACTCTATATGCAAAGTGAATGAAATAATACTGTAAAAATTATATTCATTCACCATATCAGGGTAATGTTGAACATGTGACAGACATGCTTGAAGACAGCATAATCTAATTCAGTAGTAAAATTATCATGGTTCTGGCTAAATATATGATAAATCGATTAATACATGACCTTTTTCATATTGCCCTTGGTATCTGCCCTCGACTGATATATATCGTCCCTCCGGGCCAATATCAAGCTCTCAGATTGATAACAAGGGTAATATGAAAAAGGAAATGTACATTGTATCAATCTTTAAATATTCTAACAATGTGTGAATTACATGGAAATATATTTTTCTACCTGCCGTATCTGTGGTGTAATTGTATTTTCCAACCTGTCTTAATACCTGTTGTGTACATATCAATACTCACTATTTACACTTAAAAGCTCTAACATTGGGTGGCTGCATCCATCCAAAGATTTTAATTTATTGTCATTAAAACTGGCCACTTGTAAAAATGGCATTTCTTCCAATTTTACTGTTGTTAACATGTTAAAGTCAGCCTTCAGTGTCAATAGGTGTGTAAGTGCACTTAAACATGATATATCTTTAAGATTGTTTTTGCTAAGGTCTAAGTATCTCAGGTGAATAAATGATTTTAATATTCCAATGTCTGTGAGTGCCCTGTAAAAAGAGAATATTTCATTACGAAGAAAGATTCTAACTGAATGCATCAATGGTAATTTATGGTTATTGCATGAACACATGTATTG
Source organism: Mytilisepta virgata (assembly GCA_028015205.1). NCBI lineage: Eukaryota > Metazoa > Mollusca > Bivalvia > Mytilida > Mytilidae > Mytilisepta > Mytilisepta virgata. Next base: position 42,527,902 of record CM051511.1, read on the forward strand.
GTGATTATTTCAGATCAGTTTTATTTCTCTATTTTTTTTGGTTTAACTCTAATCACATGTTATAAACTATCATATTCATAGTATTCAAAAGCTACCAGTCCATATCAGATTTTGATATTGGGAATGGCTGGTTCAATATCAGATTTTCAATCAAGTTTCCGCTCAAACTGGTTACACCAAGAATCTAATTGTCATGCACCCTGTGAAAAAAAACCTATAGTCGAGGTGCAGAGCTGAATCATGACAGTGGGTATCTACTTTTGGGATGTGTATTTTAACCTCTCAACAGGGATTGATTAAAGGGTTAAAATAAGAAACAAGCTTAGGGTTAGGGTTAGCTTAAATTTTAAAATTTTTTTAATTTTAGCTTAAAAATTAAAGGCAAGAAAACATTTGTATTTGTAGTACCGTTTTCAGCTGTAATAGATAATACATAGTCACAGATTATACGCACCCCTTTTCAAGCTCTTAAATCGAGGAAACTAGAGGCACCCAGGACCCTGTATCGCTCACCTTGACTATGTCCATCTTGACTGGCAGCCTGGAACATTGCTGTCAAGTTCCAATTGTCTCACTGGTTTCAACAAGATCATTCACTTTACCATTAGGTCATATGTAAAACTAAGTTCCGCTCTGGCAGCCATCTTGGATGGTGGACAGGGTCAACGGATATAATTCTTAAAGAGGACCACTTAAGGACCATTGCTGCCAAGTTTTGTTCCATTTGGCAAAGTTGTTTCAGACATGAAGATCTTTAATTAAATTTCCCATAGGGTCCAATGTTAAACTAAGTTCGGCTCTGGCAGCGATCTTGGGTGACAGGTGGGGTGATCGGATATATTTATGAAAGAAGACCACCTAAGGACCATTGCTGCCAAGATTTGTTCCAATTGACCAATTTTTTTCAGACAAGAAGATCTCTAAGTAAATTTCCAATAGGGTCCTATGTTAAACTAAGTTCGGGTCGCGCGGCCATCTTGGATGACTGGTGGGGTCAACAGATACATTTATGAAAGAGGACCACCTAAGGACCATTGCTGCAAGTTTTGTTCCAATTGGCCAAATTGTTTCAGACAAGATCTTTAAAGTAAATTTCTCATAGGGTCCAATGTTAAACTAAGTTTGGCTCTGGCGGTCATCTTGGATGACGCGCGAGGTCATCGGATACAATTCTGAAAGAGGACCACCTAAAGACCATTGCTGCCAAGTGTGTTTCAATTGGCCCAGTGGTTCCAGCGCAGAAGATTAAAATGTGAATTGTGCATGGACGGACGACGGACGCCAAGTGATGACAAAAGCTCACATGGCCTTTTAGGGCAGGTGAGCTAAAAAACTTAGTTCTACTATATAATACGCACGGACATTTTGGCAACAAAGTCCAAGTTGTGGACGTCATGAGATCGACGTTTTTCATCATTTTCAGAGCTGTAACATCTTATTTTCGTCAAGTCTTTCGATTTGTTTTATAAATGTTTTTATGCAATTAAAATAAACAATAAATTAGGAAAATGCCTAAGCTTTAAGACAAATGAAAATAATACGCAGCTTATTATATCTATCTAGTGCTCTGTAAATATGGCATGTCATCAGTGTTTCTTTCTTTAGTATTAGATCAGAATATTCTCAACAAACAAATTTTGGTATAAAAAGATAAAAAAACTTGACTACATGTCACGTATATGAGTAATGATAATACAAAACACATAAAAGATACCAGCATGTACACAGGTAGGATATATTCAATGGTGTACTAATGGTATGCTTTGTGTAATGATTAAGTATCATTCCATATAAAATTCAAAATCCAATGGCATGTGATAGAAATGGATTTTCCTTTATGTGTGTTTTTCCATTTTTTTTTGTATATATTTATTAACAGATCTGGTGAATTTTTTGTAGTTGTGATCATGACCTGCCTTGCTGAAATATTTTTTATATAGAATGCACTATGAACAGGGGAGATAACTAGTGTTAGACCAATAATTGTGTATAATCTTTGCAAACTATTTTCATTGCAGCTAGAAGACTTTGAAATTCACAGCTATTTTTTTTTACTACATTTTTACTTAGTCTGTGTTCTAATATTAAATGCAATTCAGTTCAGAATAAACACTTGTCTGAATTTTTGAGGTAATTTTTACTATAGAACATTGTAGCAGGGGAGATAATTTATGGAAACATTACAAATTAAATAGTTTAAAATCTTCTTGATTATATTTGGAACCACTGTTTTCCTAATGTATGGACATTATAACAAGCAAATTAAATTGCGGTAAAAAACTACGATGTGCCACCCATTTTTATGTAATTGTTTGATTTTTATATGGAACTGTACTTAATGTTAATCCCCAGCCTTATATTTCATGCATAGAGTTTTACTCATATATAAAGCTTCTTTCAAAACATCCTGTTGTATATATCATGTATAGATCATATCTCTTGTACATGGCATCTAACATACAACAATGAGCCATTGCCTGTCTTACATTAAATGTACAGGTTTAATGGAAGCTAAAACTAGAATAAAGTTTCTGTCTTACCTATCATGTACATCAAGTCTAACATAAGCATGAGCTAGACCATCTCCAGTCTTACACAGCAGTGACATACATTCAGCTATTTGCTCCTCTGTTAGTGGATTGTCTGGAACCTTCTATAAATAAAAATATATGTTGTGAACATTTAAGTTAAAGATGCAAAAGCCAAGCTGCAACATAATTCAAATCCAAAACCATTCAAATTAAACTGTTTCTAGCCCTTTCTATTCCACTGTTGATATAATTAAAGCAATATATTTGCTCAGAAATTCTCCATGCAGTAAATATGTAATAGCCTTTCAAAAAATATCCCAAAAATTGACTTGCAATGTTTGAAATTCAATGTTCAAAGCAATTTGTGTGATACATGGTTGTTAAGTACTTCTTTCACAAAAGCTATTCAGGAAATAAACCAAAGATGTAATTATAATAATTGAAATCAATTTTTCCCAAGTCATTGCTATTTCACTGTTGACTGATACATATATATATGTATATGTTTACTAGGTACTTTAATAAAAAATTAAAGGCCTACATGTTTTCAAACTAGAGGCTCAAGATCTCAAGTGCCTGTTTCACTCACCTGGAATTAACTTGTCCACCTTCAGCAGGACTGATAATTTAAGTGTAGCAGTTATTTTGGCTAGTTTTCACAAAGGTTCAATGTTAAACGCTGCCTCAGTGGTCTCGTGCTCGCCCCAAGTGGGTAAGGTCGTGGGTTCGATCCCCGGCCGGGTCAAACCAAAAACATTAAAATTGGTATTTGCTGCTTCTCTGTCAAGCACGTGGCATCTAGGAGTAAGAGCAAAGACAGGTCAGATTGGAGTCAGTATAATGTGTCCGAGTGAGGTGATATGTCTTCCTGCGGACATTTACCTCATGAGCTAGCACATTAAAAATCTGACTTAGTGTGTCGGTCTAGTACAATGCAGGGATCATATTCATTGTCATATCAACATGTTCTTGTCCTGATATGCCCCTGGTTGCCAATGGATGTTAAACAATAATTCATCCATCATCCATCAATGTTAAACAAAGTTAGAGTGTGGTGGCTATCTTAGTTGACATTCAAGGTTATCAAACACTATTCTGAAAGAACAGTTTGGTTTCAAATGGCCAAGTTTAACGTATGATGATCTGCAAATTAAACTTTCTGATAGGGTCCTATGTTAATCTAAGTTCAGCTTTGGCAGCCATATTCAAGATTTTTTAATGAATTTTCCCAAACGGTCCTATGTTAAACTAAGTTCAGCTGTGACGGCAATCTTTGTTGACATTTCGGGTCATTGGACATAATTCTGAAAGAGGACCACTAAGGACCATTTCTGCCAAGTTTGGTTCCAATTGGCTTTAGTGTTTTCAGAAAAGCAGATTTTTTGAGGAATTTTTCCATAGCATCCTTTGTTTAACTAAGTCAGACTCTGGCGGCCATCTTGGTTGACATTCTGGGTCATCAAACACAATTCTCAAAGAGGACCATTTAAGAACCATTTCTGCCAAGTTTGGTTCCAACTGACTCTGTAGTTTCAGATATCTTGGATTTCATATTGGCATGAAAAACAGAAACTTGGTAGAGCATCATGTAAGGATCATTCCTGCATTGTAACTGCTTTTGTAGTTTCAGAGAAGTAGATTTTGAATTTCAGCCAATCAGAGTGCATATAATTGACCCTGGCAGCCATGTTGAATTTCAGATCAGCACCAAAAACATCAATTTTATCAGGGACCATTATCTGATCATTCAGGCATAATATTACTTCCATCTGTCAAACAGTTTCTGACAAGAAGATGTTTGTATGTATTTCCCATAGGATCTTACGTTAAATGTGTTTCATGGTGGTGGCCATCTTGGATTTCAGATCGGCACAAAAAAAAACTTTGTAGAAGACCATGTAAGCATCATTTCTACAATATAACAATTCAATTACTTTTTTAGTTTCAGAGAAGAAGTTTTTTTAAATTATAACCAATCAGAGTGCATAAATGGCCTTGGCAGTCATGTTTTTGAATTTTGGATCGGCCATGGGATTTTGGAGAAGAAGATTGAAATGTGAAAAGTTAAGGGATGGACGACGGATGACGGACGATGCATGCAAAGTGATGACAATAGCTCACATGGCCTTTTAAGAAATACATATATACAAATATTTTTGGCTGTGACGGACAAAACCAAAACCATCTAAGGACAGAGTTATGCATGAGGGTGATACTTCTTAGTTTTCATCAATTTTACAATTTTGTAGCAGTAAATTTTAAGTATCAATTTTGGGCTTAAGTATCGAAATACTTGCAACTGAGCTAGGGATACCCTGAAGACTTGGAGTTCACCAGCAACTGACTCAGTGCTAAAAATAAAATTATTGATACAAATTTCGATGGACAAAATGTGCACATTTGGTCGATTTATGACTTGATAGTTATGCTCAAGGCCTAAAAGGTAAAATGTTGAAAACCAAAACAACAATCCAAAAAATTGATGAGCATTTCAACCAGAGTCTCCCAGGAGCCTGTATGATGCTCGTCTGAAATTTCCATTTGTATATGCCTTGCTAAAGGATCTTGCAATTAACATCCATGTTTGGTTTCAATCCATTCAGCAAGAAGAAGCTGTTTCTGTGTAATTCCCATAGGGTCCTATGTTAAACAAAGTCTTCCGCTGATGGCCATCATGGATGACAGATTTGCACCAAATTATTGGTCAAAACATCATAATGAACATTCATGCTATGTTTGGTTTCAATCCATTTAGTGGTTCTCTAGAAGAAGATTTTTTTATGTATTTCCCATAGTGTTCTATGTTAAACTAAGTCCCCCGCTGGCAGGTGCATCTTGGATGACGGATCTACATCAAAGTAACAACTCTTGGTTGGCATCTCATAAGGAACATTCATGCCATGTTTGGTTTTTCCATTTAGCAGTTCTCTAGAAGAATTTTTTTATATGTACTTCCCATCTATATGGTCCTATGTTATACTAAGTTTCACAATGGTGGCCATCTTTGAAGACGGATCAGCAACAAAGTAACAACACTTGGTCAGCACTGCATAAGAAACATTTATGCCATGTTTGGTTTCAATCCATTCAGCGGTTTTCTAGAAGAAGATTGTTGTATGTATTTCCCTTGCGTCCTACTGTATCTTAAACTAAGTTCCCCGCTGGTGACTATCTTGGATAACAGATCGGCAACAAAGTAACAACACTTGCTCAGCACCTCATAAGGAATATTCATGCCATGTTTGGTTTCAATCTATTTAGTGGTTCTCTAGATACTAGAATAATATTTTTGTATGTATATATTTCCCATAGGGTCCTATCGTAAACTTAGTTCCCCGCTGGCGACTATCTTGGATGACAGATGGGCAACAAAGTAACAACACATAAGGAACATTCATACCATGTTTGGTTTCAGTCCACTCAGCGGTTCTCTAGAAGAAGATTTTTGTATGTTTTGCCATAGGGTCCAATGTTAAATAAGTCTCCCCCTGGCAGTCATGTTAGATGACTGATCAGCATCAAAGTAACAACACTTGGTCAGCACCTTGTAAAGAACATTTGTGCCATGTTTCATTTCAATCCATTCAGTGGTGCTCTAGAAGAAGTTCAAAATGTAAAATGTTGGTAATAGCTCACATGAATCTTTGGGTCAGGTGAGCTAAAAATCCAAAAATGACCAAAAGGGGTAAAGCCAAAACTATCTAAGGACAGAGTTATGCATGAGGAATTTTGTAGCAGTAAATTTTAAGTATCAATTTCGGGCTAGTATTGAAATACCAGCAACTGAGCTGGAGGTACCCCTGGGGACTTGGAGTCTAAATGTATGAGGCACCTAATTCTGCTATGTTTCAGATTTTTATAAAATTTACATTCAACTAGAGCAGGTTGAACTGCATCTGAATATCAAAAAGTAATGTTTGTCACTTTAATACTTCCGAATATGGTTTTGGCAAACTGATATAAAAACATACAATGCACAATAATATTGCTCCAAAAAGTTAAATATTTTGACACCCTAGATTAAAAAAAAAAGATATATTATTGCCATTGAAATTCTGTTTTAATTGATATAAATTTTTATTATACATTTGTATTCCTGTCACGAGATTCATTTTTTAGTTAAATTGATCACTACGTTGTATATGCTGACTGAAAACAAGCATCAAAAAGCCATAAATAAGTGTAACATGAACATCAGATGCTGCTATGAAAAATGTAGATTTTTAGTGGCATATACATGTACATGTAGTAGAATTACTTTCATCGAGAAAAAAACTGGGGACCCAATATTTATTTAATATGAATGAAATAGAAAATGTAACAACAATGACATATCATTTTTATAGAAATTTATAGGGATTTGTTTTGAGGAATGGTGATTTAAAGTGAAATTACTAATTATATTTGGGCAGTTTTTACATGAAATCTAAATTATAGTTGATTTTTAGTTCTTTGGATTTTTGCATGGAAAAATAGGTTTGAGCAAGTGAAATTTAATTATTTTTTTTTTGAAGACTAATTTTTCAGGTGGAGATAAAATTTCTGTGAGGCACACATTTTTTTAACTAAAATATTGCAAAAAATGGAAATTATTCCTATTTTTTAACAAATTTTTGGAGCAGGTAAACACTTTTTATTTTCAATTTCTTGAAAAATGAAGAATTTGGTGCAAATTATCAGCAATATTGCAAAAATTTAAGAAGTAAAAAAATTCAGTGATGAAATCCAAAGAAAAATCAATTTGGTGTGGCCTAAGGGAAGATATATTCCTCAATATTTACTGGTATGTAATAACCCTTTTATTTATCGTACTTCCCTACGTCTATATCGCCCTGCTCAGCCGCACTGTAATCTCTGTACTAAGGCTTTGTGACGTATTAGGAGACATTATCCGTGACAGCAGGACTTATCAACGACGTCACAATATGAGAGCAGGACTTATTAGCGACGTCACAATGTGAGAGCAGACGTTATCAAGCTTACCTCCAGAAGGACAAAAAAGGCGTAAAAAATGTCTTACAGGTGCGACTAAAATGTACGGAATTTGTACGATAAACAGATTATCAGGTTTTCTGCGTAAATATATAGTAAAATATCAGCCGCTCGACACAATATGAATATTTTAGGCTCGTTCGCTGCACTCACTCGTCAAAAATCTTCATATTGTGGCTCGCGGCTGATATTTTACAATATCAATGTGCAGAAAACCCAATAATCTATACATATACAGTATGATCTTCTAAATGACAAATAATCTTATTTTCTACATCAATGATATTAAATTTTAAAGCAATGCTATATTGCATGGAGTACAATTATTAATATCCCAGAATACTGCATGGGAATATTTGGTTACGGTCTACATGGAATTTTATGAATCAAGATAGAAATATAAGATAAATGTATATGATTTCCAGAAAAATATTCCCTGTGACTAAAATGATTTTAACCAAGTATACAATGATATGGGTTTCTTTTCTTGTTAGATATACAAATGTATATATGAAAGTTTCACATTATATCGATTTTTAAAATATAATTGATATTCTATGAAAAATAACAAATGCACAGTAACACTGGCTTAAATTCAAGGAAGTCACTTCTTATATATATATATAATGTAGGTCAAATAGACTTAATTGTTGCTGATCAAAATAAAAATGATTGTAGTTGTAAAATATCATTGCCCAATACCATCATACTAGGTTTTTGAAAATGGACTAAAATTCAAAACTTTAACAAGGCACTCAAGCATAAAATGTTACCTTTGTAGGTTATAAAGACTAGACACCTTCACATGGAGTGGGACCCCTTAAGCAAATGAAGGATGAAATATATAAATTCTGTATATCTCAGTCCATGGAATGGATGTTTCAAAATTTGAGTACCTTAATCAATTAAGAAAAAATTCATGCAGGTTATAGAATTGAAGTAATTTACTCATGGGCTGACATTTATATTCGATTATTTTATACCAAGCAATAGCAGAATTTGAATTGTGTAATCACTGGGCTGATAGATGCAGCTAGCTAAGTTGTATCTAAAACTATTGAACTTACCTGATTTGTTCAATCAGGTCTTCAAAAGAAACAAAAACATTTCGCCTATGCAATTTTCAATGTAAAAGGGTGATAATCTATGAGATTTTATAAAATTAATTTTAATATTACTTGCTTCAAACGCTTTCAGTCTACATCCGTTATAAAATTTGAATATTTTGAATCAAACGTCAGAGATGTCATCAGTCATGGTTGGCAACTTCATAGTAAAGTTACCCATAAACTTTGACGTCATAGTATAACTGTTGAATGGCGTTTTTTTTGTCTGAATACCTATGTTGCGGCTTTTCAAAATGTCATAGAAACTGTTTTATTAGAATATGAATAATTAACGGTGGCTTGAAGATATCATGATTTTACCATGGGTAGGCTGTTGCGTGTGGCAAAATATTTGGCATAAAGGGCATACCCATGGTAAAATCAGTATATTGAAGCCACCATAAATTATTTCTCAACGTTGTATTACAAAATCGTGCTGCATGAAATATGTACAAAGTGCATTAAAAAGATTCCAAATGACAGTTTTACAAATTTTTTGGATAGGTCGGAGTTGATAAATTCAAATTTGCATGTGCATTAATTTTTCTACTATCAATCCCTAATTCAGAATCATTTGTGAGGTATACAAGTGTAATCTTTATAAACAACTTTACAATTTTGATGTTTTCTTGGATGACTAAGTAAGGTTAATTAACAAACAAAAGATTGTCTTATAATTCTAACATTTAGATTTTTAAAATGCAAAAAAATCCATTCCACAAACTGAGGTGTATAGACAGTATTGAAGACTTATGGTGTGCACAAAGACTGAGTGCTAGACGTGGAAGACAGACACAAAGTGCTTCTTTCATCTTTATGTTTATATGACAATAAACATTTGAATTTTATTCTTTGTGGACCTTAACTAGTCTAAGATTGATTTCAGTTTATTTTATTTATCTGTTTTCTATATTTGGCTGATTTAATAGACCTGCTTATTTAAATCATTGTGGATGGCCCAAAACATCCCCCATTTTCTTGATTCACTTGAAAATGAAACAAAACACTGAAACAGAAATTCAACCTCTTCTTCTTCTACTTCCTCTTCCTCTCCTAGTTTTTCTTCCTCTTCTCCAAGAACTTCTTCTTCTCCACCTGCATCTTCTGCATTATCCTCTTCCTCCCCAAAAGTTTCCTCTGCGTCGTAATCTGACATTTTGAGACACTGAAACACGTTGTTCAGCTGGTTAATGTTTTGATTACAAAAAATGGCCGACGGTTGTCACGGTGACCGTAGTTTTAAAAAATGTTTAAACTTGTTAAATTTTGATTTCGGTATAATTGTTATGATTGTTTTACATTGGTGACATTGCTTACGTCTACAATAAAGATAATTGGTGATTATATCAGGTACAATTATATTTTACTGGATAAAATACAGAAAACTGGAGTTCGCGTAAATCTCGTCAACCGTGATTATTGGCGAGATTTTCATTTCAACTTTCCACATGACCAGGTCCAGGGACAGCTCTAGGTAAACCTCACTTTTCTGTTAATGTCAGTTTTTTCTTATATATATATGTGTTAAGAAATGTGGTATCTTCATTACAAACTAGAGTACATAATATATATATTTCCTGAAAGTATTGCTAAAGTCATTTATAACTTGGCACAATAGGCCTACTGTATCGGATATCGGGATAGTCTTAAAAAAACTTTGAGTTTTGGCTCTTTTCACTTACTTTTTTATTAAAAGAAAAGTTATTTTTATGCTGACATTTTCAATTCTTAAAATAATTATTGGTTTGTTAATATTTAACTTTTTAGTTTAACGCCAGGTATTCTTGATGTTTTATAAAAATATCCAAGTGCTTGAATCCCCTTGCAGACGATTTTTTCAGTCCGTGCAACATGAGTATATATTATATTGTAACTTTGTGTTTTTTAATGTATTCGAAAAAAAGTTTAAAAGATATGAAATAATGCATATTTAAAGTAGTTTTTTTAATAAAGTTTTGAATATTATTTGTCCTCCTTAGGACTTTCCCACTGAAAATAGAATCCTAAAAATGTTTTAAGATTTTGTATCTATTAAGTTATTGAAAAAAAATGGAACTGAAAAAGGCAGCTATTAATTTCACAATAGCTAATTGAATATACCATGTTCAAATTTAGCCAGTGAAGTTTATTTAATTAGATAAATTTGTATGGACCAAAATGCATTAGTAATAGTTTTTACTATAATACATGTTTGATATTACACTCAATTAAAGATTAATTCAAAACTTTATTGATTGACAGGAATAGTCCTGTATAGAAATTTTAGTTACCATGGATATTTGTAATCACAACTAGAGTTAACTTGTTAAGTCATGAAATATTGTCCCAGGTAGAATATGTACCCAATATATATATATATATATCATATAGCAACTATGTTATGTCTTTCAACTGAAATACAGGTAAATTTATTTTCTATTGACTTAAAATTGTCATGGTTACTAGATAGCTTTTGTTTTGGGACATAAAAATTTAAAGATTAATCCATGTTGAAAAATTGGATGTATTCCAAGTATAAAATAAATCTGAATCTTATAATTTCTTTATAAATTTTTAAAGATGTTTAGTGTAACATAAACACAATTTTCAAAATGAATAAATAAGCAGTATTGTAAACATTTTGACAAGAGTGTAAATATGTTATTTTTTTCAGTCAAATGACAAAAAAATGATATCACATTATAAAACTTTCATGGGATACAGGGTAAAAACTAAATACATGTAGTTTGTTAAATGATCAGCAGTTTAATGAAAGTGGTATTACTGACAATAATTAAAAGACTTTTGTCAAATACATAGAACCAAATGGGCAAGAAAATGTTATATTCAAGTGGTTCAAAACAAAAGCTCACATGTGGAATATATGAATGTCTTTGCTTAGATCTATAGTCGCTGATAGTTGTTACATGTATAGATTTATGTTTATAATTTTTCTTTTTATAATAAACATTAATAAGTATTATGACAACTTTAAATTAATATAATCAATTTGGCTATTCCGTTCTAATGTCTATGTACATTTTCATCCACGACTTAAACTTTTGACCTATCTATATCATTTTGAACAGTTTTATTAATTATTATGACAGTGAATTTTATTGACCTGTTGACACATATTTGTATCAGTTATCTCCCTGTAATTATAATGTTTTCACAAAATCTGAGAGTTGGGTATGAGTAGCATCATTTGATGTAAAACTAATTAGATTTCCTTCGGAAGTTGTACAAGTTTAAAACACTAAAAAGAGACTTCCTGTCATTTAAGTTTCTCTTTAAATTCCATATATTTCAATATTTAATGTGGTTAATAATTACTTAAAATAAAAAGAAATTATGGTTAGAATTGAACTTTGTTACAATGTACTTGAATATAGTGAATTTTGTACCAGTCAAAAGCAAATATCAAATTAAGAATAAATATTATTTCATGGAAAACCTTTTTAAAATGAAACCATACCATTTATAATGCCCAAGTTTTTGGATGAATTATTCTCTTAGCCATTATCATATAAGTTATTAACTTGTGCGATCCAATTTTTTCCTTTTTGCAGCTGTAACATAGAGAGTAGAAGAATATCTTATTACCAGTCTGAATCGCTGGCCCATTGATGGCATAAATGTACATAACATAAGATCAATATGTCCCCCCCTTCAACGAAGGGAGACATTGTTTTACCCTTAATTCTTGTTGTTCTTGTTCTTCTCATACAACCGTGTCTGGGCCAGAACTTTTTTTATCTTTTGACCTAGGCATATGATATTTTGCATGTGGGTGTATCACCATAAGATGAGGAGAAACATAGTATCATGACCCACATATGACCTTGAAACATGACCTCAATGTCAAATGATTTTTTTCTCATACAACCATATCCGGGCCATACCTTTTTTTATCTTTTAACCTAGGCCTATGACATCTGGCATGTGAGTGTATTTTCACAAGAAGATGTGTCGCTTAATACCTTGACCTTTGACCTCAAGATCAAATTATTGATTTTTTCTCATACAACCAATTCAGACGAGAACTTTTTTATATTTTGACCTGGGCCTATGACATTTGCCATGTGGGTGTATCACCATAAGTTGATGTGTCGTGTAGTATCATGGCCAACATTTGACTTTGACCTCAAGGTCAAATTATTGATTTTTTTCTCATTCAATGGTGTCTGGACAAAATTTTTTATCTATTGACCTAGGCCTATGATATGTGGGTGTATCCCCATAATAGTATCCTGACCCACATATGACCTTCACCTTTGACCTCAAGATCAAACTTTTTCATCTTTTGACCTAGGCATATGATATAAAATTTTGCATGTGGGTGTATCACCATAAGATGTGTCACGTAGTATCATGATCCACATATGACCTTGACCTTTGATCTCAAGGTCACACTTTTTTTATCTTTTGATCTAGGCATATGATATTTTGCATGTTGGTGTATCACCATAAGATAATGTGTCAAGTAGTATGATCCGTATATGACCTTGACCTTTTACCTCAAGGTCAAATTATTAATTTTTTTAGCAGTTAAGCTTGTTTGTTTGTTTGATAGAATTTAATGCCACTTTTCTATTCATTGTACAATATCATTGTGGTTAAGTTTTATTGGTGTATGAAACTGGAGTACACTAATTGACACACTCTATCATATACCGGTAGTTCAAAGCAAATTGTCATTAATGCAAACTACTAAAGCAAACCTTGAACACTAATTACCATTGTGGTGACAGGCTGCAGTCATCTTTACAGATAGAGGTGACTGGTCAGCTACCTAAACCACTCTGACACAGAGGCTGCCTGTCATCAGTTGTTGCAAAAATGCCCAGATAAAATGCAATTTATACATATATACATCCCCAATAAAAAAAAATGAAATACTGAACTTAATGAAGGGGAGACAAAGGTTTTAGCCCTCTAAAACAATTCTAGTTAAACATTGTTATGAAATAGATAATCGTAATACAGAGAAAAGGAACAATAAATGTTGTAATATATTATATGTAAAAGCAAGTTATGAGCAAGTGTGATTGAATAACACAGTAATCATAAAACTGATAGTGGAAAGTAACAAATAAATAAATAAATTATTTTGAGCTAAAAATTCTTAAGGTTAAATAGGAACTGTTCTCATTATCAAAATTTGTTTTAAATTGATTATAAGTTTTTTTTATTTTCTGTTCGAAAATTTTGAAGTTTCTCTCAAGGCAGGTCAGAGTAAATTTTCTGCAGAGATACCAGTACATATTTTTTCTACAGGAAAAAGAATTAAAAATACCAAATATAATAAAATTTGCTTTATAATGTTCAAAATGTATGATAAAAACATGGATAGGAAATCTTTTCTAAATTTGAAAAAATGCCTGTGGAACAGACCTATATATGTTCTCTTTTTTTAAGAATATATGTTAGATTTGCTTTGAAATTAAATCATAGTAAAATATTCACTGATTTAAAAAGAACAAATTGATAGACATTTCTTTAAATTTGATGAAAACAATATTTACAAAAACATACAGTTTTTCTTGTTAAAGTTCATTTCTTCATTAGAATTCATATTGTAATAAACAAAAGGTAGATCCATTTAAATGTATACAAGTTGCTACCAATAATTAGGCTTTAAGTATACAAGAAAATCATAGGTAATTTTGTGAAATTCTATTCCTTTGGCATTGATCTTATTAAGGCTTTATTGAGTTTTTAGTCAAATAGACAAACATTTTGGTAAAATTTTATCGCCCCATCAATAATCAGTCGTTTAATGTTAATTCTTCTCCTGAGCAGTATTATATCTGGTAAAGATTAAAATATTTTAACATTGAAACAGCCTAGATGATATCAATTTGGTTACAATTGGGTATTTAATGATTTGATTCTTCGCAGAAAATGAGATATAGTTAAATATGACAAAATTTACAATGGTGCTCTCTGAGGTGTGTAAAAACTATACAACTTAATATCCAGGTTTATGATAGAAATAGGAATTATTAAGCTACCTAATTGATTTCTTTTAGAAAATCATTGTTGGGACGGTTTGATTGTTATAGCAACTTAGATGTATTGATGCATACCCTCCAATAGAATTTATCCATGTTGTCATAGCAATACCAAAAATTATTGGCAGACCCATAGGTAGGAAAATTTGTTACCTATTAGTGTAATACAGAAATGTCCATTATAAAATGTTGCACATTTTGTAGGTATGTTTTTATTGATTTTTAATTTGCTGAAGCACTTTTAATCAAATAATTGTTTAACAGGTAATTTCTTGTTTTAAAGGAAACAAGAGACACAGAAGAAATCAATTCTTTAATAGGAAACATGAAAATCTTTGTAAACAGTTGATGGATAGAGAATTAGAATTAACAAAATTAGCCAATATTTTTTTTATGTTTCTTACCTGTTAAGCAGTTTTGTATATATGACTTCAAAGTTTGTCTCATTTTATTCTATATGAAAGAAATAGAAAGTTTACCAATGCATGAGTTATAATTTTACAATTATAGCATATTTATTCATCTGACAGCTAATACTTGCAAGCTAGTGGCTTTGATAAAAAGTTTAAAAAACGGCCTTGAAGCAAAATGAAAGTGAACAGCAATGAGTTAACTTTGTTTGCTTGGTTTCAGTAAGTGAATGTTAGCATGTTTATATAGTTTCAGTAACTTTCAAGTTTCAGTCAAAGCCTTGGTAAAACTTATTTCTCAGTTCAACAGGTTTGACTTTGCTTGGTTAACTTTACTGTTTTAGTTTAACATTTCTTCATTTATTGTAATGTTAATAATTTATGTCATGAAATTGAGTAGTATAAGGTAAAATTCTGCCAGCTTGAAGATTAATAAAAGTTAACTGTCCACTCATTCCTAATTCAAACAGATATATTGTTGTCCCCCCGTCGCAACGCGACAGAGGGACTTAGTAATGGTCTGTGTCCGTCCATCTGTCACAATCACTTGTGGACGCATCTCCTCTGAGACTACTGATCAAATTTCGTTAAAATTTTGTAGGACTGTTAGTCACCATATGTTCTTGATCCTATCACTCCACCATTTTGATTCCACAAATTTTACGGAAGTTATGTGAATTTAAACATTTTTTGTGCATGTGACACTATAGGAACACTTTGAGGGGGCAACTCCTCTGAGACCGCTGATCAGATTTTGTTCACATTTTGTAGGATTGTTAGTCACCATATGAACTTTTGCACCAAATTTTGATTTGACAAATTTTACAGGAGTTATGGGACTTTAACGTTTTTGTGCATGTGACACTATAGGAACACTTTTTGGATGCAACTCCTCTGAGACTGCAGATCGGATGTTGTTCAGATTTTGTAGGTTTGTTAGTCACCACATGTACTTGATCCTATGCTGCCATTTAAATAATACACATTTTATATATCTTGTGGGGCTTTGAATTTTCTCTGCGGCGGGTGACATATGGCTACATGTGGCAATCTTTTGTCCAATGTAGTTGACTACATAAATTAACCTTTACAGTTGTGAAATTTACATTGGTCAGTACCTCTGTATCTCCATATTAATCGACTGTACTTTGTTTGTTATATTTGCTAAGTATTCCCATCATGGATAATAATGCAATAAAGCTACAACTGTTGACTTGCTTAGTTTCAGGAAATTAGAAAGATTTGGTTTAACTTTGCATGATTAAATGTAATTTGAGAAATGAAAGTGCAAATTATTTCTTGCTTACTCTTTAAATAGATGAAAATATGTTATTTTTATTCTAACAGTGTTGAATAAAGAAATAACTTGACAAACTTTTTTCTCCCAAAGACAAAAATCCCACAGCTTGAAAAGTGTGTGTTATAAATCAGTATTTTTATTAGTCATGAATTGTTAAACTAAAAAATTATTGACATTGACAAAATTTTGACATTTTTAGGTGATTTGTCATGTTGGGTCATATAACTTTCTAAATATGTACTTAAACTATACAATTTTATTTTTGTCAATTTTATCTAAATTGATATACATGTAGTTGTAATCTGAACTAAATTATACTAAAACTTGATTATTTTATACTTAGGTAAGTCCAGTTACAATATCACACTTTAAAATGTATATGTGATCTTTTCAATAAAAGCAACATTTATTAGTGATCTGCAGACTTTCTGTTGTATTTTGTAGTAAAAATTCCATTTTTGAGCATTTCCTATATTATACTCTAACTAACTCTAGTCTAATCATCAAAATTTGCAATTTTTCACATCTTTTTCAATATATATATAGGGGCCTCGGTGGCCGAGTGGTCTAGGTAGTTCGTCATGACTACTAAAGATCACTAGCCTGTCAATGCTGAGGTTGTGAGTTTGAATCTCACCGGTGGCAGGGTGTGTTCGACTCCAATCTTAATTGACAAGGATTGCCAATTTTCCTACCGAAGGTCGGTGGTTTTCTCCGGGTACTCCGGCTTCCTCCACCAATAAAAACTGGCCGCCGCGAAATAGCCAAATGTGCTGAAAACGGCGTAAAACCCCAAGTAAACAAACTAAACAAACAATATATATATACATGTATTATACAAGATTGCATTACAATGAAGTGGGGAACATATTGTTTTTACTCTGCTTCTCCTGTCATACGACTGAGTTTTGTGCATGAGCATTCTCGAAAATGGCTGAAGGGTTTGAGACCTAAATTGGCACAAAAATCAAGGGTGACCTGGAGCTGTACCTCGTCATATTAAGAAATCAAACATGGCCTCCATTGCCATAGAAACAGCCAAAATGTAAAAAAAATTCCATGAACTTTAGATCTCTATAGCTATTTCATGGAAACCGTTTACTCGATGATTTCAATATTTTATACAGATAAAGCCCCATGTTTGTTGTTTCTCACTTTAAGATTTGGAAGGTTAAAAATTATGTTTTAGGGGGATCAAAAGAGGTAGGGGTTTATATAGAAACATAAATGTCTTACATGGAACATTCTAGAACAATACTGTTCTATATATGTACTAGCCACTCCAAATTTTATATGATGGTAGACAAGTATGCGTAGATATGCTTTTTCACTTGGAATTTTCAAAATGGCCACCGTTGCCATAGAAACAGCAAAAATACAAAACATTTCAAAATGCTGTAGATACTTGATACTTGGTTCAAATATAGGTCACCACAAGTGCTTTCGATCGGCTATATTGGAAAATCCAAGATGGCCACCACTGGAAAATTTAAAAAGATTGAGGGTGCCGCAGAAATTGATATTAGGAGCCCCTGTAGCAATGGGACTTGGGGGCACATCCGTTACGCTGTGCATAACAATTATACCTAGTTATATTTGCAATGTTGTGATTGATGGAATTAAACTGACTTTCATTTTGATAATTTCAAATATGTTGTTCAGGAGTTTTGAGTTTAGTCATCAAAAAATAGTAACGTTCGATTGCTTTGAATATTTTCAAACAGCCTTAGTATTGATAAAGAAAAGTTCTCTTATTTCGATGATTTTCTAATTTGCTATTTAGAATTAAGGGACTGTAATCATTATAAAAAAAGGCAATTGTTCATCTGTTCTACCTCAGTACCTGTACCATAACTGATGATTTCTATAACCAGTGCTAACAATATTGGGATTGATGAAACAGGCTCCCTTTTATTTTTGGTGATTTTCCGATTTGTTGTTCATGAGTTCTAGGATTAAAGTAAAATGTTATAATTCAAGTTTGCTTTGATTGGATGCTTTTACTTTTTCATGATTTATTTGACTCACTCCTCAAATGGTAATTTTTCACAGATTCTCCTTCCTCAACAGGAAATCTGCTGACAGATCAGTTACTTTTTGTACTTATAAATTTTCCAAAAATATTCTTGCTACTTTTTATAAGACTGTAAATATCTATTTAATGTATCCTTATAATATTTTACCACACTGTGGTCTCGTATAAGAAATACAGGATGGTATTGATTTGGGGAAATCTGCATTTTTGTTTAACTTTTGTTGTTGCAGAGGTAAAAGGGATTAAAGGGGTGAAAAAATTCAAAGGCACTGTGTAAAATGTAGAATGGAGACTGGAGTTGGAGTCTGGAGTTTTTTGTAACATAAAAAAAACTGTTCCAAAATGATACAAAGTAATTTGGAGGTAAATAAGAAATTTGTATCATCTAAATTAATTACAAGAAAACCAGTTATCAACAATATTCTGTTGCTGACTCGATGTGATGATTATGATAATGCACTTACATGCACGTGGGTTAGAATTCCCATCATGATTGAATATTTGGACATACTAATTAACATTACTTGCTATTTATTTTCTGATATTTACAAACTGAAATTAAAAATTATGACTTTTTAATCAGAATGAATTTTTACCACCTGTAAATGATACCTTACCCAGTACTGGTAGTGTTGACAAATTTAATATCAGCTGCACAATATGGAATTCATAGTTGGCATATTGTAAAACAGTTCTCAAGATGAAACAGCTTGACCAAGTCATCTCACCTGTTTTCATGGGCTAACAGATGTGGCCATTATTTTGGACAAAGACCAAGAGTTCCACCACATGATTTGCTTTTAAAACGTTTTGACCATCACACATATACTAGTCCAAAAACAAAGCAGATTAAAAAGTCTCTACAACTTCAAAATACATATTTTCATCTCAACAAAGACTATGCCAGGCAAATATGCCCTTTTTTGAAATGAGGAATGTTGTGATACTTAGTAAAGTGGAAAAACAGCTTTCCCCCAAACATATTAACTTTTTAGAGGAAACTGGAATACCATTTGTGAGGCTTTTCCGGGCCATAAATATGACTAAAATTATACTATTTCCTTGCCCGGGTTGTAACTTTTTTTTCTTTTGACCTAGGCTTAGTCATGAGTATTTCTGATGGAAATTGCATTCCTTCTTTTTTTTTATTTTCCCAAGATAAATGAAACAGACTATAGTTTTGATACTATTATGTAATGTCCTTTTAACACATTAATAAATAAAACACCAAAATTTTGTTCTTGTAATCGACCTGTAAATAATATATAAAACATACCCACCTACAAAATTGGTTATCATTTTATGACCAATATTAATATTAAGGCGAAGAGTTTGACATACATACTTTGTTTCTTTTGATAAATCAATAATGCATGATTTTCAAAATAATCAAGACTCCAGACTCCAAACTCTCGCCCCAATTCCAGACTACAGGACACTCTACATTTTACACAATGCCAATTCAGAATGCTGTAAGTTTTCATTGGCTCAAGGAACGAAGTAACATTAAGTCGTTTGTTTGCTTTGTGGGAGGTGGAGCTTCAGCTATGATATAACATGCATCTTGTTCATATTATACCATAGCTTAAGCCCCACCCATTCTGTATATAATATAATGGATTTCTGAGACTAAACCTGGAATTATGGTAATATAATATTAAGATCTGCATATTATATACCATGCTTTTGTACATTCACCAGAAATAAACAAATTATTTTGGAAAAAAATCAAAGAAAATTCAGTCATACATTTGTGTATATTACAAACATATATATATGTCAAATTTGTTCCAGGGGACCTTGGTGGCCCAGTGGTCTAGGTAGTTCGTCATGACTACAAATGATCACTAGCCTGTCAACACTGAGGTTGTGAGATTGAATCTCACCTATGGCAGGGTGTGTTCAGCTCTGATCTTAATTGACAAGGATTGCCAATTTTCCTACCGAAATTCAGTTGTCCTCTTCGGGTACTCTGGCTTCCTCCACCAATAAAAACTGGCCACCGTGAAGTAGCCAAATGTGCTGAAAACGGCATAAAACTCCAACTAAACAAACAAACAAACAGATTTGTTCCATCTTTTACAGTTTTCAAGATAGAACTATTGCTGATATTGATGGAAACGGGAAGGGCATTATTGGTCTATTTTTGTAGGAACCAATTATGAGATTATTATAATGATCCATCCCATTTATGTATAAAAAAAAATTAGTAACACATGCATATAATCTGACCTCCTGCAATGCCAAAGGCTTTTTTTTCAAATTTTCTGAATTGATGCTAATTTTAAAGTCACACTAAGTTTGTTAAATTAATTTGCTTAATTAGTTAAAACATGTTTACAACAGAGAAATATGACATGTTTGATAGAGTATGCTTGTACATTTATCATCAAAAGCTATTCATTTTGTTTTAATAATTACTAAACAATATATAATAAATAAATGTCACAGAAATATGCAAATTGTGAAACTTTTACCTAATAATTATTCATTAGCAAAGTATCCGTGGAAAGTTTTTGACGTATTATGGGAGATTAATTTTGCAAAGATTTAAGTGTCCGTATTAAATTCTTGGCATTTACCAGATTTTCAAATGAAATTATATATGGTATGTATATTATAAAAATACATAGTATTATATAGATCTATATGTTAAATCACTCCTTGAAATTTTAGAACAGGTAATTTTTTATTTTTATTTTTAAAATGGGTTAAGTTTTATTTAAAAGAATATTATATTAAGTTTATATACAATGTATCTTTTAGATCATTGAGGAAATTTTTCTCGTCTTGATTTTTTGTTATAGCAAGCATTAAACAATATGGACCCATAACCCCCGACTTAAGGGTGGCATTTGTTGAGCTTGACCATTCTCTTAAGAGTTAAAATTAAAACCATAAGTAAACTTTCTTCAGTCATGAAATTTATTTTTAACTGCAAAAAATATAATCAGAATTATTGTTACAATTTTGTTTTTGTTTTTTTTTTGAATAATTTGTCAATGTTGATTGATTTTATAAAGATTTCTACCTTTGCAGATTTAATAAGTTCTATCATGTCTTATTGAGAATAAGAGGATTTAAACAAAACCTTGACAAATACTTGTTTTTCTTCATTAAAACTCTCCTGTTGTGTTATTTGTCAATAAGCATTATCTCATTGCCATAGATATACTAAAGATTTTTTTTTAATGAAATGCTTCTTGTAAAGAATATCTGAACTTAACCCCTTATTTTGTAAATTTACCTGTTCAGTGTATTGTGAAGACATAATTTAGGTTTTTGAAAGAGTATTTAAATATTACCATGGAATCAATCAACAAATTCTTTTATGCTTATTTTCCATTTAAAAGGAAGAGTTTATATTTTTCATATTTTATTGTCTTGTGCATTTAACATAGGTAAGATTACAGAAAAATAGGCTAGGGAATTTATTGACATTAGTTTGATGATTATATATATATATATAAATTTTTTCAGTCAATTTTATGACTTTGTAAACTCAGAATTTGAATTATTTTTTCTAATAATAACATTTTAATGTGAAAGGTTTATGATTTACAATGTAGGACCTGAAACTGAAAGTTCTTACATACATGGAACAGTATTTAGGAAGTTCATTTAAAAATAAATTTTCATATTGTATGTCACGACTGTGTTTTGACACTGATAAATCAGAAAATTATAATATATGTATTAAAAATGCTACAGTGCATGCTCATATTATTTAGTATTGTTGATCATCAGAGATTTTCCACAATATTTATACACATTTAGTTACAGTATTTCTGGTATTTCCAGACTTTCCAGTATTAGTTTGGCAACATGCAGCAGCTTGTCACATAGGAAGGCTGCTTCAAACAGTGATGAAGGAATTACAGTATACAATGTACAAAAAATGAATTTTTATGGGGTTCTTAGTTAAATTGGAGATATTTAGTTCGTATAATTCAATTTCTTTTTTTTTCCAGAAAATAGGGGGCCACAGATTTTCTTCAGAAGATAGCTGGGTCCTTGGTTGGAGAAATATGGCTCTTAAAACAAAACCAAGGTCTCTAGATGCCATTTGTGCCAAACTAAAGCAGAGCAGCAATGATAATGACAGCCCACTACCAACAGCATCTATTCTGAGTAAACCACTAACCCCTAATAACTGTCTCTCAGTTGATGAACACAAAGAAAATAACAACAATTTTCATATCTTCAGACCTCTAAAAAATGGAAAAAAATTTAATTTGGACCAAAATGAAAGGAATTGTAACAGCAATTCTCCAGTCAGTGACTGCATGCAAAATAATGCTTCTTCTAGTCGTAGGAAACGAAAGCTTGCAGTACCAAGAAATATTATACAAGTCAGGGACCAGATAGATAAGATTGATGATATTGATGAAAAAGATGAACTTGCTGAATATACATTAAATAACCAAAACACCAATTTCCCACCCGAGAATGAACATGAATATATTGATAGTTTTGATAATGAGTCCGATATGTCTTCTGATAAATATAATATATCTAATGACAGTGGTGTTGAACCTGACGGTGTTGATAAGTCTATTGATGTTGCAGCAGCATTGGCTGCAGTTTCTGCATTGCGTAGTACCAAACAATTTTCATCAACTTCTTTATCTTCATTCTATAACAAAAAACATTCTCGCAAATCATCTAACCCAAAATCTAGTCTTGTTAATGCGCCATTGGATCTGTCTCTTTCAAAAGATGCTAATAGATGTGATTACAAAGGTCAAAGTTCAGCTGATAAAGAAACTACTGAAGACTTGTCTCTGATTCCAGAAGATTTGTCAAAAACTGCTGAAAAATGTGACACTGCTGAATATGTTTCTAAAACTGCTGAAAGTATGTCAAGGACTACTACTGATAATATTGTCAAAAGTCCAAACCAGGATGTTAATGTGCTAAAAGACTATGCAGAAAGTACCATGAATGAACTACTACAGATGTATGGGTTTAATGGCAATGCTGATGCCAAACAAGTGCCTGCTACCAATTTCACCTCAAGTAAAATTCTTCAGTCAACCATGGCACAAGGAAAAGACATATCTGAAGTATTGAATGCTGTCTCAAGACAGAATGGACTGACCAGCGTGGTAGACAAAAAAGGCATCTATGCAAATTTTGTAAACACAGCCCAGAGGTTGAAAGTCCAGCAGGGACAAGGTATGTTGGATACTTTTCTTTTCAAATTAGAATAGAGTACACAATCACAACTGAACTTAGTGTAACATACTTGTAGGATCCTATGGGAAAAATTGTTTAAAAATCTTCTAAAATCCATAATATAGGATTTGATGGTAAAATTCACTTCATAAAGTCTTCTTTTGATCCAGTTTAAATAGAACTTGGCATCAGTGGTAATTTCATGAAGATGAACTATGACTAATATAAAAAAGATGTTCATTTATGCCAATTGCCAACCAAGCAGCCTTTCAGGTATTATTTTGATGGCAAATCGAATCCAGGTGAGTGATTACAGGCTCTTGTGAACCTCTAGTTACTCTTGCTCTCAATAATAATATATATCAGTAACTTTATTAATTTTCAAAATTGTTAGACTTTATATAATATTGTATCCAATTGCACCATTTAAAATCTTTTTATTTCTAATTAAATAAATTGTTCTTTAAAACAAAAAGATCTTTTTATGAAACCATTGGACTATAGTGTAATCGATCAATTAATGTATATGTCTAATACAAAAAAGTGCAATTTTAAAATAATCCAAACCCTTTAAAATTCTTTATCTGATCACATCATAACTATACAATACATTTTGTTCGATTATTTGTTCTGACTTATTGGCTGATTAAATATTCATTAAAAAGATTTATATAGTATTTAACTGTTTTTCACATAAACCTATTGGATTAAGTCTGCAATATCTAAAGTCACACTTCATACAGTTCTATAGTTACCAAGTCAAACTTTTAATAAGGTCACATTATATACCAAATACCTAATTAAATAAATATAGATCTACGTCGCTATGGTAACTTGTTCACAAAGTGTAAACTTTATTTTAAAATGTGTACACATATGATTAATTCTATGTTTTAAATCTTTTGCAGACAGTCCTTTTGTATAATTTTTGGTTTTTGTCAAAATATTTAACTTGTGGGCTTGAAACATAATCAAATCAAATTGTATAAAATAGTATTTGATTTGTTAATCTTTGGTTCAACTAGCACTGTCTTGGTACTATTTGAAATTAAATTGAAAATATATTGTCTTTGTAATACAGGTAAAATAAAATAACTGAAAATAAGATAAAATATTAAATTATATTTTGACTCTCAGACTTAAGTTTTTATCCTAAGTAACTATAAATACCCATTGTAATGTTTTAAATAAAGTTAACTTATTTCTGGTCAAAATAATTTAATGCAAAAACATGAGAAGTTTGGTATGTAATAAGCACTCTTTTTAAAGGCCGGTTAAATGTGCAGAACAGTTTATTTCTTCAACACAAGAGAAAATAGTTTTTGGCATGAAACCAATGTAAAAAGTAAATGTTTGAAAACCAAATGAATTGTTATACAATAAAATTTTTTATTCTTGGTGGTAAAACATTGAATAGTATACAAAAAGAACAAATTTTGGGTGTATTTAATGCCATTAAATATTGTAGCTAGTATAGAAATATGTGAGCTTAGTTTTATTATTATTGTGAGAGATGGCCTATTTATTCTAAAATATCAAATTTCATAAATTCTTATAGCAAAGAAACCTGATTAAAAGTAATATATGTCATTAAAATAAGTATAATCCTTAGCAACATAATATTCAGTTTCTGGTATGTTTATCATCTTTAATCCTTTCTTTTTACCTTTAACAATAATTTTTATCATAGAATTTAAAATTTTCTAATGGTTCTGTACTTTTCATGTTTTTTTTGCAGCTTAATTAGTGTACAAATCACACATAGACCTCAAAATTATCCTGAAAACTCATGGCTCATTCAGTATAAGCTAGGTACCGAAATTTTACCTGAGCTGGTTAAAAACAATTTGTAAATGAAGTCATATGCTGCTCAGCTTTAAGTCCAGGATTTTAGGTTGATGTACATTTATATGTACATTCCAGCCTGTGAATATTTGTTAAGCTAACAATCCTTTTTTGAAAAGTATCATAGATTTCTGACCCTAAATGAACTTCAGTAAACATTTGAATAGTTTACCATGTTTGTCATGTGTTTATACCTGATATGGATCTGCTCTTCAGAATATTTCCTGTTATGCCACTGGGAAGTCACACATACATGTATTTAACCCAACCTTAATATGAGTCGATCCAAATACATCAACAAAGCCATAATGCTTAACCCAATGTATCATGTTCACTTCTGGTTAACTGAAAAACATTAAAAAGCTTGAATTTGGAAAAAGGATTGAATAATATTGTAAATTCAATATCATATCTTATTTACACAGATATTGTACATGGAGATTTTTATCCCAGCATTTGGAAGAGGTTCAGGGATACTGTTATTGCCCCCATCCATCTGTCTGTCTGTCTGTCCTTCACACATTTTTGTGACCTAAACTCCTCTTTCATTTTTAACTTCATGCATTTAATTTCTATACAGTATTGTTACATAATGTATGTAGAGGCATAATAAGGTTCTAGAATTTCGAAAATTGGAATTTAAGCTTGTGACCTAAACTCCTCTTTTATTTTCTGCATTTAATTTCTATACAGTATAATTGTCACATACAGTATATAGATGTGCAATGAGAATAAGAAAAGGTAAAAATAAGATTTTAGAATTTTTATTTTCAAAAATTGGGAATTTAAGCTTGTGACTTAAACTCCTCTTTCATTTTTCATTTTATTCGTTTAATCTCTATGTGAGCTATTGCCATCACTTTGCATCTGTCGTCCTTCTGTCCATTAACTTTTCTCTTTTCAATCTTCTTCTCCGAAACCCCATGGCCAAAAGAAACAAAACTTGGTGGGGATGTTCATTGGATGGTCCTCTACAAAGTTTATGTTTTTGGTTCTGATTCAAAATTCAACATGGCTGCCAGGGTCTTTTATGCACTCTGATTGGTTGAAATTTTTAAAATCATCTTCTCTGAAACTAAAAGGCAATTGAATTGTTATATTGCAGGAATGATCCTTACATGGTCCTCTACAAAGTTTATGTTTTTTGCGCCGATCTGAAATCCAAGATGGCCACCACCACAGGACACATTTAACTTAGGATCCTATGTAATACATACAAACATCTTTTTGTCAGAAACTGTTTGACAGATGGAAGTAATATTATGCCTGAAAGATCAGATAATGGCACCTAACAAAACTGATGTTTTCAGTGCCAATCCAAATACTCAACATGGCTGCCAGGGTCAATCATGCACTCTGATTGGCTGAAATTTCAAAAACATCTTCTCTGAAACAACAAAAGCAATTGAATTGTTATATTGCAGGAATGATCATTACATGCTCCTCTACAAAGGTTATATTTTTCGTACCAATCTGATATCATCGAAGATAGCCACCACCGCGGGACACATTTCACGCGGGAAATACATACAAACAGCTTCTTGTCGGAAACCATTTGACAGATGGAAGTAATATTATGCCTGATTGATCCTTGTGGTCATCTACAAAGTTAATATTTTTCATGCCAATATGAAATCCAAGATGTCTAAAACTACAGAGCCAGTTGGAACCAAATTTGGCAGAAATGGTCAATAAATGGTCCTCTGTAAGAATTGTGTCCAATGACCAAGATGGCCACCAAAGCTGAACTTAATTAAACAAAGGACCCTATGGGAAAATTCATTAAACAATCTTCTTGTCTGAAACCACCAAGCCAATTGTGACCAACCTTTCAGCAATGGTCCTTAGATGGTCCTCTTTTAGAATGGTGTCCAATGACCAAACTTAGTTCAACATAGGACCCCATGGGAAAATCCATTTAAAAATCTTCTGATCTGAGACCAATTGGCCAATTGGGACCAGACTTGGCCGCAATGGTCATTAGATGGTCTCCCTTCATAATTGTGACCGCTGACCTAGCCTGTCAATCAAGATGGCCACCAAAGCTGGGCTAAGTTCAACATAGGACCCTTTGGGAAAATTTAATTTGCAGATCATCATAAACTTGGCCAATTAGAACTAAAGAAATGCCAGCAATAGCAATGGTCCTCTTTCAGAATTGTGTTTGATAACCTTGAATGTCAACTTATATGGCTACCACACCCTAACTTTGTTTAACATTGAAATGGGAAAACTAGCCAAGATAACTGCTACACCTAAATTTTATGTCCTGCTGAAGGTTGACAAGTTATATCCAGGTGAGAGATACAGGCTCTTGAGAGCCTCTAGTTTAAAACCTTTATAACTTTGCACACATAATACCTACTAGAAAAATCATGCTGTATTTGGTCTATATCTGATGAACAGTGAATTAGCGCATGATGCCGCTGTATTAATGTTTCAGCTGGTTGCGGATGCAGTGGCTAATATTTATTTTTAACATGAACATGATGGTTTTGGTCATTATGTATTCAGTCCTGAGTTTGCTTTCAGTTAATTGAGAGAATTAATGGTGGGATATATATTGCCTAATTGTATGTGTTTTGAAGTTATCCGAGTTGATAATTGGATCTCTATGGAATGATTTTGAATGGTATTCGTGTATACATGTATTTATTTCCATTTTGGCCTGAATTAAGGGGGAAGGTCCTTCAAAGAAAAAAACTGGTTTACCGGGCTGCTTGAGTCATGCACCTAGGCTATCCCAAGTTACGAAATTGTGAGGCAAAGTTATATTTTGTCTTACCAAACCCTTTTTGGTTTTCTGAGAGTACATGTATATGATAGTTTAGGTCTTGATATTTTGTTGGTGAAGCATCAAAGAGATTGCCATATGGTGGGTTTTGCCTTTTGACAGAATTCAAGCCATCATTATACAGCTAAGAAGTCAAGTCAAGAAATACCAAAGGTATATTCGAAGGAGGGGAAAATCGAAACAACTGACAAACTCCGGAGAACAACAAAGATAAGACAAAACAATACATGTACTACAATTAAAAACTAAAAACACGAACAACATGGAACCCACCAAAAAACCGGGGGTAGGCTCAAGTGCTCTTGGAGAGTAAGCAGTCTCTGCTTCCTGCAGGACTCCTGCCATGCCGCCCATGTCAAACCCCATGTCAAAGGGACAACATCAATGGAACAGGTCCATTTTCATTTGGGAAATGGTTTTTTTCATACCTGTCAACCAAGTCACAATGGGGTCCATAAAACTTTAATAATAAGGATGACTCAACTTAGGAGCAACCTGTCTGAGCAATTTTTCTGTCGGGAGCTGGGCTCTGTCCAGGAGGTCAATGTATATGTCACAAGCTCTTGAATAACATATGAGTTGTGAAATATATACTCCATATGCCAGCTCTTCTGGAATGTTGCCGCTCAAAAATGAGAAGTTGATGATTGGAAACTCAAAGTCATCCCGTTTATCGAAAAGTTTTGTATTCAGCCTTCCTCTGGTATCAATTTCGAAGAACATTTACTTGTGTCCAATAGAGCTCACTTTGCATTGAAAAGCTCGCTTTTAGTTTCAGATTTCGTTTAACAGGAATTGTAGTCCATACCTGGATTGACAGCTAGTTCCTTTCAAGGTTAGACTCTATAATTGTGCTGGCCACGTTTATGTTTTGCCCTTCTGTGTTTGTTGATTTCATTTCAATGATTGTTGTTTTCAGTTCTCCTCAACGCAGTTGACGGGGACTAATGGAGTACCCCTTGCGTCCGCGTCTGTGTGCGCAAATTCATCCAGGTTACTAGTTAACATAGGGTCATATATTTTTGTGTGCAAGTTGAAGAGACTGAGCATGTGCCGTAACATGAAGTTCACATGACCCATATTACACGGTGGACTGGCTTTAAGTTTTATGTAAAAAATCAGTTTTAACATATTAAGTGAACTACAATCTTATTACTTGGTGTGAGGTTGCATCTCAGGGAGAAACACAGCCTCCCACCAAAATTAGGTCACTCTGACCTACTAATCGTGCTTCATTGACTTAGGTTAAGTTTTACGCCTGAGTTCACTTCTCCGGTACCAAGCGACCTACAATCATATTACTTGGTGTCAGGGTGCATCTCTGAAAGTAACACAGACTCCCACCAAAATTAGGTCATTCTGACCTATTTATTGCACTTTATTGACAAAGGTTAAGTTTTACGCCTGAGTTCACTTCTCCGGTACCAAGCGACCTACAATCATATTACTTGGTGTCAGGGTGCATCTCTGAAAGTAACACAGACTCCCACCAAAATTAGGTCATTCTGACCTATTTATTGCACTTTATTGACAAAGGTTAAGTTTTACGTCTGAGTTTAGTTCTCCGATACCAATGGACCTTCAATCATATTACTTGGTTTCAGGGTGCCTCTCGGGGAGTAACACAGCCTCCCACCAAAATTAGGTCATTTTGACCTACTTATTGCGCTTTATTGACCAAGGTTAAGTTTTACATCCAAGTTCAGTTTTCCGATACCAAACGACCGACAATCATGTTACTTGCTGTAGAGGTGCATCTTGTGGAGCTACACAGCCACACACCAAAATTAGTGGAGGAACGAGGCAAAGTTTGTAATCATTGATTTCTGGTTGATTTTGAGCAAGGTGCACAGATATTATGTATATAACGTATTATTTATGCTTTGCATTGCTGACCTGTAATCCAATGCAAAATTCACTGGTTTTTTTACACGTCTCTACAGTGAATATAAAATTATTGCTGTTTGTACTTTTTGATCACAAAAAGTGGTTCTTGTTGTTGAGATATACGCGTAGAATGACGATGAACAAAAGGGAATATTGATTTGTTAGAACGCATATTTTAAGGATAGGTCGGCCCAGATCAGAGAATAAACTTTAAAATTTAAACAATAGAATGGTTTACCTAAATGCAAATTGGATGTGCAAAGCAACTATACCATAAAATACAGTTTATCAAGTTTCAAGTTTTTATTTATGACAAAGACCTCAACTGGGGTATGTATGTAAATACAAACAGTGAAATTCACAATGCACAAAATGCAAATATGATGAAACATGGTGCAATCAAATGACTATAATTCCATTTTAATTTGCATATGATAAAATACAAGAATTTCATTTGTCGGAAGGGCAAAATCATAAAAGTTTATATGACGATAAACCCGTATTTGGCAAGTATATTCATGCGCTTTCTTGATTATTTAAAGTTTTAAATTAGACATTAAATGTGAAGAATGCTGTAAAAGAATGTCACCTGAAAAGGGCAAAGTTATTTTTTTTTATTTCGGTTAGGAAAACTTTTTGATGTTTGAAATGGAATTATAAGGTATTTAATACAATTTTGTATGAGTTTATCGATGTGTAAACTCGGCCTTTTCACTCACAAACTCGACAAAAGACAACATAGAGTCCTTTATTTAGTTTGTGAGTGAGTCGGCCGAGTTTACACATCGATAAACTCATACAAAATTGTATTTGATCCTATAATACAATAAACCCTACAACTACGGGTATATGATATACATGAAAATGTATAAAGTTTTCGACAACTAGCCTCTGAAATGATTGACAACCAGATACAAAGACTGGAAAGAAATTTAACATGTTTAAGATTTGGCCGACTGGAAGGACTATATCTGAACTGGTTATTTTCTGTTTCCCCCCCCCCCCCCCCCCCCCCCCCAAAATAGCCCGAAACAGACCTTCAAACTTGGTGATGACAAACATTTTAGTTATAAAAGTATATTCATGGATTTCACTTGAAAGAAGAAGAAGCGACATGCACACAAAGTCGAGTCTCTTCATTTAGTTATATAGAAAATTAAGATTTTTGGTTGACCTTATGGTATTAACTTTGCCACAGTATAATTGTCTTTGACCCTGACCTCGTTTTCATGGTTCACTGACTTCATAAACATAAATTTAAAATCTACGTCCAAGTTTCATGTTTAATCCATTTCTCAGCAACTGTTATACCTAGGCCATCCATATTTTGTGTAAGATAGTTCTTAGTTGGTACACCTGTATCTGCATCTTGATCTTAGTTTCATGATTGATTGACTTGTGTTACATTTTTGGGATTAAAGTCAGTTTCTCAGCAAGTGTAATACCTAGGAGCATCATATCTGTCATCTGAAGTTGACCTGAAATTTTCATGCTTGAGTGACTTAATATACATTTTTATGATTTAGACTATTTCTCAGCAACTGTACTAACTAGACCCACAGTATTTGATTGATAAAAGTTCTAAGTGGGTATATACCACTTTAACATCTGACTTCTTACTTTTGACCTTCATTTCATGCTTGAGTGACTTGTTTTACGTTTTTGGGATATGTCCATTTCTCAGCAACTGCATTACATAGACCAACCATACATGTATTTGGTCTATAGATAGTCCTTGGTGGGTACATGGCTGTCTGAGATCTTGACCTGAATTTCACACTTGAGTCACATTTTCATGATTACGAGTCCATTTCTCTGTAGCTGTATGCCTGTAATACCTATATCCACTGTATATGGTCTGTATATATACATCTTGTTCTTCCCATTTTTACAAATAAGTCAGCTGACCTTGGCCACAGTTTTAGGCTTGAAAGACATGCATGACATTTTTCAGACAAATGACCATTACTGTATTTCTTTTAATGCATTTTCCTTTCATTTGCAATGTTGAGATAATCTTTATTCTGTGTCCATGTGCATACTCAGGCAAGACATTTAGTGTGCCCACTCTTGTTCAATTAATGCATTTAATTTCCATACATTATTATCACATACTGTATGTAGATGAGGAATAAAGGTTTTAGAATTTTGATTTTTGATTTTCACAACTTGGGGCCCACATGGGTCAAATTTTGAAAATTGGAAATTATAAGCTGGTGACTGAAATCTTCTTACATTTTTCATTTTATGCATTTTATTTCTATACAGTACTGTATTGTCACATACTGTATGTTGATGCACAGTAAGGTTTTAGAATTTCAATTTAATTTGGGCCTGTATTCAGAGATATGATTGTGAAAAAGGTGCACAGGGATAAAACATCAGGGATAACTGTCGTTTCCAGTGGCCTCAATCTAGTTAAGCATGTTCCCTGTATAAATGCTAAGTCCCCAAAAAGCTCCATAGTGACTCTTGTGCATGATATTTATGGTCCAAATATGCATAAAGACCTGATAATATGTACAATGTAAGAATGAATGTTTAATAAAGATGTACATAAAAATATATATAGAAAATGTTAGAAATGTGAGAGGAATATTTTGAGTAAATCTTGTCTTTCATTACAAGTGACATAGTAAATTACGTAAAGAGGTTTTGTCAAATTACAGTAATATATTCGGAGGAAATGCCAAATTTACTTTTTAAGATTTTGACTTCTAAAGTACTTAAAATTTGTAATTCCCATATAGATGTAAATATCATGAGATATTTTTTTCCTATCAGAGTTTTACCCTACCATCCAGTGTGGATATTTTTTTTAGCTGATTTTAAGTTATAAAAAGTTTTGATTGTAGAAAATTTAGGACATGTAATTTATTCTCATTTTTGTAGATAATACTGATAGCTGATAGTTTACATTTTATGAATGATCTTGAATAAATATAGATAAAACTGTGAAAATGCATAGATTTTGAACTTATTGTGTAGTCATGCAATTTTTAGTAACTTAGACAGATTATCACGTTTAAATTGAATATATAAAAAGATATATTAAGTTACTAGACCTACATTTTAAAAGCAAAAGTCAAGTACATGGGTTTAAATTTCACATTTCATCATTATAAAAAGGAGTGTTTTTCTGTTGAAAGTAGAATATTTATACATAACAAGAATCTTTTATATTTTTTTCTTGGAAAGCTTCAGAAACAATTCTTTTTTCTTTGTGTCATATCCTTAGCACAAGAATTTATACACTATAGCCAGTCTCCTGAGACCCAAGCTTGAGGTGTATGCTCAAATGTATTGACATCTTATCTGTATACAACATTGTGTCAATCAGTTTATTTTTCCAAGAACTTTAACCACCATATTTTTAGCTCACCTGGCCTAAAAGGCCATGTGAGCTATTCTCATCACTTTGCGTCCGTCGTCGTCGTCGTCGTCGTCGTCGTATGTCGTCGTAAACTTTTCACATTTTTATCAACTCCTCTGAAACCACTGAACCAATTTAAACCAAACTTAAGTGGAATGGTCCTTGGATGGTCCCCTTTAAAAATTGTGTTCGGTTTTCCCGGGCGCCATCCAATATGGCTGCCATGGTCAGACATAGTTTAACCTTGGACCCTATAGGAATTTTAACATTTTCATTATCTTTTCTGAGACCATTAGGCCAATTTGAACCAAACTTTTGTGGAATGGTCCTTGGGTGGCGCCTTTTAAAATTTGTGTTCGGTTTCCCCGAACGCCATCCAACATGGCCTCCATGGTTTAACATTGAGCCTATGGGAATTTTACTTTTTCGTCAACTCCTCTGAAACCACTGAACCAATTTAAACCAAACTTAAGTGGAATTGTCCTTGGATGGTCCCCTTTAAAAATAGTGTTCGGTTTTCCGGGATGCTGTCCAATATGGCTGCCATGGTTGGACATAGTTTAACCTTGGACCCTATGGGAATTTTAACATTTTCGTTATTTACTCTGAGACCATTAGGCCAATTTGAACCAAACTTTGGTGCAATGGTCCTTGGATGGCCCCTTTTAAAATGTGTGTTCGGTTTCCCCGAACACCATCCAACATGGCCACCATGGCTGGACCTAGTTTAACATTGAGCCTATGGGAATTTTACTTTTTCGTCAACTCCTCTGAAACCACTGAACCTATTTAAACCAAACTTAAGTGGAATGGTCCTTGGATGGTCCCCTTTAAAAAGTGTGTTCGGTTTTCAGGGGCGCTGTCCAATATGGCTGCCATGGTTGGACATATTTTAACCTTGGACCCTATGGGAATTTTAACATTTTCGTTATCTTCTCTGAGACCATTAGGCCAATTTGAACCAAACTTTGATGCAATGGTTCTTGGGTGGCCCCTTTTAAAATATGTGTTCGGTTTCCCCGAACGCCATCCAACATGGCCGCCATGGCTGGACCTAGTTTAACATTGAGCCTATGGGGATTTTACTTTTTCGTCAACTCCCCTGCGCCAATTTGAACCAAACTTTGGTGGAATGGGTGGCCCCTTTCCATACTTATGTCTGGCATCCTCGACTTCCAACCGACATGGCTGCTGATACTGAAAATAGAAAAAGGGGGGGGGGATGAATTTCCAAAATCTTCTATGAAACTGCAAGGCCAGTTGCAACCAAACTTGGCAGTAGTAGTCCTTAGGAGGTTCTCTTTTAGATGGATGTCTGATGACCCGGACTGTTAACCAAGATGGCAGCCACAGCCGAACTTAGTTAAACTTAGTTAAACATAGGGCCCTATGGGAAAATTCATTGAAAAATCTTTTTATCTGAAAACAATTTACCAAATTGAAACCAGACTTTGCAGCAATGGTCCTTATATGGTCCTCTTTCAGAATTCTATCCCATGATCTGGACTGTCAACCAAGATGGCTGCCACAACCGAACTTAGTTTAACATAAGGCCCCATGGGAAAATTCATTGAAAAATCTTTTTATCTGAAACCACTTGACCAATTGGAACCAGACTTTGCAGCAATGGTCCTTAGGACGTCCTATTTCAGAATTGTCTGATTTCCTGGACTGTGAACCAAGATGGCCGACAGAACCAAACTTAGTTTAACAAAAGAACCCTATGGGAAATTCACTCAAAAATCTTCTGGTCACAAACCACTCAACCAATTAGAACTAGACTTAGTAGCAATGGTCCTTAGATGGTTCTTTTTTAGAAATGTGTCCATTGACCTAGACTGTCAACCATGAGGCTGCCACAGCCGAACTTAATTAAACATAGAACCCTATAGAAAAACCAGCCAAATCTTTAGTCCTGCTCAAGATGAAAAGTTCAATGCAGGTGAGCAATACAGGCTCTTTAGAGCCTCTAGTTTCCTTCCCATTATGATTTACTTTTGATTTGGGTGACATTAATTACTTAGCAAGATTTTCAATATTATTAGCTAAAGACAAAACAAATGATTCTTCAGTAGAAGGTTATTGGTATATAAAATATCAGTTTAGATGTAGCAGATTTGACAAATTATGGGCAATATTTAATTGATACCCCATATATCATTCATGAACAGCAATAAAATGCTTGTTTTTTTACTGTTCTCACATGAGTTATTCACTCATGTCCACTTTATTCTGTAGAAATATCAATCACTGAAGAGATTATACAAATCAATGTAATTACATGTGCAGCATTTTTTTGAGAGGGGGGATGGATTTGGTACATTCTTTACTGTAATGCAATTTTTTTCCTGAAAATGAAAATACTGAACATATATTATTGAAGAACTTAAGAACAGTAATAAAAGCCATGCTCACTTTCTTTTTGTAAATGCATTTCAATATTACATCGGTTAGTTTCTCTGTACACAACCCACCACCTTCATATACAATTGTGTTACTTTGTACACAACTCCCCACCTTCATGTACAATTTTGTTACTTTCTGTACACAACTCACCACCTTCAATGTACAATTGTGTTACTATGTACACAACTCACCACCTTCATGTACAATTTTGTTACTATGTACAGAACTCACCACCTTTATGTACAATTTTGCCATGATATGCACATTTTTTTATCCAGTACATGAATTTATATAGCAAATGTTTTATCTATATTCTTTCTAACCAGCAGAGTTTATCAAAGTTTATGGCAGGTATCTAGGCAATAGGTGATAAAAAGCATAGATTTCATAGCTTGTAAATGGGACAGAAAACTTTTATTTCACAGTACTCAGTAGAATATTTGATTGATCTGTTTCCATGACAACCCTAGGTGTATAATCCATAAAAGAGAGAAAATGGAATGCAATCGAAAATACCTGTTTTTATTAATAAATTATTCAGTTTAACAAGTGGGTGATCTAATGTAGCTATAGATACTGTATTGTTTTCATGGTAATGTTTTCTTTTCTCTTCTCTTTTAGAGTGATCAATATACCAACTGACTTTATTTAGGAATATTATTGGGGAGTGTTTTAAAGTAATTATGTCCTGTCTATGTATAATGACTTTTGGATTATTTAATATTGCTATGGAAATTTAATGTTTGACTGTCATGGTACAAAAGTTTCTAAAGTATTGTTTGTTTTAAAAGGTTGCAAAATCTATAATACTTGTAGTGCCATTTTTATGTGTGTTATTGAACATATTTTTGTATAAATGAAATTTTAATAAGTTCTATACAATTTATTATATTGGCTTACAATATAAGACAGTAATTGACTATATTGCTCAGGTGTAAATAGATAAAATCACAAAATTATGTCAAAAGTAATTGATTTTTCTGGAAAAAAAATACTTTCAAGATATCTGAAAACATTGATAATTAAGTCATTATATGATTACAATAAAATTATAGTTTGTTTTTCTCGTATATTCTTTGGCTCAAAAGTAAATGTGAGGGTTTTAAGAGTATACAGGTCTTTTTCTGTCATTCTTTGTGAAAGAAAAACTGTGACAACATTTTTGGCTTTGATCTTTATAACAAGGCTCACATCCAGAATTTTTATGGTTTTTGAGGTGGCAGTGATGGGGAAGAGTTTGGGTTTGGGAGATACAGCACTTCAGTGTAATATTTTTTTCCGTGGTGTTGATGGCAAAAAATCATTGTTTTATGATTTTCATATGAATCTGTCCCATTTGAAAGTTGAAGACAAAAGCTGATAACACAGGAAGTAAATATGTTCCCATTAATTTACTTTTCGTTTGAAAAAAACATTGGTTCTAACATGCATTTAGATTGAATTTTTAATTTTACTGATTAATAGTACAAATATTTGTGTGACAGATTGACAAATTTTTGGTTGAAATATCTAATTATGACAGGAAATTTACATGAGATTTCAAATTTTACTGAAACAGGTGTGTGTTTGATTTATTTAGATTTTATTGAGATTGGTCAGTTTAAAATTTTCATTGTTTTAGTCTGTTTTAAATAGTATATTATTAATGCATAATAACTTCAAATGGTAATATGTTTTTTTTTATATTCATTCAGAAAAATATTTTTTTTTAGATAATAGATTTGTCTGTTCATACAGTTTGTTGTTTATTTGTTTTATTCTAAATGACATGAAATATAAATAGTGTTTCTAGACTTGTTTCTATGATACTCACAAGAGCTGGGTGTCAAGTGGTCCTATATTCTATATTTTTGCTATATTTCCAGGCAATTCCTATATCTCCTATATTTCACTGAAAATTCCTATATTTTCACCCTTTTTCCTATATTTTGAAAAAAAGTTGGAAAAAAATATATTATAAGAAAAAGTATTAATAGTGGAATGAATCACATTATATTAGTGGAATGATTCACGTTATGTATTTAGGCTGTAGTTGTTTTTAGTGCTTATACTTATTGATCATAGTATTAAGCTAACCTTATGCAGCAAAATTATTTGTCGTTTTATTAATGTAGGATTTTTTATGTAATTAATTAATATTTTGCATTTCAGTGAATCTCTCACAGAACACAGGTTACTTGACTGCAGAGCATTTGTACTATTTTTACATTATTAGCTCACCTGGCCTAAAAGGCCATGTGAGCAATTCTCATCACTTTGTGTCCGTTGTCGTCGTAAACTTTTCACATTTTTATCAACTCCTCTGAAACCACTGAACCAATTTAAACAAACTTAAGTGGAATGGTCCTTGGTTGGTCCCCTTTAAAAAGTGTGTTCGGTTTTCCGGGGCGCCACACAATATGGCTGCCATGGTCAGACATAGTTTAACCTTTGACCCTATGGGAATTTCAACATTTTCGTTATCTTCTCTGAGACCATAAGGCCAATTTGAACCAAACTTTGGTGGAATGGTCCTTGGGTGGCCCCTTTTAAAATTTGTGTTCGGTTTCCCAGTTTGCCTTCCAACATGACTGCCACAACTTTAACATAAGGTCCCATGGGAAAATTCATTGAAAAATCTTCTTGTCTGAAACCACTTGACCAATTGGAACCAGACTTTGCAGCAATTGTCCTTAGGAGGTCCTCTTTCAGAATTGTCTGATTTCGTGGACTGTGGACCAAGATGGCCGACACAGCTGAACTTAGTTTAACATAGGACGCTATGGGAAATTCACTCAAAAATCTTCTGGTCTGAAACCACTAAGCCAATTAAAACTAGACTTGGTAGCAATGGTCCTTAGATGGTTCTCTTTTAGAAATGTGTCCATTGACCTAGACTCAACCATCTTGACTGCCACAGCCGAACTTAGTTTAACATAGAACCCTATAGAAAAACCAGCCAGATCTTTAGTCTTGCTCAAGATGAAAAGTTCAATGCAGGTGGGCCTCTATTGTTTTTAAATACAGAACTTTTTAATAACATTATTAAATGTTTTCCAATTATTGTTTTGTATTTCACCTGACCCTGACTGAGCACTGCTGATGATTATTTGTTAGATGAAATATGCATGAACCATGCATCCAAATTGTACTCTTAAGATTGTTTCTAACTAGGCTCAAAATGTAAATGAAATCTTAAATGGTAAACTATACACAGATTTATTTTTTCCCTAGAAATTACTAAAAATAGTCAAACAATATTGGCATGAGTGCTCTGCGCTTGAGACTGGTGGGAGGTACAATATATTGTAATTGAATTCATGGTTTCAGATTGATTTGAATTATTGAACAAGTTTAAAATGCCAAAATCGAAAACTAAGTTTCAGCAAAAGTGGTTTCATTTACAATTTAGTTTGTAACATTTTGTTTAGAACATTTTTTTTTATAAAAATTGTGTTATTAACTTTTATTTTAAGTAAAAGGGAGGTTATGTGGAGACAATAAATTAAGAGTGCAATTTAGTAGCAATTGTCCTATATTTACCCTATATTT
Source organism: Mytilisepta virgata (assembly GCA_028015205.1). Classification (NCBI taxonomy): domain Eukaryota; kingdom Metazoa; phylum Mollusca; class Bivalvia; order Mytilida; family Mytilidae; genus Mytilisepta; species Mytilisepta virgata. Next base: position 42,567,286 of record CM051511.1, read on the forward strand.
TCAACTTGAAAAATCCTATTTTCCTATATAGTTATGGTCCAAAATGGCTTGACACCCTGCAAGAGACTATAATCATTTTGAATGGACCCCAACAGATACAATCAAATGCTGCTGAAATGAATTTTTTGCATTTTTGTTTCAACTTCTTTACCTTTTGAATGAAAAAAGTTGTTGATAAACTCAATTTAATGAATCAAAATAGTTAATGATGTCTATTTATTATACATGTACTGTATAAAATTTGAGAAATAAACATTTTTTGATAGATAAATATTTCAGGTATAAAACCCTATATGCCTGGGCGTTATGGCAACCAAACGTTGTAATGTAACAGATCAAAACCTGTTATATATGTATATCTACAGATAAATACTTGTTATGTTTCAAAGGTTGGGAGGATATCGTAAATAATATTTTAGAGCATTTCTGTGTATTCATCACCAAGGACGACAATAGATTTTTTTGTATGGTTTACATCAAAAATTTGTTTATGAATTGACGTAAAGAAATATAGTGCTTCAGTTCACAGATTGATTTGTAACAGAAAGTCATGCATTTAATTTTAATTTTTTCATTAAATTCAATAGATTTTCTTTTGAAATCTAAGCTTTGAGGCAAAATATTCACTTCATCAGAACAGATTTGAATAAATATGAGTAGTATGAATTATACTGAAAAGACTGTATTTCAAAATGTTTTCAATTGTTACTTGATTTGTAAACAAGCCATTTTTGGGACAAAATGTAGAATTTTAAGAGCTGTATATTGAAGGCGTCAAAGTCATACACTGAAACAGGAAGAAAATTTTTTATGCAAGGTTGAGATTTAGAGAATTTTGCCAAGGACTTTTTAGATAAAATAGTTTAAATATAGGTTATGTACAAATTGAGTAGAAACAGGTAATTTGGTAGAAAAGTCAGCTGTAGTCCTTCTCAAGAATTATCATGGTTTTGAAGGTGAAATTTAAGATAAAATATTGACACACTATATTTTGCCTAGATTCTATAAAATTTAAAATGTGAAAAGTGAATTTGATAAACAGGTGGAACTTGACATTTTGCACAATTTATAATTGATAAAATTGATAAATTTGTCTTGGACTTAAAATTATGCTTCTTGGCAGGCAAACATTTTGGTTCAAATTACTCTACAAAATTCAACTTTAATAGAAAAAAAATTATATTAATTATCACCAGAAATGCTAAATTGTTTTGTTTTATGACAAATCTAAGTTGCTAAACTTCAGAAAACAAGAGAAAAATAAGCCTGGTCCTCTTTAGACCACTGAGAATTAAATTTTAGCTCTCTGACACAAAAAGTGCCATGTGGGCTATTTTCATCACTTTGCGTCCATCATCCATCTGTCATCATCACCTCTAAAGTATTTTCAAACTTTGATGGAATGAAGATTGGAAGACCTTCCACAAAGCCTTTTCATTTGGTGTTCATCAGATGACATATATATGGTGGCACATAAGTTTGTATTGTAGCCAGTGGGAAATCACAATTTGATCATCTCTGAAACTACAAGGCCCATGATAACCTTAATTTGAACACCTTTATAAGAAGTCCTCATTTCATTTGGAATAGATAAAAAACATGGCCACCACAGGCAATTCTTTATTCTGATTTTTCAAATCTTAAATTTCTTCTCCTCTAAAACTGAAACGCTAAATCTTTTCACACTTTATAGGAATGCTGATTTGGAGAGCTTCTACAAAGATTCCTGAAATTTGGTGTTGATCAGGCTGCATAAATGGCAGCTACACTGGGCTTTAAAAAAATAAATCTAAGATGCTTTCCTTTGAAACTGCTGGGACATTGAAGGTATAACTTTGTTGGAATGGTCCTTACATAATTCCCTTTCAAAGTTATTTATAGGTGTCCGAACCTTAGACCAATACAGCCATCGTTATACTAAAAATTGAAAAAAAACTTCTCCTCTGAAACCATCATGGCAGTTAAGACCAAACTTTAGGTTGTCCCCTTTCAAAATTTTGTATGGTTTCCTGACAATGTTGCCACTGTTGGTAAAATAGAAAAATCATCAAAAAAAATACATAAAAATCTTCTCCCCTGAAACCAGTTTCTGGAACAATTGAGACTTAAGTTTGGTGGAATGGTCATAATGTGGTCCTAATTCAAAATTGTAACCTGTTGGGAAAAAATATTTAAAAATCTTCTTCCTTTTGTTAGTCCCCTTTCCAAATTCCCAAAAAAATCAGTAATAAATTAATGCTCTTCTAAAATGCTAGGTGAGTTGAAGCTTAACTTTACAATGGTCTTTAAATACACGCCAGCTTATCTCTCTTCTGCATAACAATTGATGATGTTAAATATTCTCATTATCATGTTTTATTTAAAAAATCCAAGAATGTGATTCGCTGAAATATTATTTCCTTAATGTGTTTGTTTAATTCTAGTTGACTACATATGAGTATAGCTTTATATTATTGCTTTGAACTATTTTTCAATCTCTTTCATAACCAATATTACTTTTTCAAACATAATTTTATGTATCAAAATGGGGTTATACACACACATCTATTTCATTGAATCACATTCCCCAAATTTTCATATTACTCGCATATTGTAGAAATTTGACAATGACCAAATGTTATAGATTGGAGAGATAAGTGGCTGAGATGGCACCTTTTAAAATTCCAATGTCCAGACCTTAGACCATAATAGAAAAGCCGAAAAATAATATTGAAAAATCTTCTTGTTTGATATTACAAGGGAAATTAAGACCAAACTTAAATCATTTTTAAAACTCTGTGAAAAACTATTTGTTGTCCAGACTATGAGCTAATATGGCCACCATTATCTAAAGTAGGAAATCAGCAAAATAGTATTGAAAAATCTCCCCATTTGAAACTGCTTTTGCAATGGATAACTTAGATGGTTCTGTTTCCCAGTTGTGTCTTAGAGTATGGACTTTTACCAATATTTCCAATATTATTTTAATCGGCAAAAATATTTAAAAATCTTCTCTGAAAGTACTGTGACAAATTTAATAAATAAATTCAAGAAATACCAAAGTGATATTCGAAGAAGGGGAAAATCGAATACAACTGACAAACTCCAGAGAACAACAAAGACAAGACCAAAACAATACAAACACTACAATAAAAAACTAAAAACATATGAACAACATGGACCCCAAGCAGTCTCTGCTTCCTGCAGGACATCCGCCATGCTACCCATGTCAAATCCACTATGAGGAAGGGACAACATCAATGGAACAGGTCCATTTTCATTTGGGAAACGGTTTTTTCATACCTGTCAACCAAGTCATGACGTTTTTAAAACTTTAATCAGGATCATGGATGACTGCAACTTAGGAAAACATACCCCTGTTTGAGTCAGGAGCTGGGCTCTGTCCAGGAAGTCAATGTGTATGTCACAAGCTCTGGAATAATGTATGATTTTGATTTTGTTAACCATGAATGAGTAAAATGATAAATGAAAACTTAAAAACTTTTATGTTAAGGTATTGCAACATTAGCATGCAGTTAAAGCAATGACTTTTTAATCTCAGATTATGTGAAATATTTTATTTTTAGTTCGTTTGTCAAGTTAATTACAACAATCTACCAAGAGAACTATTTTAGAATTTTAAACAAGTTTGGCAAAAACAAACAATACATGTCACTCAAATTGTGGCCTGACGCTTGCATTTTTATAAAAGCATAATTTGTGTCATATCGTTTTCTGAACTTCCTTCAGATTTCACTTGAAAATGCAAATTTGTAAGAGATTTCTGTCATTTTTAGAGATTTCGGGACATTTTAAATTAAAATACATCATGTTGTGATGCCATTCTGAATACTTAATTATAGAAATTTACATTAGGGACAATTTATTAATTTTTCAAAGTTTAAGTATGCAGTCATGAAGACTGATAGTAAATGTACTGAGAAAATTGTCAAAGTGTGTTATAATTCTGTCACTGCCACGGGATCAGAATTTAATTTTAAAACAATAAATGAATTGTTAATTTACTGTGTAAAACCCTGACTAATTTAAAAGTGTTTTTAATATAACTCTGCTGTTCTGTTCATTTCATTTCTAAAGTTGGTAATTACGAAGACTATTCAATTAAATTGATGAAATGTGCACAAATCAAAGAATTTTATTTCAGAAGGAATGACAAAAGGCAAAGTATTAATTCATTTCTGTGGAAAAAATTAAATTCAGGGTTTATTTTTGGTTTTGGGTAATTTGTAAAGAGTTTATGACAAATATTTTTGGGGACCATTTGACTCTTGTCCTGTAGTATGTTGATGGTCACATGTTGATCATAAATGTGTACAGTGTCTGACATGGGCAATAAAGGAAAAATTGGATGTGAAGAAATTTAAAAAGATCTTGAAATATTTTGTATCAGATATTCTGTATATACTTTGTAAAAGTTTAAAACTGCAGGTTAAAGTAGGTGATTTTTCATAAAAAAAATTATGTGTATTAAATACTTGATTTTTCCTCTAAATAAAACTATTTTGTACAATTTGGAAATTGTTCAAATCTTTTGAAAACCTTATAACTGTTTATAATATTAGCATATTTAGAAATCTATATTGGTTTAAATAACAGGTGACCTCAGAAAATATATCAAAAGGTATGTATTTTGTACATTATTAAATATTTTTTGTATTAAGTCATACATGTGCATGCATGACTTTTTTGACAGCATAATTTTAACCTTTATGTAATTTAATTTTAATTCCTGGTAATTAATTCTTGATTTTAAAATTTATGTTGCAAAGAAGACAATCTGAAAACAGAATTTAATGTCAAATCATCACATATTGAAAAATTACAGATCAGAACAAGGTTTCTATTGTTTGTATCAAATTTATATCATTTTTCATGTAAATTTTGACAATTAAAATATGTACCAGAAAATAAACAAGAGTCCAATTGTTTATTCTTGAATTTTAATGCATTTTTTTTTATTAATTTTTAAATCACTAATTAAAATTAATTGTCAAAGTGATATTTTATTATATTTTTTATAATACTAAGTAGATATACTGGTATATATGTTCACATTTAGGAGGAGTTTTTTTTATGGATCTAAATGTTTGGAGTACAATTTCATCATTTTCTTTTTCCATGTATGTAAACCAGCTTTTTTGTTATATTGTTGTATTTGATTTCAATATAAAACTGCTCCAGGAAAAGAGGAATAAAAGACACAATTTAAAATGTACAAATTTGATATAGATATATTTGAGATTTCAAATGAAAACCATGGGAAAAATGATCGATCTATACTTGAACTATAACTAGCCCATGAGTAATGCTGTCTGTCTGTGTCTTTACACATTAGCACAAAGCCATCATCTTGTCAAAATTTTCTTATGTCATTGTTTAGTCTCCTGAACTAGCCCAAGGTGTAGTATGTGAAAAGGTTTTAGTAGGCTGGTAAAGTTTAGCAGCAACAGGTGTCAGTTTTCAAAGATTTTGGAAAAACAAATGGTTTATGTAGTTATCAAAAATAAAAATCCATAGCCGTATTTGTTCCCCTAATGATGATTTTTGTATGTTACAGGGTTTAAACCAATCAATAACAGCAGTTCCAGTTTACAACAACCTCCAGTGGACATTAAACCCAATATAAAACCAGTATTGACCATTGCCAACTCTCCTCTGTCTGCTAACTCGGTGAAACAAGGACTTGCTGAATATTCGAAATATCTTAAAAGGTTTGTATTGTGTGGTATATGGGAGAGAACTCTCTGTTGTATACAACTGGATCATTTTTAGCTCAGCTGACCCAAAGGGTCAAGTGAGCTATTCTCATCACTTGGCGTCCCTCGTCAATCGTGGTCATCTGTTAACTTTTACAAAAAATCTTCCCCCTGAAACGACTGGAACCAAACTTGGCCACAATCATCATTAGGGTATCTAGTTTAAAAAATTTGTTCGATGACCCTGCCTGCCAACCAACATGACCAACATGGCTAAAACTAGAACATAGGGGTAAACTGCAGTTTTTGTCATATATCTAAAAAACTAAAGCATTTAGAGAAAAACTGACATGGGGTAAAAATGTTCATCAGGTTGAGATCTATCTGTCATGAAATGATCAGACAAATCAGTCAACCTTTTGTTGGGTTATTGCCCTTGAATTGTTAATTTTAAGGAAATTTTGCAGTTTTAAGTTATTATCTTGATTATTATTAGCTCACCTGATCCGAAGGCATCCATCATCTGTCGTCCGTCGTCCACAAACTACATTTTAATCTTCTCCTCAGAAACCACTGGGCCAATTTTGACCAAACTTTGGTAGAATGGTCCTTGGGTGGTCCCCTTCCAAAATTATTTGTCCAGTGTCCCCGACCTTCGACCAAGATGGCCACAACCTAAATATAGAAAATACTAAAAGGCGGGTCAAAAGTTAAAAAATCTCTTCTGAAGCTACTGTACCAATCTCAGTCAAACTTTGCTGAAATGATCCTTGGGTAGTCCCCTTCTAGATTTTGTATGATGGTCCCGACATCTGACCAAGATGGCCGCCACAGCCTAACATAGTTTAAAATAGGACCCTATGGGAAATTCATTTAAAAAATCTTCTTGTCTGAAACTAATGAGCCAATTGGAACTGGACTAATGACAGCTATGATCCGTAGATTGTCCTCTATCAGAAATATGTCGAATGACCTAGAGTGTCAACCAAGATGGCCACCACAGCCGAACTTAGTTTTACATGGGACCCTATGGGAAAATTCATTAACACTTTCAGTACTGAATTTAATGTAGCCCGTTAGCACAGGCAGGGATAATTTAGCATGCGCGGTTTCATGGCCGGAATTAATTTGACATGTGCGCTCAATTTTTCGACTCGAAACTACAGATGCAAATTGCCGGTTAAATACTCGGAATTAAAGGCTGAAAATCATCAGTGAGTTGTGTCTTTGTCATTATTTCATTGTGATTACAACTTGGATCGATAACCTTGTCTGAAACCACTTGGCCTATTGGAATCAAACTTGACAGAAATAGTTCATAGGTGGTCCGTTGACCTTGAACGTCAACAAAGATGACCGCCACATCTGAAATAAGTTTAATATGGGAAAATCCATTAAGTAATCTTCTTGTCTGAAACAACTGAGCATTTTAAAACAAGACTTGGCAGCGATGATCCTTAGATTGTCCTCTTTCAGAATTGTGTCCAATGACCTGGACTGTCAACCGAGATGGCCACCGAACATAGTTTAACATTGGACCCTATGGAAAATTCATTAAAAACTCTTCTTGTCTGAAACCATGAGAGGTTGGAACCAAACAATAGCAGCAATGGTCCTTAGATTGTCCTCTTTCAGAATTGTGTCCCTTGACCCAAACTATCAATCAAGATAGCCACCACAGCCGAACTTTTAACCCTGTCCGAACTGGTCGCTATATGTAATAGGCAAATGCACAAATCAGCTGAGCATTACAGGCTCCTTGGAGCCTCTGGTTATAGATAAAGACAAACTGTAAACAGCAAAAATGTTCAACAAGGTAAGATCTACAAATAAGTCACCATGACAAAAAATCATTAATTGACCCCTCATAGGACTTTTTTTACCTTTAAAGATGTCACTGGCATAAACTTTCCTTTGAAGATCTTATTCTCTGAAACCACTGGGCCAATTGGTTCTAAAATTTAGTGGAATGGTCCTTGGGTGTCCCCCTTCCAAAAGCATGTCTGGCATCCCCGACTTCCAACGGATATGGCTGCTGTGACTAAAAATAGAAAAAAGGGGGTTGAATTTAAAAAACCTTCCATGAAACCAGACTTGGCAGCAATGGTCCTTAGGGGTCCTCTTTCAGAATTGTGTCCTATAACCCAGATTCAACCAAGATAGTTTAACATTATGGGAATATTCATTTAAAAATTTTTTTGTCTGAAATCCTGAGCCAATTGGAACTAAACCTTGCAGCAATAGTCCTTACATGGTCCTCTTTCAGAATTGTGTCTGATGACCGGAACTGTCAACCAAGATGGCCGCCATAGCCAAACTAAGTTTAACAAAGGATCCTATGGGAAAATTTGTTTAAAACCTTCTTGTCTGAAAACCTGAGCCAAGAGAAAGCAAACTTAGCAGCAATGGTCCTTAGATGGCCCTCTTTCATAATTGTGTCCTATGACCCATGCTGTCAACCAAGATAGCTGCCACAGCAGAACTTAGTTTAACATACGACTGTATGGGAAAATTCATTTAGAAATCTTCTTGTCTGAAACCGCTGAGCTAATTGTAACTAAAATTGGCAGCAATAGTCCTTACATGGTCCTCTCTTAGAATTGTGTTTGATGACCTGGACTGTCAACCAAGATGGCTGCCACAGCCGAACTTAGTTTAACACCGGACCCATTGTGAAAATTCATTTAAGTCTTCTTGTCTGAAACTACTAAGACAAATGTAACCAGACTTAGCAGCAATGGTCCTTAGATGGCCCTCTTTCAGAATTGTGTCTGATGACCTGGACTGTCAACCAAGATGGCTTTCACAGCTGAACTTAGTTTAACATAGGACTTAACATGAAAATTCATTTAAAAATCTTCTTGTATGAATCCATTGGGGCAATTGGAACCAGACTAGAGCAATGGTTCTTAAATGGGCCTCTTTCAGAATTGTGTCTGATGACCTGGACTGTCAACCAAGATAACTGCCACAGCCGAACTTAGTTTAATTAATATAGGACCATATAAAAAAACCAGCCAAACTGACTTTTACATATTTTTAGTTATGCTTAAGTTTGACAAGTTGAATTCAGGTGAGTGATACAGGCTATGATGTATCATTGTCATCCAATGGTGCCTTGTTAAATTCCATTCCCAAAGCATTAAGACTTGAAAATTGGACAAAGTATTCTCAATTTGAATGTCACATTAAAACCTCATAAATGATTGAAATTGGGAAATAGACATTTTGAACCTGTATTAAGTGACCACCTGTATTATATGACCCTATTTCTTTGTTCCTTTTGGAGGTCATTTTATCACATTAGATGGGTTTTACCATACCTTAAGTTAAAGAAAGTTAAAAATTTGGGTGTGAACTTGCAGAATAAAGTATGCAGCTTTTAGGTATAATTTTTAGCTAACTGCAGTAAACAAAAATATTTATGAAGAACAACTTTTTACAAGTTTTTAAAAAAGAGAAGGCTTTGTTACAGATTTAGCAATGGACAGGAGTGTAAGGTCAAATACTGTAAAGAACTGGGATACCGTGAACACTATCATTGCATGGACTGTAATTTCCGAGTATTCATCAAGAAAGAGGAGATGGTCCGTCATTATAAATGGCATAGAAAGAGGGAAGAATCTTTACAGCATGGTTTCATGAGATACAGCCCATTAGATGATTGTAGTCAAAAGTTTGGATCCTGTACTCATAATGGTAGACAAACACACTACCATTGTCTTCAGGTAAAGGAACTTTAAACACAATCCAGTTATTAATTATGATGAAGTTACTGCATCCCAATGGTTGATTATCAGGGCTTTCAAATGTAGACTGGTCATCTGATATCATTATATTCATCCAGTTTGGCAAAAGTTTGCTTAACAAAATTGTCCTTTCTTCAAATCTTTCACTCTTCTCCAACATTAAAAAGCTGTTATTGAAGTGTAATTAATACCATATTTGCTGCTTGGGTGTAGTTGATTATTTAGACAGCTGGTTTTATGTATTGATGTGACTCCTCTCAATGTGATCCTTGATATTCTAGGCTAAATCAGGATTTATTATTTTTACATACTGGCTGGCTACCTTATCTCCTCATATATGCAATCAACTTGAAAATGCTGGTTAAAATTATATTCATCTTTAGCTCACCTGTCCTAAAAGGTCATGTGAGCTTTTGCCATCACTTGGCATCCGTGGTCGTCGTCCATCCATTGTAAACTTTTCACATTTTGATGTTCTCCACTGAAACTACATGGCCGATTGTAACCAAACTTTGTAGGAATGATGTATGGAAGGACCTCTACAAACTTTCCATCGATGATTCCGATTGGATGAACAAAATGGTTGCCAGAGGCATCTTTGATTTTAATTGGCCAGTTTGCAAAGATCTACTGTGAAAGTACATTATGAAATGTTTTGAAACTTTGCAGGATTGATGACAATATCTTCTACAAATGATCCACTTTTCCATTGAAACCATATGAGAAAAGACTTCTTTGTCAATTGCTTAGGAACTAATTGCCAGATTTTTACCAAAGTTGGCAGTAATGATGTATGGAAGGAATTCTATTAAATTTCCACCTTTGGTTCTAGATGGATGAACAACATGGCCGTCAGAGGCAATCTTTGATTTTCATTGGCCAATTCACAAAAATTTTCTCCTTTCAAACTACAATATGAAATGTTTTGAAACTTTGCATGATTAATGACAAAAATACTCTCTACAAACGATCCACTTTTGTTTGAGATTCATCTGCTCTACCAACAGCTGCAGCTGTTCAAAGTTTCCTTCCAAACCATATTGGAAAGGAATTTTATATCATTTGCTCAGTAACTAATGGGCAGATTGTCACGAAAGGAAAGGATGTATGGAAAGACCTCTACCACAACTTTCTTCTTTTGGTTCCGGTTGGATGAACAATATGGCTGCCATGGGGCCATCTTTGATTTTGTTTGGCAAATTTTCAAAAAATCTTCTCTGAAACTACATTATGAAATGTTTTGAAACTTTGCAGGATTGATAACAAATATACCCTCTATAAACGATCCACTTCTTGTTGAGAGACGTCTACTAAACATACAGCTGCTGCTTTTTAAAGTTTCCATGGAATCAATACTTTTTGTTGTTTGCTCAGAAACTAATGGGCAGACTGTAACCAAAGTTGACAGGAATCTCATATGGAAGGATAAATTCAAATGACCCACATTTTTTAGGTCAAAGGTCAAATATCAAGGTTACATCAACATTTTTAGCTCAACTGGCCAAAGGCCATGTGAGCTTTTGTCATCACTTGTCATCCGTCCGTCTGTAAACTTTTACATTTTCAACTTCTCCTCTGAAACCTCTGGATCTATCGAACTGAAACTTGGCCTGTAGCTTCTATGGAAGGTCCTTTACGAACTTTGCATAATTCATCCGGGTCTGTGAAACAAAATGGCCACCATGATCATTTGCATGTTCTGATTGGTCCAAAATTAAATATTCTCCTCTGAAATCGTAAAGCCAAATGAACTGATTTTTGGTATGGAGCATCTATGGAAGGTCCTTTACAACATGTACAAAGTTTGCATAAATCATCCGGTCTGTGAAACAAAATGGCTGTCATGAGCATTTGCATGTTCTGATTGGTAAAAATTTAAAACTTCTTCTCCTCTGAAACCGTTAAGCCAAATGAACTGATTTTTGGTATGGAGCATTGATGGAAGGTCCTTTACAAAGTTTGCATAAATCATCTTGGTCTGTGAAACAAAATGGCCGTCATTAGCATTTACATGTTCTGATTGGTCAAAATTTAAAACTTCTTCTCTGAAACCATAAAGCCATATGAACTGATTTTTGGTATGGAACATCTATGGAAGGTCCTTTACAAGGTTTCCAGAAATCTGTTTAATCTGTGAAACAGAATGGCCACCAAAAATTTAAAACTTCTCCTCTGAAACCGTAAAGTCAAATTAACTGATTTTTGGTATGGAGCATTTATAGAAGATCATTTACAAAGTTTCCAGAAATCAATCTAGTCTGCCAAATCCAATCAAAAGTTTGTGACTGCCAGGTGAGCGATACAGGCTCAGCCCACTGAGCCTCTTGTTGTGTTTCTTTAAAAGCCTTTTGGATACAAAAGAGCTTACATTTTATAATAGCTTAATAAAAGGCAGGTGAGTGATACAGGCTCAGCTGAGCCTCTAGTTTGAATTCATCACATTTATCTTCAAAATGAAACAGGTATTTCTTAAAAATTCCTAAAAACATTGTGTAAAAATGGCTAGTGATGAGATTGAGTTGGCAGGAAAGGGTACTCAGCAGTATTATTTCAAGTATATTGTAATTGTTTTGCATGTGTACAAGTACATACATGTATTTTCTTATTTTTATATATATTGTATGTAAAAATGGCTTGTTCAAATTATGGATACTGTTGTCACATTTGATTGTAAAATTTCGTTATTAAATTTCATCATATTATCTTTTGGCAGAAGTAGAGTTAAATGCAAAAGAATAAGACACCTTAAGATTGAAAATTGATTTGAATTTTAGGATGGTTGTGATAAGGTTTATATTAGTACATCTGATGTACAGATGCATGCTAATTACCATCGTAAAGACTCTGCCATTATACAGGAAGGATTCCAACGGTTCAGGGCTACAGAGGATTGCGGAACACCTACATGTTCCTTCTATGGCCAAAGAACTACCCATTTCCATTGTCGTAGATCTGGCTGTAATTTTACATTTAAGAACAAGGCTGATATGGGTTAGTGTTTGTATCTAACTTGGTAGTATTCCTTTTGTGTTCTGTTAAAAATGTACTGAAATTTAAATTATTATTTAGAAATAAATGATTCTGTACCATTATTCTATTCTTGAATGCTACATTTTTCTTAATTATCAAAGATATAGACTAATCCTTATTCTTTTTGACATTATTATAAGTCAGAAATAACATCAAGTTAAATTCACAGTTATTACTTAAGTCAATTGTAATACGCCTCTTACCAATTTAGATAATGTATTTCATTTCAAAGGGACATAAATCAAACATTTGAAAATTTGATCTATTGCAGAGAAGCACAAAACCTACCACCAGAAAGATGAGGTTTTAGCCAAAGATGGATTTAAGAAATTTATGAAGTATGAACACTGTGGGTATATCGGATGTCGATACTCCAAAGTTAGCAACCATATACATTGTATCAGAACAGGTATAGTGTACACTAGATTTAGATACTCCAAAGTAAGCAACCATATACACTGTATCAGAACAGGCATAGTGTGCACTAAGATTTAGATAATCTAAAGTTAGCAACCATAATTATACACTGTATCAGAACAGTAACAGTGTGCACTAAGATTTAGATAATCCGAAGTTTAACATAGGACCCTATGGGAAAATTAATAAAAAAATATTCTTATCTGAAACCATTGAGGCAATTCGCACCAAACTTGGTAGAAATGGTCCTTTGGTGGTCCTCTTTCAGAATTGTGTCAAATGCCACAGACTGTTAACAAAGATGGCCGCCACAGCCGTTCTTAGTTTAACATAGGACCTATGGGAAAATTAATAATTTATTTAAAAAATATTCTCATCTGAAAGCACTTGGCCAATTGGAAACAGAGTTGGCAGTCATGGTCTTACTGAATTATGTCCAATAATACAGACTTTTGTTTCTTAGATGATTTTATGGCTGTTGGCAAATTCAATCCAGGTGAGCAATACAGGCTCCTCTAGTTCATTTTATGCATCTAATTTCTTTGAAATTATACACAAATACAGTTTCCAGCACTTTGATTTATTCTTTTTGATTTTTGCATAATGTTTAAGATATAATTCATGGGGGTTATAGAGTTGAAGTCATTTACACATGGACTGGGCGGGATATTTTATACAGAGTGATCATAACCGAGGTATGAAATATGAATATGAAGGCCCTGAGCCCATGTGTAAATGACTTCAACTCTATAAACCCTATGAATTTATTTCTATTCTAATAGAACAAATACACTAATTTTGCTCATTTTAGTTGTCCTGTATGTATCTGACATTTGTTTGACCTTTCCATTTCTCTTTCAATTATAAATATGTTGCATTCTGTCCTTTTAAGAGCATATTTTGAATAAAACTATTTTCATAAGATAACCTTTGGAACCAGACTTGGCAGCAATGGGCCTTAGATGGTCACCTTTCAGAAGTAGATCCGATAATCTGGACTGTCAACTGAGATGGCCAGAAAAGCTGTAATAAATTAAACATGACCTTATAGGACAATTTATTGAAAGATCTTTTAGTTTAAATCCATAGAGCAAATTAATACCAAAATTGTCAGCAGTGGTCTTTGGATGGTTCTCTTTTGGAGTTGTATCGAATTACCGTGACTGTGAACCGCCACAGCTGATCTTAGTCTAACATAATTATAGATATATGATTTCCTTGACAGAAATTTGACTTGGCCAGTTTGAACCAGACTTGGTAGCAGTGGTCCTTTAGTGGTGTTTTTAGCTCACCTGACCAGAAGGGTCATGTGAGCTATTGCCATCACTTTGCATCCATCATCTCTCAGTCCATCTGTCTGTCCATCCGTCGGTCCATTCACATTTTGAACTTACAAGGTGCTTACCAAGTGTTGTTACTTTGGTGCCGATCAGTCATCCAAGATTGCTGCCAATGGGGGACTTAGTTTAACATAGGACCCTATGGTAAAACATACAAAATTCTTCTGCTAGAGAACCGTTGAATGGATTGAAACCAAACATGGCATGAATGTTCCTTATGAGATGCTGACCAAGTGTTGTTACTTTGGTAACGATCTGTCATCCAACATGGCAGCTAGCTGGGGATTTAGTTTAACATAGGACCCTAATGTAAAACATACAAAAATCTTCTGCTAGAGAACTGTTGAATGGATTGAAACCAAACATGGCATTAATGTTCCTTATGAGATGCTTACCAAGTGTTGTTTCTTTGGTAAGGATCTGTCATTGAAGATGGCTGCCAGCGGGGGACTTAGTTTAACATAGGACCCTAAGGTAAAACATACAAAAATCTTCTGCTAGAGAACCGTTGAATGGATTGAAACCAAACATAGCATGAATGTTCCTTATGAGATGCTTACCAAGTGTTGTTACTTTGGTAACGATCTGTCATCCAACATGGCTGCCAGCTGGGGACATAGTTTAACATAGGATCCTATGGATAATACATACAAAAATCTTCTTCTGGAGAACCGCTGAATGGATTGAAACCAAACATGGCATGAATGTTCCTTATAAGGTGCTGACCAAGTGTTGTTACTTTGTTGCAGATTCGTGATCCAAGATGGCTGCCAGCAGGGGACTTAGTTTAACATATGACCCTAAGGGAAATACAGTTGAATCTTGTTATCTCAAAGTGCAAGGGACAATGGGATTGGGTTCGAGATAGCTGAAGTTCTACTTAAAAGCAACTGGAATTATTCTCCATTAAACATTAAATGACTTCTATATTCCTTTCCTTGCATTCACTGGTCGTTTCTACTAGTTAGTGTAATCAAATGATTTTGATTAATGATGATTGTCTCGTAAATTCTTATTGTTTCTTTATTACAACTTGTTTGAAATCACAAATTGATAATCCTGTCATGTTGACCAATAATGATTTTATAAATTTTCACACCTTCTTTACATAATCCGAATTTTATAACGACCGTAGTGTGAATAAATAGGACGATCACATACTGTAAGAAAACTTCGATTTATTGATGTAAAATTTATTTTCATGACAAAATCCGATATATTGTCTAATTGTTAAAACATTATAACGTTTGTTTGTTGTGTTCCATTCTCCTGACTTTGTCTTTTCCTTGGACTTCGAATTTGTGGACTTTTCCCACTGTTTTTGTTGCTTTGGTTTTCTTTTGTTGATATATAAGTCTTTACAAGATTGTTATCAAAACATAATTAACATACTGTTTGACAAGTGAAAAATTTGGTTCAAATCTCGACTCATCAAATTTCGAGATAAAAGGAAGTAAAATACATAAATTATACTGTTGACTGGTTGGGACCAGAAAAAAGTTTGACATAACGATATTCAACTGTACATACAAAAATCTTCTAGAGAAACGCTGAATGGATTGAAACCAAACATGGCATGAATGTTCCTTATGAGGTGCTGACCAAGTGTTGTTACTTTGTTGCAGATCTGTCATCCAAGATGGCCACCAGCTTGGGACTTAGTTTAACATAGGATTCTATGGGAAATACATCTTGAAAATTACTTAATGGATTAAAACCAAACATGGCATGGATGTTAATTTGAAAGTCCTTTAGCAATGAACAAATGGAAAAATCAGGTTCAGGTTTCATGTCCAATAACCCAGACTGTTAACCAAGAAAGCCTTCCCCAACTTAGTTACTGCTTTTATGGGAGTTAAATGGTCAGTTGAATCCAGGTGAGCAATACAGGCTCCTTTGAGGCTCTACTAGTTTATATTCACAATACAAAGTCACATTTTGCTAAAAAAACTAAGTTCTAAGATGCTGGAAATAAATAGTGTCTGTTCTTAACTATTTATTAACTTATTTCAGCTTGTAACTATGTTCTTCATTCAACTGCTCAACTGTATTCACACAAGAGAAAGCATGAAAGACGAGAATTTGAGACAGCATACCAGATGTACCGAGATGGAAGTCAGGATCTAATGGATGGGTCCATGGGAGATAATTCTGTTAACTTTTCAAGTGCTTACTCAGAGCAGGATTTGTCAATGGATTCCATGAATGACAGTTTTCCTCCATCTCAGGTGTCTCAAGAATCTATGATGCTTCCAGTCACAATAAAACGTGAGGCCCCAGACAGTGCTGAAATTTTGGAATCCAAGAGATTCAAATTTGATATGAATGAAGACAGTTTGTCAGATCAAATGAGCTTCAAGTCAGAGGCAGAATCCTTCAATGATGAGTCTTCCTTTGCTGATGACGCTTCAGGTCAGACAGAAAAGCCATCATCTGTAGTAGAGGAGATTTCAGGGGAACAGTTAAACAGTTCATTAAATTTGCCTATTCCATCAGTGCCACAGGAAAAAACTGAAGTTCAAAAACCTACAGAAAAAATGCCTTTTTCTGTTCCAGTACCACAGAATAAACAACCTGTTTATATGACCACCTCAATAGCACCTCAGCACCTTTTGCCACCAATGTCATCAAAATCATCAGATAAACGTGAGAAAGATGAATCTTGGAAAAGTTATCTTGTTAGGTATGCTTTTGAGTGAGAAATACTGCTCTTGTTTCCATAGTACAGTCGAACTTCGGTAGCTCGAACACCACCAATGGCTCGAACCGTTTTGAAAGTCCCGTCAACTTTCCCATTATTTTCATGTAGGAAAAGCCCCAGTTTCTCGAACACCTATTTCTCGAAAAGTCGAACAAAAATGTTGGTCCGACAATTACAAAATAATGTATTTTACCAATGAAAACTAGAACTCGATAATTAAATGGACAATCTTGTTGCCTGATACTTATGCTAACAATCACAAGTTTAATACAAATGGATGAATCTGACAGGTAAATATTTACTGTTCAACGTAATAAAGATGTCATGATAACTGTTGATTAGTGATTAACCTGTTAAAGTTTAAATTAGAAATATTTTTTCATGGTTATGATTAGCTATGCCAACTTGTATTCTGATGGTTCTGGCAATTTTTCGTAACTAACAAATTTTGGTACTTCAAACTACTGATAATTCAAACAGAATTTGAAAGTCCCTTGGAGTTCGTGCCATCGAAGTTCTACTGTATGTGAAATACATAATGTGCATTTAATTTCAGAAAAAAAAAGTAAATTAAATTCAGTCACTAAAATTTATGGCATGGAATATATATAGCCTTGCTATTCTGCATAATACACAGTGCATTCAAAGTCATTTGGGCCAAGTGAGCCAAAACCTTTCAAAACAACTGAAGTTCAGATAGCAAATCATTTGGGTGGAGTTTCAGCTCTGTAATTAAGACAGATTCTGTATTTAAAAAAAAAATGTTTTTATTATATCTTTTTTTATATTTGTACAGGTACACAGCTAATGATCCATGTAACTCACGATGTCAGTATTTATACAAAGACCATTACCATTGTAAAGTAGATGGTTGTCTAGTTCTGTTTAAATCTAAAGACGGAGTGCGAGAACATGCCAGGTAAACTATATACCATTGTCAAGTGTGTAAGGTCCTGTTTTCATAGACAATATGTAGTCATCTAATGAAGGGTGCTAATAAAGAAGCTCCAATGTTATATTCCATGGAAGAAAGGGGAACCACCCTTCCCTTAGTATGGAGTGTGAACTAAATATTCTTTCATGTCAGAAATGTAAAATTTGTAATTCTGTAGATATGTCATGTAAAACCAAGGTTTACATTCAGTTTGAGCAAATTTTATATCAGAAATAAATTTTTACTTAGAATACTATTTCATTTTTTGTCTTTTTAAAAATTTGAAAATTTAAGGGTTATCTCCTGTTTAATTGTCACTCATTATTTTTCAGATTTCATGAATTGCAGGATCGTATCACCCCAGTTGCTTACAAGACACATGAACAATTGGAAATGTGTCCTGATGACTGCGAGTATAGTCTTAAAGAGAAGCACTATCATTGTATATGGGTAGGTTTGTTGATGTTCTTCTTAAATAAAAAAAATGGTAAGGGTTCCACAGACCCCAGTGTCTCACCTGCTTTAGCTGTTTGTCTATGTTTTCAGTGTAATAGTTGAATGAACATAATTTTACTCCACATGTTATTTATTGATCACAAAGAAGCTTCTGTCAAAGTTTGGTAAAAATCCAGGATGGTTTAAGAAAGTAATGTTTTAAAACATTAACTGAAAACTGTATGTAAAGTTAACTGGGAGAAAAAGTAAGTCCATTTACAAGTACAATACAGAAAAATGGAAAATAAATTATTACAAAATTTTCCTCAGGATACTATCTTTTGATCATGAACAAGCTTCTATCAAAGTTTGGTAAAAATCCAGGATGTTTTCAGAAAGTTATTAATGTTTAAAAAACTTTAACAACAGAGTGAATGTAAATTTTGACGCCACTGACGACGACGACAGAATGTAGAATCGCTATATTTTGCTTCCGCGACAAAAGTCGCAGGCTCGACAAAAAACACCATACATATGTACTGTGGTGGTAAATACAGTTCAGTATTATACTTCATGTAAAATTCTTGTCTTTTCATTGGTATAAAGGAGATTAACATTCTATTCAAACAGATGGCTTAGCAGTAAGTATGAATTACAGGGGCCTCGGTGGCCGAGTGGTCTATGTAGTTTGTCATGACTACTAATGATCACTAGCCTGTCAACACTGAGGTTGTGAGTTTGAATCTCACCTGTGATGGGTTGTGTTCGACTCCGATCTTAATTGACAAGGATTGCCAATTTTCCTACCAAAGGTTGGTGGTTCTCTCCGGGTACTCCGGCTTTCTCCACCAATAAAAACTGGCTGCCGCGAAATAGCCAAATGTGCTGAAAACTGCGTAAAACCCCAAATAAACAAACAAAAGTATGAATTACAGTAGTTCAAAAGTTGTCAACATAGGAAAAGTTATTCTGAGTCATGTTTAATAGAGCAAAGTCTTTTCTTCTCCATTCAATACAAGAATAGATAACATATATCTGTGAGGTGTTATAGAGCATTTCTTACAACTTTTGTTATCTTTTCTTCAAATAAATGTTGCTTATAACTCAAATAATTATTGTGACCTGAAGTATGAGCAGCTATCAATTCCTGTCAGAAAGAATGGATTTTTTAAAAGCCATACAAGTACTCAATTACTTAGGATTTTTTTCTCATATTTTTCTTAAATGAACCAGTTTTATATTTTTATACTCAAGGATTGGTAACTGAGTTATAATGGAAGAAATTTCTCTGTATTTAAATTAACAACTGAGAAAAATATTTCAGGTTTGTATCTCCCAAATAGTTGACATTTTTATAACTTTTCAGACTGGATGTTCTCATGTTGTGCCACACTCTGGTCCTACCTTTGGAAGGCTGGAACATTACAGGATTCATGAATATGCAAGGGCTTCTGCTGGTAAATCCTACAGACCTTCATCAAAAAATGAAGATGGTTCACCAAAAAGAAGAGGACGTCCTCCAAAATATCCCAAAAATGATATACCAATTATTCCTAAGGTCGAACTTTCTAATGAAGAAATCGAGGAGTCATCAAAAGCTGTAGAAGTTGAAAATTTTTGTGTGCAACAAGTGATTAATGGATTTAAGATGTTCAAGCAGGGAGAAGTTTGTCCCGATGAATATTGTATTTACAGATTTCAGCAGCATTACCATTGTGCTAGACCAAGATGCCACCAAGCCACTGACAGAATGGATGTTTTGAACCTCCATGCAAAGGATTTCCATAGTTTTGTCAACATAATGGAAGGTTTTGAATTTTTTGATAGGAATGTGAACTGTCGTAGACCTCATTGTCATAACAACAAAGCGAACAGACATTTTCACTGTGTTCGTCCAAAGTGTGACTACTCTTTTGTCAGACACAGTACAATGGCCCAGCATGATAAGAAACATAAAGCATCAGAATCAAGTATTATTGTACAAACATTACCAAACTCAGAACTGTCTTCAACCTGTCCGAAACCTACTGCCCAGAACCCAACCATTAAAACTTCAGGAACATTCTATCCTTTATCTGGTCTCTCCAAAGGAGAAAGCATCCAGATGTCATCTGTTATAACTGTACAGCCAATGCCTTCTTCATCAACAATACCAAGCACTTCAACTGTTACACCAATAGCTCTCACAGCAGTACCACTTCTATCTACCTCAACAGCACAGTCAGCCTTTAAGTTACAGTCACCAACTGTTACCAGCACTGTGACCCCATTGTCTACAGCTCCTCTAACAGTCCTGTTGCAACAGAAGGGGAACAGTGTAGCTCCACAGTTATCATGGTCTCTTTTGAGAAATAATATGCATTTCTTAGCACAACAAAACTGTGGGAGACCATTTTGTAAATTGAAAAAACGTGACCATTATCACTGTATAGTCTGTAACCAGGCATTTTCTGATCCAACTCGTTTGCGTGCACATATTAGTAGGCATGGAATTAAATTAGATAAAACAGATGCTACACACCAAGGCCTTGTGACCATTGCTCCTAAACCTAAAAATATGAAGTGGAATACTACAGTAAAATGTGAGAATGATAACAATGCAGATGTAACTGAGGATGCAGAGTCATCTTTGAATCTCAATCCTAACACATTCTCAAACATGATTGCTAAGGCACAAAAAGCACAGAATGAAATATCTGATATAAACGAGAATTCAAATGATGATGATGGTGAAGGGAGGCTTGTAATTTCTGAACCAGAAAATTATGAATTGGAAGATATTCTACATGAACAAAGCATGGAGGAAGCACAAGATCTTAGTAAATGGTCTGGTAGAAAGCGTGTGGCGCCTAAGAATAAAGATTATTTCCAAAGCAGTGTAGCTGTACCAAAAACAAAGAAAACAAATTCTAGTCCCAAACGATTGAAAGATGACTCTATTCCAGATGGTTATATTAGAATAAAGTTCAAAGACGATTGTGGGTATCCCAAATGTGCATATCGTTCAGGTATTACTCATTTCCACTGTGCTAGAGAAGATTGTGGGTATAGCTTTAGTGACAGATCTAGGCTCATACAGCATACCTTACGACATGAGAGAATTGACAGCCTAACTGGAGGAGAGATGCAGCAGTTCCGTATGAATCAAGACTGCCATCGTCCAGGCTGCGAGTATGAAGGAAAAGCTTCTCATTTTCACTGTCTGAGATGTGAATATAGTTGTACAGACTCTAGCAAAGTTCTCACTCACAGAAAAAATCATGCCAAGATGGAAAGTATTAATTCTCAGGGCTTTCACAAGTATGGCATTACAGAGGACTGTGGCTTCTTTGCTTGCCAGTATGCAGGAAAACAGAGTCATTACCACTGTCTTAAACCTAATTGTAATTATGGAGTGCTAGGACCAGCTCAGATGGCATCTCACAAACTCAAACATGCCAATGAAAATTTCTAATTTTACTGTTTGATTTACATCACTTTCTTTGCTGTATGAAAACTTTAGATAAAAATGCAATTCTTGATTTTTTTTACATTTCGTGTTAAAAGACTTTAATACAGACACCCTGCAAACAGTTCCGCAAACGACGGATAAATCTGGCTCTACAGTAAGAAATACCCATGTTTACTATTAGAACATGTGAAATCCACGGATCCAATATGTATCATATTTCATATCACTATGTAATGGATAAAATGGATATTTCTTACTTACCCCAGAGCCAGATTTATCCAATGTTTGCAGAACTGTATGCAGGGTGTGATATATGTTTGATTAATTTTTTGTAATATGCAAGATTTTTTGTCTTTAATATTTTTGTCACTGTCGGTATAAGAAAGCATTATTACACTGCTTTAATAAAAAAAAACTGCTGACATTCTTGTTACCTTTGTGGTTTATTAAATGTTGTTCAGTAGAAACTGAAGTAATTTACACATGTATATGCAAATTTGTGTGAAAGATTAGTTCTATCTAAAAATAATATAATTCATAACTAGTATTTCATTTCAGAAATTAGTCAGATTTCTATTTATTTTTCTTACTTGAAACATTCCAAATTTTACACAGATTATATTCAGAGATATCTTAAGTTTTCTGTTATTGAATATTATAATATATATACAATTACATTCCAGATATTTGTTTTTCCAAATAGAATTTCTTTTTTTGTGATTGCTATAAAGTAACGATATCAATTTATTTATGCTAATTTTTCATCAGATATTAAGCAGACATTTTTTTATATTTTAAGGGAGTTACCAATGTACCAATGAAAACTTCATGATGACATTCTATTTGTAAAAGTTAAAGAATTTGTTCTATATTTTTCTCCCTTGTCTTGGGATTCTGAAAAATAGGTTGTCTTCAAGTATTTTTGTCTATCTATATTTATATAGCTATTGAAACACAAAGAATTGCATTATATTTCGGAGGCACAACCTCCTTCATCGGATGCAAATCTGACAATGCCAAGATACTTATAGCTAGTTAATATTTATATAATATGTAAATAGATAAAATATATAGATATAAAAGTATAGTTATTTCACAGTTGTGTTTGTTGGTAAAACATTGATTCCATCCATGTCTTTTTATTATAAAAAAAGTTTATTTTTATAGCATTCATTTTTTGATGGTGTCTATAATGTTGTCTGATTTGAAGCTGTTATTGAACCGAGATAATCTTGTCTTTTCTATAAATTACACTCAGGATATCCTTTTTTTGTTATTTTAACAGAATTAGAGTGCCCTGCATTTTACAGATCCTTACAACACTTAGCTGCAGGACAGTTTTAAGATTTAAATGAATTGAAAATATGTATCTTATTGCATTTTTACCCAAGTATTATTTTATGCAGTTTATTTTTATTCATTTAGATCAAACACTTTTAGACTGTCTGCAAGCACCTTGTTTAGCTTACCTAGACCAAGAGTGCCAGATGAGTTATTGCCATCACTTTGCTTCCGATGTCTGGCCTCGTAGTCGTCGTAAACTTTTCTTTAAAGATCTTCTCCTCTGAAACCACTGAGCCAATAGGAACAAAACTTAGCAGCATAGTTTTAGGTGGTCCTCTCTCAGAATTGTATCTTATGACCTCACTTGCCATCCAGCATGGCCACCAGAGCCGAACATAATTTAACATAGAACCCTATGCGAAATTTACTTAAAGATCTTCTCTTCTGAAAACACAAAGCCAATTGGAACAAAAGTTGGCAGAAATGGTCCTTAGGTGGTCATCTTTCAGAATTATCCTGATCACCAAGCCCGCCATCAAAGATGGTCGCCAGAGCTGAACATTTTTTAACATAGAACTTTTTGTAAAAATTCACTGAAAGATCTTCTCGTTTGAAACCAGTGAACATTTTGGCAAAACCAGTTGGAACTTGACAGCAATGTTTCAGACTGCCAGTCAATATGGACATAGTCAAACAATTTATTCTGCAAATGATTTACAGGTGAGCGATACATGCTCCTGAGAGCCTCTGGGTATATTTTTCCCCAAGCTATATAAGGCTTTACATGTATTTATTTGGAATCTGATGTCATTATTATTTCAATTTGACATTAACAGCTAAAATACCTATTCAATGACGGCAATATTAATTTACAGTATTTATTTCTTACGTCTTGTTTGTAGATTATTATACAAAGGGAAGGGCCACAATATTCTTCAAACTCAGTATTTGTTATAAGTTTAGTCCCATAGCATTGTAGTTTAGCTTCCATCAAATTGTTATTTTTGTGAAAATAAAAATAACAGTAAAAATGGAAATGATTTAGAAATGTGTTAAAAAGATATTTCCTATGATTATTTCCCTCAGTTGCCAAATGGTTTGAAACGTATCTACTTCATCTCAATATTGATGTTGTCAGTTTGAACAGTAAATGAAAAAATCTGTGTCCATTATTTATAGTTCACCAGGACCAAAGGTCCATTGTGAGATATTGCCATACATTGTCTATGGTTTATCTTGAACTTTTTAAAAAATCTCCACTGAAACCACAAGATCAATAATGAAAATTGACAACAAACATGGGTCTTCTTTCAAAATAATGTCCCATGACCCAGACATAGAACTAAGATAGCATCCAAACTTAGTTTGGCATAAAACACTATGGGAAAATTAATTTTAAAATCTTGTTGTCTGAAACCACTTGACCAATTGGAATCAAACTTGACAGCAATGGTCCTTAGATGCTCTCATTCTAATGACTTGATGGTCTCCACAGCTGAACCTAAAGGGTCAAGTGAGCTTTTCTCATCACTTGATGTCTGTCGTCCGCCATCGTTCGTTAACTTTTACAAAAATGTTCTCCTATGAAACTACTGGGCCAATTGGAACCAAACTTGATTAAAAGCATCATTAGGGTATCTTGTTAAAAAATATGTCCAATACCCTACCTGCTGACCAACATGGCTGCCATGTCTATAAATAGAACATAGGGGTAAACTGCAGTTTTTGACTTAATATATCTCAAAAACTAAAGCATTTAGAGCAAAACTGGCTTGGGTTAAAAATTTTCATCAGGTCAAGATCTGCCTGCCATGAAATTTTCTGATGAATTTGTCAATCCTTTGTTGGGTTATTGCCCCTGAATTGTTAATTTTAAGGAAATTTTGCAGTTTTAGGTTATTATCTTGAATATTATTATAGATAAATACAAACAGTAAACAGCAAAAATGTTCAACAAAGTAAGATCTACAAATAAGTTTTTGCCCTTTGAAGACGGCATCTGGCGTAAACTTTCCTTTAAGGATCTTCTCTGAAATCATTGGGCCTATTGGGACCAAATTTTGGTGGAATGGTCCTTGGATGTCCCCCTTCCAAAAGATTGTCTGGCATCCCTGAATTCCAAACGACATAGCTGCTGTGACTAAAATAGAAAAAGGGCGGATGAATTTTAAAAAAATCTTCTATGAAACTACATGTCCAATAGAAACCAGACTTGGCAGCAATGGCCCTTAGAAGGTCCACTTTCAGAAGTTTGTCCGATGAAACACTGTCAACCAAGATGGCCGCCAGAGCAGAACTTAGTTTAACATAGGACACTATTGGAAAATTCATTTAAAAATCTTCTTGTCTGAAACTACTGAGCCAATTGGAACTAATGTTGGCAGCAATGGTACTTAGATGGTCCTCTTTCAGAACTATGTCCGATGACCCAGAATGTCAACCAAGTAGGCCGCCACAGCCAAACTCAGATTACCATAGGACCCTATGGGAAAATTCATTAAAAAACTTCTTGTCTGAAACCATTGAGCCAGTTGGAACTAAAGTTGGCAGCAATGGTCCTTACTTGGTATTCTTTCAGAATTATGTCCGATGACCTGGACTGCAAACCAAGTTGGCCGCCACAGCCTATCTTAGTTTAACATAAGATTCTATGGGAAAATTCATTTAAAAATCTTTTTGTCTGAAACCACTGGGGCAATTGAAACCATACTTAACAGCAATGTTCATTAGATGGCCCTCTTTCAGAACTGTGTTGCGATGACCAGGACTGTGATCCAAGATGGCTGCCACAGCTGAACTTAGTTTAACATAGGACCCTATGGGAAAATTCATTGAAAAATCATCTTGTCTGAAACCATTGAGCAATTTGCAGCCAGACGTGGACTGTCAACCAAGATGGCTGCCACAGCCAAACTTAGTTTGACATAGGAACCTATGGGAAAAGCAGCCAAATTGACTGCTACACTTAAATTTTAGTCCGGCTGAAGTTGGACATGGTGAGCTATATAGGCTCTTGAGAGCCTCTAGTTTTATTTTTCATCCAATTTTAATGGAGATTTTTCTTTTAATTCACCCTGATGAGTGATTTCATTAGCATATCAACAATTATTTCTATCTTTTATTGTTTCAGAGATACAAGGGGTCAAAGTTGGGGGAAACATACAATTTTTATTTAATTCATCTTGAGTACTTTCAGTAGTATATGTCAACAGATTTTTACTTTCTTTTACAGTTCTTTAGATACAGGGGGTTAAAGGTGCCAAAAAACATGTTGTGGTCATATCATGCTGCGCTTAGCCAAGCCTTTATTATACCTGCACTTCGAAGTACATCCATCATACTTTTTCTTTTTTATAATTGTATCTGATGATCCTGACTACCTACTAAGATGGCTCTAGCACCTGAACTTACTAAAACACAGGACCCATGGAGACAATTCTCCTCAAAATCTGCTGAAACTACTGAGCAAAAGGGAGGAAAAATTGTATAATAATCACCTCACTAGCCTTTCAATCACTGCTTTTATGGCCGTTGTTTGACAAATTGAATCATGATGAGTGATACAGGCTTATGAGAGCCTATAGGCATAAGCTGTAACCAGTATCTCACTCTCAATTTCAATGTTTTTACTCTAATCAGTCATATAAAATTTATTAGAGGATGTAGTCTGAGTCTTGTGATTGTAAGATCAGTCATAAAATTGACTATAGGATATAATGAGTCCTGGGATTGTTAGATGAATGATATAATATTTGAGAGGATTTGTTGATGCCAGTATTTATTGTTGTTATTTATTGTATACCAATGAGTCACAGTATTAAATTATAGATATTTATTTATTTTGTAAATATATTGTATTATTTTTTCAGATGAAGAGGTATTTCATCTATTTTATATTTACTTTCTGCATTCCATTATTTATCTTATAAATTATATCAGGTCTAATTTAAGTATTGTGCTTTGTTTTTACTGAACAAATAATCACAAACACAACTATGCAATTTCACCTTTATCTTATAAGTATTATTTGTACATAAATTCCACTTTCATAAGAAATTTTGCCAGTTATATTTGAATACTATAACAGTATTGATTTCAAGAAAATTAATAAGTTTATAGTTTTGCAATAACATATTTTAGTCCCCTAGTGGCGAAACCGAAGGGAACTATAGGTTTGTACTATGTCCGTCTGTCCGTCCATTTGTCCATCCGTCAGTCCGGCAAATCAGTTTTCTGCACTTTTTTTGTCATGCTTGAAGATATTGATCTGATATTAGGTATATAGTTTTACCATGACATGTTACAGATCAAGTTTGAATTTTGTTGCAGTCTGATGATTTTTTGCAGAGTTATGGTCCTTGGACTTAGAAAATTCACGCAACTAATCAGTTTTATGCACTTTTTTTTTGTCATGCTTGAAAATATTGATTTGATATTTGGTTTATAGTTTTACAATGACAAGTTACAGATCCAGTTTGAATTTCGTTCTGTTCGAATTATTGTTTTGCAGAGTTATGGTTCTTAGACTTAGAAAATTCACACAAATAATCAGTTTTCCACATTTTGTTCTATTTCTTCGTCCGATTCACATACTTAAGGAGATCTTGTGTGTTTTCTCATAGCTCAAGCCAGTAGGGGACATTGTATTTGCCCAGCAATACTTACAGAATGCTTGTCTTATTTTTATTTTGAAAGATTTCTTTTAGGTGACTTATAACTACTACCTAGTAACAATATTATATTTTGTCATATTTATATTCTTTGACAGGGATTTTTTACACTGATACACTGCTTTAAAGGAATATCAGGTGTATATATGTAATGTCTAAAATCATTCAGTATCTATACTTTTTCCCAAAGTGTGAAATCTTATCTGTCTGTAAAAAATCGCTCACTTGATAACATAGAAATTTTAAAAGTATAGTTTTCCAGATCATTGTTTAACAGTAATCACACATTTATTTTTTTAAAGATCTTGATTCGTCCTCCTGCTTGCATTATACTGAGCATTTGATGTGAAAAGAAACTTTAATTTTCCTACAAAATTTTTGTTAAATGCATTTAAAGTTTGTTACTGAAATTTAGAATGAGGGTTTTATAATAGAGTAGTATGTTTGTCGGTTTAGTGATTATTAGCCCACATGGACTATAGGCCATGTACGTGAGCTTATTTCATCACTTTCGGCGTCCCTCTGAAATTACATAATGAAAGTTCTGAAACTTTGCAGGACTGGTGACAGCAATACCCTTTATAAAAGATCCACTTTTAGTTGAGATTCATCTGCTCACCCAATGGCTGCAGCTGCTCAAAGTTTCCATGGAAACCGTATGAGAAATGACTTTTTAGTCATTTGCCCAGGAACTAAAGGGCACATTGCAACCAAAGTTGGCAGGAATAATGTATGGTAGGGCCTCAACAAACTATGCACATTTAGCTTTGGTTGGATGGACAGCATGGACACCATTGGCCATCTTTGATGTTGATTAGCCAATTTTCAAACATCTTATCCTCAGAAACTACTGAAATGTTTTGAAACTTTGCAGGACTGATGACAGCAATACCCTCTACAAACAATCCACTTTTGATTTAGATTCATCTGCTCACCAGATAGTTGTGGCTGTTCAAAGTTTCCATGGGCAGATTGTAGCTGATTTTCAAAGGAATCTCATATGGAAGGACAGATGCAAATGAACCACCTTTTATCATGTTTATTAGGTCAAAGGTCAAATATCAAGGTCACATTGACATTATGCATTTCTTTAACAGCCATGTGGATATAACAGACCTTACATATTCAAATAGGCTAATAGAAGCCAGGTGAGTGATGCAGACTGAGGTAAACCTCTAGTTTATTTATTTTTTTGGATGAGTGGTTGTTAAATTATTTTCCCAAACTCGATAAAACCAAATAGATCTATCTGTCAAAGTAGTATTTTTCACAATACACCACAATATTTACAATATATAATTAAGATTATCATTGTTTATATGTTATAAGTGTAATCAAGAATTTTTACAGGGAAGACAGTCTTTATGTATACTTCCTGGCTATATAATGATGCAGTTTCCTAAAATTCCATGAATTTAAAAAAAATTCCCTGACATCCAATCCATGAAAGGGAACAAAACATTCCATGAAAATTACCCAATCTTTACAAAAATTTATGTGCATGAGGGCTAGACATACAAATTGGTATTGGAATTTTAAAAATGGCCATGGAAACGGTACAAAAAAATCCCAAAATCTGAAATTTGTTCAGTCTTCATGATATTTTATGTCAGGGTTAGGGACATGCACTTTGGTATTGGAATTATCAATGGAACAAAACATTAAAATCAAAGGACATTTATCCAGTCTTCATTAAATTTCATGGGAAGCTTAGATGCCTAGAAATGTTCTTGGGTCCAAGAACTTTCAGAATGGCCTCCATATGACAAAAAAGTCCCAAAAAATGAAATTTATCCTATCTTCATCTTAAGGCCATGTCAGGAAGTGCACACTGGTCTTTGAATATTCAAGATGGCTTCAGTTGGCATGGAAACAGGATGAAAAGATGAAAAATTGAATTTATCCAATCATCAATAAATTTTATTTGAAGGATACTAGTACCCACACTGTCTTGAACTGCATTGTGGTTGGATAAGCAGGATTTTAGGGTCAAGCGCAGTGTATGGCAACTCATGTGACAGTATTTATACTTGTATATACTGTTGTTGATAGAAATTGCCAAGTATTGAACATTTTAAAGATAACAGATATAAGTGAAATATATACAGGGGAAAGTTGCCCTACTCCTTTACGAAACATTCATCTGGTATAATGTACACTGTACATAATCTATAAAATGTGAAGCATATGATTTTAAAGCCTTTATTTTCCTTCAATATTCAAATTTTATGAGTGTTCTGCAGTATAAAATTTGTAGTAGGATTATTTATGTAACGTGTCTGCAACCTTTCATCACAATATATATAAATGCAACAAAAAAGGAATATAATATTCATTGTTAAATCTTATATTGATATACTTTCCATCTTAACTTTAATAATAGCAGTATCAGCAGCTGTGAAGATTTTTTGTTTGTTATTAAACAGATATTCCATGAAAGTGGAATGAAGGAAAAAATTAATTGTCATGTTTTTAGTTTTATTAAATATATTATTGCGTGGTTGTAATAAACTACTAGCTATCCTGGTATTACTATTTTATATATTCCAAGTGTATATAAATTCCAAGTATTACTATTTTATATATTTCAAGTGTATATAAATTCCAAGAATTTATTGTAAAGTCAGTTGGCAATCATAGTATTAATATACAAAGAAGCACGGCCTGAAACAAAGGCGATGAAGCAATGTAAGGTAGGAAAATGTTATACATGTATATATCTTCATGGCTAGTGATATTTTGATTTTGCAAATGCAAATATAGAAAGTTGCCAGCTTTAATTAACTCTCAATGCAATTAATATAACCAGGCCTCTTATTAGCCAAATATATTGTAAGAGGGGGGCAAGAGTGGGTTCATTAACAGGTTTACAATTTTTTATTTTGCTCAAATTAGAAAGCAGTAAATTAAAAATACTGATAACCAATAACAGCAATTTACATGAGAAAACCTAAAACAGTTAATTCAAATATAAAAAAACAGTTAACAGCTGAACTGAACATTTATTAAACACCAGCCTTTAAAGAGGATATAATCGCTGACCTTGCGTACAGCGACTCGTTTGGTATTTAACATTTGAGACACTTGTGTTATGATCAGCGCCACCCCAGTCTCAAATGTTGTTAAATACCAAAATATCAATAGATATATACATAACCATTGAGTATATAACCCATGCTGGAAAAACCATAATGGAGTATTTGATTTACATATTTGATCATATATAACTCCATCTTTCATGTGGAGTTGTTCCTGACCTGATTAAAACAGGGCTGCTAACTCTGGTATACAAAAATAAAGGCAGTAGAAATAATTCAACATCATACAGGTGTCAACAGTTTAATTACCATGCAATGCTATTTCAATAGGGGGGCAATCTCCCTTTTCTCAATTTATTTATATATTCCGTTACGAATTTGACCTTTACGGAAATATGATTTATTAGATTAGAATAAGCACGTAAATTTGCAATATACTAAATGATACATTCCCATTGATATTGTTGGTGAACAAGAGGCTCCCAAGAGCCTGAATTGCTCACCTGTTATATTTTGTGTAGATCTTACATCAATGATTATTTTTGACATTTAATGTATACTGTCACATTTTTTTCCTTAATATTGACCTGTACAGCTAAAATATAGATCTTGAATCTAAATAAATATGGTTGCTTTTTAATCAGTTGCTATGGACTTTTCCAATGGCATTGACTCTTGACCTTCCATTTTGACTTGAACAGGTAAATTGTATGGTCCTGAACCAAAATATATCTGGTTGCTAGGGACTTTTCCATCAGTTGCTATGGATTTTTCCAATGACCTTGACCCTTGAGCCTCCATAATGACTTGTACAGCTATATTATAGGGTCCTGAACCCAAATACATATGGTTGCTAGGCACTTTTTCAATGAACATGACTCTTTGGCCTTTCTTTTTGAGTTGTACAGGTAAATTATAAGGTCCTTAACCAAAATATATATGGTTGCTAGGGAATTTTTATCGGTTGCTATGGGTTTTTTCAATGACCTTGACCCTTAACCCTCCATTTTACTTGTACAGCTGACTTTTTTGTAAATCTTACTTTGCTGAACATTTTTGCTGTTTACAGCTTGTCTTTATCTATAATAATATTCAAGTTAATAACCTAAAACTGCAAAATTTCCTTAAAATTAACAACTCAGGGGCAATAACCTGAAAATGGGTTGACCGATTCGTCTGAAAATTTTATGGCAGGTAGATCTTGATCTCATAAACGTTTTTACTACGTCAGTTTTGCTCTAAATGTTTTAGTTTTTGCGATATGAGCCAGAAAGTGCATTTTAAAGGATGTTCTTTTATTAGACTGTTTCTCGATGGACAAGAAAATAAAACACAAAATTTATATTAGATGCCCTAAGGATCTTTCAGCCTGAGTTTGGCCAAAATTGATTCTGAAGTTTCAGAGATTTTTTAAAGTATACAAAGATGACAAAAAAATGTGAAAAATTGTCTTTAAAGGGCGAAAACTCCTATAAGGAATCAATTGATTTTGGTCATTTTGACTTATTTGTAGATCTTACTTTGCTGAACATTTTTGCTGCTTGCAGTTTGTCTTTATCTATAATAATATTCAAGATAACAACCTAAAACTGAAAAATTTCCTTAAAATTAACAATTCAGGGGCAATAACCCAACAAAGGGTTGACCGATTCATCTAGAAATTTCATAGCAGGTAGATCTTGACCTGATGAACATTTTTACCCTGTCAGTTTTACTCTAAATGTTTTAGTTTTTTGAGATATAAGCCAAAAACTGCAGTTTACGCCCTATGTTCTATTTTTAGCAATGGTGGCCATGTTTCTTGACGGACAAGAAAATAAAACACAAAGTTTATTCTAGATTCCCTAAGGATCATTCAGACTAAGTATGGCTGTAATTGGTTCAGTGGTTTCAGAGAAGATCTTTGAAAAAGTTTACGACGGACACCAAGTGATGGCAAAAGCTCACATGAGGCTAAAAAAATACGTATTTTTTTGTTTGTCTAAAATCCGATTTTTTTTCATCGTGATTTATTGACTACTATAAAAATACTCGTAGCAGGAAATCGATTTTAATACATATCACCTATGTATTGATTACAATAATAATTTTATGCATATCATTAATATCCAATTAAAAGACGTTCTACTGTTTTATCCGAGCACTACTTTGGGTGGCCAAAATAGAGGGTGTATTTTCGAAATGTCTTCAAATGTCCCTCATAGTCTATTTCAAGAAACAAATCCAAATATGAAGCGAACTTTGGTGTATCTGTAGTATCCTTAATTTCAAGCTCACTGGGGTAGATAAGATGTAGAAATTCTTGGAATTTGTCGTTATTTAACGAGAACACATCATCTATATAACGAAAAGTGAAATTAAAGGATTGGGCTAGTTTCATTTTGTTTTCACGTAGTAACCCTTGAATGAAGTCCGCTTCATATGAGTACAGAAACAGATCGGCGAGGAGAGGACCACAGTTGGTTCCCATTGGAGTGCCGATTGTTTGTTGAAAAATTAGACACCCAAATTCAACGAATATGTTGTCTATGAGAAAATCTAACATGTTTGTAATTTCATCTTCAGAATACTTTTTGTCAGAATCAGAGTGGTTCTTCACGAAATAAGCCTTTTCTCTACCTAGAACAAGAAATTTATACCTGCGTGTCCCATTTTTCTTGAAAAAACATTGATGAACTAGTTGCTTTAAGCGATCTTTTAATTGAGAATGTGGTATGGTAGTGTAGAGTGTAGAGAAGTCGAATGTTTTTATGCTGTTGCATGTAGCCAAAGATTTTGATTTTAGATATTGAAGTAAATTTTTGGAGTTTTTAAGAATCCACATCTGATTGACGCCACTGGTGGAATATGATGTTTCACAGTAATTCTGAATGCCCTCTTTAGTACATGTCAATATGAATGTTAAAATCTTTGAAAGAGGTTTCGTAGTGCAATTAGCTGACCCAGCAATGTACCTTTGTTTAGTAACAAACATCCACAATCAGTGGTTTTTTCAACTACATGTATTTTGTCCAATTATTTCGTCTCTTGTCGTTAGATCTGGCTAATATTTGAAGACGGCTTCTTCTAATCTTTGATTAAAAATTATACGTACTCAAATCATCACTAGCAATATACTAAATAATACATTGCCATTGATATTGTTGGTGAAAAATGAGTCTGAAAAAAATACGTGATTTTGTCGTCCAAAATCCTGAATTTTTCCATCGTGATTTATTGACTGCTATAAAAATACTGGTAGCAGGAAATCGATTTTAAAACATATCACCTATATATTGATTACATTCATAATTTTATGCATATCAAAAATATCCAACCAAAATAAGTTCTACTGTTTTATCCGAGCACTACTTTGGGTGGCCAAAATAGAGGGCGTATTCGAAACCGGATACACTAGTGATACCTACAGAGCATCACTGTCCGGCATATTGGAGTCTGGAGTCATATTTGGAAGGAGTTTGGAGTCATTTTTGGAGTGGAGTCTTGAGTCATTTTTGTAGAGGAGTTTGGAGATAAACCTATCCCCTTTTATTCATTTTTGTCTCGCCTGCGACGAAAGTCGCAGAGTGAGAGATACAATGTAGGTATTACTATCCGGCGGCGGCGGCGTAAACTATTTGTATAAAGCTTTATATTTCAGAAGGTAGAAGACCTAGATGCTTCATACTTTATATGCACATACCTTATGTTATAAACTTTCCGTTTGTCATATGTCCATTGTCCTTGACCTCATTTTCATGGTTCAGCGACTGCTTGAAAAAAATGTATTTTTTTTTGTCATGTGAATTTCTCACTTATTATGAGTAATAGGATAACTATATTTGGTATAAAGGTTCCTTGCAACGGTTAAATGTCCGTCAGACAGGTTTCACCTGACCTCGACCTCATTTCATGGATCAGTGATACTATAAGCAGCAGGTCAACTATATGTGTTGTATGGAATGATTGTAAGGGGTACATGTCAGTCTGGCAGGTTTCATCTGACCTTGACCTCATTTTCATGGTTCATTGGTCAATGTTAAGTTTTTGTGTTTTGGTCTGTTTTTCAAATACCATAAGCAATAGGTCAACTATATTTGGTGTATGGAATGATTGTAAGGTGTACATGTCTGCCTGACTGGTACCATTTGTCCCTGACCTCATTTTCATGGTTTATTGGTCAATGTTAAGTTTCTATTGTTTGCATGTCCTCTTCTCAGATACTATATGTTATAGGTCAGCTATATGTAGTGTATGGAATGATTGTAAGGTGTGCATGTCTGTCTGGCAGGTTTCATCTGACCTTGACCTCATTTTCATGGTTCATTGGTTAATGTTAAGTTTCTCTTGGATGATAATATAAGTTATAGGTCAACTATATGTGGTGTATGGAATGTTTGTAAGGTGTGCATGTCTGTCTGACTGGTTTCATCTGACCTTGACCTCATTTTCATGGTTCATTGGTCAATGTTAGGTTTCTGTTGTTTGCTCTTCTTCAACTATATTTGCTGTATGGAATGTATTTTATTATTTAACTGCCGATTACTTATATTGAAATAGTCTCATTATTTTATAAAAAATCTTTAAATAACATTAATAATGATAATAAATAATAAACACTTTTAAGGGATCATTACTAAACAGTGATTAACAAAAACATTGGAAGGTGTGAAAATATCAAAATAAGGTCACTCATGCATGAATGTTTAACATAGAATATAGTTCACTCCAATCCATTCGTAAAGATTAATTGACATCATGTTCATTCATCATTAAAATGTTAATTTAATGTAAAGCTTATATAAACTTTTTTTTTACTTTCAACATAAATTCAATTATGAACACTAAAAGTCAGGCGAGACATTTCATTGTGTCCACTCTTGTTACTTGCATGTGCTAGATTTCATATTTTATATTACATTTATTTATAAACAGAAATACTTAATTTCAGTAAACTGATATCATTATGAATTCTGATATAAATATTTTATATATGAGCAGCGGTATCCTATTTCAGTAAAGTTATAGTGCTTGGCAAGCCCTGCCACATCCTGTAATTAAATAACTGATGACAGCTCAATTAAAACAATACAAAGGAGTGGAGTCTGGAGTCATTTTTGGAGTGGAATTTGGAGTCATTTTATTGGTACAAAATTTGTTCACCTTAGCTAACTGACGATCTGATGACATAAATATGAAAATATGAACATTCTGGGGCTGCCTTAATTACACATACTGATACAAATCTGTTTTATTCTATTTGTTGTTGTTTAGCCATATCTGTAAATTCTATAACTGAGTCATTATGTCTCCCCCACTGAGGTGGGGAAACATTGTTTTTGTAATGTCTGTCCGTCTGACATACGTTTTTGGGTGCAAATACAAACTTTAATTGATTTTCTCTTCAACTGATTTTTTTCACAATTTTAGAAATTAGACACCTATGGGCCTAATGTTTTGAAAATTAAAATTCTTAAACCTTACTGAACATCTAAACTGCCCACATTTGTGACAAAAGTATGAAGTTGTGCAATAAGGTTTTAGAAATTTAATTTTCAAAACTTTTGGTCTCATATATTTTCTTACTCGTTATGAGAAGATGCATTCACTGAAGTATATGGGGGTCCACAGGGGTATGCCCACACGGTAAAAATAGACCTGTCTTTGCAACTTTGAAACCTTTGAGATACCCACCCTGTAACCATGTATATTCCCACTCCTTATTGTATATGGGGGTATCTATGGGCTAGGTATACCATACCCCCTCAAAGTACACTTATAATCTGGAAACCTTTGAGAAGCATTTGTTTTCTTTTCTTTTTTTCCTCTTGTTACGTTGGAGTATATTTGAAATCCAGTGTTTATGCGTTTAAAAAGTATAAAAAGAGCAAGTTTGAGAAAGGGTGTAGAGATGTTAAAATGTATGCAGATCAATATTGAAAGGAGGTGACTTTGAGTTCTCGTTGAAGGATATTCACAGAAGACGGCTATTATTTTGTCTCTTTTGGGGATTACTTGTGAATTCGGCCGATGTTAGGTCAAATTTGACTTTGTTTTGTTTATAATATTATGTTTTGTCGTCGCCGACTTGATATTGATTTCGCTGGATTATTTCACATTGATTAGTTTTAACTGGGCACCCACAGTTATACTTATTTATGTTTGGTCGTTTGGCGGTTTCAAACAGGATTGCATTTTCCTTTTATTACTGGGTTTTGTATAGTTACGAGTCAAAAGTTGTCACAGGAGCTACATTATTGTAGCTAGGTTTTGTATTACTTTTGAAGAGACTAGCTCGTCGTTATTAGACACATTGTGTATTATATTAACATTAGTATTATCATTTTGAGTTTTTGTGTTATTGTCGGTCTATGTGTCGGTTTATAACCTGCCCATTTTTTTGTTGTTAAATGCAGTTTTTTTCCTTGCTTTAAATGTTCCAGGAACTCGGTGTTGATTAGTTCATTTCAGAACTCATTTATTTGTTCATATTTTCTCATATTTTTATATTTTAAAATTATGTTTACCTTTAAATATTGCGAGAAAGTTGTTTGAGAGTTGAGTTACGTGAGATACTTATTTTCAAACATATTTTATTTATTTTATTTGTGTTAGGCCACAACAGAATTTTATTTGTCAGGTCGTAACACTTTTTTTTTGTATTTCAGAATAAGTTCCTATGGTAGCCTCTTAATTCTTTCAATAATTTTTCTAATTTTTTTTCATGATGACTGATCCTAAAGAAAAGTAAATATATCATTAGTGTTGTTTTAATTGCGCTGTCATCAGTTATTTAACTACCTGATGTGGCAGGGCTTGCAAAGCACTATAAATTTACTAAAATATGATACTGCTGCTGAAATATAAAATATTTATAAGTCAGAATTCACAATGATATAATTTTACTGAAATTAAATATTTCGTTTATAAATAAATGTAATAAAATATGAAATCTACTTAACACATACAATTAAAAATGATTAAAAGGGGGTAGGCTAATCCAAAACTCAACTCCACAAATTACTCCAAACTCCACGTCAAAATAACCCCAGATCCCACTCTAAAAGTGACTCCAGACTCCACTCCAGAAACGACGCCATATGACTCCATGTTTTACAATATGCCTCACTGTCCTACCGGTGTTTAACAAGATCATAGAAGCGATAATTAACATCAGGATACAACCAAGAATACTACGAATCCGGAACCCATCAAAAAGAGGCTTTACTGCTAAAACTTCCCCTCTGAATGCAGCTTGTATTATAGAGGAGCTGAAAAGGAATTCCAGTATTTAGCAAAATTCAAAAATAATAGAAATACTAATGTTTCATTCCTTGTATTGCACATGGTATATCTCATTAGCTGAAATTTGGCTTCCTATTTCGGTATTTTTGGTTATAAGTACTTCTTGTTTAAAATAAGTTTTGTTTTTGGTCTTCCAAATGTTTCGGTTTTAGTGCTGCTTGTGGGAGGTAGCTCCTTGAAATGCGTCGTATACAGCATAGTATAAATTTACTATATCTAATATTAGTATCTTTGAATTGTTATTTTGAAACTCATGAAAGTTAGCGCAGTTTTGTGATTAATATTTCATTTTCAGCTCATGCATCTATTACAATCTTTTAGAGTACTTCGGACATTCACATCTCGGAAAATCCGTTGGCCAAACCAGGCTGCCACAGCCTGACAAGTTCCTAATTTAGAATTTGCACTTCAAGATGTATGTCAGCACATTAGCGAACAGAGGTATTAAAAAGCTCCGGTCGCATGCAACATTTTATATACAAATCTGAAATATAGCCTAATTAGATACCCCCCTACATTGATAGTTTATATATTGAGTTACAAAAGTTAAAAGCTCACAATATCGCTAACAATGATGTTAATATAAATGTGTAAAAAATCTCATACAAGTACAAATGGCAAATAAATGTTACAAGGACCCATTTCAAAAGACAATTACCATTCAGTTTCCAGCAAACAAAATTAAGACTGTGACCTCAATATATGTAGCGCGCTACATCGTTCTTAATTACATGAAATCAGACAGGATTGGTTGTTTTCTTGTTTTATTGATAAATATTAATAGAGACAGGTAGGTACAAAAAAAAAAAAAATACCACAGACCAAAGACTTTGCAAACCTGTAATCAAATAGACGAGGAATAGCATTTCTTTTTCAATTGTAAAATCAATAAATTAAGAGAGGTATTATTCAACCATTTCAAAAATAATTATACTGGTTTTTAAAAAGAAAAGTCTTTTAGAAATGTTAACATTATTACTAAACCCATCAACACCCGATGATATTAAGACAGTTGTGTCTTTTATTAACCAGTCGTTAGAACTGAGGAAGGGAAGCTCTTAACTGTTTTATATCATTTATTAATATGTCTAACGTGTAGCTGTTTTATTGTCATTGTGTACGTTCGTTATGTATTGAACAACCCAAATGGGTTTTTCGTCTACAATTAATATTTGAATTTGACTTTGAATTCGATAAATACTGATAATATGTATAGGTAAAATGAGTGAAATAATTTCTTATTTGACGATCGTATATTATATTTAAACTTAAACATGAGTTGGGTGTTCCTGAAGATTTTCGGAATGTAGATCATCTAATAGGGAAGCGGGGCATCTGCAATCTATCGTCGCCATTTTAAAATTCCATTTGAGATCAGTTTTAACCTCTCAACTATTCTGTCAGAGAGGACGGTTCTAGGGTAGAACCAACCCTGTCATAAATGGTTTTAAGGTAGAACCGTCATGACTGGTTCTAGGGTAGAACTGTCATAAATGGTTGTAGGGTAGAACTGTCATTATAATGGTTCTATGGTAGAACTGTCATAAATGATTCTAGGGTAGAACTGTCATAAATGGTTCTAGGGTAGAACCGTCCATTTTCATGTCCGATAACTCTGTATTGATTACGACACGTACTCCTCGTCCTCGCTTTTTCCAAACATTTAACAACATTTTTTTTAAATATGTAGTAACATTTCACATCGATTATTATTTCAATATATGAAATTATGATAATAATTAATAATATTAGACTTATGACAAATTAATACAAAACAGCAAACGTACATGTAATATTAAAGTGCTATGGTGCAAGTTTTTTTCATTTTTTTAACCCACAAAAAAAATAATTATTGTGTTTGTTAAAATTTGTGTGGTTTTTATCAGAAGTAAATCTACAGGTAAAGAATTTTGTTCGCCGTAACATGTTGTGTGTTTCAGTTAATTAAAACTAACAAGTATATTGTATCTTGACTGTCTGGATGTTCATTGTTCCAACCTTTAAGGTACACAGATACATGTATACAGGTAAACCGTTTTGATGGCAAAATCAGCGGGGTTTCGAATTTTTATAAGGCTACATTTTAAAATAATTAATGCAGCGTTTGAATAAAGATGTGTTTATAAGGTGGTCCCAGATTTCAAATGTGTTAGATAAGTAACATTTTA
The DNA here is from genome assembly GCA_028015205.1 of Mytilisepta virgata. Classification (NCBI taxonomy): domain Eukaryota; kingdom Metazoa; phylum Mollusca; class Bivalvia; order Mytilida; family Mytilidae; genus Mytilisepta; species Mytilisepta virgata. The sequence continues at coordinate 42,607,483 of CM051511.1, forward strand.
ATTTATTTTAAATTAATAATTTATCTTATTTACCATTTTTATATGGTAAACATTTGATATATTTTATAATTAATTCTCTTTGCTTGTATGAACGATATTTATTTCGTTATGACAAGGTAGATGTTTGAGATGAGTACCGCCATTTTGAAATAAGAAGTCATTTCACCAATTTATCGAAGAATTACATAGACATAACGTACATATATGGACATTTTACACAATAATTTCAGTTGAGAAGAGTAAAGAAATGTTTTATGTAGTAGCAAATGAATGTAGGACGGAAAGTCACAAGACAAAAAGTCACAGACAAAAAGTCACGGACAAAAAGTCACTGGACAAAAAGTCACACAGTGGTGGAAGTGTACTCTCAAGTCCAGCCAAGGTTGCAGAGGGAGTTTATCAACAGACTTGCAGTACAACAATCCAGTACCAGGGCAGCCCCACAACCATGCACCAGATGACGCTTCCATCCACTTAGCCAAAGTTAGACAGGACATGAAACAAAAGGCACAATCCTCACACAACGCACCAAGCCAGATCTTTGCTGAGTCCGTGTCCAACTCTTCAGATGCAGTCAAAGCCATGCTCCCAGTAGAAGATAACTGCAAGAGATCCATCAGACGTTACAGACCTCAACTACCAACGCCTGCACACCTAGGGGAACTTACCATCCCAGAACATTTTACAACAACATTAGACCAGGACCCGCAACCATTCCTTCTGTACGACAATGGACCAGAAGCTACCAACAGAATTATTGCTTTTGCAACAGAAGAAAACCTCAGACTTTTAGCAGATGCTAACACATTCTTCATGGATGGTACCTTCGACACAGCACCACCACTTTTCAAGCAGATATTCACCATTAGAATACCATTCAGCACAACTCATATAACTACAGTGTACTGTCTTCTTCAAAAGAAATCCAGAGTTGGGTACCAGGAACTTTTCCAGGCCATTGTTGACAAGTGCGAGGAACTTTGTCTCGCCCTCAATGTGACCAAAGTAGTGTCAGACTTCGAAGATGGTTTGCTCCGTTCTATCAACGCCGTATTTGGTCGTCAAGTTGAACACCAGGGTTGTTTTTACCATCTGACACAGGCTACCTGGCGCAAGATTCAGAAACTGCGACTGGCAACACACTACATGGAAGATCAAGACTTCAGATTGTTTTGTAACATGCTAGACGGTTTAGCATTTTTACCAGTAACTGACCTACCAGAGGGTATAGCCTACATCAGATCAGTCATTCCTGAAGAGCCAGTAGAAACCGTAGAACTTGTCGACTACTTTGATGCAACATATGTAACTGGCACATACAGACCTGTTCAGCACAACAGGCAACAACGAATGATGATGCGTCGTGTACCACCAATGTTTCCACCATCAGTATGGAGTGTACATTCAGCCACCATTGACAGTGATCCCAGAACTAACAACGTATGCGAGGGATGGAACAACAAGTTATACAACAAGATGCCGTTGGAACCCGACCAACTAAGAGAATCAACCAGAAACAAGTTCAATTACAGAATCGTTTACAGAATCTGTGCAGTGACCGTATCAGTGGTAGGAAGACAGTAGAACAATTTTTACGTGGTGTAGCCTTTAACATCAGACTCAGTAGGAATGTGGCATTCCCGGCTAATTTGGACATTTCAGTTTAGTGTTACATGAACATTTCTATTGATAGTGTTTTTCGAATATAGAACATTTCACATTAGTATATTTTGTTTTTCATAGTGACTTTAAATAGTGCATATTATACTAGTGACTTTAAATAGTGCATGTTAAAATAGTTGCTAATGTTTTCTACTTTATTTGTGATATTGTTATGTATTACATATGTAAATTGTTTTTATTGCAAAATGTAATATATAAAAGTTAAAATATCATTATGTATTGTTTAATTTGTCAAAATTGAAGAAATATGAGAAAATGTACATGAGACAAATTGGTAACATTTTCAACTGAGAACTCTGTTTTTGTCCTATACCTAGAGTCAAAACACACTATTATTATGCAAAAACTTAAACTGTGACTTTTTGTCCTATACCCAATTCAAAACATACTATAATAATGCAAAAACATAAATTGTGTCTTTTTGTCCTATACCCAATTCAAAACACACTATAATAATGCAAAAACTGTGACTTTTTGTCCTATACCCAAGTCAATACCCAAGTCAATACACACAATAATAATGCAAAAACTGTGACTTTTTGTCCTGTGACTTTTTGTCCATCAAGGTAAAAATATTGATTGTGACTTTTTGTCCTGTGACTTTTTGTCCTAGGTGTTTTGTGATTTTTTTGTCCTGTGACTTTTTGTCCTGTGACTTTCTGTCCGTTTACCGTAGCAAATAAGACCGACTAGTTTTAAAATCATTTAGTTTTAGTAAAAACTTAAATTCTGAGTGATTTTTTAAAATTTTTTTCACTATATAATATATTTCGGTATGATAAAAGTTGATTTTAAAATTATGAAAACAAATTAATTATTTTATTTCTTATAATTTTGATGTTCAAAATTCATAAACTATTGCCAGGGTCATAAATGGTCCTAGGGTAGAACTGTCATAAATGGTTCTAGGGTAGAACCGTCCAGAATGGTTCTAGGATAGAACTACCATAAATAGTTCTAGGGTAGAACTGTCATAAATGATTCTAGGGTAGAACAGTCCAGAATGGTTCTAGGGTAGAACTGTCATAAATGGTTGTAGGTCAGGACACACCCTGTCATAAATGGTTCTAGGTCAGGACACACCCTGTCATAAACGGTTCTAAAGGTGTCAGCATGTCTAGAACAGTTCTTCTGACAGTTTAGGACAGTTCTAAAGAGAGGTTAGAACTGAGCGCCACTGTAGGTGAAAATTTGTGTGTATTTTCACACATCTGCATCTATTACGTCGATTCCTCTACCAATACTTCTACAATAATATGCATAATATTCGTGATTTTTGCATCCTTATTGATAATAAGATTCTGATTTTTCGATACACCTATTATTTTATAATTAAAAAATTGACATAAAGAGATCATGTTCTTCGTATAGTAGATATGGCTAACTCAGTAAAGTGATTTATAACCGTCATGACCGTTATAACATGTCCTGGAACAAATTTGCTACACTCCATTAGGTCGGCCAGTTAACACATTCCATTTTCAGCACCTGTGAATATGCTAGATATCTCAGCTGGTCGGCTACATTTACAAACATTACATGACTGATAATGGGGTTGTCAAGCACATGACATTCAGTCTACTGTGAGGATGGCCCTATTGTATTTTGCGGAAATTGGTGAGTAGTTTTTTTTAAAGTTTTTTTTGCATTTAATAGTTACTTTTTATCATGTATCTGATTGAATTTTATCCCATAGGAGTATACCGAAATTTTTTTTTTAAATGCGCTATGATTCGAAATGTGTCAAAAAAGGACTTTTCACTAAACTTAGATTTCATAATAAACCAAAAAATGTTTTTAAAAAGATTTAAAATGAAAGAAACGGCACGGTGGATAATTCTTACAATTCATTCCGTGATGTGTCAAAGGAGCTTGGAAAGGAACATTGTTCAATAATGAATGGATTCACACTCTTCCGGGATATTTTTAATTTTTTTTTTTTATAATTAACGCGTATATTGTTTTTTTAAATTATATTTTTAAATATTGTCTTGCATTTTGTTCTTTAGATTTAATCTCTGGATTGACAAATGATTTAGAAGATCTCATTAATTTTATACAATGCTGGATTTCTTTAAGCCAACTTGTTTGATGTTCAGATATTTACTGACATAATATATAAAACCATTTGGTTTACTTCATCTGCTAATACGTCCTCACAAAAATAGCTAGCGTTGATGCCGTAGCGCATGCGATACACAAGACCATGACTTGCATAAGAAGCTTAAAAATGTTCGATTGCATATATTTTTTTACAGAATATACACAACTTACACAGTTTGAAGATTTGTCAAAAGATCCAATCATCACTACTCACGAAGAAACAAAGGTACTTATTAATTATATTTATGGTAATTTGTTTTAAAAGGCGTCATTACAACCGTATAAGACTGCTCATTGATTAAACTTTCTATTTGACCTGAACTGTTCATATCTATATAAGACTGCTCATTGATTAAACTTTCTATTTGACCTGAACTGTTCATATCTTTGAAATGATGAAGAACAAGACAACCAAAGTGACACTTTCCTTGTATTTCTTTTACTCACAACTGCTGGCAACTGTATATTTTAATGTTACCGAACAGAATCTAATGAATAAAGTTTTTAGCCCACAGGCAGTGATCAGAGGGGGTTTAGTTCAATTTATAGTCTCTAATTCGGTTCGCATTTAATACATCCCTTGACACGATTGATAAATTTTGATATTCCCCACGTCAAATGCTCGTGAAATTTCCCGCCAAAAAACGTTCGGAAGACTTCTCGGAGTTTTACATTGTCATTGGAGAAACAGATTCTAAAACTCTTGACGCGTTAATTATGAAATTTATCCACTCTCGATAATTAAATTTTCATTTGAAAATAAAATTATCTCGAGTTGATAAATCTCGTAATCAACTGGTCATCGTTGTAGAATCTGACCAAAATTATTGTAAAGTACCGTGAAAGGGGAAACAAGTAATCAATTACACCCCCGAAATTATTTTCATTATGGTTGTCCTTGGATTCACATATCCTGCAACACTCAAAGAATGGGTTTAATATTTAGTAAAATTGGATACGGCGACGCAGCTAGAGTTTGATATCCTTTTAATCAGTGATATTTATTTTATTGCCATATAAATCATGATCAATTGACTTGTGACAAAAAACCATATATACAATAGTAAAACAAATGAAATGCGGTGAAACAGCGGGCAAAAAATAAAGAGCATGGTAGAGTCTGAGAGTCCCCTGTCCTCAATTGTATTGACTGTTCAGTAAAGGCTCCAATAAAGAAGAAAATCTTTATCATCCGATCAAATATTTCAAATTTGATAAAAAGAAGTCTTTTCGTCGAATATATGTATGTACTTGTAAATATAGCCTATACCTGGCACTATATCCCATACTTTTATATAGTGAAATCTATATTCATTTGACGTCCTGTGTATTATAATCCAGGCATATCCCTATTTCAGGGGTTAATTTTTATTAATTTTCTTCTTGGATATTAAAGCAGAACTCTCTTCTATTAACACGTGTATATTGAAATTGTGCTCATCAAATCAGAAACAGAAATGTTTTTTCTGCACAGGCAGGTTAGACATTGATCTAGTTTATCATGCCCCCCTTTTAGCTGTCTTTATTTTTTCTCTGAACCCACCCCCAATCTGAAAGACAGGCCTTCTAAAAAAAAAGGGGGGGGGTAGTATTTTTAATAAGATATTTCTTCTCGTCGCTTGGATAATTTATTTCTGTATTTATATATTATTTTTAGCTTTACATTCATCAGTATCTCATATTACATATTACAGAGTTACATGTACTTGTCACATAGGTTGTATCTTCAGTTTTTATTTTTGTATTAGTTCGATATTCAGAAAAATCTGACCGGGAGGGGGAGTAAAAATAATATGTATTACTTCTTGTCGCCTTTGTGTTTTATTTGATCTTTTTTGAAGGTTTCTACACCATGCAAGTTATCAGAAAAATCGCAAATATGAAACCATTTATAGGAATGGTGGATTTACCGAAAATATATAAAGTTTTGTGAATAAAAAATGAATCATGATATTTATTTTGTACCTTTAGGTTGGTAAAAAGGAAATTCAATTGCACATATAGAAGAAGGTCCAAGAGGATGAATCCAGTTTTGGTTTGACAGAAAATAAACTATAAAGAACTGACATCTCTTGAAGAAAGTTTGTTTGATAACTGCTAATCACTCGTTAGTTTCTGCTGTATTGTCTTTGATTGTCAACTTCCATTCAGTTTAGCAATATAGCAATGGGAGAACTAAATATTTGGATGAATGGTGGGGGTGTCGGGAGGGGGGGCGGGGTATGGTGAGCAGAAGAAGCTCAAATAATTCCTCTTTTTTTATTCCAGTAATAACTTTTAGTGACTGAATTCAGTCACCATCATATTTTAACCAATTTTATGATGAAAGTTTTTCTTCTAGAATTTAATTCTGAGTGAATGAATTCAGTCACCATCATATTTTAAACAATTTTATGATAACAAGTTTTTCTTTTCGAATTTAATTCTGAGTCACTTATCTTGACTTACTTTGTACTTCTACTTGTACTTGTACAAACATTTTTTTGTAAAATAATTTTCGGATGTAAAATTTAAATATACAAAATAAACTGTTTGTTTTCTTGATGACTTGGTAGTTGTTTATTCTAAAAGCTTATGGGTATATCTTTGACCATTAATGGCAGTTATAATAACTAGGGGGATATTAAACAAAAAATCCTCCAAGTTTTGGCAAACTGGAAAATGGACAGATTGCAGTGGAATGTGTTATACCGGTAAAATCTGGGACTATTACACTAGTCCCAGGTAAAATCCATCCAATTTTGAAAATCAATTGTAATTCCAGTAGAGACATAAATAGAATTCCAACTTAATTGAAGCTAATAACCGGACTTAAATCTTACAATCCAACATAGCTAAATTTAGAAAGGGAGAGAAAAACAAAATCTGTCTGCTTTGTGGAGATGAAGAAGAAACATTGGAACACTTTGTGCTTTACTGTCCAATGCTTGCCTCGATCAGAAATCCAGTTAATAATGATAGTGGAGATACATATTAAGATATCCTTTGTCACCTTTAGTGTGAATGAACAACTGAGATTGATTGTTGACTGTTCATATCTAGTCACATGCCATAGAAATATAGATCGCGTATCGAATATTGAATTCTAAACGAGACGATTGCTCCATAATCTACATTCTACCAGATATAGAACGATTTCGTATATCAAATAAATTGGAAATGAAAAAGTGGAGTCGCAACATTGAACATTTAGATTTAACCACTGTGCGATAGCATATTATATGATGATCCAGCTGTGGAAATGAGGATAAATTTAGTGACACTGTTAAGAATGATTGCTGGTCTAATAGGAAATAAATAGGATTTGAAAACAGTGTTTTAGTTTGAGAGAACATATGAATAGTAAACAAATAAGCAAGAAAAAAATATAGGTTCATGTGCTCATTTTAGAGCTATAAAGCCTTGAAAATTTGCAGGAAATGGGTTTTCTCTGGATTTTTCATTGTCTTTGCATTGACAACTCCATTCTCTCAAAAATGTATGAAAAAATAAAACGGATTTCATAAAATTTTGTCAAATATCATTTTAAGGTATATGATTGAATTATAAAGGAAAAAGTGGGGGTTCATGGGCAAAATATTTCATGTTTAAGAAATGGATAAAACCCGAGGATTCCGAAAATCTGGCAAAAACACCAAAACATGACAAGCGAGCATCCTTAAATAGAAAATGCATGCGGTGTTGGCTCATATAGTGTATATACTTATTGGTGATGGTATTAACTCAAATTGTATGGAATGGTGATGGTATTGTTGTGTTATGGCCTATGTGGTTATCCTATGAAGGATGGACAGTTGAAGAAGAAAAAAATATATAGAAACGAGTCCTTGTGCCATGTGTTACTGTAGTTAACATAGCCACAGGGGCCCGACTGACGTAGTGAGATTTTTCTTCTGAACTACGCTGGGGAACTAGCGAAATAAAACTGAAGTCAAACGAAAGTTTAAATGGTTCTATGTTAAAATGTTAAAAATTCAAAACAATAAAGTAAAATTTTTACAATACAATATTGTCACTAATGGTAAACTGTCCATTAAATTCACAATCTGGTAATCCAAAATTTCGGTGTCAAACTGTGTCCGTTTACTTCAGTAATCGGTATCCGATCCTAACTACTTAAAACACAGTCTCTCTTTTATACAACTTGGGGGATTAAACTAAATGTCCATGGCAATTTGAATAAATGTAATCTTAATTTTCACAAATAGAGAATTATACAAGTGACAAAATATTCCTATTAAGCTAAATTTTAAAAACATCCTGATTAGGATTAGCACTGATATATATATAATTACATTTCTCAAACATACAATAAGCACAAATTAGCAAAATAACAAAAGATTACCGAAACGAAAGACTCTAAAAATTTAGCTGCCAAGCGTGGGAAAAATTTGTCCTTTCAAATATCGAAATGTCCACTACGACACGACTTCTAGATATTTATTTATTTTTTATTTTATTTTTTATTTGTCTTATTTCATAAGTACTTTTAATAAACATTTACTATAACAACGAATATTCTGCGTTTATTATCAATGTGCTATACACTATCCACACGTCCTTATACTAAAAAATCCTAAAGGGATATAAGCCGCAATTTTGAATTTCCTACCCTTGCCACAATTAAAATCAATTAAAAATACTTCCATGTGATAATTTATTTCATATCTGCCATGAATCTCCTCCAAAATGAATAAACAGAGATTATTCTTGTAATAGTAAATATTTATTAAAAGTACTGATGAAATAAACAACAAAAAAATAAAATGAAAAAGAAATAAATATCCTGGTGTTGCTAAACGGCGGAAACGGAATACGAAACGGAAACGGAAAACAGAAACGAAAAGAATTTACATCTTTTCTTTTTGATCATTTATTTTCATATACATATATCACATGTTTACAAACCAGAGGCTCCAAAAACTAACTTTCGTAGCAGACATTATCCAAGGATCTTCATGCAACAAAGACATTTCAATTGGCTTAGTAATTTCTGACAAGAAAACCTTTCTACAAATTTCCCCATAGTGTCCAATATAAAACTAATCCAGCTGTGGCGACCATCTTGAATTTCAGATCGGCATAAAAAAATGTAACTATTGTAGAGGTTTATCCAATGATTGTTCACACATAAAAATATTTCAATTGGCTTGGTTACAAAGTTTCTGACAAGAAGACCTTGATACAAATTTCCGATAGGATTCAATGTTAAACCATGTCTGGCTGTGGCGGCCATATTGAATTTCCGATCGGCACATAAAACATAAATTTTGTAGTGGTCTATCAAATGATCATTCACACACCAAAAACATTTCAATTGCCTTAAAAGTTTCTGATAAGACCTTTGTGTAAAATTCCCAATAGGCCCCAATATTAAACTAAATCCGGCTGTGGCAGCCATCTTGAATTTCAGATCGGTACAAAAAACATACATTTTGTAGAGGTTCTCTTAATGCTTGTTCATACACAAATACATTTCAACTGGCGTGGTAGTTTCTGACAAGAAGACCTTTATATAAATTTCCCCAAAGGGTCCAATGTTAAAGTTAGTCCGGCTGTGTACAGAACCACCCAACGAACATTCCTGCCAAGTTTGGTTTAATTTTGACAGGTGGTTTCAGAGAAGAAGATTAAAATGTGAAATGTAGACGGACGACGGACGAGGGACGCAAAGTGATGGCAAAAGCTCACATTGCTTTTTGGGCCAGTTAAGCTAAAAAGAAAAAAAGAGGAATAAATTTAAGAAAAAACAACTTGCAATTGTTACATTAGTCCATTTATTTTATATTCTACCCTTGCACTTGTACGACTACGAACGTACGCCATTCATGCAAATCATTATTGTTTATTGCCTGTTTAACTTTTTCTGATTTCCCCTAAAAAAAGTGTAAAATGAATAAAAAGAGATGTGGGAGAAACGTCAATAAGACAAAAAAAAAAAAAAAAAAAAAAAAAAAACTACATGCGGCCTTCAACAATGGATATTGGCCTCGATTCTAGATAGGTTGTGGGGTAATTTATTTTTTGGGGAAATCCTTTTCATTTGTTTTCTCATCTGTCGCAAATGGTTATAAGACCTCACGCGATTATTTACAGAATTTTTGGTCGATTATTTAAAAAATTTCCCGTTATGGGTCTATAATACACCATTTTATTAAATAAATATACACCTTGTTGGGAACATTTTTTTAATCATAGACCAAAATTATGAAATAATTCTTCAAGTTATTTTAACACATAAACCCATACAGCCTGTTCAATTTTACTAAGTTACGGGTCTACGATAAAAAAAAACAACAAAAAAAAAACAGTTACTCTAAACACCTTATGGAAAAGTGTTTCTAATGAAAAAAAAGGCAACAAATCTGAAAAATAATTGTCCAGGTTTGTACATTCTCCATTGTACATTTGTTTCTCCAAACATTTTTCTTGGGGGAAAATTAGATATCCTTTGACGTATATGAATTCTGAACAATGGCTCTATCAAGACACCAATCTACTCTTTTTGTGCTTCTGTGTATATTTAGGTTTAGAGCTTTTCAAGTTGAACCAATCCCTTTTCTGCTATTGCTAGGTCTCGATTACTTTAATTACCAAATACGAATTGGTGTGAAAAAAATATTTTATTTTTGGGACGGCGTTGTGCCTTGAGATATATCTCAGCAACACATCAGGCAGTCAAGATCGTAGCGCTTAGCCTTAACTTATCATATGATACCTGTACTCAATGATAAGAAAACAGAAATAATTTTCAAAACAAATTCCTATTTTGTTAAAGATTTACGGTGAAAATGACGAAAAGGCTATTTTTGGCTCTAACTGCATTCCATGCATCTAAATTTAAAGGATGGACAAATTCAGGCAAATGCTAACATTTAGGCTCTCACTGTTGTTAGCATAAAGTAGTCTAACTCCTGTTGAGTTTGGTGTCATTTTATCGAGTAGTTTGGTTTCCATGGCAACTAAAATGTGAAATTTTTATTAAATTCGAAGTCCTCTAACCACCCACACTACTCGTTCCTCCAATGCACCCCACCCATCCTCCTAACCCCGACATCAGCCTGTTCATACTTGTTCTTGATCTTATTTGCATACATTTGCAAATAAACGAACAGGGTAAAATCATAGAAAAAACATTGTTTATGACATTAGTCCCCCCCCGAAGAGTTATTGTTTGTCAGTTAGGGGTTTGGAAAGTTTATAGGGGGTCACATTTTCCTAGGGGGTTAAAAAATTGTCAGGTCATTAAAATTAGGGGCGTAATAAAAAAAAATCCGAGGCATTACAACATTTAACCATTCTTAGATACACTAAAAAGTATGCAGTGATCCAGATCAGATTTACGTAAAAATTAAGGCTGAATCCCAAATAATTTACAATCATAGCTTTCATGCGTTTCGAATATGCTGAAAAATTCCTGGCAATGCAATAAAGTTTATGTCGTCGAATTCTTGTTTATTAATTTCAAAATATGCAAATGAGTATTGTTTTTCTTTGTGTATTATCTGTTCCGTGTTTTTATTGAAAATATTAAGAGCTCTCGGTCTCGGCTGCTAGATAGGACGAGGATCTGTTGTAAATGGATATTTAGAAAGAAAACGTATAGGTATGTTCGGTCTGGTTCCTATGTCCTGGATCAGGGTCTTAACAATAATGTGTTGCCTCTGGGATGCTTCCGAGATTTGTGTGTTTTGGTATATGTTAACTCCCATATCAAAAGGTGTCTCAATAAACCTGTAACGTGAAATTCTTGAATTTTATTATTCTTAGCCAGACCCATATTTAAGCAGAGAATAATTCAAAATGATGGTGTTAATGAAATACTAAAAAAACTTTGTTGGCACTAAAATGAAAATAAATTTAAAAAAAAATATTTCCCGAATTTTTCCCCTTATTACAGCTATATATATTGTTAGATCCTTTTACACTTCTCCAAACCAGCAATCCGAAAACAGGCAATTCTAAAGAAAATGGAATAATATGTATGATTTTAGGTTTCCATGCCTCCCTCTGTTTACTTTGTAATTCGATTTAAATTTACACATTTAAGCATACCTCTGCAGAAACTTCTCGAATTTTCTTCCCACAAAAATCAGAAGGTAATCCTTTTTGGAGAAGCAAGAGAGGTATGGTTTTAAGGAAAATGACACATGTATACTCGAAAAACTGGCGGAAAAACAGTACATGGATATATGATTTGCACAGTGCCCTTTTCAAGCTAGCCGTAGTCTTGTCCTAGGATTTCTTAAAAATCAACTTAACCACAGTGCTTTGAATATCATGACGCTTAATTCTTCTCTAAAAGGTCAGTCCAATTCAAGTAGCCGTGAAGGTTATTTTATAAAAATACAATTGAAAATATTGTCACACATTCATTATAATGTTTTAAGCAGTACTATAATTGAAAACATTAACATAGGCATGCATTTATATTCATTCATACTACAGAATGTTGAAATTTGAAAGTTATAGACGTGTATATTAGTAGATTTAAAGCAGTGCTTTGTCAAGATAAATGAAAAATCGTTTATCGCTTCTTTTTTGTTTTGTTTTTTTGTTTTTTTATAACGAAAATGATGCTTTATTTTAAACTATGTATTTGTTCGTTCGGGTGTTTCTACTGGCCAAAAAAAGACTTTGGACCTGTGAACCGACGGGGAGCGTACTATATTGGTGTATACCATATGTATACAAAAATTGCGTCCATTTAAATATTTCTTTCCGTTTCCGTTCCGCATTCCGTTTCCGCCGTTCAGCAACACCTGTCCTATATATACTCGATGTGGGGACTGTCTCACAATACTAATCATTGACTTGTACAGGTTTGTGTGATTCCTTTAAATTATAACAATTCAACTAGTGTCTGAACATGTTAATTATTTTCTACTATCATTGTGTGTCATTATAAGACGAAAAGAGTGGGTATATGTGTGTGTATGTCTATTTCTTTTAGGGGGGGGGGGGGCTGATTGTTATGCAAGTATACACTTCTAGATTGATCATATAGTCAAAGTAACCACCAGTTTAAATTTATTACAGCTCTTGGAAAAGATCAATATGGTCGCTCCACTAAATTTTGTTCAATATTCACAATAAGATAATAATGATATTTACATTTTTTTCAGTTTTACACACCTTTATTTACTCAATATGACTATTCAAGTTTTATTTCTTCATGTGAGTTTTTGGCTCACATAGAAAGAAGAGCCATGTAAGCTATGCACATCACTGCACGTCTGTCGTCATATTTCATCGCCTTTTATATTGTCCTTTCCTCCCAATCAAAATAAAACTTTGAGGGAATGGTTTCTAGAAATTCCAATACAAGACATCTTTATTAGGTGGTGTATAACTGTCAAATACATTGTTATGGAGGAATAACAGGCACCTAGCTCCATTAAAATTTTATTGTTGGGCTCTAGGAACCAATAAATAGGTTACTGTCTCTGAGGTTATAAAATCGTGGTTGGAATCCAGGCTCTCCTCGTAGGGCACCACGCTCCATTGATAGGACTCTAGTTTCCACTAGCAGGAATGCGGACTCCATACGTGGGAACCCGGCTCTGTATAAATGCTTTCTAGGCTCCCCAGTATCTGTTGAGCCCGATTTATTCTGCATACTGTTTGATTTTAATTGGTATATTTTTCGAAAAAATATCATCGAAACTACAGTGGAAAATGTTTTGAAAATTTGCAGAGTATGAAAAGGATGCGATGCCAGCGAATAACTAGTCACATTTTTACGGAACCTTGTTGGTCTCATAAAAACAAAGGGGTGTGGTTTTTAAAGTGCATCGCCAGAGAAGTAAGGTTTGCGCTGAAGATATAATACACAGCGTTAAAGGTCACAATAAGTTCAATGTTGAAGAGGTAAACTCCAGTGATTCAAATGCTTAGACTAGGGCGAGAGAAGGTGTATTTCAAATGTAGCACTGGAGATTTAAAAAGTTCAGCACTAAAGATATACAGTCTTGAGCTGTATAAATGAAGATCAGCACTGACAATGTAGAGTCAAGCGCTGTAGATATAACGTCCAATGACGGAGTTCTACAAAGTCCCAACGTTTTAGATATGCATAGTCAATTGCTGTAGATATAAAGTCGGGATCTGTAGATGTAGTGTTCTGCGCTGGACTTTATATCTACAGCGCTATTCTTTACATCTTCAGTGAAAGACTTAAAATATTCAGATAAAATTATAACTTTAAAAACCAAAAACTGACCAACAGAAACCAAAAGTCTCTGTACATTTTAAAGATTCCTTATAAAGAAAATTACAATATGGGTTAAAACGTAAAGTTATATAGCAATTAGAAAAGAAAATGCGCGCCTAGAAGGTATGTGACAAGGAGCGAACATTTTGAAAAGCTGGTAAAACGGATATTAAGAAATCTTTGCTGAAATTACAATGTGAAATGTTTTCAATCTAATAAATGCGTATATGATATCTTTTTTCAAGTATCCTCATTTTGTTGGGAACCATCGAACTACGATTAACATTTCACATAAACATGATACAGGGGAAATATGATTTGCTGAAAGGTGTTTTTTTTTTTTTTATAAAAGACGAAAATATAGGCAAAAATAAAGGGAATGACATTTTCTGGCTACTTGAACTTGATGAAAGTTCACATAAGTTCAAAAAGCCTTAAATGGGTCAAATTAATCAGAGGAAAAAGTAAATAAAAAACAAACAAATATTATCATATAATCCCCCCCCCCCAAAAAAAACAAAAAAACAAACAAAAAAACAAAAAAATTGACGACCTCACACTGACACTATTAAAATAATGAGAAATAACACGGACCGTAAACTATAAAGTGCATATAGCTTTAATGTAAAAGGGTTAAAAGTTATCTGTTTCTCTAAACCACGAGTCTTACTTACTATGCAATTTTAACACAACATTCAAATTATAAATCAGTAGTGTAAGATGACAGTTCTGGTAGGATTTGAGGAGGCGCCAGAAGTGACGTCACCGGAACCGAAAGAACCTGGAAGTGGTTTGCGCGTATGCGCAACCGGAAGTAGTGTGCTTTCCCACAATCTTCCAGATTTGTTTACTGAAGGGGCGTCAGTCTGGATATGCGGGCCGTGCATGTGTGACCGGAACCGGAAGTATCCGGAAATGATTTGCGCGCACGCGCAACCGGAAGTAGTTGTTGTTTCCCGCCATTTGTTTACGTCACTATGACGCCAATGGAAAGCTTTTAACGAAAATATGATCAGAGGTTTTGTTTAATTTCGTCAGTTGTTCGAAGACCGTCAAACAACACACACGTATCAATGGAATCGAAAATTGATTCCTGCTAGGTATTTAATAACTGTGGATCTTTCTACAGCCAAAGTAAAACCAGAAAGGAAAAGGAAAATACTTCCAACCAAAGTGACGAGAACCAAACGGCTCGAAAACACAAGTGGGGGACCTAGCAAAGTGGATCCAAACCAGAAATGTACAAAGAGCTTTGCTGAATTCTACAAAAACATGAATATCTGCAAGGGATGTATCAGGATTGACAACCATTGGAACAGATTTAATAGAGTCCTCATCAGAAAAGTGAAATATGAACTGCAACAATCTCGAAACGAATACTTTGCCAAACGTTTGTGTATGAATCAACAGGCCGTCGAGGAACCTGTAGCTAATATAAGCACTTGCAGGACGACCGGAGCTCATTCGTCCCAGGAAAGAAAGACGTCTTAAATGTACACCTGTGACATATGTGGACACCAGTCAAAGCGAAACTTCAACACAGAGCGACAAAAAAAAGAACGCACACGGTATGAAAGAGGATTCAACAGACTATAGTGATTCAGTCTCAGACACCACCACAGAAGCCGATAACGAAGAATCGGATCCAACGAAGACTTCGAAAATCAACGCAAACAGTCTCCATGGTATGTCATTTTGAATAGGACATTTCAAGTACATCAATTGGAATACTCACAGGCAGTATACGAACTAGTCGAAGCCGGAATGGAAGAAGAAAAGGCACGCTTGGCAGCATATAGAGACATATTTGACTCATACAGAGACGAAATACGAAAGCATTACCTCGGACTGGTGTCCTGGCATCAAGACATGACTAAAGACCCCTTGCATAGAAAGATCAAGAAAACGGCCAAAACGCTTGAAAGAAGAGGGAGACTACGAATCAAAAGAATCATGGGAATAGTCCGTATAAAAACGAAAATATCTGCTTAACCGTGTATTGAACGACTACGACCCACCACCAACTGAATACAGCAATGACTCTATGTGACGGAGGAATTGGAATAAACATATAACAAAGAAAAGCAGAAAAAAATATAACAAAAAAGGGAAGGAGGGTAATGCAGCTTATATATATTTATACATATATATAGCAAGTCACAAGTCTGGACAAATGCAGAGTAGCCTTAAGATATAGGGGAGGACTAATGTAGCCCATCTTATGATAGCCAGTCACAAGCTTGGATAAATGCAGAGTGGACTTTAAAATGACACGGATCTCAGGGTGCTCTCGCAGAGATCCAATCTTTGATTAACGACAATAGATCACCACTTCCATCAGCAGAGCTAAAAACCGAAATGAGCACGTGGGTATAGTCATGAGTAGCGATGAACAGCAAAGAGCAAGAGAAAAACAGCGATGAGCAAGAGAAGAGCAGCGATGATGAAGAGCAAAAAACAGCAGGAGCAACAGCAGCAGCAAAAACGGCGACAAGTAGCACCAAAAAACCGAAATGAGAACGCGGGTAAGGTCATGAGCAGCGATGAACAGCACAGCATGAGAAAAATAGCGATGAGGAAGAGAAGAGCTGCGATGACGAACAGCAACAACCAGCATCAGCAGTAGTAGCGCAGCAGCGAAAACAGCGCCAAGTAGCACCAAAAAACCGAAATGAGCACGCGAGGAAGGTCATGATTAGCGATGAACATCAAAGAGCAAGAGAAAAACAGCGATGAGGAGCAAAGAGCAAGAGAAAAACAGCGATGAGCAGCAAAGAGCAAGAGAAAAACAGCGATGAGCAAGAGAAGAGCAGCGATGACGAACAGCAACAAGCAGCAGCGAAAACAGCGACAAGTAGCCCGCAAAAAACCGAAATGAGCACGTGAGTATAGTCATGATTAGCGATGAACAGCAAAGAGCCGCAAAGAGCGGCATGGAGCAAGAGAAGAGAAACGAAGTGCTTCATGGAGCAATGAAATGGACCGCCGTTGCTAAGGCGTTTGCTGAGGACACCTCTCCATTGACCTAATGGTAACAGCATCACTAGGAGGTAAGGAGACATAATCCAATCCTACCTTTGGTCCTCACAGAAAACATCACCCGTGGGGAAAAGCGCGGGATAAGGGGAGGTTTATTTTTTTATTATTAGTTTATTTCGTACATTCTCGGACTTTGACATAACAGTGAGAGTATCAGTCCCTAGAGACTCGATGCGACAGCCTTACCCTATACAGACCGATGACGGACCCAGAGACGACCGAGAAGCACGGAAAAAGTGGAGATAATCAGTCAATCATAGCACATCCGGGTCCCAGCACGTGACTAACGTCACTTCCGTTAACAAATAATGGGAAATGGCGGGAAGTTCCACTACTTCCGGTTGCGCGTGCGTGCAACCCACTTCCGGGTCCGGTCACACATACGCAGATGACACATCCGTGTCCCAGCTAGTGACTAAACAAATAATGGGAAAATGGCGGTCAAAAACACTCTTTCCGGTACCCGGCACGTCACTTTCGTAAACAAATGGTGGAAAAACACACTACTTCCGGTTGCACATGCCCGAAAACCATTTCCGGGTACTTCTGGTTCGAGTCACACATGCGCGGTTGGCACATCCGGGTCCTAGCACGTGACTGATGTCACTTCTTCTATAAACAAATCTCGGAAAATGGCGGGAAAACACACTACTTGACTGGTTGCAGTCAATTTGGCTCGTTAGTTCGTCCAACGAAGTTGAGGGGGACTATTGGAGTCACCCCGGCGTCCACGTCCGCGTCCACAGCCAGTTCTTAGTTATAGTTGACACAGGGTCATATATTTTTGTGTGCAGGTGCATGATGAAGAGACTGACCATGTGATATAAGATGAAGGTTACATGACCCATATTACAAGTTTTATGTCAAAAATTAGTTTTGATATACAAAGTGACCTACAATCATATTACTTGGTGTGAGGGTGAATCTCAGGGGTGTAACACAGCCTCCTACCAAAATAAGGTCACTCTGACCTTCTTATCACTTAGGTTAAGTTTTACATCCGAGTTCAGTTCTCAGATAACAAGGTACCTACAGCCTCCCACCAAAAATAGGTCACTCTGACCTACTTGTCGCCCTTCATATACTTAGAGTAAGTTTTATGTCTGAGTTCAGTTTTCTCATACGACCTATAATCATATAACTTGGTGTCAGGGTGCATTTCGGGGAGTAACACAACCTCCGACCAACATTAGGTCACTCTGGCCTACTTACTGTGCTTCATTGACTTAGGTAAAGTTTACATCTGAGTTCAGTTTCCCGATACCAAGCGACCTACAATCAAATTACTTACTGTAAGGCTGCATCTCGGGGAGCTACACAGTCATACAGCCACACACCAAAATAAGTGGGGCAACGAGGCGAACTTCGTAATCGTAGATTTCTGGTTTGTCTATAGGGTTCTATGTTAAACTATAAGTTCAGCTTTGGCAGCCATTTTGCTTACAATCCAGGTCAACGGACACATTTCTAAAAGAGAACCATCTAAGGATCATTGCTACCAAGTCTTGTTCTAATTGGCTTAGTGGTTTTAGAAGATTTTTTAGCGAATTTCCCATAGGGTCCTATGTTAAACTAAATTCGGCTGTGGCCGCAATCTCTGTTCATAGTCCACGAAATCGGACACATTTCTGAAAGAGGACCTCCTAATGACCATTGCTACCTAGTCTGATTCCAATTGGCCAAGTTATTTCAGGCAGGAAGATTTTTCAATGAATTTTCCCATAGGGCCCTATGTTAAACTAAGTTTTGGTTGTGGCAGCCATCTTGGTTGACAGTCCAGGTCATCGGACATAAATCTGAAAGAGGACCATCTAAGGACCATTGCTGTCTTGTTCCAATTGGTCAAGTGGTTTTAGACAGAAAGATTTTTCAATGAATTTTCCCGTAAGGCTCTATGTTAAACTAAGTTCGGCTGTGGCGGCCATCTTGGTTGACAGTCCGGGTAATCGGACACAATTCTGAAAGAGGACCATCTAAGGACCATTGCTACAAAGTCTAGTTCTAACTGGCTAAGTGGTTTTAGACAAGCAGATTTTTCAATGAATTTTCCCATAGGGCCCTATGTTAAACTAAGTTCGGCTGTGGGGACCACCTTGGTTAAGAGTCCGGATCATCGGACATACTTCTGAAAGAGAACCTCTTAAGGATCATTACTGCCAAGTTTGGTTCCAATTGACCTTGTAGTTTCATAGAAGATTTTTGAAATTCCTCCCCCTTTTTTCTATTTTTAGTAACAGCAGCCATGTCGGTTGGAAGTCGGTGATGCCGGGCATAATTTCGAAAGGGTGGCCACCCAAGGACCATTCCACCAAAGTTTGGTCCCAATTGGCCCTGTGGTTTTACAGGAGAAGATCTTGAAGGGAAATTTTACGCCGGATGCCGTCTTTACAGGGTCTAAACTCCTATAAGGTGTCAATCAATGATTTTGGTCACTGGAACTATTTGTAGATCTTACTTTGTTGTACATATTTGCTGTTTAAAGTTTGTCTTTATCTATAATAACAATTAAGATAACAACCTAAAACTGCAGAATTTCCTTAAAATTAACAATTCAGGCAATAACCCAATATAGAGTTGACCGATTAGTCTGAAAAATTCATGGCAGGTAGATCTTGACTTGATAAATATTTTTATCTCATGTCAGTTTTGCTCTTAATGCTTTAGTTTTTGAGATACAAGACAAATCTACAGTTTACCCCTATGTTTTATTTTAGCCATGACGGCCATGTTGGTTGGTAGGCGGGGTTATCGGACATATATTTTAAACTAAATACCCCAGTGATGCTTGTGGCCAAGTTTGGTTCCATTTGGCTCAGTAGTTTCATAGGAGAAGATTTTTGTAAAAGTTAACGGACGACGCACGACAGAGGACAGAGGATGGACGACCGACGCCAATGATAAGAATAGCTCACTTGACCCTTTGGTCAGGTGAGCTAAAAAAGGAAAGGATAACAGGCTGTTAGATAATTACAGAGGTTTCACCATTTTATCCGTCATAGGAAAACATTTGAACATGCCCTCCTAGGAAAAATTAAATAATATTTTGAATATCAATCATCTCAACAATTAGGCTTCACCCCAGGGTTATCTCCTTCTATGGTCTTCTTTATAGTTTGGAAACTCAAAACAAAGTCTGTCAGTGATTTCCATCTTAATCTGTTGAAGAACAGACAATAATTACCAATTAGAACTGCTTCCTGTATATGCCTTACTAGGTGCTTTGCCCTTGGAGGTAGAGCAACACAAAAGACAGCCAAGTCTATTTTTCTCAATAATTATCTATGCAATAATAATAATAATAATAATAAGCTATAATAATCCAAAATATATTTTTTTTTAAATTTTACTAGTCCAAAATCATTTTTTAAAATTTTATTAGCCAATCTTGATAATATTTTGAATTAAATATAATGATGACATTTTAGCTGTGAATTTATAATATGGTTGTACAGTGTTATTAACAACTATTTTGCTAACTTGTTCTGTTTATAATTTTATATATAAATCAACAATTTTTAGCGTAGAATTTAAAATAATTATCCCATGTAAATAACCCCCTATAAATCACAAAGTGATGTGCTCCTAATATAAAACAGGAGGAAGATACAGAAAAGAAGAAGTATCTTCCTCCTAATATAGGAAGACTCCATAACTCTGATGATCTCTGACTGAGATTACTGAGATGATCCTCCCTCCGCATTGTTTCGAGAGATTTGAAAAGGGGTAATTTGTGATTACCACCGGATTGATCGACTTTGTTGAATTCCGGAGCACCTAAGTTCGCATGAGTTCGTGTTGTTCATTGTTTTTTTTTAGTTTTCGGTGTTGTGCTTGTGGTTGTTCATTTGTCTTCCCGGGTTTTGTATGTCTAATGGATTCCGTTTTTTGCTCGACACTTTTTTTTATTGATTCTTCAAAAGAAGAAAAATTTACGGTAAATGAAACGATTCCAGAAAGTGCAAAACGGAATACAGTTGTTTAATTAAAACATAAACCTCGATTTTACATCCTGAAGTTCTCAGCTTCCACCTGGACTGTAAAACAATATTTCCCTTACCATCATGACCTGTCCAAGTATTTAATTACACATTGAATTGCAGATCATAACTTCATTGTCTTTTCATTTGTATTTGTAACATTGGTATACTGGTGCATCATCATCATCAGTATGTTTTTGTACGTGGTCTTTTACCACGGAGAACCAGTGATACTTATTTAGGCCGCTTAAAAATATTTGAATGGAACTCCTTACATAGAATTATAAATATTTACTGTAATGTCGCTGGTGTCTGTTGGAAAGCACACCTTCTGTTCGGAATAAAATAATTACCATGGAATTTAGCACTATACATTGAATCAAAACATTATTACATTGTTACATGATAAGTATTGATACTTGTATTTCTGACCGACCTTATTACTGAAAATAAGATCAAAGTGAAGTGAAAGTCATGTATAAGGTCAAGATGAAAATGAAGAAAGAGAGCAGAAATAAATGACCACTAAGTTGAACAATAAATCATCCATCATCAAAATAAAACAGAGTATTTTTTATTTCTGAAATAAAAATGAAAGACTCGTGAAAGGTTATCCATGAAAAGCATTTCTTATACTGACAGCTACTCGAGTCAGGATTATAAGAAAATTCTAAGAGATAAAAGACGGAGTGAATGGACGCGGCAAAAAATAACCCAAAACAGAACTTGATTACAAAATCCAAGAGAAAAGCACTTTTATTGCAGTACTCGGTCTTGCAAGTTGGTACCGAGTCGATGCCGCTGCTGGTGGACTCAAGTCGGTACTAGCTCGAAACTGATACACAAAATTTAGTAAGGAGTAGCTACCTCGTGAATAGCTCTGTCCTTAGATGGTTTTTGCTTTACCCATTTTCCGTCATTTTGGCATCTTTAGCTCACCTGACCCAGGTGAGCTACTGTCATCACTTAACGACGTCGTCCGTCGTCGTCGTAAACTTTCCTTTAAAGATCACCTCTGAAACCACTGGGCCAAATGGAACAAAACTTGGCGGCAATAATGCTTAGATGGTGCTCTTTCAGATTTGTATCCGATAACCTCGCCTGTTACCCAAGATGGCCGCCAGATCCGAACATTATTCAACATAGCACCCTATGGGAAATTTACTTTAAGATCTTCTCGTGTGAAACGACTTGGCCAATGGGAACAAAATCAGAATTGTATCCAATGATCCCGCACGTATTCCATGTTGGCCGCCAGAGCCGATAAAGTTTAACATAGGACCCTATGGGAAATTTACTTAAAGATATTGTCTGAAACGACTTGGCCAATTGAGCAAAACATGGCAGCAATGGTCCTTAGTTGGGCCTCTTTTAGAGCCGATCATAGTTTAACATAGAACCCTATGGGAAATTTCCTTCTGGTCTGAAACAACTTGGCCAATTCGAACAAAAGTTGGCAACAATGGTCCTTAGGTAGTCCTTCTCAAAATTGTATCTGATGAACCCGTCCACCTTCCAAGATGGCCACCAGAGCGGAACATAGTTTGAATGCACACAACAATTTCTTATAAAATTCCATTGGTTTTTCCATAAATATATTATGTCATAGGCATGGAATTCTCTCTTTTTAAGTTCTAGATATTGGTCTCTGATTGTTTTTTGGTTTCATTATTTAAATTAGAGTTTTGGCTTTATTTTAAGTTTGAAAAAATGCATGAAATGAAAAAAAAAATTTTTTTTTAGAGAATTTTTATTAAACATCCGGAAATAGGATAGTGAAAACACAACATTTTTATATCAGTTCATGTAGCAATTTTGGAAGCCGACGAATGTCTCCTGAAACTACATTTGCTGAAAGCAGTTGAACATGTACATTGGAATGCACATAAACTAAGTTCTCTAAATTACGCATGAATCCTTGCCATGATGCTTTGAAGTTGGTCTGCTTTGGGGATATTTGAAAGGGGGTCTATTTAGGTCTTTCCACCTTTCTGTGGAAAGACCTATTGGTTTTCTTCTGATTATTTTTTTTTCTTCCGCCTAATTTTTTTCTTGCGGTGTATTTTTGTTTCAAAAAATGTCGCTTAGTTTTTTGGTATATGATATCATACAGTCTATACGCTTTTGAAACTGACCCTGTTTAACCGAACACTTTTCTTTGTAAGAGTTATCTCCCCAAACACTGTTTTTCTTGTTATGAGATCTCCTCCGCAACCGTAAAAGAAAGCGACAAATTTATTTTTCCAAATTGCTCGTTATATCCTCAGGATGTTAGGTTTTATTTAGACCGAATCTTTACGAAGACTCCATATGAGAGTTATTTCCCCTTTTGTATTTGATATATGTGAAATGTATTTGTAACAGGAAAACCATAAGTGATAGAGGCCTAGGGTCTTTTGATTTGAGGTCCTTAGTCCATAAAAATGAAAATGAGGTCAAGGTCAAAGGTCAAGGTCAAGTTCTAAATTTTGACTTTTGCTTTTTTATCGCTTCTCCTGTGAAACGGTAAAAGATAAAATGTAATGGAGAAAATGTTTAAGACGTTGAGACCTAGCTTTGTTACATTTGCATAAAAGTTGTATGACGTCATTTTATAGGCGTAATTGCCCCTAAAACGTTTAAATTTTCGGTTTTTCGTTTAATTCTCAACAATGGTACATGATAAAGGCATGGGGTCTTTTGTTTTAACATCAAGGATTGATAACCTTTAAATTGGCATCAAGGTCAAAGGTCAATTTCAAGTTCTATTATTTGACATTTGCTTGTTATCACTACTCCTCTGAAATGGTTGTGGATAGCCAAGGAAATGTAATGGTGGAAATGTTTAGGACATTGATGCGCAACTTTGTTACATTTGAGTTAAAGTTGTATGACGTCATCTTTTGGGAGTAATTGCGCCTAGAACGTTCAAGCTTAAGGTTTTTCGTTTATAACTTGACAATGGTACATAATAATGGCATGGGGTCTTCTGCAATGACCTCAGCGACCAATGACCTTGAAAAAGGTCACAAGGTCAAAGGTCAAGGTCATGACCTTTATTACGTATTTTGCATTTTTTTATACTTTATAAGGTTTTTTCAGATTTTTAAAGCAATTAAAGTTATTGAAAGGCTGAAATTCAGGCACTACTTTTGATGACGTTATTTCTGGCAACGTTATTATTTCTGTAGACGTTTTTAGACGTTTTGAATATATTGGAATGTTAATTAACGTGACAATGTTACAGCCCATGAAAACGTCTAGAATAGTCAATTTATAAGGTCACATTAATGACGTTTTTGATGTTTATAGTGCAAAACAGTATAATTCATCACAAACATTTAGTTAACCAGAAATAAACATTTTTCTTATTTATTCAAACTAGCAGTCCATGTATTTTTTTTAACAATTGTGAAATTACCTATCATATCAAACCAGAAGTGATATTTGTAATATGGAAAGTAGCATAATACCTCCCTTATTTCAATCAAAAGTACATAGAACCATATATCTTTGCAATCGCTGAAAGCTTAGCTATGCTCTAAAACCAACAATTACATTTTAAACCTCATTTTTATTATCAACAAATCTGCAATTGAGGTGGAAAGACCAATTGTACAGCTATCAATCTTTCGAGTATGTATCTTCAAGAAAGAAAAACTGTTGTGTGCACCTTTAACGTAGGACCTTATGAGAAATTTACTTCTTGTCTGAAACCACTTGGTCAACTGGAACAAAACTTGACAGCAATGGTCCTTAAGTAATTCTCTTTCAGAATTAAATCTGATGACCCAGTCCGCAATTGAAGATTGCTGCCAGAGTGGAACATTATTTTAACCTAGGACCTAATGGGAACTAGAAATTGTGTCTGCCCCGCCTGAAATGTAGGTCATCATATATTAATGCTCAGTACTATTTAAGGCACATCCACTGATGAAGTTCCGTTGATACACTATGCTTAGTTCCATAGAAATGACCCTAAACGCAAAACTTAACCAGAGTCGTACATAAGACGTAGGTCATAATGACCCATTTATTGTATGACTGCTCATTACTACCCAAGGCCATCGACTGATGAAGTTTCATTGATACACTATGCTTAGTTCTAAAAAATTAACCTTAACACAAAACCTAACCACACAGTTCTGACGTACGGACGGACAAGGGTAACTCTATATGCCTCTAGTGTAATTTCCTCTTAAACGTTTTAGATTGTTGTTTTGATTTTCGAAATTTTATGCCTCGAGCACAACAGATAAGTCATAAATCGACGCAATGTGCACATCTTGTGAATCAAAATGTATATCAAAGAATTTTATCGATAATAATGAGTCGAAAGATCAAACAAATAGATCAAGGGCTACTTGCGTTTAATTAAAATATAGTAGGAAAGGCTCTGTTTTTTATGAAGAAAATGATTTCTCGTGATGAATGGTTTGTTTGTTTGTTTAGTTGGGGTTTTACGCCGTTTTCAGCACATTTAGCCATTTCGCCTCGGCCAATTTTTATTTGCTTACGGAAGTGAAGTCAGTGACGTGCAGGACCCGGATGTGCCATGCTTGACCAGAATTCGGATTGGATTATCTCCCTTTTCTTGCTCTTCTCCTGTTTCTCTGAAAGTACGAGAAACGCGGGAAAAGGCAGATAATCAAATCCGAATTCTGGTCAAGCATGGCAAATGCGGGTCCAGCACGTGACTGACGTCACTTCCGTAAGCAAATAATGGGGAAAACCCACTACTTCCGGTTCCGCATGTGCGCAAACTCCTTCCGGGTACTTTCGGTTCCGGTCACATCACTTCCTGTGACGTCATTTCCGAGTAACGTCACTTCCGGGTGATCCACCTCATGATCAACCTCAAATTATAACTGAACTGTGCCCATATATTACAAACTACCTAGACCACCGAGGCCCATGATGAATGATAAAATGGTGATAATTTATAATAACGTAGTGGCTCTTACCAAGAAATTGAAATTTTGTTGGATTTAATGCTTTAGAACTGCACTTGTATTCGTCATGATCCGATATGTATTGTGAATGCGTAAATCATCCACAGTGTTACCGGTATAAAATTAATACATTTAACGTGTTGTCACAATAATCGCGAAAGAAACAAATTATGATGGTAAAGTACAGTTATTATTTGTACGTTGGTGTAATTTGTCCATATAGGCTCATTAACACAACGCCGTCTGAATACTGATTGGCACTTTTGTTATTTAATGAAAATTAAAAAGGAGATGATATTAAGTTCCATTAATACTTGTTTTATAAGTAAGGAAACACGGGTCTTAATTTCTGTTATATATAAACGAGCGTAAAATGTCTGGCATTTGTGAAAATTGCACGGATATAGTGAAATAAAAGCGACTCAATATTTCAGAAACCGGTTAGATTAATTTTCATGTGGCTGAATGATAAATCGAGCAATGTAAGTATATAGTAGATCAAAGAATAAAATAAGAGTAAAATAATATTTTTTTTTAGTTAGGATACTTTTCAATTTTGTCTACGTAAATAAATGAAATTTTATTTGCTAATTTATCTGTTTAAAATAAAAGATGAAAGAATAACATTGAATTTGCACGTAACGGCTCGGGTAAACAGACTAAAGTCTGAAGTAATGCCTTAATCTTTGGCCACTCCTGAGGCAGACTTCCTTGACGGGCTTCTTAAGAAAAAACAGAAGAAGTTAGTCCGTACCTTTAATTTCAGCTTCATCTACATAGACAATGTTTTATCACTCAACAATTCACGTTTTGGGAATTTCTTACATTTCATCTATCCCAATGTGCTCGAAATTACGGATACCACAGACACTGTCAAGTCTGCATCTTATCTTAACCTTCACCTCGAAATTGACACCAGAGGAAGGTTGAATACAAAACTTTACGACAATCGGGATGACTTTGACTTTCCAATCGTCATTTTTGAGCGGCAATATTCCAGAAGCGCCGGCTTGTGACATATACATTGACTTCCTGGACAGAGCCCGGCTTTTGACAGAAAAGTTGCTCAGACAGGGGTATGTTGCTCCTAAGTTGGAGTCATCCTTATTTAAGTTTAATGGACGTCATCATGACTTGGTTGACAGGTATGAAAAAAACTTTTTTCCAAATGAAAATGGACCTGTTCCATTGATGTTATCCCTTCCTCATACCGGATTTGAAATGGGCAGCACTGCAGGTATCCTGCAGGAAGCAGAGACTGCTTATTATTCCGGAGCACCTACCCCCGGTTTTTTGGTGGGGTCCATGTTGTGCATGTGTTTTTATTTTTTAATTGTAGTGCATGTATTGTTTTGGTCTTGTCTTCGTTGTTCTCCGGAGTTTGTCAGTTGTTTCGATTTTTCCCTCCTTCGAATATCTATTTGGAATTTCTTGACTTTACTTATTCCGAAGTCGCGTTAAAAACGGTCTAAAGTAAGGATAAGTCGGAAATTTTATCCTAACGTTTGGATGAAATACGTTTCTAAAGACCGCCGAATTCAGATGACGTTTTTACCTGTGACCGGTATATTCGTAAAACACCCGTACTTGTCGGGATTAGAAGAATATCAAAATGGCGACGGGTGGAAGCAAAGTTGAAGTATTTTACATCAGATTTATGACATCAATAAAAAAAATATTATGAAACAGCACGCTACATTGAATATTTTGAAAGCAGGATTCCTTTCATACAAGTGTATAGAATTGTTGTGTGAAAGCGATCTGGAAAAAAAATCGTTCGCATATCAAAATGAGTTTATTTTTAGACCGACTCGACACCGGAGTTAATTAGAGTTTTTCACCTGAACACAGCAAATATTATTGTTATTATAAAAGAAACACAATTCAGGCATTTATTCATGGTATTCCTATGTTTGTCAAGTAATAAAATCAAAATGATTTAGAAATTGATTATCAAAATTGGGATAAAAATAATAAAAAGTAAAATAATAGGCTGATATACAAACAAAATTTGGAAAAATGTTATGAAAAATTATAAAATACTCCACTACCTCAGCTAATGGAGGGTGGTTATAAACCTGTTACAGTTCTATAACTTCAATCATACGCTAGGGAAGTCCCATCCGCCTATAACCGGATGTTTTCCTGATATTTCAGGCAGGTCAACGTTGGGTCAAACATTATGACATCGCAGATATATTCGGGTCAGGTCATATTAGGGTCGTGTCAACTCTTTACGAAGATCACAGTGCCGAAATACGGGAAATTCTGAAAGCCTCAGCAGGTCGATATAGGCATGGGGAAATATGATAATAAACATTTCAAGTACATTGTATTAACGCACAGATGACCATACCAAATATGGTCAAAAACAATCGCGTGGTTGCATAAGCTCCACCCATTAGGCATAGTACTATGTATGTTCCAATAATATAATTGCAATTGTAACGAAAGATTCTTACATGAAGAGTAATAATATGATCCGCCTCAGGCCAATACAGCTGGCCGAGCACCAATAGGCCGTTAAATGATATCTTTACTAATCTTTACAGTTTTCAAACTAAATATTCTTAATGATTTTTTTTCTGAATCATCTCTTTAAAAATTCGGAAATATACGCGAAAAATCGGAAAATGTACATTCATTGAAAGATTGGAATGAGGGTTATGACGGATACTTTTAGTCAGAGCTATTACTGAATAATCATTATCAATTTTGAAGCACCTACCTTCAAATAGGATCAGACATTTTTCTTTCATCACAACCCATATATGAAATCGTCCAAATTATAATTGCATACTGTTATTTTTAACTGTTTCTCAGAATTGATCCCCCCTGGAAATTACAAAAAACATTTATTATAGCGAGGTCTGTAAAGATATTAATATCAGTGATAATACACTACGTCATGAAATTGCAGTACTTAATTCCAAATACATTTATGGCTCCAGTTCCCATGTTATAACAGGAGACCTTTACATCATCCAGGACCGAGAGTAAAAACAATTCCTTAGAAAAGGACGTAAATATCGTCCCCCGTTAATTATTAAATGGAATGAGTGTCGCAACATCATCCACGACTCACTCCCTACTTACTGTAAATCAAAGTACCGAAGTACTGGCCTCATCATCTGATGGCTGATGAATTAATGATAGCGATGTATATATTTTACAAATTGTTGACAGGGAGATATGTTTCACCTGTATCCAATTTTAATAGTATAATTCAAATGTTGAAATGAATAAGGCATCTCTTAAACATGTGAATAATGCAAAACTTTCAAATGTTGACTGTTCCCCGTAGACTTTCACAACATGTACAGTATAGTGAAGATTCATAGCCACTAGAATATAACTGAGGGGGCCAAGCCAAAAAATAGCCATGCGAATGTTAATAAAACTGCGTACCAAATTCATTGACTGTCTATATGTGATTCCCCATTTACTGACCTAATCACTAACTATTAATAAATTGATGATGATGTCGTACGAAACAGCACATCTTAATGACTTTTTTGAGGCAAGACAAAAACTGTATTGATACAGCACTTTAGACTGCAACTAGAACACATCCTGTTGTGTTTATGTCCTTAATATAGTAAAAGGGTGATATTTTGTACAATGTCGATTTCATGTTGGCTCACTTCAGAGGTTCATTTAGGGATTAGAAATAAGTTTGAAATTTGTGTTACCATATAAATGGCTATCAATGTATCAATCTCAGTTGCAGTATAAAACAATATTAGGTCAATGTCAGTAAAATATAAACTTTTCTTGTATTCGGCGCGAAACCGTAGAAGGGCAAAACTCGCCCTTCCCAAGTTTCTTGGGCTCATACATAAATGTTTATATTTTTCTGACATTGACCTAAATGTTACCCAACTTGGAAACAATGTAAATATAGTTACACCCAACTTGGGAATAATGTATATATAGCTTCATCCAACTTGGCAACAATGTATATAGAGCTACACCAAACATGGCAATACATTATGGAATGAATATGATATTTAAAACAATCTTGAAAGACGAGGGTATATTATAAATATATATCTGTTTTTACTTTTGTAACTGTTCCCATCTTTTCCCCCATAGTATCTTATCTAATATATGTCTTTTGCTCATAATATAGCAACAGTTTTTATCCATCATAAACTTGAATAAATTGCTAGTAATTTTTTGTGCAGAATTAATAACTTGATAACTATTAATCATTTGATGTCTTCTTTAACATTTGTAACATGTGATTTTATAGCAAAGTATTCCCTCTACGTTTTTGACAATATATGTTCTGACTTTACATTGAATAAATTATGTAAACAGTTTAAATTCAAAATCGAAATACATGTAGTATGAATTGTCCTTATGATGAACTATATATATTAATGTGTATCTGTAACTATCACAGATACATATTTTTTTATCACCGTGACAGTAGTCTGCTCTTTTGACAGAACCGAATGCTGCTTTGACACATTTTTAGGTGTGATGGAAATTGTACATTTAATGCATGATGCATAATTATATTAACTATTTAGATAAAATATAGCAAGAGCACAAGTTTTAACATAGGTATGATAGGTATAGATGTACACAGTATTCTCCCATTTATTTCATATATTTCCATGCAAACAGGGATAATTGGAATACCTTTTTGATTCGAAATAATTTTATTAAAAATATACACTGTATTATTCTCTATCACAATATCTCATACACTATGTGTTTAAAACCTTAAAGATTTAATCAGATCAGTGAAAATAAATATTTGGCATGTGTATTGATACATGTATGTTTTTCTTCGTAGTTTTAGACATGGGATATATGAATAGCAACACCAGACACTTCTGTAACAATAGCTTTCGAGTATCATCTCATCCTCATATTCGAGGATCATCCCGGGCGTAGCATCCTTATTGTTCCACATTTGGATCCCGCTTGCCTTGATATCTATTACACATTCCTCTAACAAGCAGTTCAGTATGAATTTGTCTTCTTCTTGTTCATAACCTATTAATTGGCAGATGTGTTTTTTCTCTGGAGGGGGTGTCTCAGTCTATGTGAAGATATATGTATAGTTTCTCGACTAGAAGTATTCCTGGTGAAATTAAGAAAAAAATATGGTCAATTTATGTTCGCCTAATTATATAGCCTTGATTAACATGCTCAGCTTATACACATTTACATGTACCTGGGTAACCTAATTATTTCTTCCAAAGTGTCAATACTCAACTTTGCTCTAATATACAGCATTCTCATTCATATATACATTTAGTGTAGAATCAATACAATATATCAAGGTTAAAATATTCTCTGTGAAATTATCAAGGCTCAATATTACTCTAACATTATATAGCACTGATCATATTAGACATAAGCCCAAGTCAGGTTTGTCTCAATATAGTTTAACATGCTCATATTATAACACATTATTGCTCTAATATAAGGCTCACGTTTGCTCAAAATATATCACTGATCATCTTCTCAAATATATGCGCTCAATTTAGTTAGGCTGGACATGCTGAAGTAATACATCATTATTGCCATACATTATAAAATATTTTGAAATTATGAGTTAGCTCTCAACTACACCTATGCTGAATTCAGGTTCTCTCCCAATATATATATATATATATATATATATTTACATGTATTCCAGAATATCAATATTTAAGAAAGATAAATTTAACTTGCATGTATATAAAAATATTTCTGAATTGTTACATATGTAGGAAACTGATCACTGATTATATAGCCAATGTTACCATATATATGCTGCATCTGGACAAACAAACATTATTTGCCCATTATGGAACGATTATATAACTGAAGATATTTGAAGAAATGAGTAAAATGGCCAGGCATGGTACATCATAATTACATATGTATTAATCTCAAATAATAGTGTGATAATGTTACAGCTCTTTTCTGATTAAAAGTGCATTCTATTCGCTCATGAAAATCATTTATAATCAACCTGTTAACATGGTTTCGAAATCTCAAATTGAGGACACGATTGTTTTTTGACATACTTATCAGCTGATATCCAAGATTGAATTGTACCTGATTCAATAATTACTGCTCTCCTTCGACAATATCTCGTTAATATATATTATATTAAACTATGATTAATGATAAAACGATTAAATTCTCTCCAGTATAATAAATTTACATTTCTTGCGTTAAAAATAGTTACTGATCACCTCTCATTTCCTCTTCGTCTAACCTTTGACTGTTGAAACTGATATGCATCACCAATTCAGGAATCCATCCGCTTTTAATAATATTTAAATTATTCTCGGTACAAAACATGTTAATATATAAAAACAAGTCATAATAAATATGTTCATGAAATAGTTTTGATAGCAAGATTCAAATATATGAGTTGAAAAAGAAATCTATTTTGCACTAGATATGTCAGCGTATTCACAAAATAAAAAATGAGTAATTGCGCGTTAAAAACAACCAGAGCACGATCTGAATAGACTGGTTTTTCTCCCTTCGATGTGAGCCAACCTAAATTCTAGCTTGCCGGTTTATGATTCGGAGCAATAGCTATAACTTGTAAAAATGGATAAAACGAGAAAAAGTTGACAAAAAAATCCTTAGATTCCTTTTTTAATTCAGTAATGAAAATAGTTGATATTCGTATTAAACATTGTAAAGAACATTTTACTCCTAACCACAACCATAATAGCCCTATTTCTTGTATCAAACATAAGCTAAAAGAACTCGGAAAGGAATTTGTTTTTGTCCAAGCTGATAAGGCTGCCAATAATATCGTTATTGTTTGACGTAAATTTTATATTGAGGTTCTGCAAAAGATCACAAATTCAACTACATTCCAACTGACTCAATTTTCGAAAAATGACATCGTTAATACACATAAACTTATTGCTGATCCTCCACCTCTTCCACCACCTCAAATACTAATTTGCCTGTCCCCATATACTACATACATAGTTGGAACCTTATTATTATGTTATTCGGTACTGCTTGTAAAGAGATAGCAATAAGTCACTTCCGTAAACGAATGGAAAATGGCGGGAAATTCCATCACTTCCGGTTGCGCGTTCGCGCAAACCACTTCCTGGTACTTTCGGTTCCAGTCACGCATGCGCGGTTGGCACATCCGGGTCCTGGCACTGACTTACGTCACTTCCGTAAACAAATGGCGGAAAAACACACTACTTGCGGTCACATATGTGCAGTAAAGTCAAGAAATACCAAAGGGATATTCGAAGGATTAGAATTAAATAATTTACATGTGAGACAAAAAAAAAAAACAAAAAAAAAAACAGTAAGTGGGCATAGTATGTGGGAACAGTTAAATTAACATTTGTGTTGGATCATGTGGTGGATCATCCGAAATATCCTGATTTTACCACGGGTAGGTCATTTATGCCAAATATTTTTCCACGGGCGAAAGAGAGTGGTAAAATATCGGCATAAATGGCCTACTCGTGTTAAAATCCGGATATTGTCAAGCAAGGGTGAATTATTTCCTTTCTAAAAGGACAGTTTTTGAAACGCCGCAACACAGGTATTCAGACACAAAGACGCCATTTCACAACGCAAGTTATACTATGATGTCGTTAAAGCTTTGGGAAACTTTGCTATGACGTTGCCAAACAAGCGGTCTGGCGTCTGTGACTTTGGAACCAATATATCCATGTTTTACCACGGATGTAGACCGAAAGCGTTTGAAGAAGGTCATATTAAAATTAAATAATTTACATGCGAGATAAAAAATAGTGAGGGGGAGTAGTATATTGGGACAGACGAATTAACATTTGTGTTGGATCATGTGGGGGATCATCCGGAAGTGACGGCATCGGAAGCGAAAGTGACGTGACTGATTTGTTAATTCCGCCATGTTTCCATTACTTGGTTACAGAAGTGATGCTTGTAACGTGTCCTGACCAGATGTGTCGACTGCACATGCTTGACCGGAATTCGGATTGGATTATCTCACCCTTTCATCCATTTCAGCTGATGCTGTCACCGTTAGGTCAATGCAGGGGTGTCCTTAGCAACCGCTTTAGCAACGGCAGTCTTTCTCATTGCTTTGTGCTGCTCTTCACTGCTCGTTGTTGCTCATGACTTTACTAATTCTTCTCTTCACTGCTCCTTTTTGCTCATAACTTTACTCATTCTGCTCTTCTCTTGCTCCATGCTGCTTATCGCTACTCAGGACCATGCTCTCGTGCCTCTTTTCGTTTTTGAGGAGGAGGAGTGAGGAGAAGGAAAGATTGTTTTTGAGGAGGGTCATTCTCTTCTTGTCATGGTCTGGGTTTTCATCAGACAAATTTCTGGAACTGTTTCCCTAGTATCGTCGCGTGTTGGGTGATACTCCTCACTGCTGGAGGCAGTACTCCGCTCATCGCTGCTCTGCACTGTACTTATTCTGCTCTTTTGTTTATCCGTGTTTCTCTTGCTCTATGCTGCTCTTTGCTGCTCAGGGCCATGCTCTTGTGCTCATTTCGGTTTTTGAAGAGGAGGAGGAATAGGAGGAGTGGTTATTTCCTTCTTGTCTTCCTCTGGTTTTTCATCATGTAGACCTTGAGAGTTGGAAGTCTTTCCTTGTATCTTTGCAAGTTGGATGATTCTCTTCACTGATGAGTAATTCCCTCCGCTGCTCATGACTGTACTCATTCTTTCTTTTATTGATATTCGCTGCTGTCCGCTGCTCTTCTCAAGCTCCTCACTTCTCTTCACTGCTCATCGCTGCTCTTCTCTTGCTCTGTGCTGCTCAGGACCATGCTCCCGTGCTCATTTCGGTTTTGAGGCGTAGGAGGAGGAGGAGGAAGAGTTGTCATTTTTTCTTGTCTTGCTCTGGGTTGTCATCATGTATACCTTGAGAGTTGGAAGTCTTTCCTTGTATCTTTGAAAGTTTGATGATTCTCTTTACTGTTGAGTGCTTCACTCCGCTGCTCATAACTGTACTCATTCTGCTCTTCTATTGCTAGTCGCTGCTCTTCGCTGCTCTTCTCTTACTCTGTGCTTCTCTTTGCTACTCATCGCTGCTCAGCACCATGCGCCCGCACCCATTTCGGTTTTTGAGTAGGAGGAAAGATTGATTTTGACGATGAAGGGTAATTTTCTTCTTGTTCATGGTCATGGTGTTCTTTGCCTTGGTTGTCATCTGACAAGTTTCTGGAACTGTTTTCCTTGTATCTTCGCATATTGGATGATTTTCCACACTGCTGAGTGCTTCAATCCGCTGTTCATGACTGTACTCATTCTGCTCTTCTCTTGCTCCTCGCTGCTCTGTTGCTCATCGCCTATGAACATTATTGCTATTGAAACTCCTGTATTTCTGCCATATATTTAAAGTTGTGTTCCTACATTTGCAATGATTCAATCAACATGGCACCTTGTATGGTATAAGTACATAATATAAGCAAAGGTTTTGCTTATAGTATGGATTTTGGGGTTTGTCTGTCTAATGGATCGCGTTTTCTTTATAGGTTTGCTCCTTGTTATCAATTTTTATCAAGAACATAGAACTTTCAAAACTAAAGAACAATTTTAATACTTGACAGATTTTATGTATGAAATTCCTTAAATTGCTCAGTTTTGTCAACACCTGAAGGATAATTATTTTTAATTCTTTTATCTTAACTGTATAGTATCTTATATACCCCAAATACAATACGTTTGCAAGGTCGTTGCCAAATGTTATCAAATTTGATCATAAAATGTTTTCTTTTTTGGAAAAATTGTACCTTACTGTCTATGCAACATTAACCTTGTAGAAATATGATTTTTTTACCTTTGATTTAATGTATTTTTTATTATTTAATTGTTACACATTTGTAAAATATGAAAAATTTGATGTGACATGTACTTTTTTCTTGAAATTTATAATGGGACGTGTACTTTTATTTTGTTTCTAGACAGTGGGACGAAGACTTTTTTAAAACAGTAAAACTGATTTCCACCGGTCCAAATCCCCTGATAATTTTGCCTGGTCCCTAAAAAGTAATTTGTAGAGTCTTTCATTCATAAATCTTTTCTTTATTTATTTATGAAGCGGTATGTGCGTCATAGAGATTAAATGTTATTATCAGTGCTAATCTTGAAAGTTATTAAAAAAGAGAGACAATGTTTTAATTCAGCAAAATCGGATACGGATTAGGAAGTAAACGGGCACTACTTCTTCTTCTTTAAGTTTCTAGCGATCCTTCAAATATTAAAGATTATTCGCCGGGCGTCGACTATAAAATTTTTATAATTTACATTTTAGCAAGAAAAATAAAAAGAAACAAAATCAAAAAATCAAAATAATGTATGTACATTTGAAAAATTTCATTTAGATAAAACTATATAGATTTGATAACAAAATAGTTAGGGATAGAAAATGGGGATGAGAGCAGATTCTGAGATCATACTCTTGAATCTTTGTACTGTACTGCATGATACTATTTGTTGTGGCAAATGATTCCAATTTATAACTGTTCGTGGGAGAAATGAATATTTATAACTGTCTTTAGATGTTTGTATTTGCCTAAATGAGTGTGGATTGCTATGTCTAGTTCTATTGTCTTGTGGGATCAAAAGGTTATATGTAGGGACTGCAACAATTTCGTTTATAATTTTGTAAAAGAAGACAAGTCTGTATCGTAAACGCCTAATTTCAAGTGGGTACCAATTTAAGTCTGTCATCATTTCAGTAACTGAGCTGGTGTTATGGAAGCGGTTGCATGAGAAGCGCGCTGCTCTTCTCTTAACTTTTTCAATCTGTAAAATTTGCTGTTTTTGATGTGGATCCCAAATAGTTGAGCAGTACTCTAGTTTTCGTCGGACAAGAGCTTTAAATACATGAGCTTTAACTTTAGGTGAGCCTATTTTTAGGTTTCTACGAATAAATCCAAGAGACTGATTTGCTTTTGATTTCATGTTATCGATATGTTTGTCCCATTTTAAATTTGATTGAAGAGTTAGGCCTAAATATTTTGTAGAGTCAACTTTTTCTAGAGAGTGATTTTGTAATTTTTAAGTGAAGTCTAAAGGTTTGCGTTTTTGAGTTACACTGAGAATGTTGCACTTATCAGGGTGAAAATGCACGAGCCAGTCCTACTCCCATCTGCCAGCCGCTTCCAAGTCAGACTGCAATTTATATGTGTTTTCTGGTTTTTTAATTTCCCTTTAAATAATACTGTCATCTGCGAACAATCTTAATGTACTATGTTCAATGTATTCTGCCAAATCATTTATGAATATTAAGAATAAAATTGGACCAAGCACTGTGCCTTGGGATACCCCAGATGTTACAGGAATTTTATTTGATGTTTCACCTTCAAGGACTACTGTTTGTGTTCTGTTTGTTAAAAAATCTTGAGTCCAATGTAATGCATTGCAATTTATACCGTCGAAACCGATTTTATACATGAGATGGCGGTCTGAAACTTTATCAAATGCTTTTGCAAAATCCATTATTATGATGTCTGTTTGAATGTTTTTATTATTTGAATTTGCAAGATCTTGAATAAATGATATTAGCTGAGTTTCACAGGAGCGAGATGATCGAAAACCGTGTTGTAAGTCATATAGTATTTTATTTTTTTCCAGATGTTTCATTATATTACTAGCTACAACATGTTCTAATAGTTTGCAGCAGATGCAAATCAATGATATAGGGCGATAGTTTATAGGATCGTGTTTGTCGCTTTTTTTGAATGCTGGACATACACTTGCGTGACGCCAGTCATCTGGGATCTTTCCAGAGTTCAGTGATGTTTGAAATATGATTGACAGGATAGGAGTGATAGATGTCTTACACTCTTTTAAAATTTTTCCATGGATGAGATCAGGCCCAGCTGCTTTGTTGATATTGATGTTATTTGGAAGTTTATCTATGCCCTGTTTTTGTATTTTAATTTCAGGCATCTGTGGATGTTTACTGACGCCCTTATCTGGTATTGGATCATCTGTTACAGATGTGAATGCTTTTTGAACTGTTCATTTAAAATATTAGCTTTTGCTTTTGAATCAGATGTAAGTGAGCCCTCTTTTCGAAGTGGTGGTATGTTAGAGCTTTCTGACTTTTGTGTTTTTATATAACTGAACAGATTTTTGGGGGAAGCTCTTTGATATAGTAGAAGGGTTGTCATCAACTGGTATACCACATATCATATTTTCAATATAATTCCAGTAAGATGTTCTTTGTTGTTTTTGTATTTCATGTTTTAATTTTTTGAGTTGGTCTTGTTTCCCTTTGCCTTTCAATTTGTACTTTTGATATTTTTTCTTCTACTTTTTCATTTGTCTTCTAAGATTGTCTGTTATCCAGGGTAGATTTT
Organism: Mytilisepta virgata; assembly: GCA_028015205.1. Lineage (NCBI taxonomy): Eukaryota > Metazoa > Mollusca > Bivalvia > Mytilida > Mytilidae > Mytilisepta > Mytilisepta virgata. The sequence goes on from CM051511.1 coordinate 42,645,734, forward strand.
TGCTGTTTGTCATCATTATTTGAGGACCGAAATATCACTTGTCAGATAGTGAATTTAATTTGTCATTTGTGATAATATTTAGTTGTAAAAGTTGAATTCATTGTTTTGAATAATTTATCATTTTAAAATAGAACAATTTAAACTTTGAGTTCAGTTTTATTTTGCTAGTTTTCCAGAGAAGTGAAGAAGAAATATCTCACTACGTTAGTATGATGATAATCTAGTAGGATGAATACACTTCAGTCACGTGACAGTCTAAGACGCATGTTGAAAGTCCAGAATAAACAAACTATAGTCGTGTAGTGTGGGATGCAAGAACGTCTCCATATTTCATATAGTCGGATTACACCGTTGTTTTACTGACATGTGTACAATTATCTTTTCGTGCTTGTCAAACTCTCGATGTTAAACGACGTAATTACTTCCTATTTCTATCAGAACTTTCAAGGAAATCACACGCAAAAAACACGCATTCATAGTAAGTGTCTCGTGTTCAATCATCGTCATTGTACGATGTAAGTAGCATCAAGAGTGGAAACACTAAATTAATCGGCTGAGTACATATATAGACACAGAATGAAGATTACCTGACACCCGACATTGCAAGTAAAAGGAAAATGAGTTAAAAGAAATAGTAATGGTCAGGCAACATTTGTCTGACAATCTCATGCATGTCATTCAAGCCTAAACTGTGTAAAAGGTCACCTGACAGGTCTCAGACTGGTATGCACCTACCAAAAACCTATATGTAGACCAAAAATGGTGGGTCCATATACATTTATAACATTTGTTGAGAAATAGACTTATTTGTAAAAATGGTATGAGAGTCACTCAAGCCTAAAATTGTGGTCAAGGTTAGGTGTCAGACTGACTCCAACTTGTCAAGAAGTATCTACAGATCATATACAGTGGATTATGTATAACAGCTACAGAGAAATGGCTTATCTGAAGTATTTGGATGTCTTTGCACACTCTTCGTGAAAACTTTCTAATTATTTTTATTATTCTCAGGATTTTGCTGGTTTTTCTGAAGTATTTGGGCGTCTTTCGAAACATTTCGTAAACAATTTCTAATTATTTTAATTATTTGTAGCATTTTCTGGTCTTTTGCCAACATTCGGAACCATTTAGACGTCTTCGGAACAATTTGGCACTCTTCGTAAACATTCGGCCGTTTCTTTACGTCTTTTACTCTTGCGGTCTGGCTATATATACAGTGGTCATTTAAACTTTTGTTTTTTTTTTATGATTTTGCATTTGGTTTTGTTCGATTTGTGTATTTTGTACATGTACATTAAAGTCGTTTTATGCCCCTTTTAACAGCCCACCATTTCCATTTATTTTCCTCGTATTCTACTTGTGAAGCTAGTGCTCATTGATGATACTTTGCATGAAAGTTCATTAATAGAAGGTGTTTCACGAATTGTGTTGACATTTCTACCTTGTTCTTTTGCAAGTATCCTTGGAAACTGTCATGGCAACAATGTTCAAGTTCTCTTTATCATGTAGCGTATTGGACTATATTTCAATGGAGAATTGGAACAAAGGGAGGCTTAGCTTTAAAGTAATCAAGACTGAGGTCCTGCAAAAGCGGTATATTATATGGACGGTTACTTTTTGAAAAAAAACATATTCGGTTGTGATATCCAATATCTTTATCGTTGCTATCTGTGGAAAGAAAACATGCGTCCAAATTCCTGCCTTAAAAAATTCTTTAAACGGCAAATTTGTCTGCTTTGATATGATGGGTTATAGCGAGCGCTAAGGGAGCATATGGGTCATTTTGAAAAGTTTTTGTTTAATGGGGCAGCAATTATGCAATCCGAAGTGAATTTATTTGTTAAAGCGAATATGGCCATATTGTGCTAAATACTAATGCTAGAAAAGGTTTCGTTCATCGGAAACGGAAGTAAGTAAAGTAAGGAAAATAACTTTCTTCAAATTGTAATTTTAAAGTCAGAATCGTGATATCGGAAATGAGTTTCTGGAAAGGGCTATTGCTGTGCTCGCATCATTGACCACGCCAACAGCATATTATTCAGAAATCATTGAATACTTATTTGGGGATTTTGGAGTCTCAAATTCTATATTTTTCTTAAGTTTTCTAACACCTTGGATAAGTATTATTCACAATCTACTTAATCAAATTCTTGTTCGTCTTTTGTACTGATTTGTATAGTATGAAAAGGTGAAAAATTAGAAGTTGTGTCCAGAATCAACACTTTTCAGTACTATCTGTAATGTCACGTAGTTTTATAGTAATATGTTATACCTGTGTGTGTACTCATGCGTATAGCTAACCTCATTCTTTCGGTTGATGCGTTGAACAGAGGTCGACGGATTTATATACCAGGAATAATATCCATGACAATCCCCCATAATCGTACCGTCACTGTCGGGGATTATATCTATATAATAACTCCTTGTAACAACACTGGCGAGGAGTGCTAACCTGTTTCACGAGTGTTCATCATATTTTTTTCTTTAAACATATTGAAATTGACATTGCAAATGGCGGACATGATTTTTTTATTCCTTGATTTGCGATTAACACCTGAGGAAGTAATATTAAACATTATTATGTAAAACAGTATCTAATTGGCTTGAATATTGATCACGTGACGTTTACAATTGGGATGTTTCCTCTGACGACCCCGAAAAATCACCACTCTAGGGTGACAACAGTATTGTCTCCTCCGACGTCTCTATTTTCCCTCGAAATTCCCATTTCCTCTGTTCACGTGACGGAAAACATAAACCGGAAGTCGTTTGTTTGCTTGCTTTCATTTGTCAGGGAAACGGTACTGTGAGTATATATGTACATGTATTTTGCCATACTCTTTCCTAATTGGGCCAAATTGATTTTTATGCCCCGCCACGAATGTGCCTGGGGCATATAGATTTACCCTTGTCCGTCTGTCCATACATACGTCCCGATTTGGTTAAGTTTTCTCAAAAACCTAAAGTAATATATCAATGATATTGCACCACTACAGTACTCTTGTATAGTACAACACAGTTCAGCAACACTTGGGTCGCTATGACCTACATTTCATGCTTCAGTGACTTTGGTTAAGTTTTGCGTTTAGGTTCATTTCTCAGAAACCTATAGTAATATATCAATGATATTCCACCACTACAGTCCTCTTGTATAGTACAACGCTGTCCAGCAACACTTGGGTCGCTATGACCTACATTACATGCTTCAGTGACTTTAGTCAAGTTTTGCGTTTAGGTTAATTTCTTTGGAACTAGGCATAGTGTAGTGTATCAACGAAACTTCATCAGTGGATGTGCCTTGGATAGTACTGTGTATTCATACATGATGACCTACATTTTAGGCGAGGCATTCGTGTCTTACAGACACAATTTCTAGTTTGTTTAAATTTGTGTGTCACCAAGAAGCTCGGTTTAATAAAAAAATCATTGCCCTCTTAGTCGGGGGACATCCAGAATTCTCAACTTGCGAGGGTTGTCTTCCTCCTCGGGCTAAAACCCTTGGAAAAACAACCCTCACAAGTTGACAATTCAGGATGTCCCCTCCTAAGAAGGCCATAATTGTACAGTATTGAATGAGTTCGTATTGTACCGAAAACCAGTATTGGACGAGACGCCGTCAAGTCCAATACGGGTTTTCAGTACTATACGGACGAGTTCAATATCTTCCCATTTTGTACGTTATACTGTAAAATGACCTATTTATAATACAGCTCATCCAAATATTTAAACATTACTTGCAATAGACTTTTCTAAATATGATTTATTATATGTAACAAGAACATTAACAGAAATTTTAACAATATAAGAATAAAGAAAACGATGTCAATTTCCATTTACCGGCAAACTATGCTGAAAAAATATTATTTTCTACACAATGTATGACAGTGACAAGGCTGTCTATACTGCATAAAAAACCTATTTGACCTAATTATTATTCAGCTAAAACCAAGATGGCGCCTGCCGTCCAATATGGAAAATGGTTCAGGGTTCCTTATTATTTTAAAAATAGATTTGTGGGGCACGAAGATACTTCTATAAAAAATGTACCCAAAGTTTGGACATGGTGTGCATTATTATCTTTTTACATAGGATAAAGGAGTTTTTATTCTGATAATTAGCCAATTTCCAATGTAGAAACAAAAGTTTTAAATTGCAAAAAGCTTAGTTGAAGCTGAGTTTGGATTGGTCATCAAGGAGAGATCATTACAGGAAATCCCTATATGAATTCATGGGTTCCATTTAAGTGGATTTTGTGAAAAATTTAATCTGACATGGTACCAATATACGACTTTTTCTATACGTTTCCGGTTTATACAGTATATATGTAAAAGATGTCGTCGTACCGTACAATACGAAAAAAATAGGCTTTTTTTTTGTACATTTCCGGTTGTACAATACGGAAAAGATATTGTACGGTCACGTGTCATGAATAAGGTTTTCTCATTGGATTATAAATATAGCTGTATACTAATTTATGTTATTTAACAGAACTGCAGAAAATACAATATTGATTTTGTCGAGGTAGTACTGGAAAGCCGTCTATCGTTAAATCCGAGGTCTTGTATGTAAGGAAATGCGCAGGTAAAATACCTCTTCCATAGCTCCTTGTGAGTGGTCCATAAGTAGACGGTTGTAAGGCAAAACATCTAAGTGGTGCTGGTTTTGGGATTTTCACCTTTTTACGAGCGAGTCAAAATTTTCAGTTTGTTTTGGGATACTTGCTTTCACACAGTATTGTGGCAGGGGGTTAAGCTATACGCAGTCTTGGTGTATATGTATTGAGTAGATGGATTAACAGATAAAAAGAATATTTCTGACGAACAAATTTGTTTGTTCCGTTCCGTGGACAATGTTTATATGAACTTAAATGAGCAAACGTGTTGTTTTTGTTAGATTTACTAGTATGTTTTTCCATGCAGTTTTGTTTGCTATAGTTATGCAATAGTTTGAGTTTGTCGCTTCGATATTCTTTTTCTGGTATTAAACAGTCTGTTTTTTTCACGTAGGGTTAGGGTTACGGTTAGGGTTTGATACATTTTGAATGCAGTCTTATGTTGATTGTTCTATTCTTTGCACCGGAAGTTATTAATGGATATTTTCCTGGAGTGATTTTGCAGATGAAGCTGTGTTATACACTATTGAGTGTAGACAAGGGACTCTTGAAAATTTACTCCGCGATGTATATACGTGATCATTTTGATGTTTTTTTCAATTTGTTATGTTGTGTCACATACTATGAAATTTAGTATTATGACAATAAGGATTTGAATTGAATATATAACTTTTTGACTCATGCGTATAGCTAACCTCTTCTGGTTGCTACCTTGGACAGTGATGGACGGCTTTATATTCACGAAAATCGTTTAATCTCTGACCGGGATAATAATAACTCAGTATACAAAATTTATAACTTTAAGTATCACAAACAAGACCACTAACAATGTATGCATCTCCTCTGTATCCATTTTGATACAAATAAAGTTATAATTATTCATTGTGAAGATCCTACCAAATATTATCTACAATTTATAGATCACGTATTTATTTTGATTATTTTCATTTTACCATGTCAGAAGATCCCATCGTCGTCTATTTGTATTATAAATGTTAAAAATAAAAAAAATATACAGTTTTCGTGGCATAAAAATGTTGAAAAGGATTGTTCATCATTTTTTTTTCTAGTTTTATAAATGTATGAAGATTGCTCTAACTACCGTTTATGAGTTTTTACCGTTTGTGCTTTTTCAAATATTTAAGTGTCTTATAGACAACCGTGAAACGGGGTTAACCTAAACACGACAAAGTTACATCTTGATAAGATGAACGATTTAGATCCAAAATACATTTCGTAAGCAATCCTACAAGTTCTGTGATGGAGCTATAGCAAGTGTGGTGCATTTATAGAAAAGAAACGGAGGAATAACACATAGGAAGGCACTCTCAGATCAATAGTAAGGTCTTTCTTTTGTAATTCAGGCGAAAAATAAAATAGACATGTTTGATTCCTATTAAGCCTTAAGACATTGGCCTTTTCCTCCAGTACATTATATCAGTTGACTATTTTGAATCCCAAAATATACAGAATAATGGCAAGACTGTATTAATTTTTTTATTGGGCAAAACACAAATTGCCATTATTGTTTTTATCGGTAATTTTTACTAAATTCGTTAAGTGCTTACATTTTAAAATAAATTGAAAATCAAAGATTTAAGCTGACTTGTCGTCGTTGTAAGTTGTGCGGTTTCATAACTGACGTAACGATTATTTCATTCATTAAGCTGACATGTATAAAGACCGTGGCGGAAAAATGACGTAGATGTATAACAACATTATTCATCCTTGACACTGATATGAAACTGACGTTATTAGCCTTATAGGATCAAATGAAATAAATCTTAACATGAGTTTTATGTACAAACTTTAGTTTTTAGTAGCATAGAATATAGTTAATTGTAATTTATGATATAATCCAAAGGAGGTTAGATATATTAATACAGCTTGTTCGGCGGGGAGAAAGGAAGTTTTCATCACATGTTTACGTTTTGGCGTTCTCAGAAATAAATAATTGGAATTCACATTGTTCGAATCATATTGTTATCCTTTTCTCTTAGGATTGGTGTGAATTCTCGCCAGAATGGCATTTTTCTGCATGTGTTATGCATAAGCATATTTTTATTTAATTTTTTAAATAAAATGAGATATTATTACTATACTCACCTAGTCGTTGCTGTGATGACTCGAAACACTGGTTCGGGGGTTCAAGGTAGACGAAGATATTGGAATTAACAAGTTGTCTAAAAGTTGCTCTGCTTACTCCTGTGAATCTCCAAGACGGCTGCTCGCGTAGTAATCTAGCCTCCTTCCAGTCTAGAGTCTAGACCGTTTGTCAATCGTCCCATGTCAGAAGTATATATGCAGTTCTAAATTAGTATCTGTGGAGGTGCTGAGGAGGTGCCGGAGGTGACGTCACCGGAAGCGGAAATTGATGAAAAGTTATCTTTGAAATGTTTTCTACCTTTAAAGCCCAGCATAGTTATGATTTCAGATCATACATATGTTAAGCTGTCCGAGAAATATACCATACATGGGGACATAGGACCAAAATGTTCTATGGATGCAGGAAAATACAGGAACAAAAAGCTGATTTCAAACATTAAAAATATAAAAAAAATACTGGAACAATAGCAGAAAGACTGATAAATATACATGTACAGCCCAGAAAGAGACATGATTATTTGTATGCTTCCTATTAAATGCACTATATATATATATATGTACATATACATGTAGGCGTTTATATTGAGTTAAATAACATCTATGTTTTTTTTTATAAATATCGAAATGTCATTGAAAAGAATGTGCAAATGATGGCTGAAATGAATGTTTAGTCAATTTCTACAACTTCTACTTTGATACATCTAAAGTCTACATGGTCTAGGTCATGTTTTTTTTTGTTTGTTTGTTTGCCTCATATCCTCCTCCATTTGAAAAAAAAGTTGACGCCAAATAAAGAATTAACTTCTTATGGCCTTTTAGAATATTTTGTGAAAATACATGGAAAAAGGAACTGTTGGTGTAGAATGGATAAATTTTTGTCTATAGAATGGATGGATATGCATTTTTAAGGACAGAGAAATTAAATTATTAACTGCTAGATTGAAGATATTGTTCTGTGTACTGTGAGATTTAATTGTGAAATAGGTCAACCCCGTTACTGCGGGATTCGCAAACACTGTATTGTGTTCTTATCAGAAATTACATGTGTGAAATCATTTTTAAGTTGTGAAAATCGCTGCGAACCGCAGGAGCACCCCGTTCTTTTAAAGAGGGGAGTACAGTACTTTGTGTGGCGACACAACAAGGGACGATATGACACGAGTAGTATATATGCGGTTCTAAATTAGTATTTGTGGAGGTGCTGTGGAGGTACCGGAAGTAACGTCACCGGTAGCGGAAACGACGTCACCGGAAGCGGAAGTCACATGACCGGAACCCCTTATCCCGCTCTTTTCATTTGCGGGTAATGTTTTCTGTGAGGACCAAAGGTAGGAGTAGATTATGTCCCCTTACCTCCAAGTGATGCTGTCACCATTAGATCAATGGAGGGCTGTCCTAAGCAACCGCCTTAGCAACGGCGGTCCATTTCTTTGCTCTATCATGCACTTCGTTTCTCTTCTCTTGCTCCATTCCGCTATTCGCTGCTCGTCGCTTTTCATCGCTACTCATGACCTTACTCGCGGGCTCATTTCAGTGTTTTGGGGCTACTTGTCACTGTTTTCGTTGCTGTTGCTGCTGGTGCTTGTTGCTGTTCGTCATCGCTGCTCTTCTATCGCTCATCACTGTTTTTCGCTTGCTCTTTGCTGTTCGTCGGTGTTTTTCTCTTGCACTTTGCTGCTTATCGCTGTTTTTCTCTTGCTCTTTGCTACTCATCGCTGTTTTTCTCTTGCTCTTTGCTGCTCATCGCTGATTTTCTCTTGCTCTTTGCTGCTCATCGCTAATCATGACTATATTCGCGTGTTCATTTCTGTTTTTTTATGCTACTTGTCGCTGTTTTCGCTGCTTCTGCTGCTCCTGGTGCTTGTTGCTGTTCGTCATCGCTTCTCTTCTGTTGCTCATCGATGTTATTCTCTTGCCCTTTGCTGTTAATCGCTACTCATGACCTTACTCGCGTGCTCATTTCAGTTTTTTGGGGCTACTTGTCACTGTTTTCGCTGCTGCTGCTACTCCTGCTGCTTGTTGCTGTTCGTCATCGCTGCTCTTCTCTTGCTCATCGCTGTTTTTCTCTTGCTCTTTGCTGTTCATCGCTAATCATAACCTTATTCGCGTGCTCATTTCGGTTTTTTTGGTGCTACTTGTCGCTGTTTTCGCTGCTGCTGCTGCTGCTACTTGTTGCTGTTCGTCGTCACTGCTTTTCTCTTGCTCATCACTCATTTCTTTTGCTCTTTGCTGTTCATCGCTACTCATAACTATACCCACATGCTCATTTTGTCTTTAGTCAAAGAATGGATCTGTGCGAGAGCACCCTTATATCCGGGTCATTTGAAAGTCCACTCTGCATTTATCCAGACTTGTGACTGGCTGTCATAAGATAGGCTGCATAAGCTATCCTATTTTTTAAGGCCACTCTGCATTTGTCCAGGCTTGTGACTGGCTGTATATATGTGTAAACATATATAGGCTGCATTACCCTCCTTCCCTTTTTTGTTAAATTATTTTCTGTTTTTCTTTGTAATAGTTCCAATTCCTCCGTCACATAGAGTCATTGCTATCTTCAGCTGGTGGTGGGTCGTAGTCGTTCAATACACGGTTAGGCAGATATTTTCGTTCTTCTACGGCCTATTTCCATGATTCTTTTGATTCGTAGTATTCCTCTTCTCTCAAGCGTTTAGTCGTTTTCTTTATTCTCGTCTTGATGCCAGGACACCAGTCCGAGGTAATGCTTTTCGTATAAAAAAGACAAATATACCTAAGGAGCAATCAAAGAAACGTAATCCATTGGACAGACAAACCCGGGAAGACAAATGAACAACCACAAGCACAACAAATAAACACAGAAAACTAAAAAAACAACGGACAACACGAACTCCTATAAAAACCAGGAGTGAACCCAGGTGCTTCGGAAGGGTAAGCAGTTCCTCCTCCGTATACGGCACCCGTCGTGAAGTTCAACAAAGTCAATCCGGGGGAAGTCACAAATCGGTGAAGGCACATGTGGGAACAGGTCCAACATCATCTTAGATATTGGAACACTGTAATGGTCAATAAATTCGTGATGACCGTAAAATTTCCTAAGTGATGACATCAACTTATCCCTGATAAAACCTTTTCGTCTTTGTAAGAGTCAAACATGTCTCTATATGCTGCCAAGCGTGCCCTGTCTTCATCAATTCCGGCTTCGACTAGTTCGTTTACTGTTTGTACGTATTCCGATTGATTTACTTGAAATGTTTGATTCAAAATGACATACCATGGAGACTGTCCGCATTGCTCTTCGGAGTCTTCGTTGGATCCAAGGTCACTACTTTGTTCCGATTCCTCGTTATCGGCTTCTGTGGTGGTGTCTGATACTGAATCACTATAGTTTGTTGAATCCTCTTCCATACCGTATGCATTCTTTTTGTGTCGCTCTAGGTTGAAGTTTCGCTTGGACTGGTTTCCACATGTGTCACAGGTATACATTTAAGACGTTTTTCTTTCCTGGGATTCGATAGTAGAATGAGCTCAAGTCGTCCGGGAAGTGCTTATATTAGCTACAGGTTCCTCAAACGGTTTGTTGATTCATTAACAAACGTTTGCCAAAGTATTCGTTTCGAGATTATTGCAGTTCAGATTTCACTTTTCTGATGAGGTGTCTATTAAGTCTTTTCCACTCGTTGTCAATCCTGATATATCCCTCGCAGATATTCGTGTTTTTGTAGAATTCCGCAAAGCCCTTGTTCGTTTGACACTTTGTACATTTCTTGTTTGGATCCACTTTGCTGGATCCCCCACTTGTGTTTTCCAGCCGTTTGGTTCTCTTCACTTTGGTCGGAAGTATTTTCCTTTTCCTTTCTGGTTTTGCTTCGGCGTTAGAAAGATCCACAGGTCTTCTTTGACGGTCTTCAAACAACTGACGAAATTAAACAAAACCTCTGATTATATTTTCGTTAAAAGCTTCCCGTCAGAGTGTCGAGGAGTGGTCTCGTTGATGTTACGATGAACACCAAAGATGGCTGCGTCCGTGTAATGCGGACCTGAGAGAGAGAGAGAGAGCACCTTATGAAACAGAAGTTTTAGAGTCTTTCCGGACGTGAACGAATGTTCTCGGTCTCGTTTATGTTACCATAGCCAAATTTCAGCTAAGGAGATCTACCATGTGCAATAAAAGGAATGAACCCTTAGTATTTCTATTATTTTTGAATTTTGCTAAATACGGGTAATTTCTGTAACAAATCAGACGTCTTAAATGTATACCTGTGACATATGTGGAAACCAGTCCAAGCGAAACTTCAACCTAGAGCGACCCAAAAATGCACACGTTATGGAAGAGGATTCAACAGACTATAGTGATTCAGTATCAGACACCAGGCATCAAGACATGAATAAAGACCCCGTACATAGAAAGATCAAGAAAACGGCTAAACGCTTGAGAGAAGAGGAAGACTACAAATCAAAAGAATCATGGGAATAGGCCGTAGAAAAACGAAAATATCTGCCTAACCGTGTATTGAACGACTACGACCCACCACCAGCTGAAGATAGCAATGACTCTATGTGACGGAGGAATTGGAACTATTACAAAGAAAAACAGAAAATAATTTAACAGAAAAGGGAAGGAGGGTAATGCAGCCTATATATGTTTATACATATATATAGCCAGTCACAAGCCTGGATAAATGCAGAGTGGACTTTCAAATGACCCGGATCTGAGGGTGCTCTCTCACAGATCCAATCTTTGACTAACAACAATCGACCACCACTAGCAGCAGCAGCAGCAAAAAACCGAAATGAGCACGTTAGTATAGTTATGAGTAGCGATGAACGGCAAACAGCAAAAGAAAAATAGCGATGAGCAAGAGAAGAGCAGCCATGACGAACAGCAACAAGGAGCAGCAGCAGCGAAAACAGCGACAAGTAGCACCAATAAACCGAAATGAGCACGCGAGTATAGTCATGATTAGCGATGAGCAGCAAAGAGCAAGACAAAAATAGCGATGAACAGCAAAAAGCAAGAGAAGAACAGCGATGAGCAGAAAAGAGCAAGAGAAAAACTGCGATGAGCAGCAAAGATCAAGATAAAAACAGTGATGAACAGCACAGAGCAAGAGAAAAACAGCGATGAGCAAGAGAAGAGCAAGAGAAAAACACCGACGAACAAGAGCAATGAAATGGACCATCATTGCTAAGGCAGTTGCTAAGGACACCCCTCCATTGATCTAATGGTGACAGCATCACTTGGAGGTAAGGTGACATAATCCAATCCTTCCTTTGGTCCTCACAGAAAACATCACCTAAAATGGAAACAGTGAGATAAGGGAAGATAATCCAATCACCTCTCTGTACTTCTATTACTCTCGGACTTCGACATAACAGTGAGAGTATCAGTCTCTAGAGACAATATGCGAGACCCTTACCCTATAAAGACCGATGAAAGACCCAGAGATCACCGAGAAGCGCGGGAAAAAGAGGAGATAATCCAATCTGAATTCTGATCAAGCATGGCGCATTCGGGTACCACAACGTGACTGACGTCACTTCCATAAGTAAATAATTGGAAAATGGCGCGAAAATCAACTACTTCCGGTTGTGCACACGCGCAAATTACTTCCGAGTATTTCCGGTTCCGTTCACGCATGCGCAGACGACACATCCTGTCCCAGCTAGTGACTGACGTCACTTCCTAGAGAAATCACGGAAAATGGCGGGAAAACACACTGCTTTCGGATTCGCATGCTCGGAAACCACTTCCGGTGACGTAACTTCCGGTTACGGTGACGTCATTTCCACTTCCGGTGACGGCACTACCGGCACCTCCACAAATACTAATTTAAAACCGCATATATACTACTCATATCATATCGTCCTTGTGTCGCGACACAAAGTACTGTACTCTTACAACAACCCTCCCCTTTTTAAAAGAATGGGTGCTCCTGCACCTACGCAAGTTTATACGGTTCACAGCGATTTTCTTACCGAATACACAACTTAAAAATGATTTCACACATGTAATTTCTGATAAGAACACAATATAGGGTCTGCGAGTCCCGCAGTAACGGGGTTGACCTATTTCACAATTAAATCTCACAGTACACAGAACAATATCTTCAATCTAGCAGTTAATAATTTAACTTCTCTATCCTAAAAAAATGCATATCCATCCGTTCTATAGACAAAACTTTATCCATTCCACACCAACAGTTCCCTTTTCCATGAATTTTCACAAAATATTCTAAAAGGCCATAAAAACCTAATTCTTTGTTTGGCGTCAACTTTTGTTTCCAAATGGAGGAGGGTATGAGGCAAAAAAAAAAAAAAAAATAAAAAAAAAAATAAAACACATATGACAACTGGCAAAAAACTGAACTTTCCTTGACCTAGACCATGTAGACCTTAGATGTATCAAAGTAGAAGTTGTAGAAATTGACTAAAGATTCATTTCAGCCATCATAAGCTCATTTTTTTCAATGAAATTTCGATATTAATAGAAAAAACATAGATGTTATTTAACTCAATATAAACGCATATATATATATATATATATATATATATATATATATATATATATATATATATAGTGCATTGAATAGGAGGCATCCCATTAATCGTGTCTCTTTTTGGGCTATACATGTATATTTATCAGTCTTTCTGCTATTGTTCCAGTATTTTTTTTATATTTTTAATGTTTGAAATCAGCTTTTTGGTCCTGTATCTATCTGCATCCATAGAACATTTTGGTCCTATGTCCCCATGTATGGTATATTTCTCGGACAGCTTAAAATTCAAACTTAACATATGTATGATCTGAACTCATAACTTTGCTGGGCTTTAAAGGTAGAAATCATTTCAAAGATAAGTTTTAATCAAAAGTTAAAAACCAGAAAAACAAAACATAAAACATTGACTACAAATATGTCATATTTGTCCATATCAAAATTTCCAACTTCTTTAGTATTTTGAATGAGGCCTCTTTCTGCCTTTCTTTTCTGCAACTTTAACCTTGTTTCTTACTCGGAATATAGCTCCTCCCTGTTTGCATCTGTTGCATTAATGTATGAATAGACTGATATTTCTTTTTCTCCTCCGCGTCAATTTCTATTAAATCATTTTCTGACCCATATTTGTAGCACACAGTTTTAAGTTTAAGTCCACATGAGAAATAATGGTATGACACCTCTGTTTCGCAGCCAACATTGGTCTGAAACACAAATATTTCAGATAGAAAGTGACCATGAGGAATGGGAATACTCCCACATACAAAATGAGCATCTTCAATCACAACAGCCAACTGATCCATCTGTTCCTGATTTGGTTTCTTCTGAGAGTACACCAGTCTGCAAATATTAATAAGAAAGATATAAATTAGAAAATTATTCGATGGAAAAATTTGGAACAGCTTCCATACTGACATCAACGCACTGAGACAAGACAAAAACATGGAGGATTCAGAAACATTATTTTATTAATAATTTTTTTAACCTATTTTTACAGAGATTTAAAAATGGCAGTTCATTTAAATATGCATGTATGATTGTGCACGGCTGAATTTGGCCCTGCTGCTGTGTATATGCTTCTAAAGTGTCAGATGTTAATAGGTCTCTTTGACTTTCGAAACTTTTCATCCCTATTACTGACAAAGTCTTGTATTATACTGAAATATGCAAGTTCAGAGCATCAAAATTGGTATTTTAAACTTGAAATACACAATATTCAGTATATCAAATTTAATGCTAATAAAATGGAATTCAGATTTAAAAATTTTTAATAGAAATACCTAGGCTATTTACAATCTGAGCAGTATACAACAGATCTGACAGTTTCTGCATCTACTCTGAATGATATCTCTAATCCTTGGTTAACAGCACCTTGTAGGCTAGGACAGTATTTTTCAGAAGTCACCTCACCATATGACTCTTCAAACATCTTGAAGTGGCCATCTCTTTCCCTAGAAGGAACTGGATCTGAAAATGTAAAGTTTATATAGGCATGGAAACTTCAAACATTAAATACATGTAAATAGTTTCTTAAGAATATTTATACATGTTAATGAACTGCGAGGGTGCCTGCATGACAACATATTGATGTCATGTTTTGTATTTTAAAATGTTAATACAAATATCTAAGTAGATATGCAGAAAATGTTAATGAGACAATGATTCTATAAAATGCTTAATATTAAATAATAATTTTACCTGGTAGAACATGAACGGTGAAACAAATCGCCATAGGAAGTCTTTGTGGTCTACATATTCCTTCTGGACATGGTACGTTGAAACATTTTTTTATCATGAAGAAGTACTTTCGGATGGTGCAGCAGTGTTTCATAAATTTTTGTAGTTCAGGTTTGCTACAGACATCCTTAGATGTCATAGATGTTGGATCATCAATTAATGCATCAATTTGTTGAACAGAGGTGCTCATTTCTTCAATCAGAAGATCTGACGCTGGCTGAGTAACTTTAAAAGGGTTAACTTTCAAGGAAAAGCGTTCAAAGACACTGTAAATAGATTCCTTAACAGGCCTAATACAAGACATGAATCTCTCCTTGAATTTTTCATTTTTTGGGCATAATCTCGAATAGCTTTCATAGTGGCCAAAGACTGCATTTCCCCTTCAAATTCAGGTGAAAGTTCACTTCTCCAACAGTAAGCATTTGAAGACCAAGATTTAAAATGCACATTGTTTTTTCACAAAGACCAAGACTTCATTGGGGCAGTTCTAGCAGCAAAGAGAACATCTAAATCATCCATAATAAACATACAAATCAATGATAATTGAACAGATGGATATGTTTCCCGATGGTCAGGGCCCCCATCAGAATATAAAATGCGAATACTCTTTCCCAAGTTACCAGTTTGCGAAAGAGTTTGGCGGATTTCAGCGGCATGTCGCATGGGATAAGATGCATAACAAATGCTGTCCTTCAACTCTTCAGTTATCCTGTAAAATGACTGGTCAACACTTTCAGGAATTTCACAAATTAATGCAAATGAAGGGGTCAACTTTGCTTTAGCATTGATATCATGATCACTACACAAACACTAGACATTTTTACTGACAACAACCTTCTTTCCTCTATTGACACAAGCAAGGGGGTACCATGTACCCCAACATCAATATGATTTTGGTCATCCATACAAATCATGCAAGATGCAAGAATTTTCTCTGTACTTCACTGGAAGAGTATTAATATACCTGAACAATGCTGCACAATAATGACCGTCAACATGACTTCCATCTAACTGACGGGGCTGGACTTTGAATTTCATTTTTTTTTGTAAAAAACCCACTCATTAGAAAGAACCATAATATCATCTGGTAGGTATCACCCGGTAATAAGATCATGAATGGACATAACCATACCAATATGAGAAATGCTGCCATGACGGTGGTTCTACCGTTTGAAGTTCATACCTATTAATGAAAGCACCTACTGCATCCCAGAACTTTTCATATTTTTCAGATTTACCCTGGGGCCTATGTGGCCGAGTGGTCAAGGCAGTTCGTCACGACTACTAACGAACACTAGCCTGTCAACACTGGGGTTGTGAGTTCGAATCTCACCTGTGGCGGGGACTCCGATCTAAATTGACAAGGATTTCCTACCGAAGGTCGGTGGTTCTCTCCGGGTACTCCGGCTTCCTCCACCAATAAAAACTGGCCACTGCGAAATAGCCAAATGTGCTGAAAACGGCGTAAAACCCCAACTAAACAAACAAACAAACAAACAAACAGGTTTACCCTCATTGACCTTGCACAAATCATAAACGAGATCAGTGTCACCTGATTGCAAAATAAGATCAAGCCTAGCCTGAACATCCCTACTTATTTTAGAAGTCTTGGATGAAGGATCACCTGTAAATAAGAGTAGACATTGTTTCAATCTGATGCAATACAGTATTAGACTTTTGCATATCAACAAGATCCCCCGAATTCCATAAAACCAAAGTATCTCTAAGCTGCTACCTCTATGAAAACCATAAATTTCAACATTAATGGGGAGTTCATTTCTTTAATAAAGAAATATCTTTCTTTTCTATCCAAGGGGGCGACATCATTTAATAAGACAGGTAAAAAAGGCTCTTTACCATCTAGGAATTTTTCAACACATGCATACTTATCAATAATGGTTTGAGAAGTACGAACTGTGCCCTTCAAAAATCTAAGGTCATCAGAACTACCATCACCTGGGGCACGTACAGGTTCTGTTGAGAGGTGAACTTTTAACACATTTTGGTTATTTTTTTGCAAGTAAGAACACATTTTGTCAAAAGCATCAGATAGTTCCTGAGCATCAGTCTTCAGTGGTTTAAGTCTGGAAACATTGATGAAAGGGTATGATAAACATCTGTAGAGATTTTGTGTTTAGCTATATAAGGTTTGATTATCAAGTGGTTGAACCTTGTGCTTATGAGCTTCAGCGTTATTGTAGGTCTGAAAAAAATTACCAGATTCATCTTCAGAGTATAAAGATTTAAAGTAAGAGGGCAAGGAAATACACCTTTGCTTGAATCTGTGTACATTAGGAAAGATATAAAACAAACCATCACAAATTGCCTTTACTAGGTCCTTACCACATGTTTTTCACGTCCCTGTGTAAACCCATGCTCATTTTTCTTCATCAAATCAATGATATCATTGAACAAACGAAATTTCCCTCTAAGATAATTTTCAGGCCCCATTTTATCAGGATATTTGGTTTTTTCAAGTGAAAGTTTTCTTTGACCTTCTTCCAACATATCAAACGAATTTATTACAGGATTAATTATTGTTCTGGCCACCATGCTAAACAAGATGTGATTGAAATCAAACTTTTTCACACAGTCTCACTCTTATTTTTGGTCAATAAAAATTCTACCATCTTTGAAATAGTCGAGCCTAACATTCTCCTTAAATCGAGTTACATTCATGGCATGTGTACTAGCTTGACTTATAGCCTAAAAATCGTGCAAAAAATTCCTGTCCGGGGGCACACTAATGGCCTACCAGTCAAGTACGCCTTTCCCGGCCTTCTCACCTTTAACGGTTACTAGTGTTTTGTTCATTTTGATGCCTCAAATTAATGATTGACAACGTTAACATTGAATGAATTGCATCATTTCAGCGTAAAATTGGTATTTTAAAAATTCTCTTTGAATTCAAATATACTCCAACATAATTTTATACAATAATTACGTACACTTTAATGTAGTCGGTAGTTGATCTATGTTTTATCTTTTAACTTCTGATCCAAGCAGATGGAGAGCATTGTTTGTTGTCATTTCGGCCACAGACGAAATGTTACTGTATCGCATAGTCGCGATATGTTGGGTCACTTCGTCAATGTACACCGGTGAGTTTGTTAACACTGGCGTTGTTTGTAAAGGTAGTTTCAACGTTTTGTTCTGGTCCCCAATGAAAGGTCTTCTTCCCTGTAATTTCTGTCATATGTTTTGCTATCCTTGAGAAACCCTTGATGAAATTTCGGTGATAGTTTACAAAGCCTAGAAACTTTTCAAGATCCTTCGTGTTTGTAGGAACTTTTCATCTTTGAATCACTTCTACGTAGTGTTCTCCAATAGCCATTCCAGAATTGTTCGATTTTCTGCCTAGGAAACTCACTTCCTGCTTACACAGATCACATTTACGTGGTATTAACTGAATTCGATAATTGCGGAAAAGTTCAAACACTTATTTCAGATTATCCAAATGATCAAAAAAATTTCCCATCACTAATATATCATCCAGAAAACATGGAATAATTTGCCATGTCAAATCTCTCAATACCAAATCCATCGCTCTCGCATATGTTGACGGGGCATTTCATAGACCAAAACTCATACTGGAACACTCCGTACTTTGTGATGAAAACTGTTTTCGGCTGGTCCTCTCTCTTCAAATTTACTTGCCAATACGAACTACCAGCGTCGACCTTCGGAAACCATTCATTTCCCACTAACGTATCCAGGCACTCTTCAATAAGTGACAATGGATAAAAATCCTTCTCGGTCACTGGATTCAATTTGGGGCATTCATATGAATGCCTAGCATAACATATCAATATCCATCAGACTTTCTAATTAACACAGACGGGGGCGCTCATTCGGATACACTCGGTTCGATCACCCCTCAATTTATCATTCGCTGCTTAATCGGTTATAACTTTCCTGTCTCAATACATGTTGAACCTCCTTAAATGTACCAATGTCAAACTCATCTTTCGAGAATATGTCGTGATACTCAACAATCAAGACTTTTAAGGGACGAGATCAAATTACAATGTAGGATAAAAAACTTAATGCAAATATTTTGGTCGTGTTGTGTTAGGGTTATGGGGGGGGGTGTGTAAAAATCGCTGCAAGGTTTGTTATCCGACATCGATTTTTGAATTGAAAAATACGGATTCAAGTGATGTCCAAGTAAATATACAGAACAAACATACATTGTTGAGAAAAAAACAGGACCCATGATACAAAAAGAATACTCTCAAAGCATATTCCCATATTGGTCAATCAATTGTTCCCAAATTAAGTTAAGGGGGGGGGGGGAGGGTCAGTGAAAAAACTATGTGAATTAAGTTTGTTATTCTATATTGAACTTTTGATCACGTCCCTAACTGTTCTGCTTGTTGCACTGCGGGTTGACACTCGAATTTTTTTACCATATTCGCAAGTTTCTCAGGTAACTTCTTCTCTTCCGTAGATAACTCTTCTGTCACTCGGTTTTTCGTTACAACAGCTTCAATCCCATGGACAACTTCTGCTGTGGCTATCACCCGATTCTTTTTTATTGTATAATATCGGTCACTAGCATTGACGTAACAGATTGCTGGTTTTTCTTGATCACTGTACATACATCGTGGTATAAAAATTGGCAGATTTTCATTACAGGACTCCCCTATATAATTTTCTAGATGTTTTCCAAATTTGCCTTAAGATAAGTTGCAAAATTTGGCGGGACCACTATACGCTTTTCAGTCCTAACTCTCGACACTAATGGGATGGTTTGCTTTAAACCTGCTGACATGCGCATTTAATCTTCTCCGATATTAAACGTAAACGTCTAAAGATTCATCGTTACACCATAAAAAGAGTTGGTGGTTTCTGTTCAAGTGATTCATAAATTTTATCGGATATAATCATTACCTCTGTAGCTATGCCCACTGCTACCACTACAGTCGCATCCCCAATACACAAACTCAACCTTAGTAAAGATGAATTTCGCGATTGTTTTGTTATAAAAATTCTGTCCGCACATTCTGTCACCGAATCTGGTTTTTCTTTTTTAGCGCTCTTCGATTTAACATTTTGTGTCGCGACCGTAGGTAACGGTAATTCTAAACACTGTTTATCTCTCCCCTCCTCACATGTATTTTCCGTCTTGTGTGGGTTTCTTGGTGCTGATAATACCTCATCTTTGTGTTTATTTCTACCCTGAGCTGTAATTTGAATGGTTTTACCGGATTTAACATTACATCCGGTTCTCAGTTCCTATTGACGCCTGGGGTTTCGCTTGAATTTGAATCCCCTTTTGTTGCTGATCCTTTCCAGAAGTCACACCAATTTTAGCAGCACAAGTGTCCGACTTATCGTTCCCTGCCGACCTGTTACCTCACAACTGTACCCACACTACTACTCATTTTCACATTTTTGAAGTTCATATTGTCTTTTTGGCGATTTTCAACAATGCAAAAGTTTAAAGTCGATGTGTCTGGTACCTTTTTAGGTTGTCTGCAAAACCGAGTAATATGCCCAATACCATGGCAGTTGCAACACTCATAATTTGACTTATTCCTGCCTTTTCCCGTTTGTATCGAGTCGATTGACAGGTACTTCTTCCTCGTAAGTGTTTTTAATTTCGCACACTGTCCCTTTCACCAATCCACCTATGTTCCATACGCTTAATTTCCTCCTGAATTACCTGTATATTTTTACTTATATTTGTCTCAATTTGATTCATATATGACTGTACTGATTTCAAATTATGATCCACACTCTCGTATAATCTGTCAATACTTTTCGCTAATTGATCTTTTCCCTCGGTTTTTACCATCTTCACTGAGGTTTCCTCTTGGTCTGAAGCATCCTTATGTTCAAAAACCTTTTGCCCAAATAAGGCTTTGCCTTTTGATTGTTGCCATTTTATTTGCCCCATTGCTTCATCAACGGTTTTTGGTCGACCTCACTCGTCACATACTCCTCAGGCAAATATGAAATAGGGTTTATCTGCCAAACTAAGAAGTCATTTCATCTAGATCTTTATCGGCAGCTTGAAGTTCAATTCGAACAGTTTCGGTCAATTTTCTCAGATCAAATCTCTTTTCCATGCATTTTACCAACTCCGAGTATGTAATATTTTTGTTGCGTCTGAGAAGGCCAAAATAAAAACGAGCTGCAATTCCAGTGACTGCCCAAAATAAAGGTATACTTGTATCCTGAATACTGGTATTCCCGCATATAACGGAGTATAGTCACTACTTACATTTGTTCCTGGAAATCTAGGTCCAGGCTGAATCACTGTGGGAGCCTGGAATGTACTCGGTCTGGCTGGTAAGGTTGCATGCAAACTCCAGGATATTGGCAAAAGGTGAACTGATGTTGGCAAAATGTGAATGTTGGTTGTCCCAGTGTAAACTGATGTTGGCAAAGTCTGAAAGGATGTTGGCACAGTGTGAAGTGATGTTGGCAAAGTATAAATGGATGTTGGCAAAGTGTACACTTGTTTTGATATTAGGTCTGCAGCAACGGGAGGTTTTCCAAATTTTTGTTTAACAGATTATGGCGACTTGATCTTGGTTGTTGCTGATTTCCCTCGTGGAATGGCTGTTTTGCGTTTCTTGTCTGATGCTCATGTACTCATTTCCTTAGGTGAAAAGACATTTGTTTTACCTGCTTATCTTGGATAAAGTTAAATTCAAGTGGTTCAATCTTATACTGCGGTTTAATGGCATCACACGGTGTTGTATCTTGCTGTCCCATTTATACTAACGCATGAGCCACATCAATCTCACCGAACATATTCATTCCCATCGGGTGTACGCGATGCCCGGTCCAAAACTGGTGAGTGGCAACAAAGGTTCATGGTTGATGGAATATATTGATTGCAGCACATTGAGTTCAAATTGATCTGTTGTTGTTCAGTTACCTCTGTTTGTTCTTCTTCCCTATCGGATGTTATCGTGCATTGGTCATTAAAATCCCTAAAATCATCCTCCAATCCATCTTTAAATTTGAACTCAATGTGCTGAATCAATATTTTCCATCAACATATGCATTCTGATAGGTGGCAAAGTGGCTAAAATGTCAGGTGTGATGTCACCATGTTTTCGGTGATTATCCCGATTTCACTCTCTGTTTAAATTTCCATGTTTTTTTAGTCGAGGAACTATGTTTTCTTTTGAACATCTCCGAGACCAACACTTCAACCCCAGCTGGCAGCGACAATTTAGGTATTATTACTATACTCACCTAGTCGTTGCTGTGATGACTCAGGCCACTGTTTTTAGGCTTCAATGTGGACGAAGATATTGCTATTGTCAAGTTGTCAAGTTATCTAAAAGTAACTCTGCTTACTCCTGTGATTCTCCAAGACGGGTGCTCTCGTAGTGATCCAGCCTCCGTCCTGTCTAGAGCATATGCCAATCGTCCCATGTCATGTCATCCCTTTTCGTGTCGCCACACAAAATAGTACACTCTTACAGCAAAATTCATTATGCAGAATATTCTAGATGGAAACTTCTGAAAATTTGTGAAATTGTCAGAACATTCTTTGTAAAATATATATAAAGGTAAATTATACACACCTAGTACTGTTAAGATGGGAACTGGTAACAGATAATAGAAGTACTCAACTCTTTACTTATACTGTTAAAAAATTGTTTGACCTTTTGTTAACAATTTTGAGAGACACTTAAAGAGTGGGGATCAAACTGTGTAAAATGATTACAAACCGCTATGCATCGAAATTCATACTGAAGTTTTTATTTTACAATCATTTGGAGATATTTCTTCATTTTCATTTTTCAGGCATTATGATATGGTATATGATACGAGTTAGAGGTTACAACGATAATAGAATTCGATTTCTTGGGCGAGATTGGTACACAGACTTGATGTTAAAAGACTTAAATTTCTGATTAACAAGTGAGAGTCGAGATTTACTTTTGGTAATCAAGAACCATCTCAAAAAAAAGGAGAAAAGCAATACAAAACGAAAGAATGTCGAAGATTTTGATTTGTACTGCTTAAGACTCCAATGTCGACTTTAAAAGTTAAATATTTTTCATATCAGACACACACACACGCACACACACATATATATACAGTTGACCCACGTTATCTCAAAGTGGAAGGGACCAACAAAATAGGTTTGAGAGAACAGGAGTGCAAAGTTTAATCTAGGGATCAAAACATTACTTTGAGATAAAAGAGTTTGAGATAAAGAGAGTCAACTGTATATATATATAAAAGTTGACGCATATATATATATATATGCGTCAACGTTTGAAATGTATTATGAAAGCTTTTTGCATGAAAATATTGGTCAGATATGTTTAGTAGCATGGTAATGGGTCGATGTTTTAAGCAATGACATACTACAATTTTAAAAGAAATCGAATAGAAGATAAATGTATTTACAACATCATCTTAAAGAATTTCATTACATTTAAATGCATGTATAAAGATACTTATTGAATTCTTATTTTTCTTACTAGATTCGTCTTTATAAGACCAAATAAAACTAAAACTAGTTGTATCTTAAAATATACCTTGTAACAATAAAGTATATTTGGTATTGAATAAGACGACAAATAGAAACATATAAGAACTTATTTTCTAAGTCTTACTTTATAATACGTTTATTACTTTTACCATTCAGATAAAAGAACCATTGTCACTGTAGAATATATCTTTGTATTTTTTCAGGATGAAGCTTATTTTTTCGTTTATACTTGTCGTTACTCTCTCGGCCACATTAATTTTACCGGGGAAGTCATCACCGGATATGCTAGCCAAAAACCTTTTGGAGCTGGAAAGACGCTTGGTTTCGGAGGCATTATACAGAACTGATAAAAAAATGGTCAATCATGAACGGTTTCATACGAGCAAACGAATTTGTAGACTTTTATGTGACCTTTGTACAGAACAAAGCAGACGACTCGGGACACTCTGTATACACCAGTGTTATCAGCCAAATATGGATGACGACGCCATATCTATATGTAGGTCACGTGTTTCCGTCTGATACTATGGCACAGGAGTTCCAGATTTTATCTATTATTTGTTGAATGACGGTGTTTGATTTTCATGTTGTCGATGGATGATTTGTATTGCCACTGTATCCTTATAGTCCCGTAAAATATTAAGCATTCTAAATTTAAGTTTCTTACGTTTAAAACCTACAATTTTCTTTTATCCACCCCGCTATATGGAATGTAGATTCACCATCTCCAGCTATCGCGGTCATCACGTGACTTTCGTGACGTATAGGTCCACCATATTGTTTTGACTTACTAATGTGAAATTTCAATGGGGTTCAATAAATTTTTAAATTATATTCTATGGGTTAATTTTCAAGTTATTTTGCACGACCAATTTCGTAGTATAAACATTCATGTTTGACATATTTTTCTCTCAGCAGTTTAAATTCAAAGGAAGTTTCGTCCCTGAGCGATTAAAATACGACTATATATTTCGTACAGAACGCTTATTAAAACCAATGTAATTTATGGCTATTTCGCGATCAAACCCTTATAAACCAGGCAAATTATGTCTACGGAAATTTTGCACGGACAATTTTAAAGATAAGATATATATCTAACATTTTAGACCATATTTGTCAGTTTAATTTACGATTTTCCTTCGTCCCTTCTCAAATGAAAATAGGTAATTTTTACACTTTCTAGTAATATGGCGACCTGATACCGGAAGTGAAACAAATATATAGTATTTTGTCTGTTTGGTTTAGTTTACTGAATAAAAACTGGGAATAAAATAATTCTTTATTGTTTTATATCATGTGTAAGATTATTGTTGGTGGTATGTTGTATAACATGGTCTATTTTTTGTTTTTTTTAGTGCTATAGGGTCACTATACCACCACTCTTGCTATACTGGCATTCTTTTATTACATTGTAAGCTTATTCTGTAAAAAGATAGTTTTTATGTACATGATGTGTATATAAGTATGATTTCTTTGGTTTGCTGTAGAATGTTTGTTTTATTCATTTTTTAAAAACATAGATTATGAAAAAAAATCGCACCTTTGCCAGTATTAATGAAAACTAACACAGATGATGGATCATTTCATACAGACATCATTTCTTTTCAATCGAGGATTTTATTATATAATGTTTGTGAGATGAAGTTATAATAAAAAGGGCAGATATGCATACTAAAGATAGTGATATATTACTAGAGAGATATTGTTTTATGTCTTGGATGTTACCAGGAACTCTATATGTTAGTATTATATGATCCCTGATGTTACTAATAAAGTATATCCTTTGGTCTTCATATATCATATGTTTGAGTAAAACCTTCATAACTTTTCGAAATATCGTAATTGCGATAGTTTAAATTTTGATTATGTCACTTCCAAATTGATTTGAAAATTAGCTATTTTGAAATGTGTTATTTTTTACTATTATTATTCAAGATGGCGCCCATCCTAATCAGCTTCTACCTTGCCATAACAAAGTAAATATATATACGAGTAAATAGAATTACTCATATAATATGTCAAATGTTAAATATATAAATACCAAAAAAATAAATTATTAAAAATTAAAATGTTACTTATCTGACATTTGAAATTATATTTCATCACTGCATTCTTTGTGATCCTCCCTTAAACAGACACACACCTCTTTATTTAAATGTTGCATTAATTATCAAAAAATGTGGCGTTAAAAATGAAATCACGGTGTTTTTTGTCAGCAAACGGTTTACCTGTATACATACAATGTACCTGTGTACCTTAATTAACGGTTGGAACAATAAACATCCGGACAGTCAAGGTACAATATACCTGTCAAATCGTTAATTAGTTATAATTACCTGACACACACAGCATGTTAATTGCGCATAATAAATTTCTTCAGATAAAACTCAAATAAATTTTACCAAAAAAAATAAATCGCTTTTCTCGCGGCTTAAAAAATTAAAAAAAACTTGCACCATTACCCTTTATCACGTGTAATTATGTACTTTTGACAGTTTGTATAAATTGGTGATAAATTTCATATTATTAATTATTGTCACAATTTCATATATTGAAATTATAATCCATGTGAAATGTTACTACATATTTCAAATAAAAAGTTTTTTAAAGTGAAGACGTGGAGAAGGGGCTATAAACAATACAGAGTTATCGAAGTACGATGAATGCCTGGCATGAACGGGACCAGTAGATTCCCGATATTAGGTAACCAGTTAATAAGTCTAAACAGAGTTACCTAACATAATTATGACCGATATAGCTGCACATGTGTGTATAAGAAATACATATCTTTGATATATTTTGTCGAGTTACTACTTATTACTTATATTTTCCAAATTCAAAGTATGTTAAACTTTGGTCAAGCTCTACAAAATTAAAAAGAAAAAAAATGCGTCAAGTGGACCATCTCCACGTAATTTTGAAAACACCATTTTTTATTTCAAAGTGTGTTAAAAGAGGGTATTGTTGTTATCACAATATTAAACCGTTTACCCAAAAACTTCTTACATGCGAGAGATAAGCAGGAGTATAAAGATCCGTAAGGATAACTGACGCCTGGAAACATTTTAGACAGTGGGAGATGATAATGTCTTATTGTGACTGAAATATTCGCCGATTAATCCCTTACAAATCAGGTTAAAACCAAATTGATGTTTAGTTCTTTGGATTTTGCCGCTACATTTTTTGCCGCTTCATCTAGAAATAAATGCTCAAAATTCGCTTCTTATTGTTCATTTTTCAACAAATTCAAATTAAAAAGTTTTCGCCCGCTCTTAAAATTTTGTAAAAATTTGAATTTTTTCCATTTATTACAATACTTTAGTTAAAAATTGGGTCGTACTTGTGTTTGATCTTCGCTTAAAAAAAAAATTGTTCTAATTGGTACCAAAACTATTATTAAAGAAGAACGCTGCTATCTACCAGATGGAACCATCCTAGAACTGAGGGACACCTGGACCGCGGAGGAAGACAAGACTACCGAGGAAGTTTTTTTAGGTGTTAGGTAGGTTCTTGTTAGGTAGGTGTTCCCTTATTTTTAGTTCGAGGACGAACTCTTTTCCCGGGCGGGGGAGGAGGGGTGGGGGAGTAGTGTTACGGTTAGGCCTAAGTGTAGGGTTTAGTCGATATTCATCCTTTATATAATGCACTATGACTATGTCCTCTACCCAATTACACACATTTTTCTTGTTCTTATCGTTTACCGTTTGGTTATTGGGTAGAAATCGTGTTCACATGAACATTTATTTCTATTTCAGGTATCGTGTTCGCGATATCATTGTATGTATGTATCATAGTTATATTATTATTAGAGATACTATGGGAATATTTAGGGTACAGTTCGTCCTCACTATTTGACCAAGGAGGCGTCCGGTGACGTTCCCAGCTTAATTTCTCCTTATAAAATCATTGTCCTGCTGTCTCACCTGTTTTATTCATTCATACTAAGATAATATATTGTAACTGGGGCTTCTACCCGTTAGGATTAAGTTTCCTTGTCCCTATTTTTCCCTTGTTTCCACTTCACATGCAGTGCCATTTTATAGTTTCCGCCATTTTTGTGTACTTTCGACAAGCTTGCGCAGTAACATTATGTATACGTTACTCCAGTGACCAAATGACCTGTGGGCGGAACCAATCAATTAGTCTAATTTTGCCCACACTTTGTGGGCAATGGGCAAGTGCTATAAAAGGGGAGAAATCGTCTGCAACAAACTTCTTCATTCTTCCGCTACCATTTATACAAACCAGGATACGCTACCATTAATACAAACCAGATAACGCTACCATTAATACAAACCAGGACACGCGTCCAGTGTTTATTATATTAATACAAAAGAGCTTTTACCCGCAACCAGGGTGTCACAAATTACTGGAATCTTGAGTTTGTAAAACAATACGAGTTGAGGTTCATGACCCCTC
This sequence comes from Mytilisepta virgata, assembly GCA_028015205.1. Taxonomy (NCBI): domain Eukaryota; kingdom Metazoa; phylum Mollusca; class Bivalvia; order Mytilida; family Mytilidae; genus Mytilisepta; species Mytilisepta virgata. Next base: position 42,673,551 of record CM051511.1, read on the forward strand.
AACCGTCACATTTATGGTGCCCGGTGGTGGGATACTTACCTTGCTGAAGGAGAATAATTTGTATTGAAACTTTTGATATAAAAAAAGAAAAAAAAAGAAATCTGAGAAACTTTAAAAATGAGTTTACTAAGGAAAATAGATAACCCTGTTCTAAATAGTACAAATCCGAAAAAAGAAGCAGTAGTCCTATTAGCCAAGCAAATAGTAGTTTGTACACAAGCTCTAATACACCCAGTGTGAAGGCACACCATTGGGACATTTCAACCAAAATAAGTGACCCATATAATATAAGGTTGAAAATGGATTTACTTTCAAACCAAGTAGAGAGAAATACCACAAATATAAATAGGTTAAAAGAGGATATTAATATCCTGTACAAAAACCAACCAACCTGACCATTCTATTCTTTCAATGAAAGTCCGGATTACTGAGAAAATTTACCATCCAACCAATAATCCTAATTTAAGTACATACTTACGTAGACAAAAAGAGGAATACTGGATTCGCACCGTGGGGACTGCAATATATTTATGGATGCAATGACAAAATCTATAGTGTAGGTATTCTATTAAGCCATAGATGTAGTGATTTGAATGTGATGAAGCGATTTCCTAAACATCAACGACGTAAACGGAGTCATGGCAATAGACATTATACAAAACCTCAATGTCATGATGTTTCTATCAAAGGCCTTCTCCCTTTCATACAACAACCATTAGGTCTTCATCACATTCGCACTAAATTATATTCTTTACCCCTCCGAAAGCTACACAATTTATATCAAGCCTGCTTAGACAGTAGAACTACTGATTCCAATTCACTTGAATACAAACTGGCCTCTGTTGTGTTGGATATTGGACGTCTACGGCTTTTCAAACCATTGAAATTGAACAAGACAACCGTCGTTCTTTTCTTCCACTCTTTTTTGCCAACAAAGGTTTAGATGTCGTAAATCTTGGCAATATCATTCACCACAAATCGGTCAAATTAACAGTTCCGCCTTATTTCAAAGATCAGACCGTTCCCATTATTTCTTATACCTATACTACACCCATTGCATCAAAAATATTCAATCACAAACGTGCATTGCAGGACCTCAAAATCGACGATCTCAAAGCTAAGCCACCGGATTGTTCATGCAACAGTTCTCCATTCAAATATAGTCCTGCTGTCCATGTCATCACAGGAGACTTAAATATCATAGACAATGAGTCTCTTCGTGATGTCCTTGCAAAAGGTCCTAAGTATCGCGAACCCTCATCCATGAATTGGAAATATAATTTCAAACTACTGATGGATGCTGTGAAGGACTATGCCAGAAAATGGACCAAACGTGAACAAGAGCCACTAGATTCACTTTCAGAGTGGATTAAAGCTGTGAGATCGTTGATACAAGTCCGAATTGATAAACTTAGAAGGTCTATGAGTAAAAAAGGAACATCAGTCTTCAGCAACCCCGATGCTGCCAAGACATTGTCCGCAATTCATGACAGATATGTTGCTGTTCCTGCAGACAAGGCCCCTAATAACATCGTTTTTGTAAGCAAAAGCTACTATATTCTATGCTTGATTAATGAACAAGGGATTGCTAGTTCACTTGGCAACCCTACCTATAAAGCTACTACACTTTCAAGGAAAAAAATAACCGACAATCATAGATCAGTCTTGTCGTCATTTGGTATTTCCATCAAAAATGATGATCTTGATCTTCCTACGTTGTATTGGATACCCAAGTTACATAAGTGTCCATACAAACAACGCTTTATAGCTGGATCTGCCAAGTGTTCCACCAAACCATTGTCTCAAGTTCTAACTTCTATTTTAACAGCTGTCAAAACAGGCCCCAATATTCAAGAAGTGGTATCAATCAAATGTGGATATTAAATAACTCCAAAGACTTAAAGCATATTTTACGATCTCGGTCCATTTCAGTCTGTAACAGCATAAAAACATTTGATTACTCTACCCTCTATACCACCATTGTACCTAGTTCAAGCTTCTTACCTACTACGGTCACCAATGCGTCAGTGATTAAACAAGTTGCTCAAATAAATACAGGTCTTAATTCTTTTTCAAACCATACCAAATCAGATAGGACTCATGTTGAACATACCAAACCTCAAACCTATGATGGCTCATCCAGCTGGACAGATTATAAAATCCATTTTGGTTAAATCAATGGCCAGATGAGGTAAAATATCTAAAACTGATAGCATGTATGTCTGGTACAGCCTTAGCAGTTCTCGGAGATATTGATACAAATAAACCACCCAGTTATCAGGAATTATTATAAATCTTGACAAAACGCTTTGCACCTACGAACCAAACAAAATTGTATAGGGCCCAAATTGAATCTAGAATAAGAAAAAGAAATGAAACACTACCAGAGTTAGCACAAGATATTAAACGCCTAACAAGGTTAGCTTATCCAACTGCTACTCATGAAATAAGAGATATTTTGGTTTATAAAACATTTAGAGATGCCTTGAATGATCATGACATTAAATATGCAATTTTCCAAGCTAATGTTGAAACAATTGATGCTGCACTACATGTAGCTCTGAAGTATGAGGCCTTTTATATAAGCAAAAAGAAATTTAAGGCATCAGAAGGCTGAAAACTCTGACAATTACAAACCACATATCCAAAGGCCCAGAGACAATAAAGAAAACCCGAAAATATGTCATTACTGTAACAAATCTGGTCACTTTGCTAAAGACTGCTTCAAAAGGCAGCGAGATCAAAAAAAAGTTTATTGACCAGCAATCTCATAGAAATTACATACCAAATTCAAACCAAGTTAATAAGTGGGTTCCATGAGAACCACAAGAGGTCAGAATTTTAGAGATAGGCAATGTCAGGGAAACTAGCCCTAGCTGAATGTGAGGGTCAACCTTCAGCTAAAACTGAATACATGTATTTAGAAAGACCCATACTATCTAAAATTCAAAATAGAGAGCATGATGACTTGTTTTTAACAGTTGAAATTGTTACGGCCGAAATCACCTTTAAATTGTAGCCAACAAAAGACACAAATCAACAATAAAATTTAAGTTTACAAAAAAAAAATATTACACAAACTAAAATGTCAACATAAATGTTCAAAATCCTTCGTGTTTTCCTAATCCGGAATTCTTCTCGTCAGGGAATCCAAACGGAATATTATATCCAATCAGTCACAATCTAGTATGATGTAACGTAAATAAAAGTATGTCAAGGATGATGTGTGAAACGTAAATAAATCCAACAGCTGAGAACACAAGAATGTCTGGTCCAATACGTTCTGCTCTGAAAGTCGAACTTTCTTGTCCGTATATATACTGTAGAACGGAAACTTCTGGAATACGGTAGAAATTTGAATTACACCAGAATTATTACGTAAGTCAAATAGAAAGTTCTAGTCATTCCATCAGTATCTATTATCGTTCCAGTGATTTCTAAACTGCGCAGTTATAACATTATTTGGTAAACAACTATAAGTATTATGTAAACATATTATACATGTTATAAGGCCACACAAAACAAATTAGGCCAAGATAAATAATATAATAATTACAATATCATAACTCCTCCCCCCTTAAAAGAAGTTTGAGTATAACGAGAACTTCATGAACAATATATACGTGTTTCAATAAGATCTAGATAAAGCGTCTGCTATTACATTATCTTTACCTTTAATATGTTTTACAATTATATCATATTCCTGTAACAATAAACTCCACCTAGTCAACCTCTGCTTCTTTTTTTTTTTTTTTTTTTTAGCAATAAACATTATTTTATTTAACAATCTCCTGTTACAACCCCCCTTAGCTACCCAGGAGTGTAGCTAAGGGTTCCTGTATTACAATCTCAGTACTGTCCAGGATTAAACAGCCGAGAAAAAAAATCCACTGACTTGTAATACAATATATATAATCTAAATTGAAAAAAAGAAACGATCGAATTCACCCAATCAAATTATAAAATCGAGATCACCGAGGTCACGATCGTCATTGACATAAACATGGAGTTTAAGGGAATATAAGTCTATTCAAACAGTAAACAATGTGAGTATATAATTTGTTAGTAATATTCACTAAATATTGTTTACATGATCCAATAGAACCTTAATGTAGGAAATAATATTTGGTTTCAGATTCTCTTTGAATTGTAAACGCAGATTTAAATTGTTTCTTAGCTCGTTGCAAAATTTACGCTTTAGCTCGCTGATGTTAAATCTTAAATTTTCATGTTTAATTTTATTTCTTGTAATCCAAATGGTCCATTTAGCAGACAATACTATAATATTTGATAAGATAAGACCCTTTAAGGGGCCTTCGTAAAAACCTAGTACCATGTTTCTTTCATTCACTGTAAAAGACCGTGTGACATCGGTTACCTGAAGCAGTTCATTGATAAAGGTGACAAAAGGGTAAATAACTTTACAATTGTATAACATATGTGGTTGTGCCTCAAAATGAAATTTACAAAAGTGACATTTTCCATTGACAGTAGATAATCCAAATTTGTTAAGTCTGAATTCTGTAAAAACAATATCATGTAAAGATTTAAAATGAAAATCTGCAATTTTACTTTTTACTTGTAACTGTTTGATAATGTTCCACACCACATCCCAGTTAATCGTATTATCAAAAAAAGTTTCCCATTTGTGTATTGCTTTTGGCACGGCCGTCGGATTAATAACTTTTTGCACATCCCTTGGTTTAAGTTTACATAAAGATAAAACATTTCCCAATTTAGACAAAATCAATAATTTATCTATACAAATATTGTACTTAATTTTAGCTGTTTCAATAGATAAGCCTTTCAGAATATCTATGTAAGTGCTAGGAATAGCCGACTTTATTCTAGAGTATTCTGCAATGCAATTTCGTTTATCAATAAGACGATTGTAAATAATGTTACAAGGTTTGAAATTTTTTAAATTGTCGTCCCAAATATCACTTATTGTCTTTAAATTACTTTTCAAAAATGATTTGAAAAATAAACTTTTGCCCCCAAACTTTATTTCTCTATTACAAAAGAGACGCGTATCAAGTATTTCTGAACTCGAATGAGGTTTATACTTTGATCTAAACTCTGACCAGGCTAATAAAGCATCCTTGTAAAATTTTGGAATGGTACCCATATTTATACAACTTAAATCTGTGCATAAACATAGAAAATAATTCTCATCAGTTATGATGTCAAATTTTTTCAACCACATCTTACCGAGAACATTCCAAGCTTCTTCGTCAGAATGAATAATTTTGTATAAAAGTTTAATTTTTCGACTTTTAACAAAAGAAAAAATATTGATCATATTAATACCACCCTCTGAACGATCTAAACAGCATACAGTCCTTTCTAATTGATTTATTTTGTCATCCCAAATAAAGGCCCATATTAATTTGTTTATTTCATTCAAGTATTTATCCGGAATACCACGCATGTCAATTTCATAACCAATTAAGGATATAACAAGACTCTTGATGATCAATGTTTTACCCTTAAATGACAGATTTCTTGTTTTCCAGACTTGGAGACAGCTTTTGATTTTATTGATTTTTGGTTTCCAAATCATATCTTCATCGATATCGTATCCGTGATGAACCCCTAATGTTTTAACGTTTGATTTTATCCATTTTATTTTGGTAAACCTAGGTCTTTTCCCTTTTAATCTACCTATAAATAACCCCTTTGTTTTTTCATAATTGATTTTTGCCCCAGAAGCAGATTCATAGATATTCAAAATTTTAAAGGAGTTTTCAACAGACTTTTCATTTTTGTTCAAAAGCTGAGTATCATCCGCAAAAAGACTCAACTTAGTTTCGACAGTACCCAAATTTCCAGGTAATTTTATACCTTCAATATCATTATCTGCTCGAATAGCACAAGCCATTGGTTCCGCTTGAATGACATATAAAAACGGTGCAACTGGACAACCTTGGCGAGCAGAGCGGGAAATTGATGTATATTTTGAAACAAACCCATTAGTCTTTATGCAGGTTTTAGAATCTTTTAACAACATATTTACCCATGCACAGAATTTAGGACCAAAATTAAATTTCCGTAAGCATGCAAGAACCCAACCCCATTCTATCCTATCAAAAGCCTTTTGTTGATCTAAGAATACAATTACCCCCTCCTCATTTTCTGTATCAACATAATGCATGATGTCCTGTATAAGTCTATTTGCATCACTAATATTTCTACCATGAACAAACCCCTTTTGATCAGTATGAATAATTTTTGGTAATACAACTTTTAATCTAGTAGCAATAATTTTTGCAATAATTTTATAATCACAATTCAACACTGTTAATGGTCTCCAATTTTTTATATTTTCCCTTTCCCCTCCTTTAAATATGAGAGATATCATTCCTTTACTTTGTGACGGACAAAGATCCCCTTCAGCAAAAATTTCATTAATTAAATCAGTAAATTCTGTCTTAATAATATCCCAATATAACTGGTAGAAAGACGCTATTATACCATCTTCGCCAGGAGATTTTTTAGTTTTTAAACTTTTTACTGATTTTTCAATTTCAGAAATATCAATATCTTTATCTAAATTTGATTTATCTTCATGGTCCAAAGTTTCGTTAACAAATTCAAGTAACCACTTTCCCTTTTCTTCGTCCCACCCTTCTGTTTTAAAAAGATTATCATAAAATTTCAACTGTTCGTTTAATATCGAGTCAATATCATATTTAAAAGACCCGTCTTCACATTTTATTCTAGACCACAATTTATCCTGACCATTACTTTTTTCTAATTGAAAAAAATAACTTGAAGATTTTTCGCCATCTTCATACCATTTACATTTAGAACGAATTATTGCAGCTTCTGCTCTTTTTTCATAAATATCTTTTATATTTTGTTCTAAAATTCCCAATTTTATTTTGCTATAATTAGCTGTATCTAATTTTAATTTTTCAACCTCATTTTCCATATCTTTTAACTGTTTATTATTTACATTCAATTTTACCGAAACTTCAATACATAAAGCTTTTAATTTAAACTTAGTAATATCCCACCATTCCCGCAAGTTTTGGTAATGATTAATTTTTGATTTCCTATCTTCCCAGAAGGTAGCGAAAGCATTTCTAAAAAGTTCACTTTTTATAGTATTTTCATTCATTATCCATACCCCAGGACCCCTTTCAATTTCATTCAATTTTATTTTAGCAGTGACCATATCGTGATCACTGAACGGAAAGTGAACTATTTTAACATTAGACATCAGACTAATTATACCTTTACTTACTAAAATATAGTCAATTCTAGATTTAGAATTGTTTCTATGAAACGTATATCTACGTGTAGTGGGATTAAAAATTCGCCAAACATCACTTAAATTATTATTATCAATGATTGATTTCAAATGCATTAGCCCTGCATCGTCTCTAGCACGAGATGGATGTCTATCGTAAGTTTTATCAAGGGCACAATTGAAGTCCCCGCAAACCAGATTATAAGTGTTTTTAACATTATTGTCAGTATTAATAAAGGACAACGACTCGAAAAAACGTTTTCTATCTTCACCATCATTTGGCGAGTAAACACATTTGACAAATAATTTCATATCATCGTTAGATGATACCTCGAAACATATAAGTCTACCTTGATTATCTCTATCCGTTTCCAAGAAATTAAAGTTATTATTTTTATTGATCAAAACCCCTACTCCCTTTGATTCACTACTAAACCCGTTCCACAGACTACTCCCCCCACTTACATTTTTCCACTCTTTTTCCCATCTACTTTCGACATCGGCAGTAGAGTGAGTCTCTTGTAGACATACTATGTCATAATTTCGTTTATTTAACCATTCAAATATACACGTTCTTTTTTTCTTATCACGTAAACCGTTAGTGTTTATACTTGCTATTTGTAAAGACATCATTTACAGGTGAATAGCTATGTACAATAAAAATATCAACAAAGGTTGATCTATTTATATACAATAATTCTACGAGATCTATTTCTGGAATTACCCGTATAACCTGACATCTATTTTTAAATAACATTGTTTGTAAACACGCATTTCCATGTAACCGACTTTTGGCTTTAACACTCATAACCCAAAAAGGGTTAATCTCATAAAAGATACAGGAAAAGGTTATATACACATTATTTACAATAAAATTATTTTCAGAGCAACATTTATATATGGTACAGAAGTACATTTTTTGGTAATATGTATTCCTTTTTTATAAAAATATGAGATACAGTGAATGCAAGAATGGCTTGCAAATAGAACACAAATGGATATTTTTTTTTTTTTTTTTTTTTTGGTAATATGTATTTTTTATAAAAATGTGAGACACAAAAAATGCAAGAATGACTTGCAAATAGAACCTAAAGGGACATACAAACATAACATATATATGGCAGACATGTAGATATGCAAACAAAAGACAAAACATACACATATATACAAAGGCAGTGGATATCAGAATTGAAAAATAACACATAAAAACAGTGTATGAAATACATGTATCTAAAAACACAAGCAATGAGGTCAAAAAATGACAGTAACATAACTATGGTGGGCCATTTGGTGTACCAGTTTTTGATTGCTTGCTATTTCTATCAACAGAGGAAGGTGTGGTAATTGTCTCACTATGGGTTCTCTTGCGATCAGTTACTGGAGTGTCAGGCAGAACAAGACAAGGACTAGGTTTGAAACAAGAGTAAAGGATGGAGCAAATTTTTTCGGCACCTTCATTACTAATGTGAACACCATTAATGTCATTAGTGTCATACAACGATTTTATTGGTATACCTTTAATGTTAAATGAGGAGTTGATGTCAAGATACTCTAGACCACCATCTTTTACACAGAATTTCTTTGCAAAAGTATTGACACGATTTGTTGATTCATTATAAGATACAATTCGTTGTCCTTTACCTTTTCTGAGTAGAACGCTACAGAAAACTAGCTTGGAATTTGGAAATGCTTGTTTTACTTTCCCAACTGCTTGGGTAAATAAGATATTTACATAGTCACTGTCCTCTTTGTATTTTGTGATGTCATTTGTCCCTAGACAAATAATAACTTTATTGACATGTTTACTAGTGTCAAGTTTTTCTAACGCCAAGTCAATGCATTGTTCGACTTTTTCCAGAGAGGCACCGGATATAGAGGCATTAATGAGATCAAGCCTGAAGTGACCAAGGCGTTTTGCATTAGAGCCCCCTAATATTATATCTACTTCGTCATTGTCATTGTCCTGTTTGATATGTGGTTCCGGGGTTAAAGCCGGATTTGTTTCTGTTGTTGCGTTGTTTTCGGAGTCGTTGTCAGGTAAGGGTACGGACCTATTATCACTTTCGTCGGGGTTTTGGTTTGTGTCTAGATCTTCACTGTTGAACTTTCTACCTTCCAGTATTTCAGGGGCGTACGGTCCATAATCACGTTTGGCTTGCTCCCTAGAGTATAGATCACAGGAAGATCTATCGTGTCCTTCCTGATTACAAAAACTACACTTGGTCGAATTGTTACAGTTTTTGGCTATGTGGCCAACTTTACCACAGTTGAAACAACGCAATGGCATTTGACTGAAGGGTTTTGCCTTACAAGCGTATGATGGGTGACCTCGAGCCTTACAATACATACACTCAGTGCGGTCATTATCCGCAAAAAGTCTGACCTCGAAGCGACCAAAAACTGTTCTGTTTGGTAATGTTTTAACACAGTTCAATATTTGCAAGTATCTGGAGCCATTTTCAATATTCATATTTCTGATATACCCTCTTTTAACTGAACCAGGAATAACTGAACCATACTTCATCATTTGAGTTGCAACATAGCAGTCATCTATCTCATACGGCAAATCTTTCACCGTCACATTTGTTATACTTTTTTTAACTTCATTAAATATTACTGACCTGTTTTTTATAGTTATTCCACTTGCCAAAATTACCTCCTTAGATTGAATGTCAGCAAAAGACACAATACAGTTTTTTTCCGTAAACTGGATGGATTTTATTTTTTCCAAATCAAGACGAGCACGCAGTTCACGTAAAACTTCATCATTGGTTACTCCTTTTGGTTTCTCATTTTATGTATGAAGGTGAGAGGATTATGATCAGTATAAACCAGAATAGGATGCATAGTGGGATTTAAATATACATCAAAATGTTGAAGTGCAGACAACAGTGCAAAACGTTCTTTTTCAATAGTGGAATAATTTTTCTCATGTTTATCTAATTTCTTGGAAAAATATGATATAGGTTTCTCAACATTATCATCTGTTTCTTGATATAAAACGGCTCCAACTCCTACATCACTTGTATCAACGGCAAGTTGGAATTGCTCTTTAAAGTCTGGAGTGATAAGAACGGGACTATTATTTAAAAGTGATTTGCTTTTTTCAAAAGCGTTTTGACAATTATCACTCCAGATGAATTTAGAATCATTCCGTAAAAGATGATCAATGGTTGAACAACAGTAGCAAAATGTGAACAAAATTTTCTGTAAAATCCAATCATGCCTAAATATCTCATTAGTTGTTTTTTATTTGTAGGAGGAGGAAAATTGGTAATTGCATCCACTTTAGCCATAATAGGTTTCACTTGCCCTTGGCCAACTGTGTGCCCTAAATAATGAACAGTGGCCTTACAAAATTCACTTTTACTAAGATTAACAGTCAAATTTGATTGTGACAATCTATCAAAAGTATCATATAAATGTGTTAAATGCTCTTCCCAGCTATCATTACATACAATAAGATCATCAATATAAGCATAACAACAGTCTAAATCTTTTATAACATTATTGATCATTCTTTGAAATGTAGCTGGAGCATTTTTCATACCAAACGGCATGACGGTATATTGAAATAAGCCGTCTGGTGTGACAAAAGCTGATATTTCACGAGCTCTCGGTGTCAAGGCGACCTGCCAGTAACCTTTTAATAAATCAAATTTGCTTATGAATTTTGATTGTCCAATGTTATCAATGCAATCATCTATCCTTGGAATCGGATAGGAGTCAGATTTTGAAACTGAGTTTACTTTTCTGAAATCAGTAACGAAACGAAAGGTTTTATCTGGTTTCGGCACAAGGAGACAAGGAGAGCTCCATTCACTATTACTCGGCTCAATAATATCATTGTCAAGCATATATCTAATTTCTTGTCTCATAACATCAAGTTTAACTGGATTGAGCCGGTAAGGATGTTGCTTAATTGGAGAAGCATCGCCTACATCAACATCATGACAAACAGCAGTGGTTTTGTTGGCACATCTGGAAAAAGATCTTTAAAAGAAAATACCAAAGTTTTCAATTTTTCTCTGCGATCGAAAGTCAGATGTGGAAGTTTTGAGTCTAAATTTTTCAAAATTTCAGAATTTTTCAATCTAACAGTTTGTTCCATAGTCTTGGAATCAAACGTTGGTTCAATTATGTCTGGTTTGTCATGATCGTTCTCCGATTTAACCATGGCTAAAGTGGCAACTGGTTTACTCTCACCTTCATTAGTACGCCCAAAATATGGTTTTAACATATTAATGTGACACACTCTATTTTGTTTACACCGACCTGGAGTTTTTACAATATAATTCAAATCATTGATTTTACTGTCGATTGTATAAGGACCACAATATTTAGCCTGTAAAGGATGCCCAGGGACTGGCAAAAATACAAGTACCTTATCACCAGGCTCAAAAACTCTGTCCCTGGCATCTTTATCATACCATATTTTCATCTTATTCTGTACAGTTTTTAAGTTTTTCTGAGCAATTTGACAAGCAGTATACAATTTTTCTTTAAATCTAGATACATAGTCTAGAAGATTCAAGTCAGTGTGTTCAGTAAGCCATTTTTCCTTAACCAATTTCAAAGGTCCACTTACAGTATGACCAAACACTAACTCAAAGGGGCTAAGACCAAGGGATTCTTGAACAGCCTCTCGGACCGCAAAAAGTAGAAAGTGAAAACCATCATCCCAGTCCCTGTCAAATTGAAGACAAAAAGTTCTAATCATGTTCTTCAATGTTTGATGAAAACGTTCTAAGGCACCTTGAGATTCTGGATGATAAGCACTTGATCTATACTGAGCAATCCCTAACTGATAAACGACCTGCTGAAATAAACCTGACATAAAATGTGAACCCTGGTCGGACTGTATAGACTTAGGAAGTCCTACTAATGTGAAAAATTTGATAAGAGCTTCGACAATAGTTGGTGTCTTGATATTCCTTAAGGGAATAGCCTCAGGAAAGGGAGTGGATGTACACATGATCGTTAATAAATAAGCATTTCCAGTCTTGGTCTTTGGTAAAGGTCCGACGCAATCAATAAGTACTCGGCTGAAAGGTTCTTCAAAGGCTGGAATTGGCAGAAGTGGTGCTGGTGGTATTTTCTGGTTAGGCTTGCCAACAACCTGGCATATATGGCATAATTTGCAGTATTCTGTGACATCATTTCTAAGTCTGGGCCAGTAGAAATGTTGTCATATATCTTAAGGCAAGTCTTCCTTATACCTAAATGTCCAGCCAAGGGGGTGTCATGGGCAAGACCAATAATTTCTTGCCTATAGACTTTAGGCACCACCACTTGGTATACCACTCTCCATTCCTCCTCTGGGATAGCATCAGGGGGCCTCCACTTCCTCATCAAAATGCCGTCTTGATGATAGTAACATTCTGCCACTTTGTCTGCTTCTTCTTGGGGTAGAGCCCTCTTGCCGAGCTGAAGAACCTCAGGGTCTTTATTCTGTTCTTCCCTAAATGTTCTTTTGTCTAATGAATGGCTGTTTACGTCTGGCCATGGCATAATTACATGCTTGTTAGTACCAGGTGGTCTTATGGCCTTTTCTGAGCTACCGGGACCTTCAATGTCGGCAAAGAAAGAGTCAGAAAGGTCCATATAATCATACTGGCATTCTTGTAAATCCTCGTCTTGTTGTTTTCTTGCCATCGCCCTAGTAATAACACAAGCTGGATACAGTTCAGCATCATCTTCAGCGGTTCACTTGTAACAATTGGTTCAGCAACCACTTTGTTCCTAGCTAGATCATTTCCTAGCAATAATGAAACACCCTCAACGGGGAGAGTAGGACGAACACCCACAACAACTGGTCCAGTAATTAAATCTGACTTCAAATAAATACGATGGAGGGGAACATCTATACAACCTAACTCCACACCTTGTAACAAAACGGAGGCACCAACAGACGTCTCCTCGGACAAAGGCAACACACCTTCTAACAACAAAGTCTGAGAATCTCCAGTGTCCCGTAAAATCTTAATAGGCTGATGAGTAGTATTATTAACAATAGAAACAAACCCATCAGACATAAAAGGTTTATAATCCTCCATATAATCACAAAAACTGAACTTAAAAGCCTGACTCGCAGGACATTCCAACTTATTGGTAACAACGGGTGAGTACAAGCACTGGACTTGGGCTTATTATCTCTTTCATTCTTCTTCTGGAGTCTAAAACAATCAGCCATCAGGTGACCATTTTTCTTACAATAAGCACAAGTTAGTGACTTCTTCTCAAAAGTATCAAATTTTGGACCAGACATATTATAACTAGACGGACTCTTATTCTGTGCAACAGGCTTACTGTCAGTACGTTCAGTGCTTTGATTTTTGTAATTTCCGCTTGCATTAAAATTTTGACCTTTGAAACTTCTTTTATGTGAAAGGGTATAATTATCGGAAACAACAGCTGCATCTTGCAATGTCTCAACAGTTTTGTCATCTAAATGTGTTTTTAAGTCTAAATTAACACACTGCTTGAACTCTTCTAATAACATTAATTGTCTTAATTTATCAAAATTGTTATCTATTTTCTTTGACGTAAGCCATTTATCAAATAGATCTTCTTTTTCCCTAGCAAATTCAACATAGGTTTGTGTTTCAAACTTTTTATAAGACCTAAATTTCTGTCTATATGCTTCTGGCAGTAGCTCATAAGCTTTCAAAACTTCCTGTTTAACAGTATCATAATCAGAACATTTTTCTGGAGAAAGTGCTGAGTAAATTTCAGCGGCCTTGCCCACAAAAACACTTTGCAGCATTGTAGTCCAATAAGGCTTTGGCCATTTCAGATTTTGAGCAAATTTCTCAAATTGTGGAAAAAATTTATCAACTGTTTTTTCACAAAATTTGGGAACCAAACGTATATTTTTTGCTGCATCAAAATGTTCTGATTTTGACTCATATTTAGTGTTGCTTTCTACTGTAGCTATTTCTATTTTTTTTCTCCATCTCTAACCTTTCCCTCATTTCAAGTTCTGCCTGTAATTGTTTTTCTTTAAATTCATCTTCTTTTTCTAATTGTTTTAATTTAACTTCGTTTTCCAATTGTTTTAATTTAAATTCATCTTCTTTTTCTAATTGTTTTAATTTAACTTCGTTTTCCAATTGTTTTAATTTAAGTTCATCTTCTTTTTCTAATTGTTTTAATTTAACTTCGTTTTCCAATTGTTTTAATTTAAGTTCATGTTCAAGCTGTTTTAATTTGAAAGAATCAACATTTTCGACCTTGAGGTGAAGAGCCTCTTCACCAAAAATTTCTAAGTCAACTAAATTGTCTATTACCAAATTTTTTATAATTTGTTTTCTCATAGATACTCTAAAATCTATTTTTAGATGTTTAGCAAGCAACACCAATTCTTCTTTCTTTAATTTATCAAACCCTTCCAGGTCTGGTGTTTTCAAAAATTTACCAGCATCAAATGCCATTTTGTAGAATTTTGTTGGCTAATTCTAAAAAAAATACTGAAAAAATTTAATAAGATATTAACGTTATCCCGAGACGAGCCCCCAATTTCTGTTACGGCCGAAATCACCTTTAAATTGTAGCCAACAAAAGACACAAATCAACAATAAAATTTAACAAGATTTATTATATACAAGTTTACAAAAAAAAATATTACACAAACTAAAATGTCAACTTAACTGTTCAAAATCCTTCGTCTTTTCCTAATCCGGAATTCTTCTCGTCAGGGAATCCAAACGGAATATTATATCCAATCAGTCACAATCTAGTATGATGTAACGTAAATAAAAGTATGTCAAGGATGATGTGTGAAACGTAAATAAATCCAACAGCTGAGAACACAAGAATGTCTGGTCCAACACGTTCTGCTCTGAAAGTCGAACTTTCTTGTCCGTATATATACTCTAGAACGGAAACTTCTGGAATACGGTAGAAGTTTGAATTACACCAGAATTATTACGTAAGTCAAATAGAAAGTTCTAGTCATTCCATCAGTATCTATTATCGTTCCAGTGATTTCTAAACTGCGCAGTTATAACATTATTTGGTAAACAACTATAAGTATTATGTAAACATATTATACATGTTATAAGGCCACACAAAACAAATTAGGCCAAGATAAATAATATAATAATTACAATATCATAACAAAATTGATAATAAACCAGTTCATTGTTTACTAGACACAGGTTCAACCATGAGTGTCTTACATACCACAATTTTTAAAAAATTACCAGAAGCATTTCAAACCATATTAAAACCATATCATACCAAGATGAGAATTGCAGATGGTAGTCAAGTGACACCATTAGTGGAGATAACCCTACCATTACACATTGATAACCAACTTATATACCAACCAATGCTTGTGGCTGAAGTAGAAATTCCTGTTGTGTTAGGTTTTTCATTTCATGAGTAAAAACAAATTTCTAATAGATGTAAATGCTTGTACCTTGCAAATTAACAATCAGAATATACACTGTCAATTTGAAAGTCAAATTCCAAATTTATTTAGAATCAGTTTAGATCACAAGATAATCATCCCTGCTAAAAGTGAAATGATTATACAAGCAAAATCTCTTGATCCACTTCCATACGGTATGAGTGTGATTATTAATCAGACCGCAGATCAACATAAAGAGAAAGGGGTACTTGTGGCAAAAGCAATATATACAAAAGAAACTGAAAGTTTACCATTAAGGGTAATCAATATGAATGATCGACCACAAACACTCTACAAAAGCACTGTTGCTGCTGCAGCAGAATCCATATCTGATTGTAATATTTTAAGTAGTTTCACACCTTCAGAAACAGACTGTAGCATACCTCAATTCAGTGAAATCTTAAGTAGGTGTGAAGATCATTTGAATACTGCCCAATATAATGAAGTACAAAATTTATTTTTTAAAAATAAACATGTATTTTCTATGTCAATATATAGTCGTATACCTTTATCGCAGAGAAAAGAAGTAGAAGCTAAGTTAGATAAAATGCTAGAAAATAACATAATCACACCAACCCAGTCTCCATGGGCTAGCCCAATTGTGGTAGTGAGAAAGAAAGACAACTCTATAAGATTATGTATAGATTACAGGAAACTCAATGATGTAACTGTCAAAGACTCCTATCCATTACCAAAGATAGACGATTCTTTGGATGCTCTTCGTTCTAATTCTTTGTTCAGTACTTTAGACCTAACTAGTGGTTATTATCACTGTGGTATGCACCCTAGAGATGCTCCTAAAACAGCTTTTGTACTTCAAAGGTTTTGTTTCAATTCAATCGGATGCCTTTTGGTTTGTCGTGTGCTGGAGACACTTTTGAACGGCTTATGGAATATGTTCTTGCTGGTCTCAATTGGGAAATATGTATTGTGTACTTAGATGACATTATAGTCTTCTCTATAACTTTTGAGGAACATGTTTCTCGACTTCAGATGATATTTGATGCAATCATCAAAGCAAATTTAAAAATTGCCCCAAAGAAATGCTTTATTTTTCAAAGGCAGGTTACATTTTTAGGCCATGTTGACATACAGAAGGTGGATTTCCAGACCCTTCAAAGACTGAGGCTATATTATCCTGGCCAATTCCAAAATCTGTGAAAGAAGTAAGAAGTTTTTTAGGAACTTGCTCCTATTATAGGCGGTTTATCAAAGATTTTGCCAAAATAGCAAGACCTATTCATCGTTTAACAGAAAAGAATGTCATTTTTAAATGGTCACAAGAATGTGATGCAGCTTTTATTCAACTTAAAGAACTCTAACATCCAGTGAAATTCTTACCTACCCAAATATGGATAAAAGTTTTATCCTGGACTGTGATGCTAGTGGAATTCCAACTGGTGCCGTTTTGTCACAGATTGGTGATGATAATTTGGAACATGTTATAGCTTATTACAGCAAATCTTTGTCTAAGCGAAAAAGGCAAAATTGCTTTACCAGGCGTGAACTTTTAGCTATTATACAGGCTGTAAAACATTTTCAAAATTACCTTTATGGAGTAAGTTTGGACATTCGTACAGACCATGGAGCTTTGACATGGCTTACCAACTTCAAAAGCCCAGAAGTACAGATAGCCAGATGGATCGAAATTTTGGGCCAGTACAGTTATACCATTAAACATAGGGCAGGGACAAAGCATGGTAATTGTGATGGTTTACCTCGAAGACCTTGTAGTAACTGTAACCACTGTGATCATCGCGAACAGAATGACTATCAAGAAGAGTTACCTACCTGTGAATCTGCTAAAGCAAGAGCGATCAAGTTGCCAGAGCCCTATGACACAGAAGACTGTCCAATATCATCCAACTGGTTAGAAAGTAAAACCAAAGAGGAACTAAAATTGGCCCAAGAAAACGACCCTATATTACAAGTTGTACTTACCTGGAAAAATCTCCGGGGGGGGGGGGGGCACTTCTATACTTAATTGATAGGGGGTGCCGCTGGGGCTCTGTAACCCCAACCTTTTCATATAATTAAAATTTAAAAAATGTATACCTTTTCATATATTGCATAGGTAAAAATGTAACCTTTTCCCATATTAATATTGGACGGGAACCACATTCCGGAATAAAAGAGAAAATGCTCGAGAGAAAATGACGCTCAGATTTCGGCTGTGTCCCCTGTGAAAAAATCTAAGGAAAAAATCTGAGCCAAAAATACAGGGCTTTTCGTATAACAAGTAATGTGTACTTTATTGACCTTATGATATATTTATGATAGTTTTCCCGACCTATTCACATATTTTCAAGCTTGAAAAGGTGACCTATTCCAGCGGCACGTCCTATCACCTTGTATATAGGAAGTGGCCCCCCCGAGGGAAAAATAAACCCGTCAGACCTACTTGGTAAGAAATTTCACACTTTAGTAAAACACATAAAGCATACTGGAATCAGTGGGACAGAATAACCATAAAAGACGGTATTCTATACAGACAATGGTCTAAACTAGACTCAGAGGAAGAATCTTTGCAATATGTTTTACCTAGCATATTCAAAAACCAAATTTTGGAGTCTTTACACAATGATCCTTTGGCAGGCACTCAGGAATCAAACACACTCAAGCTAGAGTTAAACATAGGTTTTACTGGGTAAATTACTATGACCATATTGAAAAGTGGGTGAACAAATGTAAATAGTGCCAAAGTAGAAAAGGGCCAGCTAAAAATATTAGAGGTGCAATGAAAACTTATGTTGTCGGTGAACCCTTTGAGAAAATTGCTTTAGACATACTTGGACCACTATCACTTACCCATGATAAGAATAAGTATATATTAGTGGTAACCGATTACTTTACCAGATTTGCAGAAGCTTATCCTTTACAGATAGAAGCCACTACTGTAGCAGATAAACTTTTGGTTGAATTTATTTGTAGATATGAAGTACCTTTACAAATACATACAGATCAAGGGACACAATTTACCTCTGAAATGTTTAAGTAACTTTGCTCTAAATTAAAATTAAAAGAACAAGGAATAGTCCATTCCACCCACAGAGTGCAGGGCTTGTTGAGAAATTAAATGGAACAATTGAGAATATCCTCAGTAAATTTGTCTCTAAGAACCAAAGAGACTGGGATAAATTCCTACCATGCCTGATGTTGGCTTATAAGTAAAGTCAAGAAATACCAAAAGGATATTCGAAGGAGAGAAAAATTGTAACAACTGACAAACTCCGGAGAACAACGAAGACAAGACCAAAAACAACACATGCACTACAATTAAAAACTAAAAACATGAACAACATGGACACCACCAAAAAACCGGGGGTAGACTCAGGTGCTCCGGAAGAGTAAGAGTCTCTGCTTCCTGCAGGACACCCGACATGCTGTCCATGTCAAATCCGATACGCGGAAGGGACAACATCAATGGAACAGGTTCATTTTCATTTGGGAAACGGTTTTTTCATACCTGTCAACCAAGTCATGATGACGCCAATAAAACTTTAAAAAGGATGACTTCAGCTTAGGAGTAACGTACCCCTGTCTGAGCAACTTTTCTGTCAGAAGCCGGGCTCTGTCCAGGGAGTCAATGTATATGTCACAAGCTCTGGAATAACGTATGAGTTGTGAAATATATACTCCATACGCCGGCGCTTCTGGAATATTGCCGCTCAAAAACGGGAAGTTGACGATTGGAAAGTCAAAGTCATCCCGTTTGTCGTAAAGTTTCGTATTCAACCTTCCTCTGGTGTCAATTTCGAGGTGAAGGTCAAGATAAGATGCAGACTTGGCAGTGTCTGTTGTATCCTTAATTTCGAGCTCATTGGGATAGATGAGATGTAAGAAATTCCCAAAACGTGAATTGTTGAGTGATAAGACATCATCTATGTAGCGGAAGCTGAAATTAAAGGTACGGGCTAATTTCTTCTGTTTTTTCCTTAAGAAGCCCGTCAAGGAAGTCCGACTCATATGAGTAAAAGAACAAGTCGGCCAGTAGTGGAGCACAATTAGTACTCATAGGAATGCCAATTGTCTGTTAGAAAACACGTCCACCAAATTGAACAAATATGTTGTCGATCAAAAATTCAATCATCTGGACAATTTCGTCCTCTGTATATTTTTTGTTAGATTAGAGTGGTTTTTAACAAAGTATGATTTATCTCTACCAATGACAAGGTATGTGTATCTGTTGTTGCCATTTTTATTTCGAAAGCATCGATGGATTGAATCTTTCAACTTCTCTTTCAGTTGTGAATGAGGAATGGTGGTATAGAGGGTAGAGAAATCAAATGTTTTTATGCTGTTACAGACTGATAGATCTTCAATTCATGACACTCTTGGTGAATCTCCGAATTTAATGATGTTTGCTAGAGAAATATTTGTACCAATTGACGTAATCTTTGGGAAAGGTTGGGATAAAGAACCTAAACCAGTATCTGAATATGTTGAAACCATTACAGACCGCTTGGGAAAAGTCCGTGATAAACTAACCAAGGCAGCTGATCGCCAAAAGCGAAGATATGATTTAAATTGTACTGAAATATTGGGGAAGGAGTGTTACTGCGTGATATTAGAACATATAAGGGTAGAAGCCCTAAATTACAAAATAAATATATACCATAACCAAAGTAATGTCAGATGTACTCTATCGAATACAGGAGGGTCCTAAAACCAAAGCTAAGGTTGTTTACATAATAGATTAAAACCCTATATAGGAAACATGAGAAGGTGGTATCAACCTCTAGGGGAACCATCCCTGAATACAAGAGGGAAGACTAAACCAAATAAAGACTGACGTACAGGACAGTTTTATTTTATTAGTTTTATATGTTGTTGTACAAATAGTTATTTCATATAGTACATATTTAAAGTGAATATTAACCTCATACTGGGTGTCTTTCCAAGGTCACCATTTTTTGTACAAGAAAAAAAATATATATAAAAGACAAAAAAAATAATACCACAGTTATTGGTCATGAAAGGTGACTACAATTACTTACCATAGTTATTGGTCATGAAAGGTGACCCTATTTACTTACCATAGTTATTGGTCATGAAAAGTGACCATATTTACTTACAATAGTTATTGGTCAAGAAATGTGACCCTGTTTACTTACCATAGTTATTGGTCATGAAAGGTGCCCCTATTTACTTACCATAGTTATTGCTCATGAAAGGTGACCCTATTTACTTACCATAGTCATTGGTCATGAAAGGTGACCCTTTTTACTTACCATAGTTATTGGTCATGAAAGATGACCGTATTTACTTACCATAGTTATTGGTCATGAAAGGTGACCGTATTTACCTACCATAGTTATTGGTCATGAAAGGTGACCGTATTTACTTACCATAGTTATTGGTCATGAAAGGTGACCCTATTTACTTGCCATAGTTATTGGTTATGAAAGGTGACCCTATTTACTTACCATAGTCATTGGTCTTGAAAGGTTACCGTACTTACTTACCATAGTTATTGGTCATGAAAGGTGACCGTATTTACTTACCATAGTTATTGGTCATGAAAAGTGACCGTATTTACTTACCATAGTTATTGGTCATGAAAGGTGACCCTATTTACTTACCATAGTTATTGGTTATGAAAGGTGACCCTATTTACTTACCATAGTCATTGGTCTTGAAAGGTTACCGTACTTACTTACCATAGTTATTGGTCATGAAAGGTGACCGTATTTACTTACCATAGTTATTGGTCATGAAAAGTGACCGTATTTACTTACCATAGTTATTGGTCATGAAAGGTGACCCTATTTACTTACCATAGTTATTGGTCATGAAATGTGACCGTATTTACTTACCATAGTTATTGGTCATGAAAAGTAACCGTATCTACTTACCATAGTTATTGGTCATGAAAAGTGACCATATTTACTTACAATAGTTATTGGTCATGAAAATTGACCCTATTTACTTACCATAGTTATTGGTCATGAAAGGTAACCGTATTTACTTACCATAGTTATTGGTCATGAAAGGTGACCGTATTTACTTACCATAGTTATTGTTCATGAAAGGTGACCCTATTTACTTGCCATAGTTATTGGTTATGAAAGGTGACCCTATTTACTTACCATAGTCATTGGTCATGAAAGGTGCCCCTTTTTACTTACCATATTTATTGGTCATGAAAAGTACTTATAGCATAAACTAAATATTCAAAATTCCTGACATCTTGTATTTTTCAGGAAGATGAACAGAAATCATAACTCTAATATTTGGCAATATCAGTGTGAGGACTGTGGTAAAAGATTCCCAAGAGCAGACTTGCTGAGAAAACACTCACGGCACATGCATGGACATAGAATGTAATGCAGATCATGCACTTGGAACTGTTCTGCTGATGATAAATATAGATTACGAAGGCACGAATTGGCCAAACATAATCCATTTTTGACAGCCCCAACACCAAAACAGGACAGAGCAGTTCCAAGTGTAGTCATCGGACCTGACACCACCAATAACACCAGTACTGCCTTACCAAAGATCTATGAGCAGACACCAGGTTAGGCCATGGACTCGTCCATGCATGTGCTGATAGATGAACTGGATGCAGAGATGCCTGATTTTGCTGATCTCCTTAAAGACGATCCTGCCTATCCATCCCCTGAGGCAACTCTTAAGTGATGAAGTACCTACTGAAGTAGCCATACACTCTTCAGATCTTTTTGCAAAGTACCTCAAACCACTATCTCCAGCAGAACCAGACAGGTATTCTCCATCGGATCCACCATTTCTTGCACAATCTTCATCGAAATCAGAATCTTTGGCATCTAAACCTGAGTCACTGTCTTCACATGCATCTGAGCTTGTGTCTATGTCTTCATTTAAACCAGTCTCACCATATGTTTCCAGCATGATTTCATCACCAATTAAATCTCCAGCAGTAGAATCTCCAATACCTTGTGTTACCTCTACGATATCTTCAGACTCATCACTACCTACCATTACCTCTTCAACTGAGCCACATCCACAAGAAGACCAACCATTAGACCTATCCATGAGAAGGCCTGTTTTTATACGTACTTCGCCATTATCACCAGCTATAGATTGTACTGAACCAACCAACCTATGGAATATACAAACTTTAGAATCGCCTAAGAAAAAACGTTACCCACATCTTTGTTTGGACCCAAGACTTTTTTTCGCTGGTGCACCTTCTTCTTATCTGAACCATCCTTTAGCTAAAACTTTACAACAGAAAATCAACTTATCAAGAACTGACATGAAATCCAGATATATGCGAAAACTTGTTCCAATTGGTACCAATACTATTACTAAATAAGAACGCTGCTATCTACCAGATGGAACCATCCTAGAACTGAGGGACATCTGGACCGCGGAGAAAGACAAGACTACCGAGGAATATTTTTTTTAGTTGTTAGGTAGGTTCTTGTTAGGTAGGTGTTCCCTTATTTTTAGTTCGAGGACGAACTCTTTTCCCGGGTGGGGGGGGGGGGGGGGGGTAGTGTTGCGGATAGGCCTAAGTGTAGGGTTTAGTCGATATTCATCCTTTATATAATGCACTATGACTATGTGGTATTAAATTTAAAGTGTTGTTTACATTTTCCTCTACCCAATTACACACATTTTTCTTGTTCTTATCGTTTACCGTTTGGTAATTGGGTAGAAATCGTTTGAAATGACATGAATAAATTCAAACGAAATGAAATGAATAAGTTCAAACGAAAGCTTTATTTCTCCTTATAAAATCATTGTCCTGCTGTCTCACCTGTTTTATTCATTCATACTAAGATGATATATTGTAACTGGGGCTTCTTCCCGTTAGGATTAAGTTTCTTTGTCCCTATTTTTCCCTTGTTTCCATTTTACATGTACTGCCACTTTATAGTTTCCGCCATTTTTGTGTACTTTCGACACGCTTGCGCAGTAACATTATGTATACGTTGCTCCAGTGACCTAATGACCTGTGGGCGGAACCAATCAATTAGTCTAATTTTGCCCACACTTAGTGGGCAGTGGGCAAGTGCTATAAAAAGGGAGAAATCGTCTGCAACAAACTTCTTCATTCTTCCGCTACCATTTATACAAACCAGGATACGCTACCATTAATACAAACCAGATAACGCTACCATTAATACAAACCAGGACACGCGTCCAGTGTTTATTATATTAATACAAACCAGCTTTTACCCGCAACCAGGGTGTCACAAATTACTGGAATCTTGAGTTTGTAAAACAATACGAGTTGAGGTTTATGACCCCCCAACCGTCACAATAATACTCCCATTCGGCGTTTACGGAAGGAAAAAATCATGTCAGAGAGACGTCCTCAAGCCTGGTTCAGGCTTTCCCAACATAACCACCAGTAGATGATTTACAGTTTAACGGATGCATAGGCACGGAAGCACGTGCTTCCACATCATTTCAACAGAAAAGGGACAAATACTAAAGTTAGATACCAAAAAGCTTTTTCCTAAAGTCCGTTTATTGCTCCATTTATAAAAAAAAGTCCATAGTACCGAGGAAAGTGAACTCTACAGCTGCATGATATGTACATGTACTGTATTAATTGGTTTGTATTTCACTTTGTATTTTAATAATGCTGTAAATTCTTTAGGATATAATTTTGCATTCCAAATAATCATTATTAGGCCACACCAAATTTATTCTAAGTTCTTTGGATTTTTAAAAGGCAAAAAATGGTGCGGGTGAGCGAAATTTTAATTTCAACTTTTTTTTTCTTGAGGACTAGTTTTTCTCGGGCGAAGATCAAATTTACGTGCGGCCCAATTTTTTTGTAACTAAAATATTGCAAAAATTGGAACAAATCCCTATTTTTTACCAAATTTTAGGAGTGGGCGAACATTTTTTATTTTTATTTCTTGAAAATGAAGAATTTGGGGAGAAATTTTCAGCATTTTTGCAAAATGAAGCAAAATGAAGCGGCAAAAGTCCGAAACTAGGAGCGACGAAATCCAAAGAACTAAAAGTAATTTGGTGTGGCCTTATTATTATTATTACTATTAATAAGTGTTATATCATACAGGACAGAAAATCGGATTAATTATTCCAAATCGTTTAACTCCGAGCTAAATAACAAGGAACGTGAGGTTGCAGTTGGCATACTTCGCAATTGATGCATTACTCATGATACGGTAACTTTTTGTCAAGTGAAAGTGGCAAAACATCAAGGGCAAGTCAAGGAACACAGTTCTCCAAAACGGAAATCCTTGTTCCTATATAAAACACCTTGGAAGTGGACACATCGGTCTTTGTTACTAAATTCCGGACTCCGTTACATTTAAGGAAAAATTATGACAATACGGTTGAAAGTCTAAAGTTTCTTGAAAAAAGTTTGGAACGTTAGCGTACATGTATATGTAGATATACTTTATTAACTGAGGTAGGTATATCAGCAAAATGAGTATAGACTATTGGTGTTTCAAATGACGAAAGTAAAACCTCGGGCTGCACAGATATTCTATCTTTTCTCTTATATCCATAAACATAAGTTGGTGAATGAGCTGCTTGTATTTGCTCCATGTAAACACATGTTTCTGAAATATTTCTTTTGTATTTTAGATCTTCTAAGAAGTTGTTTTTAAACAAATACGAACACAATCTTCACATTAAAAAAAATCCAATTAGAAATGACGTATGTATTTGAAAGAAGAGCAGAAAGTTTCTTCCAACGGTTCTTTTCTTTTTTATTTTTATTACCAAATACTTTATTGTCATGGAAATCAAATATATGATTTGTGACAAACAAAACAAATAAATCAAACATACATCAAATTAATCAATATAACATTAAAACATCAGTCAAAATTAAAGTTTTTGGTCTCCTGTCCTCAGTTCTAATGACTGTCTAATAAAGGAAACTGTATTTTTAATTTGACTGTGAAATGTGGGGTTTCGTATTATTTTAAGTTTTATTAAGTCATTTATATCAGTATCATCCCACTCAGGAATGTTTTTCATAAATTCAAAATAATTCTTCCTAGTGGAGTTATATTTAGGGCATTTGAGAAAGAAGTGTTTTTTATCCTTTATCTCATTGCAGAACTTGCAGAACATTTAGTCTCTAGGGATCTTAAGATGTCTACCCTTTTCTATTAAAAGAGTGTTTTCGCTAATTCTAAATTTAGTTAATAGTTTTCTGGAGTCAGAATGGTTATGTTTTAGGTAGAACTCTTGGTTCAATTTGACCTTTAAGGATTTATATAGAAAATTTTTATTACTTTCATTTAAGTCATTTATCTTCTTTTCCAATAATTTGTTGAAAAAGTCATTGCAGCAAGATTTAATTTGCTTTTTGTGTTATTAATGGCTGCACATGTATCTTGTACATTTGTAAGTATTCCTGGATTTATATTTAATTCTGTTAAGATATCAGCAAGGTAAGTATACCATGTCTATATTCCTTCGGAGTGCATCTTTTTGCACATTTCAGAAGCCTCTTTTAATAGAGGGTTTACATTTTGGGTTTCCAGATGGGAAAAGTATAGCATTGTGTGTGAGAGTATATACTCTTCTATTGGGAGCCGAACCAGCTCTGCTCGTGTTGCTAAATTTGATGACGATTTTCTTACACCGAGGATATACTTACAGAATGTAAGGTGGCCTTTTTTTCAGAAGGTTTTTATCAATAAAAGATAACTTGTCAACTGTCTGATTGTTTTTCTTAGCTCTTTCTTTAGCTCTATAATAGGACATACAACCATGTAACATACTTCAGAGTTGTATGTCAACATTGGTTTTACCATGGTTTCAAATAAATTACATGAAACATTTATAGGCATCTCACCAAGTGAGGATGTATATGACTTTAAAGCGAATAGCACTTTTCTAGCCTTTTGTTTCAAGTCTAGAGTACTTTGTATCAATAAACCATTACATTTTATAACCGCCCCAGTAAAAGAACTGTAGAATACTTTTCAACTTTCTTCAACTTGACCATAACATGTTGTGTGCCATGGGCCTATTTTGGGACTATCAGATGCTACTACGTTGAGTGCCACGGGCCTATTTTAGACCTTTTTTTTTTTTTTTTTTTTTTTTGTTGACGTCAAACAATGGGAATAACGTAGCATTACTATGATGTACCAAACTTCATTGCGGTGCACCGTTCGGTAACATCTCCGTAACCAGTGTAAAACTTTTTTCCAATAATGTACAGTCTATAATTACGTAGTATTTGATGGATTTGATGACTTTTTGTTTAATGTCCAGTGAAAATCAGCATGAACGTAGTATTTGAACAACTATACGTTAATTCGGTGTTGCATATAAATGTACACGTAAAGGATAATAATCCCTCTTTACAGGGATTACACTTATCTTTTAACTTTGAACAAAGTTTCATGACACTTTTTTTTTAAATACAACTCAGATGTATATGATTCTTACCATAATCCTGACTTTCTGGCCGCCTTTAATTAAATAACCTGGATTATTTATCACCGCTCCTAATGAAATGGTTTTTATTTATTTTTGTAATACAACATTTTACCAAATAAACAAAAACAACAAATTCTAAAAAAAAAATATGCTCCCTTTTTAAACGGCATATCCCCTAAATGTTTTTTTAACCTTAAAATTCATAGACTTGTTAAAAAAAATTCTAACCATATCACAAAGTACTCATGTCCAGTACAGATCAATGCTGACATCCTATTGCATAACGGGTATGATTTAGCTAATTTGTAAGAGGAGTTTTAAATGAAGGAATCAATTTTCTTTACCGGTGTTAAAAAATAGATGTAAATGAATTGTGTCATGCACACTCATTAGCTGTTGATTTTGAATAATACAAAAATATTTATAATTGTTTACTGGGTCCTTTATAAAAAATTTTCCATTTTGCATAACGTCTTGAAAAATAAGGGATATCGATTAATTCTATTTTCCTTGTTTGTAAATTAAATTGAATTTCCACCCGCGTTCGCACTTCTGTAACTTTTTATATTCATATGCTGAAGTCGGCTTGATCCAAAACGCAGTCTTCTTTAACACCCAGTTCTTATTCAATAGAGATATCTTTCTATAAATGATATCCTTCAGTGACTGACTGCATATAATCCTGCATGTATGCATGCTACAATGTACCTTGACTTAAATTTTATTAAGTTCATAGAACTATTTGCAAATTGGGAGTATTTTACCTCATTTAAATCGTCGTGACGACAATTGCCCATTACTGGACTAAAAACAGATGTGGAATATGTTGTATTCTTCACGGATTTATTCATTTTTCAGACTTCAACAGTTAGGACTAATCATTTTATTACTGAGGGGGTCTGGGGTTTTTTTTCAACACATTTTTTTTTCTGTCTACTTTGTTCTGAAAAAAAAAAATGTATATTCCTAATGCCCAAACAAACATTAAGCGTGCATATTCCACAATTCGGTCTCATTTATGTTCTTTAAAATAAATCTTCTTTGTTTCATGTGTGAAATATATAATTTGATACTTCCAGACCGAAAAAAAAAAAAAAAAAAAAAATAAGGAAGTACAGAAATCCACTCCCCTTTCCCCCGTTAATAAATGGTTGATGCCTTATATGTAATTAGCCTAAAACTGCGACAAAGTATTTGTTTCAGACGAAAAAGTTCTTAACCACTGTTAGAATATATGATAAAGCGTATAAAACATTTCAAAATTCGTTTCAGATACAGTATATTTCCCCCCAGAAAATAAAAAAAAAATTAGCAGCTAGATTGTTTTAGTTCTCAAAATGATGTTCATAAATTACATAGAACTTCACAGAAAAGTTATGTGTCTTTCCCGTTACCAGTTCCCATCTAGCAACATCAGGTTTGAGATACCTTCCACAGTATAGTACCTCTATCAGTTACCAGTTGCCATTTCTCAAAATCATGTTTATGGTATCTTCCACAGTATATTACCTCTATCAGTTACCAGTTGCCATTTCTCAACATCAGGTTTATGGTATCTTCCACAGTAGAGTACCTCTATCAGTTACCAGTGTCAGGTTTGTGCTAACTTCCACAGTAGAGTACCTCTATCAGTTACCAGTGTCAGGTTTGTGCTAACTTCCACAGTAGAGTACATCTATCCGTTACCAGTTCCCAGCTCGTAAAATCAGGTTTGTGGTACCTTATTTATAGGAAAATAAAACCAAAGGGAAAAAAGAGTAGGAAACGTGCGTAAATTCAAAATCCAAGAAAAAGACAGTCATTAGAATGGTTATTAGAATGGAACCAAACACAAGGATACATGGACTAAAAACAGAAAATACAAAAGCCTATAATAAACTACTAAACTACACGAAGAAGTTAATTATCTTACGTTCTTAATCTTCTTACAACGTAAAGGAAGTTTTTATAAGTGCAGGTAGAAATCAAAATATTTTTCTACTAATTTAGTTGATTTACAACTCATCCGTCTTCAAGGTTGAAGAGTTTTAGCATCGAAACAATAAGCCAAATCATTAAAGAGCAATAGGTATATTCTTTATGCAATACTCAAAGGTACGTTTAATAGCCGAATATCGCCAACAGTTAATTACTCCAGAAAGCACATTAGACATTGCCTGGTTATTGGATAACCAACGAACTCTCCAAAGTTTGATCAGCAGTACAAGACGAGGGAAATCCAGATTAGTTTATTAATGCGCTTGTATGTTTGTCGTTTTCCTTCGGACTTTATTTAGTTTGTGAGTAAGTCGGCCGAGTTTACACATTGATAAACTCATACAAAATCGTATTTAATCCTATAATATATGGCAAGTAGGTCACTTATTAAACTACATTGCAACGAACGGAGTCACCCCTTTTTCGATAAATTACTGCCGTTAAAAGGATTATTAAGAAAAACTATTAACAAATATCTGAAAAAAGGTTGCCGGCAACTACGTTTTAAATACGAAAAATAAGACTTCGTTATTAAGATTTTAAGATGGCTAAATTTTGTGTACATTTTTCAGAAACCTATTGAGACACATTCATTTATTTAAATGGAAAAACAATAAGTCTGCAAAATTTGGATCACCATAGTAGTTAATATCCTTTTTTGTGTACTTTTTCGTCATGTGTTTAGTACTCCCAGCATCATAAACCCCCGCAAAGCAGTGGTAAGGTAAATTAAGTACTCTTTCACAAATTTTTGGCACAATCATTTTCATAATAGTAGTTAATATCCTTTTTTGTGTACTTTTTCGTCGTTTTTTAGTACTCCCAGCATCATAAACCACCGCAAAGCAGTGGTAAGGCAATAAAGTACTCTTTTACAAATTGTTGGCACAATCATTTTCATAATATCATTTTTTCATCGTTTTTTAGTTCATTAATTCCATAAACCCCCTAGTTTAGTCATATGACTATTTTGTCCCCTTTCCTTGTGATTTTGTTTTTATTTTTTTTACCGAAGTTGATTTATCATCGCTTATTTACTAGTCGGTTTAGACAGAGTGATAAAAATATCAAGGCACCTCTTCAGACTTGATATCTACCTTTATTATCCTTCCCTATGATTCTATCAGCTTGTTGAGCAGCTCTGAGCAGGGCTTATCAAGAGTCACAAATTCTCCCAACGTTTGGCAGCTTAGAACTTATTAAATAGCTTTCAAAATTGCAAAATATTAATAAATATATCAAGATTTGGTGTTCCTTTTTTATATTATGGCCTTTTATTTAAATGAATGATGAAGAAATTTCTAAAAGTGACATCAACAAAACGTGTCTTTCCTCGATGCTGATAATGTCTGCTGGGACTCCATTGCATCTCATTATTTGCGATTAAATCAAATTTTTAGACGTACGCTTTATTTTTATATGTCCATATTTTCGCCTTAATTTGTACAAAAATGACTAAATATGTCGTCTCCTTGGTTAAATTTGAGTGATTATTTTACGTTGCGCATATTTTAGTCAGAAGTTGTTTCGCGAATGGAGATAGACTATGACGTCAACGAGGTTGCAAGTTTGAAAGCGGTTGCTTTGGTTTCTCGGAAAATCATGAACAAAGATTTCCAGACTGATTTTGTTTTTTAAAACATGAACATTCACCTTAATGTCGGTTTTTATATCGTTTATAGATATTTTACATGAACATTCGGGAAATATATACTTATTGGTATGATAAACAACGTAACGGAAAACTTGTTGCGATGAAGAATCCATATTTTTCCCGCGAAAATGTGGGAGAATTCAGAACGTTTACAAATATTTACTTTTCAGATAAGTAATTAAGATGATAAAAATATTATGTGCATTTTGACAGCTAGATATCGTAAAATATCCCCCCCCCCCGCTCGACAGAATATGAATATCTGGGACTCGTTCGCTACGCTCACTCGTCCCAAGCTTCATATTCTGGCTCACGGGATGATAATTTACGACATCTAGCTGTCAAAATGCAGATAATATATACCAATAACATTCAATGAAGTTAAAGGAGAGACCAACCAAGTAATTTCAATAGGACATACCCCTCCAATGAATATCTCATCATCTTTTTAAAATTCCCGTGTGAATTCAATCTCGTTTTAATAATCATGAGTTATGAAATTTCTGGTTTCCAAATATTCTGTACTAGTAGTTGCTGTTTCCCTTATTTAACATGAGATGTATATAGCTGATCCACTCTCTCCGCCGACAAATAAGCGAATAGTAAATGTAGGCTTACACTTATCTTTGAATTTTAAAATTTGGAAATTATTACCGGGAGAGTGTAAAATCTCACCGTTGATTTCAAAGGGTACTTTTTTTCTTATCATATCTAGTTAAATCATTTACCGGAAGTCCAAACGGGATCGGAGTAACACGAGGAGCAATAGGATATGTAAAGGAAGTATAGTACTAACTGCAGGACTTACATATACATGCTGATATTGCTCATTAGGAATAAACGTAAATTTGTTTATTTTACAATCAGTATATCTCCTTATAGCAACTTGCACATATTTAGCAATATAACCCATTCGGAATTCGATAACTGGAGTCCCGTTAGAGAGAGCCTTTGAAAACACTCGTGTCCATTTTGCTATAACATCCAGTCTCCTGAAATTTGGTATCTCGCTTCAAAAATTGTCCAAGTATAACACTCCATAAAACACGTTGAACCTTTTAAATCAGTGTCGATACTAGCAGTCAATTTTTTTTCTGGAAGAGTCCTACGATATTTCGCTCCCCAAGTATCTTAATTTCATACTGTATGTCGTCGGAGTCAATGTAAGAATCTCTTTTTCGGTCTGAAAAGATTAGTTCGGAACCGTAATCCTGGATATAATACTGGATTTATTTTCCAATACCTTGTAAAAGCGGTCCAAGGAGTGGGTATGTTTTTCTAATTCTACCACTGCTATCTTGCTCTTTTCAGTTAGATTCAAAGTGTTACTAAGTATTCCCTGATACCAACTAAGTTTAAAATTAACAAGTCGCGTTATTCTTTATTCTTCCGACAAGAAACAGTGTCATCTCAGCCCAAATATCCTTTCTTAATTAAAAAAAAAATATTACTTTCGAGGCGCCTAGCTGATTTATTTCTAATTTGACCTCGTATTGGGTAGATATATTATTCCAGAAGTTGTTATGAAAAACCATGTGTATACCCAGTAAATAAAGGGTTTCATCCTTATCAGTCGGTTTCAAAGTCAATGTCCAATTATCATAACCCTCTTCAATATTATCATTATACACATCGCCCGATAACCACTTGAATTTCTCATCATATGGGACACTCCACTCGGGTTTTACCGTAGCGAGAAAGGATGCGGCTTGCTTCTTTTCGTACTTGTTTTTTTCTCGATTTATGTAGCCAAATCACGTCTTAATTTGGTCTCAGTGTCTGTCAATTCCTTCCTCAATTTTGTCTCTGTATAACCCAATTCCTTTCTTATCTCCGTGTGTGCAGCTGAAAAGTCCCGTTTCTGTATGTCTACATGTATTGTCAACTGCAATGACATTTTGTTAACCGCAGATATTTGATCTTTAAATCAGTCTCCAATTCTCTCATGTATTTCTTGTTCATATCCAATCTTTTTGTGCTCTTGCAGGAAAGAAAATATCAGCAATCTGTTTGATAGTAGCAACATGATTTCCACCTGTGCCGGCCGCAACGTTTCTACGTTTGTACCCGCTCATGTCCAGATCTTTCCCACCCCCTCTCTACTTATTCTATGTAATTGTGCTTTTCTTTTATTGACCAATTACCAATACAGGAAGAAGCACTACCGCAAATAGAGGGACCTGAGGAGGAAGAGGAAATGGAGGGAGCAGAAGGATTTAATGTCGTTGAAATGGATCCGACTGGCATGAATCTCGAAGAACTTGATGCTGAATATCGACTTGAAGACGATACATCCATAGATACTAAATATAAGATTAAAGTCGCACAATATTATAATAGAGCGCTTGGAAGACTCAGAAAGGTAGCTAACGTCCCAACACTCATTGACTTGATAAAAAAAAATAGGAAGTGCTATCAGAAATTGCAGGGTAAAACTGGGAAAGGTTTATCCTCAAAAGGGTCTTACAGAATCGATACTTCTGGTGCCTTTTCTGATCTAGTATTGGATTTTGATCCTCCTTGAATATAATAAGTTGAATGGACTAGACAAGACGGGAAATCTAGTATTGGATGAAAATGTAGATGACTTTATCGATCTAGTGACAAAGAAGTACAACCCACAAAAACGGTACTCAGATTCAGCAAAGAGGACATTCAGAAATCTGGTCTCCCTCTCGTCACACCCACTAGTGAAGACAAACGGTAAATAAAAACATATTTTGTGCCATTATACTGATAGTCTTTTAAATCGATTGGAACTTGTGATTTGGAGTATAGACTCTGGTAATACTAGTAATGATCTATTGAATGAAGGAATGTCTATTTCAGATACTCTTCTGTAGAATGGGGAGATAACAGAAGAGCAACACGAGTCACTATATAGAAAATATTTTGAGTAATAAAAAACATGGAACAGAAAATTCCATTGTCTAGTTATGCTGCAGGACAAACGAGGTGAGATAATACCCCCTCTAATTTTGTGACTCCGTTTGAAGAACCACTCGTGCTCGATAAGTATAAACAATACGTATTTGGTCTATCTTAGATAAATACTATGACGTACAGTTGGTATAATCTAGGGTATAATATATCATATATAATACAGTGTTGACTCTGGAAGTACATTTGATGAAGTAATCTTTGCCAACGGAATATATAGCTACGCGGACATGTCCACATATATAGCTGAGTACCTGTCGGTAAATGATAATATCGAAGACGGTCCAATTAAGTTAAACTTTGATTTAACGAGCTTTAAAGTACTAATCTCACTAAACGCCAATACTCAACTGGATATGAGAGAGGGGAACTTTGCTTATTTAATCGGGTTTGATAAAAAAATAGTGACGGAGACAGAGTACGGTAGTAAATTACCTAATATAACTAATGGGATTGACTATATTTACATACATTGTGATCTGATTACAGATTTTGTTGTAGATGGGAAGTTCGGTGACATGATCTACGAATCTAGTACTGCAAATTTGTCTAGGAGTTACCCATTTGAACGGGAACCGTACCATATAGGATATTCGAGAGTAAATAAGTTGAGAATCGATTCTATCCGTGTTTGGGTGACTGATGTAAATGAGAGAAATATAGATTTAAATGGTGTTGATACTAGCTTTACTTTTATTCTCAGAGAAATATAAAGAGTAAAAAAATGAAGAGAGTGTACAATAAGGAGTTGGGAATATATATCTATGTTGATCCTATAACAAGGGAAGACAGAATGTGTAGCAGGGTACCGGTCAGTTTGATAGTATATTTAGTGTTACAGCCAAGCAGACCGTAAAACAAATAGTAAAAAAGAGACAATAAAAAAATCAGCGACCGCGACATTAGTCTGGATATGCTTTCCATTTGATATATACTCTCCCATTCTTTTTATCCCGTCTGATGATATTTTCCATGCGGTATGTCTCTTGTTCTGTTTTCTGGAGTTCGGGTTAGTAAAAGCTACCTTCTATAGGCTCATTATTCAAGTTTGTAATTCTATACGTGATTGGATCCGTGTACTGAATCGCGGATATCGTGAATACCTCTTAAGTCCAGTTGGGTGTGTAACCTTTTTCGAACGTGTCTTTCTTTTTACTTATTCTGACCTTCCCGACCATTTGAAATTTTGGGGTCTTTGGGGATTTCTGCGCAGCATCCGGATACAAATTTTATCATTTTTATCGAAGTATGTTTCGTATTATTGTATTGCTCTATAAGTTTTGGTAGTACCGCTATATAATTATAAGTGTTGTTAGCACTGAAGTAGCGGAACATCTTACCCTTCAAAGCGCTCTATAATTACGGCCTTTCCTTGATTGAACGTGTGGTATATCTCTATATCGTGCTCCTCCAGAAGTTTCTTCAACTTTTGATTGTAGAACTCAGATCCCTGGTCGACCCATAGTAATTCTGGGGTCCTACCCTCCTTTAGTATTTTTCTGAACCCCTCGTTCACTTCTTGTCCTGTCTTTATTTCAGTGGCACACTCCACGCGTATTTGGAAAATACGTCAATTATATTAAGTAAATACTTGTACCCCTTGTTATGTCTTGAATAAGATTGCATGTCTACAAGATCGGCACTCCAAGTGTCATCGGCATGGGCCACTTCCATCGTCTGATGGAAAACTTTTTTATTGCTTGTTTATACAACTCCTCTGCTGCCTGCTTCTTTTGCTTTACTCCGAGTTCCAATTTACTCTTGGCATCTATCACACCCTGGACTATCTTTTTGTTAACGGCCTCTCCGACAGATGAGGGTTTTACTTGTTTTAATTTGGACAACATCTTATTGTCACAGTCTTGTTTTCCTCCTGGAAAGTCGGAGTAACAAAGATCGTGACTTCTGCATACCACATCTAATTTGTTCTTGGTAGGTATATCCATTCTATTATACACACGTCCTACATTCCATATATCTTCCGTTGTTTGTTCTTACCACCCTTGGAAAGAGAGACTCTATGATCTTTTGCTCTCTCACACAGTAACTACTCATTTTGATATATATAAAAAGAAAAATAATATTGTAAGAAAAATATGTTTAGGGAAACAAAGTTTGTCGAAAAGTACGAGTGATTATGTTTATGAGATAGTGGAAATGAGAATTAAAATAGTACGATTGTCTGATGGGGGGTGTTCATCTCGTGAAAAAAAACATAAAAGATATCGAATGGAGTAAAACGAAAATACTTAAAAGCTACCAACAACAATTGTTTTTTTCGATGTCTGAATATTGTTTTTTATCTCAATCCTACAATCAAAGTTAGTGATCAGATTAGAAGTGAGTATTGATTAGCGCCAAAGACTAAGATTCCGTTTGATGTCGCATGGGATATTATCTCCATATATAATATTCCTGTTGGTCTTTACAGTTCGAAAACACAAGAACATTAAAATAAGAATGAACAACTAGTGATCGAATTATCCAATGATCATTATACTCTTGTAACAATCCAAGATATCCAAAAATGCTCTAAGTGTGAAGAAATGTATTATACTGCTAATCATACATGTTCAACTAAGTGTTAACAGTGTGGAAAGGAGTACAAGAAAACCCATACCTGTAATGCAAACATGAGAG
This sequence comes from Mytilisepta virgata, assembly GCA_028015205.1. NCBI lineage: Eukaryota > Metazoa > Mollusca > Bivalvia > Mytilida > Mytilidae > Mytilisepta > Mytilisepta virgata. The sequence continues at coordinate 42,709,809 of CM051511.1, forward strand.
GATATTATCAAGCAAAAGTCTAAAAGAAAGGTAGATTCCTAAACAGACGCTAAATGACTTCAACTGTACAACACAAAAAGGAGAATTCGACCACAATCAGGCTTGTAGATGGGAAGATATGCCCGAGTCTCTAAGAGAAAAGTGTGTTCATTATTTGAAAGGAGATGTACTCGGTCTATCTGAACTCTATGACAAACTAAATGAACAATGCTTCAAAGATTTTGATAGGGATATTAGCCAATTTACTTCCACTAGCTCGTTGGGTTTTAATATCTGGTTGGATCACATACCAAAAGAAGTTGATGTTGATCTATCAGAAAGTACTGAGATTGAAAACAACACAAGAAAGAGTATCTATGGTGGTCGATGTTATAAAAGTAAGACTGAATTTACATCTACCGACTACGAAAAAGCTAAGAATGGTACGATTGACTTTGTCGATGTTGTTTCTGTCTATCCTACTTCAATGCAAGGTGAGTTTCCAGTTGGACAACGAAAATGGAATGAAAGGTAAACTAGGAATCTACCATGTATGTAACGAATAAAAAATTACTACATTCGCCTGTATGAAGAAAGGATGAAAACGGGTTTACTAAATGGGACTTACAAGATAGTGAAGGATGGTATATTTCAATCGATATTAATATGATGATCAAATATGGATATACTGTTCACATTATTGAAGGTTATTACTGGGAAGAAAATAGTAAAGTATTCAACAGCTATGTGCAAAAATTCTTTGAGATGAAAAAAAAAATAGTCAGAAAGGAAGTGTCCAATATACTCTGTCTAAATTACTAATGAATGGTCTATATGGAAAAATGATACAACGACCGATTTATAATTCTACCAGGGCAATCAAAAACAACAATGACTATTGGAAATTTCATAGAGATTACAAAGTAAGTGATCTAGTACGAATTAATAAAATATGGTATGTGTCTGGTTACCTACGATCTGAAATAAATTTGGTAAAAAAAAGTAAGTAAGCCTTCTCACTACGGAGCATTTGTGTTAGCTTATAGCCATTAGATAATGTATGAACATTTGATGAATTTCAATCCTAATAATGAGTTTGATAAAGACTTTTACTACACCGATACTGACTGACTTTATATTCCTGGTTATCAAGCATCTCTAATTCCAAACTATAATGGTAATAATTTAGGAGACTTGGTACACGACTATAAAAAAGATGATAAAATAATTAAGTCTGCGTATGTCGCTCCAAAACTATATATGACGATTACTATTGATAGTGATAATATGATTAGTGTAAAAACAAAAGGAAAGGGTCTAGACGCTAAACAGTTAACTGCATAAGATTTTGAGAAAATGTTATTACGAGAAGAAATAAGAAACAAAAAAGAATTTACGAAGAAGAGAGTACATCTAAATAAATCACCAAAAGAACAAAACTTGGAAAACTTTAGTATACTTCACAGCAGATTTTAAAAGGATGGCTAATAAAACGGGTACAAAGGTAGATACTTCTTAGAAATAAATAAGTCCGTTCCTATTGGTTACGAATAAAATCTAAGTCTTACGATTAAAAGTAGTTTTTCACATAAGTTAATGGAACCTAAAGACCCACACGCTCTTTTTTCCCTGCACTTCGTTAGTTTCTAACACACTTTATTTACTACAAGTTTCCTTGTCGTTGCTTTATGGAACTGGTGGAACTAAAAAAAATGAAAAAAAAAATGATATTATGAAAATGATTGTGCCAAAAATTTGTAAAAGAGTTCTTAACTTGCCTTACCACTGTTTTGCGGTGGTTTTGGTGCTGGGAGTACAAAAAAAAAACGACGAAAAAGTACACAAAAAAGGATATTAACTACTATTATGAAAATGATTGTGCCAAAAATTTGTAAAAGAGTTCTTAACTTGCCTTGCCACTGCTTTGTGGTGGTTTTGGTGCTGGGAGTACTAAAAAACGACGAAAAAGTACACAAAAAAGGATATTAACTACTATTATGAAAATGATTGTGCCAAAAATTTGTAAAAGAGTACTTAATTTACCTTACCACTGCTTTGTGGTGGATTATGATGCTGGGAGTACTAAAAAACGACAAAAAAGTACACAAAAAAAGGATATTAACTACTCACCATGACCTTATAGTATATACTAGAGTGACTTTGGTAAATTCTTTGTATTTAATTATTATTTTTAAAGAACTCATGGTAGTATATTGATGATATTTCACAACTACAATCATCTTACTTAGTACAACACAACTCAGCAACATTTAAGTAGCCATGAGCTACATTTTATGCTTGAGTGACTTTGATTAAATTTTTACATTTAGGTGTATTATTAATGAACTTATTGTAATGTATTAATGATATTTCATAGTAAAAGTCATCTTATATAGTACAACATAGCTCAGGTACATTTGAGTCACTATGACCTATATATTATGGCAGATGAAAGTTTTAAATTAAATATATTTTTAAAAAAGCCTTTAATATATTTCTAAAAAAGCCTATGTTGATATGTCATTGAAATTTTTCAAATTCAATTTTCTTCTGAAGTTCAACAGCGATCGCCAACACAAGTCCACATGACCTACATTTCACGAATGAGTAACTCCATAAATTTAAATAATTTGGATATCTGTGTGAGAAACAGAGTTAGGTGATTTACCGTAGTATCCGAGTGAAAGAAAATCAAGCAAATCACTGTGAAAAGGAAGTGACGTCACAATTGCCGTGCAGAGATATCAAAAGTCATGCATAGTCTGTTTTATTTTCGTTCATTTCTGCTAAAAAGCTAGATTCTGTAGGCCTAAGTATAAATTATCGCTGAATTGAAATACCAGAAATAAATAACTTGTAACCAAATTACAGCTATAAATAACTCGTACACTACGCGCACTCGTGATCTGTCACGCTTTGTTTATTTCTGGCATTTGAATTCAGCGATTAGTTAAACTATAATTAGTACTGTGGATGAAATAATTTTCAATGAGGTTAAAAATAATGTAAAAAGGATATATTATAAAACTTCAATTTATTTAAAAAATTAGATTGGACTTTTGTGTAAAGGAAGACACTGAACCCTGAATCATTATTACGAAGTAAAATACTTTTAGTTTTTAGCTCACCTTTCTGGCCTAAAACTCAAAAACTAAATCATTTAGAGCAAAACTGACATGGGATGAAAATGTTCATCAGGTCAAGATCTAATTACCATGAAATTTTCAGACGAATCGATCAACTCTTAGTTGGGTTATTGCCCCTGAATTGTTAATTTTAAGGAAATTTTGCAGTTTTAGGTTATTATCTTGAATATTATTATAGATAACGCCAAACTGTAAACAGCAAAAATGTTCAACAAAGTAAGATATACTAATAAGTCAACATGACCAAAATCATTGATTGACCCCTTATAGGAGTTTTTGCCCTTTAAAGACGGCATCCGACGTAAACTTTTCTTTAAAGATCATTTCCTCTGAAACCACTGGGCCAATTGGGACCAAACTTTGATGGAATGGTCCTTGGGTGGTCCCCTTCCAAAACTATATCCGGCATTCCCAACTTCCAACCGACATGGCTGCTGTTACTAAAAATAGAACAAGATGCTCCCAGGAGCCTGAATCGCTCACCTGGTCCTTAAGCTTTAAGGGAGTCTTTCATGAGCTATTACCCCTATAATGGATCATCTGACAACTTCGACCCAATTCAGACTTTTGTAGAGCTCAATGAGCTGATTGTTTAAGCAAACAACAGCTTTTCTCTATCGACAATAGTTTTCATTCTATAGGGCAAAAACAAGAGAAAACGCTATTTTTGACATTTAAAGGGTCATCTATAAGGCATCAACAGTTATTTTGACATTTAAGGGACAAAACTTTAACTCCTAAAGGGCTCATTTAAACATTTTGCAAACTAAGGGAAATGCTGTGAAAATGGTCAATTTTGATGTTCTAAGGGGAATAACTCCTAAAAGGAATGATCATACAACTTAAGTACAAATTTTAAAAAAAAATCAAGAAAAAGGGCAATAACTCCTACATGGGTGGTTACATCTTCTTCAAAATTTCAAAGCAGGTAGATCTTGAGGTGTTGAACACTTTAGCTTCCCATCAGAATTTTGATATCTGTCACCATTTTTGAGTTATTTGCAAAAAACTGCAATTTACCCCTATGTTCTATTTTTAGCCATGGCAGCCATGTTTTTTCACAAATCAAAAATCCAAACGATAGTTTAGTAGCACTCATGCCAAGGAACAACTACACTAAGTTTGGTTGCAATTAAACTTATGGTGTAAGAGGAGTTAACGATTTTATTACAATGAATAAAGACTGCAAAAATGGTCAATTTTGACGATCTAAGGGGAATAACTCCTAAAAGGAACGAACCTACAACTTCGATCCTGTTACAAATTTTGTAGATCTTTGTGTGCCTAACAATATGAAATTTAAATTTTTCAAATTTCCTTTATAGTATCCAAGATATTGAGCTTAATAAGTGCAAAATTTGGAAAAAATGCAGAAAAAGGGCAATAACTCCTACATGGGTCGTTGGATCTTCTTCAAAATTTCAGGGCAGGTAGATCTTGAGGTGCTGAACACTTTTACCTTGTTCCAGAATTTTGATATCTGTTATGGTTTTTGAGTTATTTGCAAAAAACTGCAATTTACCCCTATGTTCTATTTTTAGCCATGGCGGCCATGTTTTTTTACGAATCAAAAATCCAAACGATAGTTTTGTAGCACATATACCAATAAACAACTGTACGAAGTTTGGTTGCAATTGGACTTATGGTGTCGGACGAGTTAACGTTTGAAAAATTGTTAACAGACGACAGACGACGACGACGGACGCCAAGTGATCGTAAAAGCTCACATGGACCTTTGGTCCAGGTGAGCTAAAAAAGGGGGGATGTATTTCAGAAATCTTCTATGAAACTACAAGGCCAATTGGAACCAAACTTTGCAGTAATGGTCCTTAGGAGGTTCTCTTTCAGAAATATGTCCGATGACTCGGACTGTTAACCAAGATGGCCGCCACGGCCGAACTTAGTTTAACATAGTGCCCTATGGGAAATTCTTTGAAAAATTTTCTTGTCTGAAACAACTTGGCCAATTGGAACCAGACTAGGCAGTAATGGTCCTTAGGAGGTCCTCTTTCAGAAATATGTCGGATTTTGTGGACTGTGATCCAAGATGGCCGCCACAGCTAACTTAGTTTAACATAGGACCCTATGAGAAATTCACTCAAAAATCTTCTTGTCTGAAACTACTAAGCCAATTAGAATTAGACTTGGTAGCAATGGTCCTTAGATGGTCCTCTTTCAGAATTGTGTCCGATGACCCAGAGTGTGAACCAAGATGCCGCCTAAGCTGAACTTAGTTTAACATAGGGCCGTATGGGAAAATTCATTGAAAAATCTTCTTGTCTGAAACCACTTGACATATTGGAACCAGACTTGGCAGTAATGGTTCTTAGGAGGTTCTCTTTCAGAAATATGTCCGATGACCCGGACTGTTAACCAAGATGGCCGCCACAGCCGAACTTAGTTTAACATAGGGCCCTATGGTAAATTCATTGAAAAATCTTCTTGTCTGAAACAACTTGACCAATTGGAACCAGACTAGGCAGCAATGGTCCTTAGGAGGTCCTCTTTCAGAAATATGTCGGATTTTGTGGACTGTGAACCAAGATGGCCACCACAGCCGAACTTAGTTTAACATAGGGCCGTATGGGAAAATTCATTGAAAAATCTTCTTGTCTGAAACCACTTGACATATTGGAACCAGACTTGGCAGCAGTGGTTCTTAGGAGGTCCTCTTTCAGAAATTTGTCGGATTTTGTGGACTGTGAATTAAGATGGCCGTGACAGCCAAACTTAGTTTAACTCAGGACCCTATGGGAAATTCACTCAAAAATGTTTTCGTCTGAAACTACTGAGCCCCTTGGAACTAAAGTTGGCAGCATTGGTCCTTAGATGGTCCTCTTTCAGAATGATGTCAGATCACCTGGATTGTCAACCAAAATTGCCGCCACGGCCGAACTTAGTTAAATATAAGATCCTATGGGAAAATTCATTTAAAAATCTTCTTGTCTGAAACCATTTAGCCAGTTGGAAGAAGATTTAGCTGTAATGGTCCTTAGATGGTTCTCTTTTTAAAATGTGTCCATTGACCTGGACTGTCAACCAAGATGGCTGCCACAGCTGAACTTAGTTTAACATAGAACCCTATAGAAAAACCAGCCAAATTTACTGCAACACTTAAATTTTTAGTCCTGCTCAAGGTGAAAAGTTAAATCCAGGTGAGCTATACAGGCTCTTGAGAGCCTCTTGTTTAGGGAGAGCATACAAATACTAGTATATTGTCCGAAAATATAGAGTTCATTTGTACGAGCATTTTTCGTCCGTTTCGCGGTGAGTACATAACTTGTCCGGATGTCTTATGTAAAGAATATGTGTTTTAACCTGTGAAACTTAAAGGGTCATGAAATTACTACTACATAAGCTTTGTAATTTTACTTGTTCGTCGGTTCATCCTGAACAGGTATGCTCTTTATTCCAGTTGGATCCATTTTGTTTTTCTTTATAATTTCGTTTGTCCGTCGGTCCCGTTTTTCCTTTTTGTGTCACACTTTTCAGCCTTCATATGTAAAATATTGTCTGAATGATTAATATTGATTAATAATAAAATCAATGACTTTAAACCGTAGTAATAATAGGCCCAAGTATCTAGTGCAACGAACCAGGAACTTTCCCCCTAAAAACAAACAAAAAGCAAAATCGTTTGCTCCCTTACATGTGTCCGCTATCTACGTGCATAGTCATGGATATTGAGATTGTACCACCCGAAAGCCCGAAATCACGTCTGTGCAGGTGGAGTCGAAGAAGGCAAAATGAATGAAAAGTCCGACATTAATTTCATTACGCATTTTAACAGATATTAATATTAAATTCATGCAGAAAAGCCTTTTTCTCGATGTCGAGGATGGTGCCTATGTACCAAAATCAGAGTTTCGTGTTATCATTTAATTTTTTAGAACGAAATGGGTCGTATGGCGTTATTTTAATTGTTTCAATTGGTACGTTGTACGTTACAATCGCTTTGACGTCACTGAAAAGCAAATCAAGTAATGTTTATAAAACATGTTTTTACTAAAGCATGGAAAATAAAATGAGACATTTAAATGTGGTAACCGGGGTCCTTAACGACGAAATAGGGGGCGTGAGTTTTTAACCGACGTTATATTACCAAATCAACAGTCGACATTTGTTCCAAGCCGGGGATAGAAATTAAGAAATATTTCATTGCAGCCATATGTTCGTTGGAGATTTTAATATTGGTAACATTATTTTAGCAAAATTTTATCCCGAGTGTTAGCATCATGGGACTGGGAAACAGGCTACGAAGCTTGTACGTTTCACGACGTTTAATCGTGTTTGGAGAATTTGGGACTGGCCACGCTTATTTTACCACACGATATAACACGACATTAATTCAATTCAAATGTTTATTGTCATATAAACATAATCTGGCTAATAAAGGTATTGCCAGTCCCTTGTATTCGACGTCTTTTGAGGCCTTGGATCCGTATAGACGGAATCATTTAAAATAAAAAAAAATCAATGGTTACGGGTGAAATAAAGGGAAAAGTGTCCCTACTCCTTTCATATCTATTTTTATAGTTTGAGGCCGATTCATTTGGTTTTAAGTGTGTTATCATAACATTCCGCCATGTTCTGTAAAATTAAATTTCAGGATGACCTATCCCAAGGATCAATTTCAGAATGTGGCATAAACTTACATAATTTTAATAACCGATCATAATTTCACAAGCGACCTAACCACAAGACTTAGATTACCAGAAGTTATGATGATTTGAACTGCACTTGGGGAAATCTATACATTGGAGTGTATTTTATGTGGGCGAAACGAAAGATAGGTTGAAAAAGAATGTGCGGACATAGTGTTGAAATAAACGATAAAAATAGAATAACCCTAACCCTAACCCTAACCCATATTTCAACCAGCCTGCAGACCCTCAGTCCAGATAAAAGTCGGGATCATCTAGAAATATTTAAACACACGTTTTACCCGAACTAATTCTTTACAGGACTTGATATTCAGCCGGATTTCCCTCACTTGAAATGTGACGGATGTCGTTATAGAGCCAGACATGGTTTACCTTCCCCTCGGTTTTCTATGGGAGTTCGCGTGGCAAATTTTTAGCTTTTGTTCCGTCTTATTCTGGTTTCCTTTGTATAGCTATGTGATCGTGCTTTTGTGGATTTTTTTGTTGTATTTCTCTCGAAGAATTTTGGTCTTTTAGAATTTTCCCACTGACTTCGGTAAAAATTTCCTAAAATTAAAAGATAAGATATTGCTTTTTCTAGTTTTATTTCTTACGAACCGATTTCTTATTAATCCCTTTATATAATAATGGGCTTACATTGTAAATTCTTTTATTAATCAATAAATTTCCAGAGATTTACAAATAAATTTAACATTAGTGTCCATATATTTTTAAATATTATTGTTTTGCACTAGAAAAAAGCTGCTAAAAATGAAAAAAACCTATTTTATTTCACCCACACAAAACTTGTGTTAGAATATTTCTCGCATGTGCCTTGCTTTCATTGATCAAAATATAGTTGATAGTTAATCATGAAATTACAGTATACTGTTGAAATTTTGGCCTTTATTTATACACAATACTGTTTCAGCAGGAACTGCATTACGGGTGATTTTACCTTTCCGAAAACGAGAAAATTCATTTAACCGACAGAAAAGCCAGTTTACGTGTATAAAGAAATTATTACATTGAAGAGAATTAGCAGAGTCCTGTAACATGTGTTCCAAGGAAAGCCAACGTTAGAATTTGCAGAGTCCTGTAACATGTGTTCCAACGAAAGCCAACGTTTGGAAACCTTATGTCATGCTTCAGATACGGTTGTTAATACTATATCTATTTGCCGTCTTGTAACAAAAAAAAGAAATTATGTTGAAAAGTCTGTATTGATTTAACTCCCCTGACTTAGATAGAGAACAGAATTAAATAGGGATCACTAATTAGTATTGGAATACATAAACATGATGAACTGATCCTTCATTAGTTAATTTCGGGTGAAGAAACGGGTGGTAGTAAGTAAGAAAAATAAACAGAACACTGATTGATTTTATTAAATAATGTTCCCTCAAATGTAAAGTAAGAGTGCTTATTTTAAAATTTTTTGGCTATGTTAAGAGAGGTCAATAGAAAAAGAATTAGCTGAATGGAAAAATCAGTTCTTTTATAAGGAAAGAGAAAGGAAATTCAAGAATGGAAAAATAAATAGGATACTTGTTATGCACACACACACACACACACACACACACACACACACACACACACACACACACACACGTCTAAAGTAATAGCCAACGTTCGAACTTAGTAGATGTTGGACCGATAATAAATTAACGATACAATGCAAACTAAAAAAAAAATAAACGTCTAAAAAGTTGCAATACAACATCAAAATAAAATTTTCGGATCACTGAGCTCCTTCATCAGTCTTGTCGCGTTGCGAAATGACTAATTAATTACATGTAGAAAACAATATGACTGATCGTGACTCATGTATAGCAACGCATGTAAACAAAAATTAAAATAATACACATAAACAATCCTTTAACATAAGGTAGATAATTATGTTATAGAATTATAACATCATAACAAATGAAAAAGTACACGCTAAAAATAAAGCACTTTGAAATAACAATAAAAAAGGATTATTCAATCTCTGTATCAATTTACAAATAAATTTATTTCTTTTTATTTATTCCCTTTGTATATAGTGTGCCTTGTTCTTTTATCAAGAAGCTTTCTCTTGTTTGCCTTTCATGTTCTATAATAGAAACTTTCTATTTACCAAAGTCCCCAGGATTGTGTCCAATTGCTGACCGGTAGAAAGTCTTTCTTTGTTATATATATCACTTCTATGATCGTTAATTCTTTTGCTGAAAGCTTGCTTACTTTCTCCAATGTACTGCAGATCACAAATCCCATACTCCAACATGTAGATCACGTTGCTTGATTTGCAGTTCACAGTGCAAAATATTGTAATCTTTGGCTGTTGTGTGACTTTTAAAGCTCTGTGTACATATCATCTGGGAGCAGGTCTTACACCTTTTGTCTGAACAACCCTGACATTGGCCAGTTGATGAAGACATCTTGCTAGTGATATCGGCTCGTACAAAATGTCTTTCAGGCTTTTCGGTTGTCGGAACGCCATAACTAGGAGTTCTGGGAAAAGTCTGGAAAGGTCAGGGTGTTTTTCAAATTCTTTCCCGTGTGTCCTGATGGTACTAGAGACATTATGAAGGCTAGGGTGGCATGTTGTGACGAACGAGATTCTCTGTTGGTAGTCTCTTTTTCTTCATATCTAAGAGATTGTCTCTACTGAAGCGGTTAGCTTTTTTGAAGCCGTCTTGTATGCGTTGGTGTGTATACCCTCTATTTTTAAGATGACCACGTTTTTAAAACTCAGAGCCTGGGATACTGTCGTAGCAGTGTTTGGGATGACAACTGCTTGGTGGCATAGGTGTTTGTCAGTAGGTTTGATGGGATACTGCTAATTAAGTTTGAATTATTGTTATAAAATATAAATTTTATTTGTTTTATTTTGATGTTGTTTTGCAACTTTTTAGACGTTTATATATATATATATAAAATACACCAGCTCAAACTTTATAATCTTTCTTTTATTTTATTTGTTTTATTCAATGTACACTCATAACTGGAAAATATATCAAAATTATAGAAAATTCTACCATTGCAAATTGAAGAATTTTTTTTTGATTTTCATATTATAAAACTGTAGCTAAGCAACTGCTTTAATTAGTCTGAGATGTTGCGTGAATCAAATGTATCAATTTGAAATCTGAAGAAAGTATGAATTTATGTTGAATATTTACTGATATACCTATATTATTCACCACTTTTGATTTCTTTCAGACTTCTAGCTTAGTGTCATTGATGTGTGTATTTTTATTTTTATTGTAAATTTATCAGTGTGTCTTCGGTGTATATATATAAAAAATATATAACTTTAATATCAATAGTTCTGGCGAAAAATTAAAATAATGAATATTTTTTATTGTAAAGCTAGATATATATTAAAAAGGAACTTACAAAAGTGTTTTCAAACACGGACACGATATGGGGTCATCGATTATGTCAACATATATATGTTGAAAATATTTGGGAGAATTTTAATTTTTATTTTTCAGGTGACCCACTTATGATAAATTCATTTTTAAAAATTATAAGATAGTATAATGTTATTAGGAACCAGTTATGAAAAAGATACTGCGTTCCGTTTATTATCCAGAACCAGACAGCAGTATATATAAGTAGTATATGGGGACAGGCAAAGTCGTATTTGAGGTGGTGGGTGTGGTGGAGGATCATGAGGATTCGGAAGTGACGTCATTTCCGGTTTTGGAAGTCACGTGACCGGAACCAGAAGTACCCGGAAGTGATTTGCGCGCATGCGCAACCGGAAGTAGTGGTTTTTCGCGCTATTTGTTACCGGAAGTGACGCAAGTCATGTGCCAGGACCCGGATGTGTGGTCTGCGCATGTTCAGGAACCGGAAGTTGTTTCCACGCATGAGCAACCGGAAGTGACGTGTTTTCCCGCCATTTCTTTACGGAAGTGACGCAAGTCACGGACCCGGATGTGTGGTCTGCGCATGTCTAGGAACCGGAAGTACTCGGAAGTCAGGCGCATGCGCAACCGGAAGGAGTGGTTTTTCTCCATGATTTGTTTACGGAAGTGACGTAAGTCACGGACCAGGATGTGCCATGCTTGACCAGAACTCAGGTTGAATTATCTCCCTTTTCCCGCACTTCTCGGTCGTCTCTGGATCTTTCATCGGTCTCTAGGGTCTGATACTCTCACTGTTATGTCGAAGTCCGAGAGTATACGAAGTACACTATTGGATTATCTCCCCTTATACCGCTCTTTTTCATCTGCGGGTGATGTTTTCTGTGAGGACCAAAGGTAGGATTGGATTATGCCCCTTACCTGCAAGTGATGCTTGTCACCATTAGATCAATGGAGGGGTGTCCTTAGCAACCGCCTTAGCAACGGCGGTCCATTTCTATGATGCACTTCGTTTCTCTTCTCTTGCTCCATCCCGCTCCTCGCTGCTCTTCTCTTGCTCCGTGCTGCTCATCGCTGCTCTTCTCTTGCTCATCGCTGCTCATCACTGCTCATTGCTGCTCATCTCTTGCTCATCGCTGCTCATTGCTGCTCATCTCTTGCTCATCGCTGCTCATCGCTGCTCATCTCTTGCTCATCGCTGCTCATTGCTGCTCATTGCTACTCTTATCTTGCTCATCGCTGCTCATTGCTGCTCTTCTCTTGCTCATCGCTGCTCATTGCTGCTCATCTCTTGCTCCGTGCTGCTCATCGTTACTCAGGACCTTACTCGAGTGCTCATTTCGCTCCTGTTGCTTCTTGCTGTTCGTCATCGCTGTTCATCTCTTGCTCCGTGCTGCTCATCGCTGCTTTTCTCTTGCTCCGTGCTGCTCATCGCTGCTCTTCTCTTGCTCCGTGTTGCTCACCACTGCTCTTCTCTTACTCATCGCTGCTCATCACTGCTCATCGCTGCTCATCTCTTACTCATCGCTGCTCTTCTCTTGCTCTTTGCTGCTCATCGCTACTCAGGACCTTACTCGCGTGCTCATTTCGCTCCTGTTGCTTCTTGCTGTTCGTCATCGCTGTTCATCTCTTGCTCCGTGCTGCCCATCGCTACTCAGGACCTTACTCGCGTGCTCATTTCGCTCCTGCTTCTTGTTGATGTTTGTCATCGCTGCTATTCTCTTGCTCTTTGCTGCTCATCGCTACTCAGGACCTTACTCGCGTGCTCATTTCGCTCCTGCTGCTGGTTGCTGTTCGTCATTGCTTATCTTCTCTTGGCTGTTTGTCATCCCTTATCTTCTCTTGCTCTTTGCTACTCAGGACCTTACTGGCGTGCTCATTTCGCTCCTGTTGCTTCTTGCTGTTCGTCATCGCTGTTCATCTCTTGCTCCGTGCTGCTCATCGCTGCTCTTCTCTTGCTCCGTGCTGCTCATCGCTGCTCTTCTCTTGCTCCGTGATGCTCACCACTGCTCTTCTCTTGCTCATCGCTGCTCATCACTGCTCATCGCTGCTCATCTCTTGCTCATCGCTGCTCTTCTCTTGCTCTTTACTGCTCATCGCTACTCAGGACCTTACTCGCGTGCTCATTTCACTCCTGTTGCTCCGTGCTGCCCATCGCTGCTCTTCTCTTGTTCATCGTTGCTCTTCTCTTGCTCATTGCTGCTCTTCTCTTGCTCATTGCTGCTCATCACTGCTCATCGCTGCTCATCTCTTGCTCCGTGTTGCTCTTCTCTTGCTTTTTGCTGCTCATCGCTACTCAGGACCTTACTCGCGTTCTCATTTCGCTCCTGTTGCTTGTTGCTGTTCGTCATCGCTGCACTTCTCTTGCTCATCGCTGCTCTTATCTTGCTCTTTGCTGCTCATCGCTAATCATGACCTTACTCGCGTGCTCATTTCGCTCGTACTGTTTGTTGCTATTCGTCATCCTGGTCTTCTCTTGCTCATTGCTGCTCATCGCTACTTAGGACCTTACGCGCGTGCTCATTTCGCTCCTGCTGCTTGTTGCTGTTCGTCATCGTTGCTCTTCTCTTGCTCTTTGCTGCTCATCGCTACTCAGGACCTTACTCGCGTGCTCATTTCGCTCCTGTTGCTTGTTGCTGTTCGTCATCGCTTATCTTCTCTTGCTCACTGCTGCTCATCGCTACTCAGGACCTTACTCGCATGCTCATTTCGCTCCTGTTTTTGGTTGGTGTTCGTCATTGCTTATCTTCTCTTGCTCTTTGCTACTCATCGCTACTCAGGACCTTACTCGCGTGCTCATTTTGCTCCTGTTGCTTCTTGCTGTTCGTCATCGCTGTTCATCTCTTGCTCCGTGCTGCTCATCGCTGCTCTTCTCTTGCTCTACTGCTCATCGCTACTCAGGACCTTACTCGCGTGCTCATTTCGCTCCTGCTGTTCATTGCTGTTCGTCATCGCTGCTCTTCTCTTGCTCTTTGCTGCTCATCGCTACTCAGGACCTTAGTCGCGTGCTCATTTCGCTCCTGTTGCTTGTTGCTGTTCGTCATCGCTTATTTTCTCTTGCTCTGCTGTTCATCTCTACTCAGGACCTTACTCGCGTGCTCATTTCGCTCCTGCTACTTGTTGCTGTAATCGCTGCTATTCTCTTGCTCTTTGCTGCTCATCGCTACTCAGGACCTTACTCGCGTGCTCATTTCGCTCCTACTGCTTGTTGCTGTTCGTCATCGCTGCTCTTCTCTTGTTCTTTGCTGCTCATCGCTACTCAGGACCTTACTCGCGTGCTCATTTCGCTCCTACTGCTTGTTGCTGTTCGTCATCTGCTCTTCTCTTGCTCATCGCTGCTCTTCTCTTGCTCTTTGCTGCTCATCGCTACTTAGGACCTTACTCACGTGCTCATTTCGCTCCTGCTGCTTGTTGATGTTCGTCATCGCTGCTCTTCTCTTGCTCTTTGCTGCTCATCGCTACTCAGGACCTTACTCGCGTGCTCATTTCGCTCCTGCTGCTTGTTGATGTTCGTCATCGCTGCTATTCTCTTGCTCTTTGCTGCTCATCGCTACTCAGGACCTTACTCGCGTGCTCATTTCAGTTCAGCTAGTGGTGGTCGATTGTCGTTATTCAAAGATTGGATCTGTGCGAGAGCACCCTTACATTCAGGTCATTTGAAAGGCCACTCTGCATTTATCCAGGCTTGTGACTGGCTATCATAAGATAGGCTGCATTAATCCTCCTCAATTTTTTAAGGCCACTCTGCATTTATCCAGGCTTGCGACTGGCTATATATATGTTTAAACATATATAGGCTGCATTACCCTCCTTCCCTTTTTTAAAATTTTTTTTTATAGTTTTTATTTTTTTTTATATATATTTTTTTCTCTGTTTTTTCTTCTTCTTTGTAATATATTCCAATTCCTCCCACACATAGAGTCATTGCTGTCTTCAGCTTGTGGTGGGTGGTAGTCGTTCAATACACGGTTAAGCAGATATTTTCGTTTTTCTACGGCATATTCCCATGATTCTTTTGATTCGTGGTCTTCCTCTTCTCTAAGGCGTTTAGCCGTTTTCTTGATCTTTCTATGTACGGAGTCTTTATTCATATCTTAGCACGCGACTAAGGTCCTGAGTAGCGATGAGCAGCAAAGAGCAAGAGAAGAGCAGCGATGACGAACATCAACAAGCAGCAGGAGCGAAATGAGCACGCGAGTAAGGTCCTGAGTAGCGATAAGCAGCAAAGAGCAAGAAAAGAGCAGCGATGAGCAAGAGAAGAGCAGCGATGACGAACAGTAACAAGCAGTAGGAGCGAAATGAGTACGCGAGTAAGGTCCTGAGTAGCGATGAGCAGCAAAGAGCAAGAGAAGAGCAGCGATGACGAACATCAACAAGCAGCAGGAGCGAAATGAGCACGCAAGTAAGGTCCTGAGTAGCGATGAGCACCAAAGAGCAAGTGAAGAGCAGCGATGAGCAAGAGAAGAGGAGCGATGACGAACAGCAACAAGCAGTAGGAGCGAAATGAGCACGCGAGTAAGGTCCTGAGTAGCGATGAGCAGCAAAGAGCAAGAGAAGAGCAGCGATGAGCAAGAGAAGAGCAGCGATGAGCAAGAGAAGAGCAGCGATGACGAACAGCAACAAGAAGTAGGAGCGAAATGAGCACGCGAGTAAGGTCCTGAGTAACGATGAGCAGCAAAGAGCAAGAGAAGAGCAGCGATGACGAACATCAACAAGCAGCAGGAGCCAAATGAGCACGCGAGTAAGGTCCTGAATAGCGATGAGCAGCAGAGCAAGAGAAGAGCAGCGATGACGAACAGCAACAAGCAACAGGAGCGAAATGAGCACGCGAGTAAGGTCCTGAGTAGCGAGAAGCAGCAAAGAGCAAAAGAATAGCAGCGATGACAGCAACAAGCAGCAGGAGCGAAATGAGCACGCGAGTAAGGTCCTGAGTAGAGATAAACAGCAAAGAGCAAGAGAAGATAAGCGATGACGAACAGCAACAAGCAACAGGAGCGAAATGAGCACGCGAGTAAGGTCCTGAGGAGCGATAAGCAGCAAAGAGCAAGAGAAGAGCAGCGATGACGAACAGAAATGAACAGCAGGTGCGAAATGAGCACGCAAGTAAGGTCCTGAGTAGCGATGAGCAGTAGAGCAAGAAAAGAGCAGCGATGACGAACAGCAACAAGCAGTAGGAGCGAAATGAGCATGCGAGTAAGGTCCTGAGTAGCGAGGAGCAGGAAAGAGCAAGAGAAGAGCAGAGATGAGCAAGAGATGAGCAGCGATGAGCAGCAATGAGCAAGAGAAGAGCAGTGGTGAGCAACACGGAGCAAGAGAAGAGCAGCGATGAGCAGCACGGAGCAAGAGAAGAGCAGCGATGAGCAGCACGGAGCAAGAGATGAACAGCGATGACGAACAGCAAGAAGCAACAGGAGCAAAATTAGCACTCGAGTAAGGTCCTGAGTAGCGATGAGTAGCAAAGAGCAAGAGAAAATAAGCGATGACGAACACCAACCAGAAACAGAAGCGAAATGAGCATGCGAGTAAGGGTCTGAGTAGCGATGAGCAGCAGTGAGCAAGAGAAGATAAACGATGACGAACAGCAACAAACAGTAGGAGCGAAATGAGCACGCGAGTAAGGTCATGATTAGCGATGAGCAGCAAAGAGCAAGATAAGTGCAGCGATGAGCAAGAGAAGAGCAAGAGAAAAACAGCGATGAGCAGCAAAGAGCAAGAGAAAAAAAGCGATGAGCAGCAAAGAGCAAGAGAAAAACAGCGATGAACAAGAGAAGAGCAAGAGAAAAACAGCGATGAACAAGAGAAGAGCAAGAGAAAAACAGCGATGAGCAACAAAGAGCAAGAGAAAAACAGCGATGAGCAACAAAGAGCAAGAGCAAAACAGCGATGAGCAGCAAAGAGCAAGAGAAAAACAGCGATGAGCAGCAAAGAGCAAGAGAAAAAAAGCGATGAGCAGCAAAGAGCAAGAGAAAAACAGCGATGAACAAGAGAAGAGCAAGAGAAAAACAGCGATGAGCAACAAAGAGCAAGAGAAAAACAGCGATGAGCAGCAAAGAGCAAGAGAAAAAAGCGATGAGCAGCAAAGAGCAAGAGAAAAACAGCGATGAACAAGAGAAGAGCAAGAGAAAAACAGCGATGAACAAGAGAAGAGCAAGAGAAAAACAGCGATGAGCAGCAAAGAGCAAGAGAAAAAAAGCGATGAGCAGCAAAGAGCAAGAGAAAAACAGCGATGAACAAGAGAAGAGCAAGAGAAAAACAGCGATGAACAAGAGAAGAGCAAGAGAAAAACAGCGATGAGCAACAAAGAGCAAGAGAAAAACAGCGATGAGCAACAAAGAGCAAGAGAAAAACAGCGATGAGCAGCAAAGAGCAAGAGAAAAACAGCGATGAGCAGCAAAGAGCAAGAGAAAAAAGCGATGAGCAGCAAAGAGCAAGAGAAAAACAGCGATGAGCAACAAAGAGCAAGAGAAAAACAGCGATGAGCAGCAAAGAGCAAGAGAAAAAAAGCGATGAGCAGCAAAGAGCAAGAGAAAAACAGCGATGAACAAGAGAAGAGCAAGAGAAAAACAGCGATGAACAAGAGAAGAGCAAGAGAAAAACAGCGATGAGCAACAAAGAGCAAGAGAAAAACAGCGATGAGCAACAAAGAGCAAGAGAAAAACAGCGATGAGCAGCAAAGAGCAACAAATAACTTTCCTCTATAAGCTGAATATCTGAAAATGAGTGTAAATTTAGTTAACAAATTTTATAACTATTTTTGTTCAAACATGGTTCTCCAAACACTTCACCCACTATGGTCCGCGGTCAGGCTTTTAACGACCTGACAACCCTCAACGAGAGGGCATCCCCTATCCGCCACCTGGGGGACGCGCTAGGCAGCTCTGTGGGTTGAGCTCCTGTTCTTTTTTTTTCCTAATTTTTTTTTTTTTTTTTTTTTTTTTTTGTTTTTTTTTTTGTTATCGGTTAACAGACGACTCTAAAAAGAGTGGTCTGTTCATACATCAAATGAAAAGCTTTCCCACTGCATAACATATGTACAATCGAGTCGGTAAGCCGTTCATCCGATTAAATATCTAAGGGTGTCGTAGACACCCCGTCCGCCAAAACTTTACGTTTTGGATAAAAGTAGGAAAAGCCAGCTCGCTCTTGCAAGTAGGTGTAGACTTGGTTGTCTACAGAACGAAACCCTCTGTTGGTTCCGGAGCCAGGGTTCTTTGACAGGAGAACGTCCATGTATTTTTCTTTGTTGATGTCGTTGGTTCTCTTGTTGACCCCTTTACAGCTGTATTTGGTTTCGTCTCCAAAGCAAAAGTACGTCTTGCTACACAAGGCAATCATCCCGTCACCACTGAATTCTGTCTTGAACAGTCCTGGAGTCCTCTTATCCCAAGCAGCCAGTTGTGGTGTATCAGTACGGGGAAACCAATTCTTTTTCTCTGCTTCAAAGCGCCGACGCAACTCGGGTTTGATTACTTCCTCCAAACTATCGCCAGAGAGAGCCATGTAGGCACTGTCAGTGTCCATTGCACAATACTGAAAATCACGACGATCGACAAAGACGTCCATGAAATCGTAGTAAAATTCCAACATGCGAAGCTTGGCGTACTGGTAAACGAAACAGCCAATGTGCATGGGCAGGTCCAGGTGTATGGTCTTCTTACTCATTTCCACTTCGAACGTTTTGTCACTCAGCTGGTTGCATCGCCGGAAAGAGGGATCTACGAGGTAGCGACTGATCTGGTGTTCCTGGCAGTAAATCACATCCGTGTGCCTTTCCTTGTTGGTCACCGTCTTGCCGTAGCTGGAATTTCCCCTCAGTTTCTCGTTTTCTGCAATTATCTTCTTATTTGAGTCGGCATCTCCGGCTCGCCTGGCATTACTGACTTGATCTCCGAAGGGTCTGAAACATGGTGACTTTAAGTCCGTGGTTGACGTACCATTTCAGCAACGGGGATATTACCATGATCTTCTCTCCAAACATGCTGCCGATTAACAACTTTCTAGGCTGCGGCATGATTCCTTTTTCTTCTGCATAACTCTTCATGTGGTCCCCAATGTCGTCTCTGGACACGTCTACGTTCTTAAACACTGGAGGCATTTCTTCAAATTTTGCCTTTAGGTCCTCAGGTACGTGCAGGTCCACTTCCAAGGCACCAAACAACTTGTCCTCCATCACGGCTCTCATGATGTCGTCTTCGGTCATCGTGGCGAAACGATCACAGGGTCTCTGCCTCTGGGACACGAAGGTCTTGATTCCTTGGTCTTCTTTCTTTAACCGGTTCCATTCGCACTCCCACATCTGTTTCACTTGGTAGTCGTTTTCTGTTATGTACTGTATTTTTTCCTGTGTAGTCTTGTATAATTCATCCAGGCTCTTTCCGTTCAACGGGTTTTCTGTCTTTCCCCGAGTCAGGTGACAACAATGTCCGTGCCACAGGCAGCCTTGGAACTCGTAAACTGTATTAGTATCCTTACAGTAACCATCCACGGGAAGGCGCCGACGTCCTATCAGTTTTTCCGTGTCGTTCCCCTGGTGACGTATGTGGTGTCCTGTCTCCTTGGCTTCCCATTCCAACCACTCGATAGCCATTCGTTCGTACCTTCGAGGTGTCTGTCTTTTAAAATCGTCCTCGCTCTTGCGACGGACGAAGTGACCCGTTGGCATATCCTGCATAATACTCCACAAATACAAGGCATTGGCGTCCACACCGTAGATCTTCTTGCACGGTTTTGGGTCTTGGTATTCTGCAGGACGGATGAAGGTCTGGTCTTTCTCGTGGTATCTGTGGAAGACGATGCTGGGTCCACCCACTATGTTTTCTTTGTACAACTGGTACAGATCTTTATTCTTCTCGTCCGGAACGGTGAAATAATCGGACAGACCATCGAACATGGTTTTCAATGTGAGTCCCGGTCCGCTGATTCCGTGTTTTAATGTCCACCTTCAATCCTTTGTAATATACAAACATCTTCTCGATGGCTTCCAGCATGGGCTCCACGTCTTTGTTGTTGTACCATATCAGGAACTATTTCACGTTCTTCATGTTCTTTTCCTGCCAGACGTCCCGACACAGCTGGTACTCTTCGGGTGCAATGTTCTCGTTTTTCAGTGTACTGAAAAATGCCTGGTGTGGTGGTAAATCCGTCACTGCCAACTTGTCTAAATCGGTCATCCACTCGTATGGAAAAAATCCTTTCTCTTCCGCACAACCGTAGGCTTTCAGAAACTGGGAGTAACTAAATCCGGGAGCCAGGTAGTTGGTGATGTCCAAAAATTTCAACTTCTCCGTCTTGATGCACATGAAATTGTTGTTGCGTTTCACGGTATACTTTATCCTGTGACTTTCCACCAGACGAGTGAAGAAATCTATCTTCATGGCGTTCACGTCGTATTTCCCAGTGTTGAAGCCAATCACGGGTAATTCTTGGAGATGTCGTTCCAGTTGCTGCTTTAACTTGTACAGGTGATGTTTCTTTTCCTGACGTTCTCGCTCTTCGTCGTCTTGGTATTCTTCCAGGTCCCGGTCCAGTCTCTCTTGGATCTCTTCAAAGACACCAGCATACCTGGGCATCAGTAAGCAAAAGGCTTTGTCACTAATTTCTGTCAAATGGATCAAACAGGAATCCACGGTTTCACTGCTATCGCCTTCGGATACGAAACAAACTGGCTCTGTAAATTCCGGTACGTTGGAACACACGGAGACGATGAGCAAAACGTGCTTACTAATCCATTCCAATTTATCCGACCTCGGTTTGTCTGTAGGTTGAAGCATCGCCTCTATATCGTAAGTGGCTCTGTAAGGGTAATATCTGCCTTCTTCCGGGACTTGGATACCTTCGTCCTCCAAACGTTCAAACACGGTCTGTGGTGTATGGTACACGCCGCCGGGATATTTGTAGAGTACGTCACCGGTGCAGGTTCTCTCGTGTCTGTGAAGTTCATATACTGACTTCCACATCTTGTCACATTTGGAACATAGGTAGCTGTGACTGTATTTTTCATGTCGCTGACATAACTGAAATGGTTTTCAAACAAATTCAGGTTCATGGTGTCCTGGAAACTATAAGGAGAACGTCGTACCAATCTCGCCGCTACGTCGCCGCCTTCTGTCTCTTGCAAATCGTACACACAGATGTTTAGTTGAAACAGTGGTTCGATGTAGGCCAAATCGTCTAAACAAATACCTTTGAAATCACCGCCGGACATTTCTGTTTTCTGCAAATACTGACGATAGTAAGTCTTGGCAGGTACTTCTACGTCTGTTACGGCAAAACCACGGTGGACGGCCAAACATCGGAAAAACACAAGTTGTCATCATATGGCCCATGGGATCCAGCAACCAAGCACACCAAGCCTTTGTTCCTTAGGAAGAAGTCTGGTAACACGACTCTGGCTCCTATCGGGTGTTCCACCAACTTGTTGACATAAAACGTGGCATTTGTCAGTAAATGCACCACCCACTTGGTATCGGGTCTCTGTTTCCGGATAAACTCCAAAATGTCGTGACGGCTCAATTCTTCTAAAAACTTCTCTAGGTCTTCTTCGTTCCTAATCAGGTGTGGTACGTCGAAAAACCGGGCGTTGTTCTGGCTGGAATGGAAGTATCTTAGTTCTCCAGTCTCTACGTTCCTCAGTACAAATCCAAACGACACGTTGATCTTGAAGGCCGTGGTCTGGAGTTCGAAAATGTGGCGAACCATGTCAGAAAAGGTGGCGGTTGTAATCTCGTTCAACGTAAAGTTGAACCAGTCCTGGACACGGTTGCCGGTATTTTCTTCTGTCCGGATGGACTGCCAGTGTCTCAGGTACAAAACCCTGGTATCGGGGTCTTCTGGTAAAACGTCTGGTTGAGATGGACTGGTTGGACTCTCAGGTGGCGACAGCATCCTGCGTCTTTTTGCACTGGGGCCAGGTAGTGGCGAGGCTGGTCTCTTGACTGGTTTCTTCATCATGGGCTTGGCATCTGGCTTGGTATGCAACAATCTGTGACGAGCTAAACTGTCCAATCTGTTGAAATACTGCCCACAGTCTGGGCACGTCAGAGTGTACTGGTGGGACTCCTGGTGGCGATTGCGGTTGTCGGCCCTGGCAAACTCCTTTCCACATACCTGGCAGGCAAAGGACTGGACTGGATCTGGCTTTCCAGGCTCACTCTGCTGGTGGGTAGCTTCGTGACGCTTCCTGGCATCCCCCCTGGCAAATTCCTTTCCACATACCTGGCAGGCAAGGGACTGGACTGGATCTGGCTTTCCAGGCTCAATCTGCTGGTGCGACTCCCGGTGGCGTTTCCGGTTGTCGGCCCTGGCAAACTCCTTTCCACATACCTGGCAGGAATACGTCTGAGACGAAGCAGCATGTGTCTTCTGGTGGCGAAGCAGGCTTCTCTCCTCGGTAAAGGTCTTACCGCACTTCTCGCAAGAGAACATGGTCGTTACCTCATCAAAGGTTCAAGACGAAATGAGAGGTTGTGCACTGTATATATAGCCAGAACGCGGACGTAAAAGAGAGCACCCAAGGTGTCTTCGCTCACGGCCGCGTTCCCCGACATGTTTCAATCCGTTTTCTAATGGAAATTTCCACTGAAAATTTCCATGACGTCACATTAACGGGATCCAACATGGATGCCTCCACGAACGCGGACCTGTATGTGAGCACCCCCCTCCGGAAACGACCGAATGTTTACGAAGAGTGAAAAATTGTTCCGAAGACGTCTAAATGGTTCCGAATGTTGACGAAAACACCCGAATGTTGGCGAAAACCCAGAAAATAGTTAAAGTGATTATAATTTTTTACTAAATGGTTCCAAAACCCCAAAAAGAAATTGAAAATTAGAAAAAATATGTAAATATATTACGACTTGTTAAAAAATTAAGAAAAATTAGAAAAATTATTAAATTATGTAAATATATTATAAAAAATAATAATAAAATTAGAAAAAAATAGAAAAAAATTAAGAAAAATTATAAAAATTATAAAAAAATAAAAAAAAGATAGAAAAAATAAAAAAATTTAGAAACTTATGTAAATATATTAAAAAAAATAATAAAAAATTAAATAATAATAACGATATTAAAAAAAATGAATAATAATAAAACAGAAGATAAAAAAAATTAAAAATTATGTAAATATATTTTTTTAAGTTAAAAACTAAATATATAGAATAAAGGAAAAATTATCTCCCCCTTGGAGGGGAATATGGAACTCTTATCTCCCCATTTACAGGGTTATCTCCCCCTTGGAGGAGCCCATTTGGACTTCCGGTTCCGCAGATCACACCGCCGGGTCCTAGCACGTGACTTGCGTCATTTCCGTAAACAAATCATGGGAAAATGGCGCCAAAATCCATCACTTCCGGTTGCGCATGCGCGCAGACCATTTCCGGGTACTTCCAGTTCCGCCTACACATGCGCAGACGACACATCCGGGTCCTAGCACGTGACTTGCGTCACTTCCGTAAACAAATGGCGGGAAAATCCACTACTTCCGGTTGCGCATGCGCGCAGACCATTTCCGGGTACTTCCGGTTCCGCCTACACATGCGCAGACGACACATCCGGGTCCTAGCACGTGACTTACGTCACTTCCGTAAACAAATGGCGCGAAAAACCACTACTTCCGGTTGCGCATGCGCGCAAATCACTTCCAGTACTTCCGTTTCGGTCACGTAACTTTTGGTTCCGGTAACGTCACTTCCTGTGACGTCATTTCCGGTTCCGGTGACGTCACTTCCGGCACCTCCTCCACACCCACCTCCACAAATGCTAATTTAGAACCGCATATATACTACTGTTGCCGGATAAATGTACACAAAAACTCACGCCACATATAAAGCCGCACGTGGACATTACTGTAGTTCATATGCCGTAGTTGCCGGATAAATGTACACAAAAACTCACGCCACATATAAAGCCGCACGTGGACATATTACTGTAGTCTATATGCAATATTTTCCGGATAGGTTGGAATTTATAAGCGAATTATTAATGTACCAAATATCACAGTAGTTTCTGGCATGAAGTATAATGTATATATATATTGTTTTTATACTACAACACTAGATTGTTATCTGTGTTATGATATTATTATTATATTTATTTATCTTGGCCAAATTTGTTTTGTGTGGACTTATAACATGTATAATATGCTTACATAATACTTATAGTTGTTTACTAAATAATGTTATAACTGTACAGTTTAGACATTACTGGAGCAATCATAGATACTGATGGAATGATTAGAACTTTCTATTTGACTTACATAATAATTCTGGAATTCTGGAATGATCATAATATTCGATGTATAATCCAAACTTCTACCGCATTCTAGAAGTTTCTGTTCTACAGTGTTATAGAGATTTAAGGACTTCTGATCAGATCAGACATTGACCTTCTTGTGTTCTCGGGTGTTGGATTGAAACACTTATTCACCTCAACTACATCATACTAGATTGTGACTTATTGGACATAATATCCTGTTTGGATTCCCGCAACAGTGACGAGAAGAATTCCGGATAAAGAAAAGACAAAAGGGTCGGACATATATTTAAACAGTTAAGTTGACATTTCATTTTGTATATTAATATTTCTTGTAAACTTGTGTATAATAAATCTTGTTAAATTTTATTATTGATTTGTGTCTTTTGTTGGCTACAATTCAAAGGTGATTTCTGGCCGTAACATCTGTTTGAGCGAAAAGGCATGACAGTGGAACATTTATTGCTTATTTGAAGAAGGGCCGTTTTTAGTAATCTGGGTAAACACGACGTCATAATCACTGTGAACTAGAACGCAACACAAAATATCGTTGAATGTGAGGACAAGGGTACCAGGAGACTATATTTGGCTACTGACCCAATATCAAAAATCAATATTTAGCAGGCTATATTGGTCAGCTAAAAGCGTAGTTGCAGGATAAGGAAAAATATAGAGACCAATATAAGATTCAATAAGAAAAAGGACAAATATACCTAAGGAGCAATAAAAAAAACGTAATCCATTGGACAGACAAACCCGGGAAGACAAACGAACAACCACAAGCACAACAAATAAACACAGAAAACTAAAAACAATGAACAACACGAACTCCTATAAAAACCAGGAGTGAACCCAGGTGCTCCGGAAGGGTAAGCAGTTCCTGCTCCGTATACGGCACCCGTCGTGAAGTTCAACAAGGTCAATCCGGTGGAAGTCACAAATCGTAGGAGTCACATGAAAGGTTACGACAGTGGGAACAGGTCCAACATCATCTTAGATATTGGAACACTGTAATGGTCAATCAATTCATGATGACGACCGTAAAATTTCTTAAGTGATGACATCAACTTATCCCTGATAAAACCCTGGTTAAGAAGCTTATCTGACAGCAGTAATCCTCTTTGTCGAAAGTCAGGGTAACTCACGCATGCCCTTGAAAATCGGATAAGCTGAGAAACGTAGACGCCATATGCAGGCGATGCTGGTATATTGCTACTCAAGATGGGAAAATTAACAATAGGAAAGTTGAAGTCATCACGTTTGTCATAAAGTTTTGTCTTCAAACGTCCTTCATAGTCTATTTCAAGAAATAAATCCAAATATGAAGCGGACTTTGGTGTATCTGTAGTATCCTTAATTTCAAGCTCACTGGGGTAGATAAGATGTAGAAAGTCTTGGAATTTGTCGTTATTTAACGACAACACATCATCTATATAACGAAAAGTGAAATTAAAGGATTGGGCTAGTTTCTTTTTGTTTTCACGTAGTAACCCTTGAATGAAGTCCGCTTCATATGAGTACAGAAACAGATCGGCGAGGAGAGGAGCACAGTTGGTTCCCATTGGAATGCCGATTGTTTGTTGAAAAATTAGACCGCCAAATTCAACGAATATGTTGTCTATGAGAAAATCTAACATGTTTGTAATTTCATCTTCAGAATACTTTTTGTCAGAATCAGAGTGGTTCTTCACGAAATAAGACTTTTCTTTACCTAGAACAAGGAATTTATACCTGCGTGTCCCATTTTTCTTGAAAAAACATTGATGAACTAGTTGCTTTAAGCGATCTTTTAATTGAGAATGTGGTATGGTAGTGTAGAGTGTAGAGAAGTCGAAAGTTTTTATGCTGTTGCATGTAGCCAAAGATTTTGATTTTAGATATTGAAGTAAATTTTTGGAGTTTTTAAGAATCCACATCTGATTGACGCCACTGGTGGAATATGATGTTTCACAGTAATTCTGAAGGCCCTCTTTAACACATGTCAATATGGATGTTAAAATCTTTGAAAGAGGTTTTGTAGAGCAATTAGCTGACCCAGCAATGTACCTTTGTTTAAACGGATTCTTATGTAGTTTAGGAATCCAATAAAGAGCAGGAAGGTCCATTTCTTCATCCTTTGTAGAAATGCCAAAGGAATGAAGAACGGTCTTGTGGTTATCAAGGACTTCCTGCTTAGTGAGTGTGGTCGGTGTATAAGTTGGGTTACCCGCAGTGTTATCTATTCCCAATTCGTTTCTAAGACACTCAAAATAATAGTTCTTACAAACAAAAACGATGTTATTGGGGGCCTTGTCAGCTGGGACAACTACATATTTGTCATGGAGGCGAGTCAAGTTTTCAACAACCTTAGGGTCTTTAAAGATGGATATAGCTTTAGTGCTCATAGACCCTTGGAGGCTTTTAATTCTGATTTGTATCATTGACCTAATAGCCTTCACCCACTCTGAAAGTGTGTCAGCAGGCTCCTGTTCTTTTGAAGTCCATTTTCTGGCATAGTCCTCAACCGAATCCATAAGTAACTTGAAATTGTATTTTCAATTAATTGGCTGAGGTTCTCGGTATTTGGGGCCTTTAGCTAGCATATTTTTAAGCTTTTGATTATCAACTAGATTGAGATCTCCAGTGATAACATGACCCACAGGACTATAATTGAATGGAGATGTCGAACAGGAGCAGTCAGGGGGTTTAGACTTGAGGTCATCGGAATTAAGGTCCCGCAATGCCCGTTTGTAATTGAAAATCTTGGTTGCAATGGGTTTTGTATAAGAATAAGAAATAAGTGGAACAGTTTGGTCTTTGAAATATGGAGGAATTTTAGATTTTACTGTTTTGTGGTGAAGGATATTGCTGAGATTTATGGCATCCAAGCCTTTATTAACAAAGTTAACTTTGAGGAACGACCTTTGGTGAGATTCGTCGTTATGAATGCGAACTGGTTTGAATAATCTGTGAGAAGCAATATCCGATACCACAGCAGCGAGTTTGTATTCAGCTGAATTAAAATTCTTGATTTGTTGCTCCAATGCTTTTTTGTGGAGTGAGCTAAGCTTACACAAAGGAATGGAATATAGTTTAGTTCGAATGTGATGTAGTCCTAAAGGCTTTTGTATGTACGGCAATAACGCATTTAAGGAGATATCATGGTCAATAGGCGAAGTGTAATGTCGATGACCATGACTGCGTTTACGGCGTGGAGTTATATTGAAAA
This sequence comes from Mytilisepta virgata, assembly GCA_028015205.1. Lineage (NCBI taxonomy): Eukaryota > Metazoa > Mollusca > Bivalvia > Mytilida > Mytilidae > Mytilisepta > Mytilisepta virgata. Next base: position 42,737,392 of record CM051511.1, read on the forward strand.
TATTCATCACATTGATTTCGCTGCATTTTGGGCTTGAAAGATTCCCAATGCTGTCAATTTTATCATTGCAACCATATGGCATAGCGGTACCTAATTCCTTAATCCAAAATTCTTCTGTTTGTCTGCGAAGGGGTGTGCTGAGGTTTGGATTATTAGTAGGGTGATATATTTTTTCTAATATACGGACTTTCATTGATAAGATGGAATGATCAGGAAGGTTGAAATGCTGATAAACAACCTGATTGGCGTTGTTGTTAATAAATTCGGAAATTTACTTTAAGCTACACAAAGAACTATCCCAGATGGAAACCAGACGCCCATTAACCATCGCATAAGGAAAAAACCAAATACAATAAAAAGACATTTATTAGTCATTCAGACACGTCATTTATTTGTTCTATATTATAATCATTTACATTTGTATATGAACAAAAAGTATAATTTATGTCATTAGATGTTTTTACGTGATAGATTTATTTTCAATCTTATAATGTAAAAAATACAAACTACAAGTTAAACTCGATATCGTGTGAAAAATTCATATAAAAAGCTATTTTTCTTCAATTTTCTGGAAACAAGTCATGATTTATAATATTTTTATAATATTGTCATGCTTGGTGTTTAAAAGCATTGTCAACAGAAAAATTTATTTGTTTTCTTGGAATATTGTTCGTGATTTTTTTCATGTGCGGAAAATTACATAGACATCGTGTTTTTTAATCACAATTAATACTAGTCATCGTGGTATACATACATATATATATATATATATATATATATATATATATATCAAATACCAGAAATAAACAACGTGTGACCGAACTGCGTAGTAAATTACGAGTGCGCGTAGTAGTAGTTACAGCTGTAGTTCGGTCACAATTTGTTTAGGTTAGACTCTGTAGATTAATAGTACCATTTTCTATGTGAAGTGACATCTTCAGAGTAAATAATACACATATACATGTATATATATTCTGAAAGGCCATTATGTTAGCATTTTTTCAATGATGATAAAATAAATAAAAAATATCCACGGAAACGTAGTTGGCATAGCAACATTTAAAGAAATTCATAAAAAAGCTTTGAAAATGTTCAATTTCACTCCACTTAGGTTTAAAACGAGGTCTGATGCAGCGTTTCAATCCAATTGAGGCTTAATTTTTCAGATTCTGCATAAAATTCCATTACATATGTGGAAAAAAAAGGTTTACTTTTCCGGCTCTTTTTTCCACAATGTAACTTACCAGTTCACGTGCCGATTGCCACTGTCAAAGTTTTGCACGCCACATGTCAATACACAAGTCTTAGTTTATTACCTCCCATTACTTTTCAGAAGCAAAATCAGTTAATGTTTTCGTATTTTTTAAAACTAAAACTAAAATCTATCCTCTTTCGGTCAATATTACAATTTTGAGGTTATGACATTTATTATTTATTTATCATGTAGTCAAACTTTACCAACTCTAATAATTAATAAAATTATGGGGGTGCATTTCTCTGAAACTGAGATAATTAATGAAGTCTAACCTTATTTCTGATATTTTAATTCAGAGATTAGTCATACTTTCTATTACATTGTAAAGAATATAGCATTTTAATTAGCAGAAATAGATTGACATAAAACGAACTAGGTCTTTTGATATCTCTCCGCTGCAATTGAGACGTCACTTCCTAGAGTAAAAGAACGACTGTTTTTTACATGTGATTTACGAGATTTTCTTTCAATCGAATGCTATCGTAAATCACCTGTTACAATGTCATAAAAAAGAGAACTTAATTTTCATGTAAATTGTCTGTATAAACCATTTCACAAACGTTTCGACCTCAGGCCTTCTTCGATGTAAACTTTTATCTTCTTTCCTACATGGTTCCTTATTGCTATATCTACCAAGTATGAGTTGTTGGTTGTTACACTTTGGCTTCCCTAGTGATGATGAAGTCACAAACATGGCATGTCACAATTCAATGTCTTTACAATACTATAGGATTAAATACGATTTTATATGTGTTTATCGATGTTTCTCCTATTCCTGACGTGTTTAATCGGTGGGATAAAATACATAATATCTTTAACCACTTCCCGGTGATTAAATTTCTACGTGGGAATTACCGCCCCTTTTTCTACAGTTATTATAACGATAAACTAGAGAAGTCCCGAAATGACGTCTATGTAAACAAAGTCCACAGCAACGACATTTTCTTGAGGCTTTTGTCGAAAATCATAGGAGAAACAGATTCTCCTTCAATTTACTCGTGAGTTATGGAATTTCTCCACCCTCAATAGTTAAATTTTAGATTTTAACACTCTCGCTAAAGGCTCGCGTGTTGAAAATCGAAAATTTAACTATTGAGGGTGGAGAAATTCCATAACTCACTCGTACCCGAAGAAGAATCTATATGTAAACTCGGCGACTCACTCACAAACTAAATCAAATCCGAAGGACTTTATGTTAGTTTGTGAGTGAAAAGGCCGAGTTTACACATCGATAAACTCATACAAAATCTTATTTTCAGGCGACATCCATCTTGAATCTGGTACTATTTTTGGCAGCTGAGCAATTGAATAAAAAAGTCAACAAAGTCATTTAGAAATCGAAAAAAACAAGGAAACTTACGTTTTGATAGATTTTAACATAATCTGAAGCGTACAGAATCCACGCAAACGTCCGATTTTTTCCGTTTGAAGAATCCAGCTTGCGTTGTTTAATATATGACGTTGCAATCTTGACTGTGACCTCCGTGCAGCAAATTTTCGCGGAATTTTTGAGAACGCAATTTTCATCAATTTTTAATCCATTTCTCATTAAATTTTAACCATTATTGTCAGTATCATCCTTAAAGTTTATTCTTTTACAGCATTCTTCGCATTTAATGTCTCATTTGAAACATTAAATAATCAAGAAAGCGCATGAATATACTTACCAAATACTGGTTTATCGATGTATAAACTTTTATGATTTTGTACTTCCGACCAATGAAATTCTTGTATTGTATCATATGCAAATTAAAATGGAATTATAATACAATACACATCTTTTATTGTCAGTCATGACGCCCAATATTGAGTAGAATAATTAAGTTAATTACATACATTTGATTTCATATTGATCGGTTTGATTGGTTTTACAACAAAGAAAGAAGGGCATTAGGACAATATTACAAATGAATAAATCCAGTAATAAAAATAATCAAAGTAAAAGTACTGAAGTACTGTTTACTCGGATGGCCTCATGATTTTTATGGCTGATGATATTAATGATAGTGATTTAAACCTAACAATATATATGGTACAAACTGTTGACAGGAAGATATGTTTCACCTGTATCCAATTTTGATAATTCAAATGTTGAAATAAATAAGGAATATAAGTTGAAAATAAATATGTGAATAATGCAAAACGTTCAAATGGTAACTCTCCCCCATAGACTTTCACAACATGTACAGTATAATGAAGATTCATGGTCACTAGAACTGAGAGAGCTAAGCCAAAAAAAAAAAGGAAAAAAAATGCCATGCGAATACTAATACAACTGCGTACCAAATTCATTGACTGTCTATGTGTGCTTCCCCATTGACTAACATAATCACCAACTATTAATAAGTTGATGATGTTGTCGTACGAAACAGCACATCTTTTGGACTTTTGTGAGGCAAGGCAAAAAATGTAGTGATATAGCACTTTAGACTGCAACTAGAACACTTTCTGTTGTGTTTATTGTTTATGTCCTTAATATAGTAAAAGGGTGATATTTTGTACAATGTTAATTTCGTGTTGGCTCACTTCTTTCACAATCAGAGGTTCATTTAGAGATCAGAAATAAGTTTGAAATTTGTGTTACCATTTAAATGGCCATCAATGTATCAATTTGAGTTGCAGTATAAAACAATTCAATTCAATACTTCAATACTTTATTCTCATAAACTGACAAGTTACAGAGAAAATATACAATATTCATAAAGTTACATATCTGCATGTGTAAACAATAAGTACATGTATGTTTAACCTGGAGGTACGACCTTTGTGAAAATAATCTCGATGAAACGTGATAAATTAACAAGTATATCAATTTCCTGTGAGGAAAAAGTTTTGAAAATTTTAATGTATTTGCATTGGATTGACAATAATCCGGTAATAGTTCTTTTCTATCCTTTTCAAAAAATTTACATATTAAAATATAGTGATACTCGTCACCAATATCATGTGAAGTACACGGTGTACAAATACGATTTTGTCTAGGGATACCTTGCCATCTCCCTGTCTCGATTGGCAGGCGATGACACCCGCACCTAAATCTACATATTAGGTCAATGTCAGTTAAATATAAATTTTTTTTGTATTCGGCACGAAATCGTAGAAGGGCAAAACTCGCCCTTCCCAAGTTTTCTGGCCTCACACATAACTGTTTATATTTTTCTGACATTGACCTAAATGTTACACAATTTGGCAACAATGTAAATATAGTTACACCCAACTTGGCAACAATGTATATTGTTATGATATTGTAATTATTATATTTATTTATCTTGGCCTAATTTGTTTTGTGTTGCCTTATTACATGTACAATATGCTTATATCATACTTATACTTGTTTACCAAATAATGTTATAACTGCGCAGTTTAGAAATCACTGGAACAATAATAGATACTGATGGAATGATTAGAACTTTTGTTATATTAAAATTTTGATTTATCATAGTAAATTTTAATATAACACTTTCTATTTGACTTACGTAATAATTCTGGAATGATCATAATATACGATGTGTAATTCAAACTTCTGCCGTATTCTAGAAGGATCCTTTCTACAAAGTTCTATGAATTTTCGTGGTAACTATATATACGGAGAAGAAAGTTAGGCTTTCAGAACAGATCAGATCAGACATTAACATTCTTGTGTTCTCAGCTGTTGGATTGACACACTTTTATTTAGATTACACACATCATACTAGATTGTGACTTGTTGGACATAATATTCTGTTTGGATTCCCGCAACAGTGACGAGAAGAATTCCGGATGGATAAAGAAAAGATAAAGGATCGGATATATATATTTTAAACAGTTAAGTTGACATTTCATTTTGTATGATATTTTTTGTTAACTTGTGTAAAATTTTATTATTGATTTGTGTCTTTTGTTGGCTTCAATTTAAATGTGATTTCTGGCCGTAACAGAAATTGGGGGCTCAGTTTGGGATAACGTTAATATCTTATTAAATTTGTTCAGTATTTTTATTAGAATTAGCCAACAAAATTATTCTACAAATGGCATTTGATGCTGGTTAATTTTTGAAAACGCCAGACCTGGAAGGGTTTGATAAACTAAAGAAAGAAGAATTAGTGTTGCTTGCTAAATATCTAAAAATAGATTTTAGAGCATCTATGAGAAAATAAATTATAAAAAATTTGGTAATAGACAATTTAGTTGACTCAGAAATTTTTGGTGAAGAGACTCTTGACCTCAAGGTCGAAAATGTTGATACTTTCAAATTAAAACAGCTTGAATTAGAACATTAACTTAAATTAAAACAATTAGAAAAAGAAGATGAATTTGAATTAAAACAATTGAAAAATGAAGTTAAATTAAAACAATTAGAAAAAGAAAAAGAAGAAAAACAGGCAGAACCTGAAATGAGAAAAAAGGTTAGAGATGGAGAAAATAAAAATAGAAATGGCCAACGTAGAAAGCAACACTAAATTTGAGTCAAAATCAGAACATTTTGATGCAGCAAAAAATATGTTTGGTTTCCAAATTTTGTGAAAAAACAGTTGATAAATTTTTTCCACAGTTGAGAAAATTGCTCAAAATTTGAAATGGCCTAAGCCTTATTGGACTACAATGCTGCAAAGTGTTTTTGTGCGCAATTCAGCTGAAATTTACTCAGCGCTTTCTTCAGAAAAAAGATTATGACACTGTTAAACAGGAAGTTTTGAAAGCTTATGAGCTAGTACAAGAAGCATAGAGGCAGAAATTTAGGTCTTATAAAAAGTTTGAAACACAAACCTATATTGAATTTGCTAGGGAAAAAGAAGATCTATTTGATAAATGGCTTAGGTCAAAGAAAATAGATAACAATTTTGATAAAATAAGACAATTAATGTTATTAGAATAGTTCAAGCAGTGTGTTAATTTAGACTTGAAAACACATTTAGATGGCGAAATTTTGAGACCTTGCAAGATGCAGCTGTTGTTTCCGATAATTATACCCTTTCACATAAAAGAAGTTTCAAAGGTCAAAATTTTAATACAAGTGGAAATTACAAAAATCAAAGTACTGAGCTTACTGATAGTAAGCCTGTTTCACAGAATAAGAGTTAGTCTATTTATAATATGTCTGGTCCAAAAGAGAAAAACAGCGATGAGCAGCAAAGAGCAACAGAAAAACAGCGATGAGCAGCAAGGAGCAAGAGAAAACAGCGATGAGCAAGAGAAGAACAAGAGAAAAACAGCGATGAGCAGCAAAGAGTAAGAGAAAAACAGCGATGAGCAGCAAAGAGCAAGAGCAAGAGAAAAACAGCGATGAGCAGCAAAGAGTAAGAGAATAACAGTGATGAGCAGCAAAGAGCAAGAGAAAAACAGCGATGAGCAGCAAAGAGCAAGAGAAAACAGCGATGAGCAAGAGAAGAGCAAAGAAAAACAGCGATGAGCAGCAAAGAGCAAGAGAAAAACAGCGATGAGCAAGAGAAGAACAAGAGAAAAACAGCGACGAGCAGCGAAGAGCAAGAGAAAAACAGTGATGAGCATCAAAGAGCAAGAGAAAGAGAAAAACAGCGATGAGCAGCAAAGAGCAATAGAAAAACAGCGATGAGCAGCAAAGAGCAAGAGAAAAACACCTATATTGAATTTGCTAGGGAAAAAGAAGATCTATTTGATAAATGGCTTAGGTCAAAGAAAATAGATAACAATTTTGATAAAATAAGACAATTAATGTTATTAGAATAGTTCAAGCAGTGTGTTAATTTAGACTTGAAAACACATTTAGATGGCGAAATTTTGAGACCTTGCAAGATGCAGCTGTTGTTTCCGATAATTATACCCTTTCACATAAAAGAAGTTTCAAAGGTCAAAATTTTAATACAAGTGGAAATTACAAAAATCAAAGTACTGAGCTTACTGATAGTAAGCCTGTTTCACAGAATAAGAGTTAGTCTATTTATAATATGTCTGGTCCAAAATTTGATACTTTTGACAAGAAGTCACTATCTTGTGCTTATTGTAAGAAAAATGGTCACCTGATGGCTGATTGTTTTAGACTCCAGAAGAAGAATGAAAGAGATAATAAGCCCAAGTCCAGTGCTTGTACGAAACCCCTTGTTACCAATAAGTTGGAATGTCCTGCGAGTCAGGCTTTTAAGTCCAGTTTTTGTGATTACATGGAGGATTATAAACCCTTTATTTCTGATGGGTTTGCTTCTATTGTTGATAATACTGCTCCTCAGCCTATTAAGATTTTACGGCACACTGGAGCCTCTCAGACTTTGTTAGAAGGTGTGTTCGCTTTGTCCGAGGAGACGTCCGTTGGTGCCTCCGTTTTGTTACAACGTGTGGAGTTAGGTTGTATAGATGTTCCCCTCCATCTTATTTATTTGAAGTCAGATTTAATTACTGGACAGTTGTTGTGGGTGTTCGTCCTACTCTTCCTGTTGAGTGTGTTTCATTATTGCTAGGACATGATCTAGCTAGGAACAAAGTGGGTGCTGAACAAATTGTTACCAGTAAACCAGTGGTGGATGTTAAATCACCTGAAGATGATGCTGACCTGTATCCAGCTTGTGTTGTTACGATTGTTGCGATGACAAGAAAACAACAAAATGAGGATTTACAAGAAGGCCAGTATGATTATATGAACTTTTTTAACACTTTCTTTGCCGACATTAAAGGTCCCGGTAGCTCAGGAAAGGCCATAAGATCACCTGGAATTAACAAGCATGTAATTTTGCCATGGCCAGACGTGAACAGCCATTCATTAGACAAAAGAAAATTTATGGAAGAACAAAATAAAGACCCTGAGGTTCTTCAGCTCCACAAGAGGGCTCTACCCCAAGAAGAAGCAGACAAAGTGGCCGAATGTTACTACCATCAAGACGGCAAAGAGCAAGAGAAAAACAGCGATTAGCAAGAGAACAAGAGAAAAACAGCGATGAGCAGCAAAGAGCAAGAGAAAAACAGCGATGAGCAAGAGAAGACCAAGAGAAAAACAGCGATGAGCAGCAAAGAGCAAGAGAAAAACAGCGATGAGCAGCAAAGAGTAAGAGAATAACAGCGATGAGCAGCAAAGAGCAAGAGAAAAACAGCGATGAGCAGCAAAGAGCAAGAGAAAACAGCGATGAGCAAGAGAAGAGCAAAGAAAAACAGCGATGAGCAGCAAAGAGCAAGAGAAAAACAGCGATGAGCAAGAGAAGAACAAGAGAAAAACAGCGACGAGCAGCGAAGAGCAAGAGAAAAACAGTGATGAGCATCAAAGAGCAAGAGAAAGAGAAAAACAGCGATGAGCAGCAAAGAGCAAGAGAAAAACAGCGATGAGCAAGAGAAGAGCAATAGAAAAACAGCGATGAGCAGCAAAGAGCAAGAGAAAAACAGCGATGAGCAGCAAAGAACAAGAGAAAAACAGCGATGAGCAGCAAAGAGTAAGAGAAAAACAGCGATTAGCAAGAGAAGAACAAGAGAAAAACAGCGATGTGCAGCAAAGCGCAAGAGAAAAACAGCGATGAGCAGCAAAGAGCAAAAGAAAAACAGCGATGAGCAACAGAGAGCAACAGAAAGAGAAAAACAGCGATGAGCAGCAAAGAGCAACAGAAAAACAGCGATGAGCAGCAAGGAGCAAGAGAAAACAGCGATGAGCAAGAGAAGAACAAGAGAAAAACAGCGATGAGCAGCAAAGAGTAAGAGAAAAACAGCGATGAGCAGCAAAGAGCAAGAGCAAGAGAAAAACAGCGATGAGCAGCAAAGAGTAAGAGAATAACAGTGATGAGCAGCAAAGAGCAAGAGAAAAACAGCGATGAGCAGCAAAGAGCAAGAGAAAACAGCGATGAGCAAGAGAAGAGCAAAGAAAAACAGCGATGAGCAGCAAAGAGCAAGAGAAAAACAGCGATGAGCAAGAGAAGAACAAGAGAAAAACAGCGACGAGCAGCGAAGAGCAAGAGAAAAACAGTGATGAGCATCAAAGAGCAAGAGAAAGAGAAAAACAGCGATGAGCAGCAAAGAGCAATAGAAAAACAGCGATGAGCAGCAAAGAGCAAGAGAAAAACAGCGATGAGCAGCAAAGAACAAGAGAAAAACAGCGATGAGCAGCAAAGAGCAAGAGAAAAACAGCGATTAGCAAGAGAAGAACAAGAGAAAAACAGCGATTTGCAGCAAAGCGCAAGAGAAAAACAGCGATGAGCAGCAAAGAGCAAAAGAAAAACAGCGATGAGCAACAGAGAACAACAGAAAGAGAAAAACAGCGATGAGCAGCAAAGAGCAACAGAAAAACAGCGATGAGCAGCAAGGAGCAAGAGAAAAACAGCGATGAGCAGCAAAGAGTAAGAGAAAAACAGCGATGAGCAGCAAAGAGCAAGAGAAAAACAGTGATGAGCATCAAAGAGCAAGAGAAAGAGAAAAACACCGATGAGCAGCAAAGAGCAACAGAAAAACAGCGATGAGCAGCAAAGAGAAAGAGAAAAACAGCGATGAGCAGAAAAGAACAAGAGAAAAACAGCGATGAGTAGCAAAGAGTAAGAGAAAATCAGCGATTAGCAAGAGAAGAACAAGAGAAAAACAGCGATGTGCAGCAAAGCGCAAGAGAAAAACAGCGATGAGCAGCAAAGAGCAGAAGAAAAATAGCGATGAGCAACAGAGAGCAACAGAAAGAGAAAAACAGCGATGAGCAGCAAAGAGCAACAGAAAAACAGCGATTAGCAGCAAGGAGCAAGAGAAAACAGCGATGAGCAAGAGAAGAACAAGAGAAAAACAGCGATGAGCAGCAAAGAGCAACAGAAAAACAGCGATGAGCAAGAGAAGAGCAATAGAAAAACAGCGATGAGCAGCAAAGAGTAAGAGAAAAACAGCGATGAGCAGCAAAGAGCAAGAGCAAGAGAAAAACAGCGATGAGCAGCAAAGAGTAAGAGAATAACAGTGATGAGCAGCAAAGAGCAAGAGAAAAACAGCGATGAGCAGCAAAGAGCAAGAGAAAACAGCGATGAGCAAGAGAAGAGCAAAGAAAAACAGCGATGAGCAGCAAAGAGCAAGAGAAAAACAGCGATGAGCAAGAGAAGAACAAGAGAAAAACAGCGACGAGCAGCGAAGAGCAAGAGAAAAACAGTGATGAGCATCAAAGAGCAAGAGAAAGAGAAAAACAGCGATGGGCAGCAAAGAGCAATAGAAAAACAGCGATGAGCAGCAAAGAGCAAGAGAAAAACAGCGATGAGCAGCAAAGAACAAGAGAAAAACAGCGATGAGCAGCAAAGAGCAAGAGAAAAACAGCGATTAGCAAGAGAAGAACAAGAGAAAAACAGCGATGTGCAGCAAAGCGCAAGAGAAAAACAGCGATGAGCAGCAAAGAGCAAAAGAAAAACAGCGATGAGCAACAGAGAGCAACAGAAAGAGAAAAACAGCGATGAGCAGCAAAGAGCAACAGAAAAACAGCGATGAGCAGCAAGGAGCAAGAGAAAACAGCGATGAGCAAGAGAAGAACAAGGGAAAAACAGCGATGAGCAGCAAAGAGTAAGAGAAAAACAGCGATGAGTAGCAAAGAGCAAGAGAAAGAGAAAAACACCGATGAGCAGCAAAGAGCAAGAGAAAAACAGCGATGAGCAGCAAAGAGAAAGAGAAAAACAGCGATGAGCAGCAAAGAACAAGAGAAAAACAGCGATGAGTAGCAAAGAGTAAGAGAAAATCAGCGATTAGCAAGAGAAGAACAAGAGAAAAACAGCGATGTGCAGCAAAGCGCAAGAGAAAAACAGCGATGAGCAGCAAAGAGCAAAAGAAAAATAGCGATGAGCAACAGAGAGCAACAGAAAGAGAAAAACAGCGATGAGCAGCAAAGAGCAACAGAAAAACAGCGATTAGCAGCAAGGAGCAAGAGAAAACAGCGATGAGCAAGAGAAGAACAAGAGAAAAACAGCGATGAGCAGCAAAGAGTAAGAGAAAAACAGCGATGAGCAGCAAAGAGCAAGAGAAAAACAGTGATGAGCATCAAAGAGCAAGAGAAAGAGAAAAACAGCGATAAGCAGCAAAGAGCAAGAGAAAAACAGCGATGAGCAGCAAAGAGCAACAGAAAAACAGCGATGAGCAAGAGAAGAGCAATAGAAAAACAGCGATGAGCAGCAAAGAGCAAGAGAAAAACAGCGATGAGCAGCAAAGAGCAAGAGAAAAACAGCGATGAGCAAGAGAAGAACAAGAGAAAAACAGCGATGAGCAGCAAAGAGTAAGAGAAAAACAGCGATGGGCAGCAAAGAGCAAGAGAAAAACAATGATAAGCAAGAGAAGATCAAGAGAAAATCAGCGATGAGCAGCAAAGAGCAAGAGAAAAACAGCGATGAGCAGCAAAGAGCAAGAGAAAAACAGCGATGAGCAGCAAAGACCAAGCGAAAAACAGCGATGAGCAAGAGAAGAACAAGAGAAAAACAGCGATGAGCAGCAAAGAGCGCGCATCATTTTGACAAACGAAGGTAAACAATCCTTAATAAATACATATAGGGAGTAGTGTTTAAAAAAAATCCTTCTATACATTGGAAAATATCATACTATCGCAAAAATGACGGCTTCGCTTCAATATTCGGTATGATGAGGGAGGAGTTTGAGTTTTAAATTAGTGTCTCAACCTCCAATTATAGGCGGGATTATGAAGGTCAAAAGTGCAAACCGATTAAAGTAAATTATTGATGAAATACGGGTGTAACATCCACAACAAGTCCATATCTTATCAATGACTGATATTTAGGGCAAATATTTTCAGTTAAACCTGTAATTATGTTGTTAAAATGTATATACTTACAAATACTGGTATCAAATGTTGACGCGATGAAATATTCTACCATTTTGCATCGTCAACGAATTGCGCTATAGGTAATCTCACTTCTTCTCGCGCCACGCAACATATTTACGTACAAGCTATGTAATTATTATAAAATATCGCGAAATTCGTATCCTTCTACTATTTAAATCCTTGTTTATATGTAAATTGTTTGATTGTAGTCATAAACATATCAATACGATTTTGTGTTTATTCATTTTGTTTACAAACATTAACTGTGATGCACGCATTTATTAAGCATGGGCCGAGTTTGTAAAGGCCGAGTTTGCAGTATGCCGAGTTTGCAACGTACCGAGTTTGTTTCGTACCGGCATGTCTCGAGATAACAATACTATGTTTAGACGTTCCCTTCTAGCCTGGTTCCCTAAAGCCATCTGATCTATATAACAGAGCTCATTGTTAAAGTATTACGGGCCCAAGTTGCAGCATGTCGTACTCCGAGAAGCCGAATAATGCAAATAACCCTGTTGTTTTCTTTGATATTTCAATAGGAAACACGGTAAGTAAAAGTTAAATAGAATGTAGGGCATTCATTTAATTTTAATTAGTGGCACCGAATGACAGAACGCGCCCCACTTCAAACTAGCGGCGTGTCTTTTCATGTCAACAGTCAACACACACTATAAGAAATGCTTATTTCTATCGATAATGAAGTGTTTTGTAAATAAACAGTTTTACTACTATAAAAATCAGTAAAAGGATACTACATGGACTAGATCTATTACATGCCCCATACGCTACCCCACCAAATATATTAAAGGGAACAGGGATAAAACTTTACATTTTTATGTTCTGCCTGTAAGGCAGGCCAAGCATATATATAGTTGTTCTGTCTGTGCTTCCGTACGTCCATCCGTCCATACGAGGTTAAGGTTAAGGTTTAAGGTAGTTTTTCATGAAGGAGTTATGGTATCATCCTGAAACTTTGTAAATGGATAGCTTGTGATATGGACAGCAGTATTTTGATGTGAATAGGATGCTGTGACCTTGAGGTATTGGGTTATCGACTTTGAATTTCTTTATGGAATTTCAATATTAGAATCCAAGTTAAGGTTCAGGTTTAAGGTAGTTTTTCATGAAAGAGTTATGGTATCATCCTGAAACTTTGTACCGCCCTTTTCACAGTATTTGTGAAAATTGTGTTGCACTTAGACAAAAAAAAAAATTTCACATAGCACATTATTGATATGCTTTTTTGAAAGTACAATACCTAAGCTTACAATTCCCAAATTTTTTTTATACAAGCATTCTTATGTAAACAGTTATGCTAAGTCAAATTTTGAGTGAGAACTTGTGTTGCAGACACTACATTACACCCGTTATATCTTAAAAACTTATGTAAAGATATTGATTTATTTCAAATTTCTTACTGGTTTCAACAATATACCTGATTGCAGTGAAAAACAGGAAAAAAAAGTTTTGGTTCTCTTTGAAAACGAAAATTTTGTCCATAATGATATCTTGCTACTTTTCTGCCTAAATTATCTCCAACTTTTTAGTTTGTCTGCCTTTATAATTACACATAACAACTATATAAATGCCAAGTGAAAATTTGACTTAATATTTCTGCAATACAAATACATGTATTACAATATTCTCTATTCCTTCCTTTGAATCTTGTTTAGTTTTGAAAATACATACCATTTTTGTTGCGGACACTACATTTGTACAAGTAACCATATATTGCATATGTGATCTTTTGTTATTTCTATCAAAATCAATGTTAATAAATGCTCTTTTCTAGGCTGAATTATGCACCATAGGGTCAACTCTTGAAAATAAGAGATGTAGAATGTGGTTTATTGAGATTAGCATTACCACGTAACATGGACCATCAGTTATTTCTGGATGTAAACTGTTATGCAGTTTCAAAAAATGTTAATACTACTAATTAAGTTAAAGGAAATAGTTGATACAATGCATTTCACCATGTGAAGAATTTGCTGATGAAACTTTAAACTTTAATTTCAGTTTTTCAGTTGTTGCGGAAACTACAAATATATTGAAATATTGCTGGATGACTTCATATTGGTATGAATGAAGTTAACTGAAAATCTTAACCTGTAACTAGTTCTCCTTGTATAATGAATGGTATTTTTTAATGGGGGAAATGAAGAAAAATGTCTAAAAAGATATTTATGAAAAAAGTATCCATATAATAATAATAAAATTGTATATAAGTTTAAAGTGTTATCTTCACCAAAATTCACCATTTGTTGTCTAAAACCAGTTATTCATCTATATCATCAAAGGAACCACATATTAGAAAAGTATTTCATATACTGGTCATCTCAGAAATATTTAAGGAAATAAAAGTGAAAAAAATAAATGAAAACTGTTGGGGACACTACGCAGTACTGGCATAAAACAAATTTGTGAACAACTCTTTTATTTTCTTAAATCCTCACAATTTTTTTTTCTTGAATTAAAAGTTAAAAAACACATGAACAATTAACAGTCATTAAAACAATAAAACACTCTGTCATTTGTACTGTTTGGGGCAAGAGTTGGCTGAGACAGAATGGCTCTAATTTTATCAACAGTTCAACCTTTTCTTTATCTCTCTTATTGTCTATATATTTTTTCATTTGTAGTCTCTTTTTATACGCCAGTCAAAATTTTGAAGGGACGTATTATGGTATACAAATGTCCGGCGTCCGTCCGTCCGTCTGTCCGTCGTAAACATATCGCACCGTAACTTGAGAACGACTCATCCAAGTTTCACGAAACTTGACATAGTTGTTTCTTATGATGGACAAACGGTCTGTATACTTTTTGGTGAAAATAAGATTAAAACTTTTTGAGTTACGGGACTTTGTAACTACATGTAAAACAGAAGTGTTTTTTTTTTCACATGTCGCACCGTATCTCAAAAACGATTTATGATTATTGCTTAAAACTTTACCCACTTCTTAGTTATATTAATCTAAAGATCTGTATACTTTTTGGTGATGATTCAAAATTTTATTTTAGAGTTTTTGATTTTTTTGTAAAAAAAAGGGGGGGTTTTCACATGTCGTGCCATATCTCAATAAAATAAAATGCTCCGCTGGGCGCAGCTAGATACGACCGCAGATGTCGAACCCTGAATAGTTGGGGCAATTATGAACACAACATTCAAGCTTGATACAATACTGAATTTGGATTGTGAATAAATATTTGACACAGCATAGGTTTCTGACACAGAATGAATGTTGTCTAAGAACTTAAAAATTTTTAATTTACCTATTCAAACCATATCAGTATTATTTGTTTTTATATATAAATCAGAAATAACCAATTTAAAATTTAAAATTGGGCACACATATCAATTTCTTGCTATTGCGCAATACTGTGCAATTGAAAATTTCTTCAAATATTTCACACATAATAGGTTTCTGACACAGAATAACTGAAATCAAAGAACTTAGAATTGGTCATATGATTTGAATTTATATTCAAATTTTTGCTTCTTGTGCAATACAATATGCTGTGGAGAATTGCCCCCCCCCAAAAAAAAAAATAATAATTTACCCCTTTTTTAGCTTTTGTGCAATACACTATGAAGTTGCACATTGACCCCCCCCCCCCCTCCCAAAAAAAAAACAAAAAACTGTAAAATTTATTGTAACCCACCCCCCCCCCCCCTTTTTTTGCTAAAAAAAATTTGAAATTTTCTTTTTAATTTATGAAATATGAAATGAGAAAAAAATTACCCCCTCCCCAATTTCTCATTTACCCCCCCCCTCCTAAATTTTGTTTTCACCCCCCCCCCCCCCATTTCTTTATACTTTGCAACCATAACAGCCCATTTAAATACACCATAACATATTAAAATAGAAAATGACATCATAGTCATGGATGGCAAATTTTAAATATACATAATTTAAAAGCAGTTTAGATAAGATAAACAAAAAAGCTTCATCAGCACATTTTATATTGGCAAATTTACAATGAAGTTCATTAGAGTTATTGGCAAATTTCCAATGGAATTTGTTAATAATAAAGTTTTGATAACAGGGCACACATATCAATTTCTTGCTATTGCGCAATACTGTGCAATTGAAAATTTCTTCAAATATTTGACACATAATAGGTTTCTGACACAGAATAACTGAAATAAAGAACTTAGTATTGGTCATATGATTTGAAATTTTATTCAATTTTTTGCTTCTTGTGCAATACAATATGCTGTGGAGAATTGCCCCCCACCCCAAAAAAAAAAATTTACCCCCTTTTTAGCTTTAATTTTGGACCCCGATTTGGACCAACTTGAAAACTGGGCCCATAATAAAAAAACTAAGTACATGTTTAGATTCAGCATATCAAAGAACCCCAAGAATTCAATTTTTGTTAAAATCAAACTAAGTTTAATTTTGGACCCTTTGGACCTTAATGTAGACCAATTTGAAAACAGGACCAAAAATTAAGAATCTAAATGCACGGTTATATTCGGCATATCAAAGAACCCCAATAGTTTAATTTTCAATGAAATCAAACAAAGTTTAATTTTGGACCCTTTTGGCCCCTAATTCCTAAACTGTTGGGACCAAAACTCCAAAAATCAATCCCAACCTTCCTTTTGTGGTCATAAACCTTGTGTTTAAATTTCATAGATTTCTATTTACTTATACGAAAGTTATTGTGCAAAAACCAAGAAAAATGCTTATTTGGGCCCTTTTTTAGCCCCTAATTCCTAAACTGTTGGGACCAAAACTCCCAAAAACAATCCCAACCTTCCTTTTGTGGTCATAAACCTTGTGTTAAAATTTCATAGATTTCTATTTACTTATACTAGAGTTATTGTGCGAAAACCAAGAAAAATGCTTATTGGGCCCTTTTTTGGCCCCTGATTCTTAAACTGATGGGACCAAAACTCCCAAAATCAATCCCAACCTTCCTTTTGTGGTCATAAACCTTGTGTTTAAATTTCATAGATTTCTATTAACTTATACTAAAGTTATAGTGCGAAAACCAAATGTCTTCGGACGACGACGGACGACGACGCAGACGACGACGACGACGACGACGCCAACGTCATACCAATATACGACCGCAAAAATTTTGCGGTCGTATAAAAACGATTTATGATTATTGCATAAAACTTTTACCCACTTCTTAGTTATATTAATCTAAAGATCTGTATACTTTTTGGTGATGATTCAAAATTTGATTTGAGAGTTATTAGTTTTTTGTAAAAAAAAAAGGGGGGGGGGGTTTCACATGTCGCGTCATATCTCAAAAACGATTTATGATTATTGCATAAAACTTTACACACTTCTTAGTTATTTTGATCTGAAGATCTGTATACTTTTTCGTGATGATTCTTTATTTTATTCTTGAGTTATTGAATTTTTAACCGGATTTTCATAGGAAAATATCGGTTATTAATTTGGTGATGTACGGCGGACAGACGGGCGGCGGGCGGGTGGACGGGCGGCTGCCAAACAGTGTCTGTGCAATAACTTATGAACTGTTCAACCAAAGCTTTTCAAATTTTAATATAATGTTACTGATGACAAAATGGAGGTTAAGTTCGATATTGACTATTTTCACTTTCACCATTCAAGAGTTATGGTTCTTGAAAGATTGAAAAATGGCTTTTCCAGTGGTGTCCGTGTGATAACTTATGAACTGTTCAACCAAAGCTTTTCAAATTTTAATATGTTGTTACTCATGACAAAATGGAGGTCAAGTTCGATATTGACGATTTCCACTTTCACCGTTCAGGAGTTATGGTTCTTGAAAGATTGAAAAATGGCTTTCCCAGTGGTGTCCGTGTGATAACTTACGAACTGTTCAACCAAAGCTTTTCAAATTTTAATATGTTGTTACTGATGACAAAATGGAGGTCTAGTTCGATATTGACGATTTTCACTTTCACCTTTCAAGAGTTATGGTTCTTGAAAGATTGATAAATGGCTTTTCCAGTGGTGTCTGTGTGATAACTTATGAACTGTTCAACCAAAGCTTTTAAAATTTTAATATGTTGTTACTGATGACAAAATGGAGGTCAAGTTCGATATTGACGATTTTCACTTTCACCGTTCAGGAGTTATGGTTCTTGAAAGATTGAAAAATGGCTTTCCCAGTGGTGTCTGTGTGATAACTTATGAACTGTTCAGCCAAAGCTTTTCAAATTTTAATATGTTGTTACTGATGACAAAATGGAGGTCAAGTTCGATATTGACGATTTTCACTTTCACTGTTCAAGAGTTATGGTTCTTGAAAGATTGAAAAATGGCTTTTCCAGTGGTGTCCGTGTGATAACTTATGAATTGTTCAACCAAAGCTTTTCAGATTTTAATATGTTGTTACTGATGACAAAATGGAGGTCAAGTTCGATATTGACGATTTTCACTTTCACCGTTCAGGAGTTATGGTTCTAAAAAATTGAAAAAAGGCAGTTCAAGTCGTCGTTTCCATGCAAAGGTCATTTGTTGTTTTCAAGTTATTACTTTTCTTGTGGCATATTCGTGGCCCTTCATACAGAAAATGAGATATTCAGCAGTTCCATTTCTGAACCCTACAAAACCCTACAAAAATTCATTTATATTTCTTTACTTCCTCCTGTTTGGGAATCCAGATTTGCAAACATCATTTACATGCAGGAAAATCCGGTTTGCTATCATTTGACAGCCTCTTGTTATTGAGCTTTTTGGTAAAAAAGGTAGTCTTTTTTTGGTCACATTTCGCGCTGTATCTCTTTTGCTTAAAAGTTTACACGCTTATGTTTTGCCGGGTTTCCATATACATCCCACCAGCAGCTCCACTAAATAAAGGAGGATTCCAAAAACATTTATTATGTTTTTTCACAAGACGACGGGCGTATCATGCGCTTGTGGCTTACTGAAAAATATCTTTATTGACATTTTGGAATGTATGACATTACTGTAGTGTCCGCAACACATTTAATTGGTAAGAATTAGATTTATCAATAAACAATTAACATCTTGATATATTCTTTAGTTTCCACTTATTTAGTTTGATATTCCACATGAAAATTTACAATCAGTAAATAAAATAAAATTGAAAATTGAAGGATTTTGAATATTTATGAACTAGTCGTTGTGCATGTTACATATTTTGTATATAAAGGTGAAAGCTATATTTTCAATAAATTTTTACTAAATTACATGTTTAAAATGAATATTTGGATAGTATATAAATGATAAACTAAAATTATATGACATTTCTTTGAAAAATCTTTGAAATTAAAAAGCTGTTACGGACTCTACAGGATTGCGGACTCTACAAAAGACAATATATCTGCCAGAAAATCTAGCAGCACTGAGCTAGAGCCTAGTTTTTTGGTATATAGACTAGTAGTTGTATTGCCTCTTATGTGTAAAAGAAAAAAAAATATAATCATTATGCATTACAAAATAAGTATATATGTTGCGGACACTACAGAATTTCGAGACATTTTTATGCCAGTTGAGGGGAAAAGCGTCATTTTGTCAAATTTTGAACAATCTACTCAAACTTTTCTATAATGTTTCAATTATTATTTGACTTTATTTTCCATACAAAATAAAGGTCAGAATAATGATTTAACATATATTTTTTAAATCCGTGAGGTCAAACAGTGGAATTTTATGAAATTAAATAACGAACCTGCATTTTCACATATTTTAGCATTATTTCACTAATATTTTGTTTATTTACATACAGTAATTACTAAATTGCATATGAAAGTGGAATGATTTCACTTTGATTTGGCTTATATTACCTAGAGCTTCTTTTATTCATCTCCTGGAACAAAAACTCGAAAAAAAGCTATTTTTTAGCTGCAACAGCATAACACATACATTTGTAATATACCCCATTTTTTCACCAGTACATCTTGAGTATTTCAGTTGTATAGAACGCCAGAGTGTTATATATCATTTTCCTTGTTAGGGGCACCATTTGGTCATCATTTGGTCATAATTATTAAGGGTTAAATCATATATCTTGATGCAGACTGCATTATAACAAAAGGGGGTATGAATTATCACCAATACTGTGAAAATGGCGTACATGGATAGCTTGTGATATGAACAGCAGTATTTTGATGTGAATAGGATGCTGTGACCTTGAAGTCATTGGTCATCGACTTTGAATTTCTTTGTGGAATTTCAATATAGAATCCAGGTTTAAGGTTCAGATTTACATGTAAGGTAGTTTTTCATGAAGGAGTTATGGTATCATCCTGAAACTTTGTACATGGATAGCTTGTGATATGAACAGCAGCATTTTGATGCAAAATAGATGTTGTGATATTGAGGTCATGGGTCATTAACTTTGAATTATAGAATTTTAATATTAGAATCCAGGTTAAGGTTCAGGTTGAAGGTAGTTTTTCATGAAGTACTTAGAGATAGTATTGCATCTACCCTATTATTAGGGACTCCAGAGTCAACAATATACACATGTAATTCTATTTACTAAATACATCATTGGCAGGGCATGTACATATGGTGTCCATTGGACACATATATACTTGTTTCTACAGGGGCCAGCTGGGTCCCTAATACAGAATTTTCAGGGGCCCAACAACAATTTTTATCATGCTAATGAAGGTTAACTTTATATGTACATAATGTAACAATGTTTATTTTTTATTCTTTTCAAATTTGTAATATTCAAACTTATGCTTCTACTTTAATCCCTTTGGGATTCTGTACCAAGTAAAAAAAATAGCACCGGTCACAGAAATCATCCCAAAAGGGATTAATGCTACTGTGATATTCATTACAAATTTGTACAGAAAGAATGTTGGGGCTCATCACACTTCAAAATTTCAAGGAGAAGTGAATCATCCCATGCAACCAAACAAGGAGAA
The DNA here is from genome assembly GCA_028015205.1 of Mytilisepta virgata. NCBI lineage: Eukaryota > Metazoa > Mollusca > Bivalvia > Mytilida > Mytilidae > Mytilisepta > Mytilisepta virgata. The sequence goes on from CM051511.1 coordinate 42,758,209, forward strand.
GTGAGGACCTGACAGGGAGACATGAGAGAGAAGTCAGGATCGTTGAATGTTGTTATGCCTTTACATACATATATGTGCATTTTAAACCCTAATTTAAGTTTTTACTTTATTGCATGTCATACTGTGGTTTGAACTTGAAGTATATGATAGAGGCAATAAATGATCATATTTGAATTTGCCTGTGGTGTACTAGCTAAATAAAAAAAGATGAAATGGAAACTGTATTGGAGGGGGGTTCCAGATTCTGTTTTAATTAAAAATTTGGTTTTATTTTCCATTTTTCCCTACAAAAAATGTGTATTTTAAGATCTTATGATAGAATTATAAAAAAAATGTTAAAAAATGGATACATGTAGGTGCAAGATAAAAGTGACATGGATTTGTTTGTCTATTGAAAGGTACATGTAGCGGAAAATTTCTGAGATGTTTAGCTAAAAATATCTGAAGAGTTATTTTTTCATTCTTTACAAATGTATTTATTTAATCTTTTTTTTAAAAATTATTCTTTTTTTATAATAGGGGCGTTATTCTGTATTCTTTTCACCCCATCCAATTACCCTCATCAAAAGTCTAAGAAATTTTAATGCCGATATGGTGAATCCTTTCATTCCTTTATATGTTCTATTTTGTTTAGTTTACAAGTCTCTCTCTTAAATCAATTCTTTATTGTTAAAATATTGCATATTGTCAGTTAACACATAACTGTGAAGTAATTAGACGAAGGGAGACAAATCAAATTTAAAAGGCGAATTATCTCCCTTTGTGATAAATGCAGCAATAGTAGAACATGCTTCTGATTTTGCAACTTATTATTAATAAAATGACAGATTGATGAGTTATTTTCACTTCCAGCTTTGTAGAATTACCAATGTCGTTACAAAAACAAAGTTTTTAATCATTTCATTACAAGATTATCCTTTACCCTATGACTAACAAAAATCTAAAACCAGAACTGAGACTAGTCAGAAATGATAGGGCGACTTCAAGTTCGGTTTTGGGGTATCCTTAGGGCGATTTGTCTTTTAAAAGGCGACCTTTTCGCCCACTTCGCCCAGTTTGGTGAACCTTGACAAGTTCGGCTATACATTTATCTGAGACAACTGGACAATCTCATAAAACGCTGGAAAATAACCATTGTCAAGGGAACTATACTTTTATTTCTTTTCACCTACTCTTATTGCTGATTTTTGAAAGTTGGAGTTTACGACCATCTTTCATTGCTACTGCCCATTTTGTTGGATTCTTCATAGCTGTTATGTACATGTAACATTAGGGATCGGCAGGTGATAGCAGTAAATCGACCATGCAAACGAGAAGGCTACTGTGTTACTTAATTTTTTTCATTTTGTAATATAATGAAAATTGCTTATTAAACATTTGAATCTTCATTCCAGATTATTTTGAACAGCTTTACAAATATTGATTGATTTGGTATATTTTGCGGAGTAATACAGAAAGTGAAATGAAAATTCATCCCTGTGTGATCGGCACGCAAAGATTTTCTCTTTCTACATGTAACATCACTCACTAGGTACAGAATAATTAAATTCTTCTCCATGAAAAGTTTTTGGCAACCTGAAAAAGCCTTCTGCTTGACTGTTTAACATCTTCCAGTCTTTAATTTTGGCATCGTGGCATCAAAGTTTGATTTTATAAAGAATGGGAATACTGAATCTAAATATAAAAAAGAAGTGGTTGAAAATATGGAGGGCGAATCTCAAAATGATGTAACAGAACCACCATCTGAAAAACTTAAAAAAATCAAGAATTCGTTGAAATTGATTGGAGAAAGGAATTTCTTTGGCTGAGAACTGAAAATTCTGACAATGGAGTTTTGATGTTTTGTACTGTATGCGAGAGACAAAGCTTCATCCTATCTATTTAAATCCTTTCTGAGACGGTCCCTTCTATAATAAAAGTAATCTACATTTCATGCTTCAGTGACTTTGGTTAAGTTTTGCGTTAAGGTTCATTTCTCAGAAACCTATAGTAATATATCAATGATATTTCAGCACTACAGTCCTCTTGTATAGTACAGTGCATTTCAGCAACACCAATATTGTTTTTAGGGTGGCCATCCGTGTCTTATAGACATATTTTCTAGCGTAGATAAAGTCTGTTTCTCAGCAACCGTATTACTTAGTCCAGTCAAGCTCTTCTATCTATATTCCAACCATATTTGGTCTATACATGTAGATAGTGCTTGGTGGGTACATGTCTGTCTGCGACCTTGACTTGAATTTCAGACTTGAGTCACATTTTCATGATTAAGTCTATTTTTCTGTAGCTGCAATACCTATATCCAAATTGACCTCAATTTTAGGCTTGAGTGACTCTTGTCCCATTTTTACAAATAAGTCCATTTCTCAGACAACAAATGTTATCAATGTATTATATAGACCCACCATTTTTGGTCTATACATGTAGATAGTTTATACACTGTAGTGGGTTAAAGCTGTGAGATCGTTGATTCAAGTTCGAATTGATAAACTTAGAAGGTCTATGAGTAAAAAAGGAACATCAGTCTTCAGCAACCCCGATGCTGCCAAGACATTGTCCGCCATTCATGACAAATATGTTGTTGTTCCTGCAGACAAGGTCCCTAATAACATCATTTTTGTATGCAAAAGCTACTATATTCAATGCTTGATTAATGAACTAGGGATTGCTAGTTTACTTGGCAACCCTACCTATAAAGCTGCTACACTTTCAAAGGAAGAAATAACCGACAATCATAGGTCGGTCTTATTGTCATTTGGTATTTCCATCAAAGATGATGATTGTGATCTTCCTACCTTGTACTGGATACCCAAGTTACATAAGTGTCCATACAAACAACGCTTTATAGTTGGATCTGCCAAGTGTTCCACCAAACCATTGTCTCAACTTCTAACTTCAATTTTAACAGCTGTCAAAACGGGCCTCGAAAGTTATTGTGAGACAAGTTATTCAAGAAGTGGTATCAGTCAAATGTGGATATTAAAGAACTCCAAAGACTTAAAGGATATTTTACGATCTCGGTCCATTTCAGTCTGTAACAGCATAAAAACATTTGATTTCTCTACCCTCTATACTACCATTCCTCATTCACAACTGAAGGAGAAGTTGAAAGATCTAATCAATCGATGCTTTCAAAATAGAAATGGCAACAACAGATACACATACCTTGTCATTGGTAGAGATAAATCATACTTTCAATTGTTAAAAACCACTCTAAATCTAACAAAAAATATACAGAGGACGAAATTGTCCTGATGATTGAATTATTGATCGACAACATATTTGTTCAATTTGGTGGACGTGTTTTCTAACAGACAATTGGCATTCCTATGGGTACTAATTGTGCGCCACTCCTGGCCGACTTGTTCCTTTACTCATATGAGGCAGACTTCCTTGACAGGCTTCTTAAGGAAAAACAAAAGAAGTTAGCCCGTACCTTTAATTTCAGCTTCCGCTACATAGATGATGTTTTATCACTCAACAATTCACGTTTTAGGAATTTCTTACATCTCATCTATCCCAATGAGCTCGAAATTAAAAGATACCACAGACACTGCCAAGTCTGCATCTTATCTTGACCTTCACCTCGAAATTGACACCAGAGGAAGGTTGAATATAAAACTTTACGACAAACTGGATGACTGACTTTCCAATCGTCAACTTTCCATTTTTGAGCGGCAATATTCCAGAAGCGCCGGCGTATGGAGTATATATTTCACAACTCATACGTTATTCTAGAGCTTGTCACATATACATTGACTTCCTGGACAGAGCCCGGCTCCTGACAGAGAAGTTGCTCAGACAGGGGTAGGTTACTCCTAAGCTGAAGTCATCCTTATTAAAGTTTTATGGGCGTCATCATGACTTGGTTGACAGGTATGAAAAAACCGTTTCCCAAATGAAAATGGACCTGTTCCATTGATATTATCCCTTCCTCATACCGGATTTGACATGAGCAGCATGGCGGGTGTCCTGCAGGAAGCAGAGACTGCTTACTCTTCCGGAGCACCTGAGTCTACCCCCGGTTTTTTGGTGGGGTCCATGTTCATACGTTTTTAGTTTTTAATTGTAGTGCATGTATTATTTTGGTCTTGTCCGTTGTTTTCCAGAGTTTGTCAGTTGTAACGATTTTTCTTTCCTTCGAATATCCCTTTGGTATTTCTTGACTTTACTTATAGTGGGTACTTACCAGTCTGAGACCTGTAAGCTCATCTTTGACACAGTTTTAGGCTTGAATGACGTGCATAAAATTTTCAGACAGATTATCAGCTGACCATTACTATTTCTTTTAACGCAGGAAATGATTGCTAGTAACTCACTAACTGTGCAAAAAAGTATAATTTTATCAATAGCATTGTCCTCACACATTTGAGAAGTGTTTCGTGATTAAAGTCTTTTAGTATACTAAAGTGTTGAAGTTCAGGGTTATAAGATAAAGAAGGCATATGGTGTATAAATTCATGACACAAAACCCCTATAAGGTCCATATCCTGAAAAATATAAACACAATCATGACCTCAATAATACTAGGTAAATGGAAGCATCTTTTTATCTAAACCACATATATTAGAGTAGTGATAACTTTGCCGTTACAAGCATATGATGGTGACAAAGGTCCAGACATGTAATCGGTCTTGTTTTTATACAAAAGTTCTAAGTAAATGTTTTTTACAGGAACAGGGAAGGATGAAAATGGAACTCTTTGCAGATTTAGTACCAAAAACAGCTGAGAATTTCAGGTAACTAATTAAAAAAATTGATATATCTATTTATTATTTTGGCTAATATAAACCGCAGGGTGATGTCAATCATTACTTACTTATGCTGCCCCACTTCCACAAGCCCTCTTCTTTGCCTTTGAGAAAATTTATTTTAAGATTCTTGAAATAATTTCTGATCAGATTATTAAGATAAGCAAACAATTGTTATGTATGTGATATGACACTATCCTAAGTGCCAAATTCTAGTTTAGTTTTGGCATAACATTTTAGGAAGCATTCAGCTATATACAGTGTACAACCAGAGAAAATGGGTGGGAGGGTGGGGAAACCACATTAGCTTGACAGAAAATACAGAGGTTAAGCCGGTCTAGAGGATAACCAAATTTTGTAAACACACTAATCAAATCTTTCCCTGCCATAAATAAGATTGCTGCATGTAGCCATATGCTCCCCAGCTGGAGAAAAACATAAGCCCCAAACTCCTACAAAATTTGTCAAATAGTAAATGCACATATATTCTTCATAATAATAAACCTTATCAAATAAAGCAATATGTCAAGCCGCTTCAATTGAGATGCGTACAGAAAATCTTTCGGTTGGACAGACAGACATACTTAATCCAGTATTGGAGAACAAGAATCATAAAATGATGAATAAAAAATTACCCTAACCTGAAGGTCATTACCACATTTCCTTTCTCCAAAATAAATATTACATCTACTTGTATTATTACCTCTAGTAAATCAGGCATATAATAATTAATTAGTAGAATTTGTAAACAAGTAACGTGCTTACTTTCACAACAGAGGCCACCATACAGGGTTAATTGGACACGGTTAGCGCTTTTCAAAACAAATCGAAAAACAGCAAAATATATTTCCAAAGAAGACAAGTTTGTCCCTCAGTAAATACACAATTATTAAAATGAATTCAAAATTCAAGAAGGCAATACAAAGCTTCATTTTAATCATTTTTCTCTACATAAAGCTGTTACATTGAATAAACTAAGAGGTTGAAATAAAGCAGTTTCACATTATACATTAGTTTGAGATTGCTCTGACGTCTGACGGCTTTTTTTGTGATATGCTGGGGTCTGGGTCTGCAATTTCCATGTTTTCTATATGGAGTGCACTCTGACGTCCCACGGTCCCAGCATATCATATAGAATTTGAATCGACAGTGATCTCCACACCCGGCCCCTGTAAGTAGTTGGGCCACTAACCAATAGTCAAAAATATAGAACCTTATTCCCATTCAAAAATAGTATGCAGTAATTCTGTAAAGAAATTAAATTAATAAACTTAATGAAAAATGAAAAAACCTTAGTTCACAAGCTTAAACTGACAATTTTTAGCTCACATGGCCTTTGTCAAATGTTTGGCGTCCGTCGTCCGTTAACTTTTCACATTTTAATCTTCTCCTCTGAACCACTGGACTAAATGAAATTAAATTTGGTGGGAATCATCTATCATTCTATGTAAGGTCCTTAATAAATCAAATTCTTCATTAGCACGACTTACACCCAAATAGGGTCAAAGGCTACATACAAACGGTTTAATACATAAAAGATAAAATCAATTAATGAATCAGGTGCCCCTGTCCTCAGTTCGAGGTCCTCAGTTCTAGCGACTGTTTTATATAGGAGCTCAAAGATTTTACTTGTTGAGTCGTATTAGGATTTAATATATATTTGATTTTATCATTAGTAGTTATATCATTTTCTTTTTGGAAAGTGTCTAGAAGTTTAGTGCGAATAGTTTCATTGATTCTACAAGAGAAAAAGAAGTGGAATTCGTCATCAATTTCATTACAGTTATGACATAGTCTTAAATTTCTAGGAATATTCTTATATCTACCAGTCTCTATAGCAAGAGAATGGTTACTAATCCGAAATGTACAAATAAGTTTCTGAGCTTTAGAGTCGGGAAAATTCAAATAGTACTCAGGATTATATTCAGTTTTTTTTTATCATTTTAAAGAATTTAAGTTACTGTTGTCATCAATCTTTACTATCTTTTGGTTGTACCAATCTCTGTAAATATTCTCAAAATGGCGTTTATATAAAGATTTCAATTTATTTTTATGTTGATTTATATTTAAGTTTTCCTTTATATTGTTAATATTAATTGTCTTTTCGTAGATGACTAACGTAAGTATACCATGAAAATAGATTCTTAATAAAGTTTGCTCATTTCGTCCCGATCCGACAAAAAACATGGACGCCATGGGCAATTGTTGATTTTCAAAAATCTTCTCCTCTGAAACTGCTAGGCCTGATGGAACAAAATCATGTATGGGAAGTCCTTTATAAAGTTTCCTCATTTCGTCCCAATCGGACTACAAATATGGCCACCATGGGCAGTTCTTGTTTGTGATTGGCTGATATAAAAAAATCTTCTCCTCTGAAATTGCTTGGCCAAATGGAACTAAACTTGACAGGAAGCATATACATGTATGGGAGGTTATTTACAAAGTTTCCTCATTTCGTCCCGATTGGGCAACAAAATGGCCGTCATGGGCATCTCTTGTTTCTCATTGGTTGATTAAAAAAAAACAATTTTTTCTGGAACTGTTTGGTCAAATGGAATAAAACCTGACAGGAAGCATCTATGGGAGGTTCTGTACAAAGTCTCCTCCTTTTGTTCTGATCAGACTACAAATATGGCCACCATGGGCAGTTCTTGTTTCTGATTGGCGGATATAAAAAAACCTTCTCTGAAATCACTAAACCCAATGGAACAAAACTTGACAAGAAGCACATATGGAAGGTCCTTTATAAATTTCATCATTTTGTCCCGATCAGGTAACAAACATGGCCGCCATGGACAATTCTTGATTCTCATTGGTTGATTTAAAAAAAAAATTTCTGGAGCAACCTGACCTAACTGTCAGCTAAACTGGACACGAAGCATCTACGGAAAGTCTTTTATGAAATTAGTTTTTTCGTCCTGATAGGACGACAAGCATGGCTGCAATCGGCAATTCTTGCTTTGATAGGTTGATATAAAGAAATATGCCTCCCTGAAACTGCTTGGCCAAATGAAATGATACTTGACAAGAAGCATCTGTGGGAGGTTGTTTACAAATTATTATCGTATTTCCCCATGCCTATATCGACCTGCTGAGGCCTTCACAATTTCCCGTATTTTGGCACTGTGACGTCGTAAAGACCCTAATATGAGCTGACCCGAATATATCAGCGACGTCATAATGTTTGACCCAACTTTGACCCGAATAAATCAGGAAAACATCCGGTTATAGGCAGATGGCCATTGATAAGTAAGAAATTCCATTGCTAGTTAAAAATACGATAAATTTATCATCAAGTTTTCTTCAAACAAATATTGTAAAATATAAGCCACTCAACACAATATGAAGCTTTTTAGCTCATTCGCTACGCTCACTCGCCGAAAAAGCTTCACATTGTGTCTCGCAGCTGATATTTTACGATATACGTTTGCAGAAAACCTGATAATATGTACAAGTTTTCTCATTTTGTCCAGATCATGCGACAAACATGACTGCATGATGATGGGCAATTCTTGTTTCTGCCAGTTGAGCGATACAGGTTCAGCCCTCTGAGCCTCTAGTTGAAATTTGACCTGAGTGAGCCCCCAGTTTAAAAATTGATATTCTTGGTCCTTATTGTGCAACTAAATATAGTGTAGGACAATACTATATATTATAGGCAAAATGAATAAATTGCAAAATGAAAGAGAAGTTAAGGTCACCAGCTTAAATTTCAAATTTCAAATTTCAACCCCTGTTGCATATGGTGTTTGACAGTAATGTATAGAAATAAAATGCGTAAATTGAAAAATGAAAGAGGATTTTAGGTCACAAGCTCAAATTGACTCTTTTTCAAAATTTGACCCCTGTGGGTCTGATACAAAAAGTAATGATAAACGATAACTTTCAAATATTTTTATATATGAACAGAAAAATCGAAGTTCTAGCAATCAAATTCTGTTTCTAAAGGATTCAAGAACGATAATTCAAAAGCATGTAAGTTACAAATGAAGCTTGATTGTAGTGAACATGCACTTATACAAGTGCAAACAGAAGGGGTGACTTGTCCTGATAAGAGAGGTGATGACTTGTCTTATAGAGGGTGCGACTTGGAAATTTAAACCATTGACCTAAACTCCTTATAAATTTTTCATTTTATGCTTTAATTTATGTACAGTAATATTATCACACACTGTATGAAGATGTGCAAGATGGTTTAGAATTTTGATTTTCAAAAACTGGGGCCCACAGGGGTCGAATTTCGAAAATTGGAAATTTAAGCTTGTGACCTGAACTTCTCATTCATTTTTAACTTCATGCATTTAATTTCTATACAGTATCTATATATACTATATATAGATGCACAATAAGGTTATAGAATTTTGTTTTTTACAACTTGAGGCCCACAGGGGTTGTATTTCAGAAATAGTGAATTTAAGCTTCTGACTTAAACTCCTCTTTCATTTTTATCCCCGCACTTTCAAAGAAAATTCTGGGATATAGCGATTGTCTGTGTCCATCCATCCGTCTGTCACACTTTCTTGTGACATCAACTCTTCCTTCACTTTTAGGTTTAGGAATTTAATTTCTATATAGAATGGTTGCAAACCACATGTAGATCTGCAATAAGGTTTATGGTTTTCTAGACAAGGGGCCCACAGGGGTTGAACTTCGAAAATTTGGAATTCAAGCTTGTGACCTTAACTCGTCTTTCATGTTTCAATTTATGCATTTTATTTCTATACAGTATTGTCATACACCATATGCAGATGTGCAATAAGGTTTTAGAATTTTGATTTTCTAAAATTGGGGCCCACAGGGGTCGAATTTCGAAAAACTGTCAATTTAAACTTGTGACCTAATCTCCTCTTTAATTTTACAAATGCATATTATTTCTATACGGTATTGTCATACACTATATGCAGATGCGCAATAAGGTTTTAGAATTTTGATTTTCTAAACAAGGGGCCCACAGGGGTCGAATTTTGAAAAATTATCAATTTAAGCTTGTGACATAAACTTGTCTTTTGTTTTTAAATTTATGCATTTTATTTCTATACAGTATTGTCAAACACCATATGCAGGTGTGCAATAAGGTTTTAGAATTTTATTTTTTGTGAAAAAAATGTCTACATGGGTCGAAATTTGAAATTTTTAATTTAAGCTTGTGACATTAACTTCTCTTTCAGTTTGTTATTATATCATGTATATAGTATTGTCCTTCACTATAATGAGTTGCACAATAAGGATTTAGAATATTGATTTGATCCGGGGGCTCACACAGGCCAGATTTCAAAAATTGTCAGTTTAAGCTTGTGAACTAAGGTTTTTTTCATTTTTCATTAGGTTTATTGATTTAATTTATTTATACATGTTATAGAATGACTGCATGCAATTTTTGGATGGGAATAAGGTATTATATTTTTTACTTTAAGTAAGTGACCCAACTACTTACAGGGTGTGTGGGGTTCACTGTCGATTCCGACAGTCCAGATTTTTAGTTCATTTTTAAGTTCATGCATTTAATTGTCCCCCGCCGCAATGCGATGCGGGGGATATGGTAATGCCGGGCGTCCGTCCGTCCGTGCTTCCGTCCGTCGTGCCGTCCGTCCGTCCGTCCGTCCACCTTGTAAGCGCTCTAGCAAATTTATTTCTTGACCGATTTGGATAATATTTATACAGTAGCTTTAACTCAATGATACCTCAAGGGAGTTCGAAGATGAGTCATGTCGAAATATTTTTGTAGGAGTTATGCCCCTTAATAACTTAGAAAATTGACAAAATTTTCATGTAAGCGCTCTAGCAAATTTATTTCTTGACCAATTTGGATAATATTTATACAGTAGCTTTAACTCAATGATACCTCAAGGGAGTTCGAAGATGAGTCATGTCGAAATATTTTTGTAGGAGTTATGCCCCTTAATAACTTAGAAAATTGACAAAATTTTCATGTAAGCGCTCTAGCAAATTTATTTCTTGACCGATTTGGATAATATTTATACAGTAGCTTTAACTCAATGATACCTCAAGGGAGTTCGAAGATGAGTCATGTCGAAATATTTTTGTAGGAGTTATGCCCCTAAATAACTTTGAAAATTGACAAAATGTTCATCTAAGTGTTCTAGAAAATTTATATTCTCCTTGCATTGGAATAATATTTATACACTTGGACCTAAAGGGAGATTTTATACATAAACTCCTATCGAAACTTATAAAATTGAAAAATACTGCCTTTAAGAGTTTGTTAGGCGGAATACTTTTGATCAAAGCATTTCTGTTTATTGAAAAGGAGTAAATGTACATTTGTATAAATTCTCAATACACATGGTAAAATAAGATTTCAGCACTATACCCATATTGTATAAATGTCTTCATACCAGTCATTAACTTGTAAAAAACTTTAGCAATAACCACAAATTGTTTGTCCTTCTATTCTCTCTCTTTGAGAAAATTTTGTTATGTTTCACTTGTCCAAGGGTTTCTGATGCTCTAGCGGTGGGGGACTTCGGAACGCTGTTCGATTTTTTCTGTAGAGTATTGTCACATTTGGTATGTAGATGCGCAATAAGGTTTTAGAATTTTCATTTTTTTAAATTGGGGCCCACATGGGTCAGATTTTGAAAATTAGGAATTTAAGCTTCTGACCTAAACTCCTCTTTTATTTTCATTTTATGCATTTAATTTCTATACAGTATTATTAAAAACTGTATGTAGATGATCAATAAGGTTTTAGAATTTTGATTTTCAAAAATTGGGACCCACAGGGGTCGAATTTCTTAAATTATGCAATTAAAGCTTGTGACCTAAACTCCCCGTTCATTTTTCAATTAGTTGGGACACCTACCCAAGTGCATAAAATTAAAAATAAAAAAGGGGCACAGGGATACAAAATGTGGGGAGTGTGGGGATAGCTGTTGTTTCCGACTGCCTCAGATTTTATAACAGAAGCTGGACTGTCAGAATCGACAGTTATCCCAGCTGCCCTGCAATTAGTGGGGACAGCTACCCAATTGCATAAATCTGAAACCTTATGCCCATTTAAAGATGTTATGCAATCATCCTATGAAAAAATCAGAAATGAAACTAGAAATCTGGACTGTCGGAATCGACATTTATCCCCGCACCCCTGCAATTAGTTGTGACACCTACCCAATTGCATAAATCTAAAACGTTATGCCCATTTAAAGATGTTATGCAATTATCCTATGAAGAATCACAAATGAAAAAATATTTATGTCACAAACTTAAATTGACAATTTTTAAAATCTGACCCTTGTATGCCCAAAGTTTAGATAATTAAAATTCTAAAACCTTACTGCACATCTATATATATATTGTGCATGACACTACTGTAAAGACATGAAATGCATAAATGAAAAATGATAAAGGAGTTTACGTCACAAGCTTAAATTGACAATATTCGAAATTTGACCTCTGTGGGCCCAAATTTTAGAGAATTAAACTTATAAAACCTTATTGCACATCTACTTATAATTAATGTGCATGACAATACTATATAGTAAAAAATGCATATATTGGATAATGAAAGACAAGTTTATGTCACAAGCTTAAATTTACAATTTATTAAATTCGACCCCTGTGGGCCCCAGTTTCAGAAAATTAAAATTCTAAAACATGATTGTGCATCGACATATTGTGCATGACAATATATAGTGAATACGGTATAGAAAAAAATGCATATATTGGAAAATGAAAAACAAGTTTATGTCAAAAGCTTAAATTGAATTTTTGATATTCGACCTCTGTGGGCCCCAATTTTAGAAAATAACACTTCTGAAACCTTGTTTCACATCTACATATTGTGCATGACACTACTATATAGAAAAAAATGCATAAATTAAAAAAATAAAGAGTTTACATCCTCATCTTCAACTGAAAATTTTTGAAATTCAACCCCTGTGGGCCCCAATTCTAGAAAATCAAAATTCTAAAACCTTATTGTGCATCTGCACATGGTGCCTGACAATAATATATAGAAATAAAAAGCATAAATTGCAAGATAAAAGAGGAGTTTAGGTCACAAGCTTAAATTGACAGTTTTTCAAAATTCGACCCCTGTGGGCCCCAATTTTAGAAAATCAAAATTCTAAAACCTTATTGCACACCTGCATATGGTGTTTGACAATACTGTATAGAAATAAAATGCATAAATTGAAAAACAAAAGACAAGTTTATGTCACAAGCCTAAATTGATAATTTTTCAAAATTCTACCCCTGTGGGCCCCTTGTTTAGAAAATCAAAATTCTAAAACCTTATTGCGCATCTGCATATAGTGTATGACAATACCGTATAGAAATAAAATGCAAAAATTGTAAAATTAAAGAGGAGATTAGGTCACAATCTTAAATTGACAGTTTTTCGAAATTCAACCCCTGTGGGCCCCAATTTTAGAAAATCAAAATTCTAAAACCTTATTGCACATCTGCATATGGTGCCTGACAATAGTGTATAGAAATTAAATGCATTAAATGAAAAATAAAAGAGTAGTTTAGGTCACAAGCTTAAACTCTTAATTTTCGAAATTTGACCCCTGTGGACTTCAATTTTTGAAAATGAAAATTCAAACCTTATTGCACATCTACATACAGGATGTGACAATACTGTATATAAATCAAATGCATGAAATCAAAAATGAAAGAAGAGTTTAGTTCACAAGCTTAAATACACCTTTTTGCGAAAATTGACCCCTGTGGGCCCTAATTTTTGAAAATCAAAATTCTAAAACCTTATTGCACATCTAGATACAGTTTTTGATACTACTGATAATAATCATATTTTTTTCATCATCTTTGTCCACTTGCAAAAAATCTTCAACCAGCTTTGGCCGATAGATCCTTATGGTTGGTAGTATAAAATTTGTGTTTTATTTTCTTGTCCATCGAGAAACATGGCTGCAATTGCTAAAAATAAAACATAGGTGAAAAATGCACTTTTTGGATCATATCTCAAAAACTAAAGCAGTTAGAGCAAAACTGATCAGAAGTAAACATGTTTATGAGGTCAAGATCTACCTGCCATGAAATTTTCAAATGAATCTGTCAACCCATTTTTTGGGTAATTGTCCCTGAATTGTTAATTTTAAGGAAATTTTGCAGTTTTAGGTTATTAACTGGAATGTTATTATAGATAAAGACAATCTGTAAACAGCAAAAATGTTCAGCAAAACCCTTATGCCGTCGGTCGTTTGGTTAGACAATGAAGGAAACTTTGGAAATCTGGTGTTTTGTGGAAAAAGTTGGACCAGAAGTTTTTGAAACTATGTTTTTATGAGTAAATATGCAAGCTTATCTAGGATTGAAGCTTAAGCAAGGCTAGTTAAGCAGCTTTTTATCTCGATTTTGAGATGACACATGCGCAAAGAAACCTCCATATTTTTTGAATTACGACTATGTTTATATTGGAATATCATATAAGAAAATAAACATTCCGCGGTAAAATAGTCCTAATATTTGTTGTTGCTGGTGCAGTTGTTTTTTAATAGAAATGTAACTGAAACACACCGAGAAGTGTAATTGTCCAGTTATTTAATAAAAGATGTGTGTTTTATTGACGATTTCCTTTTTGTTTTGAAAGCCGTGTAAAGTATTCGCACCTTTTAAAGTGTACAATGCTATCGGCGTAAGGATTTTGAATGTTTACATTTGCACGGATATTTTGGGAAGGATTACAATCAGGTTTATTTTCAAAAGATTTCAAAGGTAAGTTCCATTTTTGTTGTGAACGTGATTGTTAACTTATACAGAACATATTTTGCACATTATTTGCTTATTCTTCTTGTAATTCTGATGGTATTTTGTGTATTTGATTAACCTTTTGACCTGATCATCGTGACTTCATTTTGTCAAACCTGTTGGTCAGTGATAGAATTGCATACAGGTTATTTGAAATGCCGACAACTTGCACATTAAGATTGAAAAACACTGTGTTTATCATTAATTTAGAAAACGGTATTATCGAAGGTATAATGGGTTTATTTTAATTGAAAGCTTGAATGTTTACGTTCTTTTTGTGTATTTGATTAACCTTTTGACCTGATCATCGTGACTTCATTTTGTCAAACCTGTTGGTCAGTGATAGAATTGCATACAGGTTATTTGAAATTCCGACAACTTGCACATTAAGATTGAAAAACACTGTGTTTATCATTAATTTAGAAAACTGTATTATCGAAGGTATAATGGGTTTATTTTAATTGAAAGCTTGAATGTTTACGTTCTGATCTACCTGCACATGCGCAATGTAGTGTAAATAGAAATGACCCCCTTCTACAATTGTCCAAACTTTGTCTTTTTATATAACCTTAATAACTTGAAGACCTTTGATTTCTGTTTATTTTAATTCATCAAATCATTATTATGCGTTTGACTTTTTAAAAAAATTCTATTTAGAGTGATAATTCAAGAAGCGTTAGCCGACTCGTGCTTTCTTTGATTGATTAGTGCATATTTATGTACAGACATGCCCAGTAAAGTTGAGTAGTAGAACCTTCAGCTCAGATACACTGTGTTGCGAAAATATACGTTTTAAAAAATCACTGTATATTTTGAAACCAAAGCAATACATATGCTGTCAATTTAAAAAAAAATCAGTCACCTACCCACAGGAACATTATTATATAATAGACACTTTTTCCGCAGAGCTCGTTAACTTTCATAATTGATATATTTCCTTGTAAATAATACTGTTAATAAAAAGAATTCAATACAAACCTATTTTGCAATACATTGTACAAACAAAAAGCATTGAAATAATCATCAGCAATGTTTGTACAAATAAAAGTCAAATGCTAGCAACCTAACCCTACCAGTGCTATGCACTTTGATTAAATTTAATGGTAGGTGTACAAGTAAAATGGAGGCTGAGGGTCAAGGATCAAGGTCATTAAAAAAGTCCCTAGCAGCCATATAAATTTAGATTCAGGGCCCTATAATTTACCTGTACAAGTCCCTAGCAACCATATATATTTAGATTCAGGACCGTATAATTCACCTATACAAGTAAACAAAAAAAATCAACAGTCAAGGTCATTGAAAAAAATTCAGCATGTTTTTCCGGGCGCCATCCAATATGGACATAGTTTAACCTTGGACCCTATGGGAATTTAACATTTTTGTTATCTGCTCTGAGACCATTAGGCCAATTTGAACCAATGGCTGGACTTAGTTTAACATTGAGCCTATGGGAATTTTACTTTTTTGTCAACTCCTCTGAAACCACTGAACAAATTTAAACCCAACTTAAGTGGAATGGTACTTGGATGGGCCCCTTTAAAATTTGTGTTTGGTTTTCCGGGGCGCCATCCAATATGGCTGCCATGGTTGGACATAGTTTAGCCTTGGACCCTATCTTAATTTTAACATTTTCATTATCTTCTCGGAGACCATTAGGCCAATTTTAACAAAACTTTGGTGGAATGGTCCTTGGGTGGCCCCTTTTAAAATTTGTGTTTGGTTTCCCCAAATGCCATCCAACATGGCCGCCATGGCTGGACTTAGTTTAACATTGAGCCTATGGGAATTTTACTTTTTCGTCAACTTCCCTGAAACCACTGAGCCAATTTGAACCAGACTTTGGTGGAATGGTCCTTTGGTGGCCCCTTTCCAAACTTATGTCCGGCATCCCCTACTTCTAACTGACATGGCTACTGTTACTAAAAATAGAAAAAGGGGGGCGGGGGAGGGGATGAATTTAAAAATCTTCATTGAAACTACAAGGCCAGTTGCAACCAAACTTGGCAGTAATGGTCCTTAGGAGGTTCTCTTTCAGAATGATGTCTGATGACCCGGACTGTTAACCAAGATAGCAGCCACAGCCGAACTTAGTTAAACATAGGGCCCTATGCGAAAATTCATTGAAAAATCATCTTGTCTGAAATCACTTTACCAATTGGAACCAGACTTTGCAGCAATGGTCCTTATGTGGTCCTCTTTCAGAATTATGTCTTATGACCTGGACTGTCAACCGAGATGGCTGCCACAACCAAACTTAATTTAACATAAGGCCATTGAAAAATCTTCTTGTCTGAAACCACTTTACCAAATTTGGAACCAGACTGCAGCAATGGTCCTTATTAGGTGCTCTTTCAGAATTGTCTGATTTCGTCCACTGTGAACCAAGATGGCCGAACAGCCAAACTTAGTTTAACATATGCATGATAGGACCCTATGGGAAATTCACTCAAAAATTTTCTGGTCTGAAACCACTAAGCCAACTAGAACTAGACTTCATAGCAATGGTCCTTAGATGGTTCTCTTTTAGAAATGTGTCCATTGACCTAGACTGTTGACTATCTTGGCTGCCACAGCCGAACTTATTTTAACATAGAACCCTATAGAAAAACCAGCCAAATCTTTAGTCCTGCTCAAGATGAAAAGTTCAATGCAGGTGAGCGATAGAGGCTCTTTAGAGCCTCTAGTTTTTTTAAACAATGTAAAACAAAGTTGTAAGGGGTATGGAGTTAAATGGTTTATGAGGTTTGAACATTGCATATTAAAACATGTTAAATAGATTAACATTTTTACAGATTTTGAAATAGTGGGGGTGTTAGGTTTTTATCAATCTGTTTGTCTTATAATGGGGAAAAAATATGTGATTTTGGGGCGGGGATTTCAATACTTTAAGAGATAATTAAAGACTAATGATTAGAGAGGGTGGGGATGAACCCTTAAGTAAACATGGTAAATGAGGTATATATTGGTTCATGCGTTTTTTCATGGGGAATAAGAAAATATACGGTTTAGGTGTAGAAAATTTATGATTTTATTGATTTGATGGGAGTGGTGATAACCCCCTGGGGAAATGAGATATGTGACATTTGGTGCGTCTTACCATTGGGAATAAGAAAATATATGGTTTATGGTTGGGGATTTTAATGGTTTATGAGATAATTGAACATTATTGATTTGATGGGAGTGGTGATAACCCTCTGGGGAAGCGAGGTATGTGTCATTTGGTGCATATTACCATGGGGAAAAAGAAAATATATGGTTTATGGGTGGGGATTTTAACGGTTTATTGTCGAGCCTGCGACTTTAGTTGCAGAAAGCTCGACATAGGGATAGTGATCCGGCGGTGGCGGTGGCGGCGGCGGCGGCGTTAACTAACTTCTTAAAAGCTTTATATTTTAGAAGGTGGAAGACCTGGATGCTTTATACTTTGTATATAGATGCCTTATGTTACGAAGTTTTCGTCTGTCATATGGACATTGTCCTTGACCTCATTTTCATGGTTCAGTGACTACTTGAAAAAAAGTTAAGATTTTTTGTAATGTTAATTTCTCTCTTATCATTAGTTATAGGATAACTATATTTGGTATGTGCATACCTTACAATGTCCTCATCCCTGTCAGACAGTTTTCAATTGACCTCGACCCCATTTCAAGGATCAGTGAACAAGGTTAAGTTTTGGTGGTCAAGTCCATATCTCAGATACTATAAGCAATAGGTCTAGTATATTTGGTGTATGGAAGGATTGTAAGGTGTACATGTCCAACTGGCAGATGTCATCTGACTTGACCTCATTTTCATGGTTCAGTGGTTATAGTTAAGTTTTTGTGTTTTGGCCTGTTTTTCGAATACAGTATTCAATAGGTCTACTATATTTGGTGTATGGAAGGATTGTAAGGTGTACATGTCCAAATGGCAGGTGTCATCTGACCTTGACCTCATTTTCATGGTTCAGTGGTTATAGTTAAGTTTTTGTGTTTTGGCCTGTTTTTCGATACTGTATGCAATAGGTCTACTATATTTGGTGTATGGAAGGATTGTAAGGTGTGCAGGTCCAACTGACATGAGTCATCTGACCTTGACCTCATTTTCATGGTTCAGTGGTTATAGTTAAGTTTTTGTGTTTTGCTCTGTTTTTCCAATACTGATAGCATTTACTTTCATTAGAAATACACGACAGGCAAGACATTTTTGTGTGTCCACTCTTGTGAGATAATTGAAAATTATTGATTTGATGGGAGTGGTGATAACCCCCTGGGGAAGTAAGGTATGTGTCAATTGGTGTGTCTTGCCATGGGAAATAATAAAATACATGATATGAGATGGTTATTGGTTACATTGATGAAATATTGATCTTTCATCATGGAATATCTCAGATCCTTATCTCTGATGGTTATTGAGAACTCGAACGACCAAAATCGGAGATGAAGAAAAAGAACGTTCGATAAAAATTGCAAATCAAAATTTATAAGTCTCCCACTTCATTTGGAAGACTTTAAATATAATCACAGACAAAATATCTGGCCAATTTATGGTATGTCAGATACTTGTTTGATTTTTAACTTTTTACTTTATTTCCAGACAGTTTTGTACAGGTGAATACAAGAAAGATGGCATACCGATGGGTTTCAAAGGATGCACATTTCACAGGTAAAAGAATTTTAAAAAAAACCTTAGTATTTGCCAGTCTATGTCTAGCTGATTCAGGAAATAAATGTTAAAGGTTAAAAGAGAATTTAGGTCCTCTTTCAGAATTATGTCCGATGACCCCGACTGTCAACCAAGAATGCCGCCACAGCCGAATTTAAGTTTAACATAGGACCATATGGGAAAATTCATTTAAAAATCTTCTTGTCTGAAACAACTTAGCCAATTGAAACTAAACTTGGCAGCAAATAAAATTGGTCCTTACATGGTCGTCTTTCAGGATTACGTGAATGACCTGGACTGGCAACCAAGATGGCCCCCACAGCCAAACTTGGTTTAACATGCATGTACATGAGGGACCCTATGTGAGAATTCATTTAAAAATCTGAAACCACTAAGCCAATTGGAACTAAACTTGGCAGCAATGGTCCTTTGATTGCCCTCTTTCAGAAATATGTCTGATGACCCAGACTGTCAACCAAGATGGCCACCACAGCAAAACTTAGTTTAACATAGGACCACATGAGGAAAATTCATTTAAAAATCTTTTTGTATGAAATCACTGAGCCAATTGGAACCAGACTTGGTAGAAATGGTCCTTACATGGTTGTGTCTGATGACCTAGCTGCTACAGCTGAACTTAATTTAACATAGGACCCAGTTGGCAAATTTATTAAAAAATCTTTTTAGATCTGTCCATCACTTGGCGTCCATCGTCCATCAGCATGATCAGTTTCAAAGATCTTCTCTGACAGAATAAGGCAATACAGGTCACGCAATATAATGACACCCAAACTGACTTTTTCTAAGTATGGGGCTCCCTATAGGCATCACCAGTGTATCCGGTTTTGATAAATACGCCCTCTATTTTGGCCACCCAAAGTAGTGCTCGGATGAAACAGTATTGGATATTAATGATATGCATAAAATTATTAATGTAATCAATATATAGGTGATATGTTTTCAAATTGATTTCCTGCTATTTTATATAAGCATAGTGTATCAATGAAATTTCATCAGTGGATGTGCCTTGAGGTACTCAGCATTCATACAGCAGTCAATAAATCACGATGAAAAAATTTCGGATTTTAGATGAAAAAACATTTTTTTTTCAGCCTCATTTTTAGCTCACCTGTCCTAAAAGGACATGTGATCTTTTGCCATCACTTGGTGTCTGTGGTCCATCATAAACTTTTTCAAAGATCTTCTCCTCTGAAACCACTGAACCAATTACAGCCATACTTAGTCTAAATGATCCTTAGGGTGTCTAGAATAACTTTTATGTTTTATTTTCATGTCCGTTGAGAAACATGGCTAAAAATAGAACATAGCGGTAAACTGCAGCTATTGGCTTATATCTAAAAAACTAAAGCATTTAGAGCAACACTGACAAGATAAAAATGTTCATCAGGTCAAGATCTACCTGCTACGAAATTTTCAGACGAATCAGTCACCCCTTTGTTGGGTTATTGCCCCTGAATTGTTAATTTTAAGGATTTAAGGAAATTAGGTTGTTATCTTAAATATTATTATAGATAAAGACAAACTGTAAACAGCAAAAATGTTCATTAATATCTACAAATAAGTCAACATGACAAAAATCATCGATTAACCCCTTATAGGAGTTTTTGCCATTTAAATTAAATTGTCCAAGGTCAAAACAATTTTTCACATTTTTTACGTTATCTTTGTAAACTTTTAAAAATATTCTCCCCTGAAACTACAGAATCAATTTCAGCCAAACTTAGGCTGTAAGATCCTTAGGATATCTAGTATCAATTTTATTTTTTACTTTCTTGTCCATCTAGAAACATGGCTGCCATGGCTAAAAATAGAACATAGGTGAAAATGCACTTTTTGGCTCATATCTCAAAAACTAAAGCAGTAAGAGCTAAACTGATAAGTAGTAAAATGAGGTCAAGATCTACCTGCCATGAAATTTTTAGACGGATCGATCAACCAATTTTCGGGTTATTGCCAATTTTAAGGAAATTATGCAGTATTAGGTTATTGTCTCGCCTGCGACAAAAGTCACAAAGGTGAGATATAGGTATTACTATCCGGCAGCGGCAGCAGTGGTGACGTCGGCGTAAACTTTTTTAAAACTTTAATAACTATGCAAATATAATACCTACAATTAAGATTGATGGTCCACAGAAACATGTAGCTTATCGTATAAGGTTTTCGGCAGTATACTTGTCTTGTGGCCATGACCTCAATTTCATGGTTCACTGACTTTCTCAGCAAATGTAATACCTAGGCCCATCATATATGGTCTGGAGATATTTCTTAGTGGATATGTGCCAGTCTAACACCTGTCAGCTGAACTTGACCTGAATTTTATGCTCAAGTGACTGAATATACATTTTCATGATTTAGAATGGAGAATGGAAATGGGGAATGTGTCAGAGAGACAACAACCCGACCAAAGAGCAGAAAACAGCTCAAGGCTACCAATGGGTCTTCAACACAGCGAGAAAATCCTGCACCCAGAGGCAGGCTTCAGCTGGCCCCTAGTCTATTTCTCAGCAACTGTAATACATTTTTAACTGGACCTACAGTATTTGGTTCATAGAAGCTCTTATATATATATATATATACCTTACCTTTGACCTCTATTTCATGCTTGACTGACTTGTTTCATGTTTTGGGATAATATCCATTTCTCAGCAACTGCAATTCATAGAACAACCATATTTGGTCTATAGATAGTGCTTGGTGGGTACATGGCTGTCTGAAATCTTGACTTGAATTTCAGACTTGAGTCACATTTTCATGATTAAGTCCATTTTTTTTGTAGATGTTATACCTATATCCTAATTGATCTCAATTTTAGGCTTGAATGACTCATGTCTAATTTTTACAAATAAGTCAATTTCTCAACAAATGCCACAAATGTATAAAATTGTATTATATAGACCTTTTTTGGTCTATAGATAGTTTTTGGTGAGTACATACCAGTCTGAGACCTGTCAGCTGGCCTTGGACACAGTTTTAGGCTTGAATGACATGCATGAGATTTTTCAGACAAATTATGGCCTGACCATTAATATTTCTTTTAACACATTTTCCTTTGATTTGCAATGTCGGGTATCAGATAATCCATGTGCATACTCAGGTGAGGCATGCAGTGTGTCCACTCTTGTTAACTTTTATATTATAATAGATAAAGACAAACTGTAAACAGCAAAAATGTTCAGCAATTAAAGTAAGATCTACAAATAAATCAACAAGACCAAAATCGTCAATTGATTCTTTATAGGAGTTTTTGCCCTTGAAAAATTATTAACATGTAAACAGAAAATAATGGTCTGACATATTGTTACAGATGTTTAGAGCAACCATATATATTTGGGTTAAGTGGACCCTACAATATAGCTGTACAAGTGAATATGGAGGGTCAAGGTCATTGAAAAAATTGATACCAACCAATGGAAAAGTCCTTAGCAACCAGATATATTTGGCTTCAGGACCCTACAATTTACCTGTTCAAGTCCAAACGGAAGGTCAAGAGTCAATGCCATTGAAAAAGACCATAGCAAGTGATGAAAAAGTCCCTAGCAACCATATCTATTTGGGTTCAGGATTATATATATTTTAGCTGTACAAGTCAATATTAAGGAGAAAATTGCAACGGTATTACTCGTGAATTAATGTGTTGTTCGGTAACTCGTAAATTTTTAGGTATTCGCATTTCAAGATTAGTTATACTATAAATATAATATACAAATAAATTTGCTAAATCTAAATGAAAAATGATAGAGGAGTTTATGTGTCAAGCTTAAATTCGCTACTTCCGAAATACAACCCTGTGGGCCCCAAGTTGTGAAAATCAAAATTCTAAAACTTTATTGCACATCTACATACAATATGTGGCAATATTGTATAGAAATTGCAGAAAACAGCTCAAGGCTACCAATGGGTCTTTAATGCAGCAAGAAAATCCCGCAGCCGGAGGCGGGCTTCAGCTGGCCCCTAAACAGTAATGTATACTAGTTCAGCAAAATGGACGCCACACTAAATTCTGAAACATAAAAATGAACCAAAATTTAAAAAAACAGACAAGACTAACAAAGGCTAGAGGTTCCTGACTTGGGACAGGTGCAAAAATGCGTCAGGGTTAAACATGTTTTGTGAGATCTCAAACCTCCTCCTATACCTCTAGCCAATGTGGAATAAACAAACACACAGCGATACACACAGTAAAACTCATTTCAAAAGATGTCCGAGTCCAATGTTAAAAAAAGGTAACAGAAGAAACTAAGCAAAATGACAATGATCAATATATATTAACAAAGGACTACTAGAGGTTAATGACATGCCAGCTCCAGATCTCAATTAAACTGATCGAAAGATTATATAAATATTTGTATCATATAGAAAATCAGCCACAATCTCTCCCGTTAGGGGTTTGGTATCATGCCATAAATTATACAAGAACATAACCCGTATCATGCCAACAACTGGTTTTAGAATAAATGTGTTATTTCCAATGCAAAGACCCTATGAGTGAATCATATTAATTCCAAAAGATGCCATCTTTAATGACTTGACAACAGTATCGTAACTATATCCTTTGTTGATTAGTCTGGTTAAAGGTTTGATTAGCTTTTCAGGTGAATGACGACATTTTTCTGCAGCGCTACTGCAGCGAAGATAAGCTTGCTTATCAAGCTGACCCAGGGCGCAAGATTGTTATCACGCTGGTATTACTGTTTGTTCTAGGACATTTAACTTCTTTCGTATAAATATTGTATTCCTCTTTTGAAAAAATGTGTTTCCCAAACTTTTTTGTACATATAATTTTATGTAAAACCTTGTAATTCTTTTATGACTTGGGTTATATTCCTGCAATCAGTAAAATTTATCTGTTTTAAATAGTAAAACAACTTTTAAACTGCATTTTGTGCTAAGGCAAACAGCAGTTGTTTACTTTGGAAATCGGGGATGAAACCCAGGAATGATATAAATCACATATATCATGTCTCTTAAAAAATGTTTGCCCAAAAAATAATGTCAATTTCCAAAAAAAAAGAAAAAAAAACCCCTCCCTCCTGCATCCTTTTTTGGTCACCTGACCTGAAAGGTCAAGTGAGCTTTTCTCATCACTTGGCGTCGTCGTCGTCTGTTAACTTTTACAAAAATCTTCTCCTCTGAAAGTACTGGGCCAAATGTAACCAATTTTGGCCACAATCATCATTGGGGTGTCTAGTTTAAAAACTATGACTGATGACCCCACCTGCCAACCAACATGGCCGACATGGCTAAAAATAGAACATAGGGGTAAATTGCAGTTTTTGTCTTATATCTCAAAAACTAAAGCAATAAGAGCAAAACTGACTTTGTAAAACTGTTCATTACATTTACATATCCTCTTCATGTTAGGTAACACATAAGGCTTCCACCAGGGTTCGCCAACTAGCTCTGTCCTTTGCCTTTCTTTCAAGTTCTCCCCAGCTGTATCCCAACTCTTTCATCTCTGCTTCTAGGGTCCTCCTCCATGTACCTTTTGGCCTTCCCGGCTTCCTCTTGCCAGCTGGTGTCCACCTCAGTGCTCTTTTTACATGCCTGGTGTTGTCCATCCTCAAAATATGCCCTGTGTATTTCCATCTCCTTTTCTTAATCTCAACATTGATGTTTCTTATACCCGTTCTTTCAGCGAGTTCGATGTTTGATACTCTGTCTGTCCATTTGATGTTCATTATCCTTCTTAACAATCTGCCCTCAACTCCTCTCAATTTTCTCTCAATTTCCTTGTTTGTTCTCCATGTCTCTGCTCCATATAATAAAACTGATCTTACATTGCTTTTATACAGTCTGATCTTAGTTCTGTATGATATTCTTCTAGACTTCCAGATGTTCGAAAGTTTATTAAAAGCTGATGTTGCTTTTTCTATTCTAATACTTATTTCTTTCATCACTTCTCCATCACAACTTAGAGTACTTCCAAGATAACAGAAGTCTGTAACTTCTTCAATAGGTTGTCCATTCATGATGATATGGCTGTTGTGACGGCAGTTGGTTTTCATGATTTTTGTTTTTCTGTCGTTGATTTTCAATCCTATTTTCTTGGCTTCTTTACTTATGCTGTTGGATTTCATCTGCATGTGGTGGTATGTATGCGTGAACAAACTAATGTCGTCAGCAAAGCCCATGTCCTCTAATGAACCTGTCAGTCCCCATTGAATGCCTCTTGGTTCGTCTATTGTTCTTCTCATGACCCAATCTATTGCTAGAATGAAAAGTAGCGGTGAGATTATACATCCTTGTCTGACCCCAGATGTTATCAAAAACCAGTCTGTGAGTTCACCATCATGCCGTACTGCACATCTGAATCCGTTGTACATTTCTTTAATGATGTTAACTATTTTTTGGTTGATTCCGTAATGTTGAAGAATTTTCCAAAGGGAGTCTCTATGAATACTATCGAAAGCCTTCTCAAAATCGATAAAATTTACATATAGTGATGAATTCCATTCATTAGTCTGTTCAATTATAGTTCTTAAAATAAATATGTTGTCAACACATGATCTGTTCCTTCTAAAGCCACTTTGTTCTTTCCTTAAAATTTTGTCAACTGCTTCTTTCATTCTGTCAAGTATAATTCTACTCAAGATCTTCCCAGGCACTGACAGAATACCACGCCAGTTGTTACAATCAGTCAGTTGTCCTTTTTTGGGTAGTTTTACAATGACTCCTTGTTTCCATTCTGCTGGTATAACTTCATCTCTCATTATTTTATTCAATAGTTGTTTCAGAATATCTACACTAAGACCTATGTCTGCTTTCAACGCTTCAGCTTGTATTTGGTCAATTCCTGCTGCTTTGTTATTTTTCAGCTTTTTTATGGCATTTCTTATTTCTTCTTCAGATATTTCACCAGTGTAGATATTGAGTTCTGGTTGATCAACTTCATCAAATGAATGCAGCTCTTGTGGTGACTCTCTATTCAGTACCTCGCAGAAGTGTTCCTTCCATCTGTTTAGTTGGTCTTCCTGCCTAGTTAACAATACACCATCTTTCGATTTAACATGGTTGTTACTGTTGAGGCATTGACCACTAAGGCTCTTAGTAATTTGGTATAAAGCCCTCATGTTTCCACTATTTGCTGCTGCCTCTGCTTTTTCTGCTTGTTCTTCGATGTAATTCTTTTTGTCTTTCTTTTGCATTCTTTTTTACTTCCTTATTCAACCTGTTGTACTCATCTTTTTTGTTGTCATCATGAGGGTTGGCCAGCATTTGTTGTTTTGCTTCTTTTCTTATATCTCAAAAACTAAAGCAATAAGAGAAAAACTGACTTTGTAAAACTGTTCATCAGGTCAAGATCTACCTGCCATGAAATTTTCAGACGAATCGGTCAACCCTTTGTTGGGTTATTGCCCCTGAATTGTTAATTTTAAGGAAATTTTGCAGTTTTAGGTTATTATCTGGAATATTATTATAGATAAAGACAAATTGTAAACAGCAAAAATGTTCTACAAAGTAAGATCTACTAATAAGTCAACATGACCAAAATCATTGATTGACCCCTTGTAGGAGTTTTTGACCTTTAAAGACGGCATCCAGCGTAAACTTTCCTTCAAAGACCTTTTCCTTGCAAACCACTGGGCCAATGGAGACCAAACTTTGGTGGAATGGTCCTTGGGTGGCCCCCTTCGAAAATTATATCCGGCATCCAACCGACATGGCTGCTGTGACTAAAAATAGAAAAAAGGGGTGAGGGTGAATTTAAAAAATCTTGAAACTGCAAGGCAAGTTGGAACGAAAGTTGGCAGTAATGGTTCTTAGGAGGTTCTCTTTTCAGAAATATGCCAATGACCCGGACTGTTAACCAAGATGGCCACCACAGCCAAACTTAGGGCCCTGTGGGAAAATTCATTGAAAAATCTTCTTGTCTTAAACCACTTGACCAATTGGAACCAGACTTGACAGCAATGGTCCATGGACACACCTCTTATAGAGATGTGTCCGATGACCCGTACTGTCAACCAAGATGGCCGACAAAATCGAACTTAGTTTAACAAAGGGCCCTATAGGAAAATTCATTGAAAAATCTTCTTGTCTGAAACCACTTGACATATTGGAGCCAGACTTGGTAGCATTGGTCCTTAGGAGGTCCTTTTTATACGACCGCAAAATTTTTGCGGTCGTATATTGGTATGACGTTTGCGTCGTCGTCGTCGGCATCGTCGTCGGCGTCGTCATCCGAAGACATTTGGTTTTCGCACTATAACTTTAGTATAAGTTAATAGAAATCTATGAAATTTAAACCCAAGGTTTATGACCACAAAAGGAAGGTTGGGATTGATTTTGGGAGTTTTGGTCCCAACAGTTTAAGAATTGTATCAAGCTTGAATGTTGTGTTCATAATTGCCCCAACGATTCAGGGTTCGACATCTGCGGTCGTATCTAGCTGCGCCCAGCGGAGCATTTTATTTTATGTTAAATATATATAAATGTATTTATTTAATAATATTTTGTACTGACTGGCTATTCAGATGTTTAAGTGTAAATTACTGATAAGAACTGGAAGTATGTACACAAACACAGCAAGACTCCAACATGGTTACATGTGTCCAGGTTTAATCATAAATAATATTACATACATGTGTAGCAACGATGCTGTGCACTTAATTTATATCAGTTAATCAATTTATGATAATAAAACCCTAAGCTGTAATATAAACAAAGGGATAATTAATAAGGGAAACCCAGTATTCATGAAACACCTTGATAAATTATTCCAGTTGCATCTCCTACTGAAATCCTGACATTGAAATAGGACACAAATATTCCATCATCACATTGAATACAAGACAATAGTCCAACAGTATCAACTAAACTTTGACAGGTTCATACAGGAACACAAAAACAAAACATTTTTCTTTTATTTGGTATCCTTCTTGCTTGAAATACACCTCCACCCGCAGCACGGCAAGGATCAGGAAATTTTCTGTCAAGTTTTCCATCAATAAAGTGCTGCAAGACAAAAAACTGAAATGTTTTATTTTAAATACAGAACAATGTGCCAAATTTTTATTAATGAATGTTTGAATAGAATTAAACATGTATATTTCATTACTTCAAATCATTGTTTATTTATTTCATTATCATTTCCAGTTTATTTGTATTTAATTTACTACACATTATATTTAGAACATGCTTTCATTACCCAGATGGTTATTGTCGAGCCTTCGACTTTTGTCGAAAAAGCGAGACATAGCGATCCTACATTCCATCGTCGTCGTCGGCGGCGTCCACAAATATTCACCCTGTGGTTAAAGTTTTTGAAATTTTAATAACTTTCTTAAACTATCCTGGATTTCTACCAAACTTGGACAGAGGCTTGTTTATGATCATAAGATAGTATCCAGAAGGAAATTTTGTAAAAAAAAAATTCCAGTTTTTCCGTATTTTACTTATAAATGGACTTAGTTTTTCTGCCAGGAAACATTACATTCACTCTGTGGTTAAAGTTTTTAAAATTTTAATAACTTTCTTAAAATATCCTGGATTTGTACCAAACTTGGACAGAAGCTTGTTTATGATCATAAGATAGTATCCAGAAGTAAATTTTGTAAAATAAAAATTCCAGTTTTTCTGTATATTACTTATAAATGGACTTAGTTTTTCTGCCAGGAAACATTACATTCATTCTGTGGTTAAAGTTTTCAAAATTTTAATAACTTTTTAAACTATCCTGGATTTGTACCAAACTTGGACAGAAGCTTGTTTATGATCATAATATAGTATCCAGAAGTAAATTTAGTAAAAAAAAAAAAAAATTTTCCGTATTTTACTTATAAATGGACTTAGTTTTTCTGCCAGGAAACATTACATTCACTCTGTGGTTAAAGTTTTTAAAATTTGACAGTAAGGAATACATTTATTACCTATTCCCAATTTTCTATTCATTATAGATAATGGAACCATCACAGACTTATGCATGAAAGTCCTTTTTTAAAACTTAAACATATTTTATTCTCTAATTTTTTATTCTTTCAGGTTCATTGCAAATGGCACATCCACAAATTCTTTACTAGTTTTATTTAAGGCAACTCAATTCCTGATAAATAACATCTCGCAATAATACATTTTTAATTTATATTCATATTTATGTCACCTGGCCTTAAACATCTTATTCTAATTCACTCTAAATGTAGTTTATGAGAAAAAAATGCAAATTTCCTATAACCCACAATTTTCTTATTTGTACATATATTCTACTTTTTTAATTAAAGGCTAGATCATTAAGCACTTTAAAATTTGTCTTCTTTAACATTTGTTCATTCAATAAATTTATGTTTCTACTCATTTATAAATCTATATATATATAATTGCATACTATATTAATTTTTTACAACAAAATCTTTTTTCATACATTTCAAATGTTTTATTTCATTAACTGCAAATCTATTATGTGCATTCACCTATCACACTGAAAATATAGACAACATCAAAAGTAGGCGAGACACTGGGTTCCGCGGAACCCTTACGAATTTTTATTTATTAAGATTAGATAATAGAATTATTTGAAATTAATAAATAGATATTAGATATTTTGCAAAACCAAATCATATTTATAATTAATTCATAGTTTAATACCTATGTATCTTTTGGTATTTTGTTGACATTCAGTTAGTCATTTGGTCTTCCACGTGCTTTAATCCATCCCAAACAAACATAAAATTTTTGGTTTTGAAAATGGTATGAAGAAAACATTCTGGACTCTATCTGGATACCTGCTATCAGAATCACATGTCCCCAACAACATCTTTTGACCACATTTTAGCAAAAGTTTTTGATTTTTGTGATAAATTTAACTGTTAAGATACAAAATGTAAGAATGTTTGACCGAGGCTATGGCTGACAACACGTGTTGTCATCATTTGTTTACACAGGTGATTAATTTACCAGATGCTATTGGCTTATCTACTGATGATTGATAAGAGAGTGGAAAGGTGTATTATATAGTCACACATTTTTATTGCCGACTCTCTTTGAAACTTATCAAAAGCTGTATATGCTGCATAAGCTTGATCTATCTTGTCCTTTTCAAACAGTTTATCTAATTCTGCTATTAATTTGTCAACTCCTTCATCAACATTCAGATCCTCTGGTGTTATTTCTAATGCTACTTCTCTTGGTTTTCCTTGTAAAGACAATGCAAGTGCTAGGCCTCTCTTCTTGTCCTGTTCTGTAACCAGTTGCCACATCTTCACTTCGTTGTGTTTTATTTTCTTAAACGCCAGGGAACATGGCCATCATGGCTAAAAATAGAATATAGGGGTAAACTGAAGTTTTTGGCTTATATCTAAAAAAAACTAAAGCATTTAGAGCAAAACTGACATGGGGTAAAAATTTTCAACAGGTCAATTTCTACCTTACCTGCCTTGAAATTTTCAGATGAATCGGTCAACCTTTGGGTGGGTTATTGCCCCTGAATTGTTAATTTTAAGGAAATTTTGCAGTTTTAGGTTATTATCTTGAATATTATTATAGATAAACACGAAACTGTAAACAGCAAAAATGTTAAACAAAGTAAGATTTACAAATATGTCAACATGACAAAAATCAATAAATGACCTCTTGAAGGAGTTTTGAGCTCACCTGGCCTATTGGCCATGTGAGCTTATGTCATCACTTTGTGTCCATCATTCGTAAACTTTTCACATTTTGATCTTGTCCTCTGAAACTACTTGGCAGATTGTAACCAAACTTGGTAGGAATGACGTATGGAAGGACCTCTACAAATGCTCCACTTGTTGTTCCAGTTGGATTAACAACATGGCTGCCAGAGGCCATCTTTGGTTTTTATTGGCCAATTTTCAAAAATCTTCTCCTCTGAAAGTACATTATGAAATGTTTGGAAACTTTGGAGGATTGATAACCACAATACCCTCTGCAAATGGTCCACTTTAGGTGGAGATTCGTCCGCTCAACCAGCGGCTGCAGCTGTTCAAGGCTTTCATTGAAACAATATGGGAAAAGACTTTTTTGTCAATTTCTCAGGAACTAACGGGCAGAGTATAACCATTGTTAGCAGGAATGATGTATGGAAGGACCTCTACAAAGGATCCACCATTGGTTCCTGTTAGATGAACAACATGGCTGCCAGAGTCCATCTTTGATTTGTATTGGCCAATTTTCAAAAATCTTCTCCTCTGAAACTACATAATGAAATGTCTCGAAATGTTGTAGGTTTGATGACAACAATACCCTCTACAAGTGATTCACTTTTGGTTAGATTCATCCACTCAACCAACAGGCTGTGGCTGTTTGCATTGAAACCATATGGGAAAAGACTTTTTTGTCAATTACTCAGGAAATAATGGGCAGACTGAGACCAAAGCTGGCAGGAATGATGTATGGAAGAACCTTTACCAACTTTCCACCTTTTGTTCTGGATGGATGAACAACATGGCCACCAGAGGCCATCTTTGATTTTTATTGGCCAGTTTTCAAAAATCTTCTTCTCTGAAACTACATTATGAAATGTTTGAAACTTTGGAGGTTTGATGCCAAATATACCCTCTACAAACTTTCCACTTATTAGCTCACCTGGCAAAGCTATTGCCATCAGTTTGCACCCGTCGTCCGCCATTGTCGTCGTTAACATTTCAGATTTTGATAATCTGAAACTACTGGGCAAATTGGAACCAAACTTTGAAGGAATGATGTACTAAAGGTCCTCTATGTAAACTCCTCATTTCATTATGATTGGACGAAAAATGTGGCTGCCATGGGCAATTCTTGTTTCTGATTGGCTGAAACTTAAAAAATCATCTCTTCTGAAACTATAAGTACAAATGATTTGTAAGGTAATCAAATGGTGTTTGTGAGGTCCTGTACAAAGATTCCTCCTTTCATGTTGGTCGGGCGAAAAACATGGCCACCATGGGCAGTACTTGTTTCTGATTGAAATTTGAAAAATCATCTCATCTGCATGAAACTACAAGTGCAAATGATTTGTAACTTGATACAATGGATGTTTATGAGGTCTTCTACAAAGACTCCTCATTTCAACCTGATCCAGAAAAAAATATGGCTGCCATGGGCAATTCTTGTTTCTGATTGGCTGAAATTTTAAAAGTCATCTCCTCTGAAACTACAAGTGCAAATGATTTGTACCGGTAACTTGATTCAAACGATTTTTTTTAGATCTTCTACCAAGATCCCTCTTTGACTTGATCTGGCAAAAATCATGGCTGCCATGGGCAATTCTTGTTACTGATTAACTGAAATTTTAAAAATCTTCTGTCCTGAAACTATAAGTGCAAATGATTTGAAGTCCTCCACAAAGTGTCCTCAAATCTTCTTGATTATGCTAAAATATTGTCATTGGCAATTTTTGTTTCCAAATTGAACAAATCCAAAGCTTTGTTAATTGGTACAAATGATGTGTTTGAGCTCTTCTACAAAGATTTATCATTTCATCTTCAAAGGGCAAAATAGACAGCGGTTAGTCTTTAAATGACATTTTTTGGGCTATTTGTAAACCAGGTTAGCGATACAGGCTCCTAGGAGCCTCTGGTTTTAAGACAACGTGTTGTTTATATAACAAGAAAAATATTTGGAAATGGTGAGCTGTCAAAAGGGGCATAAAATGACTAAAAAAGGAGCATCTGTTTTTTTAGATTCATCCACCCAACCGACGGCTGCGGCTGTTCAAAATTTCCATTGAATCCATATATCGGAAAGGGTTTGTTTTGTCATTTGCTCTGGAACTAATGGGGAGATTGTACCCAAAGTTGGGAGGAATGATTTGCAGAAGGATCTCTTCCAACTATCTTCCAGTTGGATGAACAACATGGCATCCAGAGACCATCTTCAGACTACGCGAAATTCGTCGGACCGTCGGACATTTCCGGTAAAAAATGGATCGGTCCAGTAAAATTTTGTTGAATTCCGGACCAAATGTCCGGTATTGTTTTTTTGGTTTATCGTATTTCCGGTAGTATACTACTTCCGTTTATTTTCGTCGGATTATATATAATCAAGGGTAAATATAAGAATTTAAGTTAAGAAAGAAATTTTGCCCATTAGAAATTTTGGTCTGGTAAAATTACATTCGGTCTGGTAAAGCTAGGTTGTTTACCAGACCGAATGTCCTGTAAAATAAAAAATCATTCGCGTAGTCTGCATCTTTGGTTTTGATTATCCAAATTTTCAAAAATCTTCTCCTGAAACAACATTATGAAATGTTTTGAAATCCATTGAATCCATATGGAAAAAGACATTTTTGTCATTTGCTCAGGAACTAATGGGCAGACTGTAACTAAAATTGGCAGGAATCTCATATGGACGGACAGATGCAAATGATCTACCTTTTTAGCTCACCTGACCCAAAGGGTCATGTGAGCTATTGTCATCACTTTTTGTCCGCTATCCATCCGTCTGTCAACATTTCACATTTTTAACCACAGAACCACTGAATGGTTTGAAACCAAACATGGCATGAATGTTCCTTATGAGGTGCTGACCAAGTGTTGTTACTTTGTTGCCGATTCGTCATCCAAGCGGGGAACTTAGTTTAAGGTATCCGGACCATAAATGACCACGTGATTATTTAAAAGTTCCCGGATGTTCCATACAACGCAATTGAAATGACTTCGGTAATTATCGGCAAACCGGAAATGCCAATATAACTAACTTATTTTTACAGACTCTGCATATAAGCAACAAAGTGTGTTTCAACTTGAGAAAAATATATATACAAAATTCCAGCTTTAAACTGTTTGGTTCAGCCATTCACGGTCAAAAAGAGATACAATTTTCGATTTTTATCTATTATGGTCCGGATACCTTAACATAGGAGCCTGTGGGAAATACATGTACATACAAAAATCTTCTTCTAGAGAAAAGATGAATGGATTGAAACCAAACATGCATGAATGTTCCTTAAGAGGTGCTGACCAAGTGATGATATTTTTTTGCTGATCTGTCATCCAAGATGGCAGCCAGCAGGGAACTTAGTTTAACATAGGACCCAATGGGAAATACATACAAAAATCTTCTTCTAGAGAACCGCTGAATGGATTGAAACCAAACATATATATATATCGCATGAATGTTTCTTATGAGGTGCTGACCAAGTGTTGTTACTTTGTTGCCGATCGATCATCCAAGATGGCCACCAGCGGGGAACTTAGTTTAACATAAGACCCTGTGGGAAATACATACAAAAATCTTCTTCTAGAGAAAAGATGAATGGACTGAAAAACATGGCGTGAATGTTCCTTAAGAGGTGCTGACCAAGTGTTGTTACATTGTACTTTGTTGCCAATCCATTATCCAAGATGGCTGCCAGCGGGGAACTTAGTTTATTTAAACATAGAACCCTGTGTGAAATATATACAAAAATATTCTCCTAGAGAACCACTTAATGGATTGAAACCAAATATAGCAAGAATGTTCCTTATAATGTTTTGACCAAGTGTTGGTACTTTGGTGCCAATTTGTTATCCATGATGGCCGTCAGCGGAAGACTTAATTTAACATAGGACCCTATGGAAATTGCCTACAAACGGCTTCTTCTTGCAAATTAGTGAATGGATTGAAACCGAACGTGGCATGCATGTTAATCTCAAGGTCCTTTAGCAATGTACAAATGGAAATATCAGGTGAGTGATACAGGCTCCTAGGAGCTTCTGGTTTAGGTCAAAAGTCAAAGATCAAGCTTACTTTGACATTTTGCATTATTTAAAAAGCCTTGTGAATTCAAAAGAGCTTAAATTTTATAATGGCTTAATAAAAGCCAAGTGAACCTTTACATCATATATGTCATATTGAGGTACAAATCTCAAATAAGCACTGTATTTATTTGAAAATGTTGTATGGCAATGCTACATACAATGAATAGAGGTACAAATCTCGAATAAGCACAATATTCATACAAACATGTCATATAGAGGTACAAATCTTAAAGAAGCATGGTATTTAAGTTTAAGAGAATTGTAACAGAATTTATTTGAATGTGTAGAAAATGAAAAAACAAACTTCTTCTATTTATTGCTCAAGTTAAACATTTGAATTTATTTTAAAATTAGTATTTCACAATTTCTCAATGGCCAAGGTGGATTTTTTCTTGAAAGTTCTCGCATATTTGGACTATAATAGCTTGTAAATTTCAAAAATTTCTAAAATAATTAGCATTTGAATTAAACATAACATCATAGGTATTAGCATTTGAATTAAACATAACATCATATTTTTATTTCTTTAATTTTTGACCAATTTGAAGAATGCAAAAATGCCTAAAAAGTGAGTTTTCTTATAAATATCGACTCTAGAAAAACATTAGTTTAAAAATTCTTGCCTAAGACGATGCCAGTATCTCAAACACATTATGTATCAATATGTACCAAGATTTGTTGGTTATTTGTGGTGTCACTCAGCCGTTACTCAGCCGTAGTATAATTAGAAATTGCTTTCCATAAAAAATGACAGACTCATGCACTCTGCAGAAAATATTCCAGGATAAATTCCTTGCCCCTTCCCCTCACCCCACCCAAATTAAATTTAAATGATTGATTGCTTTCTTAAAAACCAGGAAGAATGGACAAGAGAAAGAATTAATTTTTCAAATTTATACAAATGAAGTTTTTCCTGTATTAGTTTCACTCTCAGATTACAATATTTTTTTATGTATATATATTTTAGAGTGATAAAAGACTTTATGGTTCAGGGAGGAGATTTTGTAAATGTAAGTAAATAGATATTTCTATTTTATATTTGTTAAACACTTTTCATTAAACACAGATACAAATTCATTTACAGTTATACACAACTGTAGAGTTCAGACATTATTTTTATATTATAAAATTGTTTATTGCAAAAAGTAAACTCTGACGGGATAAAATGCAAACATTGCATGATCGAATTACAGCTATGTACACATGGTACATAAATAACATACAACACATGAAAAAAGTTCTAAACGAATCAAGTTAATAATACAAGTATTTAGATATAGATAATTGACCAATGTGGACCTCGTTTTCGTGACTACAGCCCATAACATTAGACAGAATATCTTTATTATCCCCGTGCTTCAACGAAGTGTGAGGATATTGTTTTGCTGTTCGGCATGTACGTTAGTAATATCCAGGATGTAGAAAGATCCAATTGCAACTTGGGCCATTGATTGCACTGTGCCAATTTAAAGGTGTCGGAATTTGAATAGTGCTCCTTGGGGCCGGACTACAAAGGGAGCCTAAGGGTACATTATTCCTTCATCACTCAACTCCTCTTAGGTTATTTGGAATATGGAACTTAAAGTTGGCTCAATAATTGCCCGGTCAATGTAGATTGTGCCATAGGTTTCAGAATTTGAGTAGCACCCCTGGAGGCCAGGCTAACAGGGAGCCTAAGGATACATTATTCCTTTGTCACTCAACTCCTCTCAGGTTATTTGGAATATGGAACTGTAAGTTGGCTCACTATGCCCTGCCAATGAGATTGTGCCAAAGGTTTCTGAATTTGAATAGCTGACCTACACGGGTGGCCTAAGGGTACACTATTTCTTTGTTGCACAACTCCTCTCACGTTATTAGGAATATGGAACTGAAACTGAATTCAGTAATTGCCCTGCCAATGTAGATTGTGCCAAATTTTCAGAATTTGAATAGCGCCCCTGGGGGCCATGCTACACATGGTAGCCTTAGGATACATTATTCCTTTGTCACACAACTCCTCTCATGTTATTTGGAATACGGAACTGAAAGTTGGCTCAGTAATTGTACCACTTAGGTAGATTGTGCTACAGGGTTCAGAATTGTTTAATATGCAGTTCCAACTATGGTTAATTTCCTGGAAATCTCAGACCATTATTTTTTTTATTTTTGACAAGAAACCAAGTATTTTCTGGATTACATCAGCAGTAACACATATTGGGATCATCCAAATGTCAAAAATAATATGTGATTCCAGCTTTGGTACATTTCCAGAAAGTGTCTAAGTTATGTTGGAATTTTACTTAGTAATTATAGATTTTTAGCTCACCTGGCCTAAAAGGCCATGTGAGCTATTCTCATCACTTTACGTCCGTCGTCGTCGTCGTAAACTTTTCACATTTTCATCAACTCCTCTGAAACCACTTAACAAATTTAAACCAAACTTAAGTGGAATGGTCCTTGGATGGTCCCCTTTGAAAAGTGTGTTCGGTTTTCCGGGGCGCAGTCCAATATGGCTGCCATGGTTAGACATAGTTTAACCTTGGACCCTATGGGTATTTTAACATTTTCTTTATCTTCTCTGAGACCATTAGGCCAATTTGAACCACACTTTGGTGGAATGGTCCTTGGGTGGCCCCTTTTAAGATTTATGTTCGGTTTCCCCGAATGCCATCCAACATGGCCGCCATGGCTGGACTTAGTTTAATATTGAGCCTATGGGAATTTTACTTTTTCGTCAACTCCCCTGAGCCAATTTGAGCCAAACTTTGGTGGAATGGTCCTTGGGTGGCCCCTTTCCAAACTTATGTCTGGCATCCCCGACTTCCAACCGACATGGCTGCTGTTACGGAAAATAGAAAAAAGGGGGGGGGGGATGAATTTCCAAAATCTTCTTCTATGAAACTACAAGGCCATTTGCAACCAAACTTGGCAGTAGTAGTCCTTAGGAGGTTCTCTTTTAGAAGGATGTCCGATGACCCGGACTGTTAACCAAGATGGAAGCCACAGCCGAACTTAGTTAATCTTAGTTAAACATAGGGCCCTATGGGAAAATTCATTGAAAAATCTTTTTATCTGAAACACTTTACCAATTGAAACCAGACTTTGCAGCAATAGTCCTTATATGGTCCTCTTTCAGAATTGTGTCCCATGACCTGGACTGTCAACCGAGATGGCTTCCACAACCGAACTTAGTTTAACATAAGGCCCCATGGGAAAATTCATTGAAAAATCTTATCTGAAACCAATTGACCAATTGGAACCAGACTTTGCAGCAATGGTCCTTAGGACGTCCTATTTCAGAATTGTCTGATTTCATGGACTGTGAACCAAGATGGCCGACAGAGGCAAACTTAGTTTAACATAGAACCCTATGAGAAATTCACTCTAAAATCTTCTGGTCTGAAACCACTCTGCCAATTAGAACTAGACTTGGTAGCAATGGTCCATAGATGGTTCTCTTTTAGAAATGTGTCCATTGACCTAGACTGTCAACCATGAGGCTGCCACAGCTGAACTTAATTCTTTGTTGTCGTCGTAAACTTTCTTTTCAAGATGAAACCACTTGGCCAATTGGAACACAATTTGGCAGCAATGGTCCTTAGGTGGTCCTCTTTCAGATTTATATCCAATGACCCAGTCTGTCATCCAAGATGGCCGCCAGAGCCGAACTTAGTTTAACATAGGATCCTATGGGAAATTTACTTAAACATCTTCTTGTCTGAAACAGCTTTGCTAATTGGAACAAAACTTGGCAGCTATGGTCCTTAGTTGGTCCTCTTTCAGAATTATATCCGATGACCCTGTCCACCATCCAAGATGGCTGCCAGAGCAGAACTTAGTTTAACATAGGACCTAATGGGAAAGTTCACTGAAAGTTCTTGTTTGAAACCAGTGAGCCAATTGGAACTTGACAGCAATATTCCAGGCTGCCAGTCAAGATGGACAGACTCCTGGGAGCCTCTAGTTTTTATGCTATTACATGTAGCTTTAAAACTTATCAGGATCATTTGGATTTCAAAAATACTTTATTTAAATTTTGGTAAATTACCTGAAGGACTCAAAGACTAGTTTATTTGTAATTTCTACTTAGCAACCATATATATTTGTAATCACTATACCAACAGAACTAGTTTGGATTGTATGGATTTCAAAAATATGTGATTCTAATTTTGGTAAATTTCCTGAAAGTAACTAAGACTATTATTTTTGGAATTTTACTTAGCAGCCATAGATTTTTTTTAATCATATTATTCAGACTAATCTAGATTAGTTGAATTTCAAAATATGTGACTGAATTTTAGTAAATTTCCTCAAAGACTAGTTTTAAGTTTAAAGTTTGAGTGAAGATGGTTATACAGTTTCATTCTACATATATCTATATGAACATTTATAGAGAGTCTTTTGTATGAACGTTTATAGAGAATCTTAATACCCCACACTGCTGGAGGGTATATAGGTGTCAGTCTGTCTGTCCATCTGTCTGTCAGTGCATCCGTCTGTTTGTCTGAAATAACATTGTCTGCAACTTCTCCTACATTAAGTGTATGATTCTCGTGAAATTTTATGGAGTGTTAGATCACTATATGGAGACGTGCATATTGTCAGAAATTTCTGTTTGGACAAGAAATGTAAAAGATTTGGCTGTTTGGACTTTTTTTTAAAAAACTTCGTTCCATATGTTGTCCACAACTCCTCCTACATTACTTGCATGATTCTCATCAAACTTTATGGAGTGTTAGATCACATTATGGAGATATGCTTATTGTGAGGATTTTTGAAAAATATGATGATTTGAACTTTGTGTAGGCTTCAAAACAGACATGTTGCTGCGGCGGGTATTAATCCCTTTCAGGACAGTTCTAGTTTATATGAACATTTTATAGAGAGTCATCATATGCAACATATATACTATTACTTTAAAGAAAATTAGTTTTATCTGTTTTTCCAAAAAGGGGACAAAAAACCTAATTTTGGGGAAAAATAATATATAAAAGGCAGGAAGGGGGTATTTTAGGAAAGATAAGGGGTATTTTTATTGGCATCTGGTTAATCTGACTCTTGAATACTCAGTTATTATTAGTATTTTCTGTACTGTCTTTGAGAGCTTTTCATTCAATTTAATTCAGAAACAGGTCTAAATAATTCTTAACAGAAACTTAAGAACTTTTATCATTTTTAGCTCACTTGGCTAAAAACCAGGGTGAGCTTTTGTCATCACTTTGTGTCCTTCTTCCGACCCTCGTCATCTGTCGGTCCGTTAACTTTTCACATTTCAATCTTCTTTTAAAAAACCACCCAACCAAATGGAACCAAACTAGGTAGCAATGTTCCTGGGAAGGTCCTTTACAGAATTTATAATTTTGATTCTGATCGAATATTCAACATGGCTGCATGGCCCATTAATGTGTTTTGATTGGCTGAAATTTAAAATATCTTTGTCAGAAACCACATTACCAAATTAATTTCTACTTTGCAGGAATGGTACTTATATGTTCCTCTACCAAATTTTGGTGCCAATTGGAAATCCAAGATGGCTACCACCATTGGATATAGTTAACATTATTGGAAATACATACAAACAACTTCTTCTTCGAAACAGTTGCATGCCTGAAAGTTTTCCAAAATTTTACGGATTTCCAGATTTTGACCATATTTGTCTTTATATATTCCTATATTTAATATTTAGAAAATATTGAATTCTTCCCAATTTCCGGATTGTGGCACCTGTACTTTCACTCAGCGTTCAACATATTGAATTGATAATATGCCTGAATGATTGTATGGTCCTGTACCTAATTTGTTATTTTGATGCTGATCAGAAATCCAAGATGGCTACCACTGCAGGACATAGTTAACACAGGACCCAATGTTTCAAAAATCTTTTTGTTTTAACAGCCATTTGGATACAGCAGACCTTACATTTCCCAATGGGCTAATAGAAGCCAGGTGAGTTATACATGCTCAGATGAGCCTCTCGTTTTAATCTCAGCCATGCTACTGTGAAAAAGGGTGTGCCAACAGTTCCATTGATTTTTGAATTCATCTAAGTAATTTTTAGTCACTTTACCAGAAGAGTCAAAATGAGCTATTCTCATCACTTGGCGTCTGTCGTCGTTCGTCGTCCTTTAACTTTTACAAAAATATTCTCCTCTTAACCTACTGGCCCAAATGAAACCAAACTTGGCCAATAGCATCATTAGGATATTTATCGAGTAGTTTAAAAAATATGTCCAATGACCCCACCTATCAACCAACTTGGCTGACATGGCTTAAAATAGAACATAGGGGTAAACTGCAGTTTTTTCACTTATACTTCAAAAGAATTTAGAGCAAAACTGACATGGGATGAAAATGTTCAAAGGCCGTTGGAAAATTCATTTAAAAATCTTGTATGAAACCACTTGTTCAATTGGAACCAGACTTGGCAGAAATTGTCCTTAGATGGTCATCTTTCAGAGGTTTGTCCGATGACCCGGACTGTCAACCAAGATAGCCACCACAACCGAACTTGGTTTAACATAGGGATGGACGGGAAAAATTCATTGAAAAATCTTGTCTGAAACAACTTGACCAATTGGAACCAGACTAGGCAGCAATTGTCCTTAGGAGGTCCTCTTTCAGATATGTGTCTGATTTCATGGACTGTGAGCCAAGATGGCCACCACTTAGTTTAACATAGGACCCTGTGGGAAATTCACTCAAAAATCTGTTTATCTGAAACCACTGAGCCGATTAGAACTAGACTTGGTAGCAATCGTCCTTAGATGGTCCTCTTTCAGAATTTTGTCCAATGACCCGGACTGTCAACCAAGATGGCTGCCACAGCCAAACTTAGTTTAACATAGGGCCCTATGGGAAAATTCAGTGAAAAATCTTCTTGTCTCAAACAACTTGACATTATTATTGGAGCTAGACATGGCAGCAATGGGCCTTAGGAGGTCCTCTTTCAGAAATATGTCTGATTTCGTGGACTGTCAACCAAGATGGGTGCCACAGCCAAACTTATTTTAACATAGACCCTTTGGGAAATTCACTCAAAAATCTTCTGTCAGAAAATTGACTGAGCCAATTCGAACTAAAGTTGGCAGCATTGTTCCTTAGATGGTCCTCTTTCAGAAATATGTCCGATCACCCGGATTGTCCACCAATATGGCCACTATGGCTGAACTTAGTTAAATATAGAACCCTATAGGAAAATATTTAAAAATCTTCTTGTCTGAAACCACTTAGCCAGTGGGAACAAGACTTAACAGAAATGGTCCATAGATGGTTCTCTTTTAGAAATATGTCCATTGACCTGGACTGTCAACCAAGATGACAGTCACAGCTGAACTTAGTTTAACATAAAATCCTATAAAAAAAAACCAGCCAAATTGACTGCAACACTTTAATTTTTAGTCCTGCTCCAGGTGAAAAGTTAAATCCAGGTTCCTGAGAGCCTCTAGTTTTAGGGGAAGGATACACTCCTAGGAAAGATAGTGTTTTTAGCTCACCTGGCAAACCCATGTGAGCTATTGCCATCACTTTGCAGTAATGATGTACTAAAGGTCTTCTATGA
The DNA here is from genome assembly GCA_028015205.1 of Mytilisepta virgata. Lineage (NCBI taxonomy): Eukaryota > Metazoa > Mollusca > Bivalvia > Mytilida > Mytilidae > Mytilisepta > Mytilisepta virgata. The sequence goes on from CM051511.1 coordinate 42,800,568, forward strand.
CATTTCCTCATTTCATTTTGATTGGAGAGAAAACATGGCGCCATGGAGAATTCTTGTTTCTGATTGGCTGAAACTTAAAAAATCATCTCTTCTGAAACTACAAGTTCAAATGATTTGTAACTTGATACAAAGGATGTTTGTGAGGTCTTCTACAAAGATTCCTCATTTCAACTTGATCCGGCGAAAAACATGGCTCCCATGGGCAATTCTTGTTTCTGAATGGCTGAAATTTTAAAAATCATCTCCTCTGAAACTACAAGTGCAAATGATTTGTAAGTTGATACAATTGATGTTTGTGAGGTCGTCTACAAAGATTCCTCCTTGATCCGACAAAAAACATGGCTGCCTTGGGCAATTCCTTTTATACCCCCTGCAAACATGCAAACATAGTTTGGGGGGTATATAGGAATCAGCCTGTCCGTCTGTCTGTCTGTCTGTCCAGAATTTTTTTCTACCCGCAGTTTCTCAAACAGGCCTTTTCAGAGGTTAATGAAACTTTGCATACTGTTAGATCCTAGTATGTAGATGTGCGCATGTGAAGTATGTCCTGGTCCAATACTTTTTCCCATAATTTTATACCCTTTTGGACTTAGAAATTCTGTTCTGCACATAATAAGGATTTCATTGATCAATTAGCTCCTCATAGATTTGTTAAATAGGGCTTAAAATTTTATTTAACTCCTTCAACATTACTTGAATGATTCTCGTGAAACTTTATGGAGTTTTAGATCACTATATGAAGATGTGCATATTTGTCAGGATTTTCTGTTTGGGCGAGAGCTTTGAAAAACATGATGATTTGAACTTTGTGTAGGCTCTCAAAACAGACATGTTACTGCGGGGAGTATTAGTCCCTTTCAGGACAGTTCTAGTTTCTGATTGGCTGAAATTTGAAATATCATCTCCTCTGAAACTACAAGTGCACATGATTTGTAAGTTGATACAAATGATATTTGTGAGGTCATGTACAAAGATTCCTCATTTCGTCTTGATCGGCAAAAACATGGCTGCCATGGGCAATTCTTTTTAGCTCACCTGGCCAAAGGCCATGTGAGCTATTGCCATCACTTGGCGTCCGTCGTCGTCCGTCGTTGCGTTAACAATTTTTCAAAACTCTTCTCCTCTGAAACTACTTGACCAATTGGAACCATACTTGGTATGAATGTTCTTTGGGATATCCTGCGTAGAACTGATGTGGGGATTTTTGATTCGTTGAAAAACATGGCCACTGTTACTAAAAATAGAACATAGGGGTCAGACAACAGTTTTTCGCAAATATCTCAAAAATCATTAGGTTATGGCAAATTCTAGCCGTTGAAAGTGTTCAGCATGATGAGAGCTACCTGTATGCTGATTTTCATGAAAATCTGTCAACTGATGTTAGAGTTATTGCCCTTTTTTGACATTTTTTGCTTTTTTTTATGTTATTATTTCAAAAATCTTCTCCTCTGAAACTACTTGAATAATTAGAACCAAACTTGGTATGAATGTTCCTTGGGGTACCCTGCATAGAACTGATGTGGGGATTTTTGATTCGTCGAAAAACATGGCCGCAGTTACTAAAAATAGAACATAGGGGTAAATTGCTGTTTTTTGCTAATAACTCAAAAACCGTTACAGATATCGAAAATCTGACAGGGTGAAATTGATCAGCATGACAAGATCTACCTACCATGAAATTTTGAAGGAAATTCCAAAACCCATTTAGGAGTTGTTGCCCTTTTTTTGTCAAATTTTCAAAATTTTTTTATTAAAAAATCTTCTTCTCTGAAACCGCTTGGCCGATTGGTTTGAAACTTAATAGGAATGATCTATGACATGTCCTCTACAAACGATCTTCAATTTATTTTGATCTGACATAAAACATGGCTGTCGTAGCTAAAAATAGAATATAGGGGTGCATGTGTTGTTTTTGGCTTATAACTTAAAAACCGTTACAGATATCAAAAATCTGACATGGGATAAAATTGATCAGCATGACAAGATCTACCTAACCTGAAATTTTAAAGGAAATCCTAAAACCCATTTAGGAGTTATTGCCCTTTTTCATCAAATTTTCATAATTTAACATTTTTCGTCATTTATCTCCAAAACTATTTGAGATAGAAGTGAAATGTAAATTTGAAAAATGTTTGCCATGTTGAGATCTACATACCCTGAAATTTTAAAGGAAATCCCAAAACCCATTTAGGAGTTATTGGTTTGTGTAATTTGAGGTTGGGTTCTGTTACATTTATTTAAGGTTCACCCTTATTCCTGGTCAATTTTGTCAACTTCCTGCCAGGACTACCACCATCAGGGAACATATTTTAACATTAAACCTTATGAAAAATAAATCTTCAACAAATTTTCCCTGAACAATTGAACCAATTGCAACAAACTTGGTCAAATAGTTGATTAATTGTCCAATGAAAACCAGACTCCAGATGAGCGATACAGGCTCTGGTGAGCCTCTTGTTTCTGATTGGCTGAAATTTGAAAAATCATCTCCTCTGAAATTACAAGTGCACATCATTTGTAACTTGATACAATGGATGTTTATGAGGTCTTCTACAAATACTCCTCATTATACCCCCCGCAAACAAAGTTTGGGGGTATATAGGAATCACCTTGTCTGTCCGTCTGTCTGTCCATCTGTCTGTCGTGCCGTCTGTCTGTCTGTCCGTATATCTTGTAAGTGCAAGTCCTCCTAGACCGCTCAATGGATTTCAACAAAACTTTACAGAAAGGAAGTACATCATCCAAAGATGTGCATGAAGAAAAATCTTTGCTTTCCGATATCACACAAGGGTGATAATTGGACTTCTATTTTTTTTGGCTTATACATTATATATGAACCTCGTAAGCGCAACTCCTCCTAGACCGCTCAATGGATTTGAACGAAACTTTACAGAAAGGAAGTACATCATCCAGAGATGTGCATGAAGAAAAATCTTTGCTTTCCGATATCACACAAGGGAGATAATTGGACTTCTATTTTTTTTGGCTTATACATTATATATGAACCTCGTAAGCGCAACTCCTCCAAGACCGCTCAGTGGATTTCAACGAAACTTTACAGAAAGGAAATACATCATCCAAAGATGTGCATGAAGAAAAATCTTTGCTTTCCGATATCACGCAAGGGAGATAATTGGACTTCCATGCAGGGGGTATCCTTTGTGAGCTTTGCTCACAGTACATCTAGTTTGAACTTGATCCAGCAAGAAATATGGCTCCATTATGGGTAATTCCTTTTTAGCTCACCTGGCCCAAAGGGCCAAGTGAGCTTTTCTCATCACTTGGCGTCCGTCATCCGTCGTTGTCCGTCGTCATCCTTAACATTTTACATTTTGAACTTCTTCTAGAGAACCACTGAATGGAATGAAACCAAACATGACATGAATGTTCCTTATGAGGTGCTGACCAAGTGTTGTTACTTTGTAGCCGACCCATCATCCAAGATGGCCGCCAGCGGGGAACTTAGTTTAACATAGGACCCTATGGGAAATGCATACAAATGACTTCTTTTAGAGAACCCCTGAATGGAATGAAACTAAATCTGACATGAATGAACCCTTATAAGGTGCTGACCAAGTGTTGTTACTTTGAAGCCGATCCATCATCCAAGATGGCCACCAGAGGGGGACTTAGTTTAACATAGGACCCTATGGGAAATGCATACAAATGACTTCTTTTAGAGAACCGTTGAATGGAATGAAACCAAACATGGCATGAATGTTCCTTATGAGGTGCTGACCAAGTGTTGTTACTTTGTAGCCGATCCATAATCAAAGATGGCCGCCAGCAGGGGACTTAGTTTAACATAGAACCCTATGGGAAATGCATACAAATGACTTCTTTTAGTGACCCACTTAATGGAATGAAACCAAACGTGGCATGAATATTCTTTATGAGGTGCTGACCAAGTGTTGTTACTTTGTAGCTGATCCATCATCCAAGATGGCCTCAAGCAGGGAACTTAGTTTAACATAGGACCCTATGGGAAATGCATACAAATGACTTCTTTTAGAGAACCACTGAATGGAATGAAACTAAATCTGGCATGAATGTTCCTTATGAGGTGCTGACCAAGTGTTGTTACTTTGTAGCTGATCCATCATCCAAGACGGCCGCCAGCGGGGGACTAAGTAACATTGGACCCTATGGGAAATGCATACAAATGACTTCTTTTAGAGAACCACTGAATGGAATGTAACAAAACATAGCATGAATGTTCCTTACAAGGTGCTGACCAAGTGTTGTTACTTTGTAGCCGTTACATCATTCAAAATGGCCACCAGTGAGGGAAATGGTGAACTGTCAAAAGGGGCATAAAATGACTAAAATGTATGAAATACACAAGTTGAACAAAACCAAATATAAAATCATAAAAAAACAACAAACTAAAAAGTTAAAAATACCCAATGTTTCGACTAATATGGTCTTGATCACGAGCATGTAAAAAATAAAAATAAAAAGGTATTGACTCTTCGAAACCCAGAGCAAGACTGAGTCCGTACATAAAATGATTTTTTATTTTTATTTTTCACATTTTTACATCAAACCGCCTTTGCTAAAAAAGAACATAGAAGTTAACTGTTTAGAAGTCTATCAGAAAATTGTAAAAAAAATTCTGAATGGTCACAACTTGACCACATATTCAAAAAAAATAATGAAAAGATGTCTTCAGTAGCTATTGTAAGACTACACTAAGATGACCTGTTTTTAATTTTAAATACTTTGTCAAATTAAACCAATCTTGGTCTCAATCATTATATAATTTTACATAATTTCCAAAATCACATTAGATACAGGTGAGCGACACAGGCTCTTGAGAGCCTCTAGTTCTGATTTGCTGAAATTTTAAAAATCATCTCCATCTCCTCTGAAACTACAAGTGCAAATGATTTGTAAGTTGGTACAAATGATGTTTGTGAGGTCTTCTATAAATGTTCGTTATTTCAACTTGATCCGGCAAAAAAACATGGCCACAATGGGCAATTTTTGTTTCTGATTGGTTGAAACTTTAAAAATAATCTCCTCTGAAACCACAAGTGCAACTGATTTGTAACTTGGTACAAATGATGTTAATGATTTTTTAGTCCTCTACAAATATTCCTCATTTTATCTTGATTGGTAAAAAAAAAACATGGTCACCATGGGCAGTTCTTGTTTCTTAAAACATGATGATTTGAACTTTGGGTAGGCTTCAAAACAGACATATTGCTGTGGGGGTATTAGTCCCTTTCAGGACAGTTCTAGTTTCTGATTGGCTGAAATTTGAAATATCATCTCCTCTGAAACTACAAGTGCAAATGATTTGTAAGTTGATACAAATGATGTTTCGTCTTGATCGGCAAAAAACACGGCTGCCATGAGCAATTCTTTTTTCTGATTGCCTGAAATATTAAAAATCATCTCCTCTACAAGTGCAGATGATTTTATAAGCTGGTACAAATGATGTCTGTGAGGTATTCTATAAATGAATTGATCCAGCAAAAAACATGGCCACAATTGGCAATTTTTGTTTCTGATTGGTTGGAACTTTAAAAAAAAATTGGTTGAAACTTTAAAAATAATCTCATCTGAAATCACAAGTGCAACTGATTTGTTACTTGGTACAAATGATGTTAATGAAGTCCTCTACAAATAGTCCTCATTTTATCTTGATTGGTCGAAAAACATTGTCGCCATGGGCAGTTATTGTTTCTTATTGGCTGTAATTTGAAAAATCATCTCCCAAGATCCCTCTTTTTGACTTGGTCCATCAAAAATCATGGCTGCAATGGGCAATTCTTGTTACTGATTAACTGGAACTTTAAAAATCTGTCCTGAACTATAAGTGCAAATGATTTAATTATAACTTGGTACAAATGATTATTGTGAAGTCCTCCCAAAGTGTCCTCAAATCTTCTTGATATGGCTAAAACATTGCCATTGGCAATTCTTTTTCCAAATTGAACAAATCCAAAGCTATGTTAATTGGTACAAATGATGTGTTTCAGGTCTTCTACAAGATTTATCATTTCATCTCCAAAGGGCAAGATAGACAGGCTAGTCTTTAAATTAGATTTTTTTTTGGCTATTTGTAAACCAGATGAGCAATACAGGCTCCTAGGAGCCTCTGGTTTTAAGACAACGTGTTGTTTATATAACAAGAAAAATATTTGGAAATGGTGAGCTGTCAAAAGGGGCATAAAATGACTAAAATGTATGAAATACACAAGTTGAACAAAACCAAATATAAAATCATAAAAAAACAACAACAAACTAAAAAGTTAAAAATACCCAATGTTTCGACTAATATGGTCTTGATCACGAGTATGTAAAAAATAAAAATAAAAAGGTATTGACTCTTTGAAACCCAGAGCAAGACTGAGTCCGTACATAAAATGATTTTTTATTTTTATTTTTTACATGCTCGTGATCAAGACCATATTGGTCTAAACATTGGGTATTTTTAACTTTTTAGTTTGTTGTTTTTTTTTTCTATTTTATATTTGATTTTGTTCGACTTGTGTATTTCATACATTTTAGAAGTACGGTTTTATGTCCCTTTTGACAGCTCACCATTTCCATTTATTTTTCTTGTTATCTATTTTTGCATGAGCTGTTTCGCAACATACTTAGTTTTTTGTTTTTTATATATTATGTTTCAAAGTTACATGTAGTATAACTACATTTTTAGCTCACCTGACCCAAAGGGTCAAGTGAGCTTTTCTCATCACTTGGCGTGTGTCATCCGTCATCGTCCATTAACTTTTACAAAAATCTTCTCTGAAACTACTGGGCCAAATGGAACCAAACTTTGCCAAAAGAATCATTACGGTATCTAGTTTAAAAAATGTGTCCAATGACCCCGCCTGGCTGCCAACCAACATGGCCACCATATATAAATAGAACATAGTAGTAAACTGCAGTTTTTCCAAGATCTACCTGCCATGTAATTTTCAGACGAAACAGTCAATCCTTTGTTGGGTTATTGCCCCTGAATTGTTAATTTTAAGGAAATTTTGCAGTTTCTAAGGTTATTATCTTGAATATTATTATAGATAAAGACAAACTGTAAGCAGCAAGAATGTTCATTTACCTTTGTTCTGTTGAACATATCCTGATAAAATTCTACTACAATGGTACCCCACAAGAAATACAGATTGAAATTTATTTGGGGGAATCTGGTCCCTCCCATTTGTTTCTGGTTTAAAATGGAAAAAAAATTTTTATGATCCATTTTTCACTATCCCTTAGACAATCAAGGGAAAAATGATTAAACTTACAGAAAATGTATCTATTTTATTAAGTATTTTCTATAAATCTATCATTAATATTAAATTTACAAAACGTAATGCAAACATTTATTGCAATGAGCTAAACATATAATATACATTTTTACACAAAAGAGTATTTACAAAATAACCTTTGTATAGCATAGCAATAAAAGGAACATGTTTTCATGGAAATAAGCAAACATATATCATACAATAAGTATTACACTCAGAAGTATAAAATAAATAGCACTCGGGTTAATTAGATGTTTGATATTTTGGTTGGTAAGTTTTGATGGGTGTTTACATTAGACAGAATGTTACAATTAGAAAACTGAGGGCTGAGGAGGGCTAGTATCAAATTTGAAACAAAAAGACAGGACCAGGATTTTGGCAAAATAAAAAGCCAGGATCACAGTTTAAAAATGAAAATTGAATTATCTCAATTTGTTAAATTACATAATTCATCATTGTATAATCTATATATATATATATATATATATATATATATATATTACATTGTAAATTGATATTTATTGCAGGGTGATGGGACAGGCATCTGTAGTATATATGGCGGTTCTGCATTTGCAGATGAAAATTTTAAGATGAAGCACATTGGACCAGGAATTTTATCAATGGTAATGATTTATCTGCTTTAATGAAGTTTCTCAATAATTAGAGATCCACTTGGAAAACATTCCACTTCCATTTGTAAGGGTTGCACATAGTGGGTGGGTGTTTTGGGAAAATGAAGGAGAAACTTATTTTGATGGTGAGGCAAGAAGGAAATTGAAAATAAGGCAGGCTCCAAAATTTATTGAAAGGAACCCAAAATGCAGAGACATAAAAATGCAGTAATTAAGTAAATTTCCTAGAACTAAAGGGTTATATTTTGAAGAAAAAGTTAGGGTGCTTGAAGATTAACATAAATATATGATGCCATTTGAATAATTTTTTCTGTTGAACTTCTTGTTAAAATAGTTTTTAGGTAAGTAAAAGGAAAAAGCCAGTGAAATTATGTTTGATAAAAAGTTTCGTTTAGCATTTGAATTCCTCAAAATTTGAGTGTATTTTTCAGATGAACCTGACAACAAAATATAGTCACAACAAAGTGAATATACTCAATAAAAATAAATTGAAAAGTAAATAAATAGATGAACAGGTATAAATGTTAAACTCAAGAATAAATATTTCTTTAGATTGTCTCAGTTATAATTATGACCTTTAAAAAAACTAAAACAACTCTGGAACATTTTTATATGAATGCAAATTTTTGCAGAAGTATTAATGGTATGAGCCTGTTGTTGCCATCGTCGACAGTTAGGTTTCCGCTCATTTACTTTTGTTCTATTGAATGTTTCCTTATAATATTTTACCACAATTAGGTCCCCCATAAGAAATACTGGTTGGGATTGATATTTGGGAATCTCGCCCCTCACTTTTTTTTTCCTGTGGGTAATTGAGGGATTTTTAGCTCACCTGACCCAAAGGGTCATCTGAGCTATTGCCATCACTTTTCGTCCATTGTCCGTCAACATTTCACATTTTGAACTTCTTGTAGAGAATCACTGAATGGATTGAAACCAATCATGGCGTGAATGTTCCTTATGAGGTGCTGACCAAGTATTGTTACTTTGTTGCTGATTCTTCATCCAAGATGGCCACCAGCAGGGAACTTAGTTAAACATAGGACCCTACGGGAAATACATACAAAAATCTTCTTCTGGTTGACTGCTAAATGGATTGAAATCAAACATGACATGAATGTGCCTTATGAGGGGCTGAACAAGTGTTGGTAATTTGTTGCCATCCGTCATCCAAGATGGCCGCCAGCGGGGAACTTAGCTTAACATAGGACACTATGGGAAATACATAAAAAAATCTTCTACATCTGGAGAACTGCTGAGTGGATTGAAACAAAACATGGCATGAATGTTCCTTATGAGGTGCTGAACAAGTGTTGTTACTTTGTTGCCTATCCATGATCTAAGATGGCCACCAGCAGAGAACTTAGTTTAACCTAGGACCCTATGGGAAATACATACAAAAATCTTTGCTTAGAAAACCACTGAATGGATTGAAATCAAGCATGGCATGAATGTTCCTTATGAAGTGCTGACCAAGTTTTGTTACTTTGTTGCCAATCCATCATCCAAGATGGTTGCCAGCGGGTAACATAGTTTAACATAGGACCCTATTGTTAATACATACAAAAATCTTCTAGAGAACCGCTGAATGTATTGAAAACAAACATGGCATAAATGTTTCTTATGAGGTGCTGACCAAGTGTTGTTACTTTGTTGACGATCCTTTATGCAAGATGGCTGCCAGCGGGGAACTTAGTTTAACATAGGACCCTAACAACCATATATATTTAGATTCGGGACCCTATAATATAGCTGTACAAGTCAATATGGAGGCTCAAGGGTCAAGGTCATTGAAAAATACATAGCAACTGATTGAAAAGTCCCTAGCAACCAGATATATTTGGGTTCAGGATTCTATATTTTATCTGTACAAGTCAGTATTTAGGGGGAAAATGTGACGGTATACGTTAAATAGCTAAAAATAATCATTGATGCAAGATGTAAACAAAAAATAACAGGTGAACGATTCAGGCTCTTGGGAGCCTCTAGTTGATAATCTTGGTGTAACTTTTTAGCTTACCTGGCCTATGTGTCATTACTTGAATAATTGTTTAGCATCCAGTAACAACCATTAGGAGCATTTCAGGATGAGAACATGTTGATATGATATGAATATGTTCTAGAATGACATGCTGAACCAGATTTTTAATGTGCTAGGTCACGAGGTAATTGTCTGCAAGAAGACATATAACCCCACCCAGGTACATTATACTGACCCTGAGCCGACCAGTCCTTTGCTCTTGGCAAATTGGCGTTGTTGTTAATACCGGATATGTCTGTTCATTTTTGTATTTAACCTACCTTTAGTTTCACTCACATAAACCAAGCAACAGAGATTACATTCCACCCTGTATACAATGTTAGTCGATGTACAAGTCAGACGATCATGACTTCTAGTATTGTAAGATTTTCCTGTTAAGTTGCTTGTAAAATATGGTTCTGTTATAAGAGTTCATTTCTCAACAGATGTTATAAATGACACCTAACTTTGACCTTAATTTACCGGTAGGCTCGAGTGAATCTTATCTAATTTTTACAAACAAGTCCATTTCTCAGCAGATATTATAAATGTATGTAGACCCACCATATTTGGTCTATAGATAGTTTGTTGGTGGGTACATACCAGACTGAGACCTGTCAGCTGAACTTGGACACAGTTTTAGGCTTGAATGACATGCATGAGATTTTTCAGACAAATGTTGCCTGACCATTACTGTTTGTTTTAACACATTTTCCTTTGACTTGCAATGTCTGGTATCAGATAATCTTTACTCTGTGTCCATGTCCATTCTCGGGTGAGACATTTAGTTTGGCCACTCTTGTTAACCCACATCTTTGAAACTTCAGAATGATTTCGGGTATATTTGCACATTAGAGGACAATATCATTTGAAGAATTTTTCTGGATTTTTATGTTATTGAACTTAAATTTTTTTCACAAAAACTGTCCACGGATGTTATCTATTTGTGTTATCAACTCTTCCTACAGCTTTTAACTGGACATGATGTTAAAGGAATAAGTTACAGTTGCAGGGGGAAGTAATGAAGTCTCCATGAAAGAAACATTATGCCATCATACTGTATCCCTCAAGAAAAGCATTTATACACACCACATGTCAATACACAAGTCCCAGTTTATTACCTCCCATTACTTGTCAGAAGCAAAATCAGTTAATGTTTTTGTATTTTTTTAAACAAAAATCTATCCTCTTTCTGTCAATATTACAATTTTGAGGTTAAGACATTTATTATTTATTTATCATGTAGTCAAACTTTACCAACTCTAATAATTAATAAAATTCTGGGGGTGCATTTTTCGGAAACTGAGATAATTAATGGAGTCTAACCTTTATCCCCCACCAGCAAGTGGGGGATATATAGTGATGGGGTGTTTCCGTCTGTTTGTGTGTACGTCCATCCATCCGTCCATCCATCCACACCTATTAACTGCAACTACTCTTACACCAGTGAATTGATTGCACAGAAACATTTTTACAGAATCTCCAGTACAAAGTGGCATTCTGCATCACATATTTTATTTTTGGTTAGGATGATGACTACTTCTAGTGCAGAATTGTGTCCAATGACCTGGACTGTCAACAAAAATGGCTGTGACAGCCAAAATATTAGTTTAATTTAGGACCATGTGGGAAATGCATTAAAAAATCTTCTTGCCTGGTCATTTGGAACCAGACTTGCTACCAATGGTACTCAGATGGCCCTCTTTCAGAATTATGTTTAATAACTCAATCTCAACCAAGATGGTGACCACAGCTGGACTTATTTTAACGTAGAACTGCATTTAACCTGTCTAACAAAACCAGGCCGAGTTTGAACCAGACTTGGCAACAATATGATTCTTTAATGGTCCTCTTTCAGAATTGTGTCTTATGAACCCTGTCCACCTTCCAAGATGGCTGCCAATGCCTCATATATCATATTGGATGGGAAATTTCATAACGTCTACTGTGAAACCTGATCAAGTTAAAACAAATTTTGGCAGCAATAGTATTTATACAAAGATGAGGCAGCATAAAAAAAAATTGTGCATTGATCCTTGTTTAATTTTTGAACTCCACTAAAAAAATGATCTTTTCTTTTGATAACAAATATAATTAATTACAGTAAATATTTGTATTAAACTTGCTCTAATAAAGATAGCTTGACAGGAGAAGTCTACAACAAATGATGCCTATCATTTGCCTATAGGGAAATCAGATTTATTGTCTCAATACAAACAAAATCTACTATACATTAATTTAATATATGCCTAATAAACAAAGTATGGGGGGATTTATAGAAATCACTTTCAATCTTTGTCTGCTGTCAGTCTGTGCAAGTCACGTCAGACTTACTACTTTTAAATGCCTTGAAGGAATTAAATGATACTTGAGTGTATTGTAGACCATTACTGGAGGTGTTATATGAATAAGTTTTGATTATCTAAAACTTAATTTAAGTTTACATACCCTATATCCAAATAAAAGATTAGTCATATAAAGTCATGTCCAGCTCATAACATTTTAATTTCTTAAAGGAATTGAATGATTTGTATGATATTGTTCACCTGCACCATAGGGCGTGTCACAAAAACTAGAATTTCATTAGAAAAAACTGGTCAGAACATGAATGGTTTATGTTGTGATACTTTGACCTATAATGTGGGTAAGGGGGGACAGGAGTATAACTTTGTGACCTTTGCTTAGAGCAACTCTAGTTAAATTTTAATTTTATTATTTTATGACTAAACACATTTCCACTTCATTTTACTAGGTATTTTCACATTGAATCAAATGTTTCGGTTTTAATGCTGCTGATGAGAGGTAACTCTTTGAAATGCGTCGTATACGGCATAGTATAAATTTACTATATCTAATGTTAGTATCTTTGGATTGTTATTTTATAAATGTAATTTACTTTTCTGTACAACTTTTTCAGGCCAACAGTGGAAAAGACAGTAACGGTTGTCAGTTCTTCATCACATCAACAAAATGTGACTTTTTAGATGGAAAACATGTGGTGTTTGGTATGTAGTAGATAACTAGAGCCTGTATCACCCACCTGGAAATCATTCATAGACTTATGTTTGACTATGTCTGGAGGAACATTGCTGTCAAGTTCAAAATGCCAAATTGCTCAATGGATTCAAACAAGAAGGTTTTTTAAATTAATTTTCCCATAACCGCCATCAGGTGGGATCATCAAATACAATTCTGAAAGAGGACCATATAAGGAACAATTCTGCCAAGTTAATTGGTGCAAGTCTTTTCAGACAAGAAGATCTTTAAGTGAATTTCCTATAAGGTCCTATGCTAAATTTAGTTTGATTGTGGTGGCCAACTTGGAGGGCAGTCTGAATCAGATACATTTCTGATAAAGGACCATCTAATGACCACTGCTGCCAAGTTTGGTTCCAATTGGCTGACTGATTTCAGACAATATTTTTAAATCAATTTTCTCATAAAAGGGCCTAATTGTTAAACTATGTTTGGCCCTGGAAGCCATCTTGGATGCATGCAGGGTTAATGGATACAATTCTGAAAGAGGACCACCTAAGGACCACTTCTGCCAAGTTTTGTTTCAATTAGCACTGTGGTTTGAAAGAAGATAACCATATTATAATCATTACCCCTAGATAATAAAGTTTTGATGTGTTTTATTAATCAATTCAGTAAAGTTTTGATTAGGAATCTAAGCAATCCGTGGTGGTCAGCCCTCTTTTTAGCTCACCTGGCCTATTGTAACCAAACTTTGAAGGAATGATATATGGAAGGACCTCTACAAACAATCCACAATTGGTTCCGGTTGGACAAACAACATGGCCACCAGAGTCCATCTTTGGTTTTTATTGGGCAATTTTCAAAAATCTTCTATGAGTCTGAAACTACATTTATGAAATGTTTTGAAACTTTGCAGGAATGATGACAACAATACCCTCTACAAACGATCCACTTTCGTTTGAGATTCGTTTCTCAACCAACGGCTGCGGCTTTTCAAAGTTTCCATTGAAACCTTTTGGAAAGGACTTTTTTGTCAATTTCATAGGAATTAATGGGCAGATTGTAACTATTGTCATCACTTGTCGTCCAGCGTCTGCCGTTGTCCGGCGTAAACATTTCCTTTAAAGATCGTCTCCTCTGAAACCACTGTTCCAATTGGAACTTGATAAGAAACATATATGGGAGGTCCTTTATAAAGTTTCCTCATTTCAAAATGACCTCTATTAAACAAACCTTTGTTTCTGCTTAGATGAACAACATTGCTGCCAGAGGCCATCTTTCATTTTGATTGGCCAATTTTCAAAAATGTTCTCCTGTGAAACTACAATATGAAATGTTTTGAAACTTTTCAGGATTGATGACAACAATATCCCCTACCAACGATCCACTTTTGGTTGAGATTCCTTTGCTCAACCGATGGCTGTGGCTGGTTAAAGTTTCCATTGAAACCATATGGGAAAGTACTTTTATATCATTTGCTCAGGAACTAATGGGCAGATTGTAACCAAAGTTGACAGGAATGATGTATGGAAGGACCTCTATTAAATTTCAACCTTTTGTTCCAGATGGATGAACAATATGGCTGCCAGGGGCCATCCTTGATTTTTATTGGCCAATTTTCAAAAATCTTGTCCTGAAACTATGACAACAATACCCTCTACAAACAATCCACCTTTGGTTGAGATTCATCTTATCAACCGATGGCTGCGGCTATTCAAAGTTTCCATTGAATCCATTTTCATGGTTCACTGATTTCATAAACATGTAATATCAATGTTTACTTTGACATTTTGCATGAGTTGTGGATACAAAAATTGAGCTTAAATTTTGTAATGGCCTAATAAAAGCCAGGTGAGCATCTAGTTACAGGTAGAACCAAAATCGATGTGGGGGAAATCATAAAACCACAAAATTGTAATTAAAAAGTCACATGTCATGGGAATACATTTTCAAAATGATTTGTCTCGCCTGTGACAAAAAGTCGCGAAGGCGAGATATAGATTTTACTTTCTGTAAACTTTTTTAAAACTTTAATAACTTTGCACATGTAATATCTACAATTAAGATTTATGGTCCACAAGGTAGCTTATCATATCAGGTTTGCTTGTCTTGTGACCCTGACCTCATTTTCATGGTTCACTGATTTCATAAACATGAATTTGAAATCTGTGTCCAAGTTTCATGGTTAAATCCATTTCTCAGCAACTGTAATACCTAGGCCAACCATATTTGGTAAATAGATAGTTCTTAGTGGGTACATGCCAGTCTGACACCTGGCTTGGGACCTTGACCTCAATTTCATGCTTGAGTGACTTTGTACCATTTTCATTTCTCTGCAACTAGAATACCTAGACCCACCATATTTGGTCAATAGATATTTCTTGGTGGGTACATGTCAGTCTGACACCTGGTTTGGGACCTTGACCTTAATTTCATGTTTGAGTGACTTAGTAACTTTTTCGTTGTTAAGTCCATTTCTCAGAAACTGTAATACCTAGACCCACTGCATTTGATCTATTAATAGTTCATGGTAGGTACATGCCAGTGTAACGCTTGTCTCTGGACCTTGACCTCAATTTCATGGTTGAGTGACTTTCATCCAAATTTCTTGATTAAGTCCTGTTTTCAGCAACTGTAATACCTAGACCCATCCGTGTTTGGTCTATAGATGTTCTTAGTGGGTACGTGAAGGTTTGACACCTGTATCTGGACTTTGACCTCAATTGCATGCTTGAGTGACTTTGCCACTTTTTCGAGGTTATGTCCATTTTTCAGCAACTTTAATACCTAGACCCACCCCATTTGGTCAATAGATAGTTCTTAGTGGATACATGTTGGTATGACACCTGCCTTTTGAGCTTGACCTGAATTTCTTTTAACACATTTTCATTTGACTTGCAAACTGTCGGGTATCAGATAATTATTATTCTGTGTCCATGTGCATACTCAGGTGAGACATGTAGTGTGTCCACTTTTGTTTTTGTAAAGAAAAGAAATTACATACCAATTAAAATAAAGATAATCAGTGTTTAAAAATTATTAGATCAATTTGTATTTCTTCATTATTATAATTATAGTATGTTATTTTGAAGGAATTTATCAATGTGTAAACATTCACTCACAAACTAAATTCCATAAAAATAACCTTTATTATAATTCCAAAGTAATGCAGAAATACACGTTTTCCATTTGAAATTAACATTTTCCTCGTGCACTGTATTTATACGCACGACATCATGAAAGGAATTTATCAAGTTATTCATGTTATAAACTTTTTGCCGGAAGTTGCTGTTATCACATTTCAAATGAAATTACTGCATTTGATGTTTTGAAAACAACATTGGAATTATACTCACATAAACTAAGTATAAAATTTCACATTGTTGTGAACAAAACAGTCTGTCACCTGCTAAACATGTTTATTACAAACAATTAGACGAGATATGTATTATTAGGGCCCCACCATGAAATCAGTCTGTCAGTCCGTCCGTCTGTCCGTCAGCATTTCCCTTGGTCGTACGATAACTTAAGATTGCCTTCATGGTTTTTTATGCACAATATTGGACTTTACCAAAGAAGGTGCCTTTCGGTTTTGAGGAAAATCGGACAATAATTTTTGGGAAAAACTTAGTTTTTATATGAAAAAAATGCATATTTTGAGAATATTAACACTATGTCGTATGATAACTTCAGATTGCCTTCACAGATTTTCATAAATTTTATACACAGTGTTGGACATATCAGAATGAAGGTCCCTTTTGATTTTTTGGAAAATCGGAAAACACTGTTTGGGGAAAAACTTCAAATGATAACTTCAGATTGCCTTCACAGATTTTCATAAATTTTATACACAGTGTTGGACATATCAGAATGAAGGTCCCTTTTGATTTTTTGGAAAATCGGAAAACACTGTTTGGGGAAAAACTTAGTTTTTATATGAAAAATGCATATTTTGAGAATTAACACTATGTCGTATGATAACTTAAGATTGGCATCACAGTTTTCATAAATTTTATACACAGTGTTGGACATGATCAAAGAAAGGTCCCTTTTGAATTTAAGGAAAATCAGAAAACACTTTTTGGGGAAAAACTTTATTTTTATATGGAAAAAGGCAAATTTTGAGAATTTAGCTTCATGCTTTTTGATAGATAAAATGAATGTATGAAATCACAACTAGATTTTGAAGTGTTTTTGATTTCGATGAGTTCAATCACACAAGCCGCAGGGTCCTTTCTGACATTATTCTAGTTTATTTGTTTAAATGTTTATGGCTTCATTGAGGTGCTTCTAAAGGCTGATCGTGGGTACCCTTAAATAACCACGTCCAAATTGACACCTTCTTGTGTTCTAATTAACTAATGTTGAATAGTAAACTACACTTTAATATAATATTCAACATGAATTCCAAAGGAATATAAATATGAACATCTTTATTGCAAACCTACATAATTACCAATTTTCATGTATTGACATAATAAATTTTATATAGAAATTCATAAATTTACAGTTACATTTTAAATTACAAGTTTAACTCATATTATAAATAAATATGTACAAATATATTACATAGAGTCTTTTGCTATCACTTGTCATCCGTCCGTCGTAATCTTCTCCTCTGAAACTACTGAACCATTTTCAGCAAAACTTAAGTGGAATGATCCTTAGGGAATCTAGTATGAATTGTGTGTTTTATTTTCTTAACCGTTGAGAAACATGGCCGCCATAGGGGGTAAACTGCAGTTTTTGGATATATCTCAAAAATTAAAGTATTTAGAGCAAAACTGACACATCTACCTGCCATGAAATTTTCAAACAAATCTGTCAACCCTTTGTTGAATTGTTAATTTTAAGGAAATTTTGCAGTTCAAGGTTATTATGTTGAATATTATTATAGATAAAGACAAAATGTAAACAGCAAAAATGTTCAACAAAGTAAGATCTAAAGATAATTCAACATGACTAAATTCATTGATTGACCCCTTATATGAGTTTTTGCCCTTTAAAGAAGGCATCCAGCGTAAACTTTCCTTTAAAGATCTTCCTCTGAAACCACTGGGCCAATTGGGACCAAACATGGTGGAATGGTCCTTGGGTGGCCCCCTTGCAAATTTATGTCCACAACTTCCAATGGACAAGGCTGCTGTTATTTAAAATAGAAAAAGGGGGGAGGAATTTCAAAAATCTTCTTCTATGAAACTACAAGAGCAATTGGAACCAAATTTGGCAGTAATCTTCCTTGGGAGGTTCTCTTTCAGAATTATGTCCGATGACCCAGACTGTTTACCAAGATGGCTGCCATAGCCGAACTTAGTTTAACATTGGACCCTCTGAGAAATTCAATCAAAAATCCTTTTTATGAAACCACTGAGCCAATTAGAACTAGACTTGGTAGCAGCCGTCCTTATAAGATGATCCTCTTTGTGAATTGTGACCAATGATCCAGACTGTGAACCAACATGGCCACCCAAGCTGAACATAGTTTAACATAGAGCCCTATAGGAAATTCATTGAAAAATCTTCCTGTCTGAAACCACTTGACCAATTGGAACCAGACTCGGCAGCAATGGTCCTTAGGAGGTCCTCTTTCAGAAATATGTCCGATTTTGTGGACTGTAAATCAAGATGGCTGCCACAGCTGAACTTAGTTTAACATAGGACCCTATGGAAAATTAACTCAAAAATTACTCGTCTAAACTACTGAGCTAATTCAGTAATTGGAACTAAACTTTGGTCCTTCGATGGTCTCCTTTCAGAATTGTGTCTGATCACCCGGATTGTCAACCAAGAGGGCTACCCCAACCGAACTTAGTTTAATATAGGACCCTATGGATAAATTCATTTAAAAATCTTCTTGTCTGAAACCACTTAGGCATTGGAACAAGACTAAGCAGTAATGGTCCTTAGATGGTTCTCTTTTAGAAATGTGTCTATTGATCTGGACTGTAAACCAATATGGCTGCCACAGCCGAACTTAGTTTTACATAGAACCCTATAGAAAAACAAGCCAAACTGATTGCAACACTTAAATTTTAGTCCTGCTTGAGGTGAAAAGTTAAATCCATGTAAAGCCATACAGGATCTTGAGAGCCTCTAGTTTATGGTAAATATAGGTGCTAGCAAGCAAAAATGAATTTTTTTCTAATGGACTATTTTTTTATACCCCACGCAATGAGTTGCGGAGGGTATAATGTTTTTGACCCATCCGTCGCGCCGTCCGTCCGTCCGTCCGTCAGTCCTGTTTCTTGTCATCGCAACTCCTCTCAAACCACACAACAGAATTTCACGAAACGTTTTTAGATAATAAGGACATACTATGTAGTTGTGCATATTGACAGGAAATTTTGATTCAATTTTTTTTCTAGGAGTTACACCCCTTTGAACTTATTTACTTTCATGTACTACTGCAACAGTTTGTCATCGCAACTCTTCTCAAACCACACAACAGAATTTCATGAAACCTTTTCAGATAATAAGGACATACTATGTAGATGTGCATATCGACAGGAAATTACGATTCAATTTTTTTTCCAGGAGTTACCCCCCTTTAAACTTATTTGCCTCACTATACTATTACTGTTGACTCCTCTCGCTTGGAATTTAAATTTCCCAACATGCTGCCATTCAAATTAGGATAAATATGTGAAGATAAGCATTTGATTGTGTTCATTTTACTTGTGAAGTGAGATTTTGTTTCTCCAGTGACAATATGAAGACGTGGGGTATGTGAGCGTGCTCACAGAGGTTCTTTAATTTTTCAGGCGAATATAAAATTTAAGTGTGACACAACTTTTTATTTTTAATTTCATAAAAAATGAAGAATTAGAGGAGAATTTTAAGCTCTAATAATTTAATTGAAGGGGCCAAAAAATTGCAGCGGCAAAATCCAACTACCTAAAAATCAATTTAGTTTGGCCTAATTTGTAAAAATGTTTTCAAATAACGTGGAGTTGGTCCACATGAAGCAGTTTCAATTTTTCTTTAATATTTTATGGGATTATAATGATACAGTTGCAAAACATCAATCATCAATCAACAACATGAAAATCAAACATTGTCATTCAACAAATACAAAAAAATCATTAGGTTACTGCAAATTCTGGCAGGTTGAAAGTGTTCAGCATGATGAGAGCTACCTGTGTGCTGATTTTCGTGAAAATCTGTCAACTGATGTTAGAGTTATTGCCCTTTTTTTGTCATTTTTGGCTTTTTTTATGTTATTTCAAAAATCTTCTCTGAAACTACTATTGAAAATCAAATGAAACTTGGTAAGATTGTTCCTTAGGGTATCCTGCAAAAAGTTAATGCTTGAATTTTTGATTGGTCGAAAAACATGTCCGCCCTTACTAAAAATAGAACATAGGGGTCAAAATGCTGTTTTTTGCAATTTTTTCCTGAATTATAGAAAGAAAATGAAGATGAAAGCTACTTTCGAGGTAAACATGGTATCCCGAGTTGAATGGTGATGATGAAAGTTTGTTTTGGACGGCCATTTTTAAAATGGCTGCCATTTTCCTGCCGTTTTTTACACTTGCTCAGATTTCAACAATATTTTGTTTTTAAAGTAAACATGGTATCCTTAGTGAATGGTGATGATGAGAATGTTGTATAACAATGATTAAACTTCATAATATGTGAGCTTTTAATTGCCATCACTTGGTGTCCGTCATCATCGTTGTTAAGGTATCCGGACCATAAATGACCACTGATTATTTAAAAGTTCCCGGATGTTCCATACAACGCAATTGAAATGACCTCGGTAATTATCGGCAAACTTCGGAAATTCTAATATGACTAACTAATTTTTACAGACTTTTGCATATAAGCAACAAAGTGTATACAAAAATTCCAGCTTTAAATTGTTTGGTTCCGCCATTCAGGGTCAAAAAGAGATACAATTTTTTATCATTATCTATTATGGTCCGGATACCTTAACAAATTTTCAAACATCTTCTCCTCTGAAACTACTAGGGGGATTTGGATGAAACTCTACAAAATCATGAGTTAAGCATGGTTTATTGGATAAAAACCAACAGCTTAGTCAATATGATTAAGGATGAAGCATAATAGAAAATAAAAAGCCTTAACCCACAAGTTTTACATAACTTCTTTCAAATATTTTAAAAACGAAGACAACATATAGACCAAAAGATTTATACTTGTATTTGAAGATGAATTAAAGCTTGTATTTTGTATTGTGAATCATCAGATTGACCATGACTGTATCTTAATCAAGCATAGGGAGAAGTCATGCCCATTTCTTTCCAGAGGTTCTTGAAAGGCTTTTAAAGGTATTTTCAGCATTTTACATGACCTTTAATACTCAGTTTAATTTACTACAAACATTAATATATTAATTTAGTTTATAGTGCATTGTTTGCCAGGTGAGCGATTCAGGCTCTTGAGAGCCTCTTGTTAGCTCACCTTTCCTAAAAGGAAATTTGAGCGTTTGCCATCACTTGGCGTCTGTCGTCGTTAACAATTTTTCAAACATCTTCTCTGAAACTGCTGAATGGATTTGGATAAAACTTAGCATGATTGTTCCTTAGGGTATCCTGCACAAAGTTTATTCTTCGATTTTTGATCCGTTGAAAAACATGGCCACTGTTACTAAAAATAGAACATAGGGGTCAAACAACAGTTGTTTGCAAATATCTCAAAAATCATCAGGTTACGGCAAATTCTTGTAGGTTGAAATATTCAGCATGATGAGAGGTACCTGTGTGCTGATTTTCATGAAAATCTGTCAACTGATGTTAGAGTTATTGCCCTTTTTTGACATTTTTGGCTTTTTTTTATGCTATTATTTCAAAAATCTTCTTCTCTGAAACTTCTATTCAAAATCAAATGAAACTTGGTAAGATTGTTCCTTAGGGTATCCTGCAAAAAGTTAATGCTTGGATTTTTGATTGGTCGAAAAACATGTCCCCCCTTACTAAAAATAGAACATAGGGATCAAAATGCTGTTTTTAGCTCACCTGACCTGAAAGGTCATGTGAGCTTTTCTCATCACTTGGCATCCGTCGTCGTCTGGCGTCATCTGTCGTCGTTAACAATTTTCCAAACATCTTCTCCTCTGAAACTACTGAATGGATTTGGATAAAACTTAGCATGATTGTTCCTAGGGTATCCTGCACAAAGTTTATGCTTCGATTTTTGATCCGTCGAAAAACATGGCCACTGTTACTAAAAATAGAACATAGGGGTCAAACAACAGTTTTTTGCAAATATCTCAAAAATCATTAGTGTACGGCAAATTCTGGCAGGTTGAAAGTGTTCAGCATGATGAGAGCTACCTGTGTGCTTATTTTCATGAAAATCTGTCAATTGATGTTAGAGTTATTGCCCTTTTTAGCTCACCTGACCCGAAGGGTCATGTGAGCTATTGCTATCACTTGGCGTCCGTCGTCTGTCCGTCGTCCGTCGTCCGTCCGTCCGTCCGTCGTCCGTTAACTTTTTCAAACGTTAACTCCTCCAACACCATAAGTCCAACTGCAACCAAACTTGGTACAGTTATTAATTGGTATGGGTGCTACAAATCTATTGTTTGGATTTTTGATTCGTATAAAAACATGGCCGTCATGGCTAAAAATAGAACATAGGGGTAAATCGCAGTTTTTTGCAAATAAGTCAGAAACGGTCACAGATATCAAAATTCTGGCAAGGGTAAAAGTGATCAGCACCTCAAGAT
This sequence comes from Mytilisepta virgata, assembly GCA_028015205.1. Taxonomy (NCBI): domain Eukaryota; kingdom Metazoa; phylum Mollusca; class Bivalvia; order Mytilida; family Mytilidae; genus Mytilisepta; species Mytilisepta virgata. The sequence goes on from CM051511.1 coordinate 42,823,152, forward strand.
CTACCTGCCCTGAAATTTTGAAGAAGATCCAACCACTCATTTCAGAGTTATTACCCTTTTTTTTTGACATTTTTGGCTTTTTTTTATGTTATTATTTCAAAAATCTTCTCCTCTGAAACTACTGAATGGATTTGGATAAAACTTAGCATGGTTGTTCCTTAGGGTATCCTGCACAAAGTTTATGCTTCGATATTTGATCCATCGAAAAACATGGCCACTGTTACTAAAAATAGAACATAGGGGTCAAACAACAGTTTTTCGCAAATATCTCAAAAATCATTAGGTTATGGCAAATTCTGGCAGGTTGAAAGTGTTCAGCATGATGAGAGCTACCTGTGTGCTTATTTTCGTGAAAATCTGTCAACTGATGTTAGAGTTATTGCCCTTTTTTGACATTTTTGGCTTTTTGTTATGTTATTATTTCAAAAATCTTCTCCTCTGAAACTACTGAATGGATTTGGATAAAACTTAGCATGATTGTTCCTTAGGATATCCTGCACAAAGTTTATGCTTCGATTTTTGATCCGTCGAAAAACATGGCCACTGTTACTAAAAATAGAACATAGGGGTCAAACAACAGTTTTTTGAAAAATCATTAGGTTAAGGCAAACTCTGGCAGGTTGAAAGTGTTCAGCATGATGAGAGCTACCTGAGTGCTGATTTTCGTGAAAATCTGTATACTGATGTTAGAGTTATTGCCCTTTTTTGACATTTTTGGCTTTTTTTTTATGTCATTATTTCAAAAATCTTCTCCTCTGAAACTACTGAATGGATTTGGATAAAACTTAGCATGATTGTTCCTTAGGGTATCCTGCACAAAGAGTTTGCTTCGATTTTTGATCCGTCGAAAAACATGGCCACTGTTACTAAAAATAGAACATAGGGGTCAAACAACAGTTTTTCGCAAATATCTCAAAAATCATTAGGTTACGCCAAATTCTGCAGGTTGAAAGTGTTCATCATGATGAGAGCTACCTGCGTGCTGATTTTTGTGAAAATCTGTCAACTGATGTTAGAGTTATTGCCCTTTTTTGACATTTTTGGCTTTTTTTTATGTTATTATTTCAAAAATCTTCTTCTCTAAAACTACTATTCAAAATCAAATGAAACTTGGTAAGATTGTTCCTTAGGATATTCTGCAAAAAGTTAATGCTTGGATTTTTGATTGGTCAAAAAACATGTCCGCCCTTACTAAAAATAGAACATAGGGGTCAAAATGCTGTTTTTTGCTATTCTTTCCTGAATTATAGAAATAAAATGAAGATGAAAGCTACTTTCAAGGCAAACATGGTATCCCGAGTTGAATGGTGATGATGAAAGTTTGTTTTGGACGGCCATTTTTAAAATGGCTGCCATTTTCCCGCCATTTTTTACACTTGCTCGGATTTCAACAATATTTGGTTTTTAAAGTAAACATGGTATCCTTAGTGAATGGTGATGATGAGAATGTTGTATAACAATGATTAAACTTCATAATATGTGAGCTTTTAATTGCCATCACTTGGTGTCCGTCATAATCGTTGTTAACAAATTTTCAAACATCTTCTCCTCTGAAACTACTTGGGGGAATTTGATGAAACTTAGCATGATTGTTCCTGCAATATTTCCTTTTCAAGTACAATAAAAAGCCTTAACCCACAATTTTTACATAACTTCTTTCAAACATTTTAAAAATGAAGACAACATATAGACCAAAAGATTTATACTTGTATTTGAAGATTAATTAAAGCTTGTATTTTGTATTATGAATCATCAGATTGACCATGACTGTATCTTAATCAAGCGTAGGGAGAACTCATGCCCATTTCTTTCCAGAGCTTCTTAAAGGTTTTTAAAGGTATTTTCAGCATTTTACGTGACCTTTAATACTCAGTTTAGTTTACAACAAACATTAATATATTAATTTAGTTTATAGTGCATTGTTTACCAGGTGAGCGATTCAGGCTCTTGAGAGCCTTTTGTTTGACATTTTTGGCTTTTTTTTATGTTATTATTTCAAAAATCTTCTTCTCTGAAACTACTATTCAAAATCAAATGAAACTTGGTAAGATTGTTCCTTAGGGTATCCTGCAAAAAGTTAATGCTTGGATTTTTGATTGGTCGAAAAACATGTCCGCCCTTACTAAAAATAGAACATATAGGGGTCAAAATGCTGTTTTTTGCTATTTTTTCCTGAATTATAGAAAGAAAATGAAGATGAAAGCTACTTTCAAGGTAAACATGATATCCTGAGTTGAATGGTGATGATGAAAGTTTGTTTTGGACAGCAATTTTTAACATGGCTGCCATTTTCCCGCCATTTTTTACACTTGCTCGGATTTCAACAATATTTGGTTTTTAAAGTAAACATGGTATCCTTAGTGAATGGTGATGATGAGATTTTTGGTATGGAGCATCTATGGAAGGTCCTTTAGGAAATTTGCATAAATCTTCCAGATCTTTGGTGAATCTATTTCAAAATGGGTGCAAGTTTTCTATAAAAATATCAATTCGGCTATTATTCAAGGGGGAAACCTTTCAAATTTTTTCACAATAGGTAGGGGTTGCAGACAAGGGGATCGACTATCTCCATATCTTTTCATTTTATGTGCTGAAATTATGGCAATCAGAATTAGAGAAAATAAAAAAATAAAGGGTATAAAAATTTGTCAAACTGAACACCAATTATCCCAATTTGCAGATGATACATCAGTTATTTTGGATGGCTCAGAGGAATCATTAGCAGAAACATTGTTAGAATTACAGTGGTTTGCTAAAGTATCAGGCCTTAAAATAGATTTTTCAAAAACTCAGGTTGTGTGGATTGAAAGTAAAAAATACAGCAAAGGTATTCTTTGTGAAGATTGGCAGTTATCATGGGGGAAATCTTCTTTTAAGGTATTAGGTATAAATTTTGATGTAAATCTTGATAATTTAATCAAAATAAATTATGATCCATATCTCAAAAGAATGAAGGGGCTTATTCAGCAGTGGAAAAAAAGAAATCTTACTCCTATAGGTAGAATAACTGTAGAGAAATCTCTTATACTTCCAGTGTTGAATCAGCTTTTCATTTCTTTACCAAATCCTAGCAGTGAGATAATTAAAATGATAGAAGACATGCTATATAGTTTTATATGGAAATCCCCTTTAAGCAGAGTAAGAAAAGAGGTTGTACAAAAAGAATATCAAAATGGGCGGCTGAAAATGGTTAATGTTAAAAATTCTATATATGCACTGAAAACAACATGGATAAGAAGACTTTCACAAAATATCAGCAAATGGCAGAATCCATTTAAATCCTTAGTAAATATGGACAAATTGTTTTGTTGTGGAACAACATATATAGATAAAGTTTTGCAAACAATTACAAACAAGTTCTGGAAAGATGTTTTGTCTTCTTGGAAATTCACTATTGATAAAAATTTTAAATTAAATTTAAATTAAATTAAATTTTTCAAGTCCTATCTGGTTTAACAATATGATTAAAGTAGGTGGGAAATGCATGTACTTGCAAAAATTGTTTGAAAAGGGTATAAGGTATGTAAATGACTTTATAAACAGTGATGGTAACTTTTTCACATATGAACAGATCATACAGAATTATAATATTAATATTAGTGTTATGGAATATAACAGTATTATTAGCTGTTTGAATCGTATGTCAAAATTATTTCAGAAAGATGTGGAAATCAAAAACATATCTTATCCTTTTATTCCATCTGCACTTGAGTTTGTTTTAAAAAGTAATAAAAAGGGATCAAAAGATATATATAGTATCTTTAACAAGAACAGTTGTACTCCAACTGCTCAACGAAAACTGAATGAAGTTTTCAATTTTAGTCAGGATGAGTGGATGGAAATATACAAACTTCCTTTCACTGTTACAAAAAGTACAAAACTTCAGTGGTTAAAATTCAGAATAAACCATAATATATTAGTAACAAACCGTATTTTATATAAAGTTAAGATTATTGATAATAAGAATTGTAGTTTTTGCAATAACGAAACTGAAACTATTGAATATATTTTTTGGGAGTGTGACATTGTTCAGAACTTTTTCAGTGAACTTTGTGCATGGTTTAGAGACAATAATATCCCAGAGTTTACGCTGGCTTCAAAAAAGAATGTTCTTTTTGGAAATTTTGATGAAACAAACAATGACTGTATTTATAACATTATTTTACTGCATATTAAGCAATATATATATACAACCAGGTGTTTGAAAAAAGACCTGTCATTATATGCAATTAAGAAACAATTGACAGATATGTATCATGTAGAAAAAATGCTGGCAACAAATAAGCAAACTTTGATTAACTTCCAAACTGCATGGAAAAAATACGAGATTCTGTTTAGAACTGGTGATGATTCCTCGGAGTAAATGTTTACCTGTTATTTCTCTGTTAGATCAGAAACAGAACTAATTCACTAAATAAAACACTGTACATGATATCCCTTTCCCTTTCCTTAAATATGCAATTTAGATGTTGTGTGTATGTTTAGTGGAGGACTTTTTGCCAGAACAGATGCATCAAGCATGTAATGTTTCATCGAATCTTTTCTGTACTACTTTAACGACTTTCTCCTTTCTTATATTTTCCATCTTTCTGAATCTGTTTCTAACTTTATACCTATCACTCTTTCTTCCCTCTTGTCTCCTTTTTGAATATCTGTATGTTTATTAGTAATGGAAATTTTTTTGATGACATATTCGAATATACTGGTCCAAAACTTTAGTTATGTAATGTTCCAAATTGAATTATGAAAATCTTATGTGTAAATTTATGTGTGATTTACTAACAAATACTAACATTGATGTTTTTCTATTCATTTACTAATATTAACGAGACCGGGATAAGGTACCAGTATTCGATGTATCCAACTAACAAATGTACAGATTTCAATAAAATATGAAAAAGTTAAAAAAAAAAAAAAAAAAAAAAAAAAAAAAAAATCTTCCCGGTCCATAAATCAAAATGGCCGTCATGAGCATTTACATGTTCTGATTGGTCGAAATTTAACAGTTCTTCTCCTCTGAAACCGTAAAGCCAAATGAACTGATTTTTGGTATGGATGATCTATGGAAGGTCCTTTACAAAGTTTGCATAACTCATCATGGTCCGTGAAACAAAATGACCGCCATGAGCATTTACATGTTCTGACTGGTTGAAATGTAAAACTTCTTCTCCTTACAAACCGTAAAGCCAAATGAACTGATTTTTGATATAGAACATCTATGGAAGGTCCTTTACAAAATTTGCATAAATCAGCCTGGTCCGTGAAACAAAATGGCTGCCATGAGCATTTACATGTTCTGATTGGTCAAAATTTAAAACTTCTTCTCCTTTGAAATCTTAAAGCCAAATGAACTGATTTTTGGAATGGAGCATGTATGGAAGGTCCTTTAGGAAGTTTGCATAAATCTTTCCGGTCCGTGAAACAAAATGGCCATCATGAGCATTTACATATTCTGATTGGTCGAAATTTAAAAGTTCTTCTCCTCTGAAACCGTAAAGCCAAATGAACTGATTTTTGGTATGTAGAATCTATGGAAGGTCCTTTACAAACTTTGCATAAATCTTTCTAGTCCGTGAAACAAAATTGCCACCAGAAACCTTTACATACATGTGATGGACTGTAAAATTCAGATCAGGAGATTTGGAAATTTTGGTCAGGAGTTTGGACTTCAGATCAGGAGGTTTTTTATCGACATATTTTTCATCGTAAAACTAAGATATAAGAGAGAAATATGCTATACATTTATTACATAAGAAATAAATAATAAATTAACAAAGAATAACAATGGGTATGCATGGTTTAAAGCACTAATGATGACAGAAAACTGAACATTGTCAACTCTTTCACAATAAATATGTTAAAAGCACTGTCTTAGTCTATTTTACATTGTAATACAATAATGTCTCAAAGTTTAAGAACTGGTTGTGGAGCACTGTGACTGGTAGGAGGTACATGCTGACTTGGCTGCTTAAACAAGACTTGGCTCTGGCTTGTACAGGTAACAGTCTGTATAGTTGTTGATCTTGATGCTTAGCAGGCTGTGTATTGTCTTTGACTCTAGGTTGTCTCTGCTGTCTGTCTGGATCTTTTTCAGCATGCTGAAGGTCCTCTCTGTGTCTGCATTGGAATGTGGAATGGTAAGCATTACTTTGCTGAGTTGAAAGAGCAGATCAAACTGGGGCTGGCCACTTGGAATCTTACATTGTGCCATAGACTGCCAGAACTGGTTCATAGTAGTGTTTTCTTTGTCATAAGGTGGCAGGTCTGACTTTGGAGAAAGGATGTAGTCACTGGCCTGGTCTTCAAGTTGTGATTTCTAGTCAGGACTCAGAGAGAGAAATCTGTCTGACAGACTGGCAACTATAAGATAAAAAAATTATTATAAACAAGAAATATAAATATTTTCACAACATATTACAAACATTGACAATAAATGTACTTCTTTTTGGCATTTTGTCTCATGTAAACCTACAAATATTTTTCTGTAAACTGTCTCATTGGTGTTACCCTATATTAATGTTGTTTCATTTACATGCATTTAAGTAACATAATTACCATATTAAAGTATTAAACATAACTTACCATCTTCTGGTGACACATTCTCTTTGGTATCTGGGTTGAGGTAGGCAATGGTCTGCAACACCTTATCCTTGAAAGGAAACTTTGCAATCATGGTAGACACTGTTGTGCAGTAGAACTGTCTGACAGAACTGTAATAGACAAAAAAAAAATAAGTACATTGAATTGAATTTTGCTAATCAACATTGATATTAATCAAGATTTATAGAAAATTATTTGAAAAAAAATATGTTCAGATACCTGAAAAACCTGTTGACAACCACTGGTGAAAGCTCCTTATGGTCACTGAGGAACTACCTAGCTGTCCAACCAATGGCTATCCTCTCATTGTCGTGCTGATTCTCTGTGGACTTGAAATCAACCTTGGTGATGTCTTGCTGACTGGTGATAACCTTAGTGCTGACAAATCTGGCCATGTGTTTACGGAGAAGACGAACCATTTCTGTGTGCAGAAACCCAACCATAGACCTGTGATAAAAATGGAAGAAGACTTCTATAAGCAGCTCATCTACTGGTAATGGGAGGGTCTTTACTGCTTTCTGTGCACAGATGTTTGCCAGGTGACACACACAACCAACGTTGAAAACATTTGGGTTCTTCTTTTGGACTCTGGTGAGGACACTGTTGTTTTTACCAATCGTGACGTTGCAGTTATCTGAAGAATAGCCTACACAGTTGGACCATGGAATGCCCCTTTCACTGAATACCTTGTCAAGACATCTGAAGATGCTGTCATTGGAACCGATGTTGCAGGTCTGTATGCCAACAAAGTGTGTTGCAATCTTCTGAAGGGTTGTGTTGTAGACGCGGACTAAGATGTTGAGCTTTTTGTTGTCACCCTTGTCGTTGGACTCATCTATCATTACAGCAAACTTCTCTTCTTTACACATGTCAGTCACTTTGTTGTCCCAATGTGGTGCTAGTGCCTGGGTTACAATGTGTGTGGTCTTTGTACGTTTGCAGGAGAACTTCTGTGCAATAGGTGAGTCTGGAAACATAACTTTCATACATAGAGTCAAGTGGTCTGCAATCATGAAAGGAAGGTTGTGTTCTGCAATAAAGTTGGCAAAAACAGTCTCTGCATAAGTAACCCTGTCAACGTTGTTGGTGTTGGTGATTATAGATGATACAGATGGAGTTGTTGAAATGGATCCATGCTTCTGCTTGTGAGAAGGGGTCTCACTGTGTCTGGTAATGTCATTACGGCCCCCGTAACAGATCTTAAAGTCAACTTTGCAAGAGGTGCAGTATGCCTGGTCTTGGCCCTTGGAACTGGGTTGGCACCATTTGAACTCAGCTTTCCAAGCAGTGTTAAACTTTGTCAAATATTTCTGTTGTGTTGCTGGTGTCTTTGAAGACAGAGATAACTGTCGTTTTGGCATTTTGAACACATAATGGTGTGCATAACAAACATTTTGCTTATATGATTTTTCTGTCAGCTTGTGTAGCAAACAGCTCTCATTGAGCTGAAACCATTCCTTTTCCCAGTATTTTCATATACAATAAATGTTTTCCTTGGCATCAAAAACTTCCGATAAATGTTTAGACAACAACATTCCATTTTTCTATCAATGCCGGTATTTATCGGTATTTACCTTTAATCATCCTTGGCATGTGCCATAAACAGAAGTAATTAATATACCAACACCTTTTGATTGTTCAATCAATCTATTATCACTTGTTAATTAGCCTTAAGCAAGGATTAAAATCTCCACATGTTGCGTAATCAGGTAATGTCAGTTACACCGGATACGTTCGATAAACTCGTGTTTTTACGACTTCAAAAAACTCGGGTTTTTACGATCTCAATGATAAATTTTGTAAACAAAATAGTAAAAATGGCGACTGAAAAATTTCATTCATGAAATTCTTTCTGCACGGGATTTTTTTTCTCTTCAACGGAAGGACGGGAGGGGACCCCTGAAAACGGGATTATTGTACTCCCATCGGGAGGCTCACATGTATGCCTTTATATGTTTTGATCGGTCAAAATTTAAAACTTCTCCTCTGAAACCATTTGGCCAATGAACTTATACTTGGTATGAAGCATTTATAGAAGATCATTTACAAAGTTTCCAGAAATAAATCTAGTCTGTCAAATCAAAAGTTTGTGACTGCCAGGTGAGCGATACAGGCTCAGCCCACTGAGCCTCTTGTTTGCCATTTTTTCCTGAATTATAGAAAGAAAATAAAGATGAAAGCTACTTTCAAGGTAAACATGGTATCCCGAGTTGAATGGTGATGATGAAAGTTTGTTTTGGACGGCCATTTTTAAAATGGCTGCCATTTTCCCGCCATTTTTTAGCTCACCTGGCTATGCCAGGGTGAGCTTTTGCCATCACTTTGCGTCCGGCGTCCGTCGTCCGTCGTCCGGCGTCCGTCGTCCGTCGTCCGTCGTCCGTCCGTCGTCCGTAAACTTTTCATTCAAAGATCTTCTCCTCTGAAACCACTGGGTCAATCCAAACCAAACTTGGTCACAATAGTCCTTGGGTGGCCCCCTTTCAAAATTGTGTCGCTCATGTTCATACCTCATCCAAGATGGCCGCCAGCGGGGATCATAATTTAACATTGGACCCTATGGGATAAAACATTCAAAGATCTTCTCCTCTGAAAGTACTAGGCCAATTGGAACCAAACTTAATCACATGAGTCCTTGGGTGGTACCCTTCAAAAGTGGTGTTGCTCACATCCGTATCCTATCCAAGATGGCCGCCAGCGGGGCCACAAGCGTTTCAAATTCTTTTGTCTTTACATTGCAACTCTTATACAAAGAAAGATAACTCTAACTCAAAATTTGGCATTAGTGAAATAAAAATTTCTAATGTCTGATGGAATATTTAATATATATCTGATTTTGATGGGTTTTAATTTCAGCAGTATATATAACCTAGATTATAGGGGGAACCCCTGCCCGATTTTTTTTTTGAAAGGTGGTCTGAAATTGTAATGGATAGCAGAAGTTTTGGTTCTCATAGAAACTAATTTCAGGTCTTACTTGGCTACAACGGTCTACTTTAAAAATTGTGTCTCTTGGGTCCGTAGCCAATCCAAGATGGCCACCAGAGGGGACCAAATTTTAACATTGGACCCTATGGTAAAACATTCAAAAATCTTATCATCAGATATAACTGGGCAATTGGAACTAAACTTGGTCATAATAAACCTTGGGTGGCCCTGTTTAAAAAATTGTGTTGCTTAGGGTTGTACTTAATCAAAAATGGGTGCCAGCGGGGACCATAGTTTAATATTTGAGGAAAGTAGTTTACATTGAATCCTATGGGATATATGCCATTCGAATAACGTTATGCTATCAGATGTGGGCCATGTCCCAGGTGAGCGATACAGGCTCTTGAGAGCCTCTTGTTACACTTGCTCGGATTTCAACAATATTTGGTTTTTAAAGTAAACATGGTATCCTTAGTGAATGGTGATGATGAGAATGTTGTATAACAATGATTAAACTTCATAATATGTGAGCTTTTAATTGCCATCACTTGGTGTCTGTCATCATCGTTGTTAACAAATTTTCAAACATCTTCTCCTCTGAAACTACTAGGGGGATTTGGATGAAACTTAGCATGATTGTTCCTGCAATATTTCCTTTTCAAGTACATGTAATTGAAACTGTGATACTTCAGAAAAAGAGAGTTCACTTTTTAGATGCCAAAGATGTAAAGTCACATAGGTAACCAGAACAAATAGTCTGTTCAAAGGGTACTTACCACTGGTTAATTTCATCTAAGCGGTATCAACTCTCAGTTAAAATGGCAAATGTTCAACTTCAAACACAACAGTTGTAGAAATATTGCTGTTTAACAGTCATTGTTTATATGTCCTTCACAACATATCGAAAATTTAAAGTATTCCATTGCATTATATTTATATTTTATCAGGATAACAAATTCATCACATCAGGGGAGATCATTTGGACCACCTCCATTACATAGGAATTCAGTAAAACTTACAAGAGAACCTTACTCTAGCAATGCTAGAGGTTTTCTGGCAAGCTATCTACTGACTTAGGGGTATAGAGGAATGGAATTCCAACATCTTACATTGTAGGAGTAAGGAGAACCTTACCCATTTTGTCAAGTGGCAAGTTTCATTACTGTTTTAAAGTGTATTGTATTATAAAAAGATCAATTTTCTCAAATTCAAACTATACTTATAGATATTGAGTTGTCTTGATGTTTTTTGACGCCAAGTTTAAATTACATGTTGCTAAGCTTTCCGTGAGAACTTGGCGCTTCTTGATGAAAATAAAAAGCCTTAACCTACAATTTTTACATAACTTCTTTCAAACATTTTAAAAACGAAGACAACATATAGACCAAAAGATTTATACTTGTATTTGAAGATGAATTAAAGCTTATATTTTGTATTGTGAATCGTCAGATTGACCATGACTGTATCTTAATCAAGCATAGGGAGAACTCATGCCCATGCATTTCTTTTCAGAGGTTCTTGAAAGGCTTTTAAAGGTATTTTCAGCATTTTACATGCCCTTTAATACTCAGTTTAATTTACAACAAACATTAATATATTAATTTAGTTTATAGTGCATTGTTTGCCAGGTGAGCGATTCAGGCTCTTGAGAGCCTCTTGTTTAGCTCACCTATCCTAAAAGGATTTGAGCTTTTAGCATCACTTGGCGTCCGTCGTCTGTCGGTATGTAAACTTTTACATTTTCATCTTCTCCTCTGAAACCCCTGGAACTATTGAACTGAAACTTGGCCTGAAGCTTCTATTAAAGGTCCTTTACAAAGTTTGCATAAATCATCCCGGTCCGTCAAACAAAATGGCCACCATGAGCATTTACATGTTCTGATTGGTCGAAATTTAAAACTTCTTCTCCTCTGAAACCGTAAAGCCAAATGAACTGATTTTTGGTATGGAGAATCTATGGAAGGTCCTTTACAAAATTTGGATAAATCATCTTGGTCCGTGAAACAAAATGGCCACCATGAGCATTTACATGTTCTGATTGGTCGAAATTTTAAATTTCTCCTCTGAATTTTTTAAACCGTAAAGCCAAATGAACTGATTTTTGGTATGGAGCATCTATGGAAGGTCCTTTACAAAATTTGCATAAATCTTCTTGGTCCGTGAAACAAAATGACCATCATGAGCATTTAAATGTTCTGATTGGTCGAAATCTAAAACTTCTTCTCTGAAACTGTAAAGCCAAATGAACTGATTTTTGATATGGAGCATCTATTCAAGGTCCTTTACAAAATTTGCATAAATCATCCCGGCCCGTGAATCAAAATGACTGCCATGAGCATTTACATGTTCTGATTGGTCGAAATTTAAAACATCTTCTCTGAAATCGTAAAGCCAAATGAACTTATTTTTGGTATGGAGCATGTATTTAAGGTCCTTTATACAAAGTTTGCATAAATCTTCCTGGCCAATGAAACAAAATGGCCAGGTGAGCGATACAGGCTCATCCCACTGAGCCTTTTGTTTTCAAGTACCTTTTTAGCTCACCTTACCTGAAAGGTCAAGTGAGTTTTTCTCATCACTTGGCGCCCGTCGTCTTTTAACTTTTACAAAAATCTTCTCCTCTGAAACTATTGGGCTAAATTGAACCAAACTTGGCCACAAGCTTCATTAGAGTATCTAGTTTAAAAAATGTGTCCGATGCCCCCGCCTGCCAACCAACATGGCAGACATAAAACATAGGGGTAAACTGGATTTTTTGTCTTGTATCTCAAAAACTAAAGCAACTAGAGCAAAACTGACATGGGGTAAAAATGTTCATCAGGTCAAGATCTACCTATCATAAAATTTTCAGACGAATCTGTCAACCCTTTGTTGGGTTATTGCCCCTGAATTGTTCATTTTAATGAAATTTTGCAGTTTTAGGTTATTATCTTGAATATTATTATAGATAAAGACAAATTGTAATCAGCAAAAATGTTCAACAAAGTAAGATCTACAAATAAGTCAACAAATCATTGATTGACCCCTTATAGGAGTTTTTGCCCTTTAAAGACGGCATCCAGCATAAACTTTCCTGTAAAGATCTTTTCCTCTCAAACCAATAGGCCAATTTAGACCAAACTTTGGTGGAATGGTCCTTGGGTGGCCCCCTTCCAAAATTATGTCTGGCATCCCCCACTTCCATCCGACATGGCTGCTGTTACTAAAAATAGAAAAAAGGGGGGGGGGGTGAATTTAAAAAATCTTCTTATGTGAAATTACAAGGCCAGTTGGAACCAAAGTTGGCAGTAATGGTTCTTAGGAGGTTCTCTTTCAGAAATATGTCCAACGACCCGGACTGTTAACAAAGATGGCCGACAGCCGAACTTACTTTAACATAGGGCCCTATGGGAAAATTCATTAAAAAATCTTTTTGTCTTAAACCACTTGACCAATTGGAACCTGACTTGGCAATGGTCCTTAGATGATGGCCGCCACAACCGAACTTAGTTTAACATAGGGCCCTATAGGAAAATTCATTGAAAAATCTTCTTGTCTGAAACCACTTGACATATTGGAGGAGGACTTGGCAGCATTGGTCCTTAGGAGGTCCTTTTTCAGAAATGTGTCTGATTTCGTGGACTGTGAACCAAGATGGCTGCCACAGCAGAACTTAGTTTAACATAGGACCCTATGGGAAATTCACTCAAAAATCTTCTCGTCTGAAACCACTAAGCCAATTAGAATTAGACTTGGTAGCAATGGTCCTTAGATGGTCCTCTTTCAGAATTTTGTGCGATGACCAGACTGTCAACCAAGATGGCCGCCACACCCGAACTTAGTTTAACATAGGGCCCTTTGGAAAAATTCATTGAAAAATCTTCTTGTCTGAAACCACTTGACATATTGGAGCCAGACTCGGCAGCATTGGTCCTTAGGAGGTCCTCTTTCAGAAATATATCTGATCACCCGGATTGTCAACCAAGATCGCTGCCACACCGACCTTTGTTAAATATTGGACCCTATAGGAAAAATTCATTTAAAAATCTTCTTGTCTGAAACTGATTAGCCAGTTGGAACAAGACTTGGCAGAAATGGTCCTTAGATGGTTCTCTTTTAGAAATATATCCGATGACCTGGACTGTCAACCAAGATGACTGCCACAGCTGAAATTAGTTTAACATAGAATCCTATAAATAAAAAAACCGGCCAAATTGACTGCAACACTGCTCAAGGTGTAAAGTTAAATCCAGGTGAGCGATACAGGCTCTTGAGAGCCTCTAGTTTATAGTTACTGGCCGTAGAAAGGTATTTTTTCTCTCAATTTAATTTTAATGTTCATGTTAATGTCGAAATTGACAGGTGCCTGTGACCAAAATATTTGACGTAATGTCACATATGTGTCCTTGACTTTATGAAATTATTTTGTGACATAATCTACTGTTTACGCGTAAAATGAAACAAACAGTGTAATCTAGGAGACAGTATGATTGTGCAGTCTGTGTATCTCGGGGGGGGGGGGGGGGGGGGGGGTCACTTCCAATACTAGTATATGATGAGGTAGGGATGAGCCGCTGGAATAGGTACACCCCCCCCTCCCCCCGAGTCATGCATAAATATATATGCCTAGTTTACGTTATTTCAGGGCTCCCGGCCAGGGCCATTTTATGAAGCATATGTGTTTGTTTCTTTAACAATTTTGTCTAGCATTACATCATCAAAATATAGTTTGAAATAATCTAGTTCTTTAGCATCAGAACGAAGTTGAATGGAAGGACCAGTGATCAATGTCTACCAATTCATAAGTTTCATGCCAGTCCAGTTCAGTTTTCAGCCATATTGGGTACATCATCATCGTCATCATTTATCTCATCAGTAGTATATGCGCACAGTTCAGGTCGCATAGGAGGAGGTGCTGTGGAGGTGCCGGAAGTGACGTCAACCGGAAATAACGTCACTGGAACCGGAAGTACCAGAAGTGATCTGCGCGCATGTGCAACCGGAAGTAGTGTGTTTTCCCGCCCTATCTTTACGGAAGTGACATAAGTCACGTGCTAGGACAAGGATGTGTCGTTTACGCCTGCGTACCCGGAAATCACGTGACCGAAACCGGAAGTAGGGAATTTTCGCGCCATTTTCTCATATTTTGTTTACGGAAGTGACGTAAGTCACTGACCCGGACGTGCCATGCTTGACCAGAACTGAGATTGAATTATCTCTCTTTTCCTGCACTTCTCTGTCATCTCTGGATCTTTTATCGGTCTCTAGGGACTGATACTCTTACTGTTATGTCGAAATCCGAGAGTATACGAAGTACAATATTGGATTATCTCCCCTTACCAAACTTTTCATTTGGGGGTATTTTCTGTGAGGATTGGATTATGTCCCCTTACCTCCAAGTGATGCTGTCACCAATAGATCAATGGAGGGATGTCCTTAGCAACCGCCTTAGCAACGGCGATCCATTTCATTGCTCTATGATCACTTCGTTTCTCTTCTCTTGCTCCATGGTGCTCTTCGCTGCTGTTTGCTGCTCATCGCTAATTAGGACCTTACTCGGGTGCTCATTTCGCTCCTGTTGCTTGTTGCTGTTCGTAATCCTGCTCTTCTCTTGCTCCATCACGCTCTTCTCTTCCTCTTTGCTGCTCATCGCTACTCATGACCTTACTCGCATGCTCATTTCGCTCCTGTTGCTTGTTGCTGTTCGTCATCGCTGCTCTTCTCTTGCTCATTGCTGCTCATCGCTACTGAGGACCTTACTCGCGTGCTCATTTCGCTCCTAGTGCTTGTTGCTGTTCGTCATCGCTGCTCTTCTCTTGCTCTGCTGTTCATCGCTACTCAGGACCTTACTCGCATGCTCATTTCGCTCCTGTTGCTTGTTACTGTTTGTCATCGCTGCTCTTCTCTTGCTCTTTGCTGCTCATCGCTACTCATGACCTTACTCCCATGCTCATTTTGCTCCTGTTGCTTGTTGCTGTTCGTCATCGCTGCTCATCGCTACCCAGGACCTTACTCGCATGATCATTTCGCTCCTGCTGCTTGTTGCTGTTCGTCATCGCTGCTCTTCTCTTGCTCTTTGCTGCTCATCGCTACTCATTACCTTACTCGCATGCTCATTTGGCTCCTGCTGCTTGTTGCTGTTCGTCATCGCTGCTCTTCTCTTGCTCTTTGCTGCTCATCGCTACTCATGACCTTACTCGCATGCTCATTTCGCTCCTGCTGCTTGTTGCTGTTCATCATCGCTGCTCTTCTCTTGCTCATCGCTGCTCTTCTCTTGGTCTTTGCTACTCATCGCTACTCAGGACCTTACTCGCGTGCTCATTTCGCTCCTGTTGCTTGTTGCTGTTCGTCATCGCTGTTCATCTCTTGCTCCGTGCTGCTGCTGAGGAGGTGAAGGTGGGATTCTCACTGTTTTGTTATGAATCACCTCTTGGTCTCGTTGATGTTACGATAGACATCAAAGATGGCTGCGCCTAGGTAACGCGGACCTGAAAGAAAGCACCCTAATGACAATCGTTTACCCTAACACTAGTTCTGCTTACCAGCCTGCTTCAAAGTCATGTTTCAAAGTCTAGCCCAATGCTGGATTGGGCTTAATCCCTTATGAATTTGAAGTAGTACTAGTGTTAGACAGGATTAGGGTTAAGTTAGGATAAGATTATTTTAGGGTTAGGTAAGAGTTAGGGTTAAAGTTAGACAGGACCTTACTCGCGTGCTCATTTCGCTTCTGTTGCTTGTTGCTGTTCGTCATTGCTGCTCTTCTCTTGCTCTTTGCTGCTTATCGCTACTCATGACCTTACTCGCGTGCTCATTTCGCTCCTGCTGCTTGTTGATGTTCATTATCGCTGCTCTTCTCTTGCTTTTATCTTGCTCTTTGCTGCTCATCGCTACTCAGGACCTTACTCGCGTGCTCATTTCGCTCCTGCTGCTTGTTGCTTTTCGTCATCGCTGCTCTTCTCTTGCTCTTTGCTGCTCATCGCTACTCAGGACCTTACTCGCATGCTCATTTCGCTCCTGTTGCTTGTTGCTGTTCGTCATTGCTGCTCTTCTCTTGCTTTTATCTTGCTCTCTGCTGCTCATCGCTACTCAGGACCTTACTCGCGTGCTCATTTCGCTCCTGTTGCTTGTTGCTGTTCGTCATCGCTGCTCTTCTCTTGCTCATTGCTGCTCATCGCTACTCAGGACCTTACTCGCATGCTCATTTCGCTCCTGTTGCTTGTTGCTGTTCGTCATCGCTGCTCTTCTCTTGCTCTGCTGCTCATCGCTACTCAGGACCTTACTCACGTGCTCATTTCACTCCTGCTGCTTGTTGCTGTTCGTCATCGCTGCTCTTCTCTTGCTCTTTGCTGCTCATCGCTACTCAGGACCTTACTCGTGTGCTCATTTCGCTCCTGTTGCTTGTTACTGTTCATCATCGCTGCTCTTCTCTTGCTCATCGCTGCTCTTCTCTTGGTCTTTGCTGCTCATCGCTACTCAGGACCTTACTCGCGTGCTCATTTCAGTTTTGGGGCTACTGTTGCTAGTGGTGGTCGATTGTCGTTATTCAAAGATTGGATCTGTGCATGAGCACCCTGACATTCAGGTCATTTGAAAGGCCACTCTGCATTTATCATAACCGACGCCTGTGGTTCACTGGTGCAAGGGTGACAAACATGAGGCAAACAGTCACGCTTGCTTAGGTGAACCACCGACGATGGGGTATGAGTTGTAAGAGTAGAAGTACGAGACAGACCTACGTTTGTGTATGAATCAACAAGACGTTGAGGAACCTGTAGCCTAATATAAGCACTTGCAGGACATCCGGAGCTCATTCTACTATCGAATCCCAGGAAAGAAAGACGTCTTAAATGTATACCTGTGACATATGTGGATACCAGTCCAAGCGAAACTTCAACCTAGTGCGACACAAAAAGAATGCACACGGTATGGAAGAGGATTCAACAGACTGTAGTGATGCAGTCTCAGACACCACCACAGAAGCCGATAACGAGGAATTGGAACAAAGCAGTGACCATGAATCCAACGAAGACTCAGAAGTGCAATTCGAACAGTCCCCATGAGAAGTCATTTTGAATAGAACATTTCAAGTACATCAATCGGAATACTCACAGAAAGTAAACGAACTAGTCGAAGCCGGAATGGAAGAAAACGAGGCACGCTTGGCAGCATATAGAGACATGTTTGACACATACAGAGACGAAATACGAAAGCATTACCTCGGACTGCTGTCCTGGCATCAAGACATGAATAAAGACCCTGTACATAGAAAGATCAAGAACACGGCTAAACGCCTGAGAGAAGAGGAAGACTACGAATCAAAAGAATCATGGGAATATGCCGTAGAAAAAAGAAAATATCTGCTTAACCGTGTATTGAACGATTACGACCCACCACCAGCTGAAGATAGCAATGACTCTATGCGATGGAGGAATTGGAACATATTACAAAAAAAAAAACAGAAAAAAAATATATAAAAAAAATAAAAAATTTTAAAAAAAATTTAAAAAAAGGGGAGGTGGGTAATGCAGCGTATATATAGCCAGTCACAAGCCTGGACAAAGGTCCTGGGTAGCGATGAGCAGCAATGAGCAAGAGAAGAGCAGCGATGACAAACAGCAACAAGCAACAGGAGCGAAATGAGCACACGAGTAAGGTCATATGAGTAGCGATGAGCAGCAAAGAGCAAGAGAAGAGCAGCGATGACGAACAGTAACAAGCAACAGGAGCGAAATGAGCACGCGAGTAAGGTCCTGAGAAGTGATGAACAGCGGAGCAAGAAAATAGCGGCGATGACGAACAGTAACAAGCAACAGGAGTGAAATGAGCACGTGAGTAAGGTCCTGAGAAGCGATGAACAGCAGAGCAAAAAAGAGCGGCGATGACGAACAGCAACAAGCAGCAGGAGCGAAATGAGCACGCGAGTAAGGTCCTGAGTAGCGATGAGCAGCAATGAGCAAGAGAAGAGCAGCGATGACGAATAGCAACAAGCAACAGGAGCGAAATGAGCACGCGAGTAAGGTCATGAGTAGCGATGAGCAGCAAAGAGGAAGAGAAGAGCGGGATGGAGCAAGAGAAGAGCAGGATTACGAACAGCAACAAGCAACAGGAGTGAAATGAGCACGCGAGTAAGGTCCTAATTAGCGATGAGCAGCAAAGAGCAGCGAAGAGCGCCATGGAGCAAGAGAAGAGAAACGAAGTGATCATAGAGCAATGAAATGGCCGTTGCTAAGGCGGTTGCTAAGGACATCCCTCCATTGATCTATTGGTGACAGCATCACTTGGAGGTAATGGGACATAATCCAATCCTACCTTTGGTCCTTACAGAAAATACCCCCAAATGAAAAGAGCGGGATAAGGGGAGATAATCCAATAGTGTACTTCGTATACTCTCGGACTTCGACATAACAGTGAGAGTATCAGTCCCTAGAGACCGATAAAAGATCCAGAGACGACAGAGAAGTGCAGGAAAAGGGAGATAATTCAATCTGAGTTCTGGTCAAGCATGGCTGCGGTGACGTCCGGGTCAGTGACTTACGTCACTTGCGTAAACAAAATATGAGAAAATGGCGCGAAAATTCCCTACTTCCGGTTCCGGGTACGCATGCGCAGACGACACATTCGGGTCCTAGCACGTGACTTGCATCACTTCCGTAAAGATAGGGCGGGAAAACACTACTTCCGGTTGCGCATGTGCGCAAATCACTTCTGGTACTTCAGGTTGTGGTCACGTAGCTTCCGGTTCCGGTGACGTCATTTCCGGTTGACGTCACTTCCGGCACTTCCACAGCACCTCCTCAAATGCGACCTGAACTGTGCGCATATACTACTCTCATCATCGGTAGCAATAGGAGAAGTATCAGAGGATTCTTCATCGTCTTCTGAAGGATTACTATCCTACCATTCATTGCCACTGTCTGTGTTATGATCGTGATCGTTCTCGTCGGAAAAATAACTATCTGCGTCGGACATGTTGTTCGCTAAATTCTTTGGGGACATTTTTCAATATTTTGTCGTCTGCAACTGAAATACCGGAAAACCCAACAAGATTTTACATAAACGTTTTATTGTAAATAATCTTAAGATGTCTGAAAATATGTTTTCAGTCAGTACACTTCGCAAAATGTCTGTTCAGCGACGCTAGTTGTGTTTTATTGGAATGTGTAAAAATGTGTAGCTGCGTGGCAACGGGGTCTGTGTAAAAATGTGTAATTGCATGGCAAGGTGGTTGGCAGGATATCAACGTAATGCACATTTTTAAAATCCAGATCCATATAGTTCTTTATCTTATACCGCTGAATACATTTTTATTAAATGTTGAAAACTTCTTGGAAAACTTACATCGGCGTTAAATCTATAATAGATAATTACTTTATACCGGAAAAACACTGTTTAGGTGTGACGAGACAATTACTGGCATATTACCATGGAAAAGACAGCAGTGTAATCCTATCACCTGGAAATTTAATATTAAATATTTTAATTAACCTACTTTTATGGCATCTCCAATGTCGTCGTCCATCGTTTACACACCCTTCTGCGGATGCTGGTGGTAGTTTTATTTTTGAAATATTGTTTTTCAAATTTTGTGTATAAAAATTCTGCATTGTATGATATATACATGTACTGCAAACCAATCCTTGAAATTCGATTTCAACTAAGAGTGGCCGACTTACACATTATTATATAAGAATGTGGAAATAAATGGTAAGGGATACTGTCAACGTATAATTCTTCCTAATAATATTTATTTCTGACGGAAACAATATTGTAATAATATATATTCTGCAGAATTTCTGTCATATAATACTTTTTCGATTAGTATTATTTTTGTTCCACTGATATAAGGAACTTATTTTATATGTTGATTAATATAACACATGTTCCTGATAAGATTATTTAATCTAAATAAAAAATCGCCGTGATATTGGCTGCAATATCACCAGCTTGGCGTTAAAAAATATTCAATCAATCTAAATCAAAAAAGTGTTTTACTTGATGGTTTCCTATTATGTATATTTGAAAGTGTTTATGAGTTAGATGTATTCACCTGTACACAATACCTGTATGTACATGTAAACATGGAACCTTGTGAATATGAAAAATATTCATGTTCCTTAATGATGGCTCATATGTTGAAGGTTTGTAAATTTATTAACAAATTAAGTTGTGATATAGATCAGACTTCTAATGAGAAAAAAAAAATTTTTTTTACACATTTATATGAAACATATGTAATTGTGATTAATTTTAAATAATTATATAATGCCAACACCATTTCGAATAAATATTTTCCATATCCATGATATCTGTTTTTTACTATTATTTTGATAGTAATTAATATCAGAATAATTATTACAAAATTAAGTTTTCCATTCGGAGTAGATATTACGTAATACTTTTTCCGTTTAGAATAGATAATACATAATACTTTTTCCATTCGGAATGGATATTACATAATACTTTTCCGTTCTCATTTAATCTAATGAATGAGAAGTCAAATTGTCAAAAATGTTAAAAGTCAAAATGTTATGTTTGTCATGGAATAAAACTCCCGCCATAATATTTATTCCAAAGATAGTTTATTATGTTACAAAAAATCCAGTTGGAATTTTTGTTACATAATAAATAGCAATATTATGGTGGAACTTCTATTCTGTGACAATACTACGTCGCCTATTTTTTTTAAAGCTAGTTTTGTTTAGACCCTTTTAAGGTTTATATTTTCCCGTTGAACCTTTGAATGTGCGTCTGTAGCAATACATTTAAGCATTGGCTAGAATCCATCCACCCAAGTCAGGGTTTTGTATCCACGTTGTTTCCTACAAACCCCTGACATCACACATTCATATTTTACGGGTCGGAAGTGAACAATTTTCATTGGTTACTTTTCTAGGTCAGAAGAGAATCCATTTGCTTCATAGGTAGAATTTTCTAGGTCACACACCAGGCGCCGATATGGTCGACCCGCAAAATATGAATGTGTGATGTCAGGGGTTTGTAGGAACGAACGTGGACATCCTGACTTTGGAGGATGGCTAGAATCCTGATGTTTTTTTTCTTAATTAACTTACGCTTGACATTATACTATTATTATTTATAAATTACAGTCCATTTATATTTATAAATTACTAGTCAACATCTTTCATCGAAAAAATAAAATCTATTAAATGAAAAATATTTAAAAAAAAAGAATAAGTTACGTCGTATATTAATATAAACGCCCAAACCTGTAAATAAATAAATAAATGATAAATAAAAAATTAAATAAAAACATTAACATTAAGAAATGTCATCAGATGATAGAAAAAGTTTTGTTGTTCGACCTATAATTATTATCTGCAATATATACATAAACGTTTTGGACGCTGGACGTCATGAGGTTTCCTGAAAAAAAATCACCAAAATTTGTACCTTGATGTTATCTTCAGCAGCAGATACCACGAAATCAAGCTTGGGGACCCCCAAATATTTTTATTTCATCAGAAAGCACGTGGATGAGGAATATAATATTAGTTTTTCACGAAACTGTAGGATTAACAACAATGATTTTTATAGACTTTTTGAGCAAAATTGTCGAAAAATTGACGTTTTCCCTATATATCCTATGTTAAAAGTTAATTTCAGAAGGCATTTTCAAAGGGTTATAGCAAAAAAAAAAGGTCGGGTACCTCCATTTTTATTTCATATTCCAATGTATTTTGATTAGCTTTACATACTGACAAAAAATTAGAAAACTAGGATACTTTCAATTACTTCCCCTTGACCTTAACTTGAATATTATTATACATAAAGACAACTGTAAACAGCAGAAATGGTCAGCAAAGTAAGATCTACAAATAAGTCAACATGACCAAAATCGTCAATTGACCCCTTATAGGATTTTTTGCCCTTGAAAGATTATTTAGATGTAAACAGTAATTATCATTGAAAATAATAAACAGAAAATAATGGTCTGATTTAAATGAACAAAATAAAATATACTTATATAAATTTATAAAATCAGAATATAAAATGGAATACTACTTGTCCCATCCTAATAAAGAAACACGTAAAATTCTCACTAAATTTAGACTGAGTGACCATGAATTATTAATAGAACTCTTGAGATATAAGAAAGTTCCCAGAAATCAAAGACTATGTCATACGTGTCAGAAACTTGACGATGAAAAACATTTCTTCCTAGAATGCAATATTAATAATATTTATAGACAAAAAATGATAGAATACTTCTTGGAAGTATACGACAACTTCCTTGATTTAAATGACATTGCAAAACTTAAACTTATATTAAACCCGTCAAGGCCCAATGATATCAATATGGTAGTTTCTTTTATAAAACAGTCATTAGAACTGAGAAAAGGAGACTCTTGACTATATTAGTTATCTGTTAATACATGTATAATAAATTGATGTTCAAATATGTTTTTTTGTATGTGACATTTGTATTGCTATGACCCAAATGGGTATTGTTTGCAAAAATAAAGTTTAATGAATGATATATATTGTCCGAGATTTTTAGAGCATAACTTGAAATAAATTAAATGGTAGCTGTACAAGTAAAATGGAGGCTCAAGGGTCAAAGTCATTAAAAAAAATCCATAGCAACCGATGGAAAAGTCCCTATCAACCAGATATATTTGGGTTCAGGATTCTATATTGTAGCTGTACAAGTCAATATGGAGGCGATAAATGTAACGGTACACTTTAAATAGCAAAAATAATCATTGATGCAATTATTAATCATTTGACTGCTTTGATGTGATAATTACATGCACTTGAATTTTTACTAGATAACATTTTTTTTCGCTATGGAGATTCCGTATATATTAAAGTATATTTGCAATAGGAATGTTAATTTTGGAGCTGATTTGTCTTATCCCTGTAAATTAAAGTTTACGACGATGACGACGACAGACGGACGAAGGACGCCAAGTGATGGCAATAGCTCACATGTGGCCTTTGAGCAAGGTGAGCTTAAAATGAAAGTAACAGAATTTTATGCACACTGTAGAAAATGAAAACAAAGAAACGGGATGTTAATATATAAATGCTGTACCAGAAGTATGAGGGGTATTGATATTTGTTATGCCTCACTGCTCTAGTGGTCAAAGTGGCTTATAGTAATTAGTGTTGTGAGTTCAAATGTAGTTCATGGTGATGTGTGTTCAAGGACCATCTTATTTCACAAGAACTGCCAGTTTTTCCTGCGTTTCTATCCAGGTACTGTGGCTTCCTCTTCAAAGAAAACTGGCAACTGCTAAATGTTAAACAATAATTAATGAAATAGATTATGGTAAGAAACATAAATAGATTATGGTAGGAAACATAAATAGATTATGGTAAGAAACATAAATAGATTATGGTAGGAAACATAAATAGATTATGGTAGGAAACATAAATAGATTATGGTAGGAAACATCAGACTATTTCGAACTTACATTTGGTATTGTGTGATATTCTTAGCAATATCAGTGTGTAAATTTAGGCCTGTGGTTATTGAAAATTTTACCATATGTATACTCTAATATCTTGATAATGGACAAAAGAGTGCTAAGTGGTTAATGTATTTTCAAAGATAAAACCTATTTATTGAATATTCCAAAAACAAGACATATTGCACAAGATGTGCACACCCTGTCAATGTATGACTCATTAGACATTTAAGGCAAAAAGCTGAAACAAATTGTAACTCCCGAAATTGGGAAACAAATTTAAATGTAAAGTCAAAATTATGATTGAGGGAAATACTCTGTAGTTTTCACAAAATTTAAAATTTTTAGCTCACCTTGCCTATAAGGCCATGCGAGCTTTTGCCATCACTTGGGGATCGTCGTCTTTCAGAATTGTCTCAGACCCGTGCTGTCAACAAAGATAGCCGCCGCAGCTGAACTTTGTTTAACAAAGGACCCTATTGGGAAACCAGCCACAATAACTGCGACACTTGAAGTTTTAGTCCTACTCAAGGTGGACAAGTTAATTCCAGGTGAACGATACAGGCTCTTGAGAACCTAACAAAACAAAAACCCCAATGGGTTATTAATGCAAACAACACAATCATACAACTTAAGTTTTTAAAGTTTACTGTATATGACATAAATATCCCATATTATTAATGCTGATGCACATGATGTGCACAATTCGACGATTTACAACTCATCAGTTGTGCTTAATGCCTAAAATGTTGAAAGCTGATAAAATAACCCCAAAACATTGGGAGAGCAATTCAATTTCATACTGAAGCAAATATATGACTGTCATGTTGAAGTACAAATTATTAAAGTTAGAACACAAAAGTAAATCATTATATTTTTCTTCCAGGGAAAGTAATTGATGGACTTTTGATTTTAAGAAAAATTGAAAATGTGCCAACAGGACCAAATAATAAACCTAAAATAGCAGTTGTAATAACTCAATGTGGTGAAATGTGATGACAGAAATAATAAATGTTCCAGGGACAGTTCCACTTTAACACAGCTATCTTCAGAATGAGAAAAGGAAAGTAAAGTGGTGATAGGACGCCAAGTGTTTGTCAAACAGGAAATACACAGATATTATCAGTGACACAGTTCTGTTCATTATTTGTAATTGATACACAGAATTTTCTGTTAAAATCTGACCTATGTGAGACTTCATCTTAAAAATGCTTAAAATTTTGGTAAAATTATAAAGCCGCACTCAGGAAATTTAGACCTCAAATTCTGTAAAATTCATTGTAGATTTTCATAATCTCATGCCTAACTGAAAAAATTCTTAACTTTTTAACCATTTTGACTTTTATCACATATATCATCCTAATAATTTAAGGGTCAGTTTTTTGTTCCAATGGACATTTTATTTCTGATTAGGTGAAGAGAAAAATTTTTAGCTCACCTGACCAAGTGAGCTATTCTCATCACCTGGCATCTGTCGTCCTGTCGTCGTCCATCGTCTGTTAACTTTTACAAAAATCGTCCTCTGAAACTATTGGGCCAAATGGAACCAAACTTGGCCACAAGCATCATTAGGGTATCTAGATTAAAAAAAGTGTCCAACAAAGTGTCAACCGACGTGGCTAAAAAAAGAACATAGGGGTAAACTGCAGTTTTTGGCTTCTCAAAAACTAAAGCACTTAGAGTAAAACTGACATGGGGTAAAAATGTTTATCAGGTCAAGATCTACCTCCCATGAAATTTTCAGATGAATCGGTCAATCCTTTGATGGGTTATGCCCCTGAATTGTTAATTTTAAGGTTATTATCTTGAATATTATAATAATATTCAAGATAATAACCTAAAACTGCAAAATAAAATACTCCGAAATTGATGGACCTGACATATCTGATCCACTTTTCACAATGAATTCTAATTCTCTAAACACTTTTATAACTTAAAATAAATGAAATGAACTCACTATGCATATGACCAGTCTTGAGCATATTTTGCCAAGGGCTTTTGGAATAAAAAAAACTAAATTTCTATCCAGTGAGTTTTACTTAATACAAAAGTCATTCCTACATTTCATTATACAAAGATGTCCTCACAAAACATGCAAAACAAGTTTTAAAAAGATCATTAAGATAACATTTTTTTGGTATACAATTACATGTATGTCCATATTTTATAGTATATAACCCTGCTTAAAATAAACATTAAAACAAAACTATTTTAACCATTTATATATTTATTAAATATAAGGTGAATTTTTTTTTTATTTCAGACATGCTATATTGACTATAAACACAATTTGAGATTTTTTTCATTGTAATCAGAATTTAATCAAAAAGTAATCAGGATTACAAGGTATTTTGAGAAGTAATTGATTAAATTAAATTACATGTAATCAGATTTTTGGCTGATTAATGATTACACTGATTACTTGAAAAATTGTAATCGATTACAGCTGATTAACGATTACAATTACCCCATCTCTGATATTATTATAGATAGACAAACTGAAACAGCAAACATAGCACTGAAGTGCTGATCTGCAGCACATCTGCTAAATGTTTTGCACTTACCTCATTTTCCTATGCTTTATTGTTGTTTTGAGTCTGCACAGAGTTTCTGATCTTAATAATTAAACACAGGTTCAACCGTCATGCTGATACTGCACTAATCAATAATAAATTTACTTCAAATCTACCATTGTGCAATAGAATAATCGATCACTGAACAAGTTTGGAGACATTTATACTATTCCATTTAGAAATTATGTTGAATGGATAAGCTGAATGTTTGTTTAAAGACCATCACAATCCATGAATAATTAGAACTGTGAGTGACCTCACTGAGTGATACCCTCGCTTGCAATACAAGGAGTTGAGCTTACAAGCCTCAACCCATAAGTTTGATTATCTCCCTTTGCAAGCATCCGGTGATAATTATCTTCATGTAAATCTACATATGATGCCCAACCTTCATATAACGTTTCATCAAAATGCATTGAATGGTTCAAGAGGCGTTGCACTTACAAGTTTTAAACATATACAACCCTTAAGATGAATTATCTCCCTTTGCTAGCATCTGATGATAATTATATTGCTTCATGCACATCTTCATATGATGCCCAACCATCTACCCCAGTGGGCTTGAAATTAAGGATACTACAGATACACCAACGTCCGCTTCATATTTGGATTTGTTTCTTGAAATAGACTATGAGGGACTTTTGAAGACAAAACTTTATGACAAACGTGATGACTTCAACTTTCATATTGTTAATTTTCCCTTCTTGAGTAGCAATATACCAGCATCGCCTGCATATGGTGTCTAGGTTTCTCAGTTTATCCGATTTTCAAGGGCATGCGTGAGTTACCCTGACTTTCGACAAAGAGGACTATTGCTGTCACAATAGCTTCTGAACCAGGGTTTTATCACGGATAAGTTGATGTCATCACTTAGGAAATTTTACGGTCGTCATCACGAATTGATTTACCATTACAGTGTTCCAATATCTAAGGTGATAATGGACCTGTTCCCACTGTCGTAACCTTTCCTGTGCCTCCACCGATTTGTGACTTCCCCCAGATTTATTCACGACGGGTGCCGTATACGGAGCAGGAACTGCTTACCCTTCCGGAGCACCTGGGTTCACTCTTGGTTTTTATAGTAGTTAGTGTTGTTCATTGTTTTTTAGTTTTCTGTGTTAATTTGTTGTGCTTGTGGTTGTTTGTTTGTCTTCCCGGGTTTTTCCAATGGATTATGTTTTTAGCTCACCTTGCCTAAAAGGCCATGTGAGCTATTCTCATCACTTTGCGTCCGTCGTCGTCGTCGTCGTCGTAAACTTTTCACATTTTTATCAACTCCTCTGAAACCACTGAACCAATTTAAACCAAACTTAAGTGGAATGGTCCTTGGATGGTCCCCTTTAAAAATTGTGTTCGGTTTTCCCGGGCACCATCCAATATGGCTGCCATGGTCGGACATAGTTTAACCTTGGACCCTATGGGAATTTTAACATTTTCGTTATCTTCTCTGAGACCATTAGGCCAATTTGAACCAAACTTTGGTGTAATGGTCCTTGGGTGGTCCCTTTTAAAATGTATGTTCGGTTTCCCCGAACGCCATCCAACATGGCCGCCATGACTGGACTTAGTTTAACATTGAGCCTATGGGAATTTTACTTTTTCGTCAACTCCTCTGAAACCACTGAACCAATTTGAACCAAACTTAAGTTGAATGGTCCTTGGATGGTCCCCTTTAAAAACTATGTTCAGTTTTCCCAGGTGCCATCCAATATGGCTGCCATGGTTGGACATAGTTTAACCTTGGACCCTATGGGAATTTTAACATTTTCGTTATCTTCTCTGTGACCATTAGGCCAATTTGAACTAAACTTTGGTTGAATGGTCCTTGGGTAGCCCCTTTTAAAATCTGTGTTCAGTTTCCTCGAACGCCATCCAACATGGCCGCCATGGCTGGACTTAGTTAAACATTGAGCCTATGGGAATTTTACTTTTTCGTCAACTCCTCTGAAACCACTGAGCCAATTTGAACCAAACTTTGTTGGAATGGTCCTTGGGTGGCCCCTTTCCAAACTTATGTCTGGCATCCCCGACTTGCAACTGACATGGCCGCTGTTACTAAAAATAGAAAAGGGGGGGATGAATTTCAACAATCTTCTTCTGTGAAACTACAAGGCCAGTTTCAACCAAATTTGGCAGTAATGGTTCTTAGAAGGTTCTCTTTCAGAATGATGTCTGATGACCCAGACTGTTAAACAAGATGGCAGCCACAGCCAAACTTAAACACAGGGCCCTATGGGAAAATTCATTGAAAAATCTTCTTGTCTGAAACCTCTTTACCAATTGGAACCAGACTTTGCAGCAATGGTCCTTATATGGTCCTCTTTCAGAATTGTGTCCCATGACCTGGAAAGTCAACCGAGATGGCTGCCACAACCAAACTTAGTTTAACATAAGGCCCTATGGGAAAATTCATTGAAAAATATTCTTGTCTGAAACCACTTAACTAATTGGAACCTGACTTTGCAGCAATGGTCCTTAGGAGGCCTTCTTTCAGAATTGTCTGATTTCGTGGAATTTGAACTAAGATGGCCGACACAGCCAAACTTAGTTTAACATAGGACCCTATGGGAAATTCACTCAAAAATCTTCTGGTCTGAAACCAGTAAGCCAATTAGAACTAGACTTGGTAGCAATGGTCCTTAGGTGGTTCTCTTTCAGAAATGTGTCCATTGACCTAGACTGTCAACCATCTTGGCTGCCAAAGCCGAACATAGTTTAACATAGAACCCTATAGAAAAACCAGCCAAATCTTTAGTCCTGCTCAAGATGAAAATTTCAATGCAGGTGTGCGATACAGGCTCTTTAGAGCCTCTAGTTTTGATTTCTCCTTTGGTATATTTGTCCTTTTTATATAAAGTCTCATCAAAATCCATTGAACTGTTTAGGAGGAGTTGTGCTTACAATGTACATGGACAGACAGACGGACGGTTCCTATATCCCCCCCCCTTTCCAAAAAAAAAACCAAAAAATAAAAAACAAAACAAAAGCAAACTAGTATACTGACAATGTCAGAAATGGCCCCGCCAGCTTGTGTGATTGAACTCATGGGAATCAAACACACTTCAAAATCTAGTTGTGATTTCACACATTCATTTTATCTGTTATCATACAACATAGTGTTAATTCTCAAAATATGCATTTTTAAAAGGCCATGTGAGCATTTCTCATCACTTGGCGTCCGTCGTCGTCTGTCGTCGTTAACAATTTTTCAAACATCTTCTCCTCTGAAACTACTGAATGGATTTGGATAAAACTTAGCATGATTGTTCCTTAGGGTATCCTGCACAAAGTTTTTGCTTTGATTTTTGATCCGTCGAAAAACATGGCCACTGTTACTAAAAATAGAACATAGGGGTCAAACAACAGTTTATCGCAAATATCTCAAAAATCATTAGGTTATGGCAAATTCTGGCAGGTTGAAAGTGTTCAGCATGATGAGAGCTACCTGTGTGCTTATTTTCGTGAAAATCTGTCAAATGATGTTAGAGTTATTGCCCTTTTTTGACATTTTTGGCTTTTTTTATGTTACTATTTCAAAAATCTTCTTCTCTACTATTAAAAATCAAATGAAACTTGGTAAGATTGTTCCTTAGGGTATCTTGCAAAAAGTGAATGCTTGGATTTTTGATTGGTCGAAAAACATGTCCGCCCTTACTAAAAATAGAACATAGGGGTCAAAATGCTGTTTTTTGCTATTTTTTCCTGAATTATAGAAATAAAATGAAGATGAAAGCTACTTTCAAGGCAAACATGGTATCCCGAGTTGAATGGTGATGATGAAAGTTTGTTTTGGATGGCCATTTTCCCGCCATTTTTTACACTTACTCGGATTTCAACAATATTTGGTTTTTAAAGTAAACATGGTATCCTTAGTGAATGGTGATGATGAGAATGTGGTATAACAATGATTAAACTTCATAATATGTGAGCTTTTAATATGCCATCACTTGGTGTCTGTCGTCATCGTTGTTAACAAATTTTTAAACATCTTCTCCTCTGAAACTACTGGGGGGATTTGGATGAAACTTAGCATGATTGTTCCTGCAATATTTCCTTTTCAAGTACAATAAAAAGCCTTAACCCACAATTTTTACATAACTTCTTTCAAACATTTTAAAAACGAAGACAACACATAGACCAAAAGATTTATACTTGTATTTGAAGAATCATCAGATTGACCATGACTGTATCTTAATCAAGCGTAGGGATAACTCATGCCCATTTCTTTCCAGAGGTTCTTGAAAGGCTTTTAAAGGTATTTTCAGCATTTTACGTGACCTTTAATACTCAGTTTAATTTACAACAAACATTAATATATTAATTTAGTTTATAGTGCATTGTTTGCCAGGTGAGCGATTCAGGCTCTTGAGAGCCTCTTGTTTCATATAAAAACTGAGTTTTTCCCCAAACAGTGTCTTCTGATTTTCCTTAAAATCAAAAGGGACCTTCCTCTGATCATGTTCAACACTGTGTATAAAATTTATGAAAATCTGTGAAGGCAATCTGAAGGTATCATATGACAAGGTTAATTCTCAAAATATGCATTTTTTCATACATTTCCCAAAAATTGTTGTCCGATTTTCGTCAAAACCGAAAGGGACCTTCCTTTGGTCAAGTCCAAGATTGTATATAAAAATCATAAAAATCCGTGAATGCAATCTTAAGTTTTCGTACGACAAGGAAATGCTGACGGACAAGACTGATTACTATAGGGCGGCCGCCATGTCCCATGGCGTGGCCCTAAAAATGTATTTGCAGGGGTTATAATAAATGGTCCATTCTGACCATTTTCACTTATTCATTAAATGATTAATTCACTAAAAGAACACTCATCAGTTGTGCACAAGGCCTAAAATGTTGAAATCCAAAACAAATAATCCAAAAGGTTGAAGAGCAATTCAAAATTACCAAAAGGGGTTATGCTAAAACCTTTTAATGACATAGCCATGCACGAGGGAGATATTTCTTAGGTTTTGCAAAATTTTACATTTTTGTAACAGTATATTCTAAGTATCAGTTTCGGGTTAGTATCAAAATACTAGCAACTGAGCTTGGGATATCCTCAGGGACTTGGAGTCCACCAGCAGTGGCATATCGACTCCAATGGTAAAAAAAACAATTCTTTGATGCACAGGATGAGCACATTTCTATCGATTTCAATCTCATCAGTTGTATTCAAGGCTTAAAATGCTGAAATCCAATACAATAATCCAAAAGGTTGAAGATCAATTCAAAATAACCAAAAGGGGTTATGCCAAAACCACCAAAGGACAGATCTCTGCACAAGGGAGATACTCTAATGAAAATAATTCATGTAAAACAAAGAATTAACCTAGATAAATTAATTCAAAATTTTTTTACAGTTGTATATTTGTTCTGTGTTTACAAAACTAAAGTTAAAGATAGTAGCAGAAAGTGGCATCTAAAACATCGCATGTGCAATTAAATAAACCAGAGGCTCCAAGGAGCCTGTATCGCTCACCTGATATTTCTATTTGTTCATTGATAAGGGACCTTGAGATTAACATCCATGCCATGTTTGGTTTCAGTCCATTCAGATATTTTCAAGAAGTAGCCTTCTGTATGTACTTTTCATAAGGTTCTATGTTAAACTAAGTCTTCTGCAGAATGTCATCATGGATGACAGATTGGCACCAAAGTAACAACACTTGGTCAGAACGTCATAAGCAACATAACATGTAGAAAGTCTTGGAATTTGTCGTTCTTTAACGACAACACATCATCTATAAAATGAAAAGTGAAATTAAAGTATTGTGCTAGTTTCTATTTGTTTTCACGTAGTAGCCCTTGAATGAAGTCCATATGAGTACAGAAACAGATCCTTGAGGAGAGAACAGTTGGTTCCCATTGGAATGCTGATTGTTGAAAAATTTGACCGCCAAATTCAACAAATATGTTGTCTATGCGAAAATCTAACATGTTTGTAATTTAATCTTTAGAATACTTTTTGTCAGAATCAGAGTGGTTCTTCACGAAACAAGCCTTTTCTCTACCTAAAACTAGAAATTTATACTTGCGTGTGCCATTTTTCTTGAAAAAACTGAGTTGTTTCAATCGATATTTTAATTGAGAATGTGGTATGGTACTGTAGAGTACGGAGCCCCGCAGCGGACACGACAAGAAAAACATTATATCGTTATCTCAATTTATGATATCACGATTTATGATATCGTTATCTCGATTTACTATATCGTTATCTCGATTTACTATATCGTTATCTCGATTTATGATATCGTTATATCGCTTTTATTATATCGTTATCTTGATTTATTATATCGTTATCTCGGTTTATTAGCTCATCTGACCCGTCGTCATCGTCGTTGTAAACGTTCCTTGAAAGATCTTCTTCTCTGAAACCACTTGGCCAATTGGAACAAAAGTTGGCTACAATAGTCCTTAGGTGGTCCTCTTTCAGAATCATATCCTATGACCGCGGCTGTCGTGCAAGATGGTCACCAGAGCCGAACTTAGTTTAACATAGGACCCTATGTGAAATTTACTTAAAGATCGTCTTGTCTGAAACAAAAGCAATTGGGCAATTGGAACAGAAGTTGGCAGCAATGGTCCTTAGGTAGCCCTCCTTAGATCTGTATCCGATTACCGCGCCCGTCATTTAAGATGGCCGCCAGAGCCGAACTTAGTTTAACATAGGACCCTATGGGAAATTTACTTAAAGATATTTTTTAGTTTGCAAGCACTTGGCCATTGAAACAAAGACATGCAGCAATGGTCCTTAGGTGGTCATCTTTCAGAATTATATCCGATGACTCGACCGTCATCCAGGATAGCCGCCAGAGTCGAACATAATTTAACATAGGACCATATGTGAAATCTACTTAAAGATCTTCTCGTCTGAAACCACTTGGCCAATTGGAACAAAACTCAGCAGCAATGGTCCTTAGTTGTCCTCTTTCAGGAGTATATCCGATGTTTCTGTCCACCATCCAAGATGGCTGCCAGAAATGAACTTAGTTTAACATAGGACCTAATGGGAAAGTTCACTGGATTATGTTCTTGTTTAATCAAAGTGATTGAAATCACAATTGGAAAGATTGCAACTGTAGTTGTGTATAATTTCAAATGGGACTAAGTGGGACTGTTTTTTAAACCAAAACATGTGTCTCCCCTTCACTTTATTCTAGATCCATCTTTATCTCTAGGATAAAAATAATTTTGTGACCTTGAAATCAAAGGTCAAGGTCAAATGAAGGTCATAATGGTACGCGACACACACTCTCGTGGTAAAAAGACAAAATGGTAATGGCCTGGACAAGCTTCGCTGAGAACAATAGAAGAACTAGAATTGCAATTGCGCCCACTGTGGCCATTTTGATGATTGCATCTTGTTTGCAATCCCAAATTTAGCCTAGTTATAAATTTTCATTGAAATCGGACAATGTTTATTTTTCCGTCATTTTTACAACATTTCTCAAAATGGCCGCCAAACGTATCCAACCGATCGCATTTGTTTTTCCATGAGTATGTTCTACTACTCATACTTTACAAAAGTACAAAATTTCATGACATTCTATGGTGCAGTTTTTGAAATATGAAAGTTTTCAAAAATTTTCGTACTTTTTCCGTTTCCATGGCAACGGCGGCCATTTCGAGAAAGATTGTTCCAGTCATCTCTAAGAACTCGTGCGGACAAAATTAGGTGGAAGAAAAAAAATCCAAAGGAACGGAACAATAACAATCTGTCCCCCCGACTAAGTCTGGGAGCGACATAAATACTACAAAAATAATATGTCTCCCTTCTACGAAGGGGAGACATAATTTTATGACAGATATTATCTCTTCTATGTGGGATCAATTACAGTGAGTGTATTCGTTTTTCCTAAGATAATTTTCAATATGAGTTCAATGTGTTTAAGTTATACATTGTACTAAATTGTTA
Organism: Mytilisepta virgata; assembly: GCA_028015205.1. Classification (NCBI taxonomy): domain Eukaryota; kingdom Metazoa; phylum Mollusca; class Bivalvia; order Mytilida; family Mytilidae; genus Mytilisepta; species Mytilisepta virgata. The sequence continues at coordinate 42,857,579 of CM051511.1, forward strand.
TTGGACCGTGATTTAAAAAAATAGATTGACGTGCATGTCTGAGATAATCGTAAGGTTTTTCTCCAATAATGGGTCCATTAAAGAAATAATTGTCACATTAATAAATGCACAATTAATTCTGACATGCTCTCAAGAACGGATGATACTCGCTACCTTATTAAACGTGAATGGAACAGAAGGTAAACAATCAAAATGGCTGTATTTTCAAAACATGGACGGAAATGTGTTAAAAATGTTAGTTTTAGTGTATTTGGGACAAGGGCTCAGCGGCCTACTTCAGGATGACAGGGAGAAATGAATTTTTTCCCTGAAGCTAACAAGAAGAAGTGGAGGGAGACAAGGAGAAGTCATTATGTGACATTCCAAAGAACCAATCGCCACTGATTATGTTTTTGTTTGAAGAGCTAGTCTTATTCTAATGTTTTTTTAAAGAAATTAAGATTCATTTTCTGATTTACAGTTCAACTTGGTTAAGGCAAATTTAACTTGCATGCCTTCTAAGCCAGTGTACAACAGAGTCAACATAAAGAAGTTCATAAAATCGAATCATTACTTCATTCACAGTATCTTTGTTGTTGTCATATTTCATAAGTTATTTTAATAAATATTTACTCTTTAATGTCGAATCTTGGTAAAATTTTGAAGATTTGAAGAACAGTTATTTTGGAGGAGATTCAGGGCAGATATGAAATTAATTATCACATGGAAGTATTTTTAATTGATTTTAATCGTGGCAGGGGTAGTAAATCCAAAATGGCGGCTTATATTCCTTTAGGATCTTTTAGTATAAGGGCGTGAATAGTGTATAGCACATTGATAATAAACGCAGAATATTCGTTGTTAGAGTAAATATTTATTAAAATAACGTATGAAATATGACAACAACAAAAAATAAAATGAAAAAGAAATAAATATCCAGAAGTCGGGGCCCCTGTGGTTTTTCTACATTGTCAATGCGCACGGTGTATGTGTAATTCTGTAAAAGTTTTCCTTTCTCCCAATGGCTTAAAGAGTTATTTTTGGGTTGCCGAAATTACTATATATCCATTCTGCTATTAAATTCTTGATCCATTTCACCGTCAATATTTTGAAATTGTGGTATGAGGGTGTTCACGTTCCAAAACGTTGGAACCAATCAGCTTATTAATACTATGTAAGCGTTGGTTTGATTCGATGAGGGCGTGTCTTATAAAAGTATGACGTGTAGCCTCTGTATGAATGAAGCATTGATCTCCTACGTGTGAAGGCATGGAATGTGTACGATGGCGGCAATAACAAAAGAAACGTTTCCAGATTTACCGGTCCTCACAGTTTGGTATTGCAAGCGTTTACTTTTACGCGCTCAGGTAGAACAAATACTTCCCTCAATAAATTCAACTTCAGTGGTGGTTCTGCTACAGCGGATTCACTCTGCTCGAAAATGATGGTAAAAATATTTTGGTGATTATCGATAAATTTCTGTTGACAGTGTTGTCACTACCATTTTATTCAAATTACATAAGTAAATATCGAGTTAACCATTCAATTAGGTGAAGTACATTATTCAAATCCTGTTAAAAAAAAACAAAATTACAGTAGAAGTTTTCAGCAATGTTGCTTGGTATCAGGCTTTACATACATTTTGTAGCATGAGGAATGCACAATACCAATAGCATGGAAAGTAGTTTACAAAAATTACTTACGTTATATTGTGTACAAAATCCTAAGAATATGAATGGATCTGATTTTGAAGCATCTAGTACATAAATGGGTATTGTTTTTTTAAAATTCAAGTATATGAATGGGTAGGGTCATAAAAGTTCTGGCCACCACCACCATCCTTAGGCGAAGTTAGCCCCCCCCCCCCTCCTTGGAGGTATGCTAACATTAAACATGTGCCCAGGGTCCATTCACACCCCGTCTGTTCACATTAGGACATTTCTATTTTTATTTCAAATGCAGGTTATTAAATGAAGATTTTCAAATTTTGTCTTCAGCTTTCGAGTTTGAATGCTCCTTTGGTATTTTCTTTCTTTTAACAGTCTATTATGAATGCTTTCGACCTGTTGATCCAGGCCCACATAGTCTGAATTTCCTCTGACCCTGCAACCTTCCGTTTTTATTTGGATACTGATAATTCAGGTTAGGGTCTGGATGATGTGCCTTCAAAATAAGGGGGAAATTATTCACCGTAGGTACCGAAATTGCGGTTCAATACCCAATGCATTGGATTACTTACGATATTACTGGGGGCTCGGTGGCCGAGTGGTCTAGGTAGTTCGTCTTGACTACTAATGATCACTAGCCTGTCAACGCTGGGGTTGTGAGTTCGAATCTCACTTGTGGCGGGGTGTGTTCGACTGCGATCTTAATAGACAAGGATTGCCAATTTTCCTACCGAAGGTAGGTGGTTCTCTCCGGGTACTCCGGCTTCCTCCACCAATAAAAACTGGCCGCGGCGAAATGGCCAAAATGTGCTGAAAACGGCGTTAAACCCCAACTAAACAAACAAACAAACGATATTAACGATATGGTTGTTTTCATTTATGTAGTTTCAGAACTGGGGCCAAATTTTTATATGTCTATGGTATTTAGCCATGATTTGGTTCATATTGTTTTCAAAAATTTAATTGAAACTAAAATGTTTAGTTGGGGTTTATGCATTAAATTTTTTTATGAACATCAGCGGTGCATCATGACGGAGATGAAATGTCAAAAAGGTTGGAATCTCAGCGGTACTGCACTTCAAACACTTATTCTGTTATTATTGTGCAAACCCAACCTACATATCCTGCATCCTGATATCATTTTTATTGCCAATATTTTATTTCAGTCAAAATTTCAAGTATTTTTACAAGATACCCCCAGTCCCCCTGTTGTCATTTCAAGCATCGTGTGAGGTACTAGTAATGAGATCATATGCAGTTACTTTTTTACTGGAATCGGTCGGAGACACATATTATTTTTCCGGAATTTTATGAAAATCTACTGGGCCCTGGTCTCAACACACACAGGAAATGAGGGGCATCTATATTGTTTCCTCTTTTATCGGCAAATTAAATAACATTTCTCAATAAAGCTTGTGTGCATTGGCTTTTGGGTTCAGCTTGTAAGAAACCAAATACAGTAGAAAAAACTTGTTAAGATGAAAGTCACATGAAAATTAATCTTTATTTGAAATGCAAAATTATATCCCGAAGGGTTGACAACAATATTAAACATTAACATAACATAAATACAAAGTAGAACGGATATAAATCAAATAAGGTGGAAACAAATACACACATGCGTATATTATGCAGCTGTGGAGTCCACTTTCCTCAGTACTATGGACTTTTTTTTATAAATGGAGCAACAAACTGCATAATAGTTAGGAGATAAAATGAGTTTTAGTTTTTCAAATGGTGGATAATTATTTATTTTGTTGTATTTCAATGATGTTATTAAAGAAATCCTGTCTTAACATGTCATATTTTGAACAACATTGGAGAAGAAATATATTTCATCTTCTGTCTTATTTTAATTACATTTTTGAGACATTCTATTTTCTCTTTTGGTGTTTTATACCGTCCTCTATCACTTTCTAAAAAGTGGTCACTTACTCTCATTTTTGTACGGTTTTTCTATTTTCAAAGTTTGTTTTGAGTAAAAAAAAATTTAATTCACCCTTTTCCAAAAACCAGATGACAGGGGCAGATAATCCAAATTTATGTGTAGAACTTCTTTTAGCTACAATAGATAGTACAGTGAAAATACGTGTGGACGGTGTTAAATCACAGATTTAAACACTTATACTTTTTATAAACATAAAAAAAAATTTGTTTTGAATAATTGAAATATTTTTCTCCGTGCTTATGAGTTCTTTAGGTATGAAAATTAGTTTAAAATAGAGAAAATTAAACTTTAAAAAGGCATATACTTGCTTGAAATAGTTTGAGTATATTCATTTAAAACTGAAATTTTATTGATCAAATACCTTGTGATGTGATGTCAAAATGTGTTTGTTGTTTGTATTATAAATTGACCATCTGTTTTAATCCAGTTGATTGGTGTGATGGTGGGTTTTACCCCTGAGTTTACCTAAAGTAAAAATTATGACATTACACAATCAGCCAGAAATAACTGATTTTGCAATAGTTTTGTTTATAACTTTAATATATTGACACCAAATGATTTAAAAAACATATAGAATATGGATTTAATAATGACAGAATTTAAAAACTGATAATGAAAATAATTCATAGAAGGGTGTTATACTGTAACATAAGTTACGGTGTAAGTGGGTTGTTTTTACAAATTTTTTGGTGATTGATTTCTATTGCTTGTAATCTTGAAAGGTTGTGACAATATTATTTGAAAACTTTAATTAAATTAGAATTATCATTAAAGTTTTGTAATTAGTACCTGATTACCTGAAGATCAAAAGAAAATGTATGTTTTCATAAACCAGATCATATTGTGAACACTGTCATCTGATTCATTTTTCTCATTCTGTTCATCAACTTTAACACCAATAAACTTTATTTGAATAAGACATTTAGGGGACGACCATTTAATATTCTGGGGGGGGGGGGGGGGGGGGGGCAGGAGGATTTGTTTTTGATGGGTTATTTATTTTTGTGGAAAATAAACACAGATTATTTATTTTCTGCACCGTTGAAGCATGATTTTTCATTTTCAGTAAAACAAGGGACTGATTATTTATTTTCACAATTATATTTATAATATTTGAAAATACACAATTTTTAAGTTCATGTTTTTATTCCTAAATAAATAACATAGTCAAGGTTGTATCTGTTCGGAATTTTGGCTGTTCCACCTTGCAGTCTCAGTCCCTGTCCAGCACTGTCGTATTCTTTAAGACCATCATAAAGATACTATTTGTTATTGTGTTTGATGCAAGCACAAAAATGGCCAACATTGCCATAAATCTGTGCACCCAGTTCATAACTGCCAAATCAAGAAACTGAATTGTAGGTGCAAATAGAAATATGCAATGTTTATAATGCATGTTTGTACACTCATGGAGTATTGTGCATTGCTCTGTTTAAAGTAAAGGAGAAAAGAAAATCAGGGGCGTTTCCAGGATATTTAAAAGGGGAGGCGTATAAAAAAAATTTGGCCGAGCGGAGCGAGGCGAAACATTTTTGGGTTTTTTTTTTTGCTAAAAAACATAAAATAATTGTGAAATGCACTAATGTAACGATTCCTCACTTGGAGCATGTATATTTTATAGTTAAAGTGTCAGGGTTTGATATTTTTTTATGCCGAATTCTCTCCATTAATTGTCTATTATATATTAAAATGATTGGATGGATCTTAACAGCAGTAGACCAATAACGAAAAATTCGAAATTCTAGGGTATAAGGCGTTACTTAACATTTCAATAGTCTTTTAAAGAAATCAGATTATGTGTTGAATTAATGAATATGATAAATTGCCATTTTCAATACAATATAAGCAGATTACGATAGTTTTTTTTTTGGAAAGGGGGGGGGGGGGCGTACGCCCATTACGCCCTCACCTGGACCCGCCCATGAAAATGGAATGCAGATATATATTTCTGAAGTTTAAGTTAAATATACCAGTATGTTGCATTGGTATATACCAGTATAATAAGTTTATACTTACATTTTATAAATTCAATGAGATGAAATACATTATGTACCATTTAATTGAAAGTAATCATCATCCTCTGGAAGTGAATCTTCTGAATTCAAAACTGCATATATTGCGTACGTAAAAAAAAACAATATAGGTTAAAATGGGAAAAGGTATTAAAGTGAGGTAAATGTTCATGAGACAATATACCTCAAGTAAAATGAAACCCATTTTCAGACATTTCAAAAACATTAATATTTATATATGGTGTATTTTATATATTATTAAAAGATTTGGGAAGTTTTTCCCGAAAAAAAATATGAAAAAAGACGAATTTTGGTAGAATCTGGTGCCATCTCATGCTTTAAAACATGCATTTATAAATGGTTTAAAAGACTGCCGAGTTATTTATTTTCTATACATTGTAGGTGAGGTTATTTATTTTCAAACTACCACAGAAAAACCATTCATTTTTGTTATTATCAAGGCTGAGTTATTTATTTTCAAATCCTCCTGGCCCCCACCAAAATATCAAATGGTCGTCCCCTTACCGAGGTGAGTATCTATAGAATCTTGTGTATTACCTGACAGACTACAAATATCGAAAGCCTGAATAGCATGTTATTTTTTTTTTTTTCAAGAAAAAAGTTTTTAAACTCAAATGAAATGTATTCTATAAGATAAAATATGACATGTGAATGCTGTCAAAGTTTTGAATAACCATAATTATTTTATCATTTATTCTTTCACATTTTTGTGTGGCTCCATTTTCTTTAGGTAGTTTTACTGCCATGATGGGACCTGTTACCTGGTATCAGTTTTGTATATTCAGGGGACATGATCAAATACACTGGAAAAATCGTACGTGTTATGTATAACACCTTACATAAGATAAAATTTATAATACCTTATTTAAGTTAGTAGAGTTGTTTAAAAATATGGAATAAGTCATATATCTTCTACTTTTTTTAATAATTATAAAATAAAATGCTTAAAAGTTTAATTTAATAAACAAACTATCTAAGTTTTTAGCTCATCTGGCCTAAAAGGCCATGTGAGCTATTCTCATCACTTTGCGTCCGTCGTCGTCGTCGTCGTATGTCGTCGTAAACTTTTCACATTTTTATCAACTCCTCTGAAACCACTGAACCAATTTAAACCAAACTTAAGTGGAATGGTCCATGGATGGTCCCCTTTAAAAAATGTGTTCGGTTTTCCCGGGCGCCATCCAATATGGCTGCCATGGTCGGAAATAGTTTAACCTTGGACCCTATGGGAATTTTAACATTTTCGGTATCTTCTCTGAGACCATTAGGCCAATTTGAACCAAACTTTGGTGGAATGGTCCTTGGATGGCCTCTTTTAAAATTTATGTTCGGTTTCCCCGAACGCCATCCAACATGGCCGCCATGGCTGGACATTTTTTAACATTGAGCCTATGGGAATTTTACTTTTTCGTCATCTCCTCTGAAACCACTGAACCAATTTAAACCAAACTTAAGTTGAATGGTCCTTGGATGGTCCCCTTTAAAAAATGTGTTCGGTTTTCCGGGCCACCGTCCAGTATGGCTGCCATGGTTGGACATAGTTTAACCTTGCACCCTATGGGAATTTTAACATTTTCGTTATCTTCTCTGAGACCATTAGGCCAATTTGAACCAAACTTTGGTGGAATGGTCCTTTGGTGGCCCCTTTTAAAATATATGTTCGGTTTCCCCGAATGCCATCCAACATGGCCGCCATGGCTGGACTTAGTTTAACATTGAGCCTATGGAAATTTTAACATTACGTTATTTTCTCTGAGACCATTAGGCCAATTTGAACCAAACTTTGGTGGAACGCACCTTGGATGGCCCCTTTTAAAATTTGTTTTCGGTTTCCCCGAACGCCGTCCAACATGGCCGCCATGGCTGGACTTAGTTTAACATTGAGCCTATGGGAATTTTACTTCTTCGTCAACTCCCCTGAAACCACTGAGCCAATTTGAACCAAACTTTGGTGGAATGGTCCTTGGGTGGCCCCTTTCCAAACTTATGTCTGGCATCCTCGACTTCCAACCGACATGGCTGCTGCTACTGAAAATAGAAAAAGGGGGGATGAATTTCCAAAATCTTCTTCTATGAAACTACAAGGCCAGTTGCAACCAAACATGGCAGTAGTAGTCTTTAGGAGGTTCTCTTTTAGAAGGATGTCCGATGACCCGGACTATTAACCAAGATGGCAGCCACAGCCGAACTTAGTTAAACACTAGACATTGAACCCGCGCGAGCGCGGGAGAATAAGCATTTTTTTTGTGGTGGCCATATTGACTATAAAATGTTGTTGCGGCCATGTCATTCATGGAACAGAAACTCAATATGGATGTTGTGGCAGGCTTCCCATAAACTTTCCTGTCAAGTAGGTGGTATCAACTGATAGTTTCATGTCTATATATGCTGTAGTATTCCAGAAATGGATGTTAATGCAAACTTTAACCAAAGTCAATGAAGCGTGAAATGTAGGTCAACGTGACCCAATTGTCATATGGCTTTTCGTTACTACCGAAGATGTATCCACTGATGAAGTAGACTGTATGCCTCGTAGAATTACCAAAATGGACCTTAAGGTTCCATCAAAGTCAAAATCTATGACGAAAACACAACTACATATTAAATTGTCAATATTTTTATTGTTACAATTAATTCTGAACTGGAACTTGATGAAAAGCTTTCATTAAATACACATTTCATAATGCATTACCTTTTTCCTTCAGAATAAATATGAAAATGAAATTGTAGATGTAAACATTTCCTTAGTGACGGATGAATTTTCAAAAGATGCTGTGAGTTAGGTAGAGCATATTTTTGGAAAATAATTGTTCCAATTGTTCCATTGTCATCATGGGCAGGGCAAGCGAGGCTTAATTTCACAAATATATCCAATAATCAGACGATAAAAGCATTTTTAGTGTATGTCTGCGTATGCTTTCCACGTTTATATTTATCAAAGATATCCGAGATAAATTTCGTCATTAACGATAAAGATTACCATTTGTTAAAAATATGTTTATCTAGGGCTTACAGGGAATTGTATGGAAGAGATATATTTAGACAGGTCACATGACAAATAATGTAAACCTCCGAGAAATCCAAAAAACAACTATAAGTTAGGAAGTCCTCTGAACTTTACCTTACTTCTCCATAATCTTCAAAGTTCATAACCTTTACAGTTAGGAGGTTAGGAGAAATTGCGTTATTGTAGAAAAACAATCCTGAATACATGAAGCGGAAACATCCCACTCGAAGGAGAATATTTTCAATTTGTTTTATTCTTCTTCCGTAATTTCAAACAGAAAAAAGATTTAAAATATGTGCATACTTGTTTATTTAAATCAATGTGTTAAAATGATGCATTCGAGAACCTTCTAATGGATATGTTGGGAGAATTCATAGTAGTAGGGAGTGAGCATTTTTATGCACCCCCAAAAACGCAAGGCCCGAAGGCCCAAGATGGCGACCGGTATTACGTTGTCGGAAAGTCTATTTATAGATAGGGGTTACCTAATGCACTATTAAAATAAATAATCCCCATCACAGAAAGTTTAACATAGCACAAGATATATAACCAAAGCCAAACTTTGAAGGTATTTGTCACAATGTATATGTTAAAAACATGTCATAATCCCTTCGAACAACAAACGGAAACAAATCGATGATCAAGTTAGAGAAAAATGTTAAATCCTCCGAAATAGGAGACCTTTACCATACTCAAACCTATTTCTAAATAATTTACTGGTTTTTAAGTGGGTAATAAAATTTAATTGAAAGACTGAGATGATTTAACCAGTGAAACAAAGAAGACACTTCTTTATCAAAAGTGGTATATTCATTTCTACAAGTAAAAAACTAGGTAAAAACTATAAAAGAATGTTGCAACAAGGGACATGTAACCCGATTATGACGTTTGCAATGCATCACGTCACAACAAGAAGACGCAAAATCATAACCTAATATGGTCGTTAATCCCTTGTACACAGATCCTTTTTAGGAGGCAAGATTTGTTAATCCTGATTATGACGACGCATATGCAGTGAATTGCGTCAAATTTCGACCGATGGAAATGCAGTATATACATTTGAACCTTACATAACTGACAAATTAATCGGATTATAATGCACTGGATTGCGACATTTTTCAACCAATAAAAAACATGCAGAAGGACGCTAATAATTAACCGATGCATGTATCTTTCTCATTTTCGACCAATGAAAAGATTGGTTTTCGATCGTATATAAAGAGAGGCACACCCAAATACAACTCATTACATAAAACTCAATCGAGATGGCAACACCACGTTGTAATTTAGAACTTGGAAACAACAGATACATCAAAGCAGTAGAATGGAACGGTGTAATGAGAATCGATATCAGACAGTACGACGACAAAATCCAGGGAAAGATGCCAACAAAAAAGGGAATAAGTCTCCCCCTCCATAGATGGAAGATGTTGGTAGACAGCTTGGAGTTTTTAGATCAGGCCCTAGAGGAAAAGAGAGATTATAAAAGTCATTTGGGACGTAATGTCTATGCCTCTGTACAACCTAACAGCGTTTGCGTAGATTTAAGACAATACTGGTTACCACCTAACGAAGCAGAAGTCGTACCAACCAAGAAAGGAATAACTTTAAGACCAGAGGAATATACCAAATTAAAAGATGTTGCAAGCATTATCGGTGACTTTGTTCCAGAACTTAGTTCCGTTGTACCGTGCCCCTACAATTCAGATCACATGAATCAGTTGGGTTTCCTATCCTGTCCAGAATGCAACCCGGACAATTTTACAGAATGGTGATTTTTTGACTCAATATTAATTGTGTAAATTATGACAAATGTTACTGAAATGTGTATTTATTTGTTTATTACCAATAAATGTGATACATGTAAACCGATTTGTGTCTTTTTTAGTATATCACAAATCAACAATTGTATGTAACTGTTCCTGTAAAGAAACTGCTTAACAACCCTTAAACATTACAGAATACAAATCTTTGACTCTAAATACTCTAATCCTGTTGTAACATATACGTCACAAACAATTGTACGTATCCTATCCTGTGACGAAACTGTTTGATACCCCTTAAAACAACAAACAGATACATCACAGATCAAGGTATTAAACAAAACTTCGACTCAATAAAATAATGAGAAATAATTGTCGACATTGTTGTAAAAAACCATTATATTTTATCGACGATATTTAGGATTCACCACACTTTATCCAAGAAACAAAAAATATTCAACACCTAACAGATTATGATGTAGTACGGCCAGTCACATTATACGTCATTTTTAAAAAAAAAACAAAAAACCTAACCAAATATGGATACACAAGGATAATCCGATTAAGATGTAAAACGTAGCAAATTTACATTGCGGTATTTTTTTTTAACCAATGAAACTTTAATTAATGAGCACACCTTAAAATAATAGACACCATAAAAGGAGATTATCATGATGTTAAACACTGCATCATTTTTCAACCAATAGGTTTAGAGATTAAAGATAATAATAAATCACTTACACACCTTCACTTGTCATTTTTCACACCGATAGTTGAAGAAGTCAGGACGGGATTTAACATATCTACAGAGTAATGTGTGAGGTGTTTTAGTCCCCGTAAAAACGTAAGTAAACAAGCAAGATGGCGACCGGATTAAGTTGTCGGAAAAGATTAAGTTTTATTCCCCGTAAAAACGTAAGTTGACAAGTCAGCAAGATGGCGGCCAAAAGGGAATTCCCCAAACTCCAAAAAATAGTAGTTTGCAGTTCATTGCGTTTTATTTTGACCAATGAAAAAACCCCTCGTTCTGCATATATAAAAAGCTAGGCACACCCTAAAACTTTTCATTTACAACGAAATACCTTGACATGGCAACACGTTGCAATATCGAGCTTGGAAATGACAGATTCGTAAGAGCCGGTGAATGGAACGACCAAATACGCATAGACATTAGAGAGTGGGAGATGAAACATGACAAAAGTCTTCCCACAAAGAAGGGAATTAGCCTACCTCTTCACAGATGGAAGATGTTAGTAGATTCTTTTCACTTTGTGGATCAAGCACTAGCGGAAAAGCGGGAGTATACCACACACCTCGGGGGAAATGTGTACGCATCCGTGCAGTCTAAAGGTGTTTGCGTGAACATAAGACAGTATTGGTTACCTCCAAATCAAACAGAGGTAGTCCCAACCAGGAAAGGAATTTGTTTGAGACCTTCCGAATACAACAAATTGAAGGACACTGCTAGTGTGATTGGTGACTTCATCCCAGAGTTGAATTCTATCGTACCATGTCCATACCGGTCGGATCATATGAACCAGCTTGGATTTTTAACATGTTCCGAGTGTAATCCAGATCAGTATACGGAATGGTGACTCTGACTTCATTTAAAATGTTTAATGTAATTTATTTTTTTCAAGTGTTTGTTATAATTTAACTTGATTACTCAATGCAAGAGTGTCTTATCGCCCCGCTTTATGTTTAATAATACATTCCACTTGTTATATCTATTAAACATGATTAAAGAAATTTGTTTTACGTTATTTATCAAAAAAACTTTACAGGATGTAAACATGGCTAGACAACATCTCTCAAGCTATAAAAATACACGTCACAATAATCATCGTAGAATACACGTCATAATCGTATTTACGCCACAATTCACAAGTGAGGTAATTCGACAAAAAATCCAGATCAAGGGTTACCTAATGCACTATTAAAATAAATAATCCCCATCACAGAAAGTTTAACATGGCACAAGATATATAACCAAAGCCAAACTTTGAAGGTATTTGTCACAATGTATATGTTAAAAACATGTCATAATCCCTTCGAACAACAAACGGAAACAAATCGATGATCAAGTTAGAGAAAAATGTTAAATCCTCCGAAATAGGAGACCTTTACCCCCCAGTCCCTTTTACTTTTCTTCTGACACTTCTGTTCTATTCCGTCTTCCACTCGCTATCTTCTCTACGTTTGTGTATTTTCCTCTATCCTCCATTATCTTTTTTTTTTACCCTGTGCAAGGAAGAGACCTATAGAGTGATCGTGTCTGTAAAGACAGGAAATAAATGCGTTATGTATGATTTTGTGTCATGAATTTATACACCATATCCCATCTTACACATTGTAACAATTTAACTTTTTTTCCTAAAAAGATTCCAAGGCGCATTAAACAAAGTTTATTATCAGTATACATTTTAATTATACATCTTTTTCAAAAATCAGATCATACAGTACAATATGACATCATGAAATAAAAGTCCTACCATTATGTTCCTTTATTCTTTACAGAATATTATAACCGAATACAAAATTATATTGTTACTTTCAATAAACTAAATACACCGGTCTTTCATTTTACAGGTATTTCAACATGCATCTATGTAACGTTTGCGGTAAAGTGTTTACCCTAAAAATCTTCAAAGACACAATGATTCTGTTCATAGTGTCAACACGTTTACCTGTATGAAATGTTGTCAAAGTTTCAGAAGAAAGGACAGATACTCGGAACATATTCGTATATGCACGATTATATGTAGATATTGCGAGGATACTTTTGAGAATATCATTGATCTCGATGACCATACAACATCTCGACATCCAGACCAAAAGTATATTTGCAACCATTGTGGAAAGAAATACAACTTTAAAAAAAATCTACGCCCACACAAAGAGAAATGCACTAAAAAGGTAATATTTTTAAAAAAATGAAATTTGTAGCTAAACATTAAACAAGATAATTTCTGAAACAAGTAGATGAGATTAAGTTGTCAACACGGTTTTAACTATGAAACAATACGAAGGGGATTAAGTTGTCAAAAAAGATTAACTTTGAAAATCAAATTGGGTCCACAGTGGGTCTTGGGTCTAAAGTGAGTTCTTACTGGGTCCACAGTGGGTCTTTGGTCTAAAGTGGATCCTTACTGGGTCTTTAAATGAACAATGTCCTGTGAATCATGGGTCTTATACGAGTGCATCAGGTTTTTACTAGTTCTTTAAATGAACCATGGCTTGACAGTAGGTCTTGGTATAGATCGATATATTGGAATAGATAACTTGGCTTCCATTGTGAGAGAACATTTGAATTTTATATAAAACAACAAACGGTAAATCTATTTAACATAATGAACCTGGAAATGGATTCGGAACTGTTTAACAGCCATTTTCCTTTCAACCCAAAACATCCTTCCAAGCTATATTTTGCCGTTCGTGAACAGACATTTGAATATTGGCCAAGACAATTATGTCAAAAACCAAAGGATCTGACTGCAAATGGTTTCTTTTACAACGGGTGCGGTGATAGAGTGACGCGTTTCTATTGTGGTCTCACATTAAAACAATGGGAAATAAATGATTGCATAGCGATCGAACATACGAAATGGGAACCCCCAAGATGATATCTGACCTCATTTCTGATTTTGATCTCTTTCAATGTTGTTGATCACGTGACATTAACAAGATATAAAGCGACTTCAACAAGGAAGTCACTCATTCAGTCACCATAATGGATCTCAAAAACGATCAGAACAAACCATTGGATGATGAAAAGGATGTTAGAATGTTGATCGATCTTTATCTTTTTACAGTTGCGGGTAAAATAAGAGAGGAAATTTCCAATCTTACTCTTCAGCATTGTCATGGATGTAAAGTCAATCACCCAAGTCAACGAAATCATTCATGCCTAATGATGACGAGTATAGAACATTTGAATGTATACTTCGAAGATGCAATGGGAAGAATCGATCCAGCCGAAGTTCTCTTTTCTTGGAAAAATGATGTTCAACTAATGGATATTGTAGCACATACCAAACACAACATCGAGCTATCCTTAATGTCAGAGGAATGGCGAGAACAACATCTTCCATCAAAAGAGCGCCTTTACGAAATGATAAAGAAGCTCATACAATTAGATGAGCGGTTTTAAGTGTATTAAAAAATACCTGCCAAGAACGATAAAACATGGATCGCTTTATGACTCTACCGTTTTCTTTTGCAACAATAATGTATCTTGTGTATATTTTATTTTTTTTTTGTTGGTGTATGTATTTTCTTGTATTAATAAAATGTAGAATATGATTGGTTTTGTTTTGTTGATTCTCGATACATCACTGGTAATAGATTCAACATTATTAAGAATTATTGATCTGATGCACTAGATAAAATAAGACAGTTCGAAGATTAAACACATTTATAAAAACATTCACACAAATCAGGTTACAAAGGATAATTATACATTTATTTATACCTGGACGTTATTTTTGACATGTCAAAATATCATTCACTTTAAAATTTACGAATAAGAATTAATACTATGAGTAAAAAAATCACCTTCCTATGTTATTTACATATGGTTTTAACGACCCGAAATTTCATAGTTCAATAATTTTTCATAGTCAAATTTATAGAGAGTATGTTTTTTCGCGCTTTAAATTCATTCATCGACATAATTTGGTGTTCAATTTTTACAATGGAAAATACATGGAAACGAATAAAAAAATCCCAAAACGAAAGATTTCACTACTAAAATTTCAATCATCTTCTAATTTTGTCACTTAAAAATATATTTAATTCAAAACTGAAGTATAAAAATTATAACTGTGGGTAAAAAAATCACCTTCCTATGTTATTTACATATGGTTTTAACGACCCGAAATTTCAAAGTTCAAAAATTTTTCATAGTCAAATTTATAGAGAGTATGTTTTTTTCTCGCTTTAAATTCATTCATCGACATAATTTGGTGTTCAATTTTTACAATGGAAAATACATGGAAACGAATAAAAAAATCCCAAAACGAAAGATTTCACTACTAAAATTTCAATCATCTTCTAATTTTGTCACTTAAAAATATATTCATTTCAAAAATGAAGTATAAAAATTATAACTGTGGGTAAAAAAAATCACCTTCCTATGTTATTTACATATGGTTTTAACGACCCGAAATTTCAAAGATCAATAATTTTTCATTGTCAAATTTATAGAGAGTATGTTTTTTCTCGCTTTAAATTCATTCATCGACATAATTTGGTGTTCAATTTTTACAATGGAAAATACATGGAAACGAACAAAAAAATCCCAAAACGAAAGATTTTACTACTAAAATTTCAATCATCTTCTAATTTTGTCACGTAAAAATATATTTAATTCAAAACTGAAGTATAAAAATTATAACTGTGGGTAAAAAAAATCACCTTCCTATGTTATTTACATATGGTTTTAACGACCCGAAATTTCAAAGATCAATAATTTTTCATTGTCAAATTTATAGAGAGTATGTTTTTTCTCGCTTTAAATTCATTCATCGACATAATTTGGTGTTCAATTTTTACAATGGAAAATACATGGAAACGAATAAAAATATCCGAAAACGAAAGATTTCACGACTAAAATTTCAATCATCTTCTAATTTTGTCACGTAAAAATATATTTAATTCAAAACTGAGGTATAAAAATGATAACTGTGGGTAAAACAATCACCATCCTATGTTATTTACATATGGTTTTAACGACCCGAAATTTCAAAGATCAATATTTTTTCATAGTCAAATTTATAGAGAGTATGTTTTTTCTCGCTTTAAATTCATTCATCGACATAATTTGGTGTTCAATTTTTACAATGGAAAATACATGGAAACGAATAAAAATATCCCAAAACGAAACATTTCACGACTAAAATTTCAACCATCTTCTAATTTTGTCACGTAAAAATATATTCAATTCAAAACTGAAGTATAAAAATTATCACATGGAAAATTATCAATCATCGAAGTTTGTCTCCATCAAGAGAACCAAATATCGGTCATGCTCGTCGAGGTCAACTTCCATTGGTGTTTCATTTCTGATAGGAAGTTACGGAATTCAGTCCTAACCATAACCCTAACTCGAGTCCTAACCCCAACCCTAACTCTATTCCTAACCCTAGTTGTAACCCTAACCCTAACCGTAGTCCTGCCTCTAACCCTTATCGTAGGTCTGTCTCGCACTCCTACTCTAACCGGTCAGTAACCCACGTCGGTAGTTCACCTAAGCAAGCGTGACTGTTCGCCTCATGTTTGTCACGCTTGCACCAGTGAACCACCGACGTGGGTTACTGACCGGTTAGAGTAGGAGTGCGAGACAGACCTACGATAAGGGTTAGAGGCAGGACTACGGTTAGGGTTAGGGTTACAACTAGGGTTAGGAATAGAGTTAGGGTTGGGGTTAGGACTCGAGTTAGGGTTATGGTTAGGACTGAATTCCGTAACTTCCTATCAGAAATGAAACACCAATGGAAGTTGACCTCGACGAGCATGACCGATATTTGGTTCTCTTGATGGAGACAAACTTCGATGATTGATAATTTTCCATGTGATAATTTTTATACTTCAGTTTTGAATTGAATATATTTTTACGTGACAAAATTAGAAGATGGTTGAAATTTTAGTCGTGAAATGTTTCGTTTTGGGATATTTTTATTCGTTTCCATGTATTTTCCATTGTAAAAATTGAACACCAAATTATGTCGATGAATGAATTTAAAGCGAGAAAAAACATACTCTCTATAAATTTGACTATGAAAAAATATTGATCTTTGAAATTTCGGGTCGTTAAAACCATATGTAAATAACATAGGATGGTGATTGTTTTACCCACAGTTATCATTTTTATACCTCAGTTTTGAATTAAATATATTTTTACGTGACAAAATTAGAAGATGATTGAAATTTTAGTCGTGAAATCTTTCGTTTTCGGATATTTTTATTCGTTTCCATGTATTTTCCATTGTAAAAATTGAACACCAAATTATGTCGATGAATGAATTTAAAGCGAGAAAAAACATACTCTCTATAAATTTGACAATGAAAAATTATTGATCTTTGAAATTTCGGGTCGTTAAAACCATATGTAAATAACATAGGAAGGTGATTTTTTTTACCCACAGTTATAATTTTTATACTTCAGTTTTGAATTAAATATATTTTTACGTGACAAAATTAGAAGATGATTGAAATTTTAGTAGTAAAATCTTTCGTTTTGGGATTTTTTTGTTCGTTTCCATGTATTTTCCATTGTAAAAATTGAACACCAAATTATGTCGATGAATGAATTTAAAGCGAGAAAAAACATACTCTCTATAAATTTGACAATGAAAAATTATTGATCTTTGAAATTTCGGGTCGTTAAAACCATATGTAAATAACATAGGAAGGTGATTTTTTTTACCCACAGTTATAATTTTTATACTTCATTTTTGAAATGAATATATTTTTAAGTGACAAAATTAGAAGATGATTGAAATTTTAGTAGTGAAATCTTTCGTTTTGGGATTTTTTTATTCGTTTCCATGTATTTTCCATTGTAAAAATTGAACACCAAATTATGTCGATGAATGAATTTAAAGCGAGAAAAAAACATACTCTCTATAAATTTGACTATGAAAAATTTTTGAACTTTGAAATTTCGGGTCGTTAAAACCATATGTAAATAACATAGGAAGGTGATTTTTTTACCCACAGTTATAATTTTTATACTTCAGTTTTGAATTAAATATATTTTTAAGTGACAAAATTAGAAGATGATTGAAATTTTAGTAGTGAAATCTTTCGTTTTGGGATTTTTTTATTCGTTTCCATGTATTTTCCATTGTAAAAATTGAACACCAAATTATGTCGATGAATGAATTTAAAGCGCGAAAAAACATACTCTCTATAAATTTGACTATGAAAAATTATTGAACTATGAAATTTCGGGTCGTTAAAACCATATGTAAATAACATAGGAAGGTGATTTTTTTACTCATAGTATTAATTCTTATTCGTAAATTTTAAAGTGAATGATATTTTGACATGTCAAAAATAACGTCCAGGTATAAATAAATGTATAATTATCCTTTGTAACCTGATTTGTGTGAATGTTTTTATAAATGTGTTTAATCTTCGAACTGTCTTATTTTATCTAGTGCATCAGATCAATAATTCTTAATAATGTTGAATCTATTACCAGTGATGTATCGAGAATCAACAAAACAAAACCAATCATATTCTACATTTTATTAATACAAGAAAATACATACACCAACAAAAAAAAAATAAAATATACACAAGATACATTATTGTTGCAAAAGAAAACGGTAGAGTCATAAAGCGATCCATGTTTTATCGTTCTTGGCAGGTATTTTTTAATACACTTAAAACCGCTCATCTAATTGTATGAGCTTCTTTATCATTTCGTAAAGGCGCTCTTTTGATGGAAGATGTTGTTCTCGCCATTCCTCTGACATTAAGGATAGCTCGATGTTGTGTTTGGTATGTGCTACAATATCCATTAGTTGAACATCATTTTTCCAAGAAAAGAGAACTTCGGCTGGATCGATTCTTCCCATTGCATCTTCGAAGTATACATTCAAATGTTCTATACTCGTCATCATTAGGCATGAATGATTTCGTTGACTTGGGTGATTGACTTTACATCCATGACAATGCTGAAGAGTAAGATTGGAAATTTCCTCTCTTATTTTACCCGCAACTGTAAAAAGATAAAGATCGATCAACATTCTAACATCCTTTTCATCATCCAATGGTTTGTTCTGATCGTTTTTGAGATCCATTATGGTGACTGAATGAGTGACTTCCTTGTTGAAGTCGCTTTATATCTTGTTAATGTCACGTGATCAACAACATTGAAAGAGATCAAAATCAGAAATGAGGTCAGATATCATCTTGGGGGTTCCCATTTCGTATGTTCGATCGCTATGCAATCATTTATTTCCCATTGTTTTAATGTGAGACCACAATAGAAACGCGTCACTCTATCACCGCACCCGTTGTAAAAGAAACCATTTGCAGTCAGATCCTTTGGTTTTTGACATAATTGTCTTGGCCAATATTCAAATGTCTGTTCACGAACGGCAAAATATAGCTTGGAAGGATGTTTTGGGTTGAAAGGAAAATGGCTGTTAAACAGTTCCGAATCCATTTCCAGGTTCATTATGTTAAATAGATTTACCGTTTGTTGTTTTATATAAAATTCAAATGTTCTCTCACAATGGAAGCCAAGTTATCTATTCCAATATATCGATCTATACCAAGACCTACTGTCAAGCCATGGTTCATTTAAAGAACTAGTAAAAACCTGATGCACTCGTATAAGACCCATGATTCACAGGACATTGTTCATTTAAAGACCCAGTAAGGATCCACTTTAGACCAAAGACCCACTGTGGACCCAGTAAGAACTCACTTTAGACCCAAGACCCACTGTGGACCCAATTTGATTTTCAAAGTTAATCTTTTTTGACAACTTAATCCCCTTCGTATTGTTTCATAGTTAAAACCGTGTTGACAACTTAATCTCATCTACTTGTTTCAGAAATTATCTTGTTTAATGTTTAGCTACAAATTTCATTTTTTTAAAAATATTACCTTTTTAGTGCATTTCTCTTTGTGTGGGCGTAGATTTTTTTTAAAGTTGTATTTCTTTCCACAATGGTTGCAAATATACTTTTGGTCTGGATGTCGAGATGTTGTATGGTCATCGAGATCAATGATATTCTCAAAAGTATCCTCGCAATATCTACATATAATCGTGCATATACGAATATGTTCCGAGTATCTGTCCTTTCTTCTGAAACTTTGACAACATTTCATACAGGTAAACGTGTTGACACTATGAACAGAATCATTGTGTCTTTGAAGATTTTTAGGGTAAACACTTTACCGCAAACGTTACATAGATGCATGTTGAAATACCTGTAAAATGAAAGACCGGTGTATTTAGTTTATTGAAAGTAACAATATAATTTTGTATTCGGTTATAATATTCTGTAAAGAATAAAGGAACATAATGGTAGGACTTTTATTTCATGATGTCATATTGTACTGTATGATCTGATTTTTGAAAAAGATGTATAATTAAAATGTATACTGATAATAAACTTTGTTTAATGCGCCTTGGAATCTTTTTAGGAAAAAAAGTTAAATTGTTACAATGTGTAAGATGGGATATGGTGTATAAATTCATGACACAAAATCATACATAACGCATTTATTGCCTGTCTTTACAGACACGATCACTCTATAGGTCTCTTCCTTGCACAGGGTAAAAAAAAAAGATAATGGAGGATAGAGGAAAATACACAAACGTAGAGAAGATAGCGAGTGGAAGACGGAATAGAACAGAAGTGTCAGAAGAAAAGTAAAAGGGACTGGGGGGTAAAGGTCTCCTATTTCGGAGGATTTAACATTTTTCTCTAACTTGATCATCGATTTGTTTCCGTTTGTTGTTCGAAGGGATTATGACATGTTTTTAACATATACATTGTGACAAATACCTTCAAAGTTTGGCTTTGGTTATATATCTTGTGCCATGTTAAACTTTCTGTGATGGGGATTATTTATTTTAATAGTGCATTAGGTAACCCTTGATCTGGATTTTTTGTCGAATTACCTCACTTGTGAATTGTGGCGTAAATACGATTATGACGTGTATTCTACGATGATTATTGTGACGTGTATTTTTATAGCTTGAGAGATGTTGTCTAGCCATGTTTACATCCTGTAAAGTTTTTTTGATAAATAACGTAAAACAAATTTCTTTAATCATGTTTAATAGATATAACAAGTGGAATGTATTATTAAACATAAAGCGGGGCGATAAGACACTCTTGCATTGAGTAATCAAGTTAAATTATAACAAACACTTGAAAAAAATAAATTACATTAAACATTTTAAATGAAGTCAGAGTCACCATTCCGTATACTGATCTGGATTACACTCGGAACATGTTAAAAATCCAAGCTGGTTCATATGATCCGACCGGTATGGACATGGTACGATAGAATTCAACTCTGGGATGAAGTCACCAATCACACTAGCAGTGTCCTTCAATTTGTTGTATTCGGAAGGTCTCAAACAAATTCCTTTCCTGGTTGGGACTACCTCTGTTTGATTTGGAGGTAACCAATACTGTCTTATGTTCACGCAAACACCTTTAGACTGCACGGATGCGTACACATTTCCCCCGAGGTGTGTGGTATACTCCCGCTTTTCCGCTAGTGCTTGATCCACAAAGTGAAAAGAATCTACTAACATCTTCCATCTGTGAAGAGGTAGGCTAATTCCCTTCTTTGTGGGAAGACTTTTGTCATGTTTCATCTCCCACTCTCTAATGTCTATGCGTATTTGGTCGTTCCATTCACCGGCTCTTACGAATCTGTCATTTCCAAGCTCGATATTGCAACGTGTTGCCATGTCAAGGTATTTCGTTGTAAATGAAAAGTTTTAGGGTGTGCCTAGCTTTTTATATATGCAGAACGAGGGGTTTTTTCATTGGTCAAAATAAAACGCAATGAACTGCAAACTACTATTTTTTGGAGTTTGGGGAATTCCCTTTTGGCCGCCATCTTGCTGACTTGTCAACTTACGTTTTTACGGGGAATAAAACTTAATCTTTTCCGACAACTTAATCCGGTCGCCATCTTGCTTGTTTACTTACGTTTTTACGGGGACTAAAACACCTCACACATTACTCTGTAGATATGTTAAATCCCGTCCTGACTTCTTCAACTATCGGTGTGAAAAATGACAAGTGAAGGTGTGTAAGTGATTTATTATTATCTTTAATCTCTAAACCTATTGGTTGAAAAATGATGCAGTGTTTAACATCATGATAATCTCCTTTTATGGTGTCTATTATTTTAAGGTGTGCTCATTAATTAAAGTTTCATTGGTTAAAAAAAAATACCGCAATGTAAATTTGCTACGTTTTACATCTTAATCGGATTATCCTTGTGTATCCATATTTGGTTAGGTTTTTTGTTTTTTTTTTAAAAATGACGTATAATGTGACTGGCCGTACTACATCATAATCTGTTAGGTGTTGAATATTTTTTGTTTCTTGGATAAAGTGTGGTGAATCCTAAATATCGTCGATAAAATATAATGGTTTTTTACAACAATGTCGACAATTATTTCTCATTATTTTATTGAGTCGAAGTTTTGTTTAATACCTTGATCTGTGATGTATCTGTTTGTTGTTTTAAGGGGTATCAAACAGTTTCGTCACAGGATAGGATACGTACAATTGTTTGTGACGTATATGTTACAACAGGATTAGAGTATTTAGAGTCAAAGATTTGTATTCTGTAATGTTTAAGGGTTGTTAAGCAGTTTCTTTACAGGAACAGTTACATACAATTGTTGATTTGTGATATACTAAAAAAGACACAAATCGGTTTACATGTATCACATTTATTGGTAATAAACAAATAAATACACATTTCAGTAACATTTGTCATAATTTACACAATTAATATTGAGTCAAAAAATCACCATTCTGTAAAATTGTCCGGGTTGCATTCTGGACAGGATAGGAAACCCAACTGATTCATGTGATCTGAATTGTAGGGGCACGGTACAACGGAACTAAGTTCTGGAACAAAGTCACCGATAATGCTTGCAACATCTTTTAATTTGGTATATTCCTCTGGTCTTAAAGTTATTCCTTTCTTGGTTGGTACGACTTCTGCTTCGTTAGGTGGTAACCAGTATTGTCTTAAATCTACGCAAACGCTGTTAGGTTGTACAGAGGCATAGACATTACGTCCCAAATGACTTTTATAATCTCTCTTTTCCTCTAGGGCCTGATCTAAAAACTCCAAGCTGTCTACCAACATCTTCCATCTATGGAGGGGGAGACTTATTCCCTTTTTTGTTGGCATCTTTCCCTGGATTTTGTCGTCGTACTGTCTGATATCGATTCTCATTACACCGTTCCATTCTACTGCTTTGATGTATCTGTTGTTTCCAAGTTCTAAATTACAACGTGGTGTTGCCATCTCGATTGAGTTTTATGTAATGAGTTGTATTTGGGTGTGCCTCTCTTTATATACGATCGAAAACCAATCTTTTCATTGGTCGAAAATGAGAAAGATACATGCATCGGTTAATTATTAGCGTCCTTCTGCATGTTTTTTATTGGTTGAAAAATGTCGCAATCCAGTGCATTATAATCCGATTAATTTGTCAGTTATGTAAGGTTCAAATGTATATACTGCATTTCCATCGGTCGAAATTTGACGCAATTCACTGCATATGCGTCGTCATAATCAGGATTAACAAATCTTGCCTCCTAAAAAGGATCTGTGTACAAGGGATTAACGACCATATTAGGTTATGATTTTGCGTCTTCTTGTTGTGACGTGATGCATTGCAAACGTCATAATCGGGTTACATGTCCCTTGTTGCAACATTCTTTTATAGTTTTTACCTAGTTTTTTACTTGTAGAAATGAATATACCACTTTTGATAAAGAAGTGTCTTCTTTGTTTCACTGGTTAAATCATCTCAGTCTTTCAATTAAATTTTATTACCCACTTAAAAACCAGTAAATTATTTAGAAATAGGTTTGAGTATGGTAAAGGTCTCCTATTTCGGAGGATTTAACATTTTTCTCTAACTTGATCATCGATTTGTTTCCGTTTGTTGTTCGAAGGGATTATGACATGTTTTTAACATATACATTGTGACAAATACCTTCAAAGTTTGGCTTTGGTTATATATCTTGTGCTATGTTAAACTTTCTGTGATGGGGATTATTTATTTTAATAGTGCATTAGGTAACCCCTATCTATAAATAGACTTTCCGACAACGTAATACCGGTCGCCATCTTGGGCCTTCGGGCCTTGCGTTTTTGGGGGTGCATAAAAATGCTCACTCCCTACTACTATTCATATCAAAAAAGTGCATACAAATTCCATTTGCACATAAACAAAACTGCAGTTTAAATTTGTAAATGCAGATTGTCAAATCCGATAACAACCTTTATAATCTGAACCATACATCGTTTATTTTGAACCACGCGTTTTGCCGCCTATTCGGCTAATTCGTAAATTTAGTATTATAGAAGATATAGATAGGGCCCTATGGGAAACTTCATTGAAAAATCTTTTTATCTTAAAGCACTTTACCAATTGAAACCAGACTTTGCAGCAATGGTCCTTATATGGTCCTCTTTCAGAATTGTGTCCCATGACCTGGACTGTCAACCGAGATGGCTGCCACAACCGAACTTAGTTTAACATAGAACCCTATGGGAAATTCACTCAAAAATCTTCTGGTCTCATTTAAGTCCTGTGCATTGTGTGGCTGTTAGAGGATTACTCTTTAACCTAATTATGTTTTGTAGATAAATAGGACAGTATATGGTGTTGCCATTTTAGTGTTTAGTAGAATAAATACTTTTGTTAAGATTATTTAAACTTGAGGTTTTAGATTTTTAGTTTGTATTTTCGGATTAACTTTGGTAGATGTCGTAAACTGCTATGATATTTTGTCGTTCGAACTAGCGGAATATTTGTGTTACATTTACATTTGTTTTAAATTACACTCAGCCAATTAGAACTAGACTTAGAAGCAATGGTCCTTAGATGGTTCTCTTTTAGAAAAGTGTCCATTGACCTAGACTGTCAACCATCTTGGCTGCCACAGCCGAACTTAATTGAACATAGAACCCTATAGAAAAACCAGCCAAAACTTTAGTCCTGCTCAAGATGAAAAGTTCAATGCAGGTGAGCGATACAGGCTCCAGGTTTTCGAAAGTATCGTAAGATTGATCGTAAGACATATCTTATGACATTACTTGCGACTAAGTTATGATGATCTTATCGTATGATGTAAAACAAAGGTATCCTACGACAATCATAGTTACGACGATCGTATGACAATCGCAAGTCATTAATGACAAATAATGAAATTTCATATGATTTAACAAAATATGCAATTTAATTTAAAAAAGCACATGTAACTAAAAGAAGAAAAAATAAATAAAAAATAACGTCTGATTAATTTTAATTTTAATAATCTTTTAAAAATGATTAATGCATATACGTTTACTGTACATGTGCAACATGCATGCACATGTAAATCAATTATGGAATGTGACAATCTATTAACATGGATCAATAAAACCATTGTAAAAGTTTATCGGTCTACTCTATTTTAATATGAATAAGAAATAGCTAAGGTTCGAACATTCAAATTCCCGATTAACGAATTATTCGTGCTTCTATACATATACGATCATTATAAGACCATCTTACGACACCTTCTTTGGTGTTGGAAGTTTGTGACAAATTTTGTGACTTGTCACAAGTTGCGACCCTTTCGAAAACACATTTTATGACTGCGACACGTCGTAAGACCATCTTACGATATGTCGTAGTCATAAGACATCTTCGAAAACCTGGCCCCAGGCTCTTTGGAGCCTCTAGTTTTCTTTTTATAAAGGTTTAAATTCACAAATTTCTTTTATAAAAGTATAAATAATATTATTTTAAAAATTTTTAGATTTATTTGTCCAACTATTTCTCTTACTAAAAAACTTAAATGACATGCCTTAGTAAAGCCCCCTTTACACTGGTCGAAGACTGTGCTACGCTCTCCACGACCTCTACGATCGCCAAGATCGCAGCAGGGTCGTGGAAAAATTGGAAAATCATCTTCAGTGTAAAGGTATTCACGACACCCCTACGCTCAAAATACGTTTTTTTCGATAATCTTTCACGTTGCTACTCGGCTCTCCTACGTTTTCGCTACGATGCCTGCGTTTGTGGTACGTTCAAGCTACGACAATAATACGATCACACGACGCCCCTATGCCGATGTTGTACGACCTCTCACGACTGTGACACGACATCGATACGCGTTTGACGATCGTAATACGTTGTCACTACGCTGCTACCACGAGTATTACGACCTTGCTACGTTGTTCTCACGATCTAGCCACGATCAGGAAATAAACTATATAAAAGGACAATTTCTTGCTTGAATGTATATTAGTTCTCACTACGATGTCTCACTACGATGTCACTACGATGTCTCTGCGCTTCCTCTACGACCAGCAAATAAACTATATGAAAGGACAATTTCTTGCTTGAATTTATATACGATGTCTCACTACGATCTCACTACGATGTCTCTGCGCTTCCTCTACGACAGCGGTACGATGTCTGTACGATCAAAAGTGGCGACGACCTCGCTACGTAAATTTTGAGCATGTTCAAAACAGTCGTGGGACCTGGAGATTCTACTACGACCTATCACGCGCAATGCCGACCACACTACGCTACTTGAAGACCTCAGTACGACCCCACTAAGATGTTCCACGATCAAAACATTTTTTATGGTCGTAGTGCAGTCTTCGTTCAGTGTAAAGGGGGCTTAAGTTTATAAATTTTAATTGTCAGGCTTAAATAAAATTTCATTTGTTTGGCATTGCCGCCCGACCCACTAAAAAAACTTGTCGCCCAAATGATTTTATTTGCGTTGCAGATTTTTTTTTTTTTTTTGTATTAAAAAAATTGGAATCTTGCCGGAATTTTGATCGCATCCATATTTCAAATCACAATCGTAAAAGCGCTTGCTGTACACTGTATTGCGAGCAATCGTGTAATTGTAATAGTGACCTTCGGGAGTACGAAGTCATTGAAACCATTTTTTTCTAAATTCCCCTTCAAAAAACAAATAATTGCCCATCTTCGCTATCTAGACGATGGGATAATTCTTTTCAATGGAGATTATCGCAAAATAGAAAAACTCTTTAAAATTGCAAACCAAGAGCACAAATTATTGAAATTTACTTACAACTACTCATAGCAATATCATCAAACAACATTTTTAGATACTAAAATATACAAAGGGAATAGATACAAAGAAACAGGTATTCTAGATATCAAATCATTCCACAAACCAATGGAAACCTTTGGATACTTACATCGATCCTCACCCCACAATGACAAAGTATTCAAAGGTATAGTAAAAGGGGAAATAATTAGACACATACAAAACAACAGTGACCCAGAACAGAGACACAAGGAATCAAACTAACTATCAAACGATTCTTAAAAAGAGGATATAAAGCCAAAAAAAAAAAAAAATCAATTCCATAATCAAAACAACAAACATAATGCCAAGGGCGAAAACTCTTGAATATAAGAAAAAATGTAACACAAATATTCCGCTAGTTCGAACGACAAAATATCATAGCAGTTTACGACATCTACCAAAGTTAATCCGAAAATACAAACTAAAAATCTAAAACCTCAAGTTCAAATAATCTTAACAAAAGTATTTATTCTACTAAACACTAAAATGGCAACACCATATACTGTCCTATTTATCTACAAAACATAATTAGGTTAAAGAGTAATCCTCTAACAGCCACACAATGCACAGGACTTAAATAAATTAAATTAATTAAATAAATATGTTGCCACACTTATCTAAAATTTAATGCACATATATGCATTAATTGAACTAATCTACACTAAATGATTCAGATCAGTTAATTGAGAAGTAGGTGTATGGGCCTTGCGTGTAATTGTAATTGCATGTAAATTGTAATATGTCATATCTTCCTATTTTTTCCTGTGAAAAACCAGTCTTAAAATATAAAGCTTTTAAATGTAAAAAAAAATAATTTCCATACCTACCTACCCACCTGCTGATAGTGTGGGTCGGCAATGCCAAACAATTTTTTAAGGGTGGCCTCATAAAACTTTTTTTGCATAATCTTTAAAACTGCATTTCTACCTATATAAACACCTTTTCTCAGCTTTTCTCAGCTGGGCACTTATATTCAAATACCCACTAACCTTCCGAGGTTCGCCCACATGGTATTTGTTCATTACAGGTGTTATAATAGATAGTATAAACATGTTTTGTTAGGCCTGTCAAATAGCTAATTATTGCAGTCTTACACATAAATTTGGATTATCTCCCTCTGATACCTCTAGGAGGGTCTTTTTCTGGAAACGCGAATTTGATGTTGAATTTTAATTTTACTATATCAGTATATTTTACTATCTTCTTTTTCTGTTTGTAATTATTTAAATTAAACACTTTCATAATTATCTCCAAGTTTCTGTTTAAAAGTTTTAGTTAAATTTTGGTAATTTATTACTTTCAATTGGTTTTGATCAGTGTTATTAGATGTGCGTATATTATCAACAAATGAAATCCTGGAGTAAGTACCAGTGTAGTGAAGGGACTTAGATAACAAGAATCCATCATCTAGTAAAGGATTATTGTTGGTGTCTGTATACATAAACAGTTATGTTTCCACTCATTTACTTTTGTTCTATTGAACACATTCTTATATTTCACCAATATGGTACCCCATAATAAATACATGTTGGGATTGATTTGGGAAATGATAACTGGCCCCTTCCATTTCTTTACTCAAATATCGGGGATGAGGTATTTGTTAGGGTAAGCCGGAATAAAAAAGCCCACTGTTGTCATAGTACATTATCATCATAAATTTTAAAATTTCTTCTTTTTAATAAATTATCACAACTTTGTGTCCATACCCAGAAACAGATAAACCAACTGCATGGAATGCTGAGAAAGCATGACAATCTGGAATTTGTCTGTCACTGGTAACTAAAAAATTCTAAAATATAATTTTTCCCATATTGCTCATGTTGCTACCAGTGATAATGCAAAGGCTATTACAATATTATAAGAGAAATTTGGTAAAGAAATATCTGTTATGTGTTTACTGGGGAAAAAAGTTTCATTCATTATTTATTATAATTACCCCAGTAGTTTCAGAGGAAAAGATTTTAGAATATCTTTTTGCTTATTTTTGTACTTTTAGTAACGGTGGCCATTTTTGTTGGAGTTCGGGGTTCCAGACACAAAGGACACAATTTTGAAAGAGGACATCCTAAGGACCATTCATCAGTTTTTTTTTCAAACTTTTTACACTTTCTTACAAATGGTTTTTCTTAGGGTCTGTAAACTTTTTGATGATTTTCACTTTTGTTGTTCCAGAGTTATGGGACTTATATTGTCCAGATATAAGCAATTTGTATAAGTATAAAATTTCTTGCTTACACAAAGATGATATTTAGTTTGTTGTTACAGTGTTATAATTTAGATATGTTAAGCCTTTGAAAAAGTAACATGACACTATTTTCCTAAGGGCGTATCATGCTCATTAGGCTCAGCAGGTTATTTGAGATCTCAATCCATCTTTGATATTGTTCAGTGGACTAACAAAAAGTACATAAAAGAGCATACATGTATTACAATAAAAAAACAATACAATCAATAGGTAATAAAAACACTAGTAAAAACAAAAATATAATTGACAATAGTTACTTTGCTTCATATGTTTTCATATAAGATTTCACACAGATGTACATAAGAAATGCAAAAAAAAACCATTTTAAGTTATCTGTGAAAATTCATGTAATTTAACTATCAAGAAAAACCTATGCTAAATAATACTACCAGGATTCTTTATTTTTCAGGGATAAAAATGCAAGCTTAACATTTCAAAACAACCTGTAATTATGGCAAATAAAGAAGTGGAAGAAATGAAGGAACTTGCCTAAAGAAAAGGATGAAAACAATAGACAAAGAGAGGGATGAACTTCAATTGGTCAAAAAGAGAACGCAAAGTCATAACAGTTTAAACAGGCAGTATCTACGATTTATGTGTCTTTAATAGGTGAAAACATTGAAATAGTAATTTTATATGATATAAATAAAGACATGATTCATGTTATATTGGTTTAGATTAAGAGCCGACATGCTATTGTTTGTTAGAACAAATGTTTACAAGAATGTTTACTTCCTGTCACCAGTGATGTTTTAGAACTTCTTGAGAGGCTAAGGTCTGCATATAAAGATTGGAAATTTAGTATGAATTACTTTGATTTCAAGTCCGATTCTAATTCAGCCAGGTCAAACCACAGACATTAAAACTGATATTTGCTGCTTCTACGTCAAGCACACGGCATCTAAGAGTCTGACAAAAGATCGAATGGTCGACTCTGGTCAGTATAATGTGTCCGACATGGGTGATACATGTATGTCTTCCTGCGGACATTAAAAATGCGGCTCAGTGTGTCAGTCTAGTACAAAACAGGGATCATATTCATTATCATATCAACATGTTCTCGTCCTGATATGCACCAGGTTGCCACTGGACTTTGAACAATAATTCATCCATCATACATTGAATTCTTCGATAAGATTTTTATTTTTGATTCTTATATGTTACATGACTTCAGTTTTAATTAATTTGTGTAAAAGTTTTCCTTTTTAGGATAAAAAGTTGAACTTATTTAGATTTTGAAAATAAGAATTCAGGAAAGTTGGTGTTTATGGCTCTTGAAAAATTGTTTGTTTGTTTAATTGGGGTTTAACACCGTTTTCAGCACATTTTGGCCATTTCGCGGCGGCCAGTTTTATTGGTGGAGGAAACCGGAGTACCCGGAGAGAACCACCGACCTTCGGTAGGACAATTGGCAATCCTTTTTGAAAAATTGTGTCATACAAGTAACTAATTAATTCATTGACTTTGAATAATTTTTTAAGCAATAAATCAAAAGCTTTAAATTGTGGTGGTGGATTTCTTTTGCTTTTTTTATAGTTTCATGTTTGAACTTATCATTAAGCAAGATTATACATGTACATGTACTGTCAGAAAAAAAGATTTATTTATAGATATAGTGCCCAAATATTGTAAAATCGTGCTTTAAAAAGAATGACTTAAATTGTTAATTGCAGATTACAAGGTGAATTGAATACTGCATTTCTTTTCCAAAATGTAATACTCCATAGACATGATGAGAAATATTCTAAATGATATCCATCTTTTGTAGATTTCATTGTTTAAGATAACTGGAATGGTAAAAATTGAACAGCGTACTGCACCTGCTACCAAAGTCCAACTCATCCTCAGCAAAATATGTTGATTGAATATAACATATAATATACAAGATATTTGAACAGGGAGTGCACATTGATAAGGTGACAAGACTCTGTACCAAATGATATATATGCAGTAAATATTTGCTTAACATTAATAAGTCATCAATAAATTAACTGTAGTAGATATTACTGTGAAACAACAGACATTAAGGCATCTAGGCTGTGCAAAAGTGTTTCTGTTCTAATCTTTTTAGGATTACTGGTACAAAGTACTTTTTAAATGTAATTTATGAAGAAAAGATATAAAACTTTTGGAAAAATAGACAAATGAGAATTTCTGTTATAACACTGTAATGTTGGATGTGTACTTTACATACTTAGTAAAGAATTTATTAAAAGAAGCCACTAAAAGTCTAAATTTATAAGTTTAAATCACAATATTTTTTTATTTTCTAGAGTATTGATGATAAATTTGCTTTGAACCGTCCTAGACAGAATAAGTTTAAAGCTGAACCAGTGATCATAAGGAAAGTACAACAATCAGGAAATCTTGTTATCTTCAATGATCTGCTAGCTTTGAAGGTAAATTTTAGAAAATACAAAAGAAAAAGTAAAAAGACTTGTAAAACTTGTTGAGTGACAATCAAATGTAGGGAATTTCATTCATATGCATTGTGCATTATAAAATTATGTTAAAATATTTTATCCTACATGTACTACTTGATTATTTCCAGTGAAATATTTAGTTGCTTATCTATTTTGAAAAACAGCCTAACTTTTTTAAATTTGTCAAGTGAAAAGTAAAAAGATTGAAAAAAATATATATGCATTTACCATATATTTGCTTCTCCATCCAATTTTTTGTTCATCTTATTCCACCACTAATATGTTAAACATTCTGAACCAAATCATATTAGATGTGTGGTATAAAGCAATCTTGGCAGTAACCCAACAACAGAGTAAAACCATGACCTGTAGAGATAAACAAATGGCCTTCAATAAAAGGAAATTGTCCTTATATTTATCCCGAATAATATCACAGGAATGCCAAAATACACATGTTACTTTAATAGAAACTTGTCATTTCGTGATCTGATTAAATACTTTTTATGTGTCCACAATTCTCTTGTAAGGATCTGACACTGCTCTTTTTGGTTTCTTTTCTGACGAAGTTTTAAAGGCCACGTGAGCTTATGTCTTCACTTTGCGATCGTATTGTAACCAAACTTGGTAGGAATAATGTATGGAAGGACCTTTACAAACGTTCCACCATTGGTTCTGGTTTGATGAACAACATCTTTGATTTTTATTTGCCAATTTTGGAAAATCTCCTCTGAAACTACAATATGAAATGTTTTGAAACTTTGCAGGATTAATGACAACAATGCCTTCTACAAACAATCCAATTTTGGTCGAGATTCAACCAGCGGCTGCGGCTGTTCAAAGTTTCCATTGAAATGATATGGGAAATTACTTTTTTGTCAATTGCTCAGGAACTAAAGGCAGATTATAACCAAAGTTGGCAGAAATGATGTATTTATTTTCTGCCTTTGGTTCCGGATGGATAAACAACATGGCCACCAGAGGCCATCTTTGATTTTCATTGGCCAATTTTCAAAATTCTTCTCCTCTGAAACTACATAATGAAATATTTTGAAACGTTGCAGGATTTATGACAACAAAACCCTATACAGGATTGGGTGAGCTCTAGTTTAGTTAGCTCCTGTAAATCCAAGAAAATATTTTGTCTTTAAAGTATATTTTTTTTTCAGAGAAGCTTATCAAAGTCCTGAGTTCCAGGGTACTTGTACGAAAATCAGGAATTATAAATAATATAAAAAATTGATAATAAAAATACGTGAATTCTTAATAATGAAAATAGATTTCTGTTTATCCCCCCGTTGCTAGGCGAAGTGGGGCATTAAGGTTTACCCGTTTCTGTCTGTCGGTACGTACATCCCAAAACTTGTTCTCTTATTTTAGTCTGCATCAACCAAATGTTATGAAACTTATTCACAATGCTTATTACAACCAAACACAGATCAAGTTTTAATTTGGGTGGTATCACTTTTACCCTTTTCAAGTTATGTTACTTGATAAATGGTTAAATTGCCGAATTTTTTCATTTCCACACTAATTTTACTTTGCCCCAAACAAATTTTATTAAACTTATACACAATGCGTATTGCCATTAAGCTCAGATCAAGTTCGAATTTGAATCGTGTCACTTTGACCATTCTTGACTTATGTCCCTTTATAAATAGAATAATTGCTAAATTTGCCGTTTCCATACTCTTACTTTACTTTGTCTCAACAAAATGCTATGAAACCTATACACAATGCTTATTACCACCAAACACATTGACTACATCTTACTATATAGTCCACTATAAAAGTGCCTGTTAAAACAAAATGTAAAAAACAACACAAAAATGAAAATACAATCTGAGACAGAAATCAGCAAAAACCAGGTTGAAATAGACTATAGTGTTGTGTGACAATGTGAAAAAAATTAAATACATGGTATTTCTCTTTGACACAGAATGGAATAAAAAGGAAATAGATTTCTGTATATTAAGTATAATATCAGTAGGAATTGAACTAAATGCAGTAAGTTTTTGTCTTTTTTTGTAGATATAGATCTTTTCATTGACTTCATATATATTATTTTAGGTATGAAATTCTCAGGGTAACTCAGACAGTGAAGAGAAGAGAGTGTTAATATGATGAATGGTTTTGCATAACATGCAGTTCTTAAGGAAGCAACAAAATATAAACTGTATTTTATAAGCTATTTTGTCACATATATGAGTTATTAATTTGCATGCATTAACATGGTGGTCAATTAACAAAATTAATTTATATCAGTGGTAGTTGCAATTTTTATGAAATGCAAGAAGTATAATTACCGAGATCTTACTGACTAAGGTTTATGAACATTTTTAGAAAGGATGTTATTTGATAGATTTTTAATACCTGTTGATTTCCAATTCAAGGGGCCAAAAAAGTGGCCTTACAATTTCATTTATAAATTTCATTATTAAGATATAATAAGGCTCAATTCTAACCGTCAACTAATTAGTTTATTTTCTTTTTCACTGGCATGAAATGAAAAACTTAAATTTTAAACTGTGAAAGTTTAAAATATAAAACAGTTTTTTGTTTTCTTTTTCTTTTTGTAATGGCTGATTTTTGTTTCTGCTGAAATGTGTCATTTAACCCTTTCAACACCGTAGACTGGTTTACCGGTCTGTCATTTTGCTACCTTACAACATTCCGGTCTGAAAACGTAAACAAACACTCATGGTTCTATATTTATAATGGCGTTGTTTGTCCATATTCCATCCAAATGCATTATGGGAATGTTCTACCTATTCTTACTTTGGTTTTTGAAATTTTTCGTTTGCCAAAGTCAAATTACAAGGGATTTAAGATAATGGAAATTT
The DNA here is from genome assembly GCA_028015205.1 of Mytilisepta virgata. Classification (NCBI taxonomy): domain Eukaryota; kingdom Metazoa; phylum Mollusca; class Bivalvia; order Mytilida; family Mytilidae; genus Mytilisepta; species Mytilisepta virgata. The sequence continues at coordinate 42,892,349 of CM051511.1, forward strand.
TTTATAGAAAATGGCGAGTGATACTGAGTAATCGGAGCTTTCTGGCATTGAAAATTTTGATGAATTGGGGAATTTTAACCTGATTAACCTACCGGAAAGTCAGCGCAGGGACTTGAAGCGCAAGTTCCGTGAACTAGTTTTAACTTTAAAAAAAAATGCTAATATACCTGAATTTTACATGTTATTACATAATAATAATAAAAATGTTTTTGATTACTTTATTTTATTATCACATATCTTAAAGATCTTTCAATTCTTTTTAAATTGATAAACAATACATGGGTGTTACTACAAAAATTATATTTTTAATTATTATTTTTTCTTAGCGAGGTGAAATTCTCTGCTTGCAGTGAAAGTTACTTGGTGTACTGGGGTTATCTATAAATAGTTGCGTGATGTTGAAAGAGTTAATAAGATTTTGTATATTTAATATATCAACCAGTTGCAATGTCAAATCTTTAAACACTGGATTTTATTAAGTTCAGTAGTAAAACAGTCAGAAATTTGTGTATATGTTATTAATCTGCTGTTTGGTTTATCTGATATGGTGGAGTTTTATTTTTTTTTTTAGAGAAAACTGATTTCTTTATACATGTATATATTTTTCTATAATGATTAAATCAGCTGTATTTCAATGTGGATTGAAATAATAACTCTCATTTTTAATTTGCATTTAAGTACACATCTTGCACCTTTAAATTACATTTCAGTTTTGGTAATCTATTTGGGATCTGCAATACCAACCTTGACTAATTTATATACTTTGATATTTGTATACCTCCTTAGGTCCATTATTAAGAGCTATGTGTTGCATGAAATCACTTCAAGGTAAAGGTCAAATACGTGTAGAATGATAGGTTAATGACAAAAAAAGTTTTTTTTCTCTTTCAAGATTTTAAAATTTGTTGTTTCAGGGTTGTGGGATTCTATTACTTTAGAAAACTTTAGTAGCAATCAATTTATGATTTCATTGATCTGTATTGTTGAATTGTACTTGATAACCTGGGTTTAACTATATTTCATTCTGGCTAGTACAGAAAATTACTTTATTTTGACCCATGTTAGGTTAAGTTTTTGTGTTTTAATTGTATTGAAAAACTTCAGTATTTATTTTACAATTTCAATCCACAAATTAAAATGAAGACAATTCTTGATAGTTTTTTTTTTGAACTGTGAGGTTTATTCTAACAGTTGTAAATTGAGATTTCAAACTTATTCAATGGATGAAAATAGGCATCTGACAGTTTTACTTTGTAGTTTGAGAACATGTGTAAAATTATAAGCACAATATCAGTATACATGTACAGGTTATATTTCATTTTACATGTTACAAGGCATTATTACCTCTGTAAGTATTCAGATTTGAGGATGAATAATTCTCCTTAATAAAAATTATAGAATTTGTTCAACGGTGTATCCTATTTCCAATTTCATTCCGTCATTGTCAGCTGCATCAACATATACGTTCAGTCTGTAGTTAAAGTTTTTTTTAAACATTAACAACTTTGTCAAAGCCTTCATAGATTGTATTTAACATCTTGACAGAACCTCTTTTATGAGTGAAAGACAGTATCAAGAGCAAAATAATCAAATAAGAGTAAACAGCAAAAATTGTTTTTTCATATTTCCAAATTTTACTAATAATTTCAGTTAATATTTATATACAGTCTTGGATTAAGACGTTATACATCTATAACTTTGTCAAACATACTTCAAATTTTAAGAAACTTTGGCAGAAGTTTTTTTTATGTTTTATGGAGAATAATTGACTGAATCATAATTTTGAAGGTGTTTTGCTAAGGGGTCCTTTTCAACTTAGAACAATTAAGTATTTCAAAATGTTGTGATTTTAGCTTAAATATAATTGTAAAGTATGGGTAAGGTTTTAATTGTAATATCTTTGTAATAATGTGAATATTTACAGTCCAAAGATAGCAAATTTCAAATTATTACAAAAAATGACAAAATAAGAAATATTTAAAAGTGAAATATTGAGTGAATGCAAGTACCATACAAATATAAAAATGAAATAGATAAACATTATGGTCAGTTATTTAGTTGGTTCTTTCGTGGACTCTATATGACCAAATATATACATTTTGCAATAAAAAACACAGAAAAACCTTTTTTTTGACAATATTTATGCTACATTTATTGTTTAATATTCTATTTATCTATAAACCTCAAAATATGGAAAAATTAAATTTTATATTTAAAAGTTTGAATTTCACTGAAAAATTAGGCTGAATAAACCGCTTACTACGCCTTGTCCTTTATATTTTTGTCATTTTTCTATATCTAAATGATCGATGGATTTAATATATAACATGTTTTTCATCTTATTGCCATTATTTCTCTAATTAGGTCTTTCCACTTTCCGTGGAAAGACCATTGGTTTTCTTCTGATTATTATTTTTTTTCTTCCGCCAAATTTTGATCCTTCGCTGTTTTTTTGTTTCGCAAGATGTCGCTTAGATATTTGGAATATGATATCGAACAGTTTATACGCTTTTGAAACTGACACCGCTTAACCGAATACTTTCCCATATAAGAGTTATCTCCCCTAACACTGTTTTTCTTGTTATTCCTAAGGCTTCGCAACCGAATAAGAAACCGACAAATTTATTTTTCCAAATTGCTCATTATATTCTCAGGATGTTCTGTTTTATTTTGACCGAAGCCGTATAGATTCCATATGAGAGTTATTTCCCCTTTTGTATTTGATATAAGTGAAATGTATTTTAACTGGAAAACCATAAGTGATAGAGGCCTAGCGTCTTTTGATTTGAGGTCCTTGGTCCATAAAAATGAAAATGAGGTCAAGGTCAAAGGTCAAGGTCACGTTCTAAATTTTGACTTTTGCTTGTGATCGCTTCTCCTCTGAAACGGTAAAAGATAGCTGATAAAATGTAATGGAGAAAATATTGAGGACGTTCAGACCTAGCTTTGTTACATTTGCATAAAAGTTGTATGACGTCATATTATAGGCGTAATTGCCCCTAGAACGTTTAAATTTTCGGTTTTTGGCTAATGACTTAATACCGGTACAAGATACAGGCATGGGGTCTTTTGTTTTGACACCAGGGACAAATGACCTTCAAAATGGTGTCAAGGTCAAAGGTCAAGGTCATGTTCTAGAAAATGATGTTTTTCTAATTTGAAGTGTAATACATGGAATTTTTTCAAAAATGCATTATTTTTTAGCAGGAATCATTTAAAATATGTTATTTTCCATTTTCGTAAGAGAAAAAATGAGAAAAAATGAAAAATTTTTAAAGATTGAAAAATTTGAAAAAAAACATTTTTTCTTGGCGCAAAATTGTTTTGGCAGTATTTCATATTTGTCTTTGATGTAGCATTTTGGTATTTTATAGTACTCCTAGAATTACCTCAACTTTTAGCTGTATCTCTTAAAATTATATATCTCCAACATAGGTTGAGGTAAACTTTTTTTTTCTAATAATTAGAAAAGCATTCCTCTTATTGATATAAAATGGGTACCGGAGGGTAGAATGGGTCTTTGCACATCTCAAAACTATGAAGAGTTTTAAATCTGATTTAATATAGTAAGAGTTCTGGCCTTTCAAAAATTGAAAATTTAAAAATATCAACCGGAAGTGAACTTTTTTTCATGATATCAACTTAAAAAGTGTGGCAAATTGATGACAGTGATGATTAGATTTCAAAAATATCTAAGAGTCACAAATGACCTTTTAATGTGTAAAATAACCCCCCCCCCCCCCCCATTTCGATTTGAGCGAATTTACATTGATTTTACTGAATTTACATGTAAATGCATATAAAGTACACGTAGACAGCTAGGGGATATCAAGGGCTTTGTTAATGAGAAAAAATTATGACGCTAACTCCAACCAATTTCCTGAAAATAGCGTTCGCGCAGTGCAGTGCAGTAATAAAAAAATATTTTCCGCCAGAAGACACAAGATTCGTCCAAACGTAACCAATTCATTGCATCCAAATATAAAAATTTCTCGTCAAATTAACAGTACTTTATTTACGGAGATGTCGTCTGCTGAACATGGCAGCAGAAATCGAAATAAATAAATCGTGAGATCAAATTTCTACATGAATCTTCATTCTGACATAAGTAGATGTGTACACGTACACTCAGTTTTCTATTAATGACTATTTCCACATCAAACAGCAAATTGCATTATCCTGTGCCATGTTCACCCGACGACGTCCTCTCTCGAAAAGAAAGAAATAAACTAAGTCCAGACATATATAAATGGACGTCACGTGACTTACACAACGTCATACAGCCTTCCTAAAATAGAAGTAAACATTATAGTAGAAATGTACTTTTACTGTCACTTGAAAATTGATTCATAAACAAACAAACAAACAAACAAATAAACAAAAAAACCCTGTCCCGCTTTCCGAAAAAGAGATATTGCTACTTTATTATAATTTTTTTTCTTTCTTTTTTTAATTTTTTTTTTTCATCTTTTGGGAGAAATTGCGCCTAGAACGTTGAAACTTAAGGTTTTTCGTTTATAACTTGACGATGGTACATAATATATTTGAATATATTGGAATGTTAATTAATGTGACAACCCATGAAAACGTCAAGAATTTTCAATTTCTAAGGTCATATTAATGACGTTTTTGATGTTTATAGGGCAAAGCAGTATAATTCACCACAAACATTTAGTTAACCAGAAATAAACATTTTTCTTGGTGATTCAAACTAGCAGTCCTAATATTTTTATAAAAATTGTGAAATTACCTATCATATCAAACCAGAAGTGATATTTGTAATACTGGAAGTAGCATAATACCTCCCTTATTTCAATCAAAAGTACATAGAACCATATATTTTTGCAATCGCTGAAAGCTTAGGTATGTACCAAAAATTACATTTTAAACCTCAATTTTTTTATCAACATATGTGCAATTGAGGTGGAAAGACCTTCAATTGTTCTCTGAACAATTGGTTTTTAATTGTATTGTTTGTTTGTTTTTTAATGAGTAAAAATAAATGTTTAAAATAGAAATATATTTGATTTGTGTTTTGAAATGCCAAACGGTGAGCTTATCAACATGAGGAGTATCTGATGTTTTCAATTATAACCTCTCTGGTTTGATGATCTAAGGTTGCGTCAAGTTCTTAGATCTCTTCCATTTTTAACCAGGTTTTCCAATGGAATTTGAAGTTGTAAGGCAGATGGGCTGGCGGGCAATAACTTAAGAACCGTTCAACTGAAGCTTCTCAAATTCCTGTCAAGTTCTATATTGACAATTTTCACTTTTGCCACTCGGGAGTTAGTCTTCATTGATTTGAAAATGACACTTTTTGACGTTTCCATGCAATAACTTTTGAACCAAAGCTTTCCAAATTTTAATATGTTGTTCCTGGTGACAAAATGGAGTTCAAATCTGATATTGAAGATTTTCACTTTCACCATGGTGGAGTTATGGTCTTTGATAGGTTTAAAAATGGCAAGAAACAAATAAATGTAATAAAAAACCTACAGCTCTTGTTAGTTTGTAACAGCAATATCAAACTAACTGTAATAAAAAATTACTGGTATTCAAAATTATTGAAATAATTCCTATAAGAATAATGACTAATTGGTTTTGTTAAATATGTATTCATGTCAAAAGGTTGTAATTTAAAATTACTTTCTACTGGTAAGTTGTGCAGAATCAGTCACATTGCAACTTTTATTACTATTCACATCCTTAATCTGGTCTTCTGTTCAGGCTCTTTTTTTTACTATGTCCTATATGAAATACACTCTTATACAACAGAGAAAAATGTGCATGGCTTAGTATTTTACATTATTTTGAAGTACACAATGGTATGTTAAGATTCGTTGATGTGAAGAAGATTATACGTAACATTTCAATCTCAATATTAAATTCTTTATCACATTTTTTGGTGGCGTAAGATTAAGAATTTGGGCAATATGGGAATAAAACAAACATGTATTTAGCTAGATGTATATATCCATGTAGGAAGATATTTTGTTTTTAATTAGCTAAAAATACATCTGGACTGGAAAAGTCTTATTTGCAGACACTTCTGTGTCTTTTTATATGTATGTTGGAACACATTATGATGTGATCTTTTTAAAGTATGACATGATGGTTTTGATTCCAATTTCATGGATCACTGATCATGGAAAATGAGCGAGCGGGGAATCGTGTCTTTTGGACACATATTCTTGTTACCCCTGTACTTTCAAAGGGGATATAGCGATTGTCTCCGCGCCCTATCGTCCATAACACTTTCTTGTGAAATCAACTCCTCCGTCAGTTTTAGGTTAAGGTATTCAATTCTTATATAGGATGGTTGCATACCATATGTAGATGCGCAATAAGGTTTCAGAATTTTGATTTTGTAAAATTGGGGCCCAAAGGAGTCGAATTTTGAAAAACTCAATCTAAGCTCATGACATAATTTCTAACCCTAACCCTAATCCTAACGATAACCCTAACCCTAACCCTAAAACTAACCATAACACTAATCCTAACCATAACCCTACCTAACCCTATCCATAAAACTAACCATAACCCTAATCCTAACCCTAACCCCTAACCCTAACCCTAACCCTAACCCTAAACCTAACCATAACCCTAACCCTAACCCCTAACCCTAACCCCAACCCGAACCCTAGCCCATAACCCTAACCCTAACCATAACCCTAACCCTAACCCTAACCCTAATGAAAGGAATAAATTCAAACGAAATGAAATTAATAAATTCAAACGAAATGAAATGAAATGAATAAATTCAAACGAAATGAAATGAATAAGTTCAAACGAAATGAAATTCAATGAAATCAATTAATTCAAATGAAATGAAATGAATAAATTAAAACGAAATGAAATGAAATGACATGATTAAATTCAAACGAAATGAAATGAAATGAAATCAATAGATTCAAACGAAATGAAATCAAATGAAATCAATAAATTTAAATGAAATAAAATGAATAAATTAAAACAAAATGAAATGAAATGAAATGAATAAATTCAAACGAAATGAAATGAATAAGTTGAAATGAAATGAAATGAAATGAAATCAATAGATTTGAACGAAATGAAATCAAATGAAATCAATAAATTTAAATGAAATGAAATGAATCAATTAAAACGAAATGAAATTAATAAATTCAAACGAAATGAAATGAATCAATTAAAACGAAATGAAATGAAATAAAATGAACAAATTCAAATCAAATGAAATGAATAAGTTCAAACGAAATGAAATGAATAAGTTCAAACGAAATGAAATTAAATTAAATCAACAGATTCAAACGAAATGAAATGATTAAATTCAAACGAAATGAAATGAAATGAAATGAAATGAATCAATTAAAACGAAATGAAATCAAATCAAATGAACAAATTCAAATGAAATGAAATGAATAAGTTCAAACGAAATGAAATGAAATGCAATGAATAAATTCAAACGAAACGAAATGAATAAGTTCAAACGAAATGCAATAAATAAGTTCAAACGAAATGAAATGAAATAAAATCATCAGATTCAAACGAAATGAAATCAAATGAAATCAATAAATTCAAATAAAATGAAATGAATAATTTAAAACCAAATGAAATTAAATGAAATGAATAAATTTAAACGAAATGAAATTAATCAACTCAAACGAAATGAAATGAAATGAAATGAACAAATTCAAATGAAATGAAATGAATAATTTCAAACGAAATGAAATGAAATGAAATGAATAAATTCAAACAAAATGAAATGAATAAGTTCAAACGAAACGAAATGAAATGCAATCAATAGATTCAAACGAAATGAAATCAAATGAAATCAATCAATTCAATTCAATTCAAATGAAATGAAATGAATCAATTAAAACGAAATGAAATGAATAGGTTCAAACGAAATGAAATTCAATGAAATCAATTAATTCAAATGAAATGAAATGACCTGAAATCAATAAATTCAAATGAAAGAAAATGAATAAATTAAAACGAAATGAAATGAATTGACATGAATAAATTCAAAGGAAATGAAATGAATAAGTTGAAACGAAATGAGATGAAATGAAATCAATAGATTCAAACGAAATGATATCAAATGAAATCAATCAATTCAAATGAAATTAAATGAATAAATTAAAACGAAATGAAATGAATAAGTTCAAACTAAACGAAAGAAAATGAAATCAATAGATTCAAACGAAATGAAATCAAATGAAATCAATAAATTAAAATGACAGAAAATGAATTAATTAAAGGAAATGAAATCAAATGACATGAATAAATTCAAACGAAATGAAATGAATAAGCTGAAATGAAATGAGATGAAAGGAAATAAATATATTCAAACGAAATGAAATCAAATGAACTCAATAAATTCAAATGAAATGAAATGAACTGAAATCAATAAATTAAAATGACAGAAAATGAATTAATTAAAACGAAATGAAATGACATAAATAAATTCAAACGAAATGAAATGAATAAGCTGATACGAAATGAGATGAAATGAAATAAATAGATTCTAACGAAATGAAATTAAATGAAATCAATCAATTCAAATGAAATTAAATGAATAAATTAAAACGAAATGAAATGAAATCAATAGATTCAAACGAAATGAAATCAAATGAAATCAATAAATTCAAATGAAATGAAATGAACTGAAATCAATAAATTAAAAGGACAGAAAATGAATTAATTAAAACGAAATGAAATCAAATGACCTGAATAAATTCAAACGAAATGAAATGAATAAGCTGAAACGAAATGAGATGAAAGGAAATAAATATATTCAAACGAAATGAAATCAAATGAAATCAATAAATTCAAATGAAATGAAATGAATAAATTAAAACGACATGAAATGAAATGACATGAATAAATTCAAACGAAATGAAATGAATAAGTTCAAACGAAATGAAATGAAATGAAAAGAATATCTTTAAACGAAATGAAATGAATAAATTCAAACGAAATGAAATGAATCAATTAAAACGAAATGAAATGAAATGAAATGAACAAATTCAAATCAAATGAAATGAATAAGTTCAAACGAAATGAAATTCAATGAAATCAATTAATTCAAACGAAATGAAATGAGCTGAAATCAATAAATTCAAATGAAATGAAATGAATAAATTAAAACGAAATGAAATGAAATGACATGAATAAATTCAAACGAAATGAAATGAAATGAAATCAATAGATTCAAACCAAATGAAATCAAATGAAATCAATCAATGCAAATGAAATGAAATAAATAAATTAAAACAAAATGAAATGGAATGAAAGGAATAAATTCAAACGAAATGAAATGAATAAATTCAAACGAAATGAAATGAAATGAAATGAATCAATTAAAACGAAATGAAATCAAATCAAATGAACAAATTCAAATATAATAAAATAAATAAGTTCAAACGAAATGAAATGAAATGCAATGAATAAATTCAAACGAAACAAAATGAATGAGTTCAAACGAAATGAAATTCAATGAAATCAATTAATTCAAACGAAATGAAATGAACTGAAATCAATCAATTCAAATTAAAGGAAATCAATGAATTAAAACGAAATGAAATGAAATGACATGAATAAATTCTAACGAAATCCAATGAATAAGTTCCAACGAAATGAAATGAACTGAAATCAATAAATTCAAATGAAATGAAGTGAATAAATTAAAACCAAATGAAATGAAATGAAATGAATAAATTGAAACGAAATGAAATTAATAAATTCAAACGAAATGAAATGAATCAATTCAAACGAAATGAAATTAAATGAAATGAACAAATTCAAATGAAATGAAATGAATAATTTCAAACGAAATGAAATGAAATGAAATGAATAAATTCAAACAAAAGGAAATGAATAAGTTCAAACGAAACGAAATGAAATGCAATCAATAGATTCAAACGAAATGAAGTCAAATGAAATCAATTAATTCAAATGGAATGAAATGAACTGAAATCAGTAAATTCAAATGAAAGAAAATGAATAAATTAAACCGAAATGAAATAAATTGACATGAATAAATTCAAACGAAATGAAATAAATTGACATGAATAAATTCAAAGGAAATGAAATGAATAAGTTGAAACGAAATGAGATGAAATGAAATCAATAGATTCAAACGAAATGACATAAAATGAAATCAATCAATTCAAATGAAATTAAATGAATAAATTAAAACGAAATGAAATGAAGTGACATGAATCAATTCAAACAAAATGAAATGAATAAGTTCAAACTAAACGAAATGAAATGAAATCAATAAATTAAAATGACAGAAAATGAATTAATTAAAACGAAATGAAATAAAATCAAATCAATAAATTCAAATGAAATGAAATGAATAAATTAAAACGAAATGAAATGAAATGAAAGGAATAAATTCAAACGAAATGAAATGAATAAATTCAAACGAAATGAAATGAAATGAAATGAATCAATTGAAACGAAATGAAATGAACAAATTTAAACGAAATGAAATGAAATGAATAAATTAAAACGAAATGAAATGAATAAGTTCAAACGAAATGAAATTCAATGAAATCAATTAATTCAAACGAAATGAAATGAACTGAAATGAATAAATTCAAATGAAATGAAATAAATAAATTAAAAAGAAATGAAATGAAAGGAATAAATTCAAACGAAATGAAATGAATAAGTTCAAACGAAATGAAATACAATGAAATCAATTAATTCAAACGAAATGAAATGAACTGAAATCAATAAATTCAAATGAAATGAAATGAATCAATTAAAACGAAATGAAATGAAATGAAAGGAATAAATTCAAACGAAATGAAATAAATAAATTCAAACGAAATGAAATGAAATGAAATGAATCAATTGAAACGAAACGAAATAAACAAATTCAAATGAAATGAAATGAATCAGTTCAAACGAAATGAAATGAAATGAAATGAATAAATTCACACGAAATGAAATGAATAAGTTTAAACGAAATCAAATCAAATCAAATCAATAGATTCAAACGAAATGAAATCAAATGAAATCAATCAATTCAAATGAAATGAAATAAATCAATTAAAACGACATGAAATGAAATGACATGAATAAATTCAAACGAAATGAAATGAATAAGTTCAGACAAAACGAAATGAAATGAAATCAATAGATTCAAACCAAATGAAATCAATAGATTCAAACGAAATTAAATCAAATTAAATAAATAAATTCAAATGAAATGAAACCAATAAATTAAAACGACATGAAATGAAATGAAATGAATAAATTCAAACGAAATGAAACGAAATGAAATGAATCGGTTTAAACGAAATGAAATGAAATGAAATAAACAAAATAAAATGAAATGAAATGAATCAGTTCAAACGAAATGAAATGAAATGAAATGAATAAATTCAAACGAGATGAAATGAATAAGTTCAAACGGAATGAAATGAATAAGTTCAAACAAAATGAAATGAATCAATTAAAACGAAATGAAATGAAATTAAATCAATAAATTCAAATGAAATGAAAAGAACTGAAATCAATAAATTAAAATGACAGAAAATGAATTAATTAAAACGAAATGAAATAAAATCAAATCAATAAATTCAAATGAAATGAAATGAATAAATTAAAACGAAATAAAATGAACTGAAATCAATAAATTCAAATGAAATGAAATGAATAAATTAAAACGAAATGAAATGAATAAATTCAAACGAAATGAAATGAAATGAAATCAATCAATTCAAACGAAATGAAATGAACAAATTTAAATGAAATGAAATGAAATGAATAAATTAAAACGAAATGAAATGAATAAGTTCAAACGAAATGAAATTCAATGAAATCAATTAATTCAAACGAAATGAAATGAACTGAAATGAATAAATTCAAATGAAATGAAATAAATTAATTAAAATGAAATGAAATGTAAGGAATAAATTCAAACGAAATCAAATGAATAAGTTCAAACGAAATGAAATACAATGAAATAAATTAATTCAAACGAAATGAAATGAACTGAAATCAATAAATTCAAATGAAATGAAATGAATCAATTAAAACGAAATGAAATGAAATGAAAGGAATAAATTCAATCGAAATGAAATAAATAAATTCAAACGAAATGAAATGAAATGAAATGAATCGATTGAAACGAAACGAAATGAACAAATTCAAATGAAATGAAATGAATCAGTTCAAACGAAATGAAATGAAATGAAATGAATAAATTCAAACGAAATGAAATGAATAAGTTTAAACGAAATGAAATCAAATCAAATATAAAGATTCAAACGAAATGAAATCAAATGAAATCAATCAATTCAAATGAAATGAAATAAATCAATTAAAACGACATGAAATGAAATGACATGAATAAATTCAAACGAAATGAAATGAATAAGTTCAGACGAAACGAAATGAAATGAAATCAATAGATTCAAACCAAATGAAATCAATAGATTCAAACGAAATTAAATCAAATGAAATGAATAAATTCAAATGAAATGAAATCAATAAATTAAAACGACATGAAATAAAATGAAATGAATAAATTCAAAAGAAATGAAACGAAATGAAATGAATCGGTTCAAACGAAATGAAATGAAATGAAATAAACAAAATCAAATGAAACGAAATGAATCAGTTCAAACGAAATGAAATGAAATGAAATAAATAAATTCAAACGAAATGAAATGAATAAGTTTAAACCAAATCAAATGAAATGAAACGAATAAATTCAAACGAGATGAAATGAATACGTTCAAACGGAATGAAATGAATAAGTTCAAGCAAAATGAAATGAATCAATTAAAACGAAATGAAACGAAATGAAATGAACAAATTCAAAACAAATGAAATGAATAAGTTCAAATGAAATGAAATTCAATGAAATCAATTAATTCAAACGAAATGAAATGGGCTGAAATCAATAAATTCAAATGAAATGAAATGAATAAATTAAAACGAAATGAAATGAAATGACATGAATAAATTCAAACGAAATGAAATGAAATGAAATCAACAGATTCAAACCAAATGAAATCAAATGAAATCAATCAATTCAAATGAAATGAAATGAATAAATTAAAACGAAATGAAATGAAATGACATGAATAAATTCAAACGAAATGAAATGAATACGTTCAAACGACATGAAATGAAATGAATAAATTCAAACGAAACGAAATGAATAAGTTCAAACGAAATGAAATTCAAATGAAATCAATTAATTCGAACGAAATGAAATGAACTGAAATCAATAAATTCAAATTAAAGGAAATGAATAAATTCAAACGAAATGCAATGAAGAAGTTCAAACGAAACCAAATGAAATAAAATCAATAGATTCAAACGAAATGTAATCAAATGAAATCAATAAATTCAAATGAAATGAAATGAATAAATTAAAATGAAATGAAATGAAATGAAATGAATAAATTCAAACGAAATGAAATGAAATGAAATGAATCAATTAAAACGAAATGAAATGAAATCAAATGAACAAATTCGAATGAAATGAAATGAATAAGTTCAAACGAAATGAAATGAAATGCAATGAATAAATTCAAACGAAACGAAATCAATAAGTTCAAACGAAATGAAATTCAATCAAATCAATTAATTCAAACGAAATGAAATGAACTGAAATGAACAAATTCAAATGAAATGAAATGAATAAATTAAAACGAAATGAAATGAAATGACATGAATCAATTGAAACGAAATGAAATGAACAAATTCAAACGAAATGAAATGAATAAGTTTAAACCAAATCAAATGAAATGAAACGAATAAATTCAAACGAGATGAAATGAATACGATCATACGGAATGAAATGAATAAGTTCAAGCAAAATGAAATGAATCAATTAAAACGAAATGAAACGAAATGAAATGAACAAATTCAAAACAAATGAAATGAATAAGTTCAAATGAAATGAAATTCAATGAAATCAATTAATTCAAACGAAATGAAATGGGCTGAAATCAATAAATTCATATGAAATGAAATGAATAAATTAAAACGAAATGAAATGAAATGACATGAATAAATTAAAACGAAATGAAATGAAATGAAATCAACAGATTCAAACCAAATGAAATCAAATGAAATCAATCAATTCAAATGAAATGAAATGAATAAATTAAAACGAAATGAAATGAAATGACATGAATAAATTCAAACGAAATGAAATGAATACGTTCAAACGACATGAAATGAAATGAATAAATTCAAACGAAACGAAATGAATAAGTTCAAACGAAATGAAATTCAAATGAAATCAATTAATTCGAACGAAATGAAATGAACTGAAATCAATAAATTCAAATTAAAGGAAATGAATAAATTCAAACGAAATGCAATGAAGAAGTTCAAACGAAACCAAATGAAATAAAATCAATAGATTCAAACGAAATGTAATCAAATGAAATCAATAAATTCAAATGAAATGAAATGAATAAATTAAAATGAAATGAAATGAAATGAAATGAATAAATTCAAACGAAATGAAATGAAATGAAATGAATCAATTAAAACGAAATGAAATGAAATCAAATGAACAAATTCGAATGAAATGAAATGAATAAGTTCAAACGAAATGAAATGAAATGCAATGAATAAATTCAAACGAAACGAAATGAATAAGTTCAAACGAAATGAACTTCAATCAAATCAATTAATTCAAACGAAATGAAATGAACTGAAATGAACAAATTCCAATGAAATGAAATGAATAAATTAAAACGAAATGAAATGAAATGACATGAATCAATTGAAACGAAATGAAATGAACAAATTCAAATGAAATGAAAAGAATAAGTTCAAACGAAACGAAATGAAATGAAATCAATAGATTCAAACCAAATGAAATCAACAGATTCAAACGAAATTAAATAAATTGAAATCAATATATTCAAATGAAATGAAATGAATAAATGAAATCGGAATGAAATGAAATGAAATGAATCAATTCAAACGAAATGAAATGAATCAATTCAAACGAAATGAAATGAAATGAAATGAATAAATTCAAACGAAATGAAATGAATAAGTTCAAACGAAATGAAATGAAATGAAAGGAATAAATTCAAACGAAATGAAATGAATCAATTCAAACGAAATGAAATGAATTGAAATGAATCAATTCAAACGAAATGAAAAGAAAAAATGAAATGAATTCAAATGAAATCAATAAGTTCAAATGAAATGAAATGAATAAATTAAAACGAAATGAAATGAAATGAATAAATTCAAACGAAATGAAATATATAAATTCAAACGAAATAAAATGAATCAATTAAAACGAAATGAAATGAAATAAAATGAACAAATTCAAAGAAATCAAATGAATAAGTTCAAACGAAATGAAATCAAATGAAATGAATGAATTCAAACGAAATGAAATGAATAAGTTCAAACGAAATGAAATTCAATCAAATCAATTAATTCAAACGAAATGAAATGAGCTGAAATTAATAAATTCAAATGAAATTAATTGAATAAATTAAAACAAAATGAAATGAAACGAAATGAATAAATTCATTTCATTTGAATTTATTGATTTCATTTGATTTCATTTAGTTTTATTTCGTTTAAACTTATTCATTTCATTTCGTTTGAATTTGTTCATTTCATTTAATTTCATTTCGTTTGAACTCATTCCTTTCATTTCATTTGAATTTCTTTATTTCATTTCATTTCATTTCGTTTCAATTGATTGATTTCATTTCATTTCGTATGAATTTATTCATTTCATTTCGTTTGAATTTATTCATTTCATTTCATTTTAATTTATTGATTTCAGTTCATTTCAGTTCGATTGAATAAATTCATTTCATGTCGTTTTAATTTATTCAAGTCATTTCATTTCATTTCGTTTTAATTCATTCATTTCATTTCAAATGAATTGATTGATTTCATTTCATTTCATTTCGTTTGAATCTATTGATTTCATTTCATTTCGTTTCGTTTGAACTTATTCATTTCATTTCGTCTGAATTTATTCATATCATTTAATTTCATTTCGTTTTAATTTATTCATTTCATTTCATTTGAATTTATTGATTTCAGCTCATTTCATTTCGTTTGAATTAATTGATTTGATTGAATTTTATTTCGTTTGAACTTATTCATTTCATTTCGTTTGAATTCATTCATTTCATTTCATTTCATTTCGTTTGAACTTATTCATTTCATTTCTTTGAATTTGTTCATTTTATTTCATTCTATTTCGTTTTAATTGATTCATTTCATTTCGTTTGAATTGATATATTTCATTTCGTTTGAATCGATTCATTTCATTTCATTTCATTTCGTTTTAATATATTCATTTCATTTCATTTGAATTAATTGATTTCATTTGATTTGATTTCGGTTGAATCTATCGATTTCATTTTATTTCATTTCGTTTAAACTTATTCATTTCATTTCATTTGAATATATTCATGTAATTTCATTTCATTTGGTTTTAATTTATTCATTTCATTTCATTTGAATTTATTGATTTCAGTTCTTTTCATTTCGTTTAAATTATATAATTTCATTGAATTTCATTTCGTTTGAACTTATTCATTTTATTTCGTTTGAATTTATTCATTTCATTTCATTTCATTTCGTTTGAACTTATTCATTTGATTTGATTTGAATTTGTTCATTTCATTTCATTTCATTTCGTTCGAATTGGTTCATTTCATTTCATTTCATTTCGTTTTAATTTATTCATTTTTTTTCATTTGAATTTATTGATTTCAGTTCATTTCATTTCGTTTCAATTATTTAATTTCATGATTTTCATTTCGTTTGAATCTATTCATATCGTTTCATTTCTTTTCGTTTTAATTTATTCGTTTCATTTCATTTGAATTTATTAGTTTCAGTTCATTTCATTTCATTTGAATTAATTGAATTCATTTCATTTCATTTCGTTTGAATTTATTCATTTCATTTCATTTCGTTTGAACTTATTCATTTGATTTCATTTAAATTTGTTCATTTGATTTGATTTTATTTCGTTTTAATTGATTCATGAAATTTCATTACTTTTCGTTTGAATTTATTCATTTCATTTCGATTGAATGGATTCATTTCGTTCCATTTCATTTCGTTTTAATTTATTCATTTCATTTCATTTGAATTTATTGATTTCGTTTGATTTCATTTCGTTTGAGTCTATTGATTTCATTTCATTTCGGTTCAATTTATTCATGTCATTTCATTTCATTTCGTTTTAATTTATTCATTTCATTTCATTTGAATTGATAGATTTTAGTTCATTTCATTTCGTTTGAATTAATTGATTTCATTTCAGTTCATTCGTTTGAACTGATTCATTTCATTTCGTTTGAATTTATTCATTTCATTTCATTTCGTTTCGTTTGAATTTATTCATTTCATCACTATTGAATGGATTCATTTCGTTCCATTTCATTTCGTTTTAATTTATTCAGTTCATTTCATTTGAATTTATTGATTTCGTTTGATTTCATTTCGTTTGAGTCTATTGATTTCATTTCATTTCGTTTGAATTTATTCATGTCATTTCATTTCATTTCGTTTGAATTTATTCATTTCATTTCATTTAAATTTATTGATTTCATTTGATTTCCTTTCGTTTGAATTAATTGATTTCATTGAATTTCATTTCGTTTGAATTTATTCATTACATTTTGTTTGAATTTATTCATTCATTTCATTTCATTTTGTTTTAATCTATTCGTTTCATTTCATTTAAATTGATTGATTTGATTTTATTTCATTTTGTTTGAATCTATTGATTTCATTTTATTTCATTTTGTTTGAACTGATTCATTTCATTTGGTTTGAATTGATTCATTTCATTTCATTTGAATTTGTTCATTTCATTTCATTTCATTTCGTTTGAACTTATTCATTTAATTTCATTTGAATTTATCATTTCATTTCAATTCATTTCATTTGAGTTGATTCACTTTATTTCCATTCGTTTCGTTTGAACTGATTCATTTGATTTGGTTTGAATTTATTCATTTTATGTAATTTCATTTCGTGTGAACTTATCAATTTCATTTGATTTGAATTTGTTCATTTTATTTCATTTTATTTCGCTTCAATTGATTCATTTCATTTCGTTTGAACTTATTCATTTCATTTGGTTTGAATATATTTATTATATTTCATTTCATTTCGTTTGAATTTATTCATTTCATTTCGTTTGAATTTATTCATTTCATTTCGTTTGAATTTGTTCATTTCATTTCATTTCATTTCGTTCGAATTGGTTCATTTCATTTCATTTCATTTCGTTTTAATTTATTCATTTTTTTTCATTTGAATTTATTGATTTCACTTCATTTCATTTCGTTTCAATTATTTAATTTCATGATTTTCATTTCGTTTGAATCTATTCATATCGTTTCATTTCTTTTCGTTTTAATTTATTCGTTTCATTTCATTTGAATTTATTAGTTTCAGTTCATTTCATTTCATTTGAATTAATTGAATTCATTTCATTTCATTTCGTTTGAATTTATTCATTATATTTCATTTCGTTTGAACTTATTCATTTGATTTCATTTAAATTTGTTCATTTGATTTGATTTTATTTCGTTTTAATTGATTCATGAAATTTCATTACTTTTCGTTTGAATTTATTCATTTCATTTCGATTGAATGGATTCATTTCGTTCCATTTCATTTCGTTTTAATTTATTCATTTCATTTCATTTGAATTTATTGATTTCGTTTGATTTCATTTCGTTTGAGTCTATTGATTTCATTTCATTTCGGTTCAATTTATTCATGTCATTTCATTTCATTTCGTTTTAATTTATTCATTTCATTTCATTTGAATTGATAGATTTTAGTTCATTTCATTTCGTTTGAATTAATTGATTTCATTTCAGTTCATTCGTTTGAACTGATTCATTTCATTTCGTTTGAATTTATTCATTTCATTTCATTTCGTTTCGTTTGAATTTATTCATTTCATCACTATTGAATGGATTCATTTCGTTCCATTTCATTTCGTTTTAATTTATTCAGTTCATTTCATTTGAATTTATTGATTTCGTTTGATTTCATTTCATTTGAATTTATCATTTCATTTCAATTCATTTCATTTGAGTTGATTCACTTTATTTCCATTCGTTTCGTTTGAACTGATTCATTTGATTTGGTTTGAATTTATTCATTTCATGTAATTTCATTTCGTGTGAACTTATCAATTTCATTTGATTTGAATTTGTTCATTTTATTTCATTTTATTTCGCTTCAATTGATTCATTTCATTTCGTTTGAACTTATTCATTTCATTTGGTTTGAATATATTTATTATATTTCATTTCATTTCGTTTGAATTTATTCATTTCATTTCGTTTGAATTTATTCATTTCATTTCGTTTGAATTTATTCATTTCATTTGATTTGATTTCGTTTGAATCTATTGATTTCATTTCATTTCATTTCCTTTGAACTTATTCATTTCATCTCGTTTGAATTTATTCAAGTCATTTCATTTCATTTTGTTTTAATTTATTCATTTCATTCATTTGAATTGATTGATTTCAGTGCATTTCATTTCGTTTGAACTGATTCATTCCATTTCGTTTGAACTGATTCATTTCATTTCGTTTGAATTTATTTATTTCATTTAATTTGAATTTATTGATTTCATTTTATTTCATTTCGTTTGAATTTATTCATTTCATTTCGTTTGAACTTATTCATTTCATTTGATTTGAAATTGTTTATTTCATTTCATTTCGTTTGAATTGATTCATTTCATTTCATTTCATTTCGTTTGCATTTATTCATTTCATTTCGTTTGAGTTTATTCATGTGATTTCGTTTGAACTTATTCATTTCATTTCGTTTGAATTCATTCATTTCATATCATTTTATTTGATTTGATTTGATTTTATTTCATTTCATTTCGTTTTAATTGATTCATTTCAATTCATATAATTTCGTATAAATTTATTCATTTCATTTTGTTTGAATTTATTCATTTCGTTTCATTTCTTTTCGTTTTAATTATTTATTTCATTTCATTTCATTTTATTCATTTCATTTGATTTCATTTCGTTTGAATCTACTGATTTCATTTCATTTCGTTTTGTTTGAACTTATTCATTTCATTTCGTCTGAATTGGGTCATGTCATTTCATTTCATTTCGTATTAATTTATTCATTTCATTTCATTTTTAATTGTTCATTTCATTTCATTTCATTTCGTTTCAATTCATTCATTTCATTTCAATTGCTCATTTCATTTCATTTCGTTTCGTTTCAATTCATTCTTTCATTTCATTTCATTTCGTTTGAATTTATTCATTTCATTTCGTTTGAATTTATTCCTTTCATTTCATTTCATTTCGTTTTAATTTATTCATTTCATTTCCCTTGAATTTATTGATTTCAGTTCATTTCATTTCGTTTGAATTAATTTATTTCATTTGAACTTATTCATTTCATTTCGTTTGAATTTATTCATTTCATTTCATTTCATTTCGATTGAATTTATTCATTTCATTTCATTTGAATTTGCTCATTTCATTTCATTTTATTTCTATTAAATTTATTCATTTTATTTCGTTAGAATTTATTCATTTCATTTCATTCATTTCGTTTTAATTTATTCATTTCATTTCATTCATTTCGTTTTAATTTATTAATTTCATTTCATTTCATCTCGTTTTAATTGATTCATTTGATTTCATTTGAATTTATTGATTTCATTTGATTTCATTTCGTTTGAATCTATTGATTTCATTTCATTTCAATTCTTTTGAACTTATTCATTTCATTTCGTTTGAATCTATTCATGTCATTTTATTTCATTTTGTTATAATTTATTCATTTCATTTCATTTGAATTTATTGATTTCAGCTCATTTCATTTCGTTGAAATTCATTTCATTTCATTTCATTTCATTTTGTTTGAACTTATTCGTTTGATTTCGTTTGAATTCATTTCGGTTGAATATATTTTCATTTCAGCTCATTTCATTTCGTTTGAATTAATTGATATCATTAAATTTCATTTCGTTTCAACTTATTCATTTCATGTATTTGAATTTTTTCCTTTCATTTCATTTCATTTCGTTTGAACTGATTCATTTCATTTGATTTGAATTTGTTCATTTTGTTTCATTTCTTTTCGTTTTCATTTATTCATTTCATTTCATTTGATCTGATTCATTTTATTTGATTTCATTTCGTTTGAATCTATTGATTTCATTTCATTTCATTTCATTTCAACTTATTCATTTCATTTCGTTTGAATTCGTTCATGTCATTTCATTTCATTTCGTTTTAATTTATTCATTTAATTTCATTTGAATTGATTGATTTCAGTTCATTTCATTTCGTTTGAACCTATTAATTTCATTTCGTTTGAATTTATTCATTTCATTTCATTTCTTTTGAACTTATACATTTCATTTCAGTTTAATTTGTTTATTTCATTTCATTTCATTTCGTTGGAATTGATTCATTTCATTTCATTTCATTTCGTTTGAATTTATTCATTTCATTTCGTTTGAATTTATTCATTTCATTTCGTTTGAATTTATTCATTTCATTTCGTTTGAATCTATTCATTTCATTTAATTTCAATTTGTTTTAATTTTTTCAGTTCATTTCATTTGAATTCATTCATTTCATTTGGTTTGATTTCGTTTGAATCTATTGATTTCATTTGATTTTGTTTCGTTTGAACTTATTCATTTCATTTCGTTTGAATTTATTCATTTTATTTCGTTAGAATTTATTCATTTCATTTCATTTCATTTCGTTTTAATTTATTCATTTCATTTTATTTGAATTTATTGATTTCATTTGATTTCATTTCGTTTGAATCTATTGATTTCATTTCATTTCATTTCTTTTGAACTGATTCATTGTATTTCGTTTGAATTTATTCATGGCATTTCATTTCATTTCGTTTTAATTTATTCATTTCATTTTATTTGAATTGATTGATTTCAGCTCATTTCATTTCGTTTGAATTAATTGATATCATTGAATTTCATTTTGTTTGAACTTATTCATTTCATTTAATTGAATTTATTCATTTCATATCATTTCATTTCGTTTGAACTATTCATTTCATTTGATTTGAATTTATTCATTTTATTTCATTTCATTTCATTTCGTTTCAACTTATTCATTTCATTTCGTTTGAATTTATTCATGTCATTTGATTTCATTTCGTTTCAACTTATTAATTTCATTTCATTTGATTTATTCATTTCATTTCGTTTGAAATAATTGATTTCATTGAATTTCATTTCGTTTGAACTTATTCATTTCATTTTGTTTGAATTTATTCATTTCATTTCGTTTTCAACTTATTCATTTCATTTCATTTGAATTTGTTCATTTCATTTCATTTCATTTCGTTTGAATCGATTAATTTCCTTTCACTTCATTTCGTTTGAATTTATTCATTTTAGTTCGTTTGAATTTATTCATTTTATTTCGTTTGAATTTATTCATATCAATTGATTTGATTTCGTTTTCATTTATTCATTTCATTTCATTTGAATTTATTCATTTGATTTGATTTTATTTCGATTGAATCTATTGATTTCATTTCATTTTAATCCGTTTCAACTTATTCAGTTCATTTCGTTTGAATTTATGCATGTCAATTCATTTCATTTCGTTTTAATTTATTCATTTTCTTTCATTTGAATTAATTGATTTCAGGTCATTTCATTTCGTTTGAATTCATTCATTTTTTTTCATTTCATTTCGTTTGAACTTATTCATTTCATTTGATTTGAATTTGTTCATTTCATTTCATTTCGTTTAAATTGATTGATTTCAATTCATTTCATTTCGTTTGAATTTATTCATTTTATTTCGTTAGAATTTATTCATTTCATTTCATTTCATTTCGTTTTAGTTGATTCATTTCATTTAATTTGAAATTA
The DNA here is from genome assembly GCA_028015205.1 of Mytilisepta virgata. NCBI lineage: Eukaryota > Metazoa > Mollusca > Bivalvia > Mytilida > Mytilidae > Mytilisepta > Mytilisepta virgata. The sequence goes on from CM051511.1 coordinate 42,915,240, forward strand.
CTGATTTCATTTGATTTCATTTCGTTTGAATCTATTGATTTCATTTCATTTGATTTTGTTTGAACTTATTCATTTCATTTCGTTTGAATTTATTCATGTCATTTCATTTTATTTCGTTTTAATTGATTCATTTCATTTCATTTGAATTGATTGAATTTAGCCCATTTGATTTCGTTTGAATAAATTGATTTCAATGAATGTAATTTGGTTTGAACTTATTCATTTCATTTAATTGAATTTATTCGTTTCATTTTATTTCATTTCGTTTGAACTGACTCATTTCATTTGATTTGAATTTGTTCATTTTATTTCATTTCATTTCGTTTTAATTGATTCATTTTATTTGTTTGAATTTATTCATTTCATTTCGTTTGATATTATTGATTTCAGGTCATTTCATTTCGTTTGAATTCATTCATTTTATTTCATTTCATTTCGTTGGAACTTATTCATTTCATTTGATATGAATTTGTGCATTTCATTTCATTTCGTTTAAATTGATTGATTTCATTTCATTTCATTTCGTTTGAATTTATTCATTTTATTTCGTTAGAATTTATTCATTTCATTTCATTTCGTTTTAATTGATTCATTTCATTTAATTTGAAATTATTGATTTCATTTGATTTCATTTCGTTTGAATCTATTTATTTCATTTCATTTCATTTCGTTTGAACTTATTTATTTCATTCCGTTTGAATTTATTCATGTCATTTCATTTCATTTCGTTTTAATTAATTCATTTCATTTCATTTGAATTTATTGATTTCAGCTCATTTCATTTCGTTTCAATTCATTCATTTCATTTCATTTCATTCGAATTTATTGAATTCATTTGATTTCATTTCGTTTGAATATATACATTTTCTTTCATTTCATTTCGTTTTAATTTATTCATTTCATTTCATTGGAATTTATTGATTTCATTTCGTTTGAATCTATTGATTTCATTTCGTTTCGTTTCGTTTGAACTTATTGATTTCATTACGTTTGAATTTATTTTTTTCATTTGAGTTCATTTCGTTTTAATTTATTCATTTCATTTCATTTGAATTGATTGATTTCAGCTCATTTCATTTCGTTTGAATTAACTGATTTCATTTCATTTCATTTCGTTTCAACTTATTCATTTCATTTCGTTTGAATTAATTGATTTGATTTCATTTCATTTCATTTGAACTTATTCATTTCATTTCGTTTTAATTGATTCATTTCATTTCGTTTGAATTTTTTGATTTTATTTCCTTTGAATTTATTCATTTGATTTCATTCATTTCGTTTGAACTTGTTCATCTTATTTCGTTTGAATTTATTGATTCCATTTCCTTTGAATTTATTCATTTGATTTCATTCATTTCGTTTAAACTTATTCTTTTCACTTCATTTGAATTTGTTGATTTGATTTGATTTCATTTTGTTTTAATTGATTCATTTGATTTCTTTTGAATTTATTCATGTCTTTTCATTTCATTTCGTTTTAATTTATTCATTTCATTTCATTTGAATTGATTGATTTCATTTCATTTGAATTGATTGATTTCATTTGATTTCATTTCGTTTGAATCTATTGATTTCATTTCATTTCATTTCGCTTTAATTTATTCTTTGTCTTTCATTTGAATTGATTGATTTCAGTTCATTTCATTTCGTTTGAATTAATTGATTTCATTGAATTTCATTTCGTTTGAACTGATTCATTTCACTTCGTTTGAATTTATTCATTTCATATCATTTCATTTCGTTTGAATTTATTCATTTCATTTCATTTCATTTCGTTTGAATTTATTCATTTCAGTTCATTTGAATCTGTTCATTTGATTTCTTTTCATTTCGTTTTGATTGATTCATTTCATTTAATTTCAATTCGTTTGAATTTATTCATTTCATTTTGTTTGAATTTATTGATTTCAGTTCATTTCATTTCGTTTGAATTAATTGATTTGATTACATTTCATTTGGTTTGAACTTATTCATTTCATTTCGTTTCTATTAATTCATTTCATTTCATTTCATTTCGTTTGAATTTATTCATTTCATTTCATTTCATTTCGTTTTATTTCATTCGTTTCGTTTGATTTGAAGTTATTGATTTCAGTTCATTTCATGTCGTTTTAATTTATTGATTTCATTTGATTTCATTTCGTTTGAATCTATTGATTTCATTTCATTTCATTCCGTTTCAATTTATTCATTTCCTTTCGTTTGAATTCATTCTTGTCATTTCATTTCATTTCGTTTTAATTTCTTCATTTTCTTTCATTTGAATTGATTGATTTCAGTTCATTTCATTTCGATTTCATTGAATTTCATTTCGTTTGAACTCATTCATTTCATTTCGTTTGAATTTATTCATTCCATTTCATTTCATTTCGTTTGAACTAATTGATTTTATTTCATTGAAATTTGTTCATTTTATTTCATTTCATTTCGTTTTAATTTATTCATTTCATTTCTTTTGAATTTATTGATTTCAGTTGATTTCATTTCGTTTGAATTTATTTTTTTCATTTCTTTTGATTTTGTTTGAACTGATTCATTTAATTTCATCTGAATTTGTTCATTTCATTTCAGTTCATTTCGTTTCAATTGATTCATTTGATTTCGTTTCGTTTGAATTTATTCCTTTCATGTAATTTCATTTTGTTTTAATATATTCATTTCATTTAATTTGAATTTATTGATTTCAGTTCATTTCATTTAGTTTGAACTTATTCATTTCATTTCGTTTGAATTTGTTCATTTGGTTTGATTTCATTTCGTTTTAATTGATTCATTTCATTTCATTTCATTTCGTTTCATTTTATTCACTTCGTTTGAATTTATTCATTTCGTTTTAATTTATTCATTTCATTTCATTTGAAATGGTTTATTTCATTTGATTTGATTTCGTTTGAATCTATTAATTTGAATTCATTTCGTTTCGTTTGAATTTATTCATTTCATTTCGGTGGAATTTATTCATGTCATTTTATTTCATTTCGTTTTAATTGATTCATTTTATTTCACTTGAATTTATTGTTTCATTTGATTTCATTTGTTTGAATATATTGATTTCATTTCATTTCATTTCGTTTTAATTTATTAATTTCATTTCGTTTGAAATTATTCATGTCATTTCATTTCATTTCGTCTTAATTGATTTATTTTCTTTCACGTTAATTTATGGATTTCAGTTCATTTCATTTCGTTTAAATTAATTGATTTCATTGAATTTGATTTCGTTTGAACTTATTCATTTCATTTCATTTGAATATGTTCATTTTTTTCATTTCATTTCGTTTTAATTGATTCATTTGATTTCATTTGAATTTATTGATTTCATTTGATTTCATTTCGTTTGAATCTATTGATTTCAGTTCATTTCAGTTCGTTTGAATTAACTGGTTTCATTTAATTTCATTTCATTTCGTTTGAACTTATTCATTTGATTTCATTTGATTTCATATCATTTGAATCTATTGATTTCTTTTCATTTCATTTCGTTTGAACTTATTCATTTCATTTCTTTTGAATCTGTTCATTTCATTTCATTTCATTTCGTTTCAATTGATTCATTTCATTTCATTTCGTATGAACTTATTCACTTCATTTCGTTTGAATTTATTTATTTCATTTGATTTCGTTTGAATTTATTCATTTCATTTCGTTTCAATTTATTAATTTCATTTCGTTTCAATTTATTCATTTCATTTCGTTTGAATTTATTCATGTCATGTCATTTCATTTTGTTTTAATTGATTTCTTTTCTTTCATTTGAATTGATTGATTTCAGCTCATTTCATTTCGTTTGAATTAATTGATTTCATTTCGTTTGAACTTATTCATTTCATTTCGTTTGAATTTATTCATTCCATTTCATTTCATTTCGTTTGAACTTATTCATTTCATTTCATTTGAATTTGTTCATTTTTTTTTATTTCAATACGTTTGAATTGATTCATTTCATTTCATTTCATTTCTTGCGAATTTATTCATTTGATTTCGTTTGAATTTATTCATTTCATTTCATTTCAATTTGTTTTAATTTATTCATTTTAATACATTTGGATTGATCCCTTTCATTTCATTTCATTTGGTTTTAATTTATTCATTTCATTTCATTTGAATTTATTGATTTCAGTTCATTCCATTTCGTTTGAATTAATTTCTTTCATTTCATTTTATTTCGATTGAATCTATTGATTTCATTTCATTTTATTCCGTTTCAACTTATTTAGTTCATTTCGTTTGAATTTATGCATGTCAATTCATTTCATTTCGTTTTAATTTATTCATTTTCTTTCATTTGAATTTATTGATTTCAGGTCATTTCATTTCGTTTGAATTTATTCATTTCATTTCATTTCATTTCGATTGAATTTATTCATTTCATTTCATTTGAATTTTCTCATTTCATTTCATTTAATTTCGTTTTAATTGATTCATTTCATTTCATTTCATTTCGTTTAAATTAATTCATTTTATTTCGTTAGAATTTATTCATTTTATTTCATTCATTTCGTTTTAATTTATTTTATTTGAATTTATTGATTTCATTTGATTTCCTATCGTTTGAATCTATTGATTTCATTTCATTTCATTTCTTTTGAGCTTATTCATTTCATTTCGTTTGAATCTATTCATATTATTTTATTTCATTTTGTTATAATTTATCGTTTGAATATATTGAATATTAATTGATTTCATTGAATTTCATTTCCTTTGAACTTACTCATTTCATTTCGTTTGAATTTATTCATTTCATTTCATTTCATTTCGTTTGAACTTATTCATTTGATTTCATTTGAATTGATTCATTTCATTTCATTTCGTTTGAATTGATTCATTTCGTCTCATTTCAGTTCGTTTGAATTTATTCATTTCATTTCGTTTGAATTTATTTATTTCATTTCATTTGAATTTATTGATTTCATTTGATTTCATTTCGTTTGAATCTATTGATTTTATTTCATTTTATTCCGTTTCAACTTATTCATTTCATTTCGTCTGGATTTATTCATGTCATTTCATTTCTTTTCGTTTTAATTTAATCATTTTCTTTCATTTGAATTTATTGATTTCAGGCCATCTTATTTCGTTTGAAATAAGTGATTTAATCGAATTTCATTTCGTTTGAACTTATTCATTTCATTTTGTTTGAATTCATTTATTCCATTTCATTTCATTTCGTTTGAACTTATTCATTTCATTTCGTTTGAATTGATTCATTTTACTTCATTTCATTTCGTTTGAATTTATTCATTTGATTTCGTTTTAATTGATTCATTTCATTTCATTTGAATTTATTGATTTCATTTTATTTCATTTCGTTTTAATCTATTGTTTTCATTTCGTTTCATTTCGTTTTAACTTATTCATTTGATTTCGTTTGAATTTATTGATGTCATTTCATTTCATTTCGTTTTAATTTATTCATTTTATTTCATTTGAATTGATTGATTTCAGCTCATTTCATTTCGTTTGAATTGATTCATTTTATTTCGTTTGAATTTATTCATGTCATTTCATTTCATTTCGTTTTTAATTATTCATTTCATTTCATTTGAATTTATTCATTTCATTTGATTTTATTTCGTTTGCATCTATTGATTTTATTTCATTTTATTCCGTTTCAACTTATTCATTTCATTTCGTTTGAATTTATTGATGTCATTTCATTTCATTTCTTTTTAATTGATTCATTGTCTTTCATTTGAATTTATTGATTTCAGGTCATTTAATTTCGTTTGAATTCATTCATTTCATTTCATTTCATTTCGTTTGAACTTATTCATTTCATTTGATTTGAATTTGTTCATTTCATTTCATTTCGTTTGAATTGATTCATTTTATTTCATTTCGTTTGAATTTATTCATTTCATTTCATTTCATCTCGTTTTAATTGATTCGTTTTATTTCATTTAAATTTATTGATTTCATTTGATTTCATTTCGTTTGAATCTATTGATTTCGTTTCATTTCACATCGATTGAACTTATTCATTTCATTTCGTTTGAATTTATTCATGGCATTTCATTTAATTTCGTTTTAATTTATTCATTTCATTTCATTTGAATTTATTGATTTCAGCTCATTTGATTTCGTTTGAATTAATTGATTTCATTGAATTTCATTTCGTTAGAACTTATTCATTTAATTTCGTTTGAATTTATTCATTTCATTTTATTTGAATGTGTTCATTTCATTTCATTTTGTTTAAATTGATTCATTTTATTTGCTTTCATTTCGTTTGAAGTTATTTATGTCCTTTCGTTTTAATTTATTCATTTCATTTCATTTGAATTTATTGATTTCATTTCATTTCATTTCGTTTGAACTGATTCATTTCATTTCATTTAATTTCGTTTGAACTGATTGATTTCATTTCATTTGAAATTGTTCATTTCATTTCATTTGGTTTAAATTGATTCATTTCATTTCATTTCGTTTGAAGTTATTCATCTCATTTCGTTTTAATTTATTCATTTCATTTCATTTGAATTTATTGATTCCATTTAATTTCATTTGTTTGAACTGATTGATATCATTAAATTTTATTTCGTTTCAACTTATTCATGTGATTTATTTGAATTTATATATTTCATTTAATTTCATTTCGTTTTCATTTATTCATTTCATTTCATTTGAATTTATTGATTTCATTTGATTTCATTTCGTTTGAATCTATTGATTTCATTTCATTTCATTTCGTTAACTTATTCATTTGATTTCGTTTGAATTTATTCATGTCAATTCATTTCATTTCGTTTTAATTTATTCATTTTATTTCATTTGAATTTATTGATTTCAGCTCATTTCATTTCGTTTGAATTTATTCATTTTATTTCGTTTGAATTTATTCATTTCAATTCATTTAATTTCTTTTGAACGTATTTATTTGATTTCATTTGAATTCATTCATTTTATTTCATTTCGTTTCGTTCGAATTGATTCATTTCATTTCATTTCGTTTGAATTTATTCATTGAATTTCGTTTGAACTAATTCATTTCATTTCATTTCATTTCGTTTCAATTGATTCATTTCATTTCAATTGAATTTATTGATTTCATTTGATTTCATTTCATTTGAATCTATTGATTTCATTTCATTTCATTTCGTTTGAACTTATTCATTTCATTTCGTTTGAATTTATTCATGTCATTTCATTTCATTTCGTTTTAATTAATTTATTTCATTTCATTTGAATTGATTTATTTCATTTGATTTCATTTCGTCTGAATTTATTCATGCCATTTCATTTCATTTCGTTTGAATTTATTCATTTCATTTCATTTGAATTTATTGATTTCATTTGATTTCATTTCGTTTGAACATATTCATTTCATTTAACTGAATTTATTCATTTCATTTGATTTCATTTCGTTTGAACTGATTCGTTTCATTTGATTTGAATTTGTTCATTTTATTTCATTTCATTTCGTTTTAATTGATTCATTTTATTTCGTTTGAATTTACTCATTTCATTGAATTTCATTTCGTTTTATTTTATCCATTTCATTTCATTTGAATTGATTGATTTCAATTCATTTCATTTTGTTTGAATTAATTGATTTCATTGAATTTCATTTCGTTTGAACTTATTCATTTAATTTCGTTTGAATTTATTCATTTCATTTCATTTGAATTTGTTCATTTCATTTCATTTTGTTTAAATTGATTCATTTCATTTCATTTAATTTCGTTTGAAGTTATTGATGTCATTTCGTTTTAATTTATTCATTTCATTTCATTTGAGTTTATTGATTTCATTTGATTTCATTTCGTTTGAACTGATTCATTTCATTTCATTTAATTTGGTATGAACTTATTCATTTCATTTCCTTTGAAATTGTTCATTTCATTTGGTTTAAATTGATTCATTTCATTTCATTTCATTTCGTTTGAAGTTATTCATGTCATTTCGTTTTAATTTATTCATTTCATTTCGTTTGAATTGAGTTATGTCATTTCATTTCATTTCGTATTAATTTATTCATTTCATTTCCTTTTTAATTGTTCATTTCATTTTATTTCATTTCGTTTGAACTTATTCATTCCATTTCGTTTGAATTTATTCCTGTCATTTCGTTTTATTTCGTTTTAATTCATCCATTTCATTTCATTTGAATTTATTGATTTTAGCCCATTTCATTTCGTTTGAATTAATTGATTTCAATGAATTTCATTTGGTTTGAACTTATTCATTTCATTTAATTGAATTTATTCGTTTCATTTCATTTCATTTCGTTTGAACTTATTCATTTCATTTGGTTTGAATTTGTTCATTTTATTTCATTTCATTTCATTTTAATTGATTCATTTTATTTGTTTATATTTATTCATTTCATTTCGTTTGAATTTATTCATTTCATTTCGATTTCATTTATTCATTTCGTTTCATTTGAATCTATTCATTTCATTTGATTTCATTTCGCTTGAATCTATTCATTTCATTTCATTCCATTTCGTTTGAAGTTATTCATTTCATTTTGTTTGCATTTATTCATGTCATTTCATTTTATTTCGTTTTAATTTATTCATTTCATTTCTTTTGAATTTATTCATTTGATTTGATTTCATTTCGTCTGAATTTATTCATGCAATTTCATTTCATTTCGTTTTAATGTAATCATTTCATTTCAATTGAATTTATTGATTTCATTTGATTTCATTTCGTTTGAATCTATTGATTTCATTTCATTTTATTCCGTTTCAACGTATTCATTTCATTTCTTTTGAATTTATTCATGTCATTTCATTTCATTTCGTTTTAATTTATTCATTTTATTTCATTTGAATTTATTGATTTCAGCTCATTTCATTTCGTTTGAATTGATTCATTTTATTTCGTTTGAATTTATTCATGTCATTTCATTTCATTTCGTTTTCAATTATTCATTTCATTTCATTTGAATCTCGTCATTTCATTTGATTTTATTTCGTCTGAATCTATTGATTTTATTTCATTTTATTCCGTTTCAACTTATTCATTTCATTTCGTTTGAATTTATTTATGTCATTGCATTTCATTTCGTTTTAATTGATTCATTTCATTTCATATAATTTCGTACATATTTATTCATTTCATTTTGTTTGAATTTATTCAATTCGTTTCATTTCTTTTCGTTTTAATTATTTATTTCATTTCATTTGATTTTATTCATTTCATTTGATTTCATTTCGTTTGAATCTACTGATTTCATTTCATTTCGTTTCGTTTGAACTTATTCATTTGATTTCGTTTGAATTGAGTTATGTCATTTCATTTCATTTCGTATTAATTTATTCATTTCATTTCATTTTCAATTGTTCATTTCATTTCATTTCATTTCGTTTCAATTCATTCATTACATTTCAATTGCTCATTTCATTTCATTTCATTTCGTTTCAATTTATTCTTTCATTTCATTTCATTTCGTTTGAATTTATTCATTTCATTTCGTTTGAATTGATTCCTTTCATTTCATTTCATTTCGTTTTAATTTATTCATTTCATTTCACTTGAATTTATTGATTTCAGTTCATTTCATTTCGTTTGAATTAATTGATTTTAATGAATTTCATTTGGTTTGAACTTATTCATATCATTTGGTTTGAATTTGTTCATTTTATTTCATTTCATTTCATTTTAATTGATTCATTTTATTTGTTTGAATTTATTCATTTCATTTCGTTTGAAATTATTCATTTCATTTCGTTTTCATTTATTCATTTCGTTTCATTTGAATCTATTCATTTCATTTGATTTCATTTCGCTTGAATCTATTCATTTCATTTCATCTCATTTCGTTTGAACTTATTCATTTCATTTGGTTTGAATTTGTTCATTTTATTTCATTTCATTTCATTTTAATTGATTCATTTTATTTGTTTGAATTTATTCATTTCATTTCGTTTGAAATTATTCATTTCATTTCGTTTTCATTTATTCATTTCGTTTCATTTGAATCTATTCATTTCATTTGATTTCATTTCGCTTGAATCTATTCATTTCATTTCATTTCATTTCGTTTGAACTTATTCATTTCATTTTGTTTGCATTTATTCATGTCATTTCATTTTATTTCGTTTCAATTTATTCATTTCATTCCTTTTGAATTTATTCATTTCATTTCATTTCATTTCGTCTGAATTTATTCATGCCATTTCATTTCATTTCGTTATAATTTATTCATTTCATTTCAATTGAATTTATTGATTTCATTTGATTTCATTTCGTTTGAATCTATTGATTTCATTTCATTTTATTCCGTTTCAACGTATTCATTTCATTTCTTTTGAATTTATTCATGTCATTTCATTTCATTTCGTTTTAATTTATTCATTTTATTTCATTTGAATTTATTGATTTCAGCTCATTTCATTTCGTTTGAATTGATTCATTTTATTTCCTTTGAATTTATTCATGTCATTTCATTTCATTTCGTTTTCAATTATTCATTTCATTTCATTTGAATTTATTCATTTGATTTGATTTTATTTCATTTTATTCCGTTTCAACTTGTTCATTTCATTTCGTTTGAATTTATTTATGTCATTGCATTTCATTTCGTTTTAATTGATTCATTGTCTTTCATTTGAATTTATTGATTTCAGGTCATTTAATTTCGTTTGAATTCATTCATTTCATTTCGTTTGAAATCATTCATTTCATTTGATTTGAATTTGTTGATTTCATTTCATTTCGTTTGAATTGATTCATTATATTTCATTTCGTTTGAATTTATTGATTTCATTTCGTTTGAATTGATTGATTTCAATTCATTCCATTTCGTTTGAATTAATTTATTTGATTGAATTTCATTTCGTTTGAACTTATTCATTTAATTTCGTTTGAATTTATTCATTTCATTTCATTTGAATTTGTTCATTTCATTTCATTTTGTTTAAATTGATTCATTTCATTTCATTTCATTTCGTTTGAAGTTATTCATGTCATTTCGTTTGAATCTATTCATTTCATTTCATTTGAATTGATTGATTTCATTTGATTTCATTTCGTTTGAACTGATTCATTTCATTTCATTTAATTTCGTTTTAATTTATTCATTTCATTTCATTTAAATTTATTGATTTCAGCAAATTTCATTTCGTTTCAATTGATTCATTTCATTTCATTTCATTTGAATTTATTGAATTCATTTGATTTCATTTCGTTTGAATTTATTCATTCCTTTCATTTCATTTCGTTTTACTTTATTCATTTCATTTCATTTGAATTGATTGATTTCATTTGATTTCATTTCGTTGGAATCTATTGATTTCATTTCGTTTCGTTTCGTTTGAACTTATTGATTTCATTTCGTTTGAATTTATTCCTTTCATTTCATTTCATTTCGTTTTAATTTATTCATTTCATTTCATTTGAATTGATTGATTTCAGCTCATTTCATTTCGTTTGAACTTGTTCATCTTATTTCGTTTCAATTTATTGATTTCATTTCCTTTGAATTTATTCATTTGATTTCATTCATTTCGTTTAAACTTATTCTTTTCACTTCGTTTGAATTTGTTGATTTGATTTGATTTCATTTTGTTTTAATTGATTCATTTCATTTCTTTTGAATTTATTCATGTCTTTTCATTTCATTTCGTTTTAATTTTATCATTTCATTTCATTTGAATTGATTGATTTCATTTCATTTGAATTGATTGATTTCATTTCATTTGAATTGATTGATTTCATTTCATTTGAATTGATTGATTTCATTTCATTTGAATTGATTGATATCATTTGATTTCATTTCGTTTGAATCTATTGATTTCATTTCATTTCATTTCGCTTCAACTTATTCATTTCATTTTGTTTGAATTGATTCATTTCATCTCATTTCATTTTGTTTTAATTTATTCTTTTTTTTTCATTTGAATTGATTGATTTCAGTTCATTTCATTTCGTTTGAATTAATTGATATCATTGAATATCATTTCGTTTGAACTGATTCATTTCACTTCGTTTGAATTTATTCATTTCATATCATTTCATTTCGTTTGCATTTATTCATTTCATTTCATTTCATTTCGTTTGAATTTATTCATTTCAGTTTATTTGAATATGTTCATTTGATTTCTTTTCATTTCGTTGTGATTGATTCATTTCATTTAATTTCATTTCGTTTGAATTTATTCATTTCATTTCGTTTGAATTTATTGATTTCAGTTCATTTCATTTCGTTTGAATTAATTGATTTGATTACATCTCATTTGGTTTGAACTTATTCATTTCATTTCGTTTGAATTAATTCATTTCATTTCATTTCATTTCGTTTGAATTTATTCATTTCATTTCAATTCATTTCGTTTTATTTTATTCATTTCATTTGATTTGAAGTTATTGATTTCAGTTCATTTCATGTCGTTTTAATTGATTGATTTCATTTGATTTCATTTCGTTTGAATCTATTGATTTCATTTCATTTCATTCCGTTTCAACTTATTCATTTCCTTTCGTTTGAATTCATTCTTATCATTTCATTTCATTTCGTTTTAATTTCTTCATTTTCTTTCATTTGAATTGATTGATTTCAGTTCATTTCATTTCGATTTCATTGAATTTCATTTCGTTTGAACTCATTCATTTCATTTCGTTTGAATTTATTCATTCCATTTCATTTCATTTCGTTTGAACTTATTGATTTTATTTCATTTAAATCTGTTCATTTTATTTCATTTCATTTCGTTTTAATTTATTCATTTCATTTCTTTTGAATTTATTGATTTCAGTTGATTTCATTTAGTTTGAATTCATTTATTTCATTTCTTTTGATTTCGTTTGAACTGATTCATTTAATTTCATTTCATTTCGTGTCGTTTCAATTGATTCCTTTCATTTCGTTTCGTTTGAATTTATTCCTTTCATGTAATTTCATTTTGTTTTAACATATTCATTTCATTTGATTTGAATTTATTGATTTCTGTTCATTTTATTTAGTTTGAACTTATTCATTTCATTTCGTTTGAATTTGTTCATTTGGTTTGATTTCATTTCGTTTTAATTGATTCATTTCGTTTTAATTGATTCATTTCGTTTCATTTTATTCATTGCGTTTGAATTTATTCATTTCGTTTTAATTTATTCATTTCATTTCATTTGAATTGATTTATTTCATTTCATTTGATTTCGTTTGAATCTATTAATTTCAATTCATTTCGTTTCGTTTGAATTTATTCATTTCATTTCGGTGGATATTATTCATGTCATTTTATTTCATTTCGTTTTAATTGATTCATTTTATTTCATCTGAATTTATTGCTTTCATTTGATTTCATTTGTTTGAATATATTGATTTCATTTTATTTCGTTTCGTTTCAATTGATTCATTTCCTTTCGTTTGAAATTATTCATGTCATTTCATTTCATTTCGTTTTAATTGATTTATTTTCTTTCACGTGAATTTATTGATTTCAGTTCATTTCATTTCGTTTAAATTAATTGATTTCATTGAATTTTATTTCGTTTGAACTTATTCATTTCATTTCGTTTGAATTTATTCATGTCATTTCATTTTATTTCGTTTTAATTTATTCATTTTCTTTCATTTGAATTTATTGATTTCAGTTCATTTCATTTCGTTTGAATTAATTGAATTTCATTTCGTTTGAACTTCTTCATTTCATTTCGTTTGAATTTATTCATTTCATTTCATTTTTTTTCGTTTGAACTTCTTCATTTCATTTGATTTTATTTTGTTCATTTTATTTTATTTCATTTCGTTTTAATTGATTTATTTTATTTCGTTTGAATTTATTCATTTTATTTCGTTTGAATTTATTCATTTCATTTCATTTCATTTCGTTTTCATTTATTCATTTCATTTCATTTGAATTTATTCATTTGATTTCGTTTCATTTGATTTGAACTTCATTTCATTTGAATTTATTGATTTCATTTCGCTGTAATTTATTCATTTCATTTCATTTGAATCTATTGATTTCATTTGATCTCATTTCTTTTGAATCTATTGATTTCATTTCATTTCATTTTGTTTGAACTTATTCATTTCATTTCGTTTGAATTTATTCATGTCATTTCATTTTATTTCGTTTTATTTCATCCATTTCATTTCATTTGAATTTATTGATTTTAGCCCATTTGATTTCGTTTGAACTCATTGATTTCAATGAATTTCATTTGGTTTGAACTTATTCATTTCATTTAATTGAATTTATTCGTCTCATTTAATTTCATTTCGTTTGAACTTATTCATTTCATTTGGTTTGAATTTGTTGATTTTATTTCATTTCATTTCATTTTAATTGATTCATTTTATTTGTTTGAATTTATTCATTTCATTTCGTTTGAACTTATTCATTTCATTTCGTTTAAAATTATTCATTTCATTTCGTTTTCATTTATTCATTTTGTTTCATTTGAATCTATTCATTTCATTTGATTTCATTTCGGTTGAATCTATTGATTTCATTTCATTTCATTTCGTTTGAAGTTATTCATTTCATTTTGTTTGCATTTATTCATGTCAATTCATTTTATTTCGTTTTAATTTATTCATTTCATTTGATTTCATTTCGTCTGAATTTATTCATGCCATTTCATTTCATTTCGTTATAATTTATTCATTTCATTTCATTTGAATTTATTGATTTCATTTGATTTCATTTCGTTTGAATCTATTGATTTCATTTCATTTTATTCCGTTTCAACGTATTCATTTCATTTCTTTTGAATTTATTCATGTCATTTCATTTCATTTCGTTTTAATTTATTCATTTTCTTTCATTTGATTTAAGTTATTTTGATTTCGTTTGAATTATTTGATTTGAGTGAATTTCATTTCGTTTGGACTTATTCATTTCATTTCGTTTGAGTTCATTCATTTCATTTCATTTCGTTTGAACTTATTCATTTCTTTTGATTTGAATTTGTTTATTTCATTTCATTTCGTTTGAATTGATTCATTTCAATTCATTTCATTTCGTTTGAATTTATTCATTTCATTTCATTTCATTGCGTTTGAATTTGATCATTTCATTTCGTTTCAATTTATTCATTTCATTTCATTTGAATTTATTGATTTCATTTGATTTCATTTCGTTTGAATCTATTGATTTCATTTCATTTCATTTCGTTTGAACTTATTCATTTGATTTCGTTTGAATTTATTCATGTCATTTCATTTCATTTCGTTTGAATTGATTCATTTTATTCCGTTTGAATTTATTCGTTTCATTTCATTTAGTTTCGTTTGAACGTATTTATTTGATTTCGTTTGAATTCATTCATTCTATTTCATTTCCATTCGTTCGAATTGATTCATTTCATTTAATTTCGTTTGAATTTATTCATTGAATTTCGTTTGAACTAATTCATTTCATTTCATTTCGTTTCAATTGATTCATTTCATTTCATTTGAATTTATTGATTTCATTTGATTTCATTTCATTTGAATCTATTGATTTCATTTCATTTCATTTCGTTTGAACTTATTCATTTCATTTCGTTTGAATTTATTCATGTCATTTCATTTCATTTCGTTTTAAATAATTAATTTCATTTCATTTGAATTGATTCATTTCATTTGATTTCATTTCGTCTGAATTTATTCATGCCATTTCATTTCATTTCGTTTTAATTTATTCATTTCATTTCATTTGAATTTATTGATTTCGTTTGATTTCATTTGGGTTGAATTTATTCATTTCATTTCGTTTGAACTTCTTCATTTCATTTGATTTTATTTTGTTCATTTTATTTTATTTCATTTCGTTTTAATTGATTTATTTTATTTCGTTTGAATTGATTCATTTTATTTCGTTTGAATTTATTCATTTCATTTCATTTCGTTTTCATTTATTCATTTCATTTCATTTGAATTTATTCATTTGATTTCGTTTCATTTGATTTGAACTTCATTTCATTTGAATTTATTGATTTCATTTCGCTGTAATTTATTCATTTCATTTCATTTGAATCTATTGATTTCATTTGATCTCATTTCTTTTGAATCTATTGATTTCATTTCATTTGATTTCGTTTGAATTTATTCA
This sequence comes from Mytilisepta virgata, assembly GCA_028015205.1. Lineage (NCBI taxonomy): Eukaryota > Metazoa > Mollusca > Bivalvia > Mytilida > Mytilidae > Mytilisepta > Mytilisepta virgata. The sequence goes on from CM051511.1 coordinate 42,931,226, forward strand.
TGTCATTTCATTTTATTTCGTTTTATTTCATCCATTTCATTTCATTTGAATTTATTGATTTTAGCCCATTTCATTTCGTTTGAATTCATTGATTTCAATGAATTTCATTTGGTTTGAACTTATTCATTTCATTTAATTGAATTTATTCGTCTCATTTAATTTCATTTCGTTTGAACTTATTCATTTCATTTGGTTTGAATTTGTTGATTTTATTTCATTTCATTTCATTTTAATTGATTCATTTTATTTGTTTGAATTTATTCATTTCATTTCGTTTGAACTTATTCATTTCATTTCGTTTAAAATTATTCATTTCATTTCGTTTTCATTTATTCATTTTGTTTCATTTGAATCTATTCATTTCATTTGATTTCATTTCGGTTGAATCTATTGATTTCATTTCATTTCATTTCGTTTGAAGTTATTCATTTCATTTTGTTTGCATTTATTCATGTCAATTCATTTTATTTCGTTTTAATTTATTCATTTCATTTGATTTCATTTCGTCTGAATTTATTCATGCCATTTCATTTCATTTCGTTATAATTTATTCATTTCATTTCATTTGAATTTATTGATTTCATTTGATTTCATTTCGTTTGAATCTATTGATTTCATTTCATTTTATTCCGTTTCAACGTATTCATTTCATTTCTTTTGAATTTATTCATGTCATTTCATTTCATTTCGTTTTAATTTATTCATTTTCTTTCATTTGATTTAAGTTATTTTGATTTCGTTTGAATTATTTGATTTGAGTGAATTTCATTTCGTTTGGACTTATTCATTTCATTTCGTTTGAGTTCATTCATTTCATTTCATTTCGTTTGAACTTATTCATTTCTTTTGATTTGAATTTGTTTATTTCATTTCATTTCGTTTGAATTGATTCATTTCAATTCATTTCATTTCGTTTGAATTTATTCATTTCATTTCATTTCATTGCGTTTGAATTTGATCATTTCATTTCGTTTCAATTTATTCATTTCATTTCATTTGAATTTATTGATTTCATTTGATTTCATTTCGTTTGAATCTATTGATTTCATTTCATTTCATTTCGTTTGAACTTATTCATTTGATTTCGTTTGAATTTATTCATGTCATTTCATTTCATTTCGTTTGAATTGATTCATTTTATTCCGTTTGAATTTATTCGTTTCATTTCATTTAGTTTCGTTTGAACGTATTTATTTGATTTCGTTTGAATTCATTCATTATATTTCATTTCCATTCGTTCGAATTGATTCATTTCATTTAATTTCGTTTGAATTTATTCATTGAATTTCGTTTGAACTAATTCATTTCATTTCATTTCGTTTCAATTGATTCATTTCATTTCATTTGAATTTATTGATTTCATTTGATTTCATTTCATTTGAATCTATTGATTTCATTTCATTTCATTTCGTTTGAACTTATTCATTTCATTTCGTTTGAATTTATTCATGTCATTTTATTTCATTTCGTTTTAAATAATTAATTTCATTTCATTTGAATTGATTCATTTCATTTGATTTCATTTCGTCTGAATTTATTCATGCCATTTCATTTCATTTCGTTTTAATTTATTCATTTCATTTCATTTGAATTTATTGATTTCGTTTGATTTCATTTCGGTTGAATTTATTCATTTCATTTCGTTTGAACTTATTCATTTCATTTGATTTGAATTTGTTTATTTCATTTCATTTCGTTTGAATCGATTCATTTCATTTAATTTCATTTCGTTTGAATTTATTCATTTCATTTCATTTGAATTTATTGATTTCATTTGATTTCATTTCGTTTGAATCTATTGTTTTCATTTCGTTTTATTTCGTTTGAACTTATTCATTTGATTTCGTTTGAATTTATTGATGTCATTTCATTTCATTTCGTTTTAATTTATTCATTTTATTTCATTTGAATTTATTGATTTCAGCTCATTTCATTCCATTTGAATTCATTCATTTCATTTGATTTTATTTCGTTCTAATCTATTGATTTTATTTCATATTATTCCGTTTCAACTTATTCATTTCATTTCGTTTGAATTTATTTATGTCATTTCATTTCATTTCGTTTTAATTGATTCATTGTCTTTCATTTGAATTTATTGATTTCAGGTCATTTAATTTCGTTTGAATTCATTCATTTCATTTCATTTCATTTCGTTTGAACTTATTCATTTCATTTGATTTGAATTTGTTCATTTCATTTAATTTCGTTTGAATTGATTCCTTTTATTTCATTTCGTTTGAATTTATTCATTTAATTTCGTTTGAATTTATTCATTTCATTTCATTTTATCTCGTTTTAATTGATTCATTTTATTTCATTAGAATTTATTGATTTCATTTGATTTCATTTCGATTGAATCTATTGATTTCGTTTCATTTCACATCGATTGAACTTATTCATTTCATTTCGTTTGATTTGATTCATGTCATTTCATTTAATTTCGTTTTAATTTATTCATTTCATTTCATTTGAATTTATTGATTTCAGCTCATTTCATTTCGTTTGAATTAATTGATTTCATTGAATTTCATTTCGTTTGAACTTATTCATTTCATTTACTTGAATTTATTCATTTCATTTGATTTTAATTTCGTTTGAACTTATTCATTTAATTTCGTTTGAATTTATTCATTTCATTTCATTTGAATGTGTTCATTTCATTTCATTTTGTTTTAATTGATTCATTTTATTTCGTTTGAATTTACTCATTTCATTTCGTTTGAATTTATTCATTTCATTGAATTTTATTTCGTTTTAATTTATCCATTTCATTTCATTTGAATTGATTGATTTCAATTCATTTCATTTCGTTTGAATTAATTGATTTCATTGAATTTCATTTCGTTAGAACTTATTCATTTAATTTCGTTTGAATTTATTCATTTCATTTCATTTCAATGTGTTCATTTCATTTCATTTTGTTTAAATTGATTCATTTTATTTGATTTCATTTCGTCTGTATTTATTCATGCCATTTCATTTCATTTCGTTTTAATTAATTCATTTCATTTCATTTGAATTGATTCATTTCATTTGATTTCATTTCGTCTGAATTTATTCATGCCATTTCATTTCATTTCGTTTTAATTTATTCATTTCATTTCATTTGAATTTATTGATTTCGTTTGATTTCATTTGGGTTGAATTTATTCATTTCATTTCGTTTGAACTTCCTCATTTCATTTGATTTTATTTTGTTCATTTTATTTTATTTCATTTCGTTTTAATTGATTTATTTTATTTCGTTTGAATTGATTCATTTTATTTCGTTTGAATTTATTCATTTCATTTCATTTCGTTTTCATTTATTCATTTCATTTCATTTGAATTTATTCATTTGATTTCGTTTCATTTGATTTGAACTTCATTTCATTTGAATTTATTGATTTCATTTCGCTGTAATTTATTCATTTCATTTCATTTGAATCTATTGATTTCATTTGATCTCATTTCTTTTGAATCTATTGATTTCATTTCATTTGATTTCGTTTGAATTTATTCATGTCATTTCATTTTATTTCGTTTTATTTCATCCATTTCATTTCATTTGAATTTATTGATTTTAGCCCATTTCATTTCGTTTGAATTCATTGATTTCAATGAATTTCATTTGGTTTGAACTTATTCATTTCATTTAATTGAATTTATTCGTCTCATTTAATTTCATTTCGTTTGAACTTATTCATTTCATTTGGTTTGAATTTGTTGATTTTATTTCATTTCATTTCATTTTAATTGATTCATTTTATTTGTTTGAATTTATTCATTTCATTTCGTTTGAACTTATTCATTTCATTTCGTTTAAAATTATTCATTTCATTTCGTTTTCATTTATTCATTTTGTTTCATTTGAATCTATTCATTTCATTTGATTTCATTTCGGTTGAATCTATTGATTTCATTTCATTTCATTTCGTTTGAAGTTATTCATTTCATTTTGTTTGCATTTATTCATGTCAATTCATTTTATTTCGTTTTAATTTATTCATTTCATTTGATTTCATTTCGTCTGAATTTATTCATGCCATTTCATTTCATTTCGTTATAATTTATTCATTTCATTTCATTTGAATTTATTGATTTCATTTGATTTCATTTCGTTTGAATCTATTGATTTCATTTCATTTTATTCCGTTTCAACGTATTCATTTCATTTCTTTTGAATTTATTCATGTCATTTCATTTCATTTCGTTTTAATTTATTCATTTTCTTTCATTTGATTTAAGTTATTTTGATTTCGTTTGAATTATTTGATTTGAGTGAATTTCATTTCGTTTGGACTTATTCATTTCATTTCGTTTGAGTTCATTCATTTCATTTCATTTCGTTTGAACTTATTCATTTCTTTTGATTTGAATTTGTTTATTTCATTTCATTTCGTTTGAATTGATTCATTTCAATTCATTTCATTTCGTTTGAATTTATTCATTTCATTTCATTTCATTGCGTTTGAATTTGATCATTTCATTTCGTTTCAATTTATTCATTTCATTTCATTTGAATTTATTGATTTCATTTGATTTCATTTCGTTTGAATCTATTGATTTCATTTCATTTCATTTCGTTTGAACTTATTCATTTGATTTCGTTTGAATTTATTCATGTCATTTCATTTCATTTCGTTTGAATTGATTCATTTTATTCCGTTTGAATTTATTCGTTTCATTTCATTTAGTTTCGTTTGAACGTATTTATTTGATTTCGTTTGAATTCATTCATTATATTTCATTTCCATTCGTTCGAATTGATTCATTTCATTTAATTTCGTTTGAATTTATTCATTGAATTTCGTTTGAACTAATTCATTTCATTTCATTTCGTTTCAATTGATTCATTTCATTTCATTTGAATTTATTGATCTCATTTGATTTCATTTCATTTGAATCTATTGATTTCATTTCATTTCATTTCGTTTGAACTTATTCATTTCATTTCGTTTGAATTTATTCATGTCATTTTATTTCATTTCGTTTTAAATAATTAATTTCATTTCATTTGAATTGATTCATTTCATTTGATTTCATTTCGTCTGAATTTATTCATGCCATTTCATTTCATTTCGTTTTAATTTATTCATTTCATTTCATTTGAATTTATTGATTTCGTTTGATTTCATTTCGGTTGAATTTATTCATTTCATTTCGTTTGAACTTATTCATTTCATTTGATTTGAATTTGTTTATTTCATTTCATTTCGTTTGAATCGATTCATTTCATTTAATTTCATTTCGTTTGAATTTATTCATTTCATTTCATTTGAATTTATTGATTTCATTTGATTTCATTTCGTTTGAATCTATTGTTTTCATTTCGTTTTATTTCGTTTGAACTTATTCATTTGATTTCGTTTGAATTTATTGATGTCATTTCATTTCATTTCGTTTTAATTTATTCATTTTATTTCATTTGAATTTATTGATTTCAGCTCATTTCATTCCATTTGAATTCATTCATTTCATTTGATTTTATTTCGTTCTAATCTATTGATTTTATTTCATATTATTCCGTTTCAACTTATTCATTTCATTTCGTTTGAATTTATTTATGTCATTTCATTTCATTTCGTTTTAATTGATTCATTGTCTTTCATTTGAATTTATTGATTTCAGGTCATTTAATTTCGTTTGAATTCATTCATTTCATTTCATTTCATTTCGTTTGAACTTATTCATTTCATTTGATTTGAATTTGTTCATTTCATTTCATTTCGTTTGAATTGATTCCTTTTATTTCATTTCGTTTGAATTTATTCATTTAATTTCGTTTGAATTGATTCATTTCATTTCATTTTATCTCGTTTTAATTGATTCATTTTATTTCATTAGAATTTATTGATTTCATTCGATTGAATCTATTGATTTCGTTTCATTTCACATCGATTGAACTTATTCATTTCATTTCGTTTGATTTGATTCATGTCATTTCATTTAATTTCGTTTTAATTTATTCATTTCATTTCATTTGAATTTATTGATTTCAGCTCATTTCATTTCGTTTGAATTAATTGATTTCATTGAATTTCATTTCGTTTGAACTTATTCATTTCATTTACTTGAATTTATTCATTTCATTTGATTTTAATTTCGTTTGAACTTATTCATTTAATTTCGTTTGAATTTATTCATTTCATTTCATTTGAATGTGTTCATTTCATTTCATTTTGTTTTAATTGATTCATTTTATTTCGTTTGAATTTACTCATTTCATTTCGTTTGAATTTATTCATTTCATTGAATTTTATTTCGTTTTAATTTATCCATTTCATTTCATTTGAATTGATTGATTTCAATTCATTTCATTTCGTTTGAATTAATTGATTTCATTGAATTTCATTTCGTTAGAACTTATTCATTTAATTTCGTTTGAATTTATTCATTTCATTTCATTTCAATGTGTTCATTTCATTTCATTTTGTTTAAATTGATTCATTTTATTTGATTTCATTTCGTCTGTATTTATTCATGCCATTTCATTTCATTTCGTTTTAATTAATTCATTTCATTTCATTTGAATTGATTCATTTCATTTGATTTCATTTCGTCTGAATTTATTCATGCCATTTCATTTCATTTCGTTTTAATTTATTCATTTCATTTTATTTGAATTTATTGATTTCATTTGATTTCATTTCGTTTGAATTTATTCATTTCATTTCGTTTGAACTTATTCATTTCATTTGTTTTGAATTTGTTTATTTCATTTCATTTCGTTTGAATCGATTCATTTCATTTCATTTCATTTCGTTTCAATTTATTCATTTCATTTCATTTGAATTTATTGATTTCATTTGATTTCATTTCGTTTGAATCTATTGTTTTCATTTCGTTTCATTTCGTTTGAACTTATTCATTTGATATCGTTTGTATTTATTGATGTCATTTCATTTCATTTCGTTTTAATTTATTCATTTTATTTCATTTGAATTTATTGATTTCAGCTCATTTCATTTCGTTTGAATTGATTCATTTTATTTCCTTTGAATTTATTCATGTCATTTCATTTCATTTCGTTTTCAATTATTCATTTCATTTCATTTGAATTTATTCATTTCATTTGATTTTATTTCGTTTGAATCTATTGATTTTATTTCATTTTATTCCGTTTCAACTTATTCATTTTATTTCGTTTGAATTTATTTATGTCATTTCATTTCAATTCGTTTTAATAGATTCATTGTCTTTCATTTGAATTTATTGATTTCAGGTCGTTTAATTTCGTTTGAATTCATTCATTTCATTTCATTTAATTTCGTTTGAACTTATTCATTTCATTTGATTTGAATTTGTTCATTTCATTTCATTTCGTTTGAATTGATTCATTTTATTTCATTTCGTTTGAATTTATTTATTTCATTTCGTTTGAATTTATTCTTTTTATTTCATTTCATCTCGTTTTAATTGATTCATTTTATTTCATTTGAATTTACTGATTTCATTTGATTTCATTTCGTTTGAATCTATTGATTTCGTTTCATTTCACATCGATTGAACTTATTCATTTCATTTCGATTGAATTTATTCATGGCATTTCATTTAATTTCGTTTTAATTTATTCATTTCATTTCATTTGAATTGATTGATTTCAGTTCATTTCATTTCGTTTGAATTAATTGATTTCATTGAATTTCATCTCGTTTGAACTTATTCATTTCATTTCGTTTGAATTTATTCATTTCATTTCATTTCATTTCGTTTGAATTTATTCATGTCATTTCGGTTGAATTTATTCATTTCATTTTATATGAAATTACTGATTTCATTGATTTCATTTCGTCTCAATCTATTGATTTGATTTGATTTTATTCCGTTTCAAGTTATTCATTTCATTTCGTTTGAATTTATTCATGTCATTTAATTTCATTTCGTTTTAATTGATTGATTTTCTTTCATTTGAATTTATTGATTTCAGATCATTTCATTTTGTTTGAATTGATTCAATTCATTTCATTTCATTTCGTTTGAACTTATTCATTACATTTCGTTTGAATTTGTTCATTTCATTGCATTTCATATCGTTTGAATTGATTCATTTCATTTCAATTCATTTTGTTTGAATTTATTTATTTGATGTCGGTAGAATCTATTCATTTGATTTCATTTCATTTCGTTTTAATTTATTCTTTTCATTTCTTTTGAATTTGTTGATTTCATTTGATTTCATTTCGGTTGAATCTATTGATTTCATTTCATTTCATTTCGTTTCAACTTTTTCATTTCATTTCGTTTGAATTTATTCATGTCATTTGATCTCATTTCGTTTTAATTTATTCATTTTCTTTCGTTTAAATTTATTGATTTCATTTGATTTCATTATTTTGAATTAATTGATTTCATTGAATTTCATTTCGTTTTAACTTATTCATTTCATTTCATTTGAATTTGTTCATTTGATTTCATTTTACTTCGTTTTAATTGATTCCTTTTATTTCGTTTGAATTTATTCATTTCATTTCGTTTGAATTTATTCATTTCGTTTCATTTCCTTTCGTTTTAATTTATTCATTTCATTTAATTTGAATTAATTGATTTCATTTCATTTCATTTCGTTTGAACTTATTCATTTCATTTCGTTTGAATTTATTCATTTCATTTCATTTCATTTCTTTTGAACTGATTCATTTCATTTCATTTGAATTTGTTCATTTTATTGTATTTCATTTCATTTCAATTGATTCATTCCATTTCATTTCATTTCGTTTGAATTTATTCATTTGGTAACATTTTATTTCGTTTTAATTTATTCATTTGATTTCATTTTATTTGAATTTATTGATTTCATTTGATTTCATTTCGTTTGAATCTATTGATCTCATTTCATTTCTTTTGAACTGATTCATTTCATTTCATTTGAATTTGTTCATTTTATTTTATTTCATTTCATTTCAATTGATTCATTCCATTTCATTTCATTTCCTTTGAATTTGTTCATTTCCTTTGATTTCAATTCGTTTGAATCTATTGATTGCATTTCATTTCATTTCGTTTGGACTTATTCATTTTATTTCGTTTGAATTTATTCATGTAATTTCATTTCATTTCGTTTGAACTTATTCATTTCATTTCATTTGAATTTGTTCATTTCATTTCATTTCATATCGTTTGAATTGATTCATTTCATTTCAATTCATTTCGTTTGAATTTATTTATTTGATGTCGGTAGAATCTATTCATTTCATTTCATTTCGTTTTAATTTATTCTTTTCATTTTTTTTTGAATTTATTGATTTCATTTGATTTCATTTCGGTTGAATCTATTGATTTCATTTCATTTCATTTCGTTTCAACTTTTTCATTTCATTTCGTTTGAATTTATTCATGTCATTTCATCTCATTTCGTTTTAACTTATTCATTTTCTTTCGTTTAAATTTATTGATTTCATTTTTTTGAATTAATTGATTTCATTTCATTTCATTTCGTTTTAATTTATTCATTTCATTTGAATTTGTTCATTTGATTTCATTTTATTTAGTTTTAATTGATTCATTTTATTTTGTTTGAATTTATTCATTTCATTTCGTTTGAATTTATTCATTTCGTTTCATTTCCTTTCGTTTTAATTTATTCATTTCATTTCATTTGAATTTATTGATTTCAGTTCATTTCATTTCATTTGAATTAATTGATTTCATTTCATTTCGTTTGAACTTATTCATTTCATTTCGTTTGAATTTATTCATTTCATTTCATTTCATTTCTTTTGAACTGATTCATTTCATTTCATTTGAATTTGTTCATTTTATTTTATTTCATTTCATTTCAATTGATTCATTCCATTTCATTTCATTTCGTTTGAATTTATTCATTTGGTAACATTTTATTTCGTTTTAATTTATTCATTTGATTTCATTTTATTTGAATTTATTGATTTCATTTAATTTAATTTCGTTTGAATCTATTGATCTCATTTCATTTTTTTTGAACTGAATCATTTCATTTCATTTGAATTTGTTCATTTTATTTTATTTCATTTCATTTCAATTGATTCATTCCATTTCATTTCATTTCCTTTGAATCTGTTCATTTCCTTTGATTTCAATTCGTTTGAATCTATTGATTGCATTTCATTTCATTTCGTTTGGACTTATTCATTTTATTTCGTTTGAATTTATTCATGTAATTTCATTTCATTTCGTTTGAACTGATTCATTTCATTTCATTTGAATTTGTTCATTTCATTTCATTTCATATCGTTTGAATTGATTCATTTCATTTCAATTCATTTCGTTTGAATTTATTTATTTGATGTCGGTAGAATCTATTCATTTCATTTCATTTCGTTTTAATTTATTCTTTTCATTTTTTTTGAATTTATTGATTTCATTTGATTTCATTTCGGTTGAATCTATTGATTTTATTTCATTTCATTTCGTTTCAACTTTTTCATTTCATTTCGTTTCAATTTATTCATGTCATTTCATCTCATTTCGTTTTAACTTATTCATTTTCTTTCGTTTAAATTTATTGATTTCATTTGATTTAATTTTTTTGAATTAATTTATTTCATTTCATTTCATTTCGTTTTAACTTATTCATTTCATTTCATTTGAATTTGTTCATTTGATTTCATTTTATTTCGTTTTAATTGATTCATTTTATTTCGTTTGAATTGATTCATTTCATTTCGTTTGAATTTATTCATTTCGTTTCATTTCCTTTCGTTTTAATTTATTCATTTCTTTTCATTTGAATTTATTGATTTCAGTTCATTTCATTTCATTTGAACTAATTGATTTCTTTTCATTTCATTTCGTTTGAACTTATTCATTTCATTTCGTTTGAATTTATTCATTTCATTTCATTTCATTTCTTTTGAACTGATTCATTTCATTTCATTTGAATTTGTTCATTTTATTTTATTTCATTTCATTTCAATTGATTCAATCCATTTCATTTCATTTCGTTTGAATTTATTCAGTTCGTAACATTTTATTTCGTTTTAATTTATTCATTTGATTTCATTTTATTTGAATTTATTGATTTCATTTGATTTCATTTCGTTTGAATCTATTGATCTCATTTCATTTCTTTTGAACTGATTCATTTCATTTCATTTGAATTTGTTCATTTTATTTTATTTCATTTCATTTCAATTGATTCATTCCATTTCATTTCATTTCCTTTGAATTTGTTCATTTCCTTTGATTTCAATTCGTTTGAATCTATTGATTGCATTTCATTTCATTTCGTTTGGACTTATTCATTTTATTTCGTTTGAATTTATTCATGTAATTTCATTTCATTTCGTTTTAATTTATTCATTTAATTTCATTCGAATTTATTCAATTCATTTCATTTCGTTTGAACTGATTCATTTCATTTCATTCGAATTTATTGATTTTATTTGATTTCATTTCGTTTGAATCTATCGATATCATTTCATTTCATTTCGTTTTAAATTATTCATTTCATATCGTTTGAATTTATTCATGTCATTTCATTTCATTTCGTTTTAATTTATTCATATAATTTCATTTGAATTGATTGATTTCAGTTCATTTAATTTCGTTTGAATTATTTGATTTCATTGAATATCATTTCGTATGAACTTATTCATTTCATTTCGATTGAAGTTATTCATTTCATTTCATTTCGTTGGAATTTATTCATTTCATTTCATTTCGTTTGAACTTATTGAGTTCATTTCATTTGAATTTGTTCATTTCATTTCATTTCATTTCGCTTTAACTTATTTATTTCATTTCATTTGAATGTATTTATTTCATTTGGTTTCATTTCGTTTGAATCTATTGATTTGATTTGATTTCATTTCGTTTCAACTGATTCATTTCATTTCGTTTGAATTTATTGATGTCATTTCATCTGATTTCGTTTAAATTTATTCATTTTCTTTCGTTTGAATTTATTGATTTCAGTTCATTTCATTTCGTTTGAATTAATTGATTTCGTTGAATTTCATTTCGTTTGAACTTATTCATTACATTTCGTTTGAATTTATTCATTTCATTTCATTTCATTTCGTTTGAACTTATTCATTTCATTTCATTTGAATTTGTTCATTTCATTTCATTTCTTTTCGTTTGAATTGATTCATTCCATTTCATTTCATTTCGTTTGAATTTATTCATTTGATGTCGTTAGAATTTATTCATTCCATTTCATTTCATTTCGTTTGAATTTATTCATTTGATTTCGTTTGAATCTTTTGATTTCATTTCATTTCATTTCGTTTGAATTTATTCATGTAATTTCATTTTATTTTGTTTGAATTGATTTATTTCATCTCATTTGATTTCGTTTAAATTTATTCATCTCATTTCGTTTTAATTTATTCATGTCATTTCATTTCATTTCGTTTTAATTTATTCATTTCGTTTCATTTGAACTGATTGATTTCAGTTAATTTCATTTCGTTTGAATTAATTGATTTAATTAAATTTTTTTCGTTTGAACTTAATCATTTGAGTTCGTTTGAATTTATTTATTTCATTTCATTTCGTTTGAACTTATTCATTTCATTTCATTTCATTTCGTTTGAATTGATTCATTTTATTTCATTTCATTTCGTTTGAATTTATTGATTTCATTTCATTTTAATTCGTTTTAATTTATTCATTTCATTTCATTTGAATTTATTCATTTCATTTGGTTTCATTTCGTTTGAAGCTATTGATTTCATTTCATTTCTTTTCGTTTGAACTAATTCATTTCATTTCGTTGAAATTTATTCATTTTATTTCATTTCATTCCGTTTTAATTTATTCATTCCATTTCATTTGAATTGATTGATTTTATTTGATTTCATTTCGTTTGAATCTATTGATTTCATTGAATTTCATTTTATTTAAACTTATTCGTTTCATTTCATTTGAATTTGTTCATTTCTTTTGATTTCGTTTGAATTGATTTATTTCATTTCATTTCATGTCGTTTGAATTTATTCATGTCATTTTGTTTTAATTTATTCATTTCGTTTCATTGGATTTTATTTCGTCTGAACCTATTAATTTCATTTAATTTATTCCGGTTCAACTTAATCATTTCATTTCGTTTTTATTTATTCATTTCATTTCATTTTTGATTGTCCATTTTATTTCATTTCATTTCGTTTCAATTCATTCATTTCATTTCATTTCATTTCGGTGGAATGTATTCATTTCATTTCGTTTGAATTTATTCCTTTGATTTCATTTCATTTCGTTTTAATTTATTCATTTCATTTCATTTGATCTTATTGATTTCAGTTCATTTCATTTCGTTTGAATTAGTTGATTTCATTTCATTTTATTTCGTTTGAACTTATTCATTTCATTTCGTTTGAATTAATTTATTTCATTTCATTTCATTTCGTTTGAACTTATTCATTTCATTTCATTTGAATTTGTTGATTTTATTTGATTTCATTTCGTTTGAATCTATTGATTTCATTTAATTTCATTTCGTGTGATTTTATTTATGTCATTTCATTTCAATTTTTTTCGTTTGAACTTAATCATTTCAGTTCGTTTGAATTTATTCATTTCATTTCATTTCGTTTGAACTTATTCATGTCATTTCATTTCATTTCGTTTTAAATAATTAATTTGATTTCATTTGAATTGATTCATTTCATTTGATTTCATTTCGTCTGAATTTATTCATGCCATTTCATTTCATTTCGTTTTAATTTATTCATTTCATTTCATTTGAATTTATTGATTTCATTTGATTTCATTTCGTTCAAATCTATTGATTTCCTTTCATTTCATTTCATTTCAACTTATTCATTTCATTTCGTTTGAATTTATTCATTTCATTTCATTTCATTTTGTTTTAATTTATTCATTTTATTTCATTTAAATTTATTGATTTCACTTGATTTCATTTCGTTTGAATCTATTGATTTTATTTCATTACATTTCGTTTGAACTTATTCATTTCATTTCATTTTAATTTGTTCATTTGATTTCATTTCATTTCGTTTGAATTTATTCATTTCATTTCGTTTGAATTTATTCTTGTCATTTCATTTCATTTCGTTTTAAGTTATTCATTTCATTTCATTGAAATTGATTGATTTCATTTGATTTCGTTTCGTTTGAATCTATTGATTTTATTTAATTTCATTTAGTTTGAACTTTTTCATTTCATTTCATTTGAATTTGTTCATTTGATTTGATTTGATTTTGTTTGAATTTATTCATTTCATTTCGTTTGAATTTATTCATTTTATTTCGTTTGAATATTTTCTTGTCATTTCATTTTATTTCTTTTGAATTTATTCATTTTATTTTATTTGAATTGATTCATTTCATTTGATTTCATTTCTTTTGAATCTATTGATTTCATTTGATTTCATTTCGTTTGAACTGATTTATTTCAGTTCGTTTGAACTTATTTATTTCATTTCGTTTGAATTTATTCATGTCATTTCATTTCATTTCGTTTTAATTTATTCATATCATTTCATTTGAATTGATTGATTTCAGTTCATTTGATTTCGTTTGAATTAATTGATTTCATTGAATTTTATTTCGTTTGAACTTATTCATTTCTTTCCGTTTGAATATATTCATTTCATTTCATTTCATTTCGTTTGAACTTATTCTTTTCATTTCATTTGAATTTGTTCATTTGATTTGATTTCATTTCGTTTTAATTGATTTATTTCATTTCATTTCCTTTCGTTTGAACTTATTCATTTCATTTCGCTTATATTTATTCATTTCATTTCATTTCATTTCGTTTTAATTTATTTATGTTCTTTCATTTGAATCTATTGATTTCAGTTCATTTCATTTCGTTTGAACTTATTCATTTCATTTCGCTTATATTTATTCATTTCATTTCATTTCATTTCGTTTTAATTTATTTATGTTCATTCATTTGAATTGATTGATTTCAGTTCATTTCATTTCGTTTGAATTAATTGATTTCATTGAATTTCATTTTATTTGAACTTATTCATTTCATTTCGTTTGAATTAATTCATTAAATTCGATTTCATTTCGGTTGAATCTATTGATTTTATTTCATTTCATTTCATTTGAACTTGTTCATTTCATTTCGTTTGAATTTATTGATGTCATTTGATTTCATTTCGTTTTAATTTATTCATTTCATTTCTATTGAATTTATTGATTTTAGCTGATTTCATTTCGTTTGAATTAATTGATTTCATTGAATTCCATTTCGTTTGAACTTACTCATTTCCTTTAATTGAATTTATTCATTTCATTTCATTTCATTTCGTTTGAATTGATTCATTTCATTTGATTTGAATTGATTGATTTCAGTTCATTTCATTTCGTTTAAATTAATTGATATTATTGAATTTCATTTCGCTTGAACTGATTCATTTCATTTCGTTTGTATTTATTCATTTCATTTGATTTCATTTCGTTTGAACTGACTCATTTCATTTCATTTGAATTTGTTCATTTGATTTCATTTCGTTTTAATTAATTCATTTCATATCGTTTGAATATATCCATTTCATTTCATTTCATTTCGTTTTAATTTATTGATTTCATTTGATTTCATTTCGTTTGAATCTATTGATTTCATTCCATTTCGTTTCGTTTCAACTTCTTGATTTCATTTCGTTTGAATTTATTCATGTCATTTCATTTCATTTCGTTTTATTTGATTGATTTTCGTTCATTTGAATTTATTGATTTCTGTTCATTTCATTTCGTTTGAATTAATTGATTTAATTGAATTTCATTTCATTTGAACTTATTCATTTCATTTCGTTTGAATTTATTCATTTCATTTCGTTTTAACTGATTCATTTTGTTTTATTTTAATTTGTTCATTTGATTTCATTTCATTTCGTTTTAATTGATTCATTTCATTTCATTTCATTTCGTTTAAACATATTCATTTGATTTCTTTTGAATTTATTCATGTCATTTCATTTCATTTCCTTTCGTTTTAATTTATTCATTTCATTTCATGTGAATTTATTCATTTCATTTGATTTCATTTCGTTTGAATCTATTGATTTCATTTCATTTCATTTCGTTTTAATTTATTCATGTCATTTAGTTTGAATTTATTCATTTAGTTTCATTTCATTTTGTTTTAAATTATTCATTTCATTTCATTTTAATTTATTGATATCATTTGATTTTATTTCGTTTGAATCTATTGATTTCATTCCATTTCGTTTCGTTTGAACTTATTCAATTCATTTCGTTTGAATTTATTCATGTCATTTCATTTTATTTCGTTTTAATTTATTCATTTCATTTCACTGAAATCGATTGAATTGAGCTCATTTCATTTCGTTTGAATTAAATGATTTCATTGAATTTCATTTCGTTTGAACATATTCATATCATTTCGTTTCAATTGATTCATTTTATTTCATTTCATTTCATTTGAATTTATTCATGTCATTTCATTTCCTTTCGTTTTAATTTATTCATTTCATTTCATTTGAATTCATTCATTTCATTTGATTTCATTTCGTTTAAATCTATTGATTTCATTTTATTTCATTTCGTTTCAACTTATTCATTTCATTGCGTTTGAATTTATTCATGTCATTTCATTTCATTTCGTTTTATTTGATTTATTTTCTTTCATTTGAATTGATTGATTTCAGTTCATTTCATTTCGTTTGAATAAATTGATTTCATTGAATTTCATTTCGTTTCAACTTATTCATTTTATTTCGATTGAATCTATTCATTATATTTAATTTCATTTCGTTTGAATCTATTCATTTCATTTCATTTCATTTCGTTTGAACTTATTCATTTCATTTCGTTTATTTGATTCATTTGATTTCATTTCGATTCGTTTGAATTTATTGATATTGTTTCATTTCATTTCTTTTTAAATTATTCATTTCATTTCATTTGAATTGATTGATTTCATTTGATTTCATTTCGTTTCGTTTCGTTTGAACTTATTGATTTCATTTCGTTTGAATTTATTCATGTCATTTCATTTTGTTTGAATTTATTCATGTCATTTCATTTCATTTCGTTTTACTTTATTCATTTCATTTCATTCGACTAGGTTGATTTCAGTTGATTTCATTTCGTTTGAATTAATTGATTTCATTGAATTTCATTTCGTTTGAACTATTCATTTCATTTCGTTTGAATTTATTTATTTCATTTCATTTTATTTCGTTTGAACTTATTCATATTATTTCATTTGAATTTGTTCATTCGATTTCATTTCATTTCGTTTGAAATGATTCATTTGATTTGATTTCATTTCGTTTTAAATTATTCCTTTCATTTCATTTGATTTCATTTCGTTTCAATCTATTGATTTCATTCCATTTCGTTTCATTTGAACTTATTCATTTCATTTCGTTTGAATTTATTCATGTCATTTCATTTCATTTCGTTTTAATTTATTCATTTCATTTCATCTAAATCTATTGATTTTAGCTCATTTCATTTCGTTTGAATTAAATGATTTCATTGAATTTCATTTTGTTTGAACTTATCAATTTCATTTCGTTTGAATCTATTCATTTCATTTCATTTCATTTCGTTTGAATTTATTCATGTCATTTCATTTCCTTTCGATTTAATTTATTCATTTCATTTCATTTGAATATATTCATTTAATTTGATTTCATTTCGTTTGAATCTATTGATTTCATTTCATTTCATTTCGTTTCAACTTATTCATTTCATTTTGTTTGGAGTTATTCATGTCATTTCATTTCATTTCGTTTGAATTAATTGATTACATTGAATTTCATTTCGTTTCAACTTATTCATTTTATTTCGTTTGAATCTATTCATTTCATTTCATTTCATTTCGTTTGAACTTATTCATTTCATTTTATTTGAATTTGTTCATTTGATTTGATTTCATTTCGTTTTAATTGATTCATTTCAGTTCATTTCATTTCGTTTGAATCTATTGATTTCGTTTTATTTCATTTCGTTTTAAATTATTCAGTTCATTTCATTTGAATTGATTGATTTCATTTGATTTCATTTCGTTTGAATGTATTGATTTCATTTGATTTCATTTCGTTTGAATGTATTGATTTCATTTCATTTCGTTTCGTTTGAACTGATTGATTTCATTTTGTTTGAATTTATTCATGTCATTTCATTTCATTTCGTTTGAATTTATTCATTTCATTTCATTTGAATTTATTGATTCCATTTGATTTCATTTTGTTTGAATTAATTGATTTCATTGAAATTTATTTCGTTTGAATTTATTCATTTCATTTCGTTTAAATTGATTCATTTTATTTGATTTCATTTCGTTTGAACTTATTCATTTCGTTTCGTTTGAATTTATTCATTACATTTCATTTCATTTCATTTCAATTGATTCCTTGCGTTTCATTTCATTTCGTTTGAATTTACTTATTTCATTTCGTTTGAATTTATTCCTTTCATTTCATTTCATTTCGTTTTAATTTATTCATTTCATTTCATTTGAATTTATGGATTTCAGTTCATTTCATTTCGTTTGAATGAATTCATTTCATTTAATTTCGTTTGAATTTACTCATTTCAGTTCGTTTGAATTTATTCCTTTTATTTCATTTCATTTCGTTTTAATTTATTCATTTCATTTCATTTGAATTGATTGATTTCAGTTCATTTCATTTCGTTTGAATGAATTCATTTCATTTAATTTCGTTTGAACTTATTCATTTCATTTCGTTTGAAATTATTCATTTCATTTCATTTCAATTTATTGATTTAATTTGATTTCATTTTGTTTGAATCTATGGATTTCATTTCATTTCATTTCGTTTGAACTTATTCATTTCATTTCGTTTGAAATCATTCATTTCATTTCATTTCATTTCGTTTGAACTGATTCCTTTCATTTGATTTGAATTTGTTGATTTCATTTTATGTCGTTTGAATTGATTCATTTCATTTCATTTCGTTTTTATTTATTCATTTCATTTAGTTTGAATTTATTCCTTTTATTTCATTTCATTTCGTTTTAATTTATTCATTTCCTTTCATTTGAATTTAATTCTTTCAGTTCATTTGATCTCGAATGAATAAGTTAAACTGATTCATTTCATTTCATTTCATTTCGTTTGAATTTATTCGTTTCATCTCGTTTGAATTTATTCTTTTTATTTCATTTCATTTCGTTTTAATTTATTCATTTCATTTCATTTGAATTGAATGATTTCAGTTCATTTCATCTCGTTTGAATTAATAGATTTCATTTCATTTCATATCGTTTGAACTTATTCATTTCATTTCGTTTGAATTTATTCATGTTATTTAATTTCGTTTGAACTGATACATTTCATTTCATTTGAATTTGCTCATTTGATTTGATTTCTTTTCCTTTAATTTGTTTCATTTTATTTCATTTCATTTCGTTTGAATTTATTCATTTCGTTTGATTTCATTTCGTCTTAATTTATTCATTGCATTTCCTTTGAATTTATTGATTTCATTTGATTGTATTGCGTTTGAATATATTGATTCCATTTCATTTTGTTTCGTTTGAACTTATTCATTTCATTTCGTTTGAATTTATTGATGTCATTTCATTTCATTTCGTTTTAATTAATTAATTTCATTTCATTTGAATTTATTAATTTCATTTGATTTCATTTCGTTTGAATCTATTGATTTCATTCCATTTCGTTTCGTTTCAACTTATTGATTTCATTTCGTTTGAATTTATTCATGTCATTTCATTTCATTTCGTTCGAAATGATTCATGCCATTTCATTTTATTTCGTTTTAACTTATTAATTTCACTTCATTTGAATTTATTGATTTCATTTGATTTCATTTCGTTTGAATCTATTGATTTCATTTCATTTCATTTCGTTTGAACTTATTCATTTCATTTCGTTTCAATTCATTCATTTCATTTCATTTCATTTCGTTTGAACTGATTGATTTCATTTGGTTTGAATTTGTTCATTTGATTTCATTTCGTTTGAATTTATTCATTTCATTTCATTTCCTTTTCATTTATTCATTTCATTTGGTTTGAATTTATTCCTTTTATTTCATTTCATTTCGTTTTAATTTATTCATTTCCTTTCATTTGAATTTAATTCTTTCAGTTCATTTCATCTCGAATGAATAAGTTAAGCTGATTCATTTCATTTCATTTCGTTTGAATTTATTCGTTTCATTTCGTTTGAATTTATTCTTTTTATTTCATTTCATTTCGTTTGAATTTATTCATTTTATTTCATTTCATTTGAACTTATACATTTCATTTCAATTGAATTTGTTCATTTGATTTGATTCCTTTTCCTCTAATTTGTTTCATTTCATTTCATTTCATTTCGTTTGAATTTATTCAATTCGTATGATTTCATTTCGTCTTAATTTATTCATTTCATTTCATTTGAATTTATTGATTTCACTTGATTTTATTGCGTTTGAATATATTGATTTCATTTCATTTCGTTTCGTTTGAACTTATTCATTTCATTTCGTTTGAATTTATTGATGTCATTTCATTTCGTTTCGTTTGAACTTATTCATTTCATTTCATTTGAATTGATTGATTTCAGTTCATTTTATTTCGTTTGAATTAATTGATTTCATTTCATTTTGTTTGAAGTTATTCATTTCATTTCATTTCATTTCAATTCGTTTGAATTGATTCATTTCATTTCATTTCATTTCGATTGAATTGATTCATTTCATTTCATTTCATTTCGTTTGAATTTATTCATTTTATTTCGTTTGAATCTATTGATTTCATTTCATTTGATTTCGTTTGAACTTATTCATGTCATTTCATTTCATTTCGATTTAATTTATTCATTTCATTTCATTTGAATTTATTTATTTCATTTGATTTCATTTCGTTTGAATCTATTGATTTGATTTCATTTCATTTCGTTTGAATTTCTTCATGTCATTTCATTTCATTTTGGTTTTAATTTATTCATTTCATTTTGTTTTAATTTATTCATTTCATTTCATTTGAATTGATTGATTTCATTTCATTTCATTTCGTTTGAATCTATTGATTTCTTCTCATTTCATTTCGTTTCAACTTATTCATTTCATTTCGTTTGAATTTATTCATGTCATTTCATTTCCTTTCGTTTTAATTGATTCATTTTCTTTCATTTGAATTTGTTGATTTCAGGTTATTTCATGTCATTTGATATAATAGATATCATTGAATTTCATTTCGTTTGAACTTATTCATTTCATTTCGTTTGAATTCATTCATTTCATTTCATTTGATTTCGTTTGAACTTATTCATTTCATTTCATCTGAATTTGTTCATTTCATTTCATTTGATTTCGTTTTAATTGAATTATTTCGGTTCATCTCATTTCGTTTGAATTTATGTATTTCATTTCGTTTGAATTTATTCATTTCATTTCATTAAATTTATTGATTTCATTTGATTTCATTTCGTTTGAATCTATTGATTTCATTTCATTTCATTGCATTTCATTTCGTTTCAACTTATTCATTTCATTTCGTTTGAATTGATTCATTTCATTTCGTTTGAATCTATTCATTTCATTTTATTTTATTTCATTTGAAGTTATTCATTTCATTTCGTTTGAAATTATTCATGTCATTTTATTTCATCTCGTTTTAATTAATTCATTTCATTTCATTTGAATTGATTGATTTCAGTTCATTTCATTTCGTTTGAATTAATTGATTTCATTGAATTTCATTTCGTTTGAATTTATTCATTTCATTTCATTTAAATTTATTCAATTGATATCATTTCATTTCGTTTTAATTGATTCATTTCATTTCATTTGAATCGATTGGTTTCATTTCTTTTCATTTCGTTTGAATTAATTGATTTTATTGAATTTTATTTCGTTTGAATTTATTCATTTCATTTCGTTTAAATTGATTCATTTCATTTCATTTCATTTGAACTTATTCATTTCATTTCGTTTGAATTTATTCATTTCATTTCGTTTCAATTGATTTATTTCGTCTCATTTCATTTCCTTTGAATTTATTCATTTCATTTTGTTTGAATTTATTTCTTTCATTTCATTTCATTTCGTTTTAATTTATTCATTTCATTTCATTTGAATTTATTGATTTCAGTTCTTTTCATTTCGTTTGAATTAATTCATTTAATTTCATTTCGTTTGAACTTATTCATTTCATTTCGTTTGAATTGATTCATTTCATTTCATTTCATTTCGTTTTAATTTATTCATTTCATTTCGTTTGAATTGATTCATTTCATTTCATTTCATTTCGTTTGAACTTATTCATTTCATGTCATTTACATTTTTTGATTTCATTTGATTTCATTTTGTTTTCATTGATTAATTTCATTTCATTTCGTTTCGTTTGAATTTATTCATTTCATTTCGTTTGAATTTAATCATTTCATTTCGTTTGAATTTATTCATTTTATTTCATTTCATTTCGTTTTAATTGATTCATTTCATTTCGTTTGAATTCAATCTTTTCATTTGATTTGAATTTGTTCATTTTACTTCATTTCATTTCGTTTGATTTGATTCATTTTATTTCGTTTGATTTTATTCATTTCATTTTGTTTGAATTTGTTCATTTCATTTCGTTTGAACTTATTCATTTCACTTCGTTTGAATTTATTCATGTCATTTCATTTCATTTCGTTTGAACTTATTCATTTCATTTCATTTGAATTTGTTTATTTCATTTCATTTCTTTTCGTTTGAATTTATTTATTTCATTTCGTTTGAATTTATTCATTTTCTTTCATTTGAATTTATTGATTTCAGGTCATTTCATTTCGTTTCAATTAACTGATTTCATTGAATTTCATTTCGTTTCAACTTATTCATTTCATTTCGTTTGAATTTATTCATGTCATTTCATTTCATTTCATTTTAATTTATTCATTTTCTTTCATTTGAATTTATTGATTTCAGGTCATTTCATTTCGTTTCAATTAACTGATTTCATTGAATTTCATTTCGTTTGAACTTATTCATTTCATTTCGTTTGAATTCATTCATTTCATTTCATTTCATTTCGTTTGAACTGATTCATTTCATTTCATCTGAATTTGTTCATTTCATTTCATTTGATTTCGTTTTAATTGAATCATTTCGTTTCATTTCATTTCGTTAAATTTTCTTTCATTTCGTTTGAACTTATTCATTTCATTTCGTTTGAATTAATTGATTTCATTTCATTTCGTTTGAAGTTACTCATTTCATTTCATTTCATTTCGTTTGAATTGATTCATTTCATTTCATTTCATTTCGTTTGAATTTATTCATTTTATTTCGTTTGAATCTATTGATTTCATTTCATTTCATTTCGTTTTAATTTATTCATTCATATTCATTTGAATATATTTATTTCATTTGATTTCATTTCGTTTGAATGTATTGATTTGATTTCATTTCATTTCGTTTGAATTTATTCATGTCATTTCATTTCATTTTATTTTAATTTATTCATTTCATTTCATTTGAATTTATTGATTTCATTTCATTTCATTTCGTTTGAATCTATTGATTTCTTCTCATTTCATTTCGTTTCAACGTATTCATTTCATTTCGTTTGAATTTATTCATGTCATTTCATTTCATTTCATTTTAATTTATTCATTTTCTTTCATTTGAATTTATTGATTTCGGGTCATTTCATTTCGTTTCAATTAACTGATTTCATTGAATTTCATTTCGTTTGAACTTATTCATTTCATTTCGTTTGAATTCATTCATTTCATTTCATTTCATTTCGTTTGAACTGATTCATTTCATTTCATCTGAATTTGTTCATTTCATTTCATTTGATTTCGTTTTAATTGAATCATTTCGTTTCATTTCATTTCGTTAAATTTTCTTTCATTTCGTTTGAACTTATTCATTTCATTTCGTTTGAATTAATTGATTTCATTTCATTTCGTTTGAAGTTACTCATTTCATTTCATTTCATTTCGTTTGAATTGATTCATTTCATTTCATTTCATTTCGTTTGAATTTATTCATTTTGTTTCGTTTGAATCTATTGATTTCATTTCATTTCATTTCGTTTTAATTTATTCATTCATATTCATTTGAATTTTTTTATTTCATTTGATTTCATTTCGTTTGAATGTATTGATTTGATTTGATTTCATTTCGTTTGAATTTATTCATGTCATTTCATTTCATTTTATTTTAATTTATTCATTTCATTTCATTTGAATTTATTGATTTCATTTCATTTCATTTCGTTTGAATCTATTGATTTCTTCTCATTTCATTTCGTTTCAACTTATTCATTTCATTTCGTTTGAATTTATTCATGTCATTTCATTTCATTTCATTTTAATTGATTCATTATCTTTCATTTGAATTTATTGATTTCAGGTCATTTCATTTCGTTTCAATTAACTGATTTCATTGAATTTCATTTCGTTTAAACTTATTCATTTCATTTCGTTTGAATTCATTCATTTCATTTCATTTCATTTCGTTTGAACTTATTCATTTCATTTCATCTGAATTTGTTCATTTCATTTCATTTGATTTCGTTTTAATTGAATCATTTCGTTTCATTTCATTTCGTTTGAATTTATTCATTTCATTTCGTTAGAACTTATTCATTTCGTTTCATTTCATTTCGTTAAATTTTCTTTCATTTCGTTTGAACTTATTCATTTCATTTCATTGAATTTATTGATTTCATTTGATTTCATTTCGTTTGAATCTGTTGATTTCAGTTCATTTCGTTTCAACTTATTCATTTCATTTCGTTTGAATTGATTCATTTCATTTCATTTCCTTTCGTTTTAATTTATTCATTTCATTTCGTTTGAACTTATTAATTTCATTTCGTTTGAATTTATTGATGTCATTTCATTTCATTTCGGTTTAATTAATTCATTTCATTTCATTTGAATTTATTGATTTCATTTGATTTCATTTCGTTTGAATCTATTCCTTACATTTCATTTCATTTCGTTTCAACTTATTAATTTCAATTCGTTTGAATTGATTCATGTCATTTCATTTCATTTCGCTTTAATTGATTCATTTTCGTTCATTTGAATTTAATGATTTCAGTTCATTTCATTTCGTTTGAATTAATTGATTTCATTGAACTTCATTTCGTTTGAACTTAATCATTTCATTTCGTTTGAATTTATTCATTTCAATTTATTTCATTTCGTTTAAACTTATTCATTTCATTTCATTTTGTTTGAATCTATTGATTTCATTTCATTTCATTTCGTTTAAACTTATTCATTTCATTTCGTTTGAACGTATTCATTTCATTTGATTTGAATTTGTTCATTTCATTTTATTTAGTTTGAATTGATTCATTTCATTTCATTTCATTTCGTTCTAATTTATTCATGTCATTTTGTTCTAATTTATTCATGTCATTTCATTTCATTTCGTTTGAATTAACTGATTTCATTTCATTTCAATTCGTTTGAAGTTATTCATTTCATTTCATTTCATTTCGTTTGAATTGACTCATTTCATTTCATTTCATTTTGTTTGAAGTTATTCATTTTATTACGTTTGAGTCTATTGATTTCATTTCATTTCATTTCGTTTGAACTTATTCATTTCATTTCGTTTGAATTTATTCTTGTGATTTCATTTCATTTTGTTTTAATTTATTCATTTTATTTCATATCAATTTATTGATTTCATTTCATTTCATTTCGTTTGAATCTATTGATTTCATCTCATTTCATTTCGTTTCAACTTATTCATTTCATTTCGTTTGAATCTATTGATTTCATTTCATTTCATTTCGTTTTAATTTATTCATTCATATTCATTTGAATTTATTTATTTCATTTGATTTCATTTCGTTTGAATGTATTGATTTGATTTGATTTCATTTCGTTTGAATTTATTCATGTCATTTCATTTCATTTTATTTTAATTTATTCATTTCATTTCATTTTAATTTATTGATTTCATTTCATTTCATTTCGTTTGAAGCTATTGATTTCTTCTCATTTCATTTCGTTTCAACTTATTCATTTCATTTCGTTTGAATTTATTCATGTCATTTCATTTCATTTCATTTTAATTTATTCATTTTCTTTCATTTGAATTTATTGATTTCAGGTCATTTCATTTCGTTTCAATTAACTGATTTCATTGAATTTCATTTCGTTTGAACGTATTCATTTCATTTCGTTTGAATTCATTCATTTCATTTCATTTCATTTCGTTTGAACTTATTCATTTCATTTCATCTGAATTTGTTCATTTCATTTCATTTGATTTCGTTTTAATTGAATCATTTCGTTTCATTTCATTTCGTTTGAATTTATTCATTTCATTTCGTTAGAACTTATTCATTTCGTTTCATTTCATTTCGTTAAATTTTCTTTCATTTCGTTTGAACTTATTCATTTCATTTCATTGAATTTATTGATTTCATTTGATTTCATTTCGTTTGAATCTGTTGATTTCAGTTCATTTCATTTCGTTTCAACTTATTCATTTCATTTCGTTTGAATTGATTCATTTCATTTCATTTCCTTTCGTTTTAATTTATTCATTTCATTTCGTTTGAATTTATTCATTTCATTTTATTTCATTTCGTTTGAACTTATTCATTTCATTTCGTTTGAATTTATTCTTGTCATTTGATTTCATCTCGTTTTAATTGATTCATTTCATTTCATTTGAATTGATTGATTTCAGTTCATTTCATTTCGTTTGAATTAATTGATTTCATTGAATTTCATTTCGTTTGAATTTATTTATTTCATTTCATTTAAATTTATTCATTGCATATCATTTCATTTCGTTTTAATTGATTCATTTTATTTCATTTGAATTGATTGATTTCAGTTCATTTCAATTCGTTTGAATTAATTGATTTCATTGAATTTTATTTCGTCTGAATTTATTCCTTTCATTTCGTTTAAATTGATTCATTTCATTTCATTTCGTTTAAACTTATTCATTTCATTTCGTTTGAACTTACTCATTTCATTTCGTTTGAATTTATTCCTTTCATTTCATTTCATTTCATTTCAATTTATTCATTTCATTTTATTTGAATTTATTGATTTCAGTTCATTTCATTTCGTTTGAATTAATTTATTTCATTTCATTTCGTTTGAACTTATTCATTTCATTTCGTTTGAATTGATTCATTTCATTTCGTTTCATTTCGTTTTAATTTATTCATTTCATTTCGTTTGAATTAAGTCATTTCATTTCATTTCATTTCGTTTGAACTTATTCATTTCATGTCATTTGCAATTTTTGATTTCATTTGATTTCATTTTGTTTTCATTGATTAATTTCATTTCATTTCTTTTCGTTTGAATTTATTCATTTCATTTCGTTTGAATTTAATCATTTCATTTCGTTTGAATTTATTCATTTCATTTCATTTCATTTCGTTTTAATTTATTCTTTTCATTTCGTTTGAATTCATTCATTTCATTTCATTTAAATTTATTCATTTCATATCATTTCATTTCGTTTTAATTGATTCATTTCATTTAATTTGAATTGATTGATTTTAGTTGATTTCAATTCGTTTGAATTAATTGATTTCATTGAATTTTATTTCGTCTGAATTTATTCATTTCATTTCGTTTAAATTGATTCATTTCATTTCATTTCCTTTGAACTTATTCATTTCATTTCGTTTTAACTTATTCATTTCATTTCGTTTTAATTGATTCATTTCATTTCATTTGAATTGATTGATTTCATTTTATTTCATTTCGTTTGAATTAACTGATTTCATTTCATTTCAATTCGTTTGAAGTTATTCATTTTATTTCATTTCATTTCGTTTGAATTGACTCATTTCATTTGATTTCATTTTGTTTGAATTTATTCATTTTATTTCGTTTGAGTCTATTGATTTCATTTCATTTCATTTCGTTTGAACTTATTCATTTCATTTCGTTTGAATTTATTCATGTGATTTCATTTCATTTTGTTTTAATTTATTCATTTTATTTCATATCAATTTATTGATTTCATTTCATTTCATTTCGTTTGAATCTATTGATTTCATCTCATTTCATTTCGTTTCAACTTATTCATTTCATTTCGTTTTGATTTATTCATGTCATTTCATTTCATTTCGTTTGAATTGATTCATGCCATTTCATCTGATTTCGTTTTAATTTATTAATTTCATTTCATTTGAATTTATTGATTTTCTTTGAATCTATTGATTTCATTTCATTTCATTTCGTTTGAACTTATTCATTTCATTTCGTTTGAATTTATTCATGTCATTTCATTTCATTTCGTTTTAATTTATTCAATTCATTTCATTTGAAATGATTGATTTCAGTTCATTTCATTTCGTTTGAATTAATTGATTTCTTTGAAGTTCATTTCGTTTACATTTATTCATTTCATTTCATTTCGTTTGAACTTATTCATTTCATTTCATTTGAATTTATTGATTTCATTTGATTTCATTTAGTTTGAATCTATTGATTTCATTTCTTTTCATTTCGTTTGAACTTATTCATTTCATTTCGTTTGAATTGATTCATGTCATTTCATTTTATTTCGTTTTAATTTATTCATTTCATTTGAATTATTTGATTTCAGCTCATTTCATTTCGTTTGAATTAATTGATTTCATTGATTTCATTTGATTTCATTTCGTTTGAACTGATTCATTTCATTTCATTTGAATTTGTTCATTTGATTTCATATCATTTCGTTTGAATTTATTTTCGTTTGAATTTATTTTCGTTTGAATTTATTCATTTCGTTTCGTTTGAATTTGTTCATTTCATTTCATTTCATTTCGTTTGAAATTATTCATTTCATTTCATTTGAATTCATTCATTTGATTTGATTTCTTTTCCTTTCACTTGATTCATTTCATTTCATTTCATTTCGTTTGAATTGATTGATTTCCTTTGATTTCATTTCGTCTTAATTTATTCATTTCATTTCATTTGAATTTATTGATTTCATTTGATTTCATTTCGTTTAAGTATATAGATTTCATTTCATTTCGTTTTGTTTGAACTTATTCATTTCATTTCGTTTTGTTTGAACTTATTCATTTCATTTCGTTTGAATTTATTTATGTCATTTCATTTCATTTCGTTTTAATTTATTCATTTCATCTCATTTGATATTATTGATTTTATTTGATTTCATTTCGTTTGAATCTATTGATTTTATTTCTTTTCATTTCGTTTGAACTTATTCATTTCTTTTCGTTTGAATTTATTCATCTCATTTCATTTCATTTCGTTTGAACTTATTCATTTCGTTTGATTTGAATTTGTTCGTTTTATTTCATTTGATATCGTTTTAATTGATTCATTTGATTTCATTTCATTTCCTTTGAATTTATTCATTCCATTTCGTTTGAAATTATTCATTTCATTTCGTTTGAATTTATTCATTTCGTTTCATTTCATTTCGTTTTAATTCATTCATTTCATTTCTTTTGAATTTATTGATTTCATTTCATTTCATTTCGTTTGAATCTATTGATTTCATTTCATTTCGTTTCGTTTGAACTAATTGATTTCATTTCGTTTGAATTTCTTCATTCCATTTCATTTCGTTTGAATTTATTCATTTCATTTCGTTTTAATTTATTCATTTCATTTCATTTGACTTTATTGATTTCATTTGATTGTATTTCCTTTGAATCTATTGATTTCATTTCATTTCATTTCGTTTGAACTTATTTTTTTCATTTCGTTTGAATTTATTCATGTCATTTCATTTCATTTCGTTTTAATTTATTCATTTTATTTCACTTGAATTGATTGATTTCTGTTCATTTAATTTCGTTTGAATTAATTGATTTCATTGAATTTCATTTCGTTTGAACTTATTTATTTAATTTCGTTTGAATATCTTCATTTCATTTCATTTCATTTCGTTTGAACTGATTCATTTCATTTCATTTGAATTTGTTGATTTGATTTGATTTCATTTCGTTTTAATTCATTTATTTCATTTCTTTTGAATTTATTGATTTCATTTCATTTCATTTCGTTTGAATCTATTGATTTCATTTCATTTCGTTTCGTTTGAACGAATTGATTTCATTTCGTTTGAACTAATTGATTTCATTTCGTTTGAATTTCTTCATTCCATTTCATTTCGTTTGAATTTATTCATTTCATTTCGTTTGAATTTATTCATGTCATTTCATTTCATTTCGTTTTAATTTATTCATTTCATTTCATTTGAATTGATTGATTTCTGTTCATTTCATTTCGTTTGAATTAATTGATTTCATTGAATTTCATTTCGTTTGAACCTATTTATTTCATTTTGTTTAAATATATTCATTTCATTTCATTTCATTTCGTTTGAATTTATTCATTTCATTTCATTTGAATTTATTGATTTCCTTTGATTTCGTTTCGTTTGAATCTATTGATTTTATTTCATTTCATTTCGTTTTAATTTATTCATTTGATTTCGTTTAAATTTATTCATATCATATCATTTCATTTCGTTTTAATTTATTCATTTCATTTCATTTGAATTTATTGATTTCATTTGATTTTGTTTCGTTTGAATCTATTGATTCTTTTTCATTTCATTTCGTTTTAATTTATTAACTTCATTTCGTTTCAATTTACTCATATCATTTCATTTGATTTCGTTTTAACTTATTCATTTTCGTTCTTTTGAATTTATTGGTTTCAGCTCATTTCATTTCGTTTGCATTAATTGATTTTATTGAATTTCATTTCGTTTGAACTTTTTCATTTCATTTCGTTTAAATTTATTCATTTCATTTCATTTCATTTCGTTTGAACTTATTCATTTCATTTCATTTGAATTTGTTCATTCGATTTCATTTCATTTCGTTTGAAATGATTCATTTCATTTCATTTCATTTCGTTTGAATATAATAATATCATTTCTTTTGAATTTATTCATTTCATTTAGTTTGAATTTATTCATTTCGTTTCATTCCATTTCGTTTTAAATTATTCATTTCATTTCATTTGAATTTATTGAATTCATTTGATTTCATTTCGTTTCATTTCGTTTGAATTTATTTATTTCATTTCATTCGAATGTATTGATTTCATTTCATTTCATTTCTTTTGAATTGATTGATTTCATTTGATTTCATTTCGTTTCAATCTATTGATTTGATTTGATTTCATTTGATTTCGTTTGAATTTATTCATTTCCTTTCATTTCATTTCGTTTTAATTTATTCACTTCATTTCATTTGAATTTATTGATTTCATTTGATTTCATTTGATTTCATTTCGTTTGAATCTATTGATTTCATTTAATTTCATTTAGTTTCAACTTACTCCTTTCATTTCGTTTGAATTTATTCATGTCATTACATTTCATTTCGTTTTAGTTTATTTCTTTTCTTTCATTTCATTTAGTTTAAACTTACTCATTTCATTTCGTTTGAATTTATTCATGTCATTTCATTTCATTTCGTTTTAATTTATTTATTTTCTTTCATTTGAATTTATTGATTTCAGTTCATTTCATTTCGTTTGAATTAAATGATTTCATTGAATTTAATTTCGTTTGAACTTATTCATTTCATTTCGTTTGAATTTATTGATTTCATTTCATTTCATTTCGTTTGAACTTATTCATTTCATTTTATTTGAATTTGTTCATTTTATTTCATTTCATTTCGTTTTAAAGGATTCATTTCGTTTGAATTTCATTTTGTTTGAATTTATTCATTTCGTTTCGTTTGAATTGATTCATTTCATTTCGTTTCATTTCGTTTGAACTTATTTATTTCATTTCATTTGAATTTATTCATTTGATTTGATTTCTTTTCCTTTTACTTGATTCATTTCATTTCATTTCATTTCGTTTCAATTTATTCATTTCATTTCGTTTGAATTTATTTATTTCGTCTGATTTCATTTCGTCTTAATTTATTCATTTCATTTCATTTGAATTGATTGATTTCATTTGATTTCATTTCGTTTAAATATATAGATTTCATTTCATTTCGTTTCGTTTGAACTTATTCATTTCATTTCGTTTGAATTTATTGATGTCATTTCATTGCATTTCGTTTGAACTTAATCATTTGATTTCGTTTGAATTGATTTATTTCATTTGATTTCATTTCGTTTGAACTTATTCATTTCATTTCATTTCATTTCATTTCGTTTGAATTGATTCATTTCATTTCATTTTTTATCGTTTGAATTTATTCATTTTATTTCGTTTGAATTTATTCATTTCATTTCATTTCATTTCATTTTAATTTATTCATTTCATGTCATTTAAATTGATTGATTTCATTTGATTTCATTTCGTTTGAAATTATTTGTTTCGTTTCGTTTGAATTTATTCATTTCATTTCGTTTGAATTTATTCATTTCTCTTGATTTCATTTCGTTTTTAATTATTGATTTCATTTTATTTGAATTAATTGATTTCATTTGATTTTATTTCGTTTGAATCTATTGATTTCATTCTATTTCGTATCTTTTCAACTTATTGATTTCATTTCGTTTGAATTTATTCATGTCATTTCATTTCATTTCGTTTGAATTGATTCATGCCATTTCATTTGATTTCGTTTTAATTGATTAATTTCATTTCATTTTAATTTATTGAGTTTCTTTGAATCTATTGATTTCATTTCATTTCATTTCGTTTGAACTTATTCATTTCATTTCGTTTGAATTTATTCATGTCATTTCATTTCATTTCGTTTTAATTTATTCATTTCATTTCATTTGAATTGATTGATTTCAGTTCATTTCATTTCGTTTGAATTAATTGATTTCTTTGAAGTTCATTTCGTTTAAATTTATTCATTTCATTTCATTTCGTTTGAACTTATTCGTTTCATTTCATTTGAATTTATTGATTTCATTTGATTTCATTTAGTTTGAATCTATTGATTTCATTTCATTTCATTTCGTTTGAACTTATTCATTTCATTTCGTTTGAATTGATTCATGTCATTTCATTTTATTTCGTTTTAATTTATTAATTTCATTTCATTTGAATTGATTGATTTCAGCTCTTTTCATTTCGTTTGAATTAATTGATTTCATTGAATTTCATTTCGTTTGAACTTATTCATTTCATTTCGTTTGAATTTATTCATTTCATTTCATTTCATTTCGATTGAACTTATTCATTTCATTTCATTTGAATTTATTGATTTCATTTGATTTTATTTCGTTTGAATCTATTGATTTCATTTCATTTCATTTCGTTTGAATTTATTCATTTCATTTCGTTTGAATTGATTCATGTCATTTCATTTTATTTCGTTTGAATTGATTCATGTCATTTCATTTTATTTTGTTTTAATTTATTCATTTCATTTCATTTGAATTGATTGATTTCAGCTGATTTCATTTCGTTTGAATTAATTGATTTGATTGAATTTCATTTCGTTTGAACTTATTCATTTCATTTCGTTTGAATTTATTGATTTCATTTTATTTCATTTCGTTTGAACTTATTCATTTCATTTCATTTGAATTTGTTCATTTGATTTCATTTCATTTAGTTTTAAGTGATTCATTTCGTTTGAATTTATTTTCGTTTGAATTTATTCATTTCGTTTCGTTTGAATTTGTTCATTTCATTTCATTTCATTTCGTTTGAAATTATTCATTTCATTTCATTTGAATTTATTCATTTGATTTGATTTCTTTTCCTTTTACTTGATTCATTTCATTTCATTTCATTTCGCTTTAATTGATTCATTTCATTTCGTTTGAACTGATTTATTTCCTTTGATTTCATTTCGTCTTAATTTATTCATTTCATTTCATTTGAATTTATTGATTTCATTTGATTTCATTTCGTTTAAATATATAGATTTCATTTCATTTCGTTTTGTTTGAACTTATTCATTTCATTTCGTTTGAATTTATTTATTTCATTTCATTTCATTTCGTTTTAATTTATTCATTTCATTTCATTTGAATTGATTGATTTCATTTGATTTCATTTCGTTTAAATCTATTGATTTTATTCATTTCATTTCGTTTTAATTTATTCATTTCATCTCATTTGATATTATTGATTTTATTTGATTTCATTTCGTTTGAATCTATTGATTTTATTTCTTTTCATTTCGTTTGAACTTATTCATTCCTTTTCCTTTGAATTTATTAATTTCATTTCATTTCATTTCGTTTGAACTTATTCATTTCATTTCATTTGAATTTGTTCATTCGATTTCATTTCTTTTCGTTTTAAATGATTCATTTCATTTCGTTTGAATTAAATGATTTCAATAAATTTCATTTCGTTTGAACTTATTCATTTCATTTCGTTTGAATTTATTCATCTCATTTCATTTCATTTCGTTTGAACTTATTCATTTCATTTGATTTCAATTTGTTCGTTTTATTTCATTTGATATCGTTTTAATTGATTCATTTGATTTCATTTTATTTCCTTTGAAATTATTCATTCCATTTCGTTTGAAATTATTCAATTCATTTCGTTTGAATTTATTCATTTCGTTTTAATTCATTCATTTCATTTGTTTTGAATTTATTTATTTCATTTCATTTCATTTCGTTTGAATCTATTGATTTGATTTGATTTCGTTTCGTTTGAACTTATTGATTTCATTTCGTTTGAATTTATTCATTTCATTTCGTTTTAATTTATTCATTTCACTTCATTTGACTTTATTGATTTCATTTGATTGTATTTCTTTAGAATCTATTGATTTCATTTCATTTCATTTCGTTTGAACTTATTTTATTCATTTCGTTTGAATTTATTCATGTCATTTCATTTCATTCTGTTTTAATTTGTTCATTTCATTTCATTTGAATTGATTGATTTCTGTTCATTTCATTTCGTTTGAATTAATTGATTTCATTGAATTTCATTTCGTTTGAACTTATTTATTTCATTTCGTTTGAATATCTTCATTTCATTTCATTTCATTTCGTTTGAACTGATTCATTTCATTTCATTTGAATTTGTTGATTTGATTTGATTTCATTTCGTTTTAATTCATTCATTTCATTTCTTTTGAAGTTATTGATTTCATTTCATTTCATTTCGTTTGAATCTATTGATTTCATTTCATTTCGTTTCGTTTGAACTAATTGATTTCATTTCGTTTCAATTTCTTCATTCCATTTCATTTCGTTTGAATTTATTCATTTCATTTCGTTTTAATTTATTCATTTCATTTCATTTGACTTTATTGATTTCATTTGATTGTATTTCCTTTGAATCTATTGATTTCATTTCATTTCATTTCGTTTGAACTTATTTTTTTCATTTCGTTTGAATTTATTCATGTCATTTCATTTCATTTCGTTTTAATTTATTCATTTCATTTCATTTGAATTGATTGATTTCTGTTCATTTCATTTCGTTTGAATTAATTGATTTCATTGAATTTCATTTCGTTTGAACCTATTTATTTCATTTCGTTTGAATATATTCATTTCATTTCATTTCATTTCGTTTTCATTTATTCATTTCATTTCATTTGAATTTATTGATTTCATTTGATTGTATTTCCTTTGAATCTATTGATTTCATTTCATTTCATTTCGTTTGAACTTATTTTTTTCATTTCGTTTGAATTTATTCATGTCATTTCATTTCATTTCGTTTTAATTTATTCATTTCATTTCATTTGAATTGATTGATTTCTGTTCATTTCGTTTCGTTTGAATCTATTGATTTTATTTCATTTCATTTCGTTTTAATTTATTCATTTCATTTCGTTTAAATTTATTCATATCATTTCATTTCATTTCGTTTTAATTTAGTCATTTCATTTCATTTGAATTTATTGATTTCATTTGATTTTGTTTCGTTTGAATCTATTGATTATTTTTCATTTCATTTCGTTTTAATTTATTAATTTCATTTCGTTTCAATTTACTCATATCATTTCATTTGATTTCGTTTTAACTTATTCATTTTCGTTCTTTTGAATTTATTGGTTTCAGCTCATTTCATTTTGTTTGCATTAATTGATTTTATTGAATTTCATTTCGTTTGAACTTTTTCATTTCATTTCATTTAAATTTATTCATTTCATTTCATTTCATTTCGTTTGAACTTATTCATTTCATTTCATTTGAATTTGTTCATTCGATTTCATTTCATTTCGTTTGAATATAATAATATCATTTCTTTTGAATTTATTCATTTCATTTGGTTTGAATTTATTCATTTCGTTTCATTCCATTTCGTTTTAAATTATTCATTTCATTTCATTTGAATTTATTGAATTCATTTGATTTAATTTCGTTTCATTTCGTTTGAATTTATTTATTTCATTTCATTCCAATGTATTGATTTCATTTCATTTCATTTCTTTTGAATTGATTGATTTCATTTGATTTCATTTCGTTTCAATCTATTGATTTGATTTGATTTCATTTCATTTCGTTTGAATTTATTCATTTCCTTTCATTTCATTTCGTTTTAATTTATTCATTCATTTCATTTGAATTTATTGATTTCATCTGATTTCATTTCGTTTGAATCTATTGATTTCATTTAATTTTATTTCATTTCATTTCGTTTCAATTGATTCATTTCATTTCATTTTTTTTGTTTGAATTTATTCATTTTATTTCGTTTGAATTGATTCATTTCATTTCATTTCGTTTGAATCTATTGATTTCATTTCATTTCATTTCGTTTGAATTAATTGATTTCATTGAATTTCATTTCGTTTGAACTTATTCATTTCATTTCGTTTCAATTTATTAGTTTCATTTCGTTTCAATTTATTAGTTTCATTTCATTTCATTTCGTTTGAACTGATTCATTTCATTTCATCTGAATTTGTTAATTTCATTTCATTTGATTTGGTTTTAATTGAATCATTTAATTTCATTTCTTTTCGTTTGAATTTATTTGTTTCATTTCGTTTGAATTTATTCATTTCATTTCGTTTGAATTTATTGATTTCATTTGATTTCATTTCGTTTGAATCTATTGATTTTATTCTATTTCGTATCGTTTCAACTTAATGATTTCATTTCGTTTGAATTTATTCATGTCATTTCATTTCATTTCGTTTGAATTGATTCATGCCATTTCATTTTATTTCGTTTTAATTTATTAATTTCATTTCATTTGAATTTATTGATTTCGTTTGAATCTATTGATTTCATTTCATTTCATTTCGTTTGAACTTATTCATTTAATTTCGTTTGAATTGATTAATGTCATTTCATTTTATTTCGTTTTAATTTATTCATTTCATTTCATTTCAATTTATTCATTTCAGCTCATTTCATTTCGTTTGAATTAATTGATTTCATTGAATTTCATTTCCTTTGAACTTATTCATTTCATTTCGTTTGAACTTATTCATTTCATTTCGTTTGAATTTATTCATTTCATTTCGTTTGAACTTATTCATTTCATTTCATTTGAATTTGTTCATTCGATTTCATTTCATTTCGTTTTAAATGATTCATTTCATTTCGTTTCTTTTCGTTTGAATTTAGTCATTTCATTTCTTTTGAATTTATTCATTTCATTTAGTTTGAATTTATTCATTTCGTTTTAAATTATTCATTTCATTTCATTTGAATTGATTGAATTCATTTAATTTCATTTGGTTTGAATTTATTCATGTAATTTCATTTCATTTCATTTGAATTTATTTCTTTCATTTGATTTCATTCCGTTTGAATCTATTGATTTCATTTCATTTTATTTGGTTTCAACTTATTCATTTCATTTCGTTTGAATTTATTCATGTCATTTCATTTCATTTCGTTTAATTTATTTATTTTCTTTCATTTGAATTTATTGATTTCAGTTCATTTAATTCCGTTTGAATTAATTGATTTTTTTTGAATTGCATTTCGTTTGAACCTATTTATTTCATTTCATTTCATTCCGTTTGAATTAATTGATTTCTTTGAATTGCATTTCGTTTGAACCTATTTATTTCATTTCATTTCATTTCTTTTTAATTTATTCATTTCATTTCATTTGAATTGATTGATTTCAGTTCATTTCATTTCGTTTGAATTTATTCATTTTATTTCGTTTGGATTGATTCATTTCATTTCGTTTGAATTTATTCATTTCATTTCATTTCATTTCGTTTGGTTTGAATTAATTGATTTCATTGAATTTCATTTCGTTTGAACTTATTCGTTTCATTTCGTTTGAATTTATTCGTTTCGATTAATTTCATTTCGTTTGAACTTATTCATTTTATTTCATTTGAATTTGTTTATTTCATTTCATTTCTTTTCGTTTGAATTTAAGTATTTCCTTTCGGTTGAACGCAATCATTTCATTTCGTTTGAATTTATTCATTTCGTTTCATATCATTTCGTTTTACATGATTCATTTCATTTCATTTGAATTTATTGATTTCATTTGATTTCATTTCGTTTGAATCTATTGATTTCATTCCATTTCGTTTGAATATATTGATTTCATTTCATTTCCTTTCGTTTGAACTCATTCATTTCATTTCGGTTGAATTTATTCATTTCATTTCATTTCATTTCGTTTGAACTGATTCATTTCATTTGATTTGAATTTGTTCATTTCATTTCATGTCGTTTGAATTGATTCATTACATTTCATTTCGTTTTCATTTATTCATTTCATTTGGTTTGAATTTATTCCTTTTATTTCATTTCATTTCGTTTTAATTTATTCATTTCCTTTCATTTGAATTTAATGCTTTTAGTTCATTTCATCTCGAATGAATAAGTTGAACTGATTCATTTCATTTCGTTTGAATTTATTCATTTCATTTCGTTTGAATTTATTCTTTTTATTTCATTTCATTTCGTTTTAATTTAATGATTTCAGTTCATTTTATCTTGTTTGAATTAATTGATTTCATTTTATTTCGTTTCGTTTGAACTTGTTCATTTCATTTCGTTTGAATTTATTGATGTCATTTCATTTCATTTCGTTTTAATTGATTCATTTTCGTTCATTTGAATTTATTGATTTCAGTTCATTTCATTTCGTTTGAATTAATTGATTTCATTGAATTTCATTTCGTTTGAATTTATTCATTTTATTTCATTCCATTTGAACTTATACATTTCATTTCATTTGAATTTGTTCATTTGATTTGATTTCTTTTCCTTTAAATTGTTTCATTTCATTTCATTTCATTTCGTTTGAATTTATTCATTTCGTTTGTTTTCATTTCGTCTTAATTTATTCATTTCATTTCATTTGAATTTATTGATTTCATTTGATTTCAATGCGTTTGAATATATTGATTTCATTTCATTTCGTTTCGTTTGAACTTGTTCATTTCATTTCGTTTGAATTTATTCATGTGATTTCATTTCATTTTGTTTTAATTTATTCATTTTATTTCATATCAATTGATTGATTTAATTTCATTTCATTTCGTTTGAATCTATTGTTTTCATCTCATTTCATTTCGTTTCAACTTATTCATTGCATTTCGTTTGAATTTATTCATGTCATTTCATTTCATTTCGTTTTAAATTATTCATGTGATTTCGTTTTGATATATTCATGTCATTTCATTTCATTTTGTTTTAATTTATTCATTTCATTTCATTTGAATTGGTTGATTTCATTTCATTTCGTTTGAAGTTATTCATTTCATTTCATTTCGTTTGAATTGATTTATTTCCTTTCATTTCATTTCGTTTGAATTTATTCATTTGATTTCGTTTGAATCTATTGATTTCATTTCATTTCATTTCGTTTGAACTTATTCATTTCATTTCGTTTGAATTTATTCATGTCATTTCATTTCATTTCGTTTTAATTTATTCATTTCATTTCATTTGAATTTATTTATTTCATTTGATTTCATTTCGTTTGAATCTATTGATTTGATTTCATTTCATTTCGTTTGAATTTATTCATGTCATTTCATTTCATTTTGTTTTAATTTATTCATTTCATTTCATTTGAATTAACTGATTTCATTTCATTTCATTTCGTTTAAACTTATTCATTTCATTTCGTTTGAATTCATTCATTTCATTTAATTTCATTTCGTTTGAACTTATTCATTTCATTTCATCTGAATTTGTTCATTTCATTTCATTTGATTTCGTTATATTTGAATCATTTCATTTCATTTCATTTCGTTTCAATTTACTTATTTCATTTCGTTAGAACTTATTCATTTCGTTTCATTTCATTTCGTTAAATTTTGTTTCATTTCGTTTGAACTTATTCATTTCATTTCATTGAATTTATTGATATCATTTGATTTCATTTCGTTTGAATCTATTGATTTAATTTCATTTCATTTCGTTTCAACTTATTCATTTCATTTCATTTCATTTCGTTTGAATTTATTGATATTGTTTCATCTCATTTCGTTTTAAATTATTCGGTTCATTTCATTTGAATTGATTGATTTCATTTGATTTCATTTCGTTTGAATCTATTGATTTCATTTCATTTCGTTTCGTTTGAACTTATGGATTTCATTTCGTTTGAATTTATTCATGTCATCTCATTTCATTTCGTTTTAATTTATTCATTTCATTTCATTTGAATTTATTGATTTCATCTGATTTCATTTCCTTTGAATCAATTGATTTCATTTCATTTTATTTCGTTTGAACTTATTCATTTCATTTCGTTTGAACTTATTCATTTCATTTCGTTTGAATTTATTCATTTCATTTGATTTCATTTCGTTTCAATGGATTCATTTCGTTTCATTTCATTTCGTTTGAATTTATTACTTTTATTTCATTTCATTTCGTTTTAATTTATTCATTTCATTTCATTTGAATTTATTGATTTCAGTTCATTTCATTTCGTTTGAATGAATTCATTTCATTTCATTTCGTTTGAACTTATTCATTTAATTTCGTTTGAATTGATTCATTTCATTTCATTTCATTTCGTTTGAACTTATTCATTTCATTTCATTGGAATTTCTTCATTTGATTTGATTTCATTTTGTTTTAATTGATTAATTTCATTTCATTTCTTTCCGTTTGAATTTATTCATTTCATTTCGTTTGAATTTATTCATTTCATTTCTTTTCATTTCGTTTTAATTTATTCATTTTATTTCGTTTGATTTTATTCATTTCAATTTGTTTGAATTTATTCATTTCATTTCGTTTGAACTTATTCATTTCATTTCGTTTGAATTTATTGATTTGATTTGATTTCATTTCGTTTAAACTTATTCATTTCATTTCATTTGAATTTGTTCATTTGATTTCATTTCGTTTGAATTTATTCATTTCGTTTCGTTTGAATTTGTTCATTTCATTTCATTTCATTTCGTTTGAATTTATTCATTTCGTTTCGTTTGAGTTTGTTCATTTCATTTCATTTCGTTTGAACTTATTCATTTCATTTCATTTGAATTTATTCATTTGATTTGATTTCTTTTCCTTTTATTTGATTCATTTCCTTTGATTTCATTTCGTCTTAATTTATTCATTTCATTTCATTTGAATTTATTGATTTCATTTGATTTCATTTCGTTTAAATATATAGATTTCATTTCATTTCGTTTCGTTTGAACTTATTCATTTCATTTCGTTTGAATTTATTTATGTCATTTCATTTCATTTCGTTTTAATTTATTCATTTCATTTCATTTGAATTGATTGATTTCATTGAATTTCATTTCCTTTGAACTTATTCATTTCATTTCGTTTGAACTTATTCATTTCATTTCGTGTGAATTTATTCATTTCATTTCGTTTGAACTTATTCATTTCATTTCGTGTGAATTTATTCATTTCATTTCGTTCGAACTTATTCATTTCATTTCATTTGAATTTGTTCATTCGATTTCATTTCATTTCGTTTTAAATGATTCATTTCATTTCGTTTCTTTTCGTTTGAATTTAGTCATTTCATTTCTTTTGAATTTGTTCATTTCATTTAGTTTGAATTTATTCATTTCGCTTCATTCCATTTCGTTTTAAATTATGCATTTCATTTCATTTGAATTTATTGAAATCATTTAATTTCATTTCGTTTGAATTTATTCATGTAATTTCATTTCATTTCATTTGAATTTATTTATTTCATTTGATTTCATTCCGTTTGAATCTATTGATTTCATTTCATTTTATTTGGTTTCAACTGATTCATTTCATTTCGTTTGAATTTATTCATGTCATTTCATTTCATTCCGTTTAATTTATTTATTTTCTTTCATTTGAATTTATTGATTTCAGTTCATTTCTTTCCGTTTGAATTAATAGATTTCTTTGAATTGCATTTCGTTTGAACCTATTTATTTCATTTCATTTCATTCCGTTTGAATTAATTGATTTCTTTGAATTGCATTTCGTTTGAACCTATTTATTTCATTTCATTTTATTTCTTTTTAATTTATTCATTTCATTTCATTTGAATTGATTGATTTCAGTTCATTTCATTTCGTTTGAATTAATTTATTTCATTGAATTTCATTTGGTTTAAACATATTCATTTTACTTCGTTTGAATCTATTCATTTCATTTCATTTCATTTCGTTTGAACTTATTCATTTCATTTCATTTGAATTTGTTCATTTGATTTGATTTCATTTCGTTTTAATTGATTCATTTCATTTGAATTGATTGATTTCATTTGATTTCATTTCGTTTGAATCTATTGATTTCATTTCATTTCGTTTCGTTTGAACTTATTGATTTCATTTCGTTTGAATTTATTCATGTCATCTCATTTCATTTCGTTTTAATTTATTCATTTCATTTCTTTTGAATTTATTGATTTCTTCTGATTTCATTTCGTTTGAATCAATTAATTTCATTTCATTTCGTTTGAACTTATTCATTTCATTCAGTTTGAACTTATTCATTTCATTTCGTTTGAATTTATTAATTTCATTTCATTTCATTTCGTTTCAATTGATTCATTTCGTTTCATTTCATTTCGTTTGAATTTACTCATTTCATTTCGTTTGAATTTATTCCTTTTATTTCATTTCATTTCGTTTGAATTTATTCATTTCATTTCATTTGAATTTATTGATTTCAGTTCATTTCATTTCGTTTTAATGAATTCATTTCATTTCATTTCGTTTGAACTTATTCATTTCATTTCGTTTGAATTGATTCATTTCATTTCATTTCATTTCGTTTGAACTTATTCATTTCATTTCATTTGAATTTCTTCATTTGATTTGATTTCATTTTGTTTTAATTGATTAATTTCATTTCATTTCTTTCCGTTTGAATTT
This sequence comes from Mytilisepta virgata, assembly GCA_028015205.1. Taxonomy (NCBI): domain Eukaryota; kingdom Metazoa; phylum Mollusca; class Bivalvia; order Mytilida; family Mytilidae; genus Mytilisepta; species Mytilisepta virgata. The sequence continues at coordinate 42,974,205 of CM051511.1, forward strand.
ATTCATTTTATTTCGTTTGGATTGATTCATTTCATTTCGTTTGAATTTATTCATTTCATTTCATTTCATTTCGTTTGGTTTGAATTAATTGATTTCATTGAATTTCATTTCGTTTGAACTTATTCGTTTCATTTCGTTTGAATTTATTCATTTCATTTCATTTCATTTCGTTTGAACTTATTCATTTTATTTCATTTGAATTTGTTTATTTCATTTCATTTCTTTTCGTTTGAATTTAATTATTTCCTTTCGGTTGAACGCAATCATTTCATTTCGTTTGAATTTATTCATTTCGTTTCATATCATTTCGTTTTACATGATTGATTTCATTTCATTTCAATTTATTGATTTCATTTGATTTCATTTCGTTTGAATCTATTGATTTCATTCCTTTTCGTTTCGTTTCAACTTATTGATTTCATTTCGTTTAAATTTATTTATGTCATTTCATTTCATTTCGTTCGAATTGATTCTTGCCATTTCATTTTATTTCGTTTTAATTTATTAATTTCATTTCATTTGAATTTATTGATTTGATTTGATTTCATTTCGTTTGAATATATTGATTTCATTTCATTTCATTTCGTTTGAACTTATTCATTTCATTTCGGTTTAATTTATTCATTTCATTTCATTTCGTTTGAATTTATTCATTTCATTTGATTTGAATTTGTTCATTTCATTTCATGTCGTTTGAATTGATTCATTACATTTCATTTCGTTTTCATTTATTCATTTCATTTGGTTTGAATTTATTCCTTTTATTTCATTTCATTTCGTTTTAATTTATTCATTTCCTTTCATTTGAATTTAATGCTTTTAGTTCATTTCATCTCGAATGAATAAGTTGAACTGATTCATTTCATTTCGTTTGAATTTATTCATTTCATTTCGTTTGAATTTATTCTTTTTATTTCATTTCATTTCGTTTTAATTTAATGATTTCAGTTCATTTTATCTTGTTTGAATTAATTGATTTCATTTTATTTCGTTTCGTTTGAACTTGTTCATTTTATTTCGTTTGAATTTATTGATGTCATTTCATTTCATTTCGTTTTAATTGATTCATTTTCGTTCATTTGAATTTATTGATTTCAGTTCATTTCATTTCGTTTGAATTAATTGATTTCATTGAATTTCATTTCGTTTGACCTTAATCATTTCATTTCGTTTGAATTTATTCATTTTATTTCATTCCATTTGAACTTCTACATTTCATTTCATTTGAATTTGTTCATTTGATTTGATTTCTTTTCCTTTAATTTGTTTCATTTCATTTCATTTCATTTCGTTTGAATTTATTCATTTCGTTTGTTTTCATTTCGTCTTAATTTATTCATTTCATTTCATTTGAATTTATTGATTTCATTTGATTTCAATGCGTTTGAATATATTGATTTCATTTCATTTCGTTTCGTTTGAACTTGTTCATTTCATTTCGTTTGAATTTATTGATGTTATTTCATTTCATTTCGTTTTAATTGACTCATTTTCGTTCATTTGAATTTATTGATTTCAGTTCATTTCATTTCGTTTGAATTAATTGATTTCATTGAACTTCATTTCGTTTGAACTTAATCAATTCATTTAGTTTGAATTTATTCCTTTTATTTCATTTCATTTCGTTTTAATTTATTCATTTCATTTCATTTGAATTTATTGATTTCAGTTCATTTCATTTCGTTTGAATGAATTCATTTCATTTCATTTCGTTTGAACTTATTCATTTCATTTCGTTTGAATTGATTCATTTCATTTCATTTCATTTCGTTTGAACTTATTCATTTCATTTCATTGGAATTTCTTCATTTGATTTGATTTCATTTTGTTTTAATTGATTAATTTCATTTCATTTCTTTCCGTTTGAATTTATTCATTTCATTTCGTTTGAATTTATTCATTTCATTTCATTTCATTTCGTTTTAATTTATTCATTTTATTTCGTTTGATTTTATTCATATCAATTTGTTTGAATTTATTCATTTCATTTCGTTTGAACTTATTCATTTCATATCATTTGAATTTATTCATGTCATTTAATTTCATTTCGTTTTAAGTTATTCATTTTATTTCATTTGAATTGATTGATTTCATTTCATTTCGTTTCGTTTGAATTAATTGATTTCATTGAATTTCATTTCGTTTGAACTTATTCGTTTCATTTCATTTGAATTTATTCATTTCATTTCGTTTGAACTTATTCATTTTATTTCATTTGAATTTGTTTATTTCATTTCATTTGTTTTCGTTTGAATTTATTTATTTCCTTTCGTTTGAATTTATTCATTTCCTTTCGTTTGAATTTATTCATTTCATTTCATTTGAATTGATTGATTTCAGTTGATTTCATTTCGTTTGAAGTTATTCATTTCATTTCATTTCATTTCGTTTGAATTATTCATTTTATTTCGTTTGAATCTATTGATTTCATTTCATTTCATTTCGTTTGAACTTATTCATTTCATTTCGTTTGAATTTATTCATGTCATTTCATTTCATTTCGTTTTAATTTATTCATTTCATTTCATTTGAATTTATTTATTTCATTTGATTTCATTTCGTTTGAATCTATTGATTTGATTTCAATTCATTTTGTTTGAATCTATTGATTTCATTTGATTTCATTTCGTTTGAATCTATTGATTTCTTCTCATTTCATTTCGTTTCAACTTATTCATTTCATTTCGTTTGATTTTATTCATGTCATTTCATTTCATTTCGTTTTCATTTATTCATTTTCTTTCGTTTGGATTTATTGATTTCAGGTCATTTCATTTCGTTTGAATTAACTGATTTCATTGAATTTCATTTCGTTTGAACTTATTCATTTCATTTTTCATTTCGTTTGAATCTATTGACTTTATTTCATTTCTTTTCGTTTTAATTTATTCATTTCATTTCGTTTGAATTTATTTTTTTCATCTCATTTCATTTCGTTTTAATTTATTCATTTCATTTCATTTGAATTTATTGATTTCATTTGATTTCATTTCATTTGAATCTATTGAAATGAATAAATTAAAACGAAATGAAATGAAATAAAAGGAATAAATTCAAACGAAATGAAATGAAGAAATTCAAACGAAATGAAGTGAAATGAAATGAATCAATTTAAACAAAATGAAATAAAATGAAATGAACAAATTCAAATGAAATGAAATGAATCAGTTCAACTTATTCATTCGAGATGAAATGAACAGAAATCATTAATTTCAAATGAAAGGAAATGAATAAATTCAAACGAAATGAAATGAAATAAAAGGAATAAATTCAAGCGAAATGAAATGAATAAATGAAAACAAAATGAAATGAAATAAAATGAATCAATTCAAACGACATGAAATGAAATGAACAAATTCAAATCAAATGAAATGAATAAGTTCAAACGAGATGAAGTGAAATGAAATGAATGAATCCAAACGAAATGAAATGAATAAGTTCAAACGAAATGAAATGAAATGAAATCAATAGATTCTAACGAAATGAAATGAAATGAAATCAATTGAATTAATTCAAAACAAAATGAAATGATTCAGTTCAAACGAAATGAAATTCAATGAAATCAATTAATTCAAACTAATTTAAATGAACTGAAATCAATAAATTCAAATGAACGAAAATGAATAAATTAAAACGAAATGAAATGAAATTACATGAATAAATTTAAACGAAATGAAATAAAATGAATCAATTCAAACGACATGAAATTCATTTCATTTCATTTCGTTTCGTTTGAATTTATTCATTTCATTTCGTTTGAATTGATTCATTTCATTTCATTTGAATTGATTGATTTCAGCTCATTTCATTTCGTTTCAATTAATTGATTTCATTGAATTTCATTTCGTTTGAACTTATTTATTTCATTTCGTTTGAATATCTTCATTTCATTTCATTTCATTTCGTTTGAACTTATTCATTTCATTTCATTTGAATTTGTTCATTTGATTTGATTTCATTTCGTTTCAATTCATTCTTTTCATTTCATTTCATTTCGTTTGAATTTATTCATTTCATTTCATTTGAATTTTTTAATTTCATTTGATTTCGTTTCTTTTGAATCTATTGATTTTTTTTCATTTCAATTCGTTTTAATTTATTCATTTCATTTCGTTTAAATTTATTCATGTCATTTCATTTGATTTCGTTTTAATTTATTCATTAAATTTCATTTGACTTTTATGATTTCAGTTCATTTCATCTCGTTTTAATTAATTGATTTCATTTCATTTCATTTCGTTTGTACTTATTCATTTCATTTCGTTTGAACTTATTTATTTCATTTCGTTTGAATTGATTCATTTCATTTCATTTCATTTCATTTCGTTTGAACTTATTCATTTCATTTCATTTGAATTTGTTCATTTCATTTGATTTCTTTTCCTTCTAATTCATTCATTTCATTTCATTTCATTTCGTTTGAATTGATTCATTTCGTTTGATTTCATTTCGTCTTAATTTATTCATTTCATTTCATTTCAATTTATTGATTTCATTTGATTTCCTTTCGTTTGAATACATTGATTTCATGTCATTTCTTTTTTCATTGAACTGATTCATTTCATTTCGTTTGAAATTATTTATGTCATTTCATTTCATTTCGTTTTAATTTATTGATTTCATTTCATTTGAATTAATTCATTTCATTTCATTTCATTTCGTTTGAATTATTCATTTAATTTCATTTGAATTTATTGATTTGATTTCATTTCTTTTCGTTTGAATCTATTCATTTCATTTCGTTTCAACTTGTTCATTTCATTTCGTTTGAATTGATTCATTTTATTTCATTTTATATCGTTTTAATTTATTCATTTCCTTTCATTTGAACTGATTGATTTCAGTTCATTTCATTCCGTTTGAATTAATTGATTTCATTGAATTTCATTTCGTTTGAACTTATTCATCTCATTTCGTTTGAATTTATTCAGTTCTTTTCATTTCATATCGTTTGAACTTATTCATTTTATTTGATTTGAATTTATTTATTTTATTTCATTTCATTTCGTTTTAATTGATTCATTTCATTCCATTTCATTTCGTTTTCATTTAATCATTTCATTTCGTTTGAATTTATTCCTTTTATTTTATTTCATTTCGTTTTAATTTATTCATTTCCTTTCATTTGAATTTAATGATTTAAGTTCTTTTCATCTCGTTTAAATAAATTGGTTTCATTTCATTTTATTTCGTTTGAACTTATTCATTTCATTTCGTTTGAACTTATTCATTTCATTTCCTCTGAATCAATTCATTTCATTTCATTTCATTTCGTTTGAACTTATTCATTTCATTTCATTTGAATTGATTCATTTCGTTTGATTTCATTTCGTCTTAATTTATTCATTTCATTTCATTTCAATTTATTGATTTCATTTCATTTGAATTAATTCATTTCATTTCATTTCATTTCGTTTGAATTATTCATTTAATTTCATTTGAATTTATTGATTTCATTTCATTTCATTTCGTTTGAATTTATTCATTTCATTTCATTTCATTTCGTTTCAACTTGTTCATTTCATTTCGTTTGAATTTATTCATTTTATTTCTTTTCATTTCGTTTTAATCTATTCATTTTATTTCATTTGAATTGATTGATTTCAGTTCATTTCATTCCGTTTGAATTAATTGATTTCATTGAATTTCATTTCGTTTGAACTTATTCATTTCATTTCGTTTGAATTTATTCAGTTCTTTTCATTTCATATCGTTTGAACTTATTCATTTTATTTGATTTGAATTTGTTTATTTTATTTCATTTCATTTCGTTTTAATCGATTCATTTCATTTCATTTCATTTCGTTTTCATTTAATCATTTCATTTCGTTTGAATTTATTCCTTTTATTTTATTTCATTTCGTTTTAATTTAGTCATTTCCTTTCATTTGAATTTAATGATTTCAGTTCTTTTCATCTCGAATGAATAAGTTGAACTGATTCAATTCATTTCATTTGAATGTGTTTATTTCAATTTAATTCATTTTGTTTCAATTGATTCATTTCATTTTGTTTAAATTTATTCATTTCATTTCGTTTGAATTTATTCCCTTTATTTCATTTCATTTCGTTTTAATTTATTCATTTCCTTTCATTTGAATTTAATGATTTCAGTTCATTTCATCTCGAATGAATACGTTGAACTGATTCATTTCATTTCTTTTGAATTTGTTCATTTCATTTTATTTAATTTTGTTTCAATTGATTCATTTCATTTCATTTCATTTCGTTTGAATTTATTTATTTCATTTCTTTTGAATTTATTCCTTTTATTTCATTTCATTTCGTTTTAACTTATTCATTTCATTTCATTTCAATTTAATGATTTCAGTTCATTTCATCTCGTTTAAATAAATTGATTTCACTTCATTTTATTTCGTTTGAACTTATTCATTTCATTTCCTCTGAATCTATTCATTTCATTTCATTTCATTTCGTTTGAACTTATTCATTTCATTTCATTTGAATTTGTTCATTTGATTTGATTTCTTTTCCTTTTACTTGATTCATTTCATTTCATTTCATTTCGTCTTAATTTATTCATTTCATTTCATTTGATTTTATTGATTTCATTTGATTTCATTTCGTTTGAATTTGTTTGTTTCATTTGGTTTGAATTTATTCATTTCATTTCGTTTGAATTTATTCATTTCGTTTGATTTTATTTCGTTTTAAATTATTGATTTCATTTCATTTGAATTAATTGATTTCATTTGATTTTATTTCGTTTGAATCTATTGATTTCATTCTATTTTGTATCGTTTCAACTTATTGATTTCATTTCGTTTGAATTTATTCATGTCATTTCATTTCATTTCGTTTGAATTGATTCATGCCATTTCATTTGATTTCGTTTTAATTTATTAATTTCATTTCATTTGAATTGATTGATTTCAGTTCATTTCATTTCGTTTGAATTAATTGATTTCATTGAAGTTCATTTCGTTTAAATTTATTCATTTCATTTCATTTCGTTTGAACTTATTCATTTCATTTCATTTGAATTTATTGATTTCATTTGATTTTATTTCGTTTGAATCTATTGATTTCATTTCATTTCATTTCGTTTGAACTTATTCATTTCATTTCGTTTGAATTGATTGATGTCATTTCATTTTATTTGGTTTTAATTTATTCATTTCATTTCATTTTAATTGATTGATTTCAGCTCATTTCATTTCGTTTGAATTAATTGATTTCATTGAATTTCATTTCGTTTGAACTTATTCATTTCGTTTCGTTTGAATTTATTGATTTCATTTGATTTCATTTCGTTTGAACTTATTCATTTCATTTCATTTGAATTTGTTCATTTGATTTGATTTCATTTCGTTTTAAATGATTCATTTCGTTTGAAGTTCATTTCGTTTGAATTTACTCATTTCGTTTCGTTTGAATTTGTTCAATTCATTTCATTTCATTTCATTTCATTTGAATTGATTGATTTCATTTGATTTCATTTCGTTTGAATCTATTGCTTTCAGTTCATTTCATTTCGTTTCAACTTATTCATTTCATTTCGTTTGAATTGATTCATGTCGTTTAATTTCATTTCATTTTAATCTATTCATTTTCGTTCACTTGAATTTATTGATTTTATTCAATTTCATTTCGTTTTAACTTAATCATTTCATTTTGTTTGAATTTATTAATTTCATTTCATTTCATTTCGTTTGAACTTATTCATTTCATTTCATTTCATTTCGTTTGAATTGATTCATTTCATTTCATTTTTTTTCGTTTGAATTTATTCATTTTATTTCGTTTGAATTTATTCATTTCATTTCATTTCATTTCATTTTAATTTATTTATTTCATTTCATTTAAATTGATTGATTTCATTTGATTTCATTTCGTTTGAATCTATTGATTTCATTTCATTTCATTTCGTTTGAACCTATTCATTTCATTTCGTTTGAATTTATTCATTTCATTTCATTTCATTTCGTTTCAACTTATTCATTTCATTTCATTTGCATTTGTTCATTTCATTTCATTTGATTTCGTTTGAATTGAATCATTTCATTTCATGTCATTTCGTTTGAATTTATTTGTTTCATTTCGTTTGAATTTATTCATTTCATTTCGTTTGAATTTATTCATTTCGTTTTAAATTATTGATTTGATCTCATTTCAATCAATTTTTTTCATTTGATTTTATTTCGTTTGAATCTATTGATTTCATTCTATTTCGTATCGTTTCAACTTATTGATTTCATTTCGTTTGAATTTATTCATGTCATTTCATTTCATTTCGTTTGAATTGATTCATGCCATTTCATTTGATTTCGTTTTAATTTATTAATTTCATTTCATTTGAATTGATTAATTTCAGTCCATTTCATTTCGTTTGAATTAATTGATTTCATTGAAGTTCATTTCGTTTGAACTTAATCATTTCATTTCGTTTGAATTTATTCATTTCATTTCATTTAATTTCGTTTGAACTTATTCATTTCATTTCATTTGAATTTATTGATTCAATTTGATTTCATTTAGTTTGAATCTATTGATTTCATTTCATTTCATTTCGTTTGAACTTATTCATTTCATTTCGTATGAATTGATTCATGTCATTTCATTTGATTTCGTTTTAATTTATTCATTTCATTTCATTTGAATTTATTGATTTCAGCTCATTTCATTTCGTTTGAATTAATTGATTTCATTGAATTTCATTTCGTTTGAACTTAATCATTTCATTTCGTTTGAATTTATTCATTTCATTTCATTTAATTTCGCTTGAACTTATTCATTTCATTTCATTTGAATTTATTGATTTCATTTGATTTTATTTAGTTTGAATCTATTGCTTTCAGTTCATTTCATTTCGTTTCAACTTATTCATTTCATTTCGTTTGAATTGAATCATGTCATTTCATTTTATTTCATTTTAATTTAGTCATTTCATTCCATTTAAATTGATTGATTTCAGCTCATTTCATTTCGTTTGAATTAATTGATTTCATTGAATTTCATTTCGTTTGAACTTATTCATTTCATTTCGTTTGAATTTATTGATTTCATTTGATTTCATTACGTTTGAACTTATTCATTTCATTTCATTTGAATTTGTTCATTTGATTTCATTTCATTTCGTTTTAAATAATTCATTTCGTTTGAATTTCATTTCGTTTGAATTTTTTCATTTCGTTTCGTTTGAATCTGTTCATTTCATTTCATTTCGTTTGAACTTATTCATTTCATTTCATTTGAATTTATTCATTTGATTTGATTTCTTTTCCTTTTACTTGATTCATTTCATTTCTTTTCATTTCGTTTGAATTTATTCATTTCGTTTCGTTTGAATTTGTTCATTTCATTTCATTTCATTTCGTTTGAACTTATTCATTTCATTTCATTTGAATTTATTCATTTGATTTGATTTCTTTTCCTTTTATTTGATTCATTTCATTTCATTTCATTTCGTTTTAATTGATTCATTTCATTTCGTTTGAATTGATTTATTTCCTTTGATTTCATTTCGTCTTAATTTATTCATTTCATTTCATTTGAATTTATTGATTTCATTTGATTTCATTTCGTTCAAATATATAGATTTCATTTCATTTCGTTTCGTTTGAACTTATTCATTTCATTTCGTTTGAATTTATTTATGTCATTTCATTTCATTTCGTTTTAATTTATTCATTTCATTTCATTTGAATTGATTGATTTCATTTGATTTCATTTCGTTTAAATCTATTGATTTTATTCATCTCATTTCGTTTTAATTTATTCATTTCATCTCAATTGATATAATTGATATCATTTGATTTCTTTTCGTTTGAATTTATTAATTTCATTTCATTTCATTTCGTTTGAACTTATTCATTTCATTTCATTTGAATTTGTTCATTCGATTTCATTTCATTTCGTTTGAAATGATTCATTTCATTTCATTTCATTTCGTTTGAATTAAATGATTTAAATAAATTTCATTTCGTTTAAACTTATTCATTTCGTTTCGTTTGAATTTATTCATCTCATTTCATTTCATTTCGTTTGAAGTTATTCATTTCATTTGATTTGAATTTGTTCGTTTTATTTCATTTGATATTGGTTTAATTGATTCATTTGATTTCATTTCATTTCCTTTGAATTTATTCATTCCATTTCGTTTGAATATATTCATTCCATTTCCTTTGAATTTATTCATTTCGTTTCATTTCATTTCGTTTTAATTCATTCATTTCATTTCTTTTGAATTTATTGATATCATTTCATTTCATTTCGTTTGAATCTATTGATTTCATTTCATTTCGTTTTATTTGAACTTATTAATTTCATTTCGTTTGAATTTATTCATTCCATTTCATTTCGTTTGAATTTATTCATTTCATTTCGTTTTAATTTATTCATTTCATTTCATTTGACTTTATTGATTTCATTTGATTGTATTTCTTTTGAATCTATTGATTTCATTGAATTTCATTTCGTTTGAACTTATTTATTTTATTTCGTTTGAATATCTTCATTTCATTTCATTTCATTTCGTTTGAACTTATTCATTTCATTTCATTTGAATTTGTTCATTTGATTTGATTTCATTTCGTTTTAATTCATTCATTTCATTCCTTTTGAAATGATTGATTTCGTTTCATTACATTCCGTTTGAATCTATTGATTTCATTTCATTTCGTTTCGTTTGGACTTATTGATTTCATTTCGTTTGAATTTATTCATGTCATTTCATTTCATTTCGTTTTAATTTATTCATTTCATTTCATATCAATTGATTGATTTCTGTTCATTTCATTTCGTTTGAATTAATTGATTTCATTGAACTTATTTATTTCATTTCCTTTGAATATATTCATTTCATTTCATTTCATTTCATTTCATTTCGTTTGAATTTATTCATTTCATTTCATTTGAATTTATTGATTTCATTTGATTTCGTTTCGTTTGAATCTATTGATTTTATTTCATTTCATTTCGTTTTAATTTATTCATTTCATTTCGTTTAAATTTATTCATATCATTTCATTTCATTTCGTTTTAATTTATTCATTTCATTTCATTTGAATTTCTTGGTTTCATTTGATTTCGTTTCGTTTGAATCTATTGATTCTATTTCATTTCATTTCGTTTTAATTTATTAATTTCATTTCGTTTCAATTTATTCATATCATTTCATTTGATTTCGTTTTAACTGATTTATTTTTGTTCTTTTGAATTTATTGGTTTCAGCTCATTTCATTTCGTTTGCATTAATTGATTTTATTGAATTTCATTTCGTTTGAACTTATTCATTTCATTTCGTTTAAATTTATTCATTTCATGTCATTTCATTTCGTTTGAAGTTATTCATTTCATTTCATTTGAATTTGTTCTTTCGATTTCATTTCATTTCGTTTGAAATGATTCATTTCATTTCATTTCATTTCGTTTGAATATAATAATATCATTTCTTTTCAATTTTTTCATTTCATTTAGTTTGAATTTATTCATTTCGTTTCATTTCATTTCGTTTTAAATTATTCATTTCATTTCATTTGAATTTATTGAATTCATTTGATTTCATTTCGTTTGAATTTATTCATTTCCTTTCATTTCATTTCGTTTGAATCTATTGATTTCATTTCATTTCATTTAGTTTCAACTTACTCATTTCATTTCGTTTGAATTTATTCATGTCATTTCATTTCATTTCGTTTTAATTTATCTATTTTCTTTCATTTGAATTTATTGATTTCAGTTCATTTCATTTCGTTTGAATTAAATGATTTTTTTGAATTTCATTTCGTTTGAACTTATTCATTTCATTTCGTTTGAATTTATTGATTTCATTTGATTTCATTTCGTTTGAACTTATTCATTTCATTTCATTTGAATTTCTTCATTTTATTTCATTTCATTTCGTTTTAAACGATTCATTTCGTTTGAATTTCATTTTGTTTGAATTTATTCATTTCGTTTCGTTTGAATTTATTCATTTCATTTCGTTTCATTTCGTTTGAACTTATTCCTTTCATTTCATTTGAATTTATTCATTTGATTTGAATTCTTTTCCTTTTACTTGATTCATTTCATTTCATTTCATTTCGTTTGAATTTATTCATTTCATTTCGTTTCAATTGATTTATTTCGTCTGATTTCATTTCGTCTTAATTTATTCATTTCATTTCATTTGAATTGATTGATTTCATTTGATTTCATTTCGTTAAAATATATAGATTTCATTTCATTTCGTTTCGTTTGAACTTTTTCATTTCATTTCGTTTGAATTTATTGACGTCATTTCATTTCATTTCGTTTTAATTTATTCATTTCATTTTATTTGAATTGATTGATTTCATTAGATTTCATTTCGTTTGAATCTATTGCTTTCATTTCATTTCATTTCTTTTCAACTGATTCATTTCATTTCGTTTGAATTTATTCATTTGATTTCATTTCATTTCGTTGAATTTATTCATTTCGTCTGATTTCATTTTGTCTTAATTTATTCATTTCACTTCATTTGAATTGATTGATTTCATTTGATTTCATTTTGTTTAAATATATAGATTTCATTTCATTTCGTTTTGTTTGAACTTATTCATTCCATTTCGTTTGAATTTATTTATGTCATTTCATTTCATTTCGTTTTAATTTATACATTTCATTTCATTTGAATTGATTGATTTCATCTGATTTCATTTCGTTTGAATCTATTGCTTTCATTTCATTTCATTTCTTTCAACTTATTCATTTCATTTCGTTTGAATTTATTCATGTGATTTCATTTCATTTCGTTTTAATTGATTCATTTTCGTTCATTTGAATTTATTGATTTCAGTTCATTTCATTTCGTTTGAATTAATTGATTTCATTGAATTTCATTTCGTTTGAACTTAATCATTTCTTTTCGTTTGAATATATTTATTTCATTTTATTTTATTTCGTTTGAACTAATTCATTTCATTTCATTTCATTTCATTTCGTTTGAACTTATTCATTTCAATTCATTTCATTTCATTTCGTTTGAATTGATTCATTTCATTTCATTTTTTTTTGTTTGAATTTATTCATTTTATTTCGTTTGAATTTATTCATTTCATTTCATTTAAATTGATTGATTGCATTTGATTTCATTTCGTTTGAATCTATTGATTTCCTTTCTTTCATTTGGTTTGAATTAATTTATTTCATTGAATTTCATTTCGTTTGAACTTATTCATTTCATTTCGTTTCAATTTATTAGTTTCATTTCATTTCATTTCGTTTGAACTGATTCATTTCATTTCATCTGAATTTGTTAATTTCATTTCATCTGAATTTGTTAATTTCATTTCATTTGATTTCGGTTTAATTGAATCATTTAATTTCATTTCATTTCGTTTGAATTTATTTGTTTCCTTTCGTTTGAATTTATTCATTTCATTTCGTTTGAATTTATTCATTTCGTTTGATTTCATTTCGTTTTAAATTATTGATTTCATTTCAATTGAATTTATTGATTTCAGTTGATTTCATTTCGTTTTAAATTATTGATTTCATTTCAATTGAATTTATTGATTTCAGTTGATTTCATTTCGTTTGAATCTATTGATTTCATTTCATTTCATTTCGTTTGAACCTATTCATTTCATTTCGTTTGAATTTATTCATTTCATTTCATTTCATTTCGTTTGAACTTATTCATTTCATTTCATTTGCATTTGTTCATTTCATTTCATTTGATTTCGTTTGAATTTATTCATTTCATTTCATGTCATTTCGTTTGAATTTATTTGTTTCATTTCGTTTGAATTTATTCATTTCTTTTCGTTTGAATTTATTCATTTCGTTTGATTTCATTTCGTTTTAAATTATTGATTTGATCTCATTTCAATCAATTTTTTTCATTTGATTTTATTTCGTTTGAATCTATTGATTTCATTCTATTTCGTATCGTTTCAACTTATTGATTTCATTTCGTTTGAATTTATTCATGTCATTTCATTTCATTTCGTTTGAATTGATTCATGCCATTTCATTTGATTTCGTTTTAATTTATTAATTTCGTTTCATTTGAATTGATTTATTTCAGTTCATTTCATTTCGTTTGAATTAATTGATTTCATTGAAGTTCATTTCGTTTAAATTTATTCATTTCATTTCATTTCGTTTGAACTTATCCATTTCATTTCATTTGAATTTATTGATTCCATTTGATTTCATTTAGTTTGAATCTATTGATTTCATTTCATTTCATTTCGTTTGAACTTATTCATTTCATTTCGTTTGAATTGATTCATGTCATTTCATTTGATTTCGTTTTAATTTATTCATTTCATTTCATTTGAATTTATTGATTTCAGCTCATTTCATTTCGTTTGAATTCATTGATTTCATTGAGTTTCATTTCGTTTGAACTTAATCATTTCATTTCGTTTGAATTTATTCATTTCATTTCATTTAATTTCGTTTGAACTTATTCATTTGATTTCATTTGAATTTATTGATTTCATTTGATTTTATTTCGTTTGAATCTATTGCTTTCAGTTCATTTCATTTCGTTTCAACTTATTCATTTCATTTCGTTTGAATTGAATCATGTCATTTCATTTTATTTCGTTTTAATTTATTTATTTCATTTCATTTGAATTGGTTGATTTCAGCTCATTTCATTTCGTTTGAATTAATTGATTTCATTGAATTTCATTTCGTTTGAACTGATTCATTTCATTTCGTTTGAATTTATTGATTTCATTTGATTTCATTTCGTTTGAACTTATTCATTTCATTTCATTTGAATTTGTTCATTTGATTTCATTTCATTTCGTTTTAAATAATTCATTTCGTTTGAATTTTTTCATTTCGTTTCGTTTGAATCTGTTTATTTCATTTCATTTCATTTCGTTTGAACTTATTCATTTCATTTCATTTGAATTTATTCATTTGATTTGATTTCTTTTCCTTTTACTTGATTCATTTCATTTCATTTCATTTCGTTTGAATTTATTCATTTCGTTTCGTTTGAATTTGTTCATTTCATTTCATTTCATTTAGTTTGAACTTATTCATTTCATTTCATTTGAATTTATTCATTTGATTTGATTTCTTTTCCTTTTATTTGATTCATTTCATTTCATTTCATTTCGTTTTAATTGATTCATTTCATTTCGTTTGAATTGATTTATGTCATTTCATTTCATTTCGTTTTAATTTATTCATTTCATTTCATTTGAATTGATTGATTTCATTTGAATTCATTTCGTTTAAATCTATTGATTTTATTCATTTCATTTCGTTTTAATTTATTCATTTCATCTCAATTGATATAATTGATTTCATTTGATTTCATTTCGTTTGAATTTATTAATTTCATTTCATTTCATTTCGTTTGAACTTATTCATTTCATTTCATTTGAATTTGTTCATTCGATTTCATGTCATTTCGTTTTAAATGATTCATTTCATTTCATTTCATTTCGTTTGAATTAAATGATTTAAATAAATTTCATTTCGTTTCAACTTATTCATTTCGTTTCGTTTGAATTTATTCATCTCATTTCATTTCATTTCGTTTGAAGTTATTCATTTCATTTGATTTGAATTTGTTCGTTTTATTTCATTTGATATTGGTTTAATTGATTCATTTGATTTCATTTCATTTCCTTTGAATTTATTCACTCCATTTCGTTTGAATATATTCATTCCATTTCGTTTGAATTTATTCATTTCGTTTCATTTCATTTCGTTTTAATTCATTCATTTCATTTCTTTTGAATCTATTGATTTCATTTCATTTCATTTCGTTTGAACTTATTGATTTCATTTCGTTTGAATTTATTCATTCGATTTCATTTCGTTTGAATTTATTCATTTCATTTCGTTTTAATTTATTCATTTCATTTCATTTGACTTTATTGATTTTATTTGATTGTATTTCTTTTGAATCTATTGATTTCATTGAATTTCATTTCGTTTGAACTATTTATTTTATTTCGTTTGAATATCTTCATTTCATTTCATTTCATTTCGTTTGAACTTATTCATTTCATTTCATTTGAATTTGTTCATTTGATTTGATTTCATTTCGTTTTAATTCATTCATTTCATTCCTTTTGAATTGATTGATTTCGTTTCATTTCATTCCGTTTGAATCTATTGATTTCATTTCATTTCGTTTCGTTTGGACTTATTGATTTTATTTCGTTTGAATTTATTCATGTCATTTCATTTCATTTCATTTCGTTTTAATTTATTCATTACATTTCATTTCAGTTGATTGATTTCTGTTCATTTCATTTCGTTTGAATTAATTGATTTCATTGAATTTCATTTCGTTTGAACTTATTTATTTCATTTCCTTTGAATATATTCATTTCATTTCATTTCATTTCGTTTGAATTTATTCATTTCATTTCATTTGAATTTATTGATTTCATTTGATTTCGTTTCGTTTGAATCTATTGATTTTATTTCATTTCATTTCGTTTTAATTTATTCATTTCATTTCGTTTAAATTTATTCATATCATTTCATTTCATTTCGTTTTAATTTATTCATTTCATTTCATTTGAATTTATTGATTTCATTTGATTTCGTTTCGTTTGAATCTATTGATTCTATTTCATTTCATTTCGTTTTAATTTATTAATTTCATTTCGTTTCAATTTATTCATATCATTTCATTTGATTTCCTTTTAACTTATTTATTTTTGTTCTTTGGAATTTATTGGTTTCAGCTCATTTCATTTCGTTTGCATTAATTGATTTTATTGAATTTCATTTCGTTTGAACTTATTCATTTCATTTCGTTTAAATTTATTCATTTCATCTCATTTCATTTCGTTTGAAGTTATTCATTTCATTTCATTTGAATTTCTTCTTTCGATTTCATTTCATTTCGTTTGAAATGATTCATTTCATTTCATTTCATTTCGTTTGAATATAATAATATCATTTCTTTTGAATTTATTCATTTCATTTAGTTTGAATTGATTCATTTCGTTTCATTTCATTTCGTTTTAAATTATTCATTTCATTTCATTTAAATTTATTGAATTCATTTGATTTCATTTCGTTTGAATTTATTCATTTCCTTTCATTTCATTTCGTTTTAATTTATTGATTTCATTTGATTTGATTTCGTTTGAATCTATTGATTTCATTTCATTTCATTTAGTTTCAACTTACTCATTTCATTTCGTTTGAATTTATTCATGTCATTTCATTTCATTTCGTTTTAATTTATTTATTTTCTTTCATTTGAATTTATTGATTTCAGTTCATTTCATTTCGTTTGAATTAAATGATTTTTTTTGAATTTCATTTCGTTTGAACTTATTCATTTCATTTCGTTTGAATTTATTGATTTCATTTGATTTCATTTCGTTTGAACTTATTCATTTCATTGCATTTGAATTTGTTCATTTTATTTCATTTCATTTCGTTTTAAACGATTCATTTCGTTTGAATTTCATTTTGTTTGAATTTATTCATTTCGTTTCGTTTGAATTTATTCATTTCATTTCGTTTCATTTCGTTTGAACTTATTCATTTCATTTCATTTGAATTTATTCATTTGATTTGAATTCTTTTCCTTTTACTTGATTCATTTTATTTCATTTCATTTCGTTTGAATTTATTCATTTCATTTCGTTTCAATTGATTTATTTCGTCTGATTTTATTTCGTCTTAATTTATTCATTTCATTTCATTTGAATTGATTGATTTCATTGATTTCATTTCGTTAAAATATATAGATTTCATTTCATTTCGTTTCGTTTGAACTTTTTCATTTCATTTCGTTTGAATTTATTGACGTCATTTCATTTCATTTCGTTTTAATTTATTCATTTCATTTTATTTGAATTGATTGATTTCATTTGATTTCATTTCGTTTGAATCTATTGCTTTCATTTCATTTCATTTCTTTTCAACTTATTCATTTCATTTCGTTTGAATTTATTCATTTGATTTCATTTCATTTCGTTTGAATTTATTCATTTCGTCTGATTTCATTTTGTCTTAATTTATTCATTTCACTTCATTTGAATTTATTGATTTCATTTGATTTCATTTTGTTTAAATATATAGATTTCATTTCATTTCGTTTTGTTTGAACTTATTCATTTCATTTCGTTTGAATTTATTTATGTCATTTCTTTTCATTTCGTTTTAATTTATACATTTCATTTCATTTGAATTGATTGATTTCATCTGATTTCATTTCGTTTGAATCTATTGCTTGAATTTATTCATGTGATTTCATTTCATTTCGTTTTAATTTATTCATTTTGGTTCATTTGAATTTATTGATTTCAGTTCATTTCATTTCGTTTGAATTAATTGATTTCATTGAATTTCATTTCGTTTGAACTTAATCATTTCATTTCGTTTGAATATATTTATTTCATTTTATTTTATTTCGTTTGAACTTATTCATTTCATTTCATTTCATTTCATTTCGTTTGAACTTATTCATTTCATTTCATTTCATTTCATTTCGTTTGAATTGATTCATTTCATTTCATTTTTTTTTGTTTGAATTTCTTCATTTTATTTCGTTTCAATTTATTCATTTCATTTCATTTAAATTGATTGATTTCATTTCATTTCATTTCGTTTGAATCTATTGATTTCCTTTCTTTCATTTGGTTTGAAAAAATTTATTTCATTGAATTTCATTTCGTTTGAACTTATTCATTTCATTTCGTTTCAATTTATTAGTTTCATTTCATTTCATTTCGTTTGAACTGATTCATTTCATTTCATCTGAATTTGTTAATTTCATTTCATCTGAATTTGTTATTTTCATTTCATTTGATTTCGTTTTAATTGAATCATTTAATTTCATTTCATTTCGTTTGAATGTATTTGTTTCCTTTCGTTTGAATTTGTTCATTTCATTTCGTTTGAATTTATTCATTTCGTTTGATTTCATTTCGTTTTAAATTATTGATTTCATTTCAATTGAATTTATTGATTTCATTTGATTTCATTTCGTTTGAATCTATTGATTTTATTCTATTTCGTATCGTTTCAACTTATTGATTTCATTTCGTATGAATTTATTCATGTCATTTCATTTCATTTCGTTTGAATTGATTCATGTCATTTCATTTTATTTCGTTTTAATTTATTCATTTCATTTCATTTGAATTTATTCATTTCAGCTCATTTCATTTCGTTTGAATTAATTTATTTCATTAAATTTCATTTCGTTTGAACTTATTCATTTCATTTCGTTAGAACTTATTCATTTCATTTCGTTTGAATTTATTCATTTCATTTCGTTTGAACTTATTCATTTCATTTCATTTGAATTTGTTCATTCGATTTCATTTCATTTCGTTTTAAATGATTCATTTCATTTCGTTTCTTTTCGTTTCAATTTAATCATTTCATTTCTTTTGAATTTATTCATTTCATTTAGTCTGAATTTATTCATTTCGTTTCATTCCATTTCGTTTTAAATTATTCATTTCATTTCATTTGAATTTATTGAATTCATTTAATTTCATTTCGTTTGAATTTGTTCATTTCCTTTTATTTCATTTCGTTTTATTTTATTCATTTTATTTCATTTGAATTTACTGATTTCATTTCATTTCATTTCGTTTCAACTTATTCATTTCATTTTGTTTGAATTTATTCATGTTATTTCATTTCATTTCATTTGAATTTATTTATTTCATTTGATTTCATTCCGTTTGAATCTATTGATTTTATTTCATTTCATTTGGTTTTAACTTATTCATTTCATTTCGTTTGAATTTATTCATGTCATTTCATTTCATTTCGTTTTAATTTATTTATTTTCTTTCATTTGAATTTATTCATTTGAGTTCATTTCATTTCGTTTGAATTAATTGATTTCTTTGAATTGCATTTCGTTTGAACCTATTTATTTCATTTCATTTCATTTCGTTTTAATTTATTCATTTCATTTCATTTGAATTGATTGATTTCAGTTCATTTCATTTCGTTTGAATTAATTGATTTCATTGAATTTCATTTCGTTTAAACATATTCATTTTATTTCGTTTGAATCTATTCATTTCTTTTCACTTCATTTCGTTTGAACTTATTCATTTCATTTCATTTGAATTTGTTCATTTGATTTGATTTCATTTCGTTTTAATTGATTCATTTCATTTCATTTCATTTCGTTTGAATTTATTGATATTGTTTCATTTCATTTCGTTTTAAATTATTCGGTTCATTTCATTTGAATTGATTGATTTCATTTGATTTCATTTCGTTTGAATCTATTGATTTCATTTCATTTCGTTTCGTTTGAATTTATTGATTTCATTTCGTTTGAATTTATTCATGTCATCTCATTTCATTTCGTTTTAATTTATTCATTTCATTTCATTTGAATTTATTGATTTCATCTGATTTCATTTCGTTTGAATCAATTGATTTGATTTCATTTCATTTCGTTTGAACTTATTGATTTCATTTCGTTTGAACTTATTCATTTCATTTCGTTTGAATTCATTCATTTCATTTCATTTCATTTCGTTTCAATTGATTCATTTCGTTTCATTTCATTTCGTTTGAATTTACTCATTTCATTTCGTTTGAATTTATTCCTTTTATTTCATTTCATTTCGTTTTAATTGATTCATTTCATTTCATTTGAATTTATTGATTTCCGTTCATTTCTTTTCGTTTGAATGAATTCATTTCATTTCATTTCGTTTGAACTTATTCATTTCATTTCGTTTGAATTGATTCATTTCATTTCATTTCATTTCGTTTGAACTTATTCATTTCATTTCATTTGAATTTCTTCATTTGATTTGATTTCATTTTGTTTTAATTAATTTCATTTCATTTCTTTCCGTTTGAATTTATTCATTTCATTTCGTTTGAATTTATTCATTTCATTTCGTTTTAATTTATTCATTTCATTTCATTTGAATTCATTCATTTCATTTGATTTGAATTTGTTCATTTTATTTCATTTCATTTCGTTTGAATTGATTCATTTTATTTCGTTTGATTTTATTCATTTCAATTTGTTTGAATTTATTCATTTCTTTTCGTTTGAACTTATTCATTTCATTTCGTTGGAATTTATTCATGTCTTTTCATTTCATTTCGTTTTAAGTTATTCATTTTATTTCATTTGAATTGATTGATTTGATTTCATTTCATTTCGTTTGAATTAATTGATTTCATTGAATTTCATTTCGTTTGAACTTATTCGTTTCATTATGTTTGAATTTATTCATTTCATTTCATTTCATTTCGTTTGAACTTATTCATTTTATTTCATTTGAATTTGTTTATTTCATTTCATTTCTTTTCGTTTGAATTTATTTATTTCCTTTCGTTTGAATTTATTCATTTCATTTCGTTTGAATTTATTCTTTTCGTTTCATATCATTTCGTTTTACATGATTGATTTCATTTTATTTGAATTGATTGATTTCATTTGATCTCATTTCGTTTGAATCTATTGATTTCATTCCATTTCGTTTCGTTTCAACTTATTGATTTCATTTCGTTTGAATTTATTCATGCCATTTCATTTCATTTCGTTCGAATTGATTTTAGCCATTTCATTTTATTTCGTTTTAATTCATTAATTTCATTTCATTTGAATTTATTGATTTCATTTGATTTCATTTCGTTTCAATATATTGATTTCATTTCATTTCATTTCGTTTGAACTTATTCATCTCATTTCGGTTGAATTCATTCATTTCTTTTCATTTCATTTCGTTTGAACTTGTTCATTTCATTTGATTTGAATTTGTTCATTTCATTTCATGTCGTTTGATTTGATTCATTTCATTTCATTTCGTTTTCATTTATTCATTTCATTTGGTTTGAATTTATTCCTTTTATTTCATTTCATTTCGTTTTAATTTATTCATTTCCTTTCATTTGAATTTAATGCTTTTAGTTCATTTCATCTCGAATGAATAAGTTGAACTGATTCATTTCATTTCGTTGGAATTTATTCATTTCATTTCGTTTGAATTATATCTTTTTATTTCATTTCATTTCGTTTTAATTTATTCATTTCATTTCATTTGAATTGAATGATTTCAGTTCATTTCATTTCTTTTGAATTAATTGATTTCATTTCATTTCGTTTCGTTTGAACTTGTTCATTTCATTTCGTTTTAATTTATTGATCTCATTTCATTTCATTTCGTTTTAATTGATTCATTTTCGTTCATTTGAATTTATTGATTTCAGTTCATTTCATTTCGTTTGAATTAATTTATTTCATTGAATTTCATTTCGTTTGAACTTAATCATTTCATTTCGTTTGAATTTATTCATTTTATTTCATTTCGTTTGAACTTATATCTTTCATTTCATTTGAATTTGTTCATTTCATTTGATTTGTTTCCCTTTAATTTGTTTCATTTCATTTCATTTCGTTTGAATTTATTCATTTCGTTCGATTTCATTTCGTCTTAATTTATTCATTTCATTTCATCTGAATTTATTGATTTCATTTGATTTCAATGCGTTTGAATATATTGATTTCATTTCATTTCGTTTCGTTTGAACTTGTTCATTTCATTTCGTTTGAATTTATTGATGTCATTTCTTTTCATTTCGTTTTAATTGATTCATTTTCGTTCATTTGAATTTATTGATTTCAGTTCATTTCATTTCGTTTGAATTAATTGATTTCATTGAATTTCATTTCGTTTGAACTTAATCATTTCATTTCGTTTGAATTTATTCATTTCATTTCATTTCATTTCGTTTAAACTTATTCATTTCATATCATTTTGTTTGAATCTATTGACTTCATTTCATTTCGTTTGAACTTATTCATTTCATTTCGTTTGAATTCATTCATTTCATTTCATTTCATTTCGTTTGAACTTATTCATTTCATTTGATTTGAATTTATTCATTTCATTTCATTTCATTTCGTTTAAACTTATTCATTTCATATCATTTTGTTTGAATCTATTGATTTCATTTCATTTCATTTCGTTTGAACTTATTCATTTCATTTCCTTTGAAATCATTCATTTCATTTCATTTCATTTCGTTTAATCTTATTCATTTCATATCATTTTGTTTGAATCTATTGATTTCATTTCATTTCATTTCTTTTGAATTTATTCATGTCATTTCGTTCTAATTCATTCATGTCATTTCATTTCATTTCGTTTTAATTTATTCATTTTATTTCATTTGAATTGATTGATTTCAGTTCATTTCATTTCGTTTGAACTTATTCAATTCATATCATTTTGTTTGAATCTATTGATTTCATTTCATTTCATTTCGTTTGAATTTATTCATGTCATTTCGTTCTAATTCATTCATGTCATTTCATTTCATTTCGTTTTAATTTATTCATTTTATTTCATTTGAATTAATTGATTTCATTTCATTTCAATTCGTGTGAAGTTATTCATTTGATTTCATTTCATTTCATTTCGTTTGAATTGATTCATTTCATTTCATTTCATTTCGTTTGAATTTAAATTTATTCATTTTATTTGGTTTGAATCTTCTGATTTCATTTCATTTCATTTCGTTTGAACTTGTTCATTTCATTTCGTTTGAATTTATTCATGTCATTTCATTTCAATTCGTTTTAATTTATTCATTTCATTTCATTTTAATTTATTGATTTCATTTGATTTCGTTTCGTTTGAATCTATTGATTTGATTTCATTTCATTTCGTTTGAATTTATTCATGTCATTTCATTTCATTTTGTTTTAATTTATTCATTTTATTTCATATCAATTTATTGATTTCATTTCATTTCATTTCGTTTGAATCTATGGATTTCATCTCATTTCATTTCGTTTCAACTTATTCATTTCTTTTCGTTTGAATTTATTCATGTCATTTCATTTCATTTCGTTTTAAATTATTCATGTGATTTCGTTTTGATATATTCATGTCATTTCATTTCATTTCGTTTTAATTTATTCATTTCATTTCTTTTGAATTGGTTGATTTCAGTTCATTTCATTTCGTTTGAATTAATTGATTTCATTTCATTTCATTTCGTTTAAAGTTATTCATTTCATTTCATTTCGTTTGAATTGATTCATTTCCTTTCATATCATTTCGTTTGAATTTATTCCTTTTGATTAGTTTGAATCTATTGATTTGATTTCATTTCATTTCGTTTGAATTTATTCATGTCATTTCATTTCATTTTGTTTTAATTTATTCATTTCATTTCATTTGAATTTATTGATTTCATTTCATTTGATTTTGTTTGAATCTATTGAATACTTCTCATTTTATTTCGTTTCAACTTATTCATTTCATTTTGTTTGAATTTATTCATGTCATTTCATTTCATTTCGTTTTAATTTATTCCTTTTCTTTCATTTGAATTTATTGATTTCAGGTCATTTCATTTCGTTTGAATTAACTGATTTCATTGAATTTCATTTCGTTTGAACTTATTCATTTCATTTCGTTTGAATTCATTCATTTCATTTAATTTCATTTCCTTTGAACTTATTCATTTCATTTCATCTGAATTTGTTCATTTCATTTCTTTTGATTTCGTTTTAATTGAATCATTTCATTTTATTTGATTTCGTTTGAATTTATTGATTTCATTTCGTTTGAATTTATTCATTTCATTTCGTTAGAACTTATTCATTTCGTTTCATTTCATTTCGTTAAATTTTATTTCATTTCGTTTGAACTTATTCATTTCATTTCATTGAATTTATTGATTTCATTTGATTTCATTTCGTTTGAATCTATTGATTTCATTTCATTTCATTTCGTTTCAACTTATTCATTTCATTTCGTTTGAATTGATTCATTTCATTTCATTTCATTTCGTTTTAATTTATTCATTTCATTTAGTTTGAATTTATTCATTTCATTTTATTTCATAACGTTTGAACTTATTCATTTCATTTCGTTTGAATTTATTCATGTCATTTCATTTCATTTCGTTTTAATTTATTCATTTCATTTCATTTGAATTGATAGATTTCAGTTCATTTCATTTCGTTTCAATTAATTGATTTCATTGAATTTCATTTCGTTTGAATTTATTCATTTCATTTCATTTAAATTTATTCATTTCATATTATTTCATTTCGTTTTAATTTATTCATTTCATTTCATTTGAATTGATTGATTTCAGTTCATTTCATTTCGTTTGAATGAATTCTTTTCATTTCATTTCGTTTGAACTTATTCATTTCATTTCGTTTGAATTGATTGATTTCATTTTATTTCATTTCGTTTGAACTTATTCATTTCATTTCGTTGGAATTTATTCATGTCATTTCATTTCATTTCGTTTTAATTTATTCATTTCATTTCATTTGAAGTGATAGATTTCAGTTCATTTCATTTCGTTTCAATTAATTGATTTCATTGAATTTCATTTCGCTTGAATTTATTCATTTCATTTCATTTAAATTTATTCATTTCATATTATTTCATTTCGTTTTAATTTATTCATTTCATTTCATTTGAATTGATTGATTTCAGTTCATTTCATTTCGTTTGAATGAATTCTTTTCATTTCATCTCGTTTGAACTTATTCATTTCATTTCGTTTGAATTGATTCATTTCATTTCGTTTCATTTCGTTTGAACTTATTCATATCATTTCATTTGAATTTCTTGATTTGATTTTATTTCATTTCGTTTTAATTGATTAATTTCATTTCATTTCGTTCCGTTTGAATTTATACATTTCATTCTGTTTGAATTTATTCATTTCATTTCATTTCATTTCGTTTCAATTTATTAATTTCATTTCGTTTGAATTCATTAATTTCATTTGATTTGAATTTGTTCATTTTATTTCATTTCATTTCGTTTGAATTGATTCATTTTATTTCGTTTGAATTTATTCATTTCATTTTGTTTAAATTGATTAATTTCATTTCGTTTGAACTTATTCATTTCATTTCGTTTGAATTTAGTGATTTTATTTCATTTCTTTTCGTTTTAATTTATTTTTTTCATCTCATTCTCTTTCGTTTTAATTTATTCATTTCATTTCATTTGTATCATTGATTTCATTTTATTTCATTTCGTTTGAATCTATTGAAATGAATAAATTGAAACGAAATGAAATGAAATAAAAGGAATCAATTCAAACGAAATGAAATGAATAAATTCAAACGAAATGAAGAAAAATGGAATGAATCAATTGAAACGAAATGAAATAAAATGAAATGAACAAATTCAAATGAAATGAAATGAATCAGTTCAACTCATTCATTCGAGATGAAATGAACTGAAATCATTAATTTCAAATGAAATGAACTGAATAAATTAAAACGAAATAAAATGAAATGACATGAATTAATACAGACGAAATAAAATCAAATGAAATGAATAAATTTAAATGAAATGAAATGAATAAATTAAAACGAAATAAAATGAAATGACATGAATAAATGCAAACGAAATGAAATGAATAAGTTCAAACGAAATGAAATGAAATGAAATCAATAGATTCAAACAAAATGAAATCAAAAAAAATGAATAGATTCAAATGAAATGAAATGAATAAATGAAAACGAAATGAAATGAATAGTTTCAAACGAAATGAAATGAAGAAATTAAAACGAAAAAAATGAATCAATTAGAACGAAATGAAATAAAATGAAATGAATAAGTTCAAACGAAATGAAATGAAATGAAAGGAATAAATTCAATTAAATGAAATGAATAAGTTCAAACAAATAAAATTCAATGAAATCAATTAATTCAAACAAAATTAAATGAGCTGAAATCAGTGAATTCAAATGAAATGAAATGAATAAATTAAAACGAAATGAAATAAAATGACATGTATAAAATCAAACGAAATAAAATGAAATGAAATCAATACATTCAAACGAAATGAAATCAAATGCAATCCATCAATTCAAATGAAATGAAATGAATAAATTAAAACGAAATGAAATGAATAAATTCAAACGAAAAGAAATGAAATGAAAAGAATCAATTCAAACGAAATGAAATGAAATGAACTAATTGAAATCAAATCAAATGAATAAGTTCAAACGAAATGAAATGAAATGAAATGAATGAATTCAAACGAAATGAAATGAATAAGTTCAAACGAAATAATATTCAATGAAATCAATTAATTCAAACGATATGAAATGACCTGAAATCAATAATTAAAATGAAAGAAAATGAATAAATTAAAACGAAATGAAATGAAATGACATGAAGAAATTCAAACGAAATGAAATGAATAATTTGAAATGGAATAAAATGAAATGAAATCAATAGATTCAAACGAAATGAAATCAAATGAAATCAATAAATTCAAATGAAATGAATTCAATAAATTAAAACGAAATGACATGAATAAATTCAAACGAAATGAAATGAAATGAATCAATTCAAATTCAATTCATTTCATTTGATTTCGTTTCGTTTGAATTTATTTATTTCATTTCGTTTGAATTTATTCATTTCATTTCGTTTGAATTTATTCAAGTCATTTCATTTCAATTCGTTTTAATATATTCATTTGATTTCATTTAAATTGATTGATTTCAGTTCATTTCATTTCGTTTGAATTAATTGATTTCATTGAAATCCATTTCGTTTGAACTTGTTCATTTCATTTCGTATCAATTTATTCATTTGATTTGATTTGATTTCGTTTGAACTTATTCATTTCATTTTGTTTAAATTTATTCATTTCATTTCGTTTTAATTTATTCATTTGATTTCATTTGAATTGATTCATTTCATTTGATTTCATTTCTTTTGAATCTATTGATTCAATTTCATTTCATTTCGTTTGAACTTATTCATTTCATTCCGTTTCAATTTATTCATGTCATTTCATTTCATTTCGTTTTAATTTATTCATTTCATTTTATTTCGTTTTAATTTATTCATTTCATTTCATTTGAATTGATTGATTTCAGTTCATTTCATTTCGTTTGAATTAATTGATTTCATTCAATTTCATTTCGTTTGAACTTATTCATTTCATTTCGTTTGAATATATTCAGTTCATTTCGTTTGAATTTATTCATTTCATTTGGATTGAATATATTCATTTCGTTTCATTTCATTTCGTTTTAAATTATTCATTTAATTTTATTTGAATTTATTGATTTCATTTCGTTTGATTTTGTTTGAATTAATTGATTTCATTGAATTTCATTTCGTTTGAACGTATTCATTTCTTTTCGTTTGAATATATTCATTTCATTTCATTTCATTTCGTCTGATTTTATTCATTTCATTTTGTTTGAATTTATTCTTGTTATTTCATTTCATTCCGTTTGAATTTATTCATTTCATTTCATTTGAATTGATTGATTTCATTTGATTTCGTTTCGATTGAATCTATAAATTTTATTTCATTTCATTTCGTTTTATATTATTCATTTCATT
Organism: Mytilisepta virgata; assembly: GCA_028015205.1. Lineage (NCBI taxonomy): Eukaryota > Metazoa > Mollusca > Bivalvia > Mytilida > Mytilidae > Mytilisepta > Mytilisepta virgata. The sequence continues at coordinate 43,002,494 of CM051511.1, forward strand.
TCGTTTAAATTTATTCATGTCATTTCATTTCTTTTCGTTTGAATTTATTCATTTCATTTCATTTGAATTTATTGATTTCATTTCACTTCATTTCGTTGGAATCTATTGATTTGATTTCATTTAATTTCGTTTGAACCCATTCATTTCATTTCGCTTATATTTATTCATTTCATTTCATTTCATTTCGTTTTAACTTATTTATGTTCTTTCATTTGAATTGATTAATTTCAGTTCATTTCATTTCGTTTGAATTAATTGATTTCATTGAATTTCATTTCGTTTGAACTTATTCATTTTATTTCGTTTGAATTATTCATTTGATTTGATTTCATCTCGTTTAAATCTATTGATTTTATTTCATTTCATTTCGTTTGAATCTATTGATTTCATTTCATTTCATTTCGTTTGAACTTATTCATTTCATTTCGTTTGAATCTGTTCATTTCATTTCATTTCATTTCATTTTAATTGATTTATTTCATTTCATTTCATTACGTTTGAATTTATTCATTTCATTGAATTGCATTTCGTTTGAACTTATTCATTTCATTTCGTTTGAATTTATTCATTTGATTTCATTTCAATTCGTTTTAATTTATTCATTTCATTTCATTTGAATTGATTGATTTCAGTTCATTTCATTTCGTTTGAATTAATTGATATCATTGAATTTCATTTCGATTGAACTTATTCATTTCATTTCTTTTGTATTTATTCATTTCATTTCATTTGATTTTGTTTGAACTGATTCATTTTATTTCATTTGAATTTGTTCATTTCATTTCAGTTCATTTCGTTTTAATTGATTCATTTCATTTCATTTCATTTCGTTTGAATTTATTCATTTCATTGAATTTCATTTCGTTTGAACTTATCCATTTCATTTCGTTTGAATTTATTCATGTCATTTCATTTTATTTCGTTTCAATTTAATCATTTTCTTTCATTTGAATTTATTGATTTCAATTCTTTTCATTTCGTTTGAACTAATTGATTTCATTGAATTTCATTTCGTTTGAACTTAATCATTTCATTTCGTTTGAATTCATTCATTTCATTTCATTTCATTTCGTTTCAACTTATTCATTTCATTTGATTTGAATTTGTTCATTTCATTTCATGTCGTTTGAATTGATTCATTACATTTCATTTCATTTCGTTTTTATTTATTCATTTCATTTCGTTTGAATTGATTCCTTTTATTTCATTTCATTTGGTTTTAAGTTATTCAATTCCTTTCATTTGAATTCAATGATTTCAGTTTATGTCATCTCGAATGAATAAGTTGAACTGATTCATTTCATTTCATTTGAATTTGTTCATTTCATTTTATTTCATTTCGTTTCAATTGATTCATTTCCTTTCATTTCATTTCATTTTGTTTGAATATATTCATTTGATTTCGTTTGAACTTATCCCTTTTATTTCATTCCATTTCGTTTTAATTTACTCGTTTCATTTCATTTGAATTTAATGATTTCAGTTCATTTCATCTCGTTGTAGTAAATTGATTTCATTTCATTTCATATCGTTTGAACTTATTCATTTCATTTCGTTTGAATTTATTCATTTCATTTCATTTGGTTTGAATTTGTTCATTTGATTTGATTTGTTTATCTTTAAATTGATTCGTTTCATTTCATTTCATTTAGTTTGAATTTATTCATTTCATTTAGTTTGAATTTATTAATTTCGTTTCATTTCATTTCGTCTTAATTGATTCAGTTCATTTCATTTGAATTTATTGATTTCATTTCATTTCATTTCGTTTGAATCTATTGATTTGATTTCGATTCATTTCGTTTCAACTTATTCATTTCATTTCGTTTGAATATATTCATGTCATTTTAATTCATATCGTTTTAACTTTTTCATTTTCGTTTATTTGAATTGATTGATTTCAGTTCATTTCATTTTGTTTGAATTAATTGATTTCATTCAATTTAATTTCGTTTGAACTTAATCATTTCATTTCGTTTGAATTTATTTATTTCATTACATTTCATTTCGTTTGAACTTATTCATTTGATTTCGTTTGAATTCATTCATTTCATTTCATTTCATTTCGTTTGACTTTATTTATGTCATTTCATTTCATTTCGTTTTAATTTATTCATTTCATTTCGTTTTCATTTATTCATTTCATTTCGTTTGAATTTATTCCTCTTATTTCATTTCATTTCGTTTTAATTTATTCATTTCCTTTCATTTGAATTTAATGATTTCAGTTCATTTCATTTCGAATGAATAAGTTGAACTGATTCATTTCATTTCATTTGAATTTGTTCATTTCATTTTATTTCATTTCGTTTTAATTTATTCATTTCATTTCATTTGAATTGATTGATTTCAGTTCATTTCATTTCGTTTGAATTAATTGATTTCATTGAATTTCATTTCGTTTGAACTTATTTATTTAATTTCGTTTGAATGTATTCATTTCATTTCATTTCATTTCGTTTGAACTTATTCTTTTCATTTCATTTGAATTTGATCATTTGATTTGATTTCATGTCGTTTTAATTGATTGATTTCATTTCATTTCATTACGTTTCAATTTATTCATTTCATTTCATTTGAATTTATTGATTTCATTTGATTTCGTTTCGTTTGAATCTACTGATTTTATTTCATTTCATTTCGTTTTCATTTATTCATTTCATTTCGTTTGAATTTATTCCTCTTATTTCATTTCATTTCGTTTTAATTTATTCATTTCCTTTCATTTGAATTTAATGATTTCAGTTCATTTCATCTCGAATGAATAAGTTGAACTGATTCATTTCATTTCATTTGAATTTGTTCATTTCATTTTATTTCATTTCGTTTTAATTTATTCATTTCATTTCATTTGAATTGATTGATTTCAGTTCACTTCATTTCGTTTGAATTAATTGATTTCATTGAATTTCATTTCGTTTGAACTTATTTATTTAATTTCGTTTGAATGTATTCATTTCATTTCATTTCATTTCGTTTGAACTTATTCATTTCATTTCATTTGAATTTGATCATTTGATTTGATTTCATTTCGTTTTAATTGATTGATTTCATTTCATTTCATTACGTTTCAATTTATTCATTTCATTTCATTTGAATTTATTGATTTCATTTGATTTCGTTTCGTTTGAATCTACTGATTTTATTTCATTTCTATTCGTTTTAATTCATTTATTTCAATTCGTTTAAATTTATTCATGTCATTTCATTTCATTTCGTTTTAATTTATTTATGTTCTTTCATTTGAATTTATTGATTTCAGTTCATTTCATTTCGTTTGAATTTATTCCTTTTTTCATTTCTTTTCGTTTTAATTGATTCATTTCATTTCAATTCAATTTATTGATTTCAGTTCATTTCATCTCTTTTGAATTAATTGAATTCATTTCATTTCATTTCGTTTGAACTTATTCATTTCATTTCGTTTGACTTTATTCATTTCATTTCGTTTACACTTATTCATATCATTTCATTTGAAATTGTTCATTTGATTCGATTTGATTTCGTTTTAATTGATTCATTCCATTTGATTTCATTTCGTTTGAATCTATTGATTTCATTTCATTTCATTTCGTTTGAATTTATTCATGTCATTTCATTTCATTTTGTTTAAATTTATTCATTCTATTTCATTTGAATTTATTGATTTCATTTCATTTCATATCGTTTGAATCCATTGCTTTCATTTCATTTGATTTCGTTTCAACTTATTCATTTCATTTCGTCTGAATTTATTCCTGTCAATTCATTTCATTTCGTTTTAATTTATTTATTTTCTTTCATTTGAATTTATTGATTTCAGCTCATTTCATTTCGTTTGAATTAATTGATTTCATTGAATTTTATTTCGTTTGAACTTATTCATTTCATTTCGTTTGAATTTATTCATTTCATTTCATTTCATTTTATTTTAATTTATTCATTTCATTTCATTTGAATTTATTGATTTCATTTGATTTCATTTCGTTTAAATCTATTGATTTCATTTCATTTCATTTCGTTTTAATTTATTCATTTTCTTTCATTTGAATTTACTGATTTCAGTTCATTTCATTTCGTTTGAATTAATTGATGTCATTGAATTTCATTTCGTTTGAAGTTATTCATTTCATTTTTTTTGAATTTATTCATTTCTTTTCATTTGAATTTGTTCATTTCCTTTGATTTCATTTCGTTTGAATCTATTGATTGCATTTCATTTCATTCCGTTTGGACTTATTCATTTTATTTCGTTAGAATATATTCATGTCATTTCATTTCATTTCGTTTTAATTTATTCATTTCATTTCATTGGAATTGTTTTATTTCAGTTCATTTCATTTTGTTTGAGTTAATTGATTTCATTTCATTTCATTTCGTTGGAACTTATTCATTTTATTTCATTTAAATTTATTGATTTCATTTTATTTGAACTTATTCATTTCATTTGAGTTGAATTTGTTCACTTTATTTCATTTTATTTCGTTTGAATTGGATCATTTCATTTCATTTCATTTCGTTTTAATTTATCCATTTCATTTCATTTCATTTCGTTTTAATTTATTCATTTCATTTCATTTGAATTTATTGATTTCAGTTTATTTCATTTCATCTAAATTAATTGATTTCATTGAATTTCATTTCGTTCGGACTTATTCATTTCATTTCGTTTGAATTTATTTATTTCGTTTGATTTAATTTCGTTTTAATTTTTTCATTTCATTTTATTTGAATTTATTGATTTCATTTGACTTCATTTAATTTGAATCTATTGATTTCATTTCATTTCGTTTCGTTTCAATTTATTTATTTCATTTCATTTCATTTCGTTTTAATTTATTTATTTCATTTCATTTGAATCAATTGATTTCATTTCATTTCATTTCGTTTCAACTGATTCATTTCATTTTGTTTGAATTTATTCATGTCATTTCATTTCATTTCGTTTGAATTTATTCAGTTTATTTCATTTCATTTCGTTTTAACTTATTCTTTTCATTTCATTTGAATTTGTTCATTTGATTTCATTTCATTTCGTTTTAATTGATTCATTTCATTTCATTTCATTTCGTTTGAATTTATTCATTTCATTTCGTTTGAATTTATTTATTTCCTTTGATTTCATTTCGTTTGATTCTATTGATTTCATTTCATTTTAATTCGTTTGAACTTATTCATTTCATTTCGTTTGAATTTATTCATTTAATTTCATTTCATTTCGTTTGAACTGATTCATTTCATTTCATTTGAATTTGTTCATTTCATTTTATTTCATTTCGTTTTAATTTATTCATTTCATTTCATTTGAATTGATTGATTTCAGTTCATTTCATTTCGTTTGAATTAATTGATTTCATTGAATTTCATTTCGTTTGAACTTATTTATTTAATTTCGTTTGAATGTATTCATTTCATTTCATTTCATTTCGTTTGAACTTATTCTTTTCATTTCATTTGAATTTGATCATTTGATTTGATTTCATGTCGTTTTAATTGATTGATTTCATTTCATTTCATTACGTTTCAATTTATTCATTTCATTTCATTTGAATTTATTGATTTCATTTGATTTCGTTTCGTTTGAATCTACTGATTTTATTTCATTTCATTTCGTTTTCATTTATTCATTTCATTTCGTTTGAATTTATTCCTCTTATTTCATTTCATTTCGTTTTAATTTATTCATTTCCTTTCATTTGAATTTAATGATTTCAGTTCATTTCATCTCGAATGAATAAGTTGAACTGATTCATTTCATTTCATTTGAATTTGTTCATTTCATTTTATTTCATTTCGTTTTAATTTATTCATTTCATTTCATTTGAATTGATTGATTTCAGTTCACTTCATTTCGTTTGAATTAATTGATTTCATTGAATTTCATTTCGTTTGAACTTATTTATTTAATTTCGTTTGAATGTATTCATTTCATTTCATTTCATTTCGTTTGAACTTATTCATTTCATTTTATTTGAATTTGATCATTTGATTTGATTTCATTTCGTTTTAATTGATTGATTTCATTTCATTTCATTACGTTTCAATTTATTCATTTCATTTCATTTGAATTGATTGATTTCATTTGATTTCGTTTCGTTTGAATCTACTGATTTTATTTCATTTCTATTCGTTTTAATTCATTTATTTCAATTCGTTTAAATTTATTCATGTCATTTCATTTCATTTCGTTTTAATTTATTTATGTTCTTTCATTTGAATTTATTGATTTCAGTTCATTTCATTTCGTTTTAATTTTTTCATTTCATTTTATTTGAATTTATTGATTTCATTTGACTTCATTTAATTTGAATCTATTGATTTCATTTCATTTCGTTTCGTTTCAATTTATTTATTTCATTTCATTTCATTTCGTTTTAATTTATTTATTTCATTTCATTTGAATCAATTGATTTCATTTCATTTCATTTCGTTTCAACTGATTCATTTCATTTTGTTTGAATTTATTCATGTCATTTCATTTCATTTCGTTTGAATTTATTCAGTTTATTTCATTTCATTTCGTTTTAACTTATTCTTTTCATTTCATTTGAATTTGTTCATTTGATTTCATTTCATTTCGTTTTAATTGATTCATTTCATTTCATTTCATTTCGTTTGAATTTATTCATTTCATTTCGTTTGAATTTATTTATTTCCTTTGATTTCATTTCGTTTGATTCTATTGATTTCATTTCATTTTAATTCGTTTGAACTTATTCATTTCATTTCGTTTGAATTTATTCATTTAATTTCATTTCATTTCGTTTGAACTGATTCATTTCATTTCATTTGAATTTCTTCATTTCATTTCATTTCATTTCGTTTCAATTGATTAATTTCATTTCATTTAATTTCGTTTGAATTTATTCATTTCATTTCGTTTGAATTTATTCATTTTATTTCGTTTGAATTGATTCTTTTTATTTTATTTCATTTCGTTTTAATTTATTCATTTCATTTCAATTATATTTATTGATTTCAGTTCATTTCATCTCGTTTGAATTAATTAATTTCATTTCATTTCATTTCGTTTGAACCTATTCATTTCATTTCGTTTGAATTTATTCATTTCATTTCGTTTGCACTTATTCATTTCATTTCATTTGAATTTGTTCATTTGATTTGATTTAATTTCGTTGTTATTGATTCATTTCATTTCATTTCATTTCGTTTGGATTTATTTATTTCGTTTCATTTCATTTCGTCTTAGATTATTCATTTCATTTCATTTGAATTTATTGATTTCATTTCATTTCTTTTTGTTTGAATTTATTCATGTCATTTCATTTTATTTCGTTTGAATTTATTTATTTTCTTTCATTTGAATTTATTAATTTCAGTTCATTTTATTTCATTTGAATTAATTGATTTCATTCAATTTCATTTCGTTTGAACTGATTCATTTCATTTTGTTTGAATCTATTCATTTCATTTCATTTTGTTTTGTTTGATGTTATTCATTTCATTTCGTTTGAATTTTTTGATGCCATTTCATTTCATTTCGTTTTAATTTATTCATTTCATTTCATTTGAATTTATTGATTTCAACCCATTTAATTTCGTTTGAATTGATTCATTTCATTTCATTTCATTTTGTTTGACTTATTCATTTCATTTGATTTGAATTTGTTAATTTTATTTCATTTCATTTCGTTTTAATTGATTTATTTTATTTCGTTTGGAATTTATTCATTTCATTTCGTTTTCATTTATTCATTTCATTTCATTTGAATTTATTGATTTCCTTTGATTTCATTTCGTTTCAATCTATTGATTGCATTTCATTTCATTTCGTTTGGACTTATTCATTTAATTTCGTTTGAATTTATTCATGTCACTTCATTTCATTTGGTTTTAATTTATTCATTTTATTTCATTCGAATTGATTGATTTCAGTTCATTTCATTTCGTTTGAATTAATTGACTTTATTTCATGTCATTTCGTTTGAACTTATTTATTTCATTTTAGTTGAATTTATTCATTTCTTTTCATTTCATTTCATTTCAATTGGATTATTTCATTTCATTTCATTTCGTTTGAATCTATTGATATCATTTCATTTCGCTTCGTTTGAACTTGTTCATTTCATTTCGTTTGAATTTATTTATTTCATTTCATTTCCTTTCGTTTTAATTTATTAATTTCGTTTCATTTGAATTTTTTCATTTCATTTCATTTCATTTCGTTTGAACTGATTCATTTCATTTCATTTTAATTTGTTCATTTCATTTCATTTCATTTCGTTTCAATTGATTAATTTCATTTCATTTAATTTCGATTGAATTTATTCATTTCATTTCGTTTGAATTTATTCATTTCATTTCGTCTGAATTGATTCCTTTTATTTCATTTCATTTCGTTTTAATTTATTCATTTCATTTCAATTCAATTTATTGATTTCAGTTCATTTCATCTCGTTTGAATTAATTGATTTCATTTCATTTCATTTCGTTTGAACTTATTCATTTCATTTCGTTTGAATATATTCATTTCATTTCATTTGACTTTGTTCATTTGATTTTATTTCATTTCGTTTTAATTGATTCATTTCATTTCATTTCATTTCGATTGAATTTATTCATTTCATTTCGTTTGAATTTATTCATTTCGATTGATTTCATTTGGTTTTAATTTATTCATTTCATTTGATTTGAATTGATTGATTTCATTTTATTTCATTTCGTTTCAAAGTATTGATTTTATTTCAATTCGTTTCGTTTGAACTGATTCATTTCAATTCCATTGAATTTATTCATGTCATTTCATTTCATTTCGTTTTAATTTTTTCATTTCATTTCATTTGAATCTATTAATTTCATTTGATTTCATTTCGTTTGAATCTATTGATTTCATTTGATTTCATTTCGTTTGAACTTATTCATTTCATTTCGTTTGAATTTATTCATGTCATTTCATTTCATTTCGTTTTAATTTATTTATTTTCTTTCATTTGAATTTATTGATTTCAATTCATTTCATTTCATTTGAATTAATTGATTTCATTGAATTTCATTGCGTTTGAACTTATTCATTTCATTTCGTTTGAATTTATTCATTTGATTTCATTTCATTTCGTTTTAATTGATTCATTTCATTTCATTCCATTTCATTTGAATTTATTGATTTCATTTCGTTTGCATCTATTGATTTCATTTCATTTCGATTCGTTTGAACTTATTCATTTCATTTGGTTTGAAATTATTCATGTCATTTTATTTCATTTCGTCTTAATTTGTTCATTTCATTTCATTTCAATTGATTGATTTCATTTGATTTCATTTCGTTTGAATCTATTGACTTCATTTCAATTCATTTTGTTTTAACTTATTCATTTCATTTCGTTTGGATTTATTCATGTCATTTCATTTCATTTCGTTTTAATTTATTTATTTTCTTTCATTTGAATATATTGATTTCAGTTCATTTCATTTCGTTTGAATTAATTGATTTCATTGAATTCCATTTCGTTTGAACTGATTCATTTCATTTCGTTTGTTTTTATTCATTTCATTTCGTTTGAACTTATTCATTTCATTTCATTTGAATTTATTGATTTCATTTGATTTCATTTCGTTTGAATCTATTGATTTCATTTCATTTTGTTTCGTTTGAACTTATTCATTTCATTTCGTTTGAATTTATTGATGTCATTTCGTTTGAATTTATTGATTTTATTTCATTTTATTTCGATTAAATCTATTGATTTCATTTCAGTTCATTTCGTTTGAACTGATTCATTTCATTTCATTTGAATTTGTTCATTTGATTTCATTTCGTTTCGTTTTAATTGATTTCATTTCATTTCATTTTATTTCGTTTGAACTTATTCATTTCATTTCATTTGAATGTATTCCTTTCATTTCATTTTATTTCGTTTTAATTTATTCATTTCATTTCGTTTGAACTTAATCATTTCATTTGATTTGAATTTGTTCATTTGATTTGATTTCATTTCGTTTGAATCTATTGATTGCATTTCATTTCATTCCGTTTGGACTTATTCATTTTATTTCGTTAGAATGTATTCATGTCATTTCATTTCATTTCGTTTTAATTTATTCATTTCATTTCATTGGAATTGTTTTATTTCAGTTCATTTCATTTTGTTTGAGTTAATTGATTTCATTTCATTTCATTTCGTTGGAACTTATTCATTTTATTTCATTTAAATTGATTGATTTCATTTTATTTGAACTTATTCATTTCATTTCATTTGAATTTGTTCACTTTATTTCATTTTATTTCGTTTGAATTGGATCATTTCATTTCATTTCATTTCGTTTTAATTTATCCATTTCATTTCATTTCATTTCGTTTTAATTTATTCATTTCATTTCATTTGAATTTATTGATTTCAGTTCATTTAATTTCATCTAAATTAATTGATTTCATTGAATTTCATTTCGTTCGGACTTATTGATTTCATTTCGTTTGATTTAATTTCGTTTTAATTTTTTCATTTCATTTTATTTGAATTTATTGATTTCATTTGACTTCATTTAATTTGAATCTATTGATTTCATTTCATTTCGTTTCGTTTCAATTTATTTATTTCATTTCATTTTATTTCGTTTGAATTTATTTATTTCATTTCATTTGAATCAATTGATTTCATTTCATTTCATTTCGTTTCAACTTATTCATTTCATTTCGTTTGAATTTATTCATGTCATTTCATTTCATTTCGTTTGAAATGATTCATTTGATTTCGTTTGAATTTATTCATTTTATTTCATTTCATTTCGTTTTAACTTATTCTTTTCATTTCATTTGAATTTGTTCATTTGATTTCATTTCATTTCGTTTTAATTGATTCATTTCATTTCATTTCATTTCGTTTGAATTTATTCATTTCATTTCGTTTGAATTTATTTATTTCCTTTGATTTCATTTCGTTTAATTCTATTGATTTCATTTCATTTTAATTCGTTTGAACTTATTCATTTCATTTCGTTTGAATTTATTCATTTAATTTCATTTCATTTCGTTTGAACTGATTCATTTCATTTCATTTGAATTTGTTCATTTCATTTCATTTCATTTCGTTTCAATTGATTAATTTCATTTCATTTAATTTCGTTTGAATTTATTCATTTCATTTCGTTTGAATTTATTCATTTTATTTCGTTTGAATTGATTCTTTTTATTTTATTTCATTTCGTTTTAATTTATTCATTTCATTTCAATTATATTTATTGATTTCAGTTCATTTCATCTCGTTTGAATTAATTAATTTCATTTGATTTCATTTCGTTTGAACCTATTCATTTCATTTCGTTTGAATTTATTCATTTCATTTCGTTTGCACTTATTCTTTTCATTTCATTTGAATTTGTTCATTTGATTTGATTTAATTTCGTTGTTATTGATTCATTTCATTTCATTTCATTTCGGTTGGATTTATTTATTTCGTTTCATTTCATTTCGTCTTAGATTATTCATTTCATTTCATTTGAATTTATTGATTTCATTTCATTTCTTTTTGTTTGAATTTATTCATGTCATTTCATTTCATTTCGTTTGAATTTATTTATTTTCTTTCAATTGAATTTATTGATTTCAGTTCATTTTATTTCATTTGAATTAATTGATTTCATTCAATTTCATTTCGTTTGAACTGATTCTTTCATTTTGTTTGAATCTATTCATTTCATTTCATTTTGTTTTGTTTGATGTTATTCATTTCATTTCGTTTGAATTTTTTCATGCCATTTCATTTCATTTCGTTTTAATTTATTCATTTCATTTCATTTGAATTTATTGATTTCAACCCATTTAATTTGGTTTGAATTTATTAATTTCATTTCATTTCATTTTGTTTGACTTATTCATTTCATTTGATTTGAATTTGTTAATTTTATTTCATTTCATTTCGTTTTAATTGATTTATTTTATTTCGTTTGGAATTTATTCATTTCATTTCGTTTTCATTTATTCATTTCATTTCATTTGAATTTATTGATTTCCTTTGATTTCATTTCGTTTCAATCTATTGATTGCATTTCATTTCATTTCGTTTGGACTTATTCATTTAATTTCGTTTGAATTTATTCATGTCACTTCATTTCATTTGGTTTTAATTTATTCATTTCATTTCATTTGAATTGATTGATTTCAGTTCATTTCATTTCGTTTGAATTAATTGACTTTATTTCATGTCATTTCGTTTGAACTTATTTATTTCATTTTAGTTGAATTTATTCATTTCTTTTCATTTCATTTCATTTCAATTGGATTATTTCATTTCATTTCATTTCGTTTGAATCTATTGATATCATTACATTTCGCTTCGTTTGAACTTGTTCATTTCATTTCGTTTGAATTTATTTATTTCATTTCATTTCCTTTCGTTTTAATTTATTAATTTCGTTTCATTTGAATTTATTCATTTCATTTCATTTCATTTCGTTTCAACTGATTCATTTCATTTCATTTTAATTTGTTCATTTCATTTCATTTCATTTCGTTTCAATTGATTAATTTCATTTTATTTAATTTCGATTGAATTTATTCATTTCATTTCGTTTGAATTTATTCATTTCATTTCGTCTGAATTGATTCCTTTTATTTCATTTCATTTCGTTTTAATTTATTCATTTCATTTCAATTCAATTTATTGATTTCAGTTCATTTCATCTCGTTTGAATTAATTGATTTCATTTCATTTCATTTCGTTTGAACTTATTCATTTCATTTCGTTTGAATATATTCATTTCATTTCATTTGAATTTGTTCATTTGATTTTATTTCATTTCGTTTTAATTGATTCATTTCATTTCATTTCATTTCGATTGAATTTATTCATTTCATTTCGTTTGAATTTATTCATTTCGATTGATTTCATTTGGTTTTAATTTATTCATTTCATTTCATTTGAATTGATTGATTTCATTTTATTTCATTTCGTTTGAAAGTATTGATTTTATTTCAATTCGTTTCGTTTGAACTGATTCATTTCAATTCCATTGAATTTATTCATGTCATTTCATTTCATTTCGTTTTAATTTTTTCATTTCATTTCATTTGAATCTATTAATTTCATTTGATTTCATTTCGTTTGAATGTATTGATTTCATTTGATTTCATTTCGTTTGAACTTATTCATTTCATTTCGTTTGAATTTATTCATGTCATTTCATTTCATTTCGTTTTAATTTATTTATTTTCTTTCATTTGAATTTATTGATTTCAATTCATTTCATTTCATTTGAATTAATTGATTTCATTGAATTTCATTTCGTTTGAACTTATTCATTTCATTTCGTTTGAATTTATTCATGTCATTTCATTTCATTTCTTTTAATTTATTTATTTTCTTTCATTTGAATTTATTGATTTCAATTCATTTCATTTCATTTGAATTAATTGATTTCATTGAATTTCATTGCGTTTGAACTTATTCATTTCATTTCGTTTGAATTTATTCATTTGATTTCATTTCATTTCGTTTTAATTGATTCATTTCATTTCATTCCATTTCATTTGAATTTATTGATTTCATTTCGTTTGAATCTATTGATTTCATTTCATTTCGATTCGTTTGAACTTATTCATTTCATTTGGTTTGAATTTATTCATGTCATTTTATTTCATTTCGTCTTAATTTGTTCATTTCATTTCAGTTCAATTGATTGATTTCATTTGATTTCATTTCGTTTGAATCTATTGACTTCATTTCAATTCATTTTGTTTTAACTTATTCATTTCATTTCGTTTGGATTTATTCATGTCATTTCATTTCATTTCGTTTTAATTTATTTATTTTCTTTCATTTGAATTTATTGATTTCAGTTCATTTCATTTCGTTTGAATTAATTGATTTCATTGAATTTCATTTCGTTTGAACTTATTCATTTCATTTCGTTTGTTTTTATTCATTTCATTTCGTTTGAACTTATTCATTTCATTTCATTTGAATTTATTGATTTCATTTGATTTCATTTCGTTTGAATCTATTGATTTCATTTCATTTTGTTTCGTTTGAACTTAATCATTTCATTTCGTTTGAATTTATTGATGTCATTTCGTTTGAATTTATTGATTTTATTTCATTTTATTTCGATTAAATCTATTGATTTCATTTCAGTTCATTTCGTTTGAACTGATTCATTTCATTTCATTTGAATTTGTTCATTTGATTTCATTTCGTTTCGTTTTAATTGATTTCATTTCATTTCATTTTATTTCGTTTGAACTTATTCATTTCATTTCATTTGAATGTATTCCTTTCATTTCATTTTATTTCGTTTTAATTTATTCATTTCATTTCGTTTGAACTTAATCATTTCATTTGATTTGAATTTGTTCATTTGATTTGATTTCATTTCGTTTTAATTGATTCATTTCATTTCTTTTCGTTTCGTTTGAATTTGTTCATTTCATTTCGTTTGAATTTATTCATTTCGTTCCATTTCATTTCGTTTTAATTTGTTCATTTCATTTCATTTAAATTTATTGATTTCATTTGATTTCATTTCGTTTGAATTTATTGCTTTCATTTCATTTCATTTCGTTTCAACTTATTCATTTCATTTCGTTTGAATTTATTCCTGTCATTTTATTTCATTTCGTTTTAATTTATTTATTTTCTTTCATTTGAATTTACTGATTTCAGTTCGTTTTATCTCGTTTGAATTAATTGATTTCATTGAATTTCATGTCCTTTGAACTTATTCATTTCATTTCGTTTGAATATATTCATTTCATTTCATTTCATTTCGTTTGAACTTATTCATTTCATTTCATTTGAATTTGTTCATTTGATTTCATTTCATTTCGTTTTAATTGATTTATTTCATTTCATTTCATTTCGTTCGAATTTATTCATTTCATTTCGTTTCAATTGATTCATTTCATTTCATTTAATTTCGTTTGAATTTATTCCTTTTATTTCATTTTAATTCGTTTTGATTTATTCATTTCATTTCATTTGATTTGATTGATTTCATTTGATATCATTTCGTTTGAATCTAATGTTTTTATTTCATTTCGTTTCGTTTGAACTTGTTCATTTCATTTCGTTTGAATTTATTCATTTCAATTAATTTCATTTCGTTTTGATTTATTCATTTCATTTCATTAGAATTTATTGATTTCATTTGATTTCATTTCGTTTGAATCTATTGATTTCATTTCATTTCGTTTTGTTTTAAGTTATTCATTTTATTTCATTTGAATCTATTGATTTTATTTGATTTTATTTCGTTTGAATCTATTGATGTCATTGAATTTCATTTCGTTTGAACTTATTCATTTCATTTCGTTTGAACTTATTCATTTCATTTTATTTGAATTTCTTTATTTGAATTCATTTCATTTCGATTTAATTGATTCATTTCATTTCATTTCGTTTTGTTTGAATTTGTTCATTTCATTTCGTTTTAATTTATCTAATTTGTTCCATTTCATTTAGTTTTAATTTATTCATTTCATTTAATTTGAATTTATTGATTTCATTCAACTTCATTTCGTTTGAATCTATTGATTTCATTTCATTTCATTTCGTTTCAACTTATTTATTTCATTTCGTTTGAATTTATTCATGTCACTTCATTTCATTTCGTTTGAATTTATTCATGTCATTTCATTTTATTTCGTTTTAATTTATTCATTTTATTTCATTTGAATTGATAGATTTCATTTGATTTCATTTCGTTTGAATCTATTGCTTTCATTTCATTTCATTTCGTTTCAACTTATTCATTTCATTTCGTTTGAATTTATTCATGTTATTTCATTTCATTTGGTTTTAATTTATTCGTTTTCTTTCATTTGAATTTATTGATTTCATTTGATTTCATTTCCTTTCAATTACTTGATTTCATTTCATTTCATTTCGTTTGAATATATTCATTTAATTTCGTTTGAAATTATTCATTTCGTTTAATTTCTTTTCGTTTTAATTTATTCATTTCATTTGAATTTATTGATTTCATTTGATTTCATTTCGTTTTAATCTATTGATTTCATTTCATTTCGTTTGATCTTATTCATTTCATTTCATTTGAATTTGTTCATTTGATTTGATTTCATTTCGTTTTAATTTATTCATTTCATTTCATTTCATTTCGTTTGAATTTATTAATTTGATTTCGTTTGAATTTATTCATTTCCTTTTATTTCATTTCGTCTCAATTTATTCATTTCATTTCATTTGAATTTATTTATTTCGTTCCATTTCATTTCGTTTTAATTTATTCATTTTCTTTCATTTGAATTTATTGATTTTATTTGATTTCATTTCGTTTGAATTAATTGATTTCATTGAATTCCATTTCGTTTGAACTTATTCATTCCATTTCGTTTCAATTTATTCATTTCATTTTATTTCATTTCGTTTTAACCTATTCATTTCATTTCATTTGAATTTCTTCATTTCCTTTGATTTCATTTCTTTTCAATCTATTGATTGCATTTCATTTCATTTCGTTTCGACTTATTCATTTCATGTCGTTTAAATTTATTCCTTTCATTTCATTTCATTTTGTTTTAATTTATTCATTTCATTTCATTTTAATTGATTGATTTCAGTTCATTTCATTTCGTTTGAATTAATTGATTTCATTTCATTCCGATTTGTTTGAACTTCTTCATTTCATTTCATTTGAATTTGTTCATTTCATTTTATTTCATTTCATTTGAACTTATTCATTTCATTTCATTTGAATTTGTTCCTTTCATTTCATTTCAATTCGTTTTAATTTATTCAGTTCATTTCATTTGATTTTATTGATTTTATTTGATTTCATTTCGTTTGAATCTATTGATTTCATTTCATTTCGTTTCGTTTGAACTTGTTCATTTCGTTTCGTTTGAATTTATTCATTGCATTTCATTTCATTTCTTTTGAATCTATTGAATTGATTTCATTTCATTTCGTTTGAACTTATTCATTTCATTTCGTTTGAATATATTGATTTAATTTGATTTCATTTCGTTTGAATCGATTGATTTCATTTGATTTCATTTCGTTTGAATTTATTCATTTTATTTCATTTGAATTTATTGCTTTCATTTGATTTGATTTGATTTCATTTTATTTCGTTTCAACTTTTTCATTTCATTTTGTTTGAATTTATTCATGTCATTTCATTTCATTTCGTTTTAATTTATTTATTTTCTTTCATTTGAATTTATTGATTTCAGTTCGTTTGATTTCGTTTGAATTAACTGATTTCATTGAATTTCATTTCGTTTGAACTTATTCATTTCATTTCGTTTGAATATATTCATTTCATTTCATTTCATTTCGTTTTAACTTATTCATTTCATTTCATTTGAATTTGTTCATTTGATTTCATTTCATTTGTTTTAATTGATTCATTTCATTGCATTTCATTTCGTTCGAATTTAGTCATTTCATTTCGTTTGAATTTATTCATTTCGTTTCATTTCACTTCGTTTTAATTTATTCATTTCATATCATTTAAGTTTATTGATTTCATCTGATTTCATTTCGTTTGAATCTATTGATTTGATTTCATTTCGTTTGCTTTGAACTTATTCATTTCTTTTCGTTTGAATTTATTCATTTCATTTCATTTGAATTTATTGATTTCATTTGATTTTATTTCCTTTGAATCTATTGATTTCATTTCATTTCATTTCGTTTCAACTTATTCATTTCATTTCGTTTGAATTTATTCATTTCATTTCATTTCATTTCGTTTTAACTTATTCATTTCATTTCATTTGAATTTATTCCTTTCGTTTGATTTCATTTCGTTTCAGTTGTATCATTTCATCTGATTTCGTTTGAACTTATTCATTTCATTTCGTTTGAATTTATTCCTTTCATTTCATTTCATTTCATTTCGTTTTAATTTATTCATTTTATTTCATTTGAATTGATTGATTTCAGTTCATTTCATTTCGTTTGAATTAATTGATTTCATTTCATTTCATTTCGTTTGAACTTATTCATTTCATTTCGTTTGATTTTATACATTTCATTTCATTTTATTTCGTTTGAACTTAATCATTTCATTTCATTTGAATTTGTTCATTTGATTTCATTTCATTTGGTTTCGTTTGAATTTATTCATTTCATTTCGTTTGAATTTATTCATTTCGTTTACTTTCATTTCGTTTTAATTTATTCATTTCATTTCATTTGAATTTATTGCTTTCATTTCTTTTCGTTTCAACTTATTCATTTCATGTCGTTTAAATTTATTCATGTCATTTCATTTTATTTCATTTTGATTTATTCATTTTCTTTTATTTGAAATTATTGATTTCACTTCATTTCATTTCGTTTGAATTAATTGATTTCATTGAATTTCATTTCTTTTGAACTTATTGATTTCATTTCGTTTGAATTTATTCATTGCGTTTCATTTCTTTTCGTTTTAATTTATTCATTTCATTTCATTTGAATTTATTGATTTCATTTGATTTCATTTCTTTTGAATCTATTAATTTCATTTCATTTAGTTTCGTTTGAACTTATTCATTTCATGTCGTTTGAATTTATTCATGTCATTTCATTTCATTTCGTTTTCAATTATTCATTTCATTTCATTTGAATTTGTTCATTTCATTACATTTCGTTTCAATTGATTCATTTCATTTCATTTCATTTCGTTTGAACTTATTCATTTCATTTCATTTGAATTTGTTCATTTGATTTCATTTCATTTCGTTTGAAATTATTCATTTCGTTTCATTCCTTTTCCTTTGAATTTATTCATTTCATTTCATTTGAATTTATTGATTTCAGTTCATTTCATTTCGTTTAAATTAATTGATTTCAGTTTATTTCATTTCGTTTGAATTGGTTGATTTCATTTCATTTCATTTCGTTTGAACTTATTCATTTAATTTCATTTGAATTTGTTCATTTGTTTTCATTTCATTTCGTTTTAATTGATTCATTTTCTTTCATTTTAATTGATTGGTATCAATTCATGGTTAATATGATAGGTTATAATGGGGATCAATGCATGTTAATAGGATAGGTTATAATAGGGATCAATGCATGGTAATAGGACAAGTTATAATGCGGATCAATGGATGATAAAAGAATAGGTGATAATGGGGATTAATGGATGGTAATATGATAGGTTATAATGGCGATCAATGCATGGTTAATAGGATAGGTTATAATGTAGATCAATGCATGGATAATAGGATAGGTTATAATAAGGATCAATGGATGCGCATCAATTTATAGTTAATAGGATAAGTTATAATAGTTATCAATTCATTTAAATGGGATAGGTTATAATGGGATCAATTCATGGTTTATATGATAGGTTATAATGGGATCAATGTATGGTAATAGGATAGGTTATAATGGGGATCAATGCATGGTAATAAGATAGGTTATAATAGGGATCAATGCATGAAAAAAAGGATAGGTCATAATAGGTATCAATTCGTAGTTAATCGGATAGGTTATAATAGGTATCAATGGATGGATAATAGGATAGGTTATACCTGGAATCAATGCATGGATATCAATTCATAGTTAATAAGATAGGTTATAATGGGTATCAATTCAAGGTTAATAGGATAGGTTATAATGGGGATCAATGCTTGGTTAATAGGATAGGTTATAATGGGGATCAATGCATAGCTAATAGGATAGGTTATAATACGGATCAATGAATGAATAATAGGATAGGTTAAAATGGGGATCAATGCATGAGTATCAATTCATAGTTAATAGTATAGGTTATAATGGGGATCAATGCATGAATAAAAGGATAGGTTATAATGGGTATCAGTTCATGGTTAATGAGATCGATTATAAAGAGATCAATGCATGGTTAATACGATAAGTTATAATGGGGATTAATGTATGGTAATAGGATAGGTTATAATTGGGATCGATGCATGGTAATAGGATAGGTTTAGAAAGGATCAATGCATGGTTAATAGGATAGGTTATAATGGGATCAATGCATGGATAATAGGATAAGTTATAATGGGGATCAATGCATGGGTACCAATTCATAGTTAATAGGATAGGTTATAATGGGGATCAATGCATGGATAAAAGGATAGGTTATAATGGGGATCAATACATGGGTATCAATTCATAGTTAATAGGATAGGTTATAATAGGTATCAATTCGTGATTAATGGGATAGGTTATAAAAGGGATCAATTCATGGTTAATAGGATAAGTTATAATGGAGATCAATGCATGGTTAATACGAAAAGTTATAATGGGGAACAATGCATCCATAATAGGATACGTTATAATGGAGATCATTGCATGGATAATAGGATAGGTTATAATCGGGATCAATACATGGTTAATAGGATAGGTTATAATGTGGATCAATATATGGTAATAGGATAGGTTATAATAGGGATCAATCCATGGTAATATGATATTTTATAATGGTTATCAATCTATGGTTAACAGGATATTTTATAATGGGTATCAATTCATGGTTAATAGGATAGGTTATAATGGGGATCAATGCATGGGCATCAGTTCATAGTTAATAGGATAGGTTATAATGGGTATCAATCCATGGTTAATAGGATAGGTTTTATTGGGGATCAATGAATCGTAATAGGATAAATTATAAAAGATCAATGGATGGTAATATAATAGGTTATATTGGGGATCAATGCATGGTTAATAGGACAGGTTATAATGGGTATCAATTCATGGTTAATAGGATAGGTTATAATATGTATCAATTCATGGTTAATATCATAGGTTATAATAGGGATCAATTTATGGTAATAGGATAGGTTATAATGAGGATCAATGCATCGTAAATAGGATACGTTATAATAAGTATAAATTCATGGTTAATAGGATAGGTTATAATAGGGATCAATGCATGGATAATAGGATAGGTTATAATGGGGATCAATGCATGGGTATCAATTAATAGTTAATAGGATAGGTTATAATGGGTATCAATTCATGGTTAATAGGATATGTTATAATGGGGATCAATGCATGGTTGACAGGATAGATTATAATGGGTATCAATTCATAATTAATAGGATAGGCTATAATGGGGATCAATGCATGGTTAATAGGATAGGTTATAAGAGGGATCACTGCATGGATAATAGGATAGGCTATAATGGGGATCAATGCATGAATATCAATTTATAGTTAATAAAATAGGTTATAATGGGTATGAATTCATGGTTAATTCGATAGGTTATAATGGGGATCAATGCATGGTTAATAGGATAGGTTATAATAAGGATCAATGTATGGTAATAGGATAGGTTATCATGGGAATCAATGCATTGTAATAGGATAGGTTACAATGGGGATCAATGCATAGTTAATAGGATAGGTTATAATGGGTATCAATTCATGGGTTATAGGATAGGTTATAATGGGGATCAATGTATGGATAATAGGATATGTTATAATGGGGATGAATGCATGGGTATGAATTCATAGTTAATAGGATAGGTTATAATGGGTACCAAATCATCGTTAATAGGATAGGTTATAATGAGGATCAATGCATGTTTAATAGGATAGCTTATAATGGGGATCAATATATGGTAATCGGATAGGTTATACTGGGGATCAATGCATAGTAATAGGATAGGTTATAATGGGGATCAATGCATTGTTAATAGGATAGCTTATAATGGGGATCAATGTCTTGTAATAGGATAGGTTATAATGGGGATCAATGTATGGTTATAGGATAGCTTGTAATGGTGATCAATGCATGGTTAATAGGATATGTTATAATGGGTATCAATGCATGGTTAATAGGATAGGTTTTAATATGGATCAATGCATGGTTAATAGGTTAGGTTTTTATGCAGATCAATGCATGGATAATAGGATCGGTTATAATGGGGATCAATTCATGGGTAATAGGATAGGTTGTAATGGGGATCAATGCATGGGTATCAATTCATAGTTAATAGGATAAGTTATAATGGGGATCAATGCATGGTTCATAGGATAGGTTATCATAAGGATCAATGCATGGTACTAGGATAGGTTATAATGGGTATCAATATATGGTAATAGGATAGATTATAATGGGGATCAAAGAATGGTAATTTCATAGGTTATAATGGGGATCAATTTATGGTATAAGGATAGGTTATCATGGGGATCAATGCATAGTTAATAGGATAGGTTATAACGGGGATCAATGCATGGTATTGGGATAGGTTATAATGGGGATCAATGGATGGTAAAGGATAGGTTATAATGGGGATAAATGGATGGTAATGTGATAGGTTACAATGGGGATCAATGCATGGTTAAAAGGATAGGTTATATTGGGTATCAATTCATGGTTAATAGGATAGGTTATAATGGGGATCAATGCATGGATAATAGCAAAGGTTATAGTGGGGGTCAATGCATGGGTATCAATTCATCGTTAATAGTATAGGTTATAATGGGTATCAATTCATGGTTAATAGGATAGGTTATAATGGGGATCAATGCATGATTAATAGGATAGGTTATAATGGGTATCAATTCATGGTTAATAGGATAGGTTATAATGGGGATGAATTGCATAGTTAATAGGATAGGTTATAATGCAAATCAATACATGGTTGATATGATTAGTTATAATAGTGATCAATCCCTGGGTAATAGGATAGGTTATAATGGGGATCAATGCATGGTTAATACGATAATTTGTAATGGGGATCAATGCATGGTTAATAGAATAGTTTTTAATGCAGATCAATGCATGGATAATAAGATAGGTTATAATGGGGATCAATGCATGGGTAATAGGATAGGTTATAATGGGGAAAAATTCATGGGTATCAATTCATAGTTAATAGGATAGGTTATAATGGGTATCAATTCATAGTTAATAGGATAAGTTATAATCGGGATCAATGCATGGCTAATAGGATAGGTTATAATTACGATCAATGTATGGTAATAGGATAGGTTATAATGGGGATCAATGCATGCTAATACGATAGGTAATAATGGGTATTAATGCATGGTTAATAGGATAGGTTATAATAGGTATCAATTCATGGTTAATAGGATAGGTTATATTATGGATCAATGCATAATTATGGTAATAGGATAGGTTATAATGGCGATCAATGCATGGTAATAGGAAAGGTTATAATGGGGATCATTGGATAGTAATAGGATAGGTTATAATGGGGATCAATGGATGCTAATATGATAGGTTATAATGGGAATCAATGCATGGTTAATAGGATAGGTTGTATTGGGTATCAATTCATGGTTAATAGGATAGGTTATAATGGGGTTCAATGTATGGATAATAGGATAGGTTATAGTGGGGATCAATACATGGGTATCAATTCATAGTTAATAGTATAGGTTATAATGTTTATAAACTCATGGTTAATAGGATAGGTTATAACGGCGATCAATGCATAGTTAATAGGATAGGTTATAATGGGGATCAATGCATGGTAATAGGATAGATTATAATGGGGATCAATGCATGGTAATAGGATAGGTTATAATTGATATCAATGCATGGTTAATAGGACAGGTTATAATGGGGATCAATACATGGTTAATAGGATAGGTTATAATGGGGATCAAAGTGTGGTAAGAGGATAAATTCTAATGGGGATCGATGCATGGTAATAGGAAAGGTTATAATGGGGATTACTGCACTGTTAATAAGATAGGTTATAATGGAGATGAATGCATGGGTATCAAATCATAGTTATTAGGATAGCTTATAATGGGTATAAGTTCATGGTTAATGAGATAGATTATAAAGAGATCAATGCATGGTCAATAGGATAAGTTATAATGGGGATTAATGTATGGTAATAGGATAGGTTATAATAGGGATCAATCCATGGATAATAGGATAAGTTATAATGGGGATCAATGCATCGGTATCAATGCATGGTTAATAGGATAGGTTATAATAGCCATCAATGTATAGTAATAGGATAGGTCATAATAGGGGTCAATACATGGTTACTATGATACGTTATAATGGGGATAAATTTATGGTAATAGGATAGGTTATAATCGGGATCAATGCATGGCCAATAGGATAGGTTATAATAAGGATCAATGCATGGTAATAGGATAGGTTATAATGGGGATCACTCTATGGTAATAGGATAGCTTATTATGGGGATCAGTACATGGTTAAAAGGATAGGCTATAATGGGGATCAATTTATGGTAATGGGATAGGTTATAATGGGGATCAATGCATGGTTAATAGGATAGGTTATAATGGGGATCAATGCATGGTAATAGGATAGGTTATAATGGGGATCAGCGGATGGTAATAGGATAGATTATAATGGGGATCAATGGATGGTAATTTGATAGGTTATAATGGGGATCAATTTATGGTAAAAGGATAGGTTATAATGGGTATCAATTCATGGTTAATAGGATAGGTTATAATGGGAATCAATGCATGGTAATAGGATAGGTTATGATGGGGATAATGCATGATTAATAGGATAGGTTATAATGGGTTTCAATTCATGGGTAACAGGATAGGTTATAATGGGGATCAATGTATGGATAATAGGATATGTTATAATGGGGATCAATGCATGGGTATCAATTCATAGTTACTAGGATAGGCTATAATGGGTATCAATTCATGGTTAATAGGATAGGTTATAATGGGGATCAATACATGGTTAATAGGATAGGTTATAATGGGGATCAATGCATTGTTAATATGATAGGTTATATAAGGTATCAATTCAAGGTTAAATGGATAGGTTAGAATGGGGATCAATGCATGGATAATAGGATAGGTTATAATGGGGATCAATGCATGGGTATCAATTCATAGTTAATAGGATAGGTTATAATGGGAATCGATTCATGGTTGAAAGGATAGGTTATAAACGGAATCAATTGCATTGTTAATAGGATAGGTTATAATGTTGATCTATGCATGCCAAATAGGATAGGTTATAATGGGGATCAATGCATGGATAATAGGATAGGTTATAATGGGGATCAATGCATGGATATTAATTCATAGTTAATAGGATAGGTTATAATGGGTATTAATTCATGGTTAATAGGATAAGTTATAATAAGATCAATGCATGGTTAATAGGATAGGTTATAATGCGGATCAATGCATGGATAATAGGATAGGTTATAATGGGGATCATTGCATCGATAATAGGATAGGTTATAATGGGGATCAATGCATGGGTATGAATTCATAGTTAATAGGATAGGTTATAATAGGTATCAATTCATGGTTAATAGGATAAGTTATAATGGGGATCAATGCATGGTTAATAGGATAGGTTATAATATGAATGAATGTATGGTAATAAGATAGGTTATAATGGGGATCAAAGCATAGTAATAGGATAGGTTATAATGGGGATCAATGCATGGTTAATAGGATAGGTTGTAATCAGTATCAATTCATGATTAATAGGATAGGTTACAATGGGGATCAATGCATGAATAATAGGATAGGTTATAATGGAAATCAATGCATGGGTATCAATTCATAGTTCATAGGATAGGTTATAATGGGTATCAATTCATGGTTAATATGATAGGTTATAATAGGGATCAATGTATTGTAATAGGATAGGTTATAATGGGGATCAATACATGGATAGTAGGACACGTTATAATCGGGATCAATTTATGGTAATAGGATAGGTTATAATGGGGATCAATGTATGGTAATAGGATGGGTTATAATGGGGATCAATGCATGGTTAATAGGATAGGTTATAATGGGGATCAATGCTTTGATAATAGGATAGTTTATAATGGGGATTTATGCATGGGTATCAATTCATAGTTAATAGGATAGGTTATAATGGGTATCAATTCATGGTTAATAGGATAGGTTATAATGGGGATCAATGCATGGTTAATAGGATAGGTTATAATGGGGATCAATGCATGGGTATCAATTCATAGTTAATAGGATAGTTTATAATAGGTATCAATTTATGGTTAATAGGATAGGTTATAATAGGTATCAATGCATGGTTCATAGGATATGTTATAATGAGAATCAATGCATGGTTAATAGGATAGGTTATAATGGGGATCAATCCATAGATAATAAAATAGGTTATAACGGGAATCAATGCATGGGTATTAAATTATAGTTAATAGGATAGGTTATAATGGGTATCAATTCATGGATAATAGGATAGGTTATATTAGAGATAAATGCATGGATAATATGATAGGTTATAATGGGAATCAATGCGTGGGTATCAATTCATAGTTAATAGGAAAGGTTATAATGGGTATCAGTTTCTAGTTAAGAGGATAGGTTATAATGGGGATCAATGCATGGTTAATCAGATAGGTTATAATTGGGATCAATGCATGGCAATAGGATAGGTTAGAATGGGGATCAATGCATAGGTAATAGGAAAGGTTATAATGGGGGTCAATGCATGGATATCAATTCATAGTTAATAAGACAGGTTATAATGGGTATCAATTCATAGCCATCAGGATAGGTTATAATGGGGATCAATGCATGGTTAATAGGATAGGTTATAATAGGTATCAATGTATGGTAATAGAATAGGTAATAATGGGGATAAATGCATGATAATAGGATAGGTTATAACGGGGATCATTGCATGGTTAATAGATAGTTTATTATAGGGATCCATGCATGGTAATAGGATAGGTTATAATGGATATCAATACATGGTTAATAGGGTAGGTTATAATGGGGATCAATGCAAGGATAATAGGATAGGTTATAATAGGGATCAAAGCATTGGTATGAATTCATAGTTAATAGGATAAGTTATAAAGGGTATCAATTCATGGTTAATAGGATAGGTTATAATGGGGATCAATGCATAGTTAATAGGATATGTTATAATGGGGATCAATGCATGGATAATAGGATAGGTTATAATGGGGATCAATGCATGGGTATCAATTCATAGTTAATAGGATAGGTTATAATGGGAGTCAATTGCATGGTTAATAGGATAGGTTATAATGGGGATCAATGCATGGTTAATAGGATAAGTTATAACGGGGATCAATGCGCGGGTAATAAGATAGATTATTATTAGTAGAGGAAGCCAGAGTTCCCGGAGAGAATCACCGAACTTCGGCAGGAAAATGGGCAATCCTTGTCAATTTAGGTGAGATTCGAACTCGGAACAACTGTGTCACAGGTTAGTGATTATTTGTAGTCATGACGAACTACCTAGACCTTTCGGCCACCGAGGCTTCCATTGATTATTAAATAATGGTGCCATTGAGATAGTTTTGTCCATATTGGTTATATTGTTAACAATGTCCTTTGTACCATACACAGGCACCTTTGCTAAACAATAAATGGCATGGAGATAGATATGTCCATGTGGCTCATGGTTTTTAACCATGTATATACATGGTCAAAAACCATGAGCCACATGGACATATCTATCTCCATGCCATTTATTGTTTAGCAAAGGTGCCTGTGTATGGTACAAAGGACATTGTTAAGAATATAACCAATATGGGAAAAACCATCTCAATGTCAATGGTTTTTTAAAACAGATTCCTGTGTGTAGTACAAACTACATACTTTATAACCATAAGCAACATGGACCTAAATATCTCTAGTCTTGTTTCACACAGATGACTGTGTATGGTACAGACTGCAAGGGTTAAAACCATGAGGAACATTGACCTGACTATCACAAGTCCATTGATTGTTTAACAAAGGTGCCTGTGTATGGTAAAGAGATGTATTGTACAAATTACATGGTTTAAATCGATCAGCAACATGGACTTAACTATCCAAATTTAATTGAATATTTATTTGTTTGTTTAGTTGAGGTTTTAAGGCGTTTTCAGCACATTTGGCTATTTTGAGGCGACCAGCTTTTTTTAGTGGAGGAAGTCAGAGTATACAGAGAGAATCACAGAACTTCGGCAGGAAAATTGTCAATCTTTGTCAATTTAGAACGGAGTCGAACACACCCAACAGCAGGTGAGATTCGAACTCGGAACCACTGTGTCACATGTTAGTAATCACTAGTGGTCATGACGAACTACCTAGACCACTCGGCCACCGAGGCTCCCATTGATTATTTATTAATGGTGCCTATATACATGGTTAAAAACCATGAGCAACATGGACATATCTATCTCCATGCCATTGATTGTTTAGCAAAGGTGCCTGTGTATGGTACAAAGGAAATAGTTTAGACCCATATCCAACTATCTCAATGCCATTGATTGTCTAACACAGATTCCAGTGTGTAGTACAAACTACATAGTTTATAACCATAAGCAAGATGGACCTAAACTATCTCAATGCCATTGATTGTTTAAGACAGATTCCTGTGTGTAGTACAAACTACATGGTTTAAAACCATAAGAAACATAGACTTAACTATCTCAATCCAATTGAATATTTAGTTGTTTGTTTAGTTGGGGTTTTAAGGCGTTTTCAGCACATTTGGCTATTTCGAGGCGACCAGTTTTTATTAGTGCAGGAAGCCAGAGTACCCGGAGAGAATCACCGAACTTCGGCAGGAAAATTGTCAATTCTTGTCAATTTAGATCGGAGTCGAACACGCCCCACCGCAGGTGAGATTCGAATTCGGAACCAGTGTGTCACAGGTTAGTGATTATTAGTAGTCATGACGAACTACCTAGACCACTCGGCCATCGAGGCTCCCATTGATTATTTCATAATAGTGCCTATATACATTGTTAAAAACCATGCCATTTATTGTTTAGCAAAGGTGCCTGTGTATGGTACAAAGGACATTGTTCAGAACCATAACCAACATGGAGAAAACTATCTCAATGCCATTGACTGTTTCAAACAGATTCCTGTGTGTACTACAAACTACATAGTTTTTAACCATAAGCAACATGGACATAAATATCTCTAGTCTTGTTTCAAACAGATGCCTGTGTGTGGTACAGACTGCAAGGGTTAGAACCATTAGCAACATGGACCTATCACAAGTCCATTGATTGTTTAACAAAGGTGCCTGTGTATGGCAAAGAGATGTATTGTACAAATTACATGGTTTAGATCCATCGGCAACATGGACTTAACTATCCAAATTCAATTGAATATTTATTTGTTTGTTTAGTTGAGGTTTTAAGGCGTTTTCGGCACATTTGGCTATTTCGAGACGACCAGTTTTTATTAGTGGAAGAAGCCAGAGTACCCAGAGAGAATCACTGAACTTCGGCAGGAAAATTGTCAATACTTGTCAATTTAGATCAGAGTCAAACACGCCCCACCGCAGGTGAGATTCGAATTCGGAACCACTGTGTCACAGGTTAGTGATTATTAGTAGTCATGACGAACTACCTAGACCACTCGGCCACCGAGGCTCCCATTGATTATTTAATAATGGTGCCTATATACATGGTTAAAAACCATGAGCAACATGGACATATCTATCTCCATGCCATTTATTGTTTAGCAAAGGTGCCTGTGTATGGTACAAAGGACATTGTTAAGAACCATAACCAACATGGACCTAAACTATCTCAATGCCATTGATTGTTTAACACAGATTCCTGTGTGTAGTACAAACCACATAGTTTATAACCATAAGGAACATGGACATAACTATCTAAGTCTTGTTTGACAAAGATGCTTGTGTGTGGTACAGACTACAAGGATTAGAACCATGAGCAACATTGACCTAACTATCTCAGTGCCTATATTGTAAACAGATGTATAGTACAAACTACATGGTTCAGAACCTAACTATCTCAATGCCATTGATTAATTACCAAAGGTGTCTGTGTATTATAAACTGATGTAAAGTACAAACTACATGGTTTAGAACCATAACTAACATGGACTTACCTATCTCAATCCAATTGAATATTTATTTGTTTGTTTAGTTGAGGTTTTAAGGCGTTTTCAGTACATTTGGCTATTTCGAGGCGACCAGTTTTTATTAGTGGAGGAAGAAAGAGTACCCATAGAAAATAACCGAACTTCGGCAGGAAAATTGGCAATCGGTGGCCGAGTGGTCTAGGTAGCTCGTCATGACTAATAATCACTAACCCGTCAACACAGAAGTTCCGAGTTCGATTCTCACCTGTGGCGGGGTGTGTTCGACTCTGATGTAAATTGACAAGGATTGCCAATTTTTTCTACCGAAGTTTGGTGGTTCTTTCTGGATACTCCGGCTACCTCCACCAATAAAACTGGGTGCAGCGAAATAGCCAAATGTGGTAAAAACGGCGTAAAACCTCAACTAAATAAAAAAATAAATAATCAATGGCATTGAGATAGTTAGGTCCATGTTACTCATGGTTCTAAACCATGTAGTTTGTACTATACATCTGTTTATCATACACAGACACCTTTGTAAAACAATCAATGGCATTGAGATAGTTAGGTCCATGTTACTCATGCTTATAAACCACGTAGTTTGTACTATACATCTGTTTACCATACATAGGCACCTTTGTTGAACAATCAATGGCAATGAGATAGCTAGGTCCATGTTACTCATGGTTTCTAACAATGTAGTTTGTACTATATAGATACCTTTATTAAATAATCGATGGAGGCCTCGGTGTCCGAGTGGTCTAGGTAGTTCGTCATGACTAATAATCACTAACCCGTCAACACAGAAGTTCCCAGTTCGAATCTCACCTGTGGCGGGGTGTGTTCGACTCCGATGTAAATTGACAAGGATTGCTAATTTTTTCTTCTGAAGTTTAGTGGTTCTATCTGGGTACTCCGGCTACCTCCACCACTAAAACTGTCTGCAGCGAAATAGCCAAATGTGCTAAAAACGGCGTAAAACCTTAACTAAATAAACAAATAAATAATCAATGGCATTGAGATAGTTAGGTCATGTTACTCATGCTTCTGAACCATGTAGTTTGTACTATACATCTGTTGTTCATACACAGACACATTTTTAAAACAATTAATGGCATTGAGATAGTTAGGTCCATGTTGCTGATGGTTCTAAACATGTAGTTTGTACTATACATCTGTTTACCATACACAGGCACCTTTGTTGAACAATCAATAGCAATGGAATAGTTATGTCCATGTTGCTCATGGTTTTCAACAATGTAGTTTGTACTATATAGGTACATTTATTAAATAATCAATGGAGGCCTCGGTGGCCGGGTGGTGTACGTAGTTCGTCATGACTACTAATAATCACTAACCTGTCAACACAGAGGTTCCGAGTTCGAATCTCACCTGTGACAAGGATTGCCAATTTCCGTACCGAAGTTCGGTGGTTCTGTCCTGGTACTCCGGTTACCTCCACCAATATAAACTGGCTAGTGCGAAATAGCCAAATGTGCTGAAAACGGCGTAAAACCTCAAATACAATAAATAAATAAATAATAAATGGCATTGAGATAGTTACGTCCATGTCACTCGTGGTTCTAAACCATGTAGTTTGTACTATGGACCTGTTTATCATACACAGACACCTTTGTTAAATAATAAACTGCATTGAGATAGTTAGGTCCATGTTTCCCATGGTTCTAGACCATGTAGTTTGTAGCCATACCAGACACCTTTGTTAAACAATTAATGGAATTGAGATAGTTAGGTCCATGTTGGTCATGGTTCTAAACCATGTAGTTTGTACTATACATCTGTTTACCATACACAGGCACCTTTGTTGAACAATCAATGGCAATGAGATAGCTAGGTCCATGTTACTCATGGTTTTTAACCATGTAGTTTGTACTATATTGGGTACCTTTATTAAATAATCGATGGAGGCCTCGGTGGCCGAGTGGTCTAGGTAGTTTGTCATGACTAATAATCACTAAACCGTCAACACAGAAGTTCCGAGTTCGAATCCTCACCTGTGGCGGGGTGTGTTCGACTCCGATGTAAATTGACAAGGATTGCCAATTTTTTCTACCGACGTTTAGTGGTTC
The DNA here is from genome assembly GCA_028015205.1 of Mytilisepta virgata. Lineage (NCBI taxonomy): Eukaryota > Metazoa > Mollusca > Bivalvia > Mytilida > Mytilidae > Mytilisepta > Mytilisepta virgata. The sequence continues at coordinate 43,034,289 of CM051511.1, forward strand.
TATCCGGGTATTCCGGCTACCTCCACCAATAAAACTGTCTGCAGCGAAATAGCCAAATGTGGTAAACACCGCGCAAAACCTCAACTAAATAAACGAATAAGTAATCAATGGCATTGAGATAGTTAGGTCCATGTTACTCATGGTTCTAAACCATGTAGTTTGTACTATGGATCCGTTTACCATACACAGGCACCTTTGTTGAACAATCAATGGCAATGAGATAGTTAGGTCCATGTTGCTCATGGTTTTTAACAATGTAGTTTGTACTACATAGGTAGATTTATTAAATAATCGATGGAGGCCTTTGGTGGCCGAGTGGTCTAGGTAGTTCGTCATGACTACTAATAATCACTAACCTGTCAACACAGAGGTTTCGAGTTCAAATCTCACCTGTGTCGGTGTGTGCTCGACTCCGATCTAAATTGACAAGGATTGCCAATTTCCCTACCGAAGTTCGGTGGTTCTGTCCTGGTACTCCGGTTACCTCCACCAATATAAACTGGCTAGAGCGAAATAGCCAAATGTGAGGAAAACGGCTTAAAACCTCAGGTAAAATAAAGAAATAAATAATAAATGGCATGGACATAGTTAGGTCCATGTTACTCATGGTTCTAAACCATGTAATTTGTACTATACATCTGTTTATTATACATAGACACCTTTGTTAAACAACCAATGGCATTGAAATAGTTAGGTCCATATTTCCCATGGTTGTAAACCAGGTAGTTTGTAGCCATACACAGCCATCTAAGTGAAACAATTAATGGCATTCAGATAGTTAGGTCCATGTTACTCATGGTTCTAAACAATGCAGTTTGTATTATACATCTGTTTACCATACACAGACACCTTTGTTCAATAATCAATTCCATTGAGATAGTTAGGTCTATTTTTCCCATGGTTCTAAACCATGTAGTTTGTAGTAATACACAGACACCTATGTAAAACAATCAATGGCATTGAGACAGTTAGGTCCATGTTGCTCATGGTTCTAAACCATGTAGTTTGTACTATACATCTGTTTACCATACACAGGAACCTTTGTTGAACAATCAATGGCAATGAGATAGGTAGGTCCATGTTACTCATGGTTTTTAACCATGTAGTTTGTACTATATAGGGTACCTTTATTAAATAATCGATGGAGGCCTCGGTGGCCGAGTGGTCTAGGTAGTTCGTCATGACTAATAATCACTAACCCGTCAACAAAGAAGTTCCAAGTTCGAAACTCACCTGTGCCGGCGTGTGCTCGACTCCGATGTAAATTGACAAGGATTGCCAATTTCCCTACCGAAGTTCGGTGGTTCTGTCCTGGTACTCTGCTTACCTCCACAAATATAAACTGGCTAGAGAGAAATATCCAAATGTGCTGAAAACGGCGTAAAACCTCTAGCAAAATAAACAAATAAATAATCAATGGCATGGACATAGTTAGGTCCATGTTACTCATGGTTCTAAACCATGTAGTTTGTACTATACATCTGTTTACCATACACAGGCACCTTTGTTAAACAATCAATGGCATTGAGATAGATGCATAATGCTCATGGTTCTTAACGATGTAGTTTGTACTATACATCTCTTTATTATACACAGACACCTTTGTTAAACAATCAATTGCATTGAGACAGTTGGGTCAATGTTGCTCATGGTTCTAAACCATGTAGTTTGTACTATGGATCTCTTTATCATACACAGATACCTTTGTTAAACAATCAATGGCATTGAGATAGTTAGGTCCATGTTTCCCATGGTTCTAAACCATGTAGTTTGTAGCCATACACAGACACCTTTGTTGAACACTCAATGGCAATGAGATAGCTAGGTCCATGTTACTCATGGTTTTTTAACCATGTAGTTTGTACTATATAGGGTACTTTTATTAAATAATCCATGGAGGCCTCGGTGGCCGAGTGGTCTAGGTAGTTCGTCATGACTAATAATCACTAACCCGTCAACACAGAAGTTCCGAGTTCGATTCTCACCTGTGGCGGGGTGTGTTCGACTCCGATGTAAATTGACAAGGATTGCCAATTTTTTCTGCCGACGTTTGGTGGTTCCATCTGGGTACTCCGGCTACCTCCACCAATAAAACTGTCTGCAGCGAAATAGCCAAATCTGCTAAAAACGGCGTAAAACCTTAACTAAATAAACAAATAAATAATCAATGGCATTGAGATAGTTAAGTCCATGTTACTCATGGTTCTAAACCATGTAGTTTGTACTATACATCTGTCTACCATACACAGACACCTTTGTTGAACAATCAATGGCAATGAGATAGTTAGGTCTATCTTACTGATGGTTTTTAACAAATTAATTTGTACTATATAGGTACCTTTATTAAATAATCGATGGAGGCCTCGATGGCCGAGTGGTCTAGGTAGTTCGTCATGATTAATAATCACTAACCCGTCAATACAGAAGTTCCGAGTTTGAATCTCACCTGTGGCGGGGTGTGTTCGACTCCGATGTAAATTGACAAGGATAGCCAATTTTTTCTACTGAAGTTTGGTGGTTCTAACTGGGTACTCCGCCCACCTCCACAAAATAAATCTTCCTGCAGCAAAATAGCCAAATGTGCTGAAAACTGCGTAAAACCTCAAGTAAATAAACAAATAAATAATCAATGGCATGAAGAGACAGTTAGGTGTATGTTGTTCATGGTTCTAAACAATGTCGTTTGTACCACACACAGGCACCTTTATTAAAGAATTAAACAATCAATGGCGTTGGGATAGTTATGTCCATGTTCCTCATGGTTTTTAACCATGTAGTTTGTACTATAAAGGCACCTTTATTAAATAATCAACAGAGGCCTCGCTGGCCGAGTGTTCTAGGTTGTTCGTCATGACTACTAATAATCATTAACCTGTCAACACAGAGGTTTGGAGTGCGAATCTCACCTGTGTCGGGGTGTGTTCGACTCTGATGTAAATTGACAAGGATTGCCAATTTTTTCTACCGAAGTTTGGTGGTTCCATCTGGATACTCCGGCTACCTCCACCAATAAAACTGTCTGCAGCGAAATAGCCAAATGTGCTGAAAACGACGTCAAACCTCAACTAAATAAACAAATAAATAATCAATGGCATTGAGATAGTTAGGTCCATGTTTCCTATGGTTCTGAACCATGTAGATTGTAGCTGAACACAGACACTTTTGTGAAACAATCAATATCATTGAGGTACTTAGGTCCATGTTTCTCATGGTTCTGAACCATGTAGTTTGTACTATACATCTGTTTACCTTACACAGGCACCTTTGTTGAACAATCAATGGCAATGAGATGGCTAGGTCAATGTTACTCATGATTTTTAACCATGTAGTTTGTACTATATAGGGTACCTTTATTAAATAATCAATGGAGGCCTCGGTGGCCGGTTGGTCTTCGTAGTTCGTCATGACTACTAATAATCACTAGCCTGTCAACACAGAGGTTTCGAGTTCAAATCTCATCTGTAGCGGGGTGTGCTCGACTCCGATCTCAATTGACAAAGATTGCCAATTTCCCTACCGATGTTCGGTTGTTCTCTCCTTTTACTCCGGTTACCTCCACAAATATAAACTGGCTAGAGCGAAATAGCCAAATATGCTGAAAACGGCTTAAAACGAAAAGTAAAATCAACCAATAAATAATCAATGGCATGGACATAGTTAGGTCCATATTACTCATAGTTCTAAACCATGTAGTTTGTACTATACATCTGTTTACCATACACAGACACCTTTGTTAAACAATCAATGGCATTGAGATAGTTAGGTCCATGTTTCCCATGGTTGTAAACCATGTAATTTGTAGCCATACATAGCCATCTAAGTGAAACAATCAATGGCATTGAGATAGTTAAGTCCATGTTGCTCATGGTTCTAAACCATGTAGTTTGTACTATAAACTGTTTACCATACACAGGCACCTTTGTTGAACAATCAATAGCAATGAGATAGCTAGGTCCATGTTACTCATGGTTTTTAACCATGTAGTTTGTACTATATAGGTACTTTTATTAAATAATCAATGGAGGCCTCGGTGGCCGAGTGGTCTAGGCAGTTCGTCATGACTCATAATCACTAACCCGTCAACACATAAGTTCCCAGTTCGAATCTCACCTGTGGCGGGGTGTGTTCGACTCCGATGTAAATTGACAAGGATTGCCAATTTTTTCTCCCGAAGTTTAGTGGTTCTATCTGGGTACTCCGGCTACCTCTACCAATAAAACTGTCTGCAGCGAAATAGCCAAATGTGCTAAAAACGGCGTAAAACCTCAACTAAATAAATAAATAAATAATCAATGGCATTGAGATAGTTAGGTCCATGTTACTCATGCTTCTAAACCATGTAGTTTGTACTATACATCTGTTCATCATACACAGACACATTTTTAAAACAATCAATTGCATTGAGATAGTTAGGTCCATGTTGCTGATGGTTCTGAACCATGTAGTTTGTTCTACACATCTGTTTACCATACACAGGCACCTTTGTTGAACAATCAATAGCAATGCAATAGTTATGTCCATGTTGCTCATGGTTTTCAACAATGTAGTTTGTACTATATAGGTACATTTATTAAATAATCGATGGAATTCTCTGTGGCCGAGTGGTCTAGGTTGTTCGTCATGACTACTGATAATCACTAACCTGTCAACACAGAGGTTTCGAGTTCAAATCTCACCTGTGTCGGTGTGTGCTCGACTCCTATCTAAATTGACAAGCATTGCGAATTTCCCTACCGAAGTTCGGTGGTTCTGTTCTGGTACTCCAATTACCTCCACCAATATGAACTGGCTAGAGCAAAATAGCCAAATGTGCCGAAAATGGCGTACAATCTCAAGTAGAATAAACAAATAAATAATGAATGGCATAGAAATTGTTAGGTTCATGTTACTCATGGTTCTAAACAATGCAGTTTGTACTATACATCTGTTTACCATACACAGACACCTTTGTTCAAAAATCAATGGCATTGAGATAGTTAGGTCTATTTTTCCCATGGTTCTAAACCATGTAGTTTGTAGTAATACACAGACACCTGTGTAGAACAATCAATGGCATTGAGATAGTTAGGTCCATGTTGCTCATGGTTCTAAACCATGTAGTTTGTACTATACATCTGTTTACCATACACAGGAACCTTTGTTGAACAATCAATGGCAATGAGATAGCTAGGTCCATGTTATTCATTGTTTTTAACCATGTAGTTTGTACTATATAGAGTACCTTTATTAAATAATCAATGGAGGCCTCGGTGGCCGGGTGGTCTTCGTAGTTCGTCATGACTACTAATAATCACTAACCTGTCAACACAGAGGTTTCGAGTTCAAATCTCACCTGTAGCGGGGTTTCTTCGACTCCGATATAAATTGACAAGGATTGCCAATTTTTTATACCGAAGTTTAGTGGTTCTATCCGGGTACTCCGGCTACCTCCACCAATAAAACTCTCTGCAGCGAAATAGCCAAATGTGGTAAACACCGCGCAAAACCTCAACTAAATAAACAAATAAATAATCAATGGCATTGAGATAGTTAGGTCCATGTTACTCATGGTTCTAAACCATGTAGTTTGTACTATAGATCCGTTTACCATACACAGGCACCTTTGTTGAACAATCAATGGCAATGAGATAGTTAGGTCCATGTTGCTCATGGTTTTTAACAATGTAGTTTGTACTATATAGGGTACTTTTATTAAATAATCGATGGAGGCCTCGGTAGCCGAGTGGTCTAGGTAATTCGTCACGACTAATAATCACTAACCCGTCAACACAGAAGTTCCGAGTTCGATTCTCACCTGTGGCGGGGGTGTGTTCGACTCCGATGTAAATTGACAAGGATTGCCAGTTTTTTCTACCGAAGTTTCGTGGTTCCATCTGGGTACTCGGGCTACCTCCACCAATAAAACTGTCTGCAGCGAAATAGCCAAATCTGCTAAAAACGGCGTCAAACCTCCACTAAATGAACAAATAAATAATCAATGGCATTGAGATAGTTAGGTACATGTTACTCATGGTTCTAACCGATATAGTTTCTACTATACATCTGTTCATCATACACAGACACCTTTTTAAAATAATCAATGGCATTCAGATAGTTAGGTCCATGTTGCTCATGGTTCTAAACCATGTAGTTTGTACTATACATCTGTTTATCATACACAGGCACCTTTGTTGAACAATCAATAGCAATTGGATAGTTAGATCCACGTTGCTCATGGTTTTTAACAATGTAGTTTGTCCTATATAGGTACATTTATTAAATAATCGATGGAGTCCTCTGTGGCCGAGTGGTCTAGGTTGTTCGTCATGACTACTGATAATCACTAACCTGTCAACACAGAGGTTTCGAGTTCAAATCTCACCTGTGTCGGGGTGTGCTCGACTCCTATCTAAATTGACAAGCATTGCGAATTTCCCTATCAAAGTTCGGTGGTTCTGTCCTGGTACTCCAATTACCTCCACCAATATGAACTGGCTAGAGCAAAATAGCCAAATGTGCCGAAAACGGCGTACAATCTCAAGTAGAATAAACAAATAAATAATGAATGGCATAGAAATTGTTAGGTTCATGTTACTCATGGTTCTAAACAATGCAGTTTGTACTATACATCTGTTTACCATACACAGACACCTTTGTTCAAAAATCAATGGCATTGAGATAGTTAGGTCTATTTTTCCCATGGTTCTAAACCATGTAGTTTGTAGTAATACACAGACACCTGTGTAAAACAATCAATGGCATTGAGATAGTTAGGTCCATGCTGCTCATGGTTCTAAACCATGTAGTTTGTACTATACATCTGTTTACCATACACAGGAACCTTTGTTGAACAATCAATGGCAAGGACATAGCTAGGTCTATGTTATTCATGGTTTTTAACCATGTAGTTTGTACTATATAGGGTACCTTTATTAAATAATCAATGGAGGCCTCGGTGGCCGGGTGGTCTTGGTAGTTCGTCATGACTACTAATAATCACTAACCTGTCAACACAGAGGTTTCGAGTTCAAATCTCACCTGTAGCGGGGTGTGCTAGACTCCGATCAAAATTGACAAAGATTGCCAATTTCCCTACCGATGTTCGGTTGTTTTGTCCTGGTACTCCCCGGTTACCTCCACAAATATAAACTGGCTAGAGCGAAATAGCCAAATATGCTGAAAACGTCGTAAAACGAAAAGTAAAATCAACCAATAAATAATCAATGGCATGGACATAGTTAGGTCCATATTACTCATAGTTCTAAACCATGTAGTTTGTACTAAACATCTGTTTACCATACACAGACACCTTTGTTAAAAAATCAATGGCATTGAGATAGTTAGGTCCATGTTTCGCATGGTTCTAAACCATGTAGTTTGTAGCCATACACAGACACCTTTGTGAAACAATCAATGGCATTGAGATAGTTAGGTCCATGTTGCTCATGGTTCTAAAGCATGTAGTTTGTACTATTCATCTGTTTACCATACACAGGCACCTTTGTTGAACAATCAATGGCAATGAGATAGCTATGTCCATGTTACTTATGGTTTTTAACAATGTAGTTTGTATTATATAAAGGTACCTTTATTAAATAATCCATAGAGGCCTCGGTTCGTCATGACTAATATTCACTAAACCGTCAACACAGAAGTTCCCAGTTCGAATCTCACCTGTGTCGGGGTGTGTTCGACTCCGATGTAAAATGACAAGGATTGCCAATTTTTTCTACCGAAGTTTGGTGGTTCCATCTGGGTACTTCAGCTACCTCCACCAATAAAACTGTCTGCAGCGAAATAGCGAAATGTGCTGAAAACGACGTCAAACCTCAACTAAATAAGCAAATAAATAATCAATGGCATTGAGATAGTTAGGTCCATGTTTCCTATGGTTCTGAACCATGTAGATTGTAGCTGAACACAGACACTTTTGTGAAACAATCAATGGCATTGACGTACTTAGGTCCATCTTTCTCATGGCTCTGAACCATGTAGTTTGTACTATACATCTGTTTACCATACACAGGCACCTTTGTTGAACAATCAATGTCAATGAGATGGCTAGGTCAATGTTACTCATGGTTTTTAACCATGTAGTTTGTACTATATAGGGTACCTTTATTAAATAATCAATGGAGGCCTCGGTGGCCGGGTGGTCTTGGTAGTTCGTCATGACTACTAATAATCACTAACCTGTCAACACAGAGGTTTCGAGTTCAAATCTCATCTGTAGCAAGGTGTGCTCGACTCCGATCTAAATTGACAAAAATTGCCAATTTCCCTACCGATATTCGGTTGTTCTCTCCTTTTACTCCGGTTACCTCCACAAATATAAATTGGCTACAGCGAAATAGCCAAATATGCTGAAAACGGCGTAAAACGAAAAGTAAAATCAACCAATAAATAATCAATGGCATGGACATAGTTAGGTCCATATTACTAATAGTTCTAAACCATGTAGTTTGTAGTATACATCTGTTTATTATACACAGACACCTTTTTTAAAAAATCAATGGCATTGAGATAGTTAGGTCCATTTTTCGCATGGTTCTAAACCATGTAGTTTGTAGCCATACACAGACACCTTTGTGAAACAATCAATGGCATTGAGATAGTTAGGTCCATGTTGCTCATGGTTCTAAAGCATGTAGTTTGTACTATTCATCTGTTTACCATACACAGGCACCTTTGTTGAACAATCAATGGCAATGAGATAGCTAGGTCCATGTTACTTATGGTTTTTAACCATGTAGTTTGTATTATATAAAGGTACCTTTATTAAATAATCCTTGGAGGCCTCGGTGGCCGAGTGGTCTAGGTAGTTCGTCATGACTAATAATCACTAACCCGTCAACACAGAAGTTCCCAGTTCGAATCTCACCTGTGGCGGGGTGTGTTCGACTCCGATGTAAATTGACAAGGATTGCCATTTTTTTCTATCGAAGTTTTGTGGTTCCATCTGGGTACTTCAGCTACCTCCAACAATGAAACTGTTTGCAGCGAAATAGCCAAATGTGCTAAAAACGGCGTAAAACCTCAACTAAATAAACAAAGAAATAATCAATGGCATTGAGATAGTTAGGTCCAGGTTACTCATGGTTCTAAACCATGTAGTTTGTACTATACATCTGTTTTCCATACACAGACACCTTTGTTAAACAATCAATGGCATTGAGATAGGTCCATGTTGCTCATGGTTCTTAGCCATGTAGTTTGTACTATACATCTGTTTATTATACAAAGACACCTTTGTTGAACAATCAATGGTATTGAGGTAGTTAGGTTCTAAACCATGTAGTTTGTACTATATATCTGTTTACAGTACAGGCACTGAGATAGTTAGGTCAATGTTGCTCATGGTCCTAAATCATTTAATTTGTACCTAACACAGGCATCTGCGTTAAACAATCAATGGCATTGAGATAGTTATTTCCATGTCGCTCATGGTTCTAAACCATGCAGTGTGTGTCACACACAGACATCTGTGTTAAACAATTACTGGCATTGAGATAGCTATGTCTATGTTGCTCATGGTTCTGAACCATGTAATTTGTACAATACATCTCTTTACCATACCCAAACAGTTTTGTTAAACAATCAATGGACTTGTGATAGTTCGGTCCATGTTGCTCATGGTTCTAACCCTTGTAGCCTGTACCACACACAGGCTTCTTTGTCAAAGAAGACTTGAGATGTTGCTTATGGTTATAAACTATGTAGTTTGTACTACACACAGGAATCTGTTTTGAACAGTCAATGGCATTGAGATAGTTTTGTCCATGTAAGTTATGGCTCTTAACAATGTCCTTACACTGGAATCTGTGTTAGACAATCAATGGCATTGAGAGTTGGATATGGGTCTAAACTATTTCCATACACAGCCACCTTTGCTAAACAATGAATGGCATGGAGATAGATATGTTTATGTTGCTCATGGTTTTTAACCATGTTTATAGGCACCATTATAAAATAATCAGTGGGAGCCTCGGTGGGCGAGTAGTCTAGGTAGTTCGTCATGACTACTAATAATCACTAACCTGTGACACAGTGGTTCCGAGTTCGAATCTCACCTGCGGTGGGGTGTGTTCGACTCCGTTCTAAATTGAAAAGGATTGCCAATTATCTGCCGAAGTTCGGTGATTCTCTCCGGGTACTCCGGCTTCCTCCACTAATAAAAACTGGTCGCCTCAAAATAGCCAAATGTTCTGAAAACGCCTTAAAACCTCAACTAAACAAACAAATAAATATTCAATTGAATTTTCATAGTTAAGTTAAGTTAGTTGCTGATGGTTTTTAACCATGGAATTCGTACAATCCATCTCTTTACCATACACAGACACCTTTGTTAAACAGTCAATGGACTTGTAATAGTTAGGTCCATGTTGCTCATGGTTCTACCCTTGCAGTCTGTACCACACACAGGCAACTGTGTTAAACAAGACTAGAGATATTTAGGTCCATGTTGCTTATGGTTATAAACTATGTACTTTGTACTACATACAGAAATCTGTTTTAAACAGTCAATAGCATTCAGATAGTTTTCTCCATGTTGGTTATGGTTCTTAACAATCAATGCATGGATAATAGGATAGGTTATAATGGGAATCAATGCATGGTAATAGGATAGGTTATAATAGGGATCAATGCATGGATAATAGGATAGATTATAATGGGGATCAATGCATGGGTATCAATTCATAGTTAATGAGATAGGTTATAATGGGTATCAATTCATGGTTAATAGGATAGGTTATAATAGGGATCAATGCATGGTTAATAGGATAGGTTATAATAGGGATCAATGGATGGTAATACGATAGGTTATTAGGGGGATCAATGCATGGTTAATAAGAGAGGTTATAATGGGGATCAATGCATGGTAATAGGATAGGTTATAATGGGGATCAATGCAAGGGTATCAATTCATAGTTAATAGGATAGGATATAATGGGTATCCATTCATGGTTAATAGGATAGGTTATAATAGGGATCAATGTATAGTAATAGGATAGGTGATGACGGGGATCAATGTATAGTAATAGGATAGGTTATAATGGGGATCAATGTATAATAATAGGATAGGTTATTATGGGGATCAACGCATAGTTAAAAGGATAGGATGTAATGGGGATCAATTCATGATTAATAGGATAGGTTATAATGGGGATAAATGCATGGATAAATGATAGGTTATAATGGGGATCAATGAATGGGTATGAATTCATAGTTAATAGGATAGGTTATAATGGGTATCAATTCATGGTTAATAGGATAGGTTATAATGGGGATCAATGCATAGTTAATAGGATATGTTATATTGGGGATGAATGGATGGTTAATAGGATAGCTTCTAATGGGATCTATGTATAGCAATAGGATAGGTTATAATGGGGATCAATGTATGGTAATAGGATAGGTTATAATGGGGATCAATGCATGGGTATCAATACATAGTTAATAGGATAGGTTATAATAGGTATCAATTCATGGTTAATAGGATAGGTTATAATGGGTATCCATGCATAGTTAATAGGATACGTTATAATGGGGATTAATGTATAGTAATAGGATAGTTATAGTGGTGATCAATACATGGTAATAGGATAGGTTATAATGGTGATCAATGCATGGTAATAGGATAGGTTATAATTGGAATCAATGGATGGTTAATACGATAGGTTATAATGGGTATCAATTCATGGTTAATAGGATAGGTTATAATTGGGTATCAATGCATCGTAATAGGATAGGTTATAATGGGGATAAATGCATGGTAATAGGATAGGTTATAATTGGAATCAATGGATGGTTAATACGATAGCTTATAATGGGGATCAATGAATGGGTATCAATTCATAGTTAAGGTATCTGGACCATAATAGATCATGATCGAAAATTGTATCTCTTTTTGACAGTGAATGGCTGAACCAAACAATTTAAAGCTGGAATTTTGTATATATATTTTTCTCAAGTTGAAACACACTTTGTTGCTTATATGCAGAGTCTGTGAAAATAAGTTAGTTATATTGGAATTTCCGAAGTTTGCCGATAATGACCGAGGTCATTTCAATATTGCGTTGTATTGAACATCCGGGAACTTTTGAATAATCACGTGGTTATTTATGGTCCGGATACCTTAATAGGATAGGTTATAATGGGTATCAATTCATAGTTAATAGGATATGTTATAATGGGGATCAATGCATAGTTAATAGGATATGTTATAATGGGGATCAATGCATGGTTAATAGGATAGCTTATAATAAGATAAATGTATAGTAATAGGATAGGTTATAATGGGGATGAATGCATGGCAATAGGATAGGTTATAATGGGGATCAATGCATGGGTATCAATTCATAGTTAATAGGATAGGTTATAAAAGGTATCAATTCATGGTTAATAGGATAGGTTATAATGGGTATCAATGCATCGTTAATAGGATACGTTATAATGGGGATCAATGTATAGTAATAGGATAGGTTATAATGGGGATCAATGCATCGTAATAAGGTAGGTTATAATGGGGATCAATGCATGGTAATAGAATAGGTTATAATTGGAATAAATGGATAGTGAATACGATAGGTTATAATGGGTATCAATTCATGGTTAATAGGATAGGTTATAATGGGGATCAATGCATGGATAATAGGAGAGGTTATAATATGGATCAATGCATGGGTATCAATTCATACTTAATAGGATAGGTTATAATGGGTATCAATTTATGGTTAATAGGATAGGTTATAATGGGGATCGATTCATGGTTAATAGGATAGGCTATAATGGGGATCAATGCATGGGTATCAATTCATAGTGAATAGGATACGTTATAATCTGGATCAATGCATGGTTAATATGATAGGTTATAATGGGGATCAATGTATGGTAATAGGATAGGTTATAATGGGTGTCAATTCATAGTTTATTAATAATAATGCATGTATAATAGGATAGGTTATAATGGGGATCAATGCATGGTTAATAGGATAGGTCATAATTGGAATCAATGCATGGTTAATAGAATAGGTTATAATGGGGATCAATTCATGGTTAATAGGATAGGTTATGATGGGTATACATTCTTGGTTAATAGGATAGCTTATAATGGGATAAATGTATAGCAATAGGATAGGTTATAATGGGGATCAATGCATGGCAATAGGATAGGTTATAATGGGGATCAATGTATAGTAATAGGATAGGTTATAATGGGTGTCAATTCATAGTTTATGAATATTAATGCATGGATAATAGGATTGGTTATAATGAGAATCAATGCATGGGTATCATATCATAGTTAGTAGGATAGGTTGTAATGGGTATCAATTCATGGTTAATAGGATAGGTTATAATAGGGATCAATGCATGGTTAATAGGAGAGGTTATAATGGGGATCAATGCATGGTTAATATGATAGGAATCAATGCATGGGTATCATATCATAGTTAGTAGGATAGGTTGTAATGGGTGTCAATTCATGGTTAATAGGATAGGTTATAATAGGGATCAATGCATGGTTAATAGGAGAGGTTATAATGGGGATGAATGCATGGTTAATATGATAGGTTATAATGGGGATCAATGCATTGTTAATAGGATAGGGGATCGATGCATTGTTAATAGGATAGGCTATAATGGGGATCAATGCATTGATAATAGGATAGGTTATAATAGGGATTAATGCATGGGTATCAATTCATAGTTAATAGGATAGGTTATAATGGGGATCAATGCATGGTTAATAGGAGAGGTTATAATGGGTATCAATTCATAGTTAATAGGATAGGTTATAATGGGTATCAATTCATGTTAATAGGATAGGTTATAATGGGGATCAATGTATGGTTAATAGGAGAGGTTATAATGGGTATCAATTCATAGTTAATAGGATAGGTTATAATGGGTATCAATACATGGCTAATAGGATAGGTTATAATGGGGTTCAATGCAGTGTTAATAGGATAGGTTATAATGGAGATCAATCCATGGTTAATTGGTTAGGTTATAATGGGGATCAATGCATGGATAATAGGATTGCTTATAATGGGACCAATGTATAGTAATAGGATAGATTATAATGGTGATCAATGCATGGTAATAGGATAGGTTATAATGGGCATAAATGCATAGGTAATGGGATAGGTTATAATGGGTATCAATTCATCGTTAATAGGATAGGTTATAATGGGGATAAATCCATGGATAAGAGGATAGGTTATAATGGGGATCAATGCATGGGTATCAATTCATAGTTAATAAGATATGTTATAATGGGTATCAATTCATGGTTAATAGGATAGGTTATAATGGGTATCAATTCATGGTTAATAGGATAGGTTATAGTGGGAATCAATGCACGGTTAATAGGACAGGGTATAAAGCGGATCAATGCATGGTTAATAGGATAAGTTATAATAGGGATCAATGCATGGATAATAGGAGAGGTTATAGTGGGGATCAATACATGGATAATAGGATAGGTTATAATGGGGATCAATACATGGGTATCAATTCATATTTAATAGGATTGGTTATAATGGGTATCAATTCATGGTTAATAGGATAGGTTCTAATGGGGATCAATGCATGGTTAATAGGATAGGTTATAATGGGGATCAATGCATGGTTAATAGGAGAGGTGATAATAGGGATCAAAGCATGGATAATAGGATAGGTTATAATAGGGATCAATGCATGGGTATCAATTCATAGTTAATAGGATAGATTATAATTGGTATCAATTCATGGTTAATGGGATAGGTTAAAATAGGGATCAATGGATGGTTAATAGGATAGGTTATAATTGGGATCAATGCATAGATAATAGGATAGGTTATAATGGGGATCAATGCATGGATAATAGGATAGGTTATAATCCTGATCAATGTATGGGTATCAATTCATAGTTAATAGCATAGGTTATAATGGGTATCAATTCATGGTTAATAGGATAGGTTATAATGTGGATCAATGCATGGTTAGTAGGATAGGTTATAATGGGGATCAATGCATGGTTAATAGGATAATTTATAATGGGTATTAATGTATGTTAAGAAGATAGGTTATGATGGGGATCAATGCAAGGGTATCAATTCGTAGTTAATAGGATAGGTTATAATAAGTGTCAATGCATGGTCAATAGGATAGGTTATTATGGGAATCAATGATTGGTTAAAAGGATAGGTTATAATGGGGATCAATGCATGGTAATAGAATAGGTTATAATGGGGATCAATGTAAGGGTATCAATTCATAGTTTATAGGATAGGTTATAATGGGTATGAATTCATGGTTAATAGGATAGGTTATAATGGGGATCAATGTATAGTAATAGGATAGGTTATAATGGGGATAAATGCATGGTTAATAGGATAGGTTGTAATGGGGATCAATGCATGGTTAATAGGATAGGTTATAATGGGCATCAATGCATGGATAATAGGATAGCTTATAATGGGGATCAATGAATGGGTATCAATTCATAGTTAATAGGATAGGTAATAATAGGTATCAATTCATGGTTAATAGGATAGGTTATAATGGGGATCAAAGCATCGATAATAGGATAGGTTATAATGGGGATCAATGCATGGGTATCAATTCATGGTTAATAGAATAGGTTGTAATGGGTATCAATGCATGGTTAATAGGATACGTTATAATGGGGATCAATAAATAGTAATAGGATAGGTTATAATGTGGATTAATGCATGGTAATAGGATAGGTTATAATGGGGATCAATGCATGGTAATATGATAGGTTATAATGGGGATCAATGCATAGTTAATACGATAGGTTATAATAGGTATCAATTCATGGGTAATAGGATATGTTGTAATGGGCATCAATGCATGGTTAATAGGATAATTTATAATGGGGATTAATGTATGATAATAGGATAGGTTATAATGGGGATCAATGCAAGGGTATCAATTCGTAGTTAATAGGATAGGTTATAATAGGTATCAATGCATTGTTAATAGGATAGATTATTATGGGGACCAATGCTTGGTTAAAAGGATAGTTTATAATGGGGATCAATGTATGGTAATAGGATAGGTTATAATGGGGATCAATGCAAGGGTATCAATTCATAGCTAATAGGATAGGTTATAATGGGTAT
This sequence comes from Mytilisepta virgata, assembly GCA_028015205.1. Taxonomy (NCBI): domain Eukaryota; kingdom Metazoa; phylum Mollusca; class Bivalvia; order Mytilida; family Mytilidae; genus Mytilisepta; species Mytilisepta virgata. The sequence continues at coordinate 43,050,398 of CM051511.1, forward strand.
GAATTCATGGTTAATAGGATAGGTTATAATGGGGATCAATGTATAATAATAGATAGGTTATAATGGGGATCGATGAATGGTTAATAGGATAGGTTATAATGGGGATCAATGCATGGATAATAGGATAGGTTATAATCCGGATCAATGAATGGGTATCAATTCATAGTTAATAGGATAGGTTATAATGGGTATCAATTCATGGTTAATAGGAGAGGTTATAATGGGGATGAATGCATGGGTATCAATTCACAGTAAATAGGACAGGTTATAGCGGGTATCAAGTCATGTTTAATAGGATAGGTTATAATGGGAATCAATGTATGGTAATAGGATAGGTTATAATGGGGATTAATGCATGGTAATAGGATAGGTTATAATGGGGATCAATGCATTGTTAATAGGATAGCTTATAATGGGATCAATGTATAGTAAAAGGATAGGTTATGATGGCGATCAATGCATTGTTAATAATATAGGTTATAATGGGGATCAATGTATGGTTAATAGGATAGGTTATAAGGGATATCAATGCATGGTTAATAGGTTAGGTTATAATGGGGATCAATGTATGCTAATAGGGTAGGTTATAATTGGGATCAGTGCATGGTAATAAGATAGGTTATAATGGGGATCAATGTATGGTTAATAGGATAGGTTATAATGGGTATCAATTCATGGTTAATAGGATAGGTTATAATAAGGATCAATGCATGATTTATTGGATAGGTAATAATGGGGATCAATGCATGGTTAATAGGATAGGTTATAATGGATATCAATACATGGTTAATAGGTTAGGTTATAATAGGGATCAATGGATGGTAATAGGATAGGTTATTATGGGGATCAATGCAAGGTTAATAGGTCAGGTTATAATGGGATCAATGCATGGTAGTAGGATAGGTTATAATGGGGATCAATGCAAGGGTATCAATTTATAGTTAATAGGATAGGTTATAATGGGCATCAATGCATGGATAATAGGATTGGTTATAATGGGCATCAACGCATGGTTAATAGGATAGGTCATAATGGGGATCAATGCATGGTTAATAGGATAGGTTATAATGGGGATGAATTCATGGTTAATAGGATAGGTTATGATGGGTATAAATTCTTGGTTAATAGGATAGGTTATAATGGGGATCAATGCATGGATAATAGGATTGGTTATAATGGGGATCAATGCATGGTAAAAGGAAAGGTTATAATGGGGATCAATGCATTGTTAATAGGATAGGTTATATTGAGTATCAATTCATAGTTTATAAGATAGTATATCATGGGGATCAATCCATGGATAATAGGATAGCTTATAATGGGGATCAATGCATGGTTAATAGGATAGGTCATAATGGGGGTCAATGCATGGTTAATAGGATAGGTTATAATGGGGATCAATTCATGGTTAATAGGATAGGTTATGATGGGTATAAATTCTTGGTTAATAGGATAGGTTGAAATGCGTCGTATACAGCATAGTATAAATTTACTATATCTAATATTAGTATCTTTGGATTGTTATTTTGAAACTCCTGGGATGATGCCTCTGCTGGTGGACCCTAGGTCCCCGAGGGGATTCGCCAACCCAGTCGTCAGACTTGTCTGACATGATTATTTATTGATTTTTTACAGAAATTACCAGTATTTAGCAAAATTCAAAAATAATAGAAATACTAAGGGTTCATTCCTTGTATTCCACATGGTAGATCTCCTTAGCTGAAATTTGGCTTCCTATTTGGGTATTTTTGGTTGAGTACTTCTTGTTTAATATAAGTTTGGTTTTTGGTCTTCCAAATGTTTCGGTTTTAATGCTGCTGATGAGAGGTAACTCCTTGAAATGCGTCGTATACAGCATAGTATAAATTTACTATATCTAATATTAGTATCTTTGGATTGTTATTTTCTAATGGGATCAATGCATGGTTAATAGGATAGGTCATAATGAGGATCAATGCATGGTTAATAGGATAGGTTATAATGGGGATCAGTTCATGGTTAATAGGATAGGTTATGATGGGTATAAATCCTTGGTTAATAGGATAGGTTACAATGGGGATCAATGCATGGATAATAGGACTGGTTATAATGGGGATCAATGCATGGATAATAGGAGAGGTTATAATGGGGATCAATGCATGGTTAATATGATAGGTTATAATGGGGATCAATGCATTGTTAATAGGATAGGTTATAATGGGGATCAATGCATGGATAATAGGTTAGGTTATAATAGGGATTAATGCATGGGTATCAATTCATAGTTAAAAGGATAGGTTATAATGGGTATCAATTCATGGTTAATAGAAAAGCTTATAATGGGGATCAACGCATGGTTAATAGGATAGGTTATAATGGGAATCAATGTATAGTAATAGGATAGGTTATAATGGCGATCAATGTAAAGTAATAGGATAGGTTATAATGCATTGATTCCCATTATAATGCATGGTTAATAGGATAGGTTATAATAGGGACCAATGCATGGATAATAGGATAGGTTATAATGGCGATCAATGCATGGTAATAAGATAGGTTATAATGGGGATCAATGCATGGTAATAGGATAGGTTATAATAGGAATAAATGGATGGTTAATACGATAGGTTATAATGGGTATCAATTCATGGTTAATAGGATAGGTTATAATGGGGATCAATGAATGGATAATAGGAGAGGTTATAATATGGATCATTGTATAGTAATAGGATAGATTATAATGGGATCAATGGGTGGTAGTAGGATAGGTTATAATGGGGATCAATGCATGGGTATCAATTCATGGTTAATAGGATAGGTTATAATGGGTATCAATGCAAGATTAATAGGTTACGTTATAATAGGGATCATAGTATAGTAATAGGATAGGTTATAATGGGATCAATGGGTTGTAGTAGAATAGGTTAAAATGGGGATCAATGCATAGTAATAGGATAGGTTATAATTGGAATCAATGGATGGTTAATACGATAGGTTATAATGGGTATCAATTCATGATTAATAGGATAGGTTATAATGGGGATCAATGCAAGGGTATCAATTCATAGTTAATTCGATAGGTTATAATGGGTATCAATTCATGGTTAATAGGATAGTTTATAATGGGGATCAATGTATAGTAATAGGATAGGTTATAATGGGGATCAATGCATGGATAATAGGAGAGGTTATAATATGGATCAATGCATGGGTATCAATTTATAGTTAATAGGATAGGTTATAATGGGTGTCAATTGATGGTTAATAGGATAGGCTATAATTCGTATCAATTCATGGTTAGTATGATAGGTTATAATGGGGATCAATGCATGGATAAAAGGTAAGGTTATAATGGGGATCAATGCATGGGTATCAATTCATAGTTAATAGGACAGGTTACAGCGGGTATCAAGTCATGGTTAATAGGATAGGTTATAATGAAAATCAATGTATGGTAATAGGATAGATTATAATGAGGGTCAATGCATGGTAAAAAGATAGGTTATAATGGGGATCGATGCATGTTAATAGGATAGGTTATATAGGGTATCAATTCATGGTTAATAGGATAGGCTATAATGGGGATCAATGCATGGATAATAGGATAGGTTATAATGGGGATCAATGTATGGTTAATAGGATAGGTTATAATAGGGATCAATGCATGGTTAATAGGATAGGTTATAATGGGGATCAATGTATAGTAATAGGATAGGTTATAATGGCGATCAATGTAAAGTAATAAAATAGGTTCTAATGCATTGATCCCCATTATAATATGGGGATCATGGTTAATAGGATAGGTTATAATGGGGACCAATGCATAGATAATAGGATAGGTTATAATGGCGATCAATGCATGGGTATCAATTCATGGTTAATAAGATAGGTTACTATGGGTATCAATGCAAGGTTAATAGGATACGTTATAATAGGGATCATTGTATAGTAATAGGTTAGGTTATAATGGGATGAATGGGTGGTAGTAGGATAGGTTATAATGGGGATCAATGCATGGTAATAGGATCGGTTATAATTGGAATCAATGGATGGTTAATACGATAGGTTATAATGGGTATCAATTCATGATTAATAGGATAGGTTATAATGGGGATCAATGCAAGGGTATCAATTCATAGTTAATAGGATAGGTTATAATGGGTATCAATTCATGGTTAATAGGATAGTTTATAATGGGGATCAATGTATAGTAATAGGATAGGTTATAATGGGGATCAATGTATAATAATAGGATAGGTTATAATGGGGATCAATGCATGGTTAAAAGGATAGGTTGTAATGGGGATCAATGCATGGTTAATAGGATAGGTTATAATGGGGATCAATGCATGGATAAATGATAGGTTATAATGGGGATCAATGAATGGGTATCAATTCATTGTTAATAGGATAGGTTATAATGGGTATCAATTCATAGTTAATAGGATAGGTCATAATGGATATCAATTCATGGTTAATAGGATAGGTTATAATGGGGATCAATGCATAGTTAATACGATATGTTATAATGGGATCAATGCATGGTTAATAGGATAGCTTATCATGGGATAAATGTATAGCAAAAGGATAGGTTATAATGGGGATCAATGGATGGGTATCAATTCATAGTGAATAGGATAGGTTATACTAGGTATCAATTCATAGTTAATAGGATAGGTTATAATGGGTATCAATGCATAGTTAATAGGATACGTTATAATGGGGATCAATGTATAGTAATAGGATAGGTTATAATGGGGATCAATGCATGGTAATAAGATAGGTTATATTGGGGATCAATGCATGGTAATAGGATAGGTTATAATAGGAATAAATGGATGGTTAATACGATAGGTTATAATGGGTATCAATTCATGGTTAATAGGATAGGTTATAATGGGGATCAATGCATGGATAATAGGAGAGGTTATAATATGGATCAATGCATGGGTATCAATTCATAGTTAATAGGATAGGTTATAATGGGTATCAATTCATGGTTAATAGGATAGGCTATAATTCGTATCAATTCATGGTTAATATGATAGGTTATAATGGAGATCAATGGATGGATAATAAATAAGGTTATAATGGGGATCAATGCATGGGTATCAATTCATAGTTAATAGGACAAGTTACAGCGGGTATGAAATCATGGTTAATAGGATAGGTTATAATGAAAATCAATGTATGGTAATAGGATAGGTTATAATGAGGGTCAATGCATGGTAAAAGGATAGGTTATAATGGGGATCGATGCATGTTAATAGGATAGGTTATATAGGGTATCAATTCATGGTTAATAGGATAGGTTATAATGGGGATCAATGCATGGATATTAAGATAGGTTATAATGGGGATCAATGTATGGTTAATAGGATAGGTTATAATGGGGATCAATGCATTGTTAATAGGATAGGTTATTATGGGGATCAATGTATGGTGATAGGATAGGTTATAATTGAGATCAATGCATGGTTAATAGGATAGGTTATTATATGATCAATGCATGGTTAATAGGATAGGTTATAATGGGGATCAATGCATAGTAATAGTATAGGTTATCATGGGGATCAATGCAAGGGTATCAATTCATAGTTAATAGGATAGGTTATAATGGGTATCAATTCATGGTTAATAGGATAGGTTATAACGGGGATCAATGTATAGTAAAAGGATAGGTGATAATGGGGATCAATGTATAGTAATAGAATAGGTTATAATAGGGATCAATGTATAATAATAGGATAGGTTATAATGGGGATCAATGCATGGTTAAAAGAATAGGTTAAAATGGGGATCAATGCATGTTTAATACGATAGGCTATAATAGGGATAAATGCATGGATAAATGATAGGTTATAATGGGGATCAATTCATGGTTAATAGGATAGATTATGATGGGTACAAATTCTTGGTTAATAGGATAGGTTATAATGGGGAACAATGCATGGTAATAGGATAGGTTAAAATAGGGATCAATGTATGGTAATTGGATAGGTTATAATGGGGATCAATGCATGGATAATAGGATAGGTTATAATGATGATCAATGCATGTGTATCAATTCATAGTTAATAGAATAGGTTATAATGGGTATCAATTCATGGTTAATAGGATAGGTTATAATGGAGATCGATTGCATGGCTAATACCATAGGTTATAATGGGGATCAATGCATGGTTAATAGGATAGGTTATAAGGGGGATCAATGCATGGTGAATAGAGGTTATCCCCATTATAACCTATCCTTTTATCCATGTATTGATCCCCATTATAATCTATCCTATTAACCATGCATTGATCCCCATTATAACCTATCCTATTAACCATGCATTGATCTCCATTATAACCTATCCTATTAACCATGAATTGATATTTATTATAATTTATCCTATTAACTATGAATTTATACCCATGCATTCATCCCCATTATAACCTATCCTATTATCCATGGATTGATCCCCATTAAAATCTATTATATTAACCATGAATTGAACCCCTTAATAACCTATCCTATTAACCATGAATTTATACCCATTATAACCTATCCTATTACCATGCATTCATCCCCATCATAACTCATCCTATTGACAATGCATTGATCCCCATTATAACCTATTTTTTTTAACCATGAATTGATACCTATGCATTGATCCCCATTATAACCTATCCTATTTTCCATGCATTGATCCCCATTATAATCTATCCTATTCTCCATGCATTGATCCCCATTATAACCTATCCTATTAACCGAGAATTGATACCCATTATAACCTATCCTATTACCATGCATTGATCCCCATCATGACTCATCCTTTTAACCATGCATTGATCCCCATTATAACCTTTTTTTTTTTAATCATGAATTGATACCCATGCATTGATCCCCATTATAACATATCCTATTAACCATGCATTGATCCCCATTATAACCTATCCTATTACCATGCTTTGATCCCCATTTTAACCTATCCTATTACCATACATTGGACTCCATTATAACCTATCATATTAACCATGTATTGATCCCCATTATAACGTATCCTATTAACCATGAATTGATACCCATTATAACCTATCTTATTAACTATGAATTGATACCCATGCATTGATCCCCATTATAACCTATCCTATTATCCATGCATTGATCCCCATTATAACCTGTCCTATTAACCATGAATTTATATCCATTATAGCCTGTACTATTATCTATGCATTGATCCCCATTATAACATATCCTCTTAACTATGAATTGATTCCCATGCATTGATGCCCATTATAACCTATCCTATTATCCATGCATTGATCCCCATTATAACATATCCTCTTAACTATGAATTGATTCCCATGCATTGATGCCCATTATAACCTATCCTATTATCCATGCATTGATCCCCATTATAACATGTCCTATTATCCATGAATTGTTTCCCATTATAACCTTTCCTATTAACTATGAATTGATACCCATGCATTGATCCCCATTGTAACCTATCATATTATCCATGCATTGATCCCCTTTATAACCTATCCTATCAACCATGAATTGATACCCATTATAACCTATCCTATTAACCATGCATTGATCCCCATTATAACCTATCCTATTAACCAAGCATTGATCCCCATTATAGCCTTTCCTATTAACCATGAATTGATTTCAATTATAATCTATTCTATTAACTATGAATTGATACCCATGCATTGATCCCCATTATAACCTATCCTATTATCCTTGCTTTGATCCTCATTATAACCTATCCTATTAACTATGAATTGATATTCCTTATAACCTATCCTATTAACCATGCATTGATCCCGACTATTACCTATGCTATTACCATGCATTAATCCCCATTATAACCTATCCTATTATCCATGCATTGATCCCCATTATAACCTATCCTATTATCCACGCATTGATACCCATTATAACTTATCCTACTAACCATGAATTGATACCCATTATAACCTATCGTATTAACTATGAATTGATACCCATGCATTGATCCCCATTATAACCTGTCATATTATCAATGCATTGATTGTTAAGAACCATAACCAACATGGACAAAACTATCTCAATCCCATTGACTGTTTAAAACAGATTCCTGTGTGTAGTACGAACTACATAGTTTATAACCATAAACAACATGGACCTAACTATCTCAAGTCTTGCTTGACAAAGATGCTTGTGTGTGGCACAGACTGCAAGGGACCGACCTATAACAAGTCCATTGATTGTTTTACAAAGGTGTCTGTGTTTGGTAGAGATGTATTGTACAAATTACATGGTTTAGAACCATGAGCAACATGGACATAGCTATCTCAATGCCAGTAATTGTTTAACACAGATGCCTGTGTGTGAGCCCAACTGCATGGTTTAGAACCATGAGCAACATACACATAACTATCTCAATGCCATTGATTGTTTCACAAAGGTGTCTGTGTATGGCTACAAACTACATGGTTTAAAACCATGGGAAACATGGACCTAACTATCTCAATCCCATTGATTCTTTAACAATGGTGTCTGTGTATGATAAACAGATGTATAGTACAAACTACATGGTTAAGAACCATGAGCAACGTGCACCTATCTCAATGCCATTGATTGTTTAACAAAGGTGTCTTTGTATTGTGTACAAACTACACGGTTTAGAACCATGAGTAACATGGACCTAACTATGTCCATGCCATCGATTGTTCAACAAAGGTGCCTGTGTATGGGAAACAGATCTATAGTACAAACTACATGGTTTAGAACATGAGCAACATGGACCTAACTATCTCAAGGCCATTGATTGTTTAACAAAGGTGTCTGTGTATAATAAACAGATATATAGTACAAACTACATGGTTAAGAACCATGAGCAACATGCAGCTATCTCAATACCATTGATTGTTTAACAAAGGTGTCTGTGTATGGTAAACAGATGTATAGTACAAACTCCATGGTTTAGAACTATGAGTAACATGGGCCTAACTATGTCCATGCCATTGATTATTTATTTTTTTATTTTACTTGAGCACATTTGGCTATTTCGCTCTAGCCAGTTTATATTGGTGGAGGTAACCAAAGTACCAGGACAGAACCACCGAACTTCGGTAGGGAAATTGGCAATCCTTGTCAATTTAGATCGGAGTCGAGCACACCCGACACAGGTGAGATTCGAACTCGAAACCTCTATGTTGACAGGTTAGTGATTATTAGTAGTTATAACGAACTACCTAGACCACTCTGCCACCGAGGCCTCCATTGATTATTTAATAAAGGTGTCTTTATAGCAAAAACTACATTGGAAAAGACTATGAGCAACATGGACATAACTATCCCAATGCCATTGATTGTTTAATTGTTTAATAAGGGTGCCTGTGTGTGGTACAAACGACATGGTTTAGAACCATTAGCAACATGGACCTAACTATCTCAATGCCATTGATTATTTATTTGTTTATTTTATTGAGGTTTTACGCCGTTTTCAGAACATTTCGCTATTTCGCTGCAGCCAGTTCCATTTGTAGAGGTAGCCGGAGTACCCATATAAAACAACCACACTTCGGTAGGGAAATTGGCAATCTTTGTCAATTTACATCGGAGTCGAACACACCCCGCCACAGGTGAGATTCGAACTCGGAACTTCTGTGTTGACGGGCTAGTGATTATTAGTCATGACGAACTACCTAGACCACTCTGCCACCAAGGCCTCCATCGATTATTTAATAAAGCTACCCTATATAGTACAAACTACATGGTTAAAAACCATGAGTAAAATGGACCTAGCTATCTCATTGCCATTGATTGTTCAACAAAGGTACCTGTATATGGTAAACAGATGTATAGTACAAACTACATGGTTTAGAATCATGAGCAACATGGAATGCCATTGATTGTTTCACAAAGGTGTCTGTGTATGGCTACAAACTACATGGTTTAGAACCATGAATAACATGGACCTAGCTATCTCATTGCCATTGATTGTTCAAAAAAGGTGCCTGTGTATGGTAAACAGATGTATAGTACAAACTACATGGTTTAGAACCATGAGCAACATGGACCTAACTATCTCAATGCCATTGATTATTTATTTGTTTATTTATTTGAGGTTTTACTCCGTTTCTACCACATTTGGCTATTTCGCTGCAGACAGTTTTATTGGTGGAGGTGGCCGGAATAACCAGATAGAACCAGTAAACTTCGTTAGAAAAAATTGGCAATCCTTGTCAATTTACATCGGAGTCGAACACACCCCGCCACAGGTGAGATTCGAACTCGGAACTTCTGTGTTGACGGGCTAGTGATTATTAGTCATGACGAACTACCTAGACCACTCTGCCACCAAGGCCTCCATCGATTATTTAATAAAGCTACCCTATATAGTACAAACTACATGGTTAAAAACCATGAGTAAAATGGACCTAGCTATCTCATTGCCATTGATTGTTCAACAAAGGTGCCTGTGTATGGTAAACAGATGTATAGTACAAACTACATGGTTTAGAATCATGAGCAACATGGAATGCCATTGATTGTTTTACAAAGGTGTCTGTGTATGGCTACAAACTACATGGTTTAGAACCATGAATAACATGGACCTAGCTATCTCATTGCCATTGATTGTTCAAAAAAGGTGCCTGTGTATGGTAAACAGATGTATAGTACAAACTACATGGTTTAGAACCATGAGCAACATGGACCTAACTATCTCAATGCCATTGATTATTTATTTGTTTATTTAGTTGAGGTTTTACGCCGTTTTCGGCACATTTGGCTATTTCGCTCTAGCTAGTTTATATTAGTGGAGGTAGCCGGAGTACCAGGACAGAACCACCGAACTTCGGTAGGGAAATTGGCAATCCTTGTCAATTTAGATCGGGGTCGAGCACACCCCGACACAGGTGAGATTCGAACTCAAAACCTCTGTTTTGACAGGTTAGTGATTATTAGTAGTCATGACGAACTACCTAGACCACTCGGCCACCGAGGCCTCCATCGATTATTTAATAAAGGTACCTATATAGTACAAACTACATTGTTGAAAACCATGAGTAACATGGACCTAACTATCTCATTGCTATTGATTGTTCAACAAAGGTGCCTGTGTGTGGTAAACAGATGTATAGTACAAACTACATGGTTTAGAACCATGAGCAACATGGACCTAACTATCTCAAAGCCATTGATTATTTATTTGTTTATTTATTTGAGGTTTTACTCCGTTTCTACCACATTTGGCTATTTCGCTGCAGACAGTTTTATTGGTGGAGGTGGCCGGAATAACCAGATAGAACCAGTAAACTTCGTTAGAAAAAATTGGCAATCCTTGTCAATTTACATCGGAGTCGAACACACCCCGCCACAGGTGAGATTCGAACTCGGAACTTCTGTGTTGACGGGCTAGTGATTATTAGTCATGACGAACTACCTAGACCACTCGGCTACCAAGGCCTCCATCGATTATTTAATAAAGGTACACTATATAGTACAAACTACATGCTTAAAAACCATAAGTAACATGAACCTAGCTATCTCATTGCCATTGATTGTTCAACAAAGGTGCCTGTGTATGGCAAACAGATGTATAGTACAAACTACATGGTTTAGAACCATGAGCAACATGGCCCTAACTATCTCAATGCCATTGATTGTTTCACAAAGGTGTCTGTGTATGGCTACAAACTACATGGTTTAGAACCATGAGTAACATGGACCTAACTATCTCAATGCCATTGATTATTTATTTGTTTATTTAGTTGAGGTTTTAGGCCGTTTTCAGCACATTTGGCTATTTCGCTCCAGCCAGTTTATATTGGTGGAGGTAACCGGAGTACCAGGACAGAACCACCGAACTTCGGTAGGGAAATTGGCAATCCTTGTCAATTTAGATCGGAGTCGAACACACCCCGACACAGGTGAGATTCGAACTCGAAACCTCTGTTTTGACAGGTTAGTAATTATTAGTAGTCATGGCGAACTACATAGACCACTCGGCCACCGAGGCCTTCATCGATTATTTAATAAAGCTACCCTATATAGTACAAACTACATGGTTAAAAACCATGAGTAAAATGGACCTAGCTATCTCATTGCCATTGATTGTTCAACAAAGGTGCCTGTGTATGGTAAACAGATGTATAGTACAAACTACATGGTTTAGAACCATGAGCAACATGGACCTAACTATCTCAATGTCATTGATTGTTTCACAAAGGTGTCTGTGTATGGTTAGAAACTACATGGTTTAGAACCATTGGAAACATTGACATAACTATCTCAATGCAATTAATTGTTTAACAAAGGTGTCTGTGTATAATAAACAGATGTATACTACAAACTACATGGTTAAGAACCATGAGCAACATGGACCAAACTATCTCAATGCCATTGATTGTTTTACAAAGGTGTCTGTGTATGATAAACACATGTATAGTACAAACTACATGGTTTAGAACCATGAGCAACATGGACCTAACTATCTCAATGCCATTGATTATTTATTTGTTGATTTAGTTGAGGTTTTACGCCGTTTTTAGCACATTTGGCTATTTCGCTGCAGACAGTTTTATTGGTGAGGTAGCCGGAGTACCCAGATAGAACTACTAAACTTTGGTAAAAAAAATTGGCAATCCTTGTCAATTTACATCGGAGTCGAACACACCCCGCCACAACTGAGATTTGAACTCGGAACTTCTGTGTTGACGGGTTAGTGATTATTAGTCATGATGAACTACCTAGATCAATCGGCTTCCGAGGCCTCCATCGATTATTTAATAAAAGTACCCTATATAGTACAAACTACATGGTTAAAAACCATGAGTAGCTTGGAGCTAGCTATCTCATTGCCATTCATTGTTCAACAAAGGTGCCTGTGTATGGTAAACAGATGTACAGTACAAACTACAAGGTTGAGAACCATGAGCAACATGGACCTAACTATCTTAATGCCATTGATTGTTTAACAAAGGTGTCTGTGTATGATAAACAGATCCATAGTACAAACTACATGGTTTAGAACCATAAGCAACATGGACCTAACTATCTCAATGCAATTGATTGTTTAACAAAGGTGTCTGTGTATAATAAACAGATGTATAGTACAAACTAAATGGTTTAGAACCATGAGTAACATGGACCTAACTATGTCTTTGCCATTGATTATTTATTTGTTTATTTTACTTGAGGTTTTACGCCGTTCTCAGCACATTTAGCTATTTCGCTCTAACCAGTTTATATTGGTGGAGGTAACCGGAGTACCAGGACAGAACCACCGAACTTCGGTAGGGAAATTGGCAATCCTTATCAATTTAGATCGGACTCAAGCACACCCCGACACAGGTGAGATTCGAACTCGAAACCTCTATGTTGACAGGTTAGTGATTATTAGTCATGACGAACTACCTAGACCACTCGGCCACCGAGGCCTCCATTGATTATTTAATAAAGGTGCCTTTATAGTACAAACGACATGGTTTAGCACCATGAGCAACATGGACCTAACTATCTCAATGCCATTGATTGTTTCATATAGGTGTCTGTGTATGGCTACAAACTACATGTTTTAGAACGATAGGAAACATAAACCTAACTATCTCAATGCCATTGATTGTTTAACAAAGGTGTCTGTGTATGATAAACAGATGAATAGTACAAACTACATGGTTTAGAACCATGAGCAACATTGACCTATCTCAAATTGACTGTTTAACAAAGGTGTCTGTGTATAATAAACGGATGTATAGTACAAATGGTTAAGAACCATGAGCAACATGCACCTATCTCTATGCCATTAATTGTTTAACAAAGGTGTCTGTGTATGGTAAACAGATGTATAGTACAAACTACAAGTTACATGAGTAACTTGGGCCTAACTATGTCCATGCCATTGATTATTTATTTGTTTATTTTACTTGAGCACATTTGGCTATTTCGCTCTAGCCAGTTTATATTGGTGGAGGTAACCAAAGTACCAGGACAGAACCACCGAACTTCGTTAGGGAAATTGGCAATCCTTGTCAATTTAGATCGGAGTCGAGCACACCCGACACAGGTGAGATTCGAACTCGAAACCTCTATGTTGACAGGTTAGTGATTATTAGTAGTTATAACGAACTACCTAGACCACTCTGCCACCGAGGCCTCCATTGATTATTTAATAAAGGTGTCTTTATAGCAAAAACTACATTGGAAAAGACTATGAGCAACATGGACATAACTATCCCAATGCCATTGATTGTTTAATTGTTTAATAAGGGTGTCTGTGTATGGCTACAAACTACATGGTTTAAAACCATGGGAAACATGGACCTAACTATCTCAATCCCATTGATTGTTTAACAATGGTGTCTGTGTATGATAAACAGATGTATAGTACAAACTACATGGTTAAGAACCATGAGCAACGTGCACCTATCTCAATGCCATTGATTGTTTAACAAAGGTGTCTTTGTATTGTGTACAAACTACACGGTTTAGAACCATGAGTAACATGGACCTAACTATGTCCATGCCATCGATTGTTCAACAAAGGTGCCTGTGTATGGGAAACAGATCTATAGTACAAACTACATGGTTTAGAACATGAGCAACATGGACCTAACTATCTCAAGGCCATTGATTGTTTAACAAAGGTGTCTGTGTATAATAAACAGATATATAGTACAAACTACATGGTTAAGAACCATGAGCAACATGCAGCTATCTCAATACCATTGATTGTTTAACAAAGGTGTCTGTGTATGGTAAACAGATGTATAGTACAAACTCCATGGTTTAGAACTATGAGTAACATGGGCCTAACTATGTCCATGCCATTGATTATTTATTTTTTTATTTTACTTGAGCACATTTGGCTATTTCGCTCTAGCCAGTTTATATTGGTGGAGGTAACCAAAGTACCAGGACAGAACCACCGAACTTCGGTAGGGAAATTGGCAATCCTTGTCAATTTAGATCGGAGTCGAGCACACCCGACACAGGTGAGATTCGAACTCGAAACCTCTATGTTGACAGGTTAGTGATTATTAGTAGTTATAACGAACTACCTAGACCACTCTGCCACCGAGGCCTCCATTGATTATTTAATAAAGGTGTCTTTATAGCAAAAACTACATTGGAAAAGACTATGAGCAACATGGACATAACTATCCCAATGCCATTGATTGTTTAATTGTTTAATAAGGGTGCCTGTGTGTGGTACAAACGACATGGTTTAGAACCATTAGCAACATGGACCTAACTATCTCAATGCCATTGATTATTTATTTGTTTATTTTATTGAGGTTTTACGCCGTTTTCAGAACATTTCGCTATTTCGCTGCAGCCAGTTCCATTTGTAGAGGTAGCCGGAGTACCCATATAAAACAACCACACTTCGGTAGGGAAATTGGCAATCTTTGTCAATTTACATCGGAGTCGAACACACCCCGCCACAGGTGAGATTCGAACTCGGAACTTCTGTGTTGACGGGCTAGTGATTATTAGTCATGACGAACTACCTAGACCACTCTGCCACCAAGGCCTCCATCGATTATTTAATAAAGCTACCCTATATAGTACAAACTACATGGTTAAAAACCATGAGTAAAATGGACCTAGCTATCTCATTGCCATTGATTGTTCAACAAAGGTACCTGTATATGGTAAACAGATGTATAGTACAAACTACATGGTTTAGAATCATGAGCAACATGGAATGCCATTGATTGTTTCACAAAGGTGTCTGTGTATGGCTACAAACTACATGGTTTAGAACCATGAATAACATGGACCTAGCTATCTCATTGCCATTGATTGTTCAAAAAAGGTGCCTGTGTATGGTAAACAGATGTATAGTACAAACTACATGGTTTAGAACCATGAGCAACATGGACCTAACTATCTCAATGCCATTGATTATTTATTTGTTTATTTATTTGAGGTTTTACTCCGTTTCTACCACATTTGGCTATTTCGCTGCAGACAGTTTTATTGGTGGAGGTGGCCGGAATAACCAGATAGAACCAGTAAACTTCGTTAGAAAAAATTGGCAATCCTTGTCAATTTACATCGGAGTCGAACACACCCCGCCACAGGTGAGATTCGAACTCGGAACTTCTGTGTTGACGGGCTAGTGATTATTAGTCATGACGAACTACCTAGACCACTCTGCCACCAAGGCCTCCATCGATTATTTAATAAAGCTACCCTATATAGTACAAACTACATGGTTAAAAACCATGAGTAAAATGGACCTAGCTATCTCATTGCCATTGATTGTTCAACAAAGGTGCCTGTGTATGGTAAACAGATGTATAGTACAAACTACATGGTTTAGAATCATGAGCAACATGGAATGCCATTGATTGTTTTACAAAGGTGTCTGTGTATGGCTACAAACTACATGGTTTAGAACCATGAATAACATGGACCTAGCTATCTCATTGCCATTGATTGTTCAAAAAAGGTGCCTGTGTATGGTAAACAGATGTATAGTACAAACTACATGGTTTAGAACCATGAGCAACATGGACCTAACTATCTCAATGCCATTGATTATTTATTTGTTTATTTAGTTGAGGTTTTACGCCGTTTTCGGCACATTTGGCTATTTCGCTCTAGCTAGTTTATATTAGTGGAGGTAGCCGGAGTACCAGGACAGAACCACCGAACTTCGGTAGGGAAATTGGCAATCCTTGTCAATTTAGATCGGGGTCGAGCACACCCCGACACAGGTGAGATTCGAACTCAAAACCTCTGTTTTGACAGGTTAGTGATTATTAGTAGTCATGACGAACTACCTAGACCACTCGGCCACCGAGGCCTCCATCGATTATTTAATAAAGGTACCTATATAGTACAAACTACATTGTTGAAAACCATGAGTAACATGGACCTAACTATCTCATTGCTATTGATTGTTCAACAAAGGTGCCTGTGTGTGGTAAACAGATGTATAGTACAAACTACATGGTTTAGAACCATGAGCAACATGGACCTAACTATCTCAAAGCCATTGATTATTTATTTGTTTATTTATTTGAGGTTTTACTCCGTTTCTACCACATTTGGCTATTTCGCTGCAGACAGTTTTATTGGTGGAGGTGGCCGGAATAACCAGATAGAACCAGTAAACTTCGTTAGAAAAAATTGGCAATCCTTGTCAATTTACATCGGAGTCGAACACACCCCGCCACAGGTGAGATTCGAACTCGGAACTTCTGTGTTGACGGGCTAGTGATTATTAGTCATGACGAACTACCTAGACCACTCGGCTACCAAGGCCTCCATCGATTATTTAATAAAGGTACACTATATAGTACAAACTACATGCTTAAAAACCATAAGTAACATGAACCTAGCTATCTCATTGCCATTGATTGTTCAACAAAGGTGCCTGTGTATGGCAAACAGATGTATAGTACAAACTACATGGTTTAGAACCATGAGCAACATGGCCCTAACTATCTCAATGCCATTGATTGTTTCACAAAGGTGTCTGTGTATGGCTACAAACTACATGGTTTAGAACCATGAGTAACATGGACCTAACTATCTCAATGCCATTGATTATTTATTTGTTTATTTAGTTGAGGTTTTAGGCCGTTTTCAGCACATTTGGCTATTTCGCTCCAGCCAGTTTATATTGGTGGAGGTAACCGGAGTACCAGGACAGAACCACCGAACTTCGGTAGGGAAATTGGCAATCCTTGTCAATTTAGATCGGAGTCGAACACACCCCGACACAGGTGAGATTCGAACTCGAAACCTCTGTTTTGACAGGTTAGTAATTATTAGTAGTCATGGCGAACTACATAGACCACTCGGCCACCGAGGCCTTCATCGATTATTTAATAAAGCTACCCTATATAGTACAAACTACATGGTTAAAAACCATGAGTAAAATGGACCTAGCTATCTCATTGCCATTGATTGTTCAACAAAGGTGCCTGTGTATGGTAAACAGATGTATAGTACAAACTACATGGTTTAGAACCATGAGCAACATGGACCTAACTATCTCAATGTCATTGATTGTTTCACAAAGGTGTCTGTGTATGGTTAGAAACTACATGGTTTAGAACCATTGGAAACATTGACATAACTATCTCAATGCAATTAATTGTTTAACAAAGGTGTCTGTGTATAATAAACAGATGTATACTACAAACTACATGGTTAAGAACCATGAGCAACATGGACCAAACTATCTCAATGCCATTGATTGTTTTACAAAGGTGTCTGTGTATGATAAACACATGTATAGTACAAACTACATGGTTTAGAACCATGAGCAACATGGACCTAACTATCTCAATGCCATTGATTATTTATTTGTTGATTTAGTTGAGGTTTTACGCCGTTTTTAGCACATTTGGCTATTTCGCTGCAGACAGTTTTATTGGTGAGGTAGCCGGAGTACCCAGATAGAACTACTAAACTTTGGTAAAAAAAATTGGCAATCCTTGTCAATTTACATCGGAGTCGAACACACCCCGCCACAACTGAGATTTGAACTCGGAACTTCTGTGTTGACGGGTTAGTGATTATTAGTCATGATGAACTACCTAGATCAATCGGCTTCCGAGGCCTCCATCGATTATTTAATAAAAGTACCCTATATAGTACAAACTACATGGTTAAAAACCATGAGTAGCTTGGAGCTAGCTATCTCATTGCCATTCATTGTTCAACAAAGGTGCCTGTGTATGGTAAACAGATGTACAGTACAAACTACAAGGTTGAGAACCATGAGCAACATGGACCTAACTATCTTAATGCCATTGATTGTTTAACAAAGGTGTCTGTGTATGATAAACAGATCCATAGTACAAACTACATGGTTTAGAACCATAAGCAACATGGACCTAACTATCTCAATGCAATTGATTGTTTAACAAAGGTGTCTGTGTATAATAAACAGATGTATAGTACAAACTAAATGGTTTAGAACCATGAGTAACATGGACCTAACTATGTCTTTGCCATTGATTATTTATTTGTTTATTTTACTTGAGGTTTTACGCCGTTCTCAGCACATTTAGCTATTTCGCTCTAACCAGTTTATATTGGTGGAGGTAACCGGAGTACCAGGACAGAACCACCGAACTTCGGTAGGGAAATTGGCAATCCTTATCAATTTAGATCGGACTCAAGCACACCCCGACACAGGTGAGATTCGAACTCGAAACCTCTATGTTGACAGGTTAGTGATTATTAGTCATGACGAACTACCTAGACCACTCGGCCACCGAGGCCTCCATTGATTATTTAATAAAGGTGCCTTTATAGTACAAACGACATGGTTTAGCACCATGAGCAACATGGACCTAACTATCTCAATGCCATTGATTGTTTCATATAGGTGTCTGTGTATGGCTACAAACTACATGTTTTAGAACGATAGGAAACATAAACCTAACTATCTCAATGCCATTGATTGTTTAACAAAGGTGTCTGTGTATGATAAACAGATGAATAGTACAAACTACATGGTTTAGAACCATGAGCAACATTGACCTATCTCAAATTGACTGTTTAACAAAGGTGTCTGTGTATAATAAACGGATGTATAGTACAAATGGTTAAGAACCATGAGCAACATGCACCTATCTCTATGCCATTAATTGTTTAACAAAGGTGTCTGTGTATGGTAAACAGATGTATAGTACAAACTACAAGTTACATGAGTAACTTGGGCCTAACTATGTCCATGCCATTGATTATTTATTTGTTTATTTTACTTGAGCACATTTGGCTATTTCGCTCTAGCCAGTTTATATTGGTGGAGGTAACCAAAGTACCAGGACAGAACCACCGAACTTCGTTAGGGAAATTGGCAATCCTTGTCAATTTAGATCGGAGTCGAGCACACCCGACACAGGTGAGATTCGAACTCGAAACCTCTATGTTGACAGGTTAGTGATTATTAGTAGTTATAACGAACTACCTAGACCACTCTGCCACCGAGGCCTCCATTGATTATTTAATAAAGGTGTCTTTATAGCAAAAACTACATTGGAAAAGACTATGAGCAACATGGACATAACTATCCCAATGCCATTGATTGTTTAATTGTTTAATAAGGGTGTCTGTGTATGGCTACAAACTACATGGTTTAAAACCATGGGAAACATGGACCTAACTATCTCAATCCCATTGATTGTTTAACAATGGTGTCTGTGTATGATAAACAGATGTATAGTACAAACTACATGGTTAAGAACCATGAGCAACGTGCACCTATCTCAATGCCATTGATTGTTTAACAAAGGTGTCTTTGTATTGTGTACAAACTACACGGTTTAGAACCATGAGTAACATGGACCTAACTATGTCCATGCCATCGATTGTTCAACAAAGGTGCCTGTGTATGGGAAACAGATCTATAGTACAAACTACATGGTTTAGAACATGAGCAACATGGACCTAACTATCTCAAGGCCATTGATTGTTTAACAAAGGTGTCTGTGTATAATAAACAGATATATAGTACAAACTACATGGTTAAGAACCATGAGCAACATGCAGCTATCTCAATACCATTGATTGTTTAACAAAGGTGTCTGTGTATGGTAAACAGATGTATAGTACAAACTACATGGTTTAGAACTATGAGTAACATGGGCCTAACTATGTCCATGCCATTGATTATTTATTTTTTTATTTTACTTGAGCACATTTGGCTATTTCGCTCTAGCCAGTTTATATTGGTGGAGGTAACCAAAGTACCAGGACAGAACCACCGAACTTCGGTAGGGAAATTGGCAATCCTTGTCAATTTAGATCGGAGTCGAGCACACCCGACACAGGTGAGATTCGAACTCGAAACCTCTATGTTGACAGGTTAGTGATTATTAGTAGTTATAACGAACTACCTAGACCACTCTGCCACCGAGGCCTCCATTGATTATTTAATAAAGGTGTCTTTATAGCAAAAACTACATTGGAAAAGACTATGAGCAACATGGACATAACTATCCCAATGCCATTGATTGTTTGATTGTTTAATAAGGGTGCCTGTGTGTGGTACAAACGACATGGTTTACAACCATGAGCAACATAGACCTAACTATCTCAATGCCATTGATTATTTATTTGTTTTTCCAGTTAAGGTTTTTAGTTGTTTTCAGCACATTTGGCTATTTCGCTGCAGCCAGTTTTATTGGTGGAGGTAGCCGGAGTACCCAGATAGAACCACCAAACTTCGGTAGAAAAAATTGGCAATCTTTGTCAATTTACATCGGAGTCGAACACACCCCGCCACAGGTGAGATTCGAACTCGGAACTTCTGTGTTGACGGGTTAGTGATTATTAGTCATGACGAACTACCTAGACCACTCGGCTACCGATTGCCAATTTTTCTGCCGAAGTTCGGTGATTTTCTCCGGATACTCTGGCTTCCTCCGCTAATAAAAACTGGTCGCCTCGAAATAGCCAAATGTGCTAAAAACCTTAAAACCTCAACTAAACAAACAAATAAATATTCGATTGGATTGAGATAGTTAAGTCCATGTTGCTTATGGTTCTAAATCATGTAGTTTGTACTTTACATCTGTTTACAATACACGGACACCTTTGTTAAACAATCAATGGCATTGAGATAGTTAGGTTCTAAACCATGTAGTTTGTACTATACATCTGTTTACAATACAGGCGCTGAGATAGTTAGGTCAATGTTCCTCATGGTTCTAACCCTTGTAGTCTGTACCACACACAGGCATCTTTGTCAAACAAGATTTGAGATAGTTATGTCTATGTTGCAAATGGTTATTGGATATGGGTCTAAACTATTTCCATACACAGCCACCTTTGCTAAACAATAAATGGCATGGAGATAGATATGTCCATGTTGCTCATGGTTTTTAACCATGTATATAGGCACCATTATTAAATAATCAATGGGAGCCTCGGTGGCCTAGTGTCTAGGTAGTTCGTCATGACCACTAATAATCACTAACCTGTGACACAGGTTCGAATCTAACCTGCAATTGGGTGTGTTCGACTCCGTTCTAAATTGACAAGGATTGCCAATTTTCCTGCCGAAGTTCGGTGATTCTCTCCGGGTACATGTTGCTGAGGGATCTAAACCATGGAATTTGTACAATACATCTTTTTACCATACACAGGCACCTTTGTTAAACAATCAATGGACTTGTGATAGTTCGTTTCATGTTGCTCATGGTTCTAACCCTTTCAGTTTGTACCACACACATGCATCTGTGTGAATCAAGACTAGAGATATTTAGGTCCATGTTGCTTATGGTTATAAAGTATTTAGTTTGTACTACACACAGGAATCTGTTTTAAAAAGTCAATGGCATTGAGATAGTTTTCTCCATGTTGGTTATGGCTCTTAACAATGTCCTTTGTACCATACACAGGCACCTTTGCTAAACAATAAATGGCATGGAAATAGATAAGTCCATGTTCCTCATGGTTTTTAACCATGTATATAGGCACCATTATTAAATAATCAATGGGAGCCTCGGTGGCCGAGTGGTCTAGGTAGTTCGTCATGACTACTAATAATCACTAACCTGTGACACAGTGGTTCCGAGTTCGAATCTCACCTGCGCTGGGTGTGTTCGATTCCGATCTCAATTGACAAGGATTTCCAATTTTCCTGCCGAAGTTCGGTGATTCTCTCCGGGTACCCTGGTTTCCTCCACTAATAAAAAACAATGCATGGTAATAGGATAGGTTATAATGGGGATCAATGCATGTTTAAAAGGATAGGTTATAATATGGATCAATGCTTGGGTATCAATTCATAGTTAATAGGATAGGTTATAGTGGGTTTCAATTCATGGTTAATAAAATAGGTTACAATGGGGATCAATGCATGGTTAATAGGATAGGTTATAATGGGGATCAATGTATGGTAATAAGATAGGTTATAATTAGGATCAATGCATGGTAATAGGATAGATTATAATGGGTATCAGTGCATGGTTAAAAGGATAGGTTATAATGGGGATCAATGCATGGTTAATAGGATAGGTTATAATGGATATGAATGGATGGAGAATAGGATAGGTTATAATGGGGATAAAAGCACAGGTATCAATTCATAGTTAATAGGATAGCTTATAATGGGTATCAATGCATGGTTGATAGGATAGGTTATAATGGGTATCAATTCATGGTTAATAGGATAGCTTATAATGGGTATCAATTCATGATTATCAGGATAGGTTATAATGGGGATCAATGGATGGTTAATAGGATAGGTTATAATGGGGATCAATGCATGGTTAATAAGATCGGTTATAATGGGCATCAATGTATGCTCAATAGGATATGTTATAATGGGGATCAATGCATGGTTAATAGGATAGGTTATAAAAAGGATCAATGTATGGTAATATGATAGGTTATAATGGGGATCAATGCATGGACAATAGGATAGGTTATAATGGGGATCAATGCATGGGTATCAATTCATAGGTAATAGGATAGGTTATAATGGGTATCAATTCATGGTTAATAGGATAGGTTATAATGGGGATCAATGCATGGACAATAGGATAGGTTATAATGGGGATCAATGCATGGGTATCAATTCATAGGTAATAGGATAGGTTATAATGGGTATCAATTCATGGTTAATAGGATAGGTTATAATGGGGATTAATGCATGGTTAATAGGATAGGTTAAAATGGGGATCAATGTATGGTAATAGGATAGGTTATAATAGGGATCAATGTATGGTAATAGGATAGGTTATAATGGGGATCAACGCATCGTTAATAGGATAGGTTATAATGGGTATCAATTCATGGTGAATAGGATAGGTTATAATGGGATCAGTGTATGGTAATAGGATATGTTATAATAGGTATCAATTCATAGTTAATAGGACAGGTTATAAAGGGTATCAATTCATGGTTAATAGGATAGGTTATAATGGGGATCAATGCATGTTTAATAGGATAGGTTATAATGAGGATCAATGTATGGTAATAGGATAGGTTATAATGGGGATCAATGCATGGTAATAGGATAGGTTATAATAGGGATCAATGCATGAATAATAGGATAGGTTATGTAGGGTACCAATTCATGGTTAATAGGATAGGTTATAATGGGGATCAATAGATGGTTAATAGGATAGGTTATAATAGGAATCAATGCATGGTTAATAAGATAGGTTATAATATGGATCAATGTATGGTTAATAGGATAGATTAAAATGAGGATCAATGCATGGTTGATAGGATATGTTATAAAGGGGATCAATGTATGGTAATAGGATAGGTTATAATGGGGATCAATGCATGGATAATAGGATAGGTTATAATCGGGATCAATGCATTGGTATCAATTCATACTTAATAGGATAGGTTATAATGGGTATCAATTGATGGTTAATAGGATAGGTTATAATGGGTATCGATTTATGGTTAATAGGATAGGTTGTAATGGGGATCAATGCATGGATAATAGGATAGGTTATAATGGGGATCAATGCATGGGTTTCAATTCATAGCTAATAGGATAGGTTATAATGGGTAGCAATTCAAAGTTAATAGGATAGGTTATAATGGGGATCAATGTATGGTTAATATGATAGATTATAATAGGTGTCAATTCATGGTTATCAGGATAGGTTATAAAAGGGATCAATGCAGAAAGAATAGGATAGGTTATAATGGGGATCAATGCATGGGTATCAATTCATAGTTAATAGGATAGAATATAATGGTTATCTATTCATGGTTCATAGGATAGGTTGTAATAGGAATCAATGCATGGTTAATAGGATAGGTTATAATGGGGATCAATGCATTATAATCGGATAGATTATAATGGAAATCAATGCATGGTTAATAGGATACGTTATAATGGGGATCAATGCATGGCTAATAAGATAAGTTATAATGGCGATCAATGTATGCTGAATAGGATATGTTATAAAAGGGATCAATGCATGGTTAATAGGATAGGTTAGAAAGGGGATCAATGTATGGTAATATGATAGGTTATAATGGGGATCAATGCATGGTTAATAGGATAGGTTATAATGGGTATCAATTGATGGTTAATAGGATAGGTTATAATGAGGATCAATGTATGGTAATAGGATAGGTTATAATGGGGATCAATGCATGGTAATAGGATAGGTTATAATGGGGATCAATGCATGATTAATAGGATAGGTTATATAGATTATCAATTCATGGTTATTAGGATAGGTTAAAAAAGGGGATCAATGCATGGTTAATAGGATAGGTTATAATGGGTATCAATGAATGGTTATCAGGATAGGTTATAATGGGGATCAATGTATGGCTAATATTATAAATAATAATAGGTATCAATTCATATTTATCAGGATAGGTTATAAAGGGGATCAATGCATGGATAATAGGATAGGTTATAATGGGGATAAATGCATGGGTATCAATTCATAGTTAATAGGATAGGATATAATGGGTATCAATTCATATTAAATAAGATAGGTTATAGTGGGGATCAATGCATATTTAATAGGATAGGTTATAATGGGGATCAATGTATGGTAATAGGATAGGCAATAATAAGGATCAATGCATGGTAATAGGTAAGATTATAATGGGGATGAATGCATGGTTAATAGGATAGGTTATAATAGGAATCAATGCATGATTAATAAGATAGGTTATAATATGGATCAATGTATGGTTAATAGGATAGATTATAATGAGGATCAGTGCATGGTTAATAGGATATGTTATAAAGGGGATCAATGTATGGATAATAGGATAGGTTATAATGAAGATCAATGCATGGGTATCAATTCATAGGTAATAGGATAGGTTATAATGGGTATCAATGCATTGGTAATAGGATAGTTTATAATGGGGATCAATGCATGGGTATCAATTCATGCTTAATAGAATAGGTTATAATCAGTATCAATTTATGGTTAATAGGATAGGTTATAATGGGGATCAATGCATGGTTAATAGGATAGGTTATAATGGGTATCAATTTATGGTTAATAGGATAGGTTATAATAAGGATGTATGCATGGATCATGGGATAGGTAATAATGGGGATCAATGCATGGGTATCAATTCATAGCTAATAGGATAGGTTATAATGGGTAGGACTTCAAGATTAATAGGATACGTTATAACGGGGATCAATGTATAGTTAATAGGATAGGTTATAATAGGTATCAATTTATGGTTATCAGGATAGGTTATAAAAAGGATCAATGCATGGATAATAGGATAGGTTATAATGATGATCAATGCAGGGGTTTCAATTCATAGTTAATAGGATAGGTTATAATGGGTAGCAATTCCAGGTTAATAGGATAGGTTATAATGGGTAGCAATTCCAGGTTAATAGGATAGGTTATAATGGGGATCAATGTATGGTTAATATGATAGATTATAATAGGTGTCAGTTCATGGTTATCAGGATAGGTTATAAAAGGGATCAATGCATGGGTATCAATTCATAGTTAATAGGATAGGATATAATGGGTATCTATTCATGGTTAATAGGATAGGTTGTAATATGGATCAATGCATGGTTAATAGGATAGGTTATAATGGGGATTAATGTATGGTAATAGGATAGGTTATAATAATGACCAATGCATGGTAATAGGATAGATTATCATGGGATCAATGCATGGTTAATAGAATAGGTTATAATAGGAATCAATGCATGGTTGATAAGATAGGTTATAATATGGATAAATGTATGGTTAATAGGATAGATTATAATGAAGATCAATGCATGGTTAATAGGATATGTTATAAAGGGGATCAATGTATGGTCATAGGATAGGTTATAATGGGGATCAATGCATGGTAATTGGAAAGGTTATAATGGGGATCAATGCATGATTAATCGAATAGGTTATATACGGTATCAATTCATGGTTAATAGGATAGGTTATAATGGGGATCAATGCATGGTTAATAGGATAGGTTATAATATGAATCAATGTATGGTAAAAGGATGGGTTATAATAAGGATCAATGCATGGTAATAGGATAGATTATAATGGGGATCAATGCATGGTTAATAGAATAGGTTATAATAGGAATCAATGCATGATTAATAAGATAGGTTATAATATGGATAAATGTATGGTTAATAGGATAGATTATAATGAAGATCAATGCATGGTTAATAGGATATGTTATAAAGGGGATCAATGTATGGTAATAGGATAAGTTATAATGGGGATCAATGCATGGATAATAGGATAGGTTATAATGGGGATCAATGCATGGGTATCAATTCATATTTAATAGGATAGGTTATAATGGGTATCAATTTATGGTTAATAGGATAGGTTATAATGGGTATCGATTTATAGTTAAAAGGATAGGTTGTTAGGGGGATCAATGCATGGATAATAGGATAGGTTATAATGGGGATCAATGTATGCTGAATTGGATATGTTATAATGGGGATCAATGCATGGTTAATAGGATAGGTTATAAAGGGGATCAATGTATGGTAATATTATAGGTTATAATAAGAATCAATGCATGGTTACTAGGATAGGTTATAATGGGTATCAATTGATGGTTAATAGGATAGGTTATAATGGGGATCAATGCATGGATAATAAGGTAGGTTATAATGGGGATCAATGCATGGGTATCAATTCATAGGTAATAGGATAGGTTATAACGGGTATCAATTCATGGTTAATAGGATAGGTTATAATGGGGGTGAATGCATGGTTAATAGGATAGGTTATAATGGGGATCAATGTATGGTAATAGGATAGGTTATAATAGGGATCAATGTATGGTAATAGGATAGGTTATAATAGGGATCAATGCATGGTTAAAAGGATAGCTTATAATGGGTATCAATTCATGGTGAATAGGATAGGTTATAATGGGGATCAATGCATGGTAATAGGATAAGTTATAATGGGTAACAATTCATAGTTAATAGGACAGGTTATAGTGGATATCACTTCATGGTTAATTGGACAGGTTATAATGGGGATCAATGCATGGTTAATAGGATAGGTTATAATGAGGATCAATGTATAGGAATAGGATAGGTTATAATGGGGATCAATGCATGGTAATAGGATAGGTTATAATGGGGATCAAGGCATGATTAATAGGATATGTTATGTAGAGTATCAAGTCATGGTTAATAGGATAGGTTATAATAGGGATCAATGCATGGTTGAAAGGATAGGTTATAATTGGTATCAATTATTGGTTATCAGAATAGGTTATAATGGGGATCAATGTGTGGTTAATATTATAGGTTATAATAGGTATCAATTCATGGTTATCAGGATAGGTTATAAATAGGATCAATGCATGGATAATAGGATAGGATATAATGGGTATCAACTCATATTTAATAGGATAGGTTATGATGGGGATCAATGCATGGTTAGTAGGATAGGTTATAATGGGGATCAATGTATGGTAATACGATAGGTTATAATAAGGATCAATCCATGGTAATAGGATAGATTATAATGGGGATCAATGCATGGTTAATAGGATAGGTTATAATGGGTATCAATTGATGGTTAGTAGGATAGGTTATAATGGGTATCGATTTTTGGTTAATGGGGATCAATGCATGGATAATAGGATAGGTTATAATGGGGATCAATGCACGGGTATCAATTCATAGCTAATAGAATAGGTTATAATGGGTAGCAATTCAAGGTTAATAGGATAGGTTATAATGGGGATCAATGTATGGTTAATATGATAGGTTATAATAGGTGTCAATTCATGGAGAATAGGATAGGTTATAATGGGGATCAATGCATGGGTATCAATTCATAGTTAATAGGATAGGATATAATGGGTATCTATTCATGGTTATAAGGATAGGTTGTAATGGGGATCAATGCAGGGTTAATAGGATAGGTTGTAATGGGATCAATGTATGGTAATAGGATAGGTTATAATAAGGATCAATACATGGTAATAGGATAGATTATAATGGGGATCGATGCATGGTTAATAGGATACGTTATAATGGGGATCAATTAATGGTTATCAGAATAGGTTATAATGGGGATCAATGTGTGGTTAATATTATAGGTTATAATAGGTATCAATTCATGGTTATCAGGATAGGTTATAAATAGGATCAATGCATGGATAATAGGATAGGTTATAATGGGGATCAATGCATGGGTATCAATTCATAGTTAATAGGATAGGATATAATGGGTAGCAATTCATATTTAATAGGATAGGTTATAATGGGGATCAATGCATGGTTAATAGGATAGATTATAATGGGGATCAATGTATGATAATAGGATAGGTTATAATAAGTATCAATTCATGGTTAATAGGACAGGTTATAATAGGGATCAATGCATGGATAATAGGATAGGTTATAATGGGTATCAGTTCATGGATAATAGGATAGACTATAATGGGGATCAATGCATGGTTAATAGGATAGGTTATAATAGGGATCAATGCATGGATAATAGGATAGGTTATAATGGGGATCAATGCATGGGGATCAATTCATAGTTAATAAAATAGGTTATATTGGGTATGATTTCATGGGTAATACGATAGGTTATAATGGGGATCAATCCATGGTTAATAGGATAGGTTACAATGGGGATCAATGTATGGTAATAGGATAAGATATAATGGGAATCAATGCATTGTAATAGGATAGGTTATAATGGGTATCAATTCATAGATAATAGGATAGACTATAATGGGGATCAATGCATGGTTAATAGGATAGGTTATAATAGGGATCAATGCATGGATAATAGGATAGGTTATAATGGGGATCAATGCATGGGGATCAATTCATAGTTAATAAAATAGGTTATATTGGGTATGATTTCATGGGTAATACGATAGGTTATAATGGGTATCCATTCATGGGTAATAGGATAGGTTAAAATGGGGATCAATTTATGGATAATAGGATATGTTATAATGGGGATCAATGCATGGGTATCAATTCATAGTTAATAGGATAGGTTATAATAGGTTTCAATTCATCGTTAATAGGATAGGGTATAATGGGGTTCAATGCATGGTTAATAGGATAGCTTATAATGTTGATCAATGTATGGTAATAGGATAGGTTATAATGGGAATCAATGCATGGTAATAGGATAAGTTATAATAGGGATCAATGCATTGTTAATAGGATAGCTTATAATGGGATCAATGTATGGTAATAGGATAGGTTATAATGGGGATCAATGCATGGTAATAGGATAGTTTATAATGGGGATCAATGTATGGTAATAGGATAGGTTATAATGGTGATCAATCCATGGTTAATAGGATAGGTTATAATGGGTATCAATGCATGGTTAATAGGATAGGCTGTAATGGGGATCAATGCATGGTTAATAGGAGAGGTTTTAATGCAGATCAATTCATGGATAATAGGATAGCTTATAATGGGGATCAATGTATGGTAATAGGATAGGTTATAATGGGTATGAATTCATCGTTAATATGATAGATTATATTGGGGATCAATGCATGGTTAATAGGATAGGTTATAATGGCGATCAATGTATGCTAATAGGATACGTTATAATGGGGATCAATTTATGGTAATAGGATAGGTTATAATAAGGATCAATACATGGTAATAGGATAGATTATAATGGGGATCGATGCATGGTTAATAGGATACGTTATAATGGGGATCAATGCATGGTTAATAAGATAGGTTATAATGGGGATCAATGTATGCTGAATAGGATATGTTATAATGGGAATCAATGCATGGTTAAAAGGATAGGTTATAATGGGTATCAATTGATGGTTAATAGGATAGGTTATAATGGGGATCAATGCATGGATAATAGGATAGGTTATAATGGGGATCAATGCATGGGTATCAATTTCATAGGTAATAGGATAGGTTACAATGGGTATCAATTCATGGTTAAAAGGATAGGTTATAATGGGGATCAATGCATCGTTGATAGGATAGGTTATAATGGGGATCAATGTATGGTAATAGGATAGGTTATAATAGGGATCAATGCATGGATAATAGGATAGGTTATAATGGGGATCAATGCATTGGTATTAATTCATAGTTAATAGGATAGGATATAATGGGTATGAATTCATATTTAATAGGATAGGTTATAATGGGGATCAATGCATGGTAATAGGAGAGGTTATAATGGGGATCAATGCATGGGGATCAATTCATAGTTAATAAAATAGGTTATATTGGGTATGATTTCATGGGTAATACGATAGGTTATAATGGGGATCAATCCATGGTTAATAGGATAGGTTACAATGGGGATCAATGTATGGTAATAGGATAAGATATAATGGGAATCAATGCATTGTAATAGGATAGGTTATAATGGGTATCAATTCATGGATAATAGGATAGACTATAATGGGGATCAATGCATGGTTAATAGGATAGGTTATAATAGGGATCAATGCATGGATAATAGGATAGGTTATAATGGGGATCAATGCATGGGGATCAATTCATAGTTAATAAAATAGGTTATATTGGGTATGATTTCATGGGTAATACGATAGGTTATAATGGGGATCAATCCATGGTTAATAGGATAGGTTACAATGGGGATCAATGTATGGTAATAGGATAAGATATAATGGGAATCAATGCATTGTAATAGGATAGGTTATAATGGGTATCAATTCATGGATAATAGGATAGACTATAATGGGGATCAATGCATGGTTAATAGGATAGGTTATAATAGGGATCAATGCATGGATAATAGGATAGGTTATAATGGGGATCAATGCATGGGGATCAATTCATAGTTAATAAAATAGGTTATATTGGGTATGATTTCATGGGTAATACGATAGGTTATAATGGGTATCCATTCATGGGTAATAGGATAGGTTAAAATGGGGATCAATTTATGGATAATAGGATATGTTATAATGGGGATCAATGCATGGGTATCAATTCATAGTTAATAGGATAGGTTATAATAGGTTTCAATTCATCGTTAATAGGATAGGGTATAATGGGGTTCAATGCATGGTTAATAGGATAGCTTATAATGTTGATCAATGTATGGTAATAGGATAGGTTATAATGGGAATCAATGCATGGTAATAGGATAAGTTATAATAGGGATCAATGCATTGTTAATAGGATAGCTTATAATGGGGATCAATGTATGGTAATAGGATAGGTTATAATGGGGATCAACGCATTGGTAATAGGATAGTTTATAATGGGGATCAATGTATGGTAATAGGATAGGTTATAATGGTGATCAATCCATGGTTAATAGGATAGGTTATAATGGGTATCAATGCATGGTTAATAGGATAGGCTGTAATGGGGATCAATGCATGGTTAATAGGAGAGGTTTTAATGCAGATCAATTCATGGATAATAGGATAGCTTATAATGGGGATCAATGTATGGTAATAGGATAGGTTATAATGGGTATGAATTCATCGTTAATATGATAGATTATATTGGGGATCAATGCATGGTTAATAGGATAGGTTATAATGGCGATCAATGTATGCTAATAGGATACGTTATAATGGGGATCAATTTATGGTAATAGGATAGGTTATAATAAGGATCAATACATGGTAATAGGATAGATTATAATGGGGATCGATGCATGGTTAATAGGATACGTTATAATGGGGATCAATGCATGGTTAATAAGATAGGTTATAATGGGGATCAATGTATGCTGAATAGGATATGTTATAATGGGAATCAATGCATGGTTAAAAGGATAGGTTATAATGGGTATCAATTGATGGTTAATAGGATAGGTTATAATGGGGATCAATGCATGGATAATAGGATAGGTTATAATGGGGATCAATGCATGGGTATCAATTTCATAGGTAATAGGATAGGTTACAATGGGTATCAATTCATGGTTAAAAGGATAGGTTATAATGGGGATCAATGCATCGTTGATAGGATAGGTTATAATGGGGATCAATGTATGGTAATAGGATAGGTTATAATAGGGATCAATGCATGGATAATAGGATAGGTTATAATGGGGATCAATGCATTGGTATTAATTCATAGTTAATAGGATAGGATATAATGGGTATGAATTCATATTTAATAGGATAGGTTATAATGGGGATCAATGCATGGTAATAGGAGAGGTTATAATGGGGAGCAATGTATTATAATAGGATGGGTTATAATAAGGATCAATGCATGGTAATAGGATAGATTATAATGGGGATCAATGCATGGTTAATAGGATAGGTTATAATATGGATCAATGTATGGTTAATAAGAGAGGTTATAATGGGGATCAATGTATAGTTAATAGGATAGGTTATAATGGGGATCAATGCATGGTTAATAGGATATGTTATAATGGGTATCAATTCGTCGTTAATAGGATAGGTTATGTTGGGGATCAATGCATGGATAATAGGATAGGTTATAATGGGGATCAATGCATGGGTATCAATTCATAGTTAATAGGATAGGTTATAATGGATATGAATGGATGGAGAATAGGATAGGTTATAATGGGGATGAAAGCACAGGTATTAATTCATAGTTAATAGGATAGGTTATAATGGGTATTAATTCATGGTTATCAGGATAGGTTATAGAGGGGATCAATGCATGGATAATAGGATAGGTTATAATGGGGATCAATGCATGGGTATCAATTCATAGTTAATAGGATAGGATATAATGGGTATGAATTCATATTTAATAGGATAGGTTATAATGGGGATCAATGCATGGTTAAAAAGATAGGTTATAATGGGGAGCAATGTATTATAATAGGATGGGTTATAATAAGGATCAATGCATGGTAATAGGATAGATTATAATGGGGATCAATGCATGGTTAATAGGATAGGTTATAATATGGATCAATGTATGGTTAATAAGAGAGGTTATAATGAGGATCAATGTATAGTTAATAGGATAGGTTATAATGGGGATCAATGCATGGTTAATAGGATAGGTTATAATGGGCATCAATTAATGGTTATCAGGATGGGTTATAATGCGGATCGATGTATGGTTAATATTATAGCTTATAATAGGTATCAATTCATGGTTATCAGGATAGGTTATAGAGGGGATCAATGCATGGATAATAGGATAGGTTATAATGGGGATCAATGCATGGGTATCAATTCATAGTTAATAGGATAGGATATAATGGGTATGAATTCATATTTAATAGGATAGGTTATAATGGGGATCAATGCATGGTTAAAAAGATAGGTTATAATGGGGAGCAATGTATTATAATAGGATGGGTTATAATAAGGATCAATGCATGGTAATAGGATAGATTATAATGGGGATCAATGCATGGTTAATAGGATAGGTTATAATATGGATCAATGTATGGTTAATAAGAGAGGTTATAATCTGGATCAATGTATAGTTAATAGGATAGGTTATAATGGGGATCAATGCATGGTTAATAGGATATGTTATAATGGGTATCAATTCGTGGTTAATGGGATAGGTTATGTTGGGGATCAATGCATGGATAATAGGATAGGTTATAATGGTGATCAATGCATGGGTATCAATTCATAGTTAATAGGATAGGTTATAATGGATATGAATGGATGGAGAATAGGATAGGTTATAATGGGGATGAAAGCACAGGTATTAATTCATAGTTAATAGGATAGGTTATAATGGGTATTAATTCATGGTTAACAGGATAGGGTATAATGGGGATCAATGCATGGTTAATCGGATAGGTTATAATGGGTATCAATTCATAGTTAATAGGATAGGTTATAGTGGGGATCAATGCATTTGTATCAATTCATACTTAGCAGGATAGGTTATAATGGGTATCAATTCATGGTTAATAGGATAGGTTATAATGGGGATCAGTGCATGGTTAATAGGATAGTTTATAATGGATATGAATGGATGGAGAATAGGATAGGTTATAATGGGGATAAAAGCACAGGTATCAATTCATAGTTACTAGGATAGGTTATAATGGGTATCAATTCCTGGTTAATAGGATAGGTTATAATGGGGATCAATGTATGGTTAATAGGATAGGTTATAATGGCTATCAATTCATAGTTAATAGGATACGTTATAATGGGTATCAACGCATTGATAATAGGATAGGTTATAATGGGGATCAATGCATGGGTATCAATTCATGCTTAACAGGATAGGTTATAATGGATATCAATTTATGGTTAATAGGATAGGTTATAATGGGGATCAATGCATGGTTAATAGGATAGGTTAAAATGGGTATCAATTTATGGCTAATAGGATAGGTTATAATGGGGATCAATGCATTGATAATAGGATAGGTAATAATGGGATCAATGCATGGGTATCAATTCATAGCTAATAGGATAGGTTATAATGGGTAGGAATTCAAGGTTAATAGGATAGGTTATAATGGGGATCAATGTATGGTTAATAGGATAGGTTATAATAGGTATCAATTCATGGTTATCAGGATAGGTTATAAAGGGGATCAGTGCATGGATAATAGGATAGGTTATAATGGGGATCAATGCATGGGTATCAATTCATAGTTAATAGGATAGGTTATAATAGGTGTCAATTCATGGTTATCAGGATAGGTTATAATAAGGATCAATGCATGGTAATAGGATAGATTATAATAGGGATCAATGCATGGTTAATAGGATAGGTTATAATGGGGATCAATGCATGGTTAATAAGATAGGTTATAATGGGGATCAATGTATGCTGAATAGGATATGTTATAATGGGGATCAATGCATGGTTAATATGATAGGTTATAATGGGGATCAATGCATGGTTAATAGGAAAGGTTATAATGGGTATCAATTCATGGTGAATAGGACAGGTTATAATGGGGATCAATGCATGGTAATAGGATAGGTTATAATGGGTATGAATTCATAGTTAATAGGACAGGTTATAGTGGGAATCAATTCACGGTTAATAGGATAGGTTATAATGGGGATCAATGCATGGTTAATAGGTTAGGTTATAATGAGGATCAATGTATAGTAATAGGTTAGGTTATAATGGGGATCAATGCATGGTCATTGGATAGGTTATAATGGGGATCAATGCATGATTAATAGGATAGGTTATATAGGGTATCAATTCATGGTTAATAGGATAGGTTATAATGGGGATCAATGCATGGTTAATAGGATAGGTTATAATGGGTACCAATTAATGGTTATCAGGATAGGTTATAATGGGGATCAATGTATGGTTAATATTATAAGTTATAATAGGTATCAATTCATAGTTATCAGGATAGGTTATAAAAGGGATCAATGCATGGATAATAGGATAGGTTATAATGGGGATAAATGCATAGGTACCAATTCATAGTTAATAGGATAGGATATAATGAGTATCAATTCATATTTAATAGGATAGGTTATAATGGGGATCAACGCATGGTTAATAGGATAGGTTATAATGGGGATCAAAGTATGGTAATAGGATAGGTTATAATAAGGATCAATGCATGGTAATAGGACAGATTATAATGAGGATCAATGCATGGTTAATAGGATAGGTTATAATAAAAATAATTGCATGGTTAATAAGATAGGTTATAATACGGATCAATGTATGGTTAATAGGATAGTTTATAATGAGGATCAATGCATGGTTAATAGGATATGTTATAAAGGGGATCAATGTATGGTAATAGGATAGGTTATAATGGGGATCAATGCATGCATAATAGGATAGGTTATAATGGGGATTAATGCATGGGTATCAATTCATACTTAATAGGATATGTTATAAAGGGGATCAATGTATGGTAATAGGATAGGTTATAATGGGGATCAATGTATGCTGAAGAGGATATGTTTTAATGGGGATCAATGCATGGTTAATAGGATAGGTTATAAAGGGGATCAATGTATGGAAATATGATAGGTTATAATGGGAATCAATGCATGGTTAATAGGATAGGTTATAATGGGTACCAATTGATGGTTTATAGGATAGGTTATAATAGGGATCAATGCATGGATAATAGGATAGGTTATAATGGGGATCAATGCATGGGTATCAATTCATAGGTAATAGGATAGGTTACAATGGGTATCAATTCATGGTTAATAGGATAGGTTATAATGGGGATGAATGCATAGTTAATAGGATAGGTTAAAATGGGGATCAATATATTGTAATAGGATAGGTTATAATAGGGATCAATGCATGGTTAATAGGATAGGTTATAATGGGTATCAATTCATGGTGAATAGGATAGGATATAATGGGGATCAATGCGTGGTAATAGGATAAGTTATAATGGGTATCAATTCATAGTTAATAGGACAGGTTATTGCGGGTATCAATTCATGGTTCATAGGACAGGTTATAATGGGGATCAAAGCATGGTTAATAGGATAGGTTATAATGAGGATCAATGTATGGTAATAGGATACGTTATAATGGGGATCAATGCATGGTTAATAGGATAGGTTATAATGGGTATCAATTAATGGTTATCAGGATAGGTTATAATGGGGATCAATGTGTGGTTAATATTATAAGTTATAATAGGTATCAATTCATGGTTATTATTATAGGTTATAAATAGGATCAATTCATTGATAACAGGATAGGTTATAATGGGGATGAATGCATAAGTATCAATTCATAGTTAATAGGATAGGATATAATGGGTATCAATTCATATTTAATAGGATAGGTTATAATCAGGATCAATGCATGGTAATAGGACAGATCATAATAGGGATCAATGCATGGTTAATAAAATAGGTTATAATAGGAATCAATGCATGGTTAATAAGATAGGTTATAATATGGATCAATGTATGGTTAATAGGATATGTTAAAAAGGGGATTAATGTATGGTAATAGGATAGGTTATAATGAGGATCAATGCATGGATAATAGGATAGGTTATAATGGGGATCAATGCATGGGTATCAATTCATACTTAATAAGATAGGTTATAATGGGTATCAATTTATAGTTAATAGGATAGGTTATAATGGTTATCGATTTATGCTTAATAGGATAGGTTGTAATGGGGATCAATGCATAGATAATAGGATAGGTTATAATGGGGATCAATGTCTGCTGAATAGGTTATGTTATAATGGGGATCAATTCATGGTTAATAGGATAGGTTATAAAGGCGATCAATGTATAGTAATATGATAGGTTATAATGGGAATCATTGCATGGTTAATAGGATAGGTTATAATGGGTATCAATTGATGCTTAATAGGATAGGTTTTAATGGGGATAAATGCATGGATAATAGGATAGGTTATAATGGGGATCAATGCATGGGTATCAATTCATAGGTAATAGGATAGGTTATAATGGGTATCAATTCATGGTTAATAGGATAGGTTATAATGGGGATGAATGCATGGTTGATAGGATAGGTTATAATGGGGATCAATGTATTGTAAAAGGATAGGTTATAATAGGGATCAATGTATGGTAATAGGATAGGTTATAATAGGGATCAATGCATGGTTAATAGGATAGGTTATAATGGGAATCAATTCATGGTGAATAGGATATGTTATAATGGGGATCAATGCATGGTAATAGCATAGGTTATAATGGGTATCAATTCATAGTTAATAGGACTGGTTATTGTGGGTATCAATTCATGGTTAATAGGACAGGTTATAATTGGGATCAAAGCATGGTTAATAGGATAGGTTATAATGAGGATCAATGTATGGTAATCGGATAGGTTATAATGGGGATCAATGCATGGGAATAGGATAGGTTATAATGGGGATCAATGCATGATTAATAGGATAGGTTATGTAGAGTATCAATTCATGGTTAATAGGATAGGTTATAATGGGGATCAATGCATGGTTAATAGGAGAGGTTATAATGGGTATCAATTAATGGTTATCAGGATAGGTTATAATGGGAATCAATCTGTGGTTAATATTATAGGTTACAATAGGTATCAATTCATGGTTATCAGGATAGGTTATAAATAGGATCAATGCATGGATAATAGGATAGGTTATAATGGGGATCAATGCATGGGTATCAATTCATAGTTAATAGGATAGGATATAATGGGTATCGATTCATATTTAATAGGATAGGTTGTAATGGGGATCAATGCATAGATAATAGGATAGGTTATAATGGGGATCAATGGGGATCAATGCATGGTTAATAGGATAGGTTATAATGGGGATCAATGTATGGTAATAGGATAGGTTATAATAAGGATCAATGCATGGTAATAGGATAGATTATAATGGGGATCAATGCATGGTTAATAGGATAGGTTATAATGGGGATGAAAGCACAGGTATCAATTCATAGTTAATAGGATAGGGTATAATGGGTATCAATAAAGGGTTAATAGGATAGGTTATAATTAGGATCAATGCATGGTTAATAGGATAGGTTATAATGGGTATCAAATCATAGTTAATAGGATAGGTCATAATGGGGATCAATGCATGGATAATAGGATAGGTTATAATGGGGATCAATGCATGGGTAACAATTTATACTTAATAGGAAAGGTTATAATGGGTATCAATTTATGGTTAATAGGATAGGTTATAATGGGTATCGATTTTTGATTAATAGGATATGTTGTAATGGGGATCAATGCATGGATAATAGGATAGGTTATAATGAAGATCAATGCATGGGTATCAATTCATAGGTAATAGGATAGGTTATAATGGGTATCAATTTATGGTTAATAGGATAGGTTATAATGGGGATCAATGCATGATTAATAGGATAGGTTATAATGGGTATAAATTGATGGTTAATAGGATAGGTTATAATAAGGATCTATGCATGGATAATGGGATAGGTAATAATGGAGATCAATGCATGGGTATCAATTCATAGCTAATAGGATAGGTTATAATGGGTAGGACTTCAAGGTTAATAGGATTCTTTATAATGGGGATCAATGTATAGTTAATAGGATAGGTTATAATAGGTATCAATTTATGGTTATCAGGATAGGTTATAAAAAGGATCAATGCATGGATAATAGGATAGGTTATAATGGGGTTCAATGCATGGGTATCAATTCATAGTTAATAGGATAGGATATAATGGGTATCTATTCATGGTTAATAGGATAGGTTGTAATGGGGATCAATGCATGGTTAATAGGATAGGTTATAATGGGGATTAATGTATGGTAATAGGATAGGTTATAATAAGGACCAATGCATGGTAATAGGATAGATTATAATGGGGATCAATGCATGGTTAATACGATAGGTTATAATGGGGATCAATGCATGGTTAATAAGATAGGTTATAATGGGGATCAATGTATGCTGAATAGGATATGTTATAATGGGTATCAATGCATGGTGAATAGGATAGGTTATAAAGGGGATCAATGTATGGTAATATGATAGGTTATAATGGGGATCAATGCATGGTTAATAGGAAAGGTTATAATGGGTATCAATTCATGGTGAATAGGGCAGGTTATAATTGGGATCAATGCATGGTAATAGGATAGGTTATAATGGGTATCAATTCATAGTTAATAGGACAGGTTATAGTGGGTATCAATTCATGGTTAATTGGAGAGGTTATAGTGGGGATCAATGCATGGTTAATAGGATAGGTTATAATGAGGATCAATGTATGGTAATAGGGTAGGTTATAATGGGGATCAATGCATGGTAATAGGATAGGTTATAATGGGGATCAATGCATGATTAATAGGATAGGTTATATAGGGTATCAATTCATGGTTAATAGGATAGGTTATAATGGGGATCAATGCATGGTTAATAGGATATGTTATAATGGGTATCAATTAATGGTTATCAGGATAAGTTATAATGGGGATCAATGTATGAGTAATAATATAAATTATAATAGGTATCAATTCATAGTTATCAGGATAGGTTATAAAGGGGATTAATGCATGGTTAATAGGATAGGTTATAATGGGGATCAATGTATGGTAATAGGATACGTTAAAATAAGGATCAATGCATGGTAATAAGTAAGATTATAATGGGGATCAATGCATGGTTAATAGGATAGGTTATAATAGGAATCAATGCATGGTTAATAAGATAGGTTATAATATGGATCAATGTATGGTTAATAGGATAGATTATAAAGGGGATCAATGTATGGTAATAGGATAGGTTATAATGGGGATGAATGCATGTATAATAGGATAGGTCATAATGGGGATCAATGCATGGGTATCAATTCATACTTAATAGGATAGGTTATAATGGGTATCAATTTATTGTTAATAGGATAGGTTATAATGGGTATCAATTTATGGTTAATAGGATAGGTTGTAATGGGGATCAATGCATGGATAATAGGATAGGTTATAATGGGGATCAATGTATGCTGAATAGGATATGTTATAATGGGGATCAATGCATGGTCAATAGGATAGGTTATAAAGGGGATCAATGTATGGTAATATGATAGGTTATAATGGGAATCAATGCATGGTTAATAGGATAGGTTATAATGGGTATCAATTGATGGTTAATAGGATAGGTTATAATGGGGATCAATGCATGGATAATAGAATAGGTTATAATGGAGATAAATGCTTGGGTATCAATTCATAGGTAATAGGATAGGTTATAATGGGTATCAATTCATGGTTAATAGGATAGGTGATAATGGGGATGAATGAATGGTTAATAGGATAGGTTATAATGGGGATCAATGTATGGTAATAGGATAGGTTATAATAGGGATCAATGTATGATTAATAGGATAGGTTATATAGGGTATCAATTCATGGTTAGTAGGATAGGTTATAATGGGGATCAATCTATGGTTAATAGGATAGGTTATAATGGGTACCAATTAATGGTTATCAGGATAGGTTATAAAAGGGATCAATGCATGGATAATAGGATAGGTTATAATGGGGATAAATGCATGGGTATCAATTCATAGTTAATAGGATAGGATATAATGGGTATCAATTCATATTTAATAGGATAAGTTATAATGGGGATCAATGCATGGTTAAGAGGATAGGTTATAATAAGGATCAATTCATGGTAACAGGATAGATTATAATGGGGATGAATGCATGGTTAATAGGATAGGTTATAATAGGAATCAATGCATGGTTAATAAGATAGGTTATAATACGGATCAATTTATGGTTAATAGGACAGATTATAATGAGGATCAAAGCAGGGTTAATAGGATATGTTATAAAGATGATCAATGTATGGTAATAGGATAGGTTATAATGGGGATCAATGCATGGATAATAGGAAAGGTTTTAATCGGGATCAATGCATGGGTATCAATTCATACTTAATAGGATAGGTTATAATGGGTATCAATTTATGGTTAATAGGATAGGTTATAATGGGTATCGATTTCTGGTTAATAGGATAGGTTGTAATGGGGATCAATGCATGGATAATAGGATAAGTTATAATTTGGATCAATGTATGCTGAATAGGATATGTTATAATGGGGATCAATGCATGGTTAATAGGATAGGTTATCAAGGGGATCAATGTATGGTAATATGATAGGTTATAATGGGAATCAATGCATGGTTAATAGAATCGGTTATAATGGGGATCAATGCATGGATAATAGGACAGGTTATAATGGGGATCAATGCATGGATAATAGGATAGGTTATAATAGGGATCAATGCATGGGTATCAATTCATGGT
Organism: Mytilisepta virgata; assembly: GCA_028015205.1. Lineage (NCBI taxonomy): Eukaryota > Metazoa > Mollusca > Bivalvia > Mytilida > Mytilidae > Mytilisepta > Mytilisepta virgata. The sequence continues at coordinate 43,092,996 of CM051511.1, forward strand.
TAATAGGATAGGCTATAATGGGGATGGATGCATGGTTAATAGGATAGGTTATAATGGGGATCAATGTATGGTAATAGGATAGGTTATAACAGGCATCAATGTATGGTAATAGGATAGGTTATAATAGGGATCAATGCATGGTTAGTAGGATAGGTTATAATGGGTATCAATTCATGGTGAATAGGATAGGTTATAATGGGGATCAATGCATGGTAATAGGATAGGTTATAATGGGGATCAATGCATGGTAACAGGATAGGTTATAATGCGGATCAATTAATGGTTATCAGAATAGGTTATAATGGGGATCAATGTGTGGTTAATATTATAGGTTATAATAGGTATCAATTCATGGTTATCAGGATAGGTTATAAATGGGATCAATGCATGGATAATAGGATAGGTTATAATGGGGATCAATGCATGGGTATCAATTCATAGTTAATAGGATAGGATATAATGGGTAGCAATTCATATTTAATAGGATAGGGTATAATGGGGATCAATGCATGGTTAATAGGATAGATTATAATGGGGATCAATGTATGATAATAGGATAGGTTATAATAAGTATCAATTCATGGTTAATAGGACAGGTTATAATAGGGATCAATGCATGGATAATAGGATAGGTTATAATGGGTATCAATTCATGGATAATAGGATAGACTATAATGGGGATCAATGCATGGTTAATAGGATAGGTTATAATAGGGATCAATGCATGGATAATAGGATAGGTTATAATGGGGATCAATGCATGGGGATCAATTCATAGTTAATAAAATAGGTTATATTGGGTATGATTTCATGGGTAATACGATAGGTTATAATGGGGATCAATCCATGGTTAATAGGATAGGTTACAATGGGGATCAATGTATGGTAATAGGATAAGATATAATGGGAATCAATGCATTGTAATAGGATAGGTTATAATGGGTATCAATTCATGGATAATAGGATAGACTATAATGGGGATCAATGCATGGTTAATAGGATAGGTTATAATAGGGATCAATGCATGGATAATAGGATAGGTTATAATGGGGATCAATGCATGGGGATCAATTCATAGTTAATAAAATAGGTTATATTGGGTATGATTTCATGGGTAATACGATAGGTTATAATGGGTATCCATTCATGGGTAATAGGATAGGTTAAAATGGGGATCAATTTATGGATAATAGGATATGTTATAATGGGGATCAATGCATGGGGATCAATTCATAGTTAATAGGATAGGTTATAATAGGTTTCAATTCATCGTTAATAGGATAGGGTATAATGGGGTTCAATGCATGGTTAATAGGATAGCTTATAATGTTGATCAATGTATGGTAATAGGATAGGTTATAATGGGAATCAATGCATGGTAATAGGATAAGTTATAATAGGGATCAATGCATTGTTAATAGGATAGCTTATAATGGGGATCAATGTATGGTAATAGGATAGGTTATAATGGGGATCAATGCATGGTAATAGGATAGTTTATAATGGGGATCAATGTATGGTAATAGGATAGGTTATAATGGTGATCAATCCATGGTTAATAGGATAGGTTATAATGGGTATCAATGCATGGTTAATAGGATAGGCTGTAATGGGGATCAATGCATGGTTAATAGGAGAGGTTTTAATGCAGATCAATTCATGGATAATAGGATAGCTTATAATGGGGATCAATGTATGGTAATAGGATAGGTTATAATGGGTATGAATTCATCGTTAATATGATAGATTATATTGGGGATCAATGCATGGTTAATAGGATAGGTTATAATGGCGATCAATGTATGCTAATAGGATACGTTATAATGGGGATCAATTTATGGTAATAGGATAGGTTATAATGGGGATCAATGCATGGTCAATAGGATAGGTTATAATGAGGATCAATGCATGGTAATAGGATAGGTTATAATGGAAATCAATGTATGGTAATAGGATAGGTTATAATGGGGATCAATGCATGGTTCACAGGATAGGTTATAATAGGGATCACTGCATGGTAATAGGATAGGATATAATAGGGATCAATAGATGGTAATAGGATAGGTTATAACTGGGATCAATGGATGGTAATTTGATAGGTTATAATGGTGATCAATTTATAGTAGTAGGATAGGTTATAATGTGGATCAATCCATGGTTAATAGGATAGGTTATATTGGGTATCAATTCATGGTTAATAAAATAGGGTATAATGGGGATCAATGCATGGATAATAGGATAGGTTATGGTGGGGATCAATATATGGGTATCAATTCATCATTAATAGTATAGGTTATAATGGGTATCAATTCATGGTTAATAGGATAGGTTATAATGGGGAGCAATACATGGTTAACAGGATAGGTTATAATGCGGATCAATGCTTGGTTAATAGGATAGGTTATATTGGGGATCAATGCATGGATAATAGGATAGGTGATAATGGGGATAAATGGATGGTAATAGGATAGGTTATAATTGGGATCAATGGATGGTAATTTGATAGGTTATAATGGGGATCAATTTATGGTAGTAGGATAGGTTATAATGGGGATCAATGCACGGTTAATAGGATAGGTTATATTGGGTATCAATTCATGGTTAATCGGATAGGGTATAATGGGGATCAAAGCATGGATAATAGGATAGGTTATGGTGGGGATCAATGCATGGGTATCAATTCATCGTTAATAGTACAGGTTATAATGGGTATCAATTCATGCTTAACAGGATAGGTTATAATGGGGATCAATGCATGGTTAACAGGATAGGTTATAATGGGGATCAATGCTTGGTTAATAGGATAGGTTATAATTGGGATCAATGGATAATAATTTGATAGGTTATAATGGGGATCAATTTATGGTAGTAGTATAGGTTATAATGGGGATCAATGCATGGTTAATAGAATAGGCTATATTGGGGATCAATGGTTGGTTAATAGGATAGGTTATATTGGGGATCAATGCATGGAAAATAGGATAGGTTATGATGGGGATCAATGCATGGGTAGCAATTTATAATTAATAAGATAGGTTATAATGGGTATCAATCCATGGTTAATAGGATAGGTTATAATGGGGATCAATGCATAGTTGATAGGATAGGTTATAATGGGTATCAATTCATGGTTAATATGATAGTTTATAATAGGGATCAATGCATGGATAATAAGACAGGTTATAAAAAGGTTCAATGCATAGGTATCAATTCATAGTACATAGGTTAAAATGGGGATCAATGCATGGTTGATAGGATAGGTTATAATGGGTATCAATCCATGGTTAATAGGATAGATTATAATGGGGATCAAAGCATGGTTAATAGGATAGGTTATAATGGGTATCAATTCATGGTTAATAAGATAGGTTATAATGGGTATCAATTCATACTTAATAGGATAGGTTATAATGAGGTTCAATGCATGGCTAAAAAGATAGGTTATAATGGGGGTCAATGTATGGTAATAGGAGAGGTTATAATTAGGATCAATGCATGGTAACAGGATAAATTATAATGGCGATCAATGCAGAGTTAATAGGATAGGTTATAATGCAGATCAATACATGGTTGATAGGATAAGTTATAATGGTGATCAATTCATGGTTAATAGGATAGGTTTTAATGGGGATCAATGCATGGTTCAAAGGATAGGTTATAATGGGTATCAACTCATGGTTAGTAAGATAGATTATAATGCAGATCAATACATGGTTGATAGGATAAGTTATAATGGTGATCAATTCATGGTTAATAGGATAGGTTGTAATGGGGATCAATGCATAGTTAATAGAATAGATTTTAATACAGATCAATACATGGATAATAGGATAGGTCATAATGGGGATCAATGCATGGGTAATAGGATAGGTTATAATGGGGATCAACGCATAGGTATCAATTCATAGTTAATAGAATAGGTTATAATGGGTATCAATTGGTGGTTAATAGGATAGGTTATAATGGGGATCAATGCATGGCTAATAGGATAGGTTATAATGGGGATCAATGTATAGTAATAGGATAGGTTATAATGGGGATCAATGCATGGTAATAGGATAGGTTATAATGGCTATAAATGCATGGTTAATAGGATAGGTTATAATGGGTATCAATTCATGGTTAATAGCATAGGTTATAATGGCGATCAATGTATGGTAATAGGATAGGTTATAATGGGGATCAATACATGGTTAATATGATACCTTATAATGGGGATCAATTGATAATAATAGGATAGGTTATAATGGGGATCAATGCATGGTTAATAGAATAGGTTATAATAAGGATCAATGGATGGATAATAGGATAGGTTATAATGGGGATCAATGCATGGGTATCAATTCATAGTTAATAGGAAAGGTTATAATGGGTATCAGTTTCTAGTTAATAGGATAGATTATAATGGGGATCAATGCATGGTTAATCAGATAGGTTATAATTGGGATCAATGCATGGCAATAGGATAGGTTAGAATGGGGATCAATGCATAGGTAATAGGAAAGGTTATAATGGGGGTCAATGCATGGATATCAATTCATAGTTAATAAGACAGGTTATAATGGGTATCAATTCATAGCCATCAGGATAGGTTATAATGGGGATCAATGCATGGTTAATAGGATAGGTTATAATAGGTATCAATGTATGGTAATAGAATAGGTAATAATGGGGATAAATGCATGATAATAGGATAGGTTATAACGGGGATCATTGCATGGTTAATAGATAGTTTATTATAGGGATCCATGCATGGTAATAGGATAGGTTATAATGGATATCAATACATGGTTAATAGGGTAGGTTATAATGGGGATCAATGCAAGGATAATAGGATAGGTTATAATAGGGATCAAAGCATTGGTATGAATTCATAGTTAATAGGATAAGTTATAAAGGGTATCAATTCATGGTTAATAGGATAGGTTATAATGGGGATCAATGCATAGTTAATAGGATATGTTATAATGGGGATCAATGCATGGATAATAGGATAGGTTATAATGGGGATCAATGCATGGGTATCAATTCATAGTTAATAGGATAGGTTATAATGGGAGTCAATTGCATGGTTAATAGGATAGGTTATAATGGGGATCAATGCATGGTTAATAGGATAAGTTATAACGGGGATCAATGCGCGGGTAATAAGATAGATTATTATTAGTGGAGGAAGCCAGAGTTCCCGGAGAGAATCACCGAACTTCGGCAGGAAAATGGGCAATCCTTGTCAATTTAGGTGAGATTCGAACTCGGAACAACTGTGTCACAGGTTAGTGATTATTTGTAGTCATGACGAACTACCTAGACCTTTCGGCCACCGAGGCTTCCATTGATTATTAAATAATGGTGCCATTGAGATAGTTTTGTCCATATTGGTTATATTGTTAACAATGTCCTTTGTACCATACACAGGCACCTTTGCTAAACAATAAATGGCATGGAGATAGATATGTCCATGTGGCTCATGGTTTTTAACCATGTATATACATGGTCAAAAACCATGAGCCACATGGACATATCTATCTCCATGCCATTTATTGTTTAGCAAAGGTGCCTGTGTATGGTACAAAGGGCATTGTTAAGAATATAACCAATATGGGAAAAACCATCTCAATGTCAATGGTTTTTTAAAACAGATTCCTGTGTGTAGTACAAACTACATACTTTATAACCATAAGCAACATGGACCTAAATATCTCTAGTCTTGTTTCACACAGATGCCTGTGTATGGTACAGACTGCAAGGGTTAAAACCATGAGGAACATTGACCTGACTATCACAAGTCCATTGATTGTTTAACAAAGGTGCCTGTGTATGGTAAAGAGATGTATTGTACAAATGACATGGTTTAAATCGATCAGCAACATGGACTTAACTATCCAAATTTAATTGAATATTTATTTGTTTGTTTAGTTGAGGTTTTAAGGCGTTTTCAGCACATTTGGCTATTTTGAGGCGACCAGCTTTTTTTAGTGGAGGAAGTCAGAGTATACAGAGAGAATCACAGAACTTCGGCAGGAAAATTGTCAATCTTTGTCAATTTAGAACGGAGTCGAACACACCCAACAGCAGGTGAGATTCGAACTCGGAACCACTGTGTCACAGGTTAGTAATCACTAGTGGTCATGACGAACTACCTAGACCACTCGGCCACCGAGGCTCCCATTGATTATTTATTAATGGTGCCTATATACATGGTTAAAAACCATGAGCAACATGGACATATCTATCTCCATGCCATTGATTGTTTAGCAAAGGTGCCTGTGTATGGTACAAAGGAAATAGTTTAGACCCATATCCAACTATCTCAATGCCATTGATTGTCTAACACAGATTCCAGTGTGTAGTACAAACTACATAGTTTATAACCATAAGCAAGATGGACCTAAACTATCTCAATGCCATTGATTGTTTAAGACAGATTCCTGTATGTAGTACAAACTACATGGTTTAAAACCATAAGAAACATAGACTTAACTATCTCAATCCAATTGAATATTTAGTTGTTTGTTTAGTTGAGGTTTTAAGGCGTTTTCAGCACATTTGGCTATTTCGAGGCGACCAGTTTTTATTAGTGCAGGAAGCCAGAGTACCCGGAGAGAATCACCGAACTTCGGCAGGAAAATTGTCAATTCTTGTCAATTTAGATCGGAGTCGAACACGCCCCACCGCAGGTGAGATTCGAATTCGGAACCAGTGTGTCACAGGTTAGTGATTATTAGTAGTCATGACGAACTACCTAGACCACTCGGCCATCGAGGCTCCCATTGATTATTTCATAATAGTGCCTATATACATTGTTAAAAACCATGCCATTTATTGTTTAGCAAAGGTGCCTGTGTATGGTACAAAGGACATTGTTCAGAACCATAACCAACATGGAGAAAACTATCTCAATGCCATTGACTGTTTCAAACAGATTCCTGTGTGTACTACAAACTACATAGTTTTTAACCATAAGCAACATGGACATAAATATCTCTAGTCTTGTTTCAAACAGATGCCTGTGTGTGGTACAGACTGCAAGGGTTAGAACCATTAGCAACATGGACCTATCACAAGTCCATTGATTGTTTAACAAAGGTGCCTGTGTATGGCAAAGAGATGTATTGTACAAATTACATGGTTTAGATCCATCGGCAACATGGACTTAACTATCCAAATTCAATTGAATATTTATTTGTTTGTTTAGTTGAGGTTTTAAGGCGTTTTCAGCACATTTGGCTATTTCGAGACGACCAGTTTTTATTAGTGGAAGAAGCCAGAGTACCCAGAGAGAATCACTGAACTTCGGCAGGAAAATTGTCAATACTTGTCAATTTAGATCAGAGTCAAACACGCCCCACCGCAGGTGAGATTCGAATTCGGAACCACTGTGTCACAGGTTAGTGATTATTAGTAGTCATGACGAACTACCTAGACCACTCGGCCACCGAGGCTCCCATTGATTATTTAATAATGGTGCCTATATACATGGTTAAAAACCATGAGCAACATGGACATATCTATCTCCATGCCATTTATTGTTTAGCAAAGGTGCCTGTGTATGGTACAAAGGACATTGTTAAGAACCATAACCAACATGGACCTAAACTATCTCAATGCCATTGATTGTTTAACACAGATTCCTGTGTGTAGTACAAACCACATAGTTTAGAACCATAAGGAACATGGACATAACTATCTAAGTCTTGTTTGACAAAGATGCTTGTGTGTGGTACAGACTACAAGGATTAGAACCATGAGCAACATTGACCTAACTATCTCAGTGCCTATATTGTAAACAGATGTATAGTACAAACTACATGGTTCAGAACCTAACTATCTCAATGCCATTGATTAATTACCAAAGGTGTCTGTGTATTATAAACTGATGTAAAGTACAAACTACATGGTTTAGAACCATAACTAACATGGACTTACCTATCTCAATCCAATTGAATATTTATTTGTTTGTTTAGTTGAGGTTTTAAGGCGTTTTCAGCACATTTGGCTAATTCGAGGCGACCAGTTTTTATTAGTGGAGGAAGAAAGAGTACCCATAGAAAATAACCGAACTTCGGCAGGAAAATTGGCAATCGGTGGCCGAGTGGTCTAGGTAGCTCGTCATGACTAATAATCACTAACCCGTCAACACAGAAGTTCCGAGTTCGATTCTCACCTGTGGCGGGGTGTGTTCGACTCTGATGTAAATTGACAAGGATTGCCAATTTTTTCTACCGAAGTTTGGTGGTTCTTTCTGGATACTCCGGCTACCTCCACCAATAAAACTGTCTGCAGCGAAATAGCCAAATGTGGTAAAAACGGCGTAAAACCTCAACTAAATAAAAAAATAAATAATCAATGGCATTGAGATAGTTAGGTCCATGTTACTCATGGTTCTTAAACATGTAGTTTGTACTATACATCTGTTTATCATACACAGACACCTTTGTAAAACAATCAATGGCATTGAGATAGTTAGGTCCATGTTACTCATGCTTATAAACCACGTAGTTTGTACTATACATCTGTTTACCATACATAGGCACCTTTGTTGAACAATCAATGGCAATGAGATAGCCAGGTCCATGTTACTCATGGTTTCTAACAATGTAGTTTGTACTATATAGATACCTTTATTAAATAATCGATGGAGGCCTCGGTGTCCGAGTGGTCTAGGTAGTTCGTCATGACTAATAATCACTAACCCGTCAACACAGAAGTTCCCAGTTCGAATCTCACCTGTGGCGGGGTGTGTTCGACTCCGATTGCTAATTTTTTCTTCTGAAGTTTAGTGGTTCTATCTGGGTACTCCGGCTACCTCCACCACTAAAACTGTCTGCAGCGAAATAGCCAAATGTGCTAAAAACGGCGTAAAACCTTAACTAAATAAACAAATAAATAATCAATGGCATTGAGATAGTTAGGTCATGTTACTCATGCTTCTGAACCATGTAGTTTGTACTATACATCTGTTGTTCATACACAGACACATTTTTAAAACAATCAATGGCATTGAGATAGTTAGGTCCATGTTGCTGATGGTTCTAAACCATGTAGTTTGTACTATACATCTGTTTACCATACACAGGCACCTTTGTTGAACAATCAATAGCAATGGAATAGTTATGTCCATGTTGCTCATGGTTTTCAACAATGTAGTTTGTACTATATAAGTACATTTATTAAATAATCAATGGAGGCCTCGGTGGCCGGGTGGTGTACGTAGTTCGTCATGACTACTAATAATCACTAACCTGTCAACACAGAGGTTCCGAGTTCGAATCTCACCTGTGACAAGGATTGCCAATTTCCGTACCGAAGTTCGGTGGTTCTGTCCTGTTACTCCGGTTACCTCCACCAATATAAACTGGCTAGTGCGAAATAGCCAAATGTGCTGAAAACGGCGTAAAACCTCAAATACAATAAATAAATAAATAATAAATGGCATTGAGATAGTTACGTCCATGTCACTCGTGGTTCTAAACCATGTAGTTTGTACTATGGACCTGTTTATCATACACAGACACCTTTGTTAAATAATAAACTGCATTGAGATAGTTAGGTCCATGTTTCCCATGGTTCTAGACCATGTAGTTTGTAGCCATACCAGACACCTTTGTTAAACAATTAATGGAATTGAGATAGTTAGGTCCATGTTGGTCATGGTTCTAAACCATGTAGTTTGTACTATACATCTGTTTACCATACACAGGCACCTTTGTTGAACAATCAATGGCAATGAGATAGCTAGGTCCATGTTACTCATGGTTTTTAACCATGTAGTTTGTACTATATAGGGTACTTTTATTAAATAATCCATGGAGGCCTCGGTGGCCGAGTGGTCTAGGTAGTTCGTCATGACTAATAATCACTAACCCGTCAACACAGAAGTTCCGAGTTCGATTCTCACCTGTGGCGGGGTGTGTTCGACTCCGATGTAAATTGACAAGGATTGCCAATTTTTTCTGCCGACGTTTGGTGGTTCCATCTTGGTACTCCGGCCACCTCCACCAATAAAACTGTCTGCAGCGAAATAGCCAAATCTGCTAAAAACGGCGTAAAACCTTAACTAAATAAACAAATAAATAATCAATGGCACTGAGATAGTTAGGTCCATGTTGCTCATGGTTCTAAACCATGTAGCTTGTACTATACATCTGTTTACCATACACAGGCACCATTTATGAACAATCAATAGCAATGAGATAGCTAGGTCCATGTTACTCATGGTTTTTACTATACTAAATAATCGATGGAGGCCTCGGTGGCCGAGTGGTCTAAGCAGTTAGTCATGACTCATAATCACTAACCCGTCAACACAGAAGTTCCCAGTTCGAATCTCACCTGTGGCGGGGTGTGTTCGACTCCGATGTAGATTGACAAGGATTGCTAGTTTTTTCTCCTGAAGTTTAGTGGTTCTATCTGGGTACTCCGGCTACCTCCACCAATAAAACTGTCTGCAGCGAAATAGCCAAATCTGCTAACAACGGCGTAAAACCTCAACTAAATAAATAAATAAATAATCAATGGCATTGAGATAGTTAGGTCATGTTACTCATGCTTCTGAACCATGTAGTTTGTACTATACATCTGTTGTTCATACACAGACACATTTTTAAAACAATCAATGGCATTGAGATAGTTAGGTCCATGTTGGTGATGGTTCTAAACCATGTAGTTTGTACTATACATCTGTTTAGCATACGCAGGCACCTTTGTTGAACAATCAATAGCAATGGAATAGTTATGTCCATGTTGCTCACGGTTTTCAACAATGTAGTTTGTACTATATAGGTACATTTATTAAATAATCAATGGAGGCCTCGGTGGCCGAGTGGTGTACGTAGTTCGTCATGACTACTAATAATCACTAACCTGTCAAAACAGAGGTTTCGAGTTCAAATCTCACCTGTGTCGGTGTGTGCTCGACTCCGATCTAAATTAACAAGGATTGCCAATTTCCCTACCGAAGTTCGGTGGTTCTGTCCTGGTACTCCGGTTACCTCCACCAATATAAACTGGCTAGTGCGAAATAGCCAAATGTGCTGAAAACGGCGTAAAACCTCAAATACAATAAATAAATAAATAATAAATGGCATTAAGATAGTTACGTCCATGTCACTCGTGGTTCTAAACCATGTAGTTTGTACTATGGACCTGTTTATCATACACAGACACCTTTGTTAAATAATAAACTGCATTGAGATAGTTAGGTCCATGTTTCCCATGGTTCTAGACCATGTAGTTTGTAGCCATACCAGACACCTTTGTTAAACAATTAATGGAATTGAGATAGTTAGGTCCATGTTGGTCATGGTTCTAAACCATGTAGTTTGTACTATACATCTGTTTACCATACACAGGCACCTTTGTTGAACAATCAATGGCAATGAGATAGCTAGGTCCATGTTACTCATGGTTTTTAACCATGTAGTTTGTACTATATAGGGTACCTTTATTAAATAATCGATGGAGGCCTCGGTGGCCGAGTGGTCTAGGTAGTTTGTCATGACTAATAATCACTAAACCGTCAACACAGAAGTTCCGAGTTCGAATCCTCACCTGTGGCGGGGTGTGTTCGACTCCGATGTAAATTGACAAGGATTGCCAATTTTTTCTACCGAAGTTTAGTGGTTCTATCCGGGTATTCCGGCTACCTCCACCAATAAAACTGTCTGCAGCGAAATAGCCAAATGTGGTAAACACCGCGCAAAACCTCAACTAAATAAACGAATAAGTAATCAATGGCATTGAGATAGTTAGGTCCATGTTACTCATGGTTCTAAACCATGTAGTTTGTACTATAGATCCGTTTACCATACACAGGCACCTTTGTTGAACAATCAATGGCAATGAGATAGTTAGGTCCATGTTGCTCATGGTTTTTAACAATGTAGTTTGTACTACATAGGTAGATTTATTAAATAATTGATGGAGGCCTTTGGTGGCCGAGTGGTCTAGGTAGTTCGTCATGACTACTAATAATCACTAACCTGTCAACACAGAGGTTTCGAGTTCAAATCTCACCTGTGTCGGTGTGTGCTCGACTCCGATCTAAATTGACAAGGATTGCCAATTTCCCTACCGAAGTTCGGTGGTTCTGTCCTGGTACTCCGGTTACCTCCACCAATATAAACTGGCTAGAGCGAAATAGCCAAATGTGCGGAAAACGGCTTAAAACCTCAAGTAAAATAAAGAAATAAATAATAAATGGCATGGACATAGTTAGGTCCATGTTACTCATGGTTCTAAACCATGTAATTTGTACTATACATCTGTTTATTATACATAGACACCTTTGTTAAACAACCAATGGCATTGAGATAGTTAGGTCCATATTTCCCATGGTTGTAAACCAGGTAGTTTGTAGCCATACACAGCCATCTAAGTGAAACAATTAATGGCATTGAGATAGTTAGGTCCATGTTACTCATGGTTCTAAACAATGCAGTTTGTACTATACATCTGTTTACCATACACAGACACCTTTGTTCAACTATCAATGCCATTGAGATAGTTAGGTCTATTTTTCCCATGGTTCTAAACCATGTAGTTTGTAGTAATACACAGACACCTATGTAAAACAATCAATGGCATTGAGACAGTTAGGTCCATGTTGCTCATGGTTCTAAACCATGTAGTTTGTACTATACATCTGTTTACCATACACAGGAACCTTTGTTGAACAATCAATGGCAATGAGATAGGTAGGTCCATGTTACTCATGGTTTTTAACCATGTAGTTTGTACTATATAGGGTACCTTTATTAAATAATCGATGGAGGCCTCGGTGGCCGAGTGGTCAAGGTAGTTCGTCATGACTAATAATCACTAACCCGTCAACACAGAAGTTCCAAGTTCGAAACTCACCTGTGCCGGCGTGTGCTCGACTCCGATGTAAATTGACAAGGATTGCCAATTTCCCTACCGAAGTTCGGTGGTTCTGTCCTGGTACTCTGCTTATCTCCACAAATATAAACTGGCTAGAGAGAAATATCCAAATGTGCTGAAAACGGCGTAAAACCTCTAGCAAAATAAACAAATAAATAATCAATGGCATGGACATAGTTAGGTCCATGTTACTCATGGTTCTAAACCATGTAGTTTGTACTATACATCTGTTTACCATACACAGGCACCTTTGTTAAACAATCAATGGCATTGAGATAGATGCATAATGCTCATGGTTCTTAACGATGTAGTTTGTACTATACATCTCTTTATTATACACAGACACCTTTGTTAAACAATCAATTGCATTGAGACAGTTGGGTCAATGTTGCTCATGGTTCTAAACCATGTAGTTTGTACTATGGATCTCTTTATCATACACAGACACCTTTGTTAAACAATCAATGGCATTGAGATAGTTAGGTCCATGTTTCCCATGGTTCTAAACCATGTAGTTTGTAGCCATACACAGACACCTTTGTTGAACACTCAATGGCAATGAGATAGCTAGGTCCATGTTACTCATGGTTTTTAACCATGTAGTTTGTACTATATAGGGTACTTTTATTAAATAATCCATGGAGGCCTCGGTGGCCGAGTGGTCTAGGTAGTTCGTCATGACTAATAATCACTAACCCGTCAACACAGAAGTTCCGAGTTCGATTCTCACCTGTGTCGGGGTGTGTTCGACTCCGATGTAAATTGACAAGGATTGCCAATTTTTTCTGCCGACGTTTGGTGGTTCCATCTGGGTACTCCGGCTACCTCCACCAATAAAACTGTCTGCAGCGAAATAGCCAAATCTGCTAAAAACGGCGTAAAACCTTAACTAAATAAACAAATAAATAATCAATGGCATTGAGATAGTTAAGTCCATGTTACTCATGGTTCTAAACCATGTAGTTTGTACTATACATCTGTCTACCATACACAGACACCTTTGTTGAACAATCAATGGCAATGAGATAGTTAGGTCTATCTTACTGATGGTTTTTAACAATTTAATTTGTACTATATAGGTACCTTTATTAAATAATCGATGGAGGCCTCGATGGCCGAGTGGTCTAGGTAGTTCGTCATGATTAATAATCACTAACCCGTCAATACAGAAGTTCCGAGTTTGAATCTCACCTGTGGCGGGGTGTGTTCGACTCCGATGTAAATTGACAAGGATAGCCAATTTTTTCTACTGAAGTTTGGTGGTTCTAACTGGGTACTCCGCCCACCTCCACCAATAAATCTTCCTGCAGCAAAATAGCCAAATGTGCTGAAAACTGCGTTAAACCTCAACTAAATAAACAAATAAATAATCAATGGCATGAAGAGACAGTTAGGTGTATGTTGTTCATGGTTCTAAACAATGTCGTTTGTACCACACACAGGCACCTTTATTAAAGAATTAAACAATCAATGGCGTTGGGATAGTTATGTCCATGTTCCTCATGGTTTTTAACCATGTAGTTTGTACTATAAAGGCACCTTTATTAAATAATCAACAGAGGCCTCGCTGGCCGAGTGTTCTAGGTTGTTCGTCATGACTACTAATAATCATTAACCTGTCAACACAGAGGTTTGGAGTGCGAATCTCACCTGTGTCGGGGTGTGTTCGACTCTGATGTAAATTGAGAAGGATTGCCAATTTTTTCTACCGAAGTTTGGTGGTTCCATCTGGATACTCCAGCTACCTCCACCAATAAAACTGTCTGCAGCGAAATAGCCAAATGTGCTGAAAACGACGTCAAACCTCAACTAAATAAACAACTAAATAATCAATGGCATTGAGATAGTTAGGTCCATGTTTCCTATGGTTCTGAACCATGTAGATTGTAGCTGAACACAGACACTTTTGTGAAACAATCAATCTCATTGAGGTACTTAGGTCCATGTTTCTCATGGTTCTGAACCATGTAGTTTGTACTATACATCTGTTTACCTTACACAGGCACCTTTGTTGAACAATCAATGGCAATGAGATGGCTAGGTCAATGTTACTCATGATTTTTAACCATGTAGTTTGTACTATATAGGGTACCTTTATTAAATAATCAATGGAGACCTCGGTGGCCGGTTGGTCTTCGTAGTTCGTCATGACTACTAATAATCACTAGCCTGTCAACACAGAGGTTTCGAGTTCAAATCTCATCTGTAGCGGGGTGTGCTCGACTCCGATCTCAATTGACAAAGATTGCCAATTTCCCTACCGATGTTCGTTTGTTCTCTCCTTTTACTCCGGTTACCTCCACAAATATAAACTGGCTAGAGCGAAATAGCCAAATATGCTGAAAACGGCTTAAAACGAAAAGTAAAATCAACCAATAAATAATCGATGGCATGGACATAGTTAGGTCCATATTACTCATAGTTCTAAACCATGTAGTTTGTACTATACATCTGTTTACCATACACAGACACCTTTGTTAAACAATCAATGGCATTGAGATAGTTAGGTCCATGTTTCCCATGGTTGTAAACCATGTAATTTGTAGCCATACATAGCCATCTAAGTGAAACAATCAATGGCATTGAGATAGTTAAGTCCATGTTGCTCATGGTTCTAAACCATTGAGATAGTTAGGTCCATGTTGCTGATGGTTCTGAACCATGTAGTTTGTACTACACATCTGTTTACCATACACAGGCACCTTTGTTGAACAATCAATAGCAATGCAATAGTTATGTCCATGTTGCTCATGGTTTTCAACAATGTAGTTTGTACTATATAGGTACATTTATTAAATAATCGATGGAATTCTCTGTGGCCGAGTGGTCTAGGTTGTTCGTCATGACTACTGATAATCACTAACCTGTCAACACAGAGGTTTCGAGTTCAAATATCACCTGTGTCGGTGTGTGCTCGACTCCTATCTAAATTGACAAGCATTGCGAATTTCCCTACCGAAGTTCGGTGGTTCTGTTCTGGTACTCCAATTACCTCCACCAATATGAACTGGCTAGAGCAAAATAGCCAAATGTGCGGAAAATGGCGTACAATCTGAAGTAGAATAAACAAATAAATAATGAATGGCATAGAAATTGTTAGGTTCATGTTACTCATGGTTCTAAACAATGCAGTTTGTACTATACATCTGTTTACCATACACAGACACCTTTGTTCAAAAATCAATGGCATTGAGATAGTTAGGTCTATTTTTCCCATGGTTCTAAACCATGTAGTTTGTAGTAATACACAGACACCTGTGTAGAACAATCAATGGCATTGAGATAGTTAGGTCCATGTTGCTCATGGT
The DNA here is from genome assembly GCA_028015205.1 of Mytilisepta virgata. Lineage (NCBI taxonomy): Eukaryota > Metazoa > Mollusca > Bivalvia > Mytilida > Mytilidae > Mytilisepta > Mytilisepta virgata. Next base: position 43,109,183 of record CM051511.1, read on the forward strand.
TCTAAACCATGTAGTTTGTACTATACATCTGTTTACCATACACAGGAACCTTTGTTGAACAATCAATGGCAATGAGATAGCTAGGTCCATGTTATTCATTGTTTTTAACCATGTAGTTTGTACTATATAGAGTACCTTTATTAAATAATCAATGGAGGCCTCGGTGGCCGGGTGGTCTTCGTAGTTCGTCATGACTACTAATAATCACTAACCTGTCAACACAGAGGTTTCGAGTTCAAATCTCACCTGTAGCGGGGTTTCTTCGACTCCGATATAAATTGACAAGGATTGCCAATTTTTTCTACCGAAGTTTAGTGGTTCTATCCGGGTACTCCGGCTACCTCCACCAATAAAACTCTCTGCAGCGAAATAGCCAAATGTGGTCAACACCGCGCAAAACCTCAACTAAATAAACAAATAAATAATCAATGGCATTGAGATAGTTAGGTCCATGTTACTCATGGTTCTAAACCATGTAGTTTGTACTATAGATCCGTTTACCATACACAGGCACCTTTGTTGAACAATCAATGGCAATGAGATAGTTAGGTCCATGTTGCTCATGGTTTTTAACAATGTAGTTTGTACTATATAGGGTACTTTTATTAAATAATCGATGGAGGCCTCGGTAGCCGAGTAATCTAGGTAATTAGTCACGACTAATAATCACTAACCCGTCAACACAGAAGTTCCGAGTTCGATTCTCACCTGTGGCGGGGGTGTGTTCGACTCCGATGTAAATTGACAAGGATTGCCAGTTTTTTCTACCGAAGTTTCGTGATTCCATCTGGGTACTCTGGCTACCTCCACCAATAAAACTGTCTGCAGCGAAATAGCCAAATCTGCTAAAAACGGCGTCAAACCTCCACTAAATGAACAAATAAATAATCAATGGCATTGAGATAGTTAGGTACATGTTACTCATGGTTCTAACCGATATAGTTTCTACTATACATCTGTTCATCATACACAGACACCTTTTTAAAATAATCAATGGCATTGAGATAGTTAGGTCCATGTTGCTCATGGTTCTGAACCATGTAGTTTGTACTATACATCTGTTTATCATACACAGGCACCTTTGTTGAACAATCAATAGCAATTGGATAGTTAGATCCACGTTGCTCATGGTTTTTAACAATGTAGTTTGTACTATATAGGTACATTTATTAAATAATCGATGGAGTCCTCTGTGGCCGAGTGGTCTAGGTTGTTCGTCATGACTACTGATAATCACTAACCTGTCAACACAGAGGTTTCGAGTTCAAATCTCACCTGTGTCGGGGTGTGCTCGACTCCTATCTAAATTGACAAGCATTGCGAATTTCCCTATCAAAGTTCGGTGGTTATGTCCTGGTACTCCAATTACCTCCACCAATATGAACTGGCTAGAGCAAAATAGCCAAATGTGCCGAAAACGGCGTACAATCTCAAGTAGAATAAACAAATAAATAATGAATGGCATAGAAATTGTTAGGTTCATGTTACTCATGGTTCTAAACAATGCAGTTTGTACTATACATCTGTTTACCATACACAGACACCTTTGTTCAAAAATCAATGGCATTGAGATAGTTAGGTCTATTTTTCCCATGGTTCTAAACCATGTAGTTTGTAGTAATACACAGACACCTGTGTAAAACAATCAATGGCATTGAGATAGTTAGGTCCATGCTGCTCATGGTTCTAAACCATGTAGTTTGTACTATACATCTGTTTACCATGCACAGGAACCTTTGTTGAACAATCAATGGCAAGGACATAGCTAGGTCTATGTTATTCATTGTTTTTAACCATGTAGTTTGTACTATATAGGGTACCTTTATTAAATAATCAATGGAGGCCTCGGTGGCCGGGTGGTCTTGGTAGTTCGTCATGACTACTAATAATCACTAACCTGTCAACACAGAGGTTTCGAGTTCAAATCTCACCTGTAGCGGGGTGTGCTAGACTCCGATCAAAATTGACAAAGATTGCCAATTTCCCTACCGATGTTCGGTTGTTTTGTCCTGGTACTCCCCGGTTACCTCCACAAATATAAACTGGCTAGAGCGAAATAGCCAAATATGCTGAAAACGGCGTAAAACGAAAAGTAAAATCAACCAATAAATAATCAATGGCATGGACATAGTTAGGTCCATATTACTCATAGTTCTAAACCATGTAGTTTGTACTAAACATCTGTTTACCATACACAGACACCTTTGTTAAAAAATCAATGGCATTGAGATAGTTAGGTCCATGTTTCGCATGGTTCTAAACCATGTAGTTTGTAGCCATACACAGACACCTTTGTGAAACAATCAATGGCATTGAGATAGTTAGGTCCATGTTGCTCATGGTTCTAAAGCATGTAGTTTGTACTATTCATCTGTTTACCATACACAGGCACCTTTGTTGAACAATCAATGGCAATGAGATAGCTATGTCCATGTTACTTATGGTTTTTAACAATGTAGTTTGTATTATATAAAGGTACCTTTATTAAATAATCCATAGAGGCCTCGGTTCGTCATGACTAATATTCACTAAACCGTCAACACAGAAGTTCCCAGTTCGAATCTCACCTGTGTCGGGGTGTGTTCGACTCCGATGTAAAATGACAAGGATTGCCAATTTTTTCTACCGAAGTTTGGTGGTTCCATCTGGGTACTTCAGCTACCTCCACCAATAAAACTGTCTGCAGCGAAATAGCGAAATGTGCTGAAAACGACGTCAAACCTCAACTAAATAAGCAAATAAATAATCAATGGCATTGAGATAGTTAGGTCCATGTTTCCTATGGTTCTGAACCATGTAGATTGTAGCTGAACACAGACACTTTTATGAAACAATCAATGGCATTGAGGTACTTAGGTCCATCTTTCTCATGGCTCTGAACCATGTAGTTTGTACTATACATCTGTTTACCATACACAGGCACCTTTGTTGAACAATCAATGGCAATGAGATGGCTAGGTCAATGTTACTCATGGTTTTTAACCATGTAGTTTGTACTATATAGGGTACCTTTATTAAATAATCAATGGAGGCCTCGGTGGCCGGGTGGTCTTGGTAGTTCGTCATGACTACTAATAATCACTAACCTGTCAACACAGAGGTTTCGAGTTCAAATCTCATCTGTAGCAAGGTGTGCTCGACTCCGATCTAAATTGACAAAAATTGCCAATTTCCCTACCGATGTTCGGTTGTTCTCTCCTTTTACTCCGGTTACCTCCACAAATATAAATTGGCTAGAGCGAAATAGCCAAATATGCTGAAAACGGCGTAAAACGAAAAGTAAAATCAACCAATAAATAATCAATGGCATGGACATAGTTAGGTCCATATTACTAATAGTTCTAAACCATGTAGTTTGTAGTATACATCTGTTTATTATACACAGACACCTTTTTTAAAAAATCAATGGCATTGAGATAGTTAGGTCCATTTTTCGCATTGTTCTAAACCATGTAGTTTGTAGCCATACACAGACACCTTTGTGAAACAATCAATGGCATTGACATAGTTAGGTCCATGTTGCTCATGGTTCTAAAGCATGTAGTTTGTACTATTCATCTGTTTACCATACACAGGCACCTTTGTTGAAAAATCAATGGCAATGAGATAGCTAGGTCCATGTTACTTATGGTTTTTAACCATGTAGTTTGTATTATATAAAGGTACCTTTATTAAATAATCCTTGGAGGCCTCGGTGGCCGAGTGGTCTAGGTAGTTCGTCATGACTAATAATCACTAACCCGTCAACACAGAAGTTCCCAGTTCGAATCTCACCTGTGGCGGGGTGTGTTCGACTCCGATGTAAATTGACAAGGATTGCCATTTTTTTCTATCGAAGTTTTGTGGTTCCATCTGGGTACTTCAGCTACCTCCAACAATGAAACTGTTTGCAGCGAAATAGGCAAATGTGCTAAAAACGGCGTAAAACCTCAACTGAATAAACAAATAAATAATCAATGGCATTGAGATAGTTAGGTCCAGGTTACTCATGGTTCTAAACCATGTAGTTTGTACTATACATCTGTTTTCCATACACAGACACCTTTGTTAAACAATCAATGGCATTGAGATAGGTCCATGTTGCTCATGGTTCTTAGCCATGTAGTTTGTACTATACATCTGTTTATTATACACAGACACCTTTGTTGAACAATCAATGGTATTGAGGTAGTTAGGTTCTAAACCATGTAGTTTGTACTATATATCTGTTTACAGTACAGGCACTGAGATAGTTAGGTCAATGTTGCTCATGGTCCTAAATCATTTAATTTGTACCTAACACAGGCATCTGCGTTAAACAATCAATGGCATTGAGATAGTTATTTCCATGTTGCTCATGGTTCTAAACCATGCAGTGTGTGTCACACACAGACATCTGTGTTAAACAATTACTGGCATTGAGATAGCTATGTCTATGTTGCTCATGGTTCTGAACCATGTAATTTGTACAATACAACTCTTTACCATACACAAACAGTTTTGTTAAACAATCAATGGACTTGTGATAGTTCGGTCCATGTTGCTCATGGTTCTAACCCTTGTAGCCTGTACCACACACAGGCTTCTTTGTCAAAGAAGACTTGAGATGTTGCTTATGGTTATAAACTATGTAGTTTGTACTACACACAGGAATCTGTTTTGAACAGTCAATGGCATTGAGATAGTTTTGTCCATGTAAGTTATGGCTCTTAACAATGTCCTTACACTGGAATCTGTGTTAGACAATCAATGGCATTGAGATAGTTGGATATGGGTCTAAACTATTTCCATACACAGCCACCTTTGCTAAACAATGAATGGCATGGAGATAGATATGTTCATGTTGCTCATGGTTTTTAACCATGTTTATAGGCACCATTATAAAATAATCAGTGGGAGCCTCGGTGGGCGAGTAGTCTAGGTAGTTCGTCATGACTACTAATAATCACTAACCTGTGACACAGTGGTTCCGAGTTCGAATCTCACCTGCGGTGGGGTGTGTTCGACTCCGTTCTAAATTGAAAAGGATTGCCAATTATCTGCCGAAGTTCGGTGATTCTCTCCGGGTACTCCGGCTTCCTCCACTAATAAAAACTGGTCGCCTCAAAATAGCCAAATGTTCTGAAAACGCCTTAAAACCTCAACTAAACAAACAAATAAATATTCAATTGAATTTTCATAGTTAAGTTAAGTTAGTTGCTGATGGTTTTTAACCATGGAATTCGTACAATCCATCTCTTTACCATACACAGACACCTTTGTTAAACAGTCAATAGACTTGTAATAGTTAGGTCCATGTTGCTCATGGTTCTACCCTTGCAGTCTGTACCACACACAGGCAACTGTGTTAAACAAGACTAGAGATATTTAGGTCCATGTTGCTTATGGTTATAAACTATGTACTTTGTACTACATACAGCAATCTGTTTTAAACAGTCAATAGCATTCAGATAGTTTTCTCCATGTTGGTTATGGTTCTTAACAATCAATGCATGGATAATAGGATAGGTTATAATGGGAATCAATGCATGGTAATAGGATAGGTTATAATAGGGATCAATGCATGGATAATAGGATAGATTATAATGGGGATCAATGCATGGGTATCAATTCATAGTTAATAGGATAGGTTATAATGGGTATCAATTCATGGTTAATAGGATAGGCAATAATGGGGATCAATTTATGGTTAATAGGATAGGTTATAATAAGGGATGAATGCATGGATATAGGAGAGGTTATAATGGGGATCAATGCATCGGTATCAATTCATAGTTAATAGGACAGCTTATAGCGGGTATCAAGTCATGTTCAATAGGATAGGTTATAATGGGAATGAATGTTTGGTAATAGGATAGGTTATAATAAGGATTAATGCATGGTAATAGGATAGGTTATAATGGGGATCAATGCAGGGTTAATATTATAGGTTATATAGGGTATCAATTCGTGGTTAATAATGGGGATCAATATATAGATAATAGGATAGGTTAGGTAATAATGGAGTTCAATGCATGGTTAAATGGATAGGTTATAATGGGGTTCAATGCATGGGTATCAATTCATAGTTCATAGGATAGGTTATAATGTGTATCAATTTATGGTTAATAGGATAGCTTATAATGGGGATCAATGCATGGTTAATAGGATATGTTATAATGGGGATGAATGCATGGTTAATAGGATAACTTATAATGGGATCAATGTATAGTAATAGGATAGGTTACAATGGGGATCAATGCATGGTAATAGGATAAGTTATAATGGGATTAAATATACATTTAATGGAATAGGTTATAATGGGTATCAATTAATGGTTAATAGGATAGGTTATAATGGGGATCAATGCATAGATAATAGGATAAGTTATAATGGGGATCAATGCATGGGTATCAATTCATAGTTAATGAGATAGGTTATAATGGGTATCAATTCATGGTTAATAGGATAGGCAATAATGGGTATCAATTTATGGTTAATAGGATAGGTTATAATAAGGGATGAATGCATGGATATAGGAGAGGTTATAATGGGGATCAATGCATCGGTATCAATTCATAGTTAATAGGACAGCTTATAGCGGGTATCAAGTCATGTTCAATAGGATAGGTTATAATGGGAATGAATGTTTGGTAATAGGATAGGTTATAATAAGGATTAATGCATGGTAATAGGATAGGTTATAATGGGGATCAATGCAGGGTTAATATTATAGGTTATATAGGGTATCAATTCGTGGTTAATAATGGGGATCAATATATAGATAATAGGATAGGTTAGGTAATAATGGAGTTCAATGCATGGTTAAATGGATAGGTTATAATGGGGTTCAATGCATGGGTATCAATTCATAGTTCATAGGATAGGTTATAATGTGTATCAATTTATGGTTAATAGGATAGCTTATAATGGGGATCAATGCATGGTTAATAGGATATGTTATAATGGGGATGAATGCATGGTTAATAGGATAACTTATAATGGGATCAATGTATAGTAATAGGATAGGTTACAATGGGGATCAATGCATGGTAATAGGATAAGTTATAATGGGATTAAATATACATTTAATGGAATAGGTTATAATGGGTATCAATTAATGGTTAATAGGATAGGTTATAATGGGGATCAATGCATAGATAATAGGATAAGTTATAATGGGGATCAATGCATGGGTATCAATTCATAGTTAATGAGATAGGTTATAATGGGTATCAAATTCACGGTTAATAGGTTAGGTTATAATGGGTACCAATTCATTATTACTAGGATAGGTTATAATGGGGATCAATGCATGGTTAATAGGATATGTTATAATGGGGTTCAATGGATGGTTAATAGGATAGCTTATAATGGGATCAATGTCTAGTAATAGGATAGGTTATAATGGGGATCAATGCATGGTAATAGGATAGGTTATAATGGGGATAAATGCATAGTTAATGTGATATGTTATAATGGGGATCAATGCATGGTTAATAGGATATGTTATAATGGGGATCAATGCATGGTTAATACGATAGGTTATAATGGGTATCGATTTATGGTTAATAGGATAGGTTATAATGGGTATCAATGCATGATTTATTGGATAGGTTATAATAGGGATCAATGTATGGTAATAGGAAAGGTTATAATGGGGATCAATACATGGTTAATAGGATAGGTTAAAATGGGGATCAATGCATGGATATTAGGATAGGTTATAATGGGGATCAACGCATAAGTATCAATTCATAGTTAATAGGATAGGTTATAATGGGTATCAGTTGATGGTTAATAGGATAGGTTATAATAGGGATCAATGCATGGTTAATAGGATAGGTTATAATGGGGATCAATGGATGGTAATAGGATAGGTTATTATGGGGATCAATGCATGGTTAATAGGTCAGGTTAGAATGGGATCAATGCATGGTAATAGCATAGGTTATAATGGGGATCAATGCAAGGGTATCAATTTAGAGTTAATAGGATAGGTTATAATGGGTATCAATTCATGGTTAATAGGATAGGTTATAATAGGGATCAATGCATGGTTAATAGGATAGGTTATTATGGGGATCAATGCATGGTTAATAGGATCGATTATAATGGGGATCAATGCATGGTAATAGGATAGGTTATAATGGGGATCAATGCTAGGGTATCAATTCATAGTTAATAGGATAGGTTATAATGGGTACCAATTCATGGTTAATAGGATAGGTTATAATGGGGATCAATGCATGGTTAATAGGGTAGGTTATAATGGGGATCAATGCATAATTAATAGGATAGGTTATAATTAGGATCAATGCATGGTTAATAGGATAGGTTATAATGGGGATAAATGCATGGATAATAGGATAGGCTTTATGGGGATCAATGCATGGGTATCAATTCAGAGTTAAGAGGATAGGTTATAATGGGTATCAATTCATGGTTAATAGGATAGGTTATAATGGGGATCAGTGCAAGGGTATCAATTCATGGTTAATAGGATAGGTTATAATAGGGATCAATGCATTGTTAATAGGATAGGTTATAATGGGGATCAATGCATGGTTAATAGGATAGGTTATAATGGGGATCAATGCATGGTTAATAGGATAGGTTTTAATGGGTATCAATTGATGGTTAATAGAATAGGTTATAATGGGTATCAGTTCATGGTTATTAGGATAGGTTATAATTGGGATCAATGGATGGTAATACGATAGGTTATTATGGGGATCAATGCATGGTTAATAAGAGAGGTTATAATGGGGTTCAATGCATGGTAATAGGATAGGGTATAATGGGGATCAATGCAAGGGTATCAATTCATAGTTAATAGGATAGGTTATAATGGGTATCAATTCATGGTTAATAGGATAGGTTATAATTGGGATCAATGCATGGTTAATAGGATAGGTTATTATGGGGATCAATGCATGGTTAATATGATAGGTTATAATGGGGATCATAGCATGGTAATAGTATAGGTTATAATTGGGATCAATGCAAGGGTATCAATTCATAGTTAATAGGATAGGATATAATGGGTATCAATTCGTGGTTAATAGGATAGGTTATAATAGGGATCAATGTATAGTAATAGGATAGGTGATGACGGGGATCAATGTATAGTAATAGGATAGGTTATAATGGGGATCAATGTATAATAATATGATAGGTTATAATGGGGATCAACGCATAGTTAAAAGGATAGGATGTAATGGGGATCAATGCATAATTAATAGGATAGGTTATAATGGGGATAAATGCATGGATAAATGATAGGTTATAATGGGGATCAATGAATGGGTATGAATTGATAGTTAATAGGATAGGTTATAATGGGTATCAATTCATGGTTAATAGGATAGGTTATAATGGGGATCAATGCATAGTTAATAGAATATGTTATAATTGGGATCAATGCATGGATAATAGGTAAGGTTATAATGGGGATCAATGCATGGGTATCAATTCATAGTTAATAGGACAGGTTATAGCGGGTATCAAGTCATGGTTAATAGGATAGGTTATAATGGGAATCAATGTATGGTAATAGAATAGGTTATAATGAGGATCAATGCATGGTAAAAGGATAGGTTATAATGGGGATCGATGCATGTTAATAGGATAGGTTATATAGGGTATCAATGTATGGTTAATAGGATAGGTTATAATGGGGATCAATGCATGGTTCATAGGATAGGTTATAATGGGGATCAATGTATGGTAATAGGATAGGTTATAATTGGGATTAATGTATGGTAATTGGATAGGTTATAATGAGGATCAATGCATAATAAAAGGATAGGTTATAATGGGGATCAATGCATGGTTAATAGGATAGGTTATAATAGGTATCAATTCATGGTTAATAGGATAGGTTATAATGGGTATCAGTTCATGGTCAATACGATAAACTATAATGGGGATCAATGGATGGTAATAGGATAGGTTATTATGGGGATCAATGCATAGTTAATAGGAGATGTTATAATGGGGATCAATGCATAGTAATAGGATAGGTTATAATGAGGATCAATGCAAGGGTATCAATTCATTGTTAATAGGATAGGTTATAATGGGTCTCAATTCATGGTTAATAGGATAGGTTATAATAGGGATCAATGCAATGTTAATAGGATAGGTTATTATGGGGATCAATGCATGATTAATAGGACAGGTTATAATGGGGATCAATGCATGGTTAATCGGATAGGTTTTAATGGGTATCAGTTCATGGTTAATAGAATAGGTTATAATGGGTATCAGTTCATGGTTAATAGGATAGGTTATAATGGGTATCCATGCATAGTTAATAGGATACGTTATAATGGGGATCAATGTATAGTAATAGGATAGGTTATAATGGGGATCAATGTATAATAATAGGATAGGTTATTATGGGGATCAACGCATAGTTAAAAGGATAGGATGTAATGGGGATCAATTGATTAATAGGATAGGTTAAAATGGGGATAAATGCATGGATAAATGATAGGTTATAATGGGGATCAATGAATGGGTATGAATTCATAGTTAATAGGATAGGTTATAATGGGTATCAATTCATGGTTAATAGGATAGGTTATAATGGGGATCAATGCATAGTTAATAGGATATGTTATAATGGGGATGAATGGATGGTTAATAGGATAGCTTCCAATGGGATCAATGTATAGTAATAGGATAGTTTATAATGGGGATCAATGTATGGTAATAGGATAGGTTATAATGGGGATCAATGCATGGGTATCAATACATAGTTAATAGGATAGGTTATAATAGGTATCAATTCATGGTTAATAGGATAGGTTATAATGGGGATCAATGCATAGTTAATAGGATATGTTATAATGGGGATGAATGGATGGTTAATAGGATAGCTTCTAATGGGATCAATGTATAGTAATAGGATAGGTTATAATGGGGATCAATGTATGGTAATAGGATAGGTTATAATAGGGATCAATGCATGGGTATCAATACATAGTTAATAGGATAGGTTATAATAGGTATCAATTCATGGTTAATAGGATAGGTTATAATGGGGATCAACGCATAGTTAAAAGGATAGGATGTAATGGGGATCAATGCATAATTAATAGGATAGGTTATAATGGGGATAAATGCATAGTTAATAGGATACGTTATAATGGGGATCAATGTATAGTAATAGGATAGTTATAATGGTGATCAATACATGGTAATAGAATAGGTTATAATGGTGATCAATGCATGGTAATAGGATAGGTTATAATTGGAATCAATGGATGGTTAATACGATAGGTTATAATGGGTATCAATTCATGGTTAATAGGATAGGTTATAATTGGGTATCAATGCATCGTAATAGGATAGGTTATAATGGGGATAAATGCATGGTAATAGGATAGGTTATAATTGGAATCAATGGATGGTTAATACGATAGCTTATAATGGGGATCAATGAATGGGTATCAATTCATAGTTAAGGTATCCGGACCATAATAGATCATGATCGAAAATTGTATCTCTTTTTGACAGTGAATGGCTGAACCAAACAATTTAAAGCTGGAATTTTGTATATATATTTTTCTCAAGTTGAAACACACTTTGTTGATTATATGCAGAGTCTGTGAAAATAAGTTAGTTATATTGGAATTTCCGAAGTTTGCCGATAATGACCGAGGTCATTTCAATATTGTGTTGTATTGAACATCCGGGAACTTTTGAATAATCACGTGGTTATTTATGGTCCGGATACCTTAATAGGATAGGTTATAATGGGTATCAATTCATAGTTAATAGGATATGTTATCATGGGGATCAATGCATAGTTAATAGGATATGTTATAATGGGGATCAATGCATGGTTAATAGGATAGCTTATAATAAGATAAATGTATAGTAATAGGATAGGTTATAATGGGGATGAATGCATGGCAATAGGATAGGTTATAATGGGATCAATGCATGGGTATCAATTCATAGTTAATACGATAGGTTATAAAAGGTATCAATTCATGGTTAATAGGATAGGTTATAATGGGTATCAATGCATAGTTAATAGGATACGTTATAATGGGGATCAATGTATAGTAATAGGATAGGTTATAATGGGGATCAATGCATCGTAATAAGGTAGGTTATAATGGGGATCAATGCATGGTAATAGAATAGGTTATAATTGGGATAAATGGATAGTGAATACGATAGGTTATAATGGGTATCAATTCATGGTTAATAGGATAGGTTATAATGGGGATCAATGCATGGATAATAGGAGAGGTTATAATATGGATCAATGCATGGGTATCAATTCATACTTAATAGGATAGGTTATAATGGGTATCAATTTATGGTTAATAGGATAGGTTATAATGGGGATCGATTCATGGTTAATAGGATAGGCTATAATTCGTATCAATTCATGGTGAATTCGATAGGTTATAATAGGGATCAATGCATGGATAATATGTAAGGTTATAATGGGGATCAATGCATGGGTATCAATTCATAGTTAATGGGACAGGTTATAGCGGGTATCACGTCATGGTTAATAGGATAGGTTATAATGGGGATCAATGCATGGGTATCAATTCATAGTGAATAGGACACGTTATAAAGTGGATCAATGCATGGTTAATATGATAGGTTATAATGGGGATCAATGTATGGTAATAGGATAGGTTATAATGGGTGTCAATTCATAGTTTATTAATAATAATGCATGTATAATAGGATAGGTTATAATGGGGATCAATGCATGGTTAATAGGATAGGTCATAATTGGAATCAATGCATGGTTAATAGGATAGGTTATAATGGGGATCAATTCATGGTTAATAGGATAGGTTATGATGGGTATACATTCTTGGTTAATAGGATAGCTTATAATGGGATAAATGTATAGCAATAGGATAGGTTATAATGGGGATCAATGCATGGCAATAGGATAGGTTATAATGGGGATCAATGTATAGTAATAGCATAGGTTATAATGGGTGTCAATTCATAGTTTATGAATAATAATGCATGGATAATAGGATTGGTTATAATGGGGATCAATGCATGGATAATACGATAGGTCATAATGGGAATCAATGCATGGGTATCATATCATAGTTAGTAGGATAGGTTGTAATGGGTATCAATTCATGGTTAATAGGATAGGTTATAATAGGGATCAATCCATGGTTAATAGGAAAGGTTATAATGGGGATCAATGCATGGTTAATATGATAGGTTATAATGGGGATCAATGCATTGTTAATAGGATAGGGGATCAATGCATTGTTAATAGGATAGGCTATAATGGGGATCAATGCATTGATAATAGGATAGGTTATAATAGGGATTAATGCATGGGTATCAATTCATAGTTAATAGGATAGGTTATAATGGGGATCCATGCATGGTTAATAGGAGAGTTTATAATGGGTATCAATTCATAGTTAATAGGATAGGTTATAATGGGTATCAATTCATGGTTAATAGGATAGGTTATAATGGGGATCGATGCATGGTTAATAGGAGAGGTTATAATAAGTATCAATTCATGGTTAATAGGATAGGTTATAATGGGTATCAATACATGGTTAATAGGATAGGTTATAATGGGGATCAATGCAGTGTTAATAGGATAGGTTATAATGGAGATCAATCCGTGGTTAATTGGTTAGGTTATAATGGGGATCAATGCATGGATAATAGGATAGCTTATAATGGGACCAATGTATAGTAATAGGATAGGTTATAATGGTGATCAATGCATGGTAATAGGATAGGTTATAATGGGCATAAATGCATAGGTAATGGGATAGGTTATAATGGGTATCAATTCATGGTTAATAGGATAGGTTATAATGGGGATAAATCCATGGATAAGAGGATAGGTTATAATGGGGATCAATGCATGGGTATCAATTCTTAGTTAATAAGATATGTTATAATGGGTATCAATTCATTGTTAATAGGATAGGTTATAATGGGTATCAATTCATGGTTAATAGGATAGGTTATAATGGGAATCAATGCACGGTTAATAGGACAGGTTATAAAGCGGATCAATGCATGGTTAATAGGATAAGTTATAATAGGGATCAATGCATGGATAATAGGAGAGGTTATAGTGGGGATCAATACATGGATAATAGCATAGGTTATAATGGGGATCAATACATGGGTATCAATTCATATTTAATAGGATTGGTTATAATGGGTATCAATTCATGGTTAATAGGATAGGTTCTAATGGGGATCAATGCATGGTTAATAGGATAGGTTATAATGGGGATCAATGCATGGTTAATAGGAGAGGTGATAATAGGGATCAAAGCATGGATAATAGGATAGGTTATAATAGGGATCAATGCATGGGTATCAATTCATAGTTAATAGGATAGATTATAATTGGTATCAATTCATGGTTAATGGGATAGGTTAAAATGGGGATCAATGGATGGTTAATAGGATAGGTTATAATTGGGATCAATGAATAGATAATAGGATAGGTTATAATGGGGATCAATGCATGGATAATAGGATAGGTTATAATCCGGATCAATGTATGGGTATCAATTCATAGTTAATAGCATAGGTTATAATGGGTATCAATTCATGGTTAATAGGATAGGTTATAATGTGGATCAATGCATGGTTAGTAGGATAGGTTATAATGGGGATCAATGCATGGTTAATAGGATAATTTATAATGGGTATTAATGTATGGTAAGAAGATAGGATATGATGGGGATCAATGCAAGGGTATCAATTCGTAGTTAATAGGATAGGTTATAATAAGTGTCAATGCATGGTCAATAGGATAGGTTATTATGGGAATCAATGATTGGTTAAAAGGATAGGTTGTAATGGGGATCAATGCATGGTAATAGAATAGGTTATAATGGGGATCAATGTAAGGGTATCAATTCATAGTTTATAGGATAGGTTATAATGGGTATGAATTCATGGTTAAAATGATAGGTTATAATGGGGATCAATGTATAGTAACAGGATAGGTTATAATCGGGATAAATGCATGGTTAATAGGATAGGTTGTAATGAGGATCAATGCATGGTTAATAGGATAGGTTATAATGGGCATCAATGCATGGATAATAGGATAGCTTATAATGGGGATCAATGAATGGGTATCAATTCATAGTTAATAGGATAGGTTATAATAGGTATCAATTCATGGTTAATAGGATAGGTTATAATGGGGATCAAAGCATGGGTATCAATTCATGGTTAATGGAATAGGTTGTAATGGGTATCAATGCATGGTTAATAGGATACGTTATAATGGGGATCAATAAATAGTAATAGTATAGGTTATAATGTGGATTAATGCATGGTAATAGGATAGGTTATAATGGGGATCAATGCATGGTAATATGATAGGTTATAATGGGGATCAATGCATAGTTAATACGATAGGTTATAATAGGTATCAATTCATGGGTAATAGGATATGTTGTAATGGGCATCAATGCATGGTTAATAGGATAATTTATAATGGGGATTAATGTATGATAATAGGATAGGTTATAATGGGGATCAATGCAAGGGTATCAATTCGTAGTTAATAGGATAGTTTATAATAGGTATCAATGCATTGTTAATAGGATAGATTATTATGGGGACCAATGCTTGGTTAAAAGGATAGTTTATAATGGGGATCAATGTATGGTAATAGGATAGGTTATAATGGGGATCAATGCAAGGGTATCAATTCATAGCTAATAGGATAGGTTATAATGGGTATGAATTCATGGTTAATAGGATAGGTTATAATGGGGATCAATGTATAATAATAGATAGGTTATAATGGGGATCGATGAATGGTTAACAGGATAGGTTATAATGGGGATCAATGCAAGGATAATAGGATAGGTTATAATCCGGATAAATGAATGGGTATCAATTCATAGTTAATAGGATAGGTTATAATGGGTATCAATTCATGGTTAATAGGAGAGGTTATAATGGGGATGAATGCATGGGTATCAATTCAGAGTAAATAGGACAGGTTATAGCGGGTATCAAGTCATGTTTAATAGGATAGGTTATAATGGGGATCAATGTATAGTAATAGGATAGGTTATAATGGGGATAAATGCATGGGTAATAGGATAGGTTGTAATGGGGATCATTGCATGGTTAATAGGATAGGTTATAATGGACATCAATGCATGGATAATAGGATAGCTTATAATGGGGATCAATGAATGGGTATCAATTCATAGTTAATAGGATAGGTTATAATAGGTATCAATTCATGGTTAATAGGATAGGTTATAATGGGGATCAAAGCATCGATAATAGGATAGGTTATAATGGGGATCAATGCATGGGTATCAATTCATGGTTAATAGAATAGGTTGTAATTGGTATCAATGCATGGTTAATAGGATACGTTATAATGGGTATCAATAAATAGTAATAGGATAGGTTATAATGTGGATTAATGCATGGTAATAGGATAGGTTATAATGGGGATCAATGCATGGTAATATGATAGGTTATAATGGGGATCAATGCATAGTTAATACGATAGGTTATAATAGGTATCAATTCATGGGTAATAGGATATGTTGTAATGGGCATCAATGCATGGTTAATAGGATAATTTATAATGGGGATTAATGTATGATAATAGGATAGGTTATAATGGGGATCAATGCAAGGGTATCAATTCGTAGTTAATAGGATAGGTTATAATAGGTATCAATGCATTGTTAATAGGATAGATTATTATGGGAACCAATGCTTGGTTAAAAGGATAGTTTATAATGGGGATCAATGTATGGTAATAGGATAAGTTATAATGGGGATCAATGCAAGGGTATCAATTCATAGCTAATAGGATAGGTTATAATGGGTATGAATTCATGGTTAATAGGATAGGTTATAATGGGGACCAATGTATAATAATAGATAGGTTATAATGGGGATCGATGAATGGTTAATAAGATAGGTTATAATGGGGATCAATGCATGGATAATAGGATAGGTTATAATCCGGATAAATGAATGGGTATCAATTCATAGTTAATAGGATAGGTTATAATGGGTATCAATTCATGGTTAATAGGCGAGGTTATAATGGGGATGAATGCATGGGTATCAATTCACAGTAAATAGGACAGGTTATAGCGGGTATCAAGTCATGTTTAATAGGATAGGTTATAATGGGAATCAATGTATGGTAATAGGATAGGTTATAATGGGGATTAATGCATGGTAATAGGATAGGTTATAATGGGGATCAATGCATGGTTAATAGGATAGCTTATAATGGGATCAATGTATAGTAAAAGGATAGGTTATGATGGCGATCAATGCATTGTTAATAAGATAGGTTATAATGGGGATCAATGTATGGTTAATAGGATAGGTTATAAGGGATATCAATGGATGGTTAATAGGTTAGGTTATAATGGGGATCAATGTATGCTAATAGGGTAGGTTATAATTGGGATCAGTGCATGGTAATAGGATAGGTTATAATGGGGATCAATGTATGGTTAATCGGATAGGTTATAATGGGTATCAATTCATGGTTAATAGGATAGGTTATAATAAGGATCAATGCATGATTTATTGGATAGATTATAATGGGGATCAATGCATGGTTAATAGGATAGGTTATAATGGATATCAATGCATGGTTTATAGGTTAGGTTATAATAGGGATCAATGGATGGTAATAGGATAGGTTATTATGGGGATCAATGCAAGGTTAATAGGTCAGGTTATAATGGGATCAATGCATGGTAGTAGGATAGGTTATAATGGGGATCAATGCAAGGGTATCGATTTATAGTTAATAGGATAGGTTATAATGGGCATCAATGCATGGATAATAGGATTGGTTATAGTGGGCATCAACGCATGGTTAATAGGATAGGTCATAATGGGGATCAATGCATGGTTAATAGGATAGGTTATAATGGGGATGAATTCATGGTTAATAGGATAGGTTATGATGGGTATAAATTCTTGGTTAATAGGATAGGTTATAATGGGGATCAATGCATGGATAATAGGATTGGTTATAATGGGGATCAATGCATGGTAAAAGGAAAGGTTATAATGGGGATCAATGCATTGTTAATAGGATAGGTTATATTGAGTATCAATTCATAGTTTATAAGATAGTATATCATGGGATCAATCCATGGATAATAGGATAGCTTATAATGGGGATCAATGCATGGTTAATAGGATAGGTCATAATGGGGGTCAATGCATGGTTAATAGGATAGGTTATAATGGGGATCAATTCATGGTTAATAGGATAGGTTATGATGGGTATAAATTCTTGGTTAATAGGATAGGTTGAAATGCGTCGTATACAGCATAGTATAAATTTACTATATCTAATATTAGTATCTTTGGATTGTTATTTTGAAACTCCTGGGATGATGCCTCTGCTGGTGGACCCTAGGTCCCCGAGGGTATTCGCCAACCCAGTCGTCAGACTTGTCTGACATGATTATTCATTGATTTTTTACAGAAATTACCAGTATTTAGCAAAATTCAAAAATAATAGAAATACTAAGGGTTCATTCCTTGTATTCCACATGGTAGATCTCCTTAGCTGAAATTTGGCTTCCTATTTGGGTATTTTTCGTTGAGTACTTCTTGTTTAATATAAGTTTGGTTTTTGGTCTTCCAAATGTTTCGGTCTTAATGCTGCTGATGAGAGGTAAATCCTTGAAATGCGTCGTATAGAGCATAGTATAAATTTACTATATCTAATATTAGTATCTTTGGATTGTTATTTTCTAATGGGATCAATGCATGGTTAATAGGATAGGTCATAATGAGGATAAATGCATGGTTAATAGGATAGGTTATAATGGGGATCAATTCATGGTTAATAGGATAGGTTATGATGGGTATAAATCCTTGGTTAATAGCATAGGTTACAATGGGGATCAATGCATGGATAATAGGACTGGTTATAATGGGGATCAATGCATGGATAATAGGAGAGGTTATAATGGGGATCAATGCATGGTTAATATGATAGGTTATAATGGGGATCAATGCATTGTTAATAGGATAGGTTATAATGGGGATCAATGCATGGATAATAGGTTAGGTTATAATAGGGATTAATGCATGGGTATCAATTCATAGTTAATAGGATAGGTTATAATGGGTATCAATTCATGGTTAATAGAAAAGCTTATAATGGGGATCAACGCATGGTTAATAGGATAGGTTATAATGGGAATCAATGTATAGTAATAGGATAGGTTATAATGGCGATCAATGTAAAGTAATAGGATAGGTTATAATGCATTGATTCCCATTATAATGCATGGTTAATAGGATAGGTTATAATGGGGACCAATGCATGGATAATAGGATAGGTTATAATGGCGATCAATGCATGGTAATAAGATAGGTTATAATGGGGATCAATGCATGGTAATAGGATAGGTTATAATAGGAATAAATGGATGGTTAATACGATAGGTTATAATGGGTATCAATTCATGGTTAATAGGATAGGTTATAATGGGGATCAATGTATGGATAATAGGAGAGGTTATAATATGGATCATTGTATAGTAATAGGATAGATTATAATGGGATCAATGGGTGGTAGTAGGATATGTTATAATGGGGATCAATGCATGGGTATCAATTCATGGTTAATAGGATAGGTTATAATGGGTATCAATGCAAGATTAATAGGTCACGTTATAATAGGGATCATAGTATAGTAATAGGATAGGTTATAATGGGATCAATGGGTTGTAGTAGGATAGGTTATAATGGGGATCAATGCATGGTAATAGGATAGGTTATAATTGGAATCAATGGATGGTTAATACGATAGGTTATAATGGGTATCAATTCATGATTAATAGGATGGGTAATAATGGGGATCAATGCAAGGGTATCAATTCATAGTTAATTCGATAGGTTATAATGGGTATCAATTCATGGTTAATAGGATAGTTTATAATGGGGATCAATGTATAGTAATAGGATAGGTTATAATGGGGATCAATGCATGGATAATAGGAGAGGTTATAATATGTATCAATGCATGGGTATCAATTTATAGTTAATAGGATAGGTTATAATGGGTATCAATTGATGGTTAATAGGATAGGCTATAATTCGTATCAATTCATGGTTAGTATGATAGGTTATAATGGGGATCAATGCATGGATAATAGGTAAGGTTATAATGGGGATCAATGCATGGGTATCAATTCATAGTTAATAGGACAGGTTACAGCGGGTATCAAGTCATGGTTAATAGGATAGGTTATAATGAAAATCAATGTATGGTAATAGGATAGGTTATAATGAGGGTCAATGCATGGTAAAAGGATAGGTTATAATGGGGATTGATGCATGTTAATAGGATAGGTTATATAGGGTATCAATTCATGGTTAATAGGATAGGCTATAATGGGGATCAATGCATGGATAATAGGATAGGTTATAATTGGGATCAATGTATGGTTAATAGGATAGGTTATAATGGGGATCAATGCATGGTTAATAGGATAGGTTATAATGGGGATCAATGTATAGTAATAGTGTGGGTTATAATGGCGATCAATGTAAAGTAATAAAATAGGTTCTAATGCATTGATCCCCATTATAATATAGGGATCATGGTTAATAGGATAGGTTATAATGGGGACCAATGCATGGATAATAGGATAGGTTATAATGGCGATCAATGCATGGGTATCAATTCATGGTTAATAAGATAGGTTACCATGGGTATCAATGCAAGGATAATAGGATACGTTATAATAGGGATCATTGTATAGTAATAGGATAGGTTATCATGGGATGAATGGGTGGTAGTAGGATAGGTTATAATGGGGATCAATGCATGGTAATAGGATGGGTTATAATTGGAATCAATGGATGGTTAATACGATAGGTTATAATGGGTATCAATTCATGATTAATAGGTTAGGTTATAATGGGGATCAATGCAAGGGTATCAATTCATAGTTAATAGGATAGGTTATAATGGGTATCAATTCATGGTTAATAGGATAGTTTATAATGGGGATCAATGTATAGTAATAGGATAAGTTATAATGGGGATCAATGTATAATAATAGGATAGGTTATAATGGGGATCAATGCATGGTTAAAAGGATAGGTTGTAATGGGGATAAATGCATGGTTAATAGGATAGGTTATAATGGGGATCAATGCATGGATAAATGATAGGTTATAATGGGGATCAATGAATGGGTATCAATTCATTGTTAATAGGATAGGTTATAATGGGTATCAATTCATAGTTAATAGGATAGGTCATAATGGATATCAATTCATGGTTAATAGGATAGGTTATAATGGGGATCAATGCATAGTTAATACGATATGTTATAATGGGGATCAGTGCATGGTTAATAGGATAGCTTATCATGGGATAAATGTATAGCAAAAGGATAGGTTATAATGGGGATCAATGGATGGGTATCAATTCATAGTGAATAGGATAGGTTATACTAGGTATCAATTCATAGTTAATAGGATAGGTTATAATGGGTATCAATGCATAGTTAATAGGATACGTTATAATGGGGATCAATGTATAGTAATAGGATAGGTTATAATGGGGATCAATGCATGGTAATAAGATAGGTTATAATGGGGATCAATGCATGGTAATAGGATAGGTTATAATAGGAATAAATGGATGGTTAATACGATAGGTTATAATGGGTTTCAATTCATGGTTAATAGGATAGGTTATAATGGGGATCAATGCATGGATAATAGGAGAGGTTATAATATGGATCAATGCATGGGTATCAATTCATAGTTAATAGGATAGGTTATAATGGGTATCAATTCATGGTTAATAGGATAGGCTATAATTCGTATCAATTCATGGTTAATATGATAGGTTATAATGGAGATCAATGCATGGATAATAAATAAGGTTATAATGGGGATCAATGCATGGGTATCAATTCATAGTTAATAGGACAAGTTACAGCGGGTATCAAATCATGGTTAATAGGATAGGTTATAATGAAAATCAATGTATGGTAATAGGATAGGTTATAATGAGGGTCAATGCATGGTAAAAGGATAGGTTATAATGGGGATCGATGCATGTTAATAGGATAGGTTATATAGGGTATCAATTCATGGTTAATAGGATAGGTTATAATGGGGATCAATGCATGGATATTAGGATAGGTTATAATGGGGATCAATGTATGGTTAATAGGATAGGTTATAATGGGGATCAATGCATTGTTAATAGGATAGGTTATAATGGGGATCAATGTATGGTGATAGGATAGGTTATAATTGAGATCAATGCATGGTTAATAGGATAGGTTATTATATGATCAATGCATGGTTAATAGGATAGGTTATAATGGGGATCAATGCATAGTAATAGTATAGGTTATAATGGGGATCAATGCAAGGGTATCAATTCATGGTTAATAGGATAGGTTATAATGGGTATCAATTCATGGTTAATAGGATAGGTTATAACGGGGATCAATGTATAGTAAAAGGATAGGTGATAATGGGGATCAATGTATAGTAATAGAATAGGTTATAATAGGGATCAATGTATAATAATAGGATAGGTTATAATGGGGATCAATGCATGGTTAAAAGAATAGGTTAAAATGGGGATCAATGCATGTTTAATAGGATAGGCTATAATAGGGATAAATGCATGGATAAATGATAGGTTATAATGGGGATCAATGCATGGTTAATAGGATAGCTTATAATGGGATCAATGTATAGTAATAGGATAGGTTATAATGGGGATCAATGCATGGTAATAAGAAAGTTTTTAATATGGATCAATGCACGGATAAGAGGATAGGTTATAATGCGGATCAATGCATGGGTATCAATTCATAGTTAATAAGATATGTTATAATGGGTATCAATTCATGGTTACTAGGATAGGTTATAATGGGTATCAATTCATGGTTAATAGGATAGGTTATAATGGGGATCAGTGCACGGTTAATAGAATAGGTTATAAAGGGGATCAATGCATGGTTAATACGATAAGTTATATTGGGGATCAATGCATGGATAATAGGATAGGTTATAGTTGGGATCAATACATGGATAATAGGATAGGTTATAATGAGGATCAATACATGAGTATCAATTCATAGTTAATAGGATTGGTTATAACGGGTATCAATTCATGGTTAATAGGATAGGTTCTAATGGGGATCAATGCATGGTTAATAGGATAGGTTGTAATGGGGATCAATGCATGGTTAATAGGATAGGTTATAATTGGGATCAATGCATGGATATTAGGATAGGTTATAATAGGGATCAATAAATGGGTATCAATTCGTAGTTAATAGGATAAGTTATAATGGGTATCATATCATGGTTAATAGGAGAGGTTATAATGGGGATCGAAGCATGGATAATAGGATAGGTTATAATTGGGATCAATGCATGGATATCAATTCATGGTTAATAGGATAGGTTATAATGGGTATCAATGCATAGTTAATAGGATACGTTATAATGGGGATCAATGTATAGTAATAGGATAGGTTATAATGGGGATTATTGCATGGTAATAGGATAGGTTATAATGGGGATCAATGCATGATAATATGATAGGTTACAATGGGGATCAATGCAGGATTAATACGATAGGTTATAATAGGTATCATTTGGGTAATAGGATATGTTGTAATGGGCATCAATGCATGGATAATAGAATAGGTTATAATTGGGATCAATGCATGGGTATCAATTCATAGTTAATAGGATAGGTTATAATGGGTATCAATTATTCATGGTTAATAGGATAGGCAAAAAAAAGTATCAATTCATGGTTAATAGGATAGGTTATAATAGGGATCAATGCATGAATAATAGGAGAGGTTATAATGGGGATCAATGCATGGGTATCAATTCATAGTAAATAGGACAGGTTATAGCGGGTATCAAGTCATGTTTAATAGGATAGGTTATAATGGGAATCAATGTATGGTAATAGAATAGGTTATAATGGGGATCAATGCATGGTTAAAAGGATAGGTTGTAATGGGGATCAATGCATGTTTAATAGGATAGGTTATAATAGGGATAAATGCATGGATAAATGATAGGTTATAATGGGGATCAATGAATGGGTATGAATTCATAGTTAATAGGATAGGTTATAATGGGTATCAATTCATGGTTAATAGGATAGCTATAATGGGGATCAATGCATAGTTAATAGGATATGTTATAATGGGGATCAATGCATGGTTAATAGGATAGCTTATAATGGGATCAATGTATAGTAATAGGATAGGTTATAATGGGGATCAATGCATGGTAATAGGATAGGTTATAATTGGGATCAATGCACGGATAAGAGGATAGGTTATAATGCGGATCAATGCATGGGTATCAATTCATAGTTAATAAGATATGTTATAATGGGTATCAATTCATGGTTAATAGGATAGGTTATAATGGGTATCAATTCATGGTTAATAGGATAGGCTATAATGGGGATCAATGCACGGTTAATAGAATACGTTATAAAGGGGATCAATGCATATTTAATAGGATAAGTTATATTGGGGATCAATGCATGGATAATAGGATAGGTTATAATGGGGATCATTATATGGATAATAGGATAGGTTATAATGGGGATCAATACATGAGGATCAATTCATAGTTAATAGGATTGATTATAACGGGTATCAATTCATGGTTAATAGGATAGGTTCTAATGGGGATCAATGCATGGTTAATAGGATAGGTTGTAATGGGGATCAATGTATAGTAATAGGATAGGTTATAATGGGGATCAGTGCATGGTAATAGGAAAGGTTATAATGGGGACCAATGCACGGATAAGAGGATAGGTTATAATGCGGATCAATGCATGGGTATCAATTTATAGTTAATAAGATATGTTATAATGGGTATCAATTCATGGTTAATAGGATAGGTTATAATGGGTATCAATTCATGGTTAATAGGATAGGTTATAATGGGGATCAATGCACGGTTACTAGAATAGGTTATAAAGGGGATCAGTGCATGGTTAATAGGATAAGTTATATTGGGGATCAATGCATAGATAATAGGATAGGTTATAATGGGGATCAAAGGACGGTAATAGGATATGTTATAATGGGGACCAATGCATGGATAATAGGATAGGTTATATGGGGATCAATGCATGGGTATCAATTCATAGTTAAGAGGATAAGTTATAATGGGTATCAATTGATTGTTAATAGGATAGGTTATAATGGGGATCAATGCATGAATAATAGGAGAGGTTATAATGGGGATCAATGCATGGGTATCAATTCATAGTAAATAGGACAGGTTATAGCGGGTATCAAGTCATGTTTAATAGGATAGGTTATAATGGGAATCAATGTATGGTAATAGGATAGGTTATAATGGGGATTAATGCATGGTAATAGGATAGGTTATAATTGGGATCAATGCATGGTTAATAGGATATGTTAGAATGTGGATCAATGCATGGTTAATAGGATAGCTTATAATGGGATCAATGTATAGTAATAGGATAGGTTATTATGGCGATCAATGCATGGTTAATAAGATAGGTTGTATTGGGGATCAATGTATGGTAATACGATAGGTTATAATTGGGATTAATGCATGGTAATAGGATAGGTTATAATGGGATGAATGCATGGTTAATAGGATAGGTTATAATGGATATCAATTCATGGTTAATAGGATAGGTTATAATTGGGATCAATGCATGATTTATTGGATAGGTTATAATGGGGATTAACGCATGAGTATCAATTCATAGTTACTAGGATAGGTTATAATGGGTATCAGTTAATGGTTAATAGGGTAGGTTACAATAGGGATCAATGCATGGTTAATAGGATAGGTTATAATGGGGATCAATGGATGGTAATAGGATAGGTTATTATGGGGATCAATGCATGGTTAATAGGTTAGGTTATAATGGGATCAATGCATGGTAATAGGATGGGTAATAAGGGGGATCAATGCAAGGGTATCAATTCATAGTTAATAGGATAGGTTATAATGGGTATGAATTCATGGTTAATAGGATAGGTTATAATAGGGATCAATGCATGGTTAATACGATGGGTTATTCTGGGGATCAATGCATGGTTAAGAGGATAGGTTATAATGTGGATCAACGCATGGTAATAGGATAGGTTATAATGGGGATCAATGCAAGGGTATCAATTCATAGTTAATAGGATAGGTTATAATGGGTATCAATTCATGGTTAATAGGATAGGTTATAATGGGGATCAATGTATAGTAATAGGATACGTTATAATGGGGATCAATCCATAGATAATAGCATGGGTTATAATGGGGATCAATGAATGGTATCAATTCATAGTTAATAGGATAGGTTATAATGGATATCAACTAATTTTTAATAGGAAAGGTTATAATGGGGATCAATCCATCGTTAACAGGATATGTTATAATGGTGATCAATGCATGGTTAATAGGATAGGTTATAATTAGGATCAATGCATGGTTAATAGGATAGGTTATAATGGGGATCAATGCATTGTTAATAGTATAGGTTATATTGGGGATCAATTCATAGTTGATAAGATAGGTTATCATTGGGATCAATCCATGGATAATAGGATAGGTGATAATGGGGATCAATGCATGGTTAATAGGATAGGTCATAATATGGATCAATGCATGGTTAATAGGATAGGTTATAATGGGGATCAATTCATGGTTAATAGGATAGGTTATGATGGGTATAAATTCTTTCTTAATAGAATAGGTTATAATAGGGATCAATGCATGGATAATAGGATTGGTTATAAGGGGCATCAATGCATGGTTAATAGGATAGGTCATAATTGGGATCAATGCATGGTTAATAGGATAGGTTATAATGGGGATCAATTCATGGTTAATAGGATAGGTTATGATGGGTATAAATTCTTGGTTAATAGGATAGGTTATAATGGGGATCAATGCATGGATAATAGGATTGGTTATAATAGGGATCAATGCATGTTAATAGGAAAGGTTATAATGGGGATCAATGCATTGTTAATAGGATAGATTATATTGGGTATCAATTCATAGTTTATAAGATAGGTTATCGTGGGGATCAATCAATGGATAATAGGATAGGTTATAATGGGGATCAATGCATGGTTAAAAGGATAGGTCATAATGGGGATCATTGCATGGTTAATAGGATAGGTTATAATGGGGATCAATTCATGGTTAATAGGATAGGTTATGATGGGTATAAATTCTTGGTTAATAGGATAGGTTATAATGGTGATCAATGCATGGTTAATAGGATAGGTCATAATGCGGATCAATGCATGGTTAATAGGATAGGTTATAATGTTGATCAATTCATGGTTAATAGGATAGATTATGATGGGTACAAATTCTTGGTTAATAGGATAGGTTATAATGGGGATCAGTGCATGGATAATAGGATCGGTTATAATGGGGATCAATGCATGTATAATAGAAGAGGTTATAATGGGGATCAATGCATGGTTAATATGATAGGTAATAATGGGGATCAATGCATTGTTAATATGATAGGTTATAATGGGGATCAATACATGGATAATAGGATAGGTTATAATAAGGATTAATGCATGGGTATCAATTCATAGTTAATAGGATAGGTTATAATGGGTATCAATTCATGGTTAATAGAACAGCTTATAATGGGGATCAATGCATGGTTAATAGGATAGGTTATAATGGGGATCAATGTATAGTAATAGGATAGGTTATAATGGGGATCAATGTATAGTAATAGGATAGGTTCTAATGCATTGATCCCCATTATAATGCATGGTTAATAGGATAGGTTATAATGGGGATCAATGCATGGATAATAGAATAGGTTATGATGGGGATCAATGCATGGGTATCAATTCATAGTTAATAGGATAGGTTATAATGGGGATCAATTCATGGTTAATAGGATAATTTATAACGGGGATCAATGCATGGTAAATAGGATAAGTTATAATGGGGATCAATGTATGGTAATAGGATAGGTTATAATGGGGATCAATGCATAGTTAATAGGACAGGTTATAATGGGGATTAATGCATGGATAATAGGACAGGTATAATTGGGATCAACGCATGGGTATCAATTTATAGTTAATAAGATAGGTTATAATGGGTATCAAATAATGGTTAATAGGACAGGTTATAATGGGGATCAATGCATGGTTAACAGGATAGGTTTTAATGGGGATCAATGCATGGCTAATAGGATTGGTTATAATGTGGTTCAATGCATGGATAATAGAATAGGTTATAATGGGGATCAATTCATGGTTAATAGGATAGTTTATAACAGGGATCAATGCATGGTAAAAAGGATAAGTTATAACGGGGATCAATGTATCGTAATAGGAAAGGTTATAATGGGGATCAATGCATAGTTAATAGGACAGGTTATAATGGGGATTAATGCATGGATAATAGGACAGGTTATAATGGGGATCAATGCATGGGTATCAATTCATAGTTAATAGGATACGTTATAATGGGTATCAATTCATGGTTAATAGGATAGGTTATAACGGGGATCAATGCATGGTAAAAAGGATAGGTTATAATGGGGATCAATGGATAGTAATAGGACAGGTTATAATAGAGATCAATGCATGGAAAATAGGATAGGTTATAATAGGGATTATTGTATGGTAATAGGATAGATTATAATGGGGATCTATGCATGGCAAATAGAATAGGTTATAATGGGGATCAATGTATGGTAATAGGATAGGTAATAATGGGGATAAGAGTGTGGTATTAGAATAGGTTATAATGGGCATCAATGCATGGATAATAGGATAGGTTATAATGGGGATCAATACATATGTATCAATTCATAGTTAATAGGATAGGTTATAATGGGTATCAGTTGATGGTTAAAAGGATAGGTTATAATGGGGATCAATGCATAGTTAATAGGATAGGTTATAATGGGGATCAAAGCATGGATAATAGAATAGGTTACAATGGGGATCAATGCATGAGTATCAATTCATAGTTAATAGGATAGGTTATAATGGGTATTACTTCATGGTTAATAGGACAAGTTATAACGGGGATCAATGCATGATTAATAGGATAGGTCATAATGGGTATCAATTCATGGTTAACAGGATAGGTTATAATGGGGATCAATGCATGGTTAACAGGATAGGTTTAAATGGGGATCAGTGTATAGTTATAGGATAGGTTATAATGGAGATCAATGCATAGTTAATAGGACAGCTTATAATGGTGACCAATGCATGAATAATAGAAAAGGTTATAATGGGGATCAATGCATGGGTATCAATTCATAGTCAATAGGATAGGTTATAATGGAGATCAATTCATGGTTAATAGGATAGGTTATAATGGGAATAAATGCATGGTTAATAGGATAGGTTATAATGGGGATCAATGCATGGCTAATAGGATAGGTTATAATAGGGATCAATGCATGGATAATAGGATAGGTTATAATAGGGATCAATGCATGGGTATCAATTTATAGTTAATAGGATAGGTTATAATGGGTATCAATTCATCGTTAATAGGATATGTTATAACGTGGATCAATGCATGGTAAATAGGATAGGTTATAATGGGGATCAATGTATGGTAATAGGATAGGTTATAATGGGGAACAATGCATGGTAATAGGATAGGTTATAATAGGGATCAATGTATGGTAATTGGATAGGTTATAATGGGGATCAATGCATGGATAATAGGATAGGTTATAATGATGATCAATGCATGTGTATCAATTCATAGTTAATAGAATAGGTTATAATGGGTATCAATTCATGGTTAATAGGATAGGTTATAATGGAGATCGATTGCATGGCTAATACCATAGGTTATAATGGGGATCAATGCATGGTTAATAGGATAGGTTATAAGGGGGATCAATGCATGGTGAATAGAGGTTATCCCCATTATAACCTATCCTTTTATCCATGTATTGATCGCCATTATAATCTATCCTATTAACCATGCATTGATCCCCATTATAACCTATCCTATTAACCATGCATTGATCTCCATTATAACCTATCCTATTAACCATGAATTGATACTTATTATAATTTATCCTATTAACTATGAATTTATACCCATGCATTCATCCCCATTATAACCTATCCTATTATCCATGGATTGATCCCCATTAAAATCTATTATATTAACCATGAATTGAACCCCATAATAACCTATCCTATGAACCATGAATTTATACCCATTATAACCTATCCTATTACCATGCATTGATCCCCATCATAACTCATCCTATTGACAATGCATTGATCCCCATTATAACCTATTTTTTTAACCATGAATTGATACCTATGCATTGATCCCCATTATAACCTATCCTATTTTCCATGCATTGATCCCCATTATAATCTATCCTATTCTCCATGCATTGATCCCCATTATAACCTATCCTATTAACCGAGAATTGATACCCATTATAACCTATCCTATTACCATGCATTGATCCCCATCATAACTCATCCTTTTAACCATGCATTGATCCCCATTATAACCTATTTTTTTTTAATCATGAATTGATACCCATGCATTGATCCCCATTGTAACATATCCTATTAACCATGCATTGATCCCCATTATAACCTATCCTATTACCATGCTTTGATCCCCATTTTAACCTATCCTATTACCATACATTGGACTCCATTATAACCTATCATATTAACCATGTATTGATCCCCATTATAACGTATCCTATTAACCATGAATTGATACCCATTATAACCTATCTTATTAACTATGAATTGATACCCATGCATTGATCCCCATTATAACCTATCCTATTATCCATGCATTGATCCCCATTATAACCTGTCCTATTAACCATGAATTTATATCCATTATAGCCTGTACTATTATCTATGCATTGATCCCCATTATAACATATCCTCTTAACTATGAAATGATTCCCATGCATTGATGCCCATTATAACCTATCCTATTATCCATGCATTGATCTCATTATAACATATCCTCTTAACTATGAATTGATTCCCATGCATTGATGCCCATTATAACCTATCCTATTATCCATGCATTGATCCCCATTATAACATGTCCTATTATCCATGAATTGTTTCCCATTATAACCTATCCTATTAACTATGAATTGATACCCATGCATTGATCCCCATTGTAACCTATCATATTATCCATGCATTGATCCCCTTTATAACCTATCCTATTAACCATGAATTGATACCCATTATAACCTATCCTATTAACCATGCATTGATCCCCATTATAACCTATCCTATTAACCAAGCATTGATCCCCATTATAACCTTTCCTATTAACCATGAATTGATTTCAATTATAATCTATTCTATTAACTATGAATTGATACCCATGCATTGATCCCCATTATAACCTATCCTATTATCCTTGCTTTGATCCTCATTATAACCTATCCTATTAACTATGAATTGATATTCCTTATAACCTATCCTATTAACCATGCATTGATCCCGACTATTACCTATGCTATTACCATGCATTAATCCCCATTATAACCTATCCTATTATCCATGCATTGATCCCCATTATAACCTATCCTATTATCCACGCATTGATACCCATTATAACTTATCCTACTAACCATGAATTGATACCCATTATAACCTATCGTATTAAGTATGAATTGATACCCATGCATTGATCCCCATTATAACCTGTCATATTATCAATGCATTGATTGTTAAGAACCATAACCAACATGGACAAAACTATCTCAATGCCATTGACTGTTTAAAACAGATTCCTGTGTGTAGTACAAACTACATAGTTTATAACCATAAACAACATGGACCTAACTATCTCAAGTCTTGCTTGACAAAGATGCTTGTGTGTGGCACAGACTGCAAGGGACCGACCTATAACAAGTCCATTGATTGTTTTACAAAGGTGTCTGTGTTTGGTAGAGATGTATTGTACAAATTACATGGTTTAGAACCATGAGCAACATGGACATAGCTATCTCAATGCCAGTAATTGTTTAACACAGATGCCTGTGTGTGAGCCCAACTGCATCGTTTAGAACCATGAGCAACATACACATAACTATCTCAATGCCATTGATTGTTTCACAAAGGTGTCTGTGTATGGCTACAAACTACATGGTTTAAAACCATGGGAAACATGGACCTAACTATCTCAATCCCATTGATTGTTTAACAATGGTGTCTGTGTATGATAAACAGATGTATAGTACAAACTACATGGTTAAGAACCATGAGCAACGTGCACCTATCTCAATGCCATTGATTGTTTAACAAAGGTGTCTTTGTATTGTGTACAAACTACACGGTTTAGAACCATGAGTAACATGGACCTAACTATGTCCATGCCATCGATTGTTCAACAAAGGTGCCTGTGTATGGGAAACAGATCTATAGTACAAACTACATGGTTTAGAACATGAGCAACATGGACCTAACTATCTCAAGGCCATTGATTGTTTAACAAAGGTGTCTGTGTATAATAAACAGATATATAGTACAAACTACATGGTTAAGAACCATGAGCAACATGCAGCTATCTCAATACCATTGATTGTTTAACAAAGGTGTCTGTGTATGGTAAACAGATGTATAGTACAAACTACATGGTTTAGAACTATGAGTAACATGGGCCTAACTATGTCCATGCCATTGATTATTTATTTTTTTATTTTACTTGAGCACATTTGGCTATTTCGCTCTAGCCAGTTTATATTGGTGGAGGTAACCAAAGTACCAGGACAGAACCACCGAACTTCGGTAGGGAAATTGGCAATCCTTGTCAATTTAGATCGGAGTCGAGCACACCCGACACAGGTGAGATTCGAACTCGAAACCTCTATGTTGACAGGTTAGTGATTATTAGTAGTTATAACGAACTACCTACACCACTCTGCCACCGAGGCCTCCATTGATTATTTAATAAAGGTGTCTTTATAGCAAAAACTACATTGGAAAAGACTATGAGCAACATGGACATAACTATCCCAATGCCATTGATTGTTTAATTGTTTAATAAGGGTGCCTGTGTGTGGTACAAACGACATGGTTTACAACCATGAGCAACATAGACCTAACTATCTCAATGCCATTGATTATTTATTTGTTTTTCCAGTTAAGGTTTTTAGTTGTTTTCAGCACATTTGGCTATTTCGCTGCAGCCAGTTTTATTGGTGGAGGTAGCCGGAGTACCCAGATAGAACCACCAAACTTCGGTAGAAAAAATTGGCAATCTTTGTCAATTTACATCGTAGTCGAACACACCCCGCCACAGGTGAGATTCGAACTCGGAACTTCTGTGTTGACGGGTTAGTGATTATTAGTCATGACGAACTACCTAGACCACTCGGCTACCGATTGCCAATTTTTCTGCCGAAGTTCGGTGATTTTCTCCGGATACTCTGGCTTCCTCCGCTAATAAAAACTGGTCGCCTCGAAATAGCCAAATGTGCTAAAAACCTTAAAACCTCAACTAAACAAACAAATAAATATTCGATTGGATTGAGATAGTTAAGTCCATGTTGCTTATGGTTCTAAATCATGTAGTTTGTACTTTACATCTGTTTACAATACACGGACACCTTTGTTAAACAATCAATGGCATTGAGATAGTTAGGTTCTAAACCATGTAGTTTGTACTATACATCTGTTTACAATACAGGCGCTGAGATAGTTAGGTCAATGTTCCTCATGGTTCTAACCCTTGTAGTCTGTACCACACACAGGCATCTTTGTCAAACAAGATTTGAGATAGTTATGTCTATGTTGCAAATGGTTATAAACTATGTAGTTTGTACTACACACAGGAATCTGTGTTAAACAATCAATGGCATTGAGAAAGTTGGATATGGCTGTAAACTATGTCCTTCGTACCATACACAGGCACCTTTCCTAAACAATAAATGGCATGGAGATAGATATGTCCATGTTGCTCATGGTTTTTAACCATGTATATAGGCACCATTATTAAATAATCAATGGGAGCCTCGGTGGCCTAGTGTCTAGGTAGTTCGTCATGACCACTAATAATCACTAACCTGTGACACAGGTTCGAATCTAACCTGCAATTGGGTGTGTTCGACTCCGTTCTAAATTGACAAGGATTGCCAATTTTCCTGCCGAAGTTCGGTGATTCTCTCCGGGTACATGTTGCTGAGGGATCTAAACCATGGAATTTGTACAATACATCTTTTTACCATACACAGGCACCTTTGTTAAACAATCAATGGACTTGTGATAGTTCGTTTCATGTTGCTCATGGTTCTAACCCTTTCAGTCTGTACCACACACATGCATCTGTGTGACACAAGACTAGAGATATTTAGGTCCATGTTGCTTATGGTTATAAAGTATTTAGTTTGTACTACACACAGGAATCTGTTTTAAAAAGTCAATGGCATTGAGATAGTTTTCTCCATGTTGGTTATGGCTCTTAACAATGTCCTTTGTACCATACACAGGCACCTTTGCTAAACAATAAATGGCATGGAGATAGATAAGTCCATGTTCCTCATGGTTTTTAACCATGTATATAGGCACCATTATTAAATAATCAATGGGAGCCTCGGTGGGCGAGTGGTCTAGGTAGTTCGTCATGACTACTAATAATCACTAACCTGTGACACAGTGGTTCCGAGTTCGAATCTCACCTGCGCTGGGGTGTGTTCGATTCCGATCTAAATTGACAAGGATTTCCAATTTTCCTGCCGAAGTTCGGTGATTCTCTCCGGGTACCCTGGTTTCCTCCACTAATAAAAAACAATGCATGGTAATAGGATAGGTTATAATGGGGATCAATGCATGTTTAAAAGGATAGGTTATAATGGGGATCAATGCTTGGGTATCAATTCATAGTTAATAGGATAGGTTATAGTGGGTTTCAATTCATGGTTAATAAAATAGGTTACAATGGGGATCAATGCATGGTTAATAGGATAGGTTATAATGGGGATCAATGTATGGTAATAGGATAGGTTATAATTAGGATCAATGCATGGTAATAGGATAGATTATAATGGGTATCAGTGCATGGTTAAAAGGATAGGTTATAATGGGGATCAATGCATGGTTAATAGGATAGGTTATAATGGATATCAATGGATGGAGAATAGGATAGGTTATAATGGGGATAAAAGCACAGGTATCACTTCATAGTTAATAGGATAGCTTATAATGGATATCAATGCATGGTTGATAGGATAGGTTATAATGGGTATCAATTCATGGTTAATAGGATAGCTTATAATGGGTATCAATTCATGGTTATCAGGATAGGTTATAATGGGGATCAATGGATGGTTAATAGGATAGGTTATAATGGGGATCAATGCATGGTTAATAAGATCGGTTATAATGGGCATCAATGTATGCTCAATAGGATATGTTATAATGGGGATCAATGCATGGTTAATAGGATAGGTTATAAAAAGGATCAATGTATGGTAATATGATAGGTTATAATGGGGATCAATGCATGGTTAATAGGATAGGTTATAATGGGTATCAATTGATGGTTAATAGGATAGCTTATAATGGGGATCAATGCATGGACAATAGGATAGGTTATAATGGGGATCAATGCATGGGTATCAATTCATAGGTAATAGGATAGGTTATAATGGGTATCAATTCATGGTTAATAGGATAGGTTATAATGGGGATTAATGCATGGTTAATAGGATAGGTTAAAATGGCGATCAATGTATGGTAATAGGATAGGTTATAATAGGGATCAATGTATGGTAATAGGATAGGTTATAATGGGGATCAACGCATGGTTAATAGGATAGGTTATAATGGGATCAGTGTATGGTAATAGGATAGGTTATAATAGGTATCAATTCATAGTTAATAGGACAGGTTATAAAGGGTATCAATTCATGGTTAATAGGATAGGTTATAATGGGGATCAATGCATGTTTAATAGGATAGGTTATAATGAGGATCAATGTATGGTAATAGGATAGGTTATAATGGGGATCAATGCATGGTAATAGGATAGGTTATAATGGGGATCAATGCATGAATAATAGGATAGGTTATGTAGGGTACCAATTCATGGTTAATAGGATAGGTTATAAAGGGGATCAATGGATGGTTAATAGGATAGGTTATAATAGGAATCAATGCATGGTTAATAAGATAGGTTATAATATGGATCAATGTATGGTTAATAGGATATATTAAAATGAGGATCAATGCATGGTTGATAGGATATGTTATAAAGGGATCAATGTATGGTAATAGGATAGGTTATAATGGGGATCAATGCATGGATAATAGGATAGGTTATAATCGGGATCAATGCATTGGTATCAATTCATACTTAATAGGATAGGTTATAATGGGTATCAATTGATGGTTAAAAGGATAGGTTATAATGGGTATCGATTTATGGTTAATAGGATAGGTTGTAATGGGGATCAATGCATGGATAATAGGATAGGTTATAATGGGGATCAATGCATGGGTTTCAATTCATAGCTAATAGGATAGGTTATAATGGGTAGCAATTCAAAGTTAATAGGATAGGTTATAATGGGGATCAATGTATGGTTAATATGATAGATTATAATAGGTGTCAATTCATGGTTATCAGGATAGGTTATAAAAGGGATCAATGCAGAAAGAATAGGATAGGTTATAATGGGGATCAATGCATGGGTATCAATTCATAGTTAATAGGATAGGATATAATGGTTATCTATTCATGGTTCATAGGATAGGGTGTAATAGGAATCAATGCATGGTTAATAGGATAGGTTATAATGGGGATCGATGCATTATAATCGGATAGATTATAATGGGAATCAATGCATGGTTAATAGGATAGGTTATAATGGGGATCAATGCATGGCTAATAAGATAGGTTATAATGGCGATCAATGTATGCTGAATAGGATATGTTATAAAAGGGATCAATGCATGGTTAATAGGATAGGTTAGAAAGGGGATCAATGTATGGTTATATCATAGGTTATAATGGGGATCAATGCATGGTTAATAGGATAGGTTATAATGGGTATCAATTGATGGTTAA
Organism: Mytilisepta virgata; assembly: GCA_028015205.1. Lineage (NCBI taxonomy): Eukaryota > Metazoa > Mollusca > Bivalvia > Mytilida > Mytilidae > Mytilisepta > Mytilisepta virgata. The sequence continues at coordinate 43,146,272 of CM051511.1, forward strand.
TAGGATAGGTTATAATGAGGATCAATGTATGGTAATAGGATAGGTTATAATGGGGATCAATGCATGGTAATAGGATAGGTTATAATGGGGATCAATGCATGATTAATAGGATAGGTTATATAGATTATCAATTCATGGTTATTAGGATAGGTTATAAAGGGGATGAATGCATGGTTAATAGGATTGGTTATAATGGGTATCAATGAATGGTTATCAGGATAGGTTATAATGGGGATCAATGTATGGCTAATATTATAAGTAATAATAGGTATCAATTCATATTTATCAGGATAGGTTATAAAGGGGATCAATGCATGGATAATAGGATAGGTTGTAATGGGGATAAATGCATGGGTATCAATTCATAGTTAATAGGATAGGATATAATGGGTATCAATTCATATTAAATAAGATAGGTTATAGTGGGGATCAATGCATATTTAATAGGATAGGTTATAATGGGGATCGATGTATGGTAATAGGATAGGCAATAATAAGGACCAATGCATGGTAATAGGTAAGATTATAATGGGGATCAATGCATGGTTAATAGGATAGGTTATAATAGGAATCAATGCATGATTAATAAGATAGGTTATAATATGGATCAATGTATGGTTAATAGAATAGATTATAATGAGGATCAGTGCATGGTTAATAGGATATGTTATAAAGGGGCTCAATGTATGGATAATAGGATAGGTTATAATGAAGATCAATGCATGGGTATCAATTCATAGGTAACAGGATAGGTTATAATGGGTATCAATGCATTGGTAATAGGATAGTTTATAATGGGGATCAATGCATGGGTATCAATTCATGCTTAATAGAATAGGTTATAATCCGTATCAATTTATGGTTAATAGGATAGGTTATAATGGGGATCAATGCATGGTTAATAGGATAGGTTATAATGGGTATCAATTTATGGTTAATAGGATAGGTTATAATAAGGATCTATGCATGGATCATGGGATAGGTAATAATGGGGACCAATGCATGGGTATCAATTCATAGCTAATAGGATAGGTTATAATGGGTAGGACTTCAAGATTAATAGGATACGTTATAACGGGGATCAATGTATAGTAATAGGATAGGTTATAATGGGGATCAATGCATGGTAATAAGAAAGTTTTTAATATGGATCAATGCACGGATAAGAGGATAGGTTATAATGCGGATCAATGCATGGGTATCAATTCATAGTTAATAAGATATGTTATAATGGGTATCAATTCATGGTTACTAGGATAGGTTATAATGGGTATCAATTCATGGTTAATAGGATAGGTTATAATGGGGATCAATGCACGGTTAATAGAATAGGTTATAAAGGGGATCAATGCATGGTTAATACGATAAGTTATATTGGGGATCAATGCATGGATAATAGGATAGGTTATAGTTGGGATCAATACATGGATAATAGGATAGGTTATAATGAGGATCAATACATGAGTATCAATTCATAGTTAATAGGATTGGTTGTAACGGGTATCAATTCATGGTTAATAGGATTGGTTCTAATGGGGATCAATGCATGGTTAATAGGATAGGTTGTAATGGGGATCAATGCATGGTTAATAGGATAGGTTATAATTGGGATCAATGCATGGATATTAGGATAGGTTATAATAGGGATCAATAAATGGGTATCAATTCGTAGTTAATAGGATAAGTTATAATGGGTATCATATCATGGTTAATAGGAGAGGTTATAATGGGGATCGAAGCATGGATAATAGGATAGGTTATAATTGGGATCAATGCATGGATATCAATTCATGGTTAATAGGATAGGTTATAATGGGTATCAATGCATAGTTAATAGGATACGTTATAATGGGGATCAATGTATAGTAATAGGATAGGTTATAATGGGGATTATTGCATGGTAATAGGATAGGTTATAATGGGGATCAATGCATGATAATATGATAGGTTACAATGGGGATCAATGCAGGATTAATACGATAGGTTATAATAGGTATCATTTGGGTAATAGGATATGTTGTAATGGGCATCAATGCATGGATAATAGAATAGGTTATAATTGGGATCAATGCATGGGTATCAATTCATAGTTAATAGGATAGGTTATAATGGGTATCAATTATTCATGGTTAATAGGATAGGCAAAAAAAAGTATCAATTCATGGTTAATAGGATAGGTTATAATGGGGATCAATGCATGAATAATAGGAGAGGTTATAATGGGGATCAATGCATGGGTATCAATTCATAGTAAATAGGACAGGTTATAGCGGGTATCAAGTCATGTTTAATAGGATAGGTTATAATGGGAATCAATGTATGGTAATAGAATAGGTTATAATGGGGATCAATCCATGGTTAAAAGGATAGGTTGTAATGGGGATCAATGCATGTTTAATAGGATAGGTTATAATAGGGATAAATGCATGGATAAATGATAGGTTATAATGGGGATCAATGAATGGGTATGAATTCATAGTTAATAGGATAGGTTATAATGGGTATCAATTCATGGTTAATAGGATAGCTATAATGGGGATCAATGCATAGTTAATAGGATATGTTATAATGGGGATCAATGCATGGTTAATAGGATAGCTTATAATGGGATCAATGTATAGTAATAGGATAGGTTATAATGGGGATCAATGCATGGTAATAGGATAGGTTATAATTGGGATCAATGCACGGATAAGAGGATAGGTTATAATGCGGATCAATGCATGGGTATCAATTCATAGTTAATAAGATATGTTATAATGGGTATCAATTCATGGTTAATAGGATAGGTTATAATGGGTATCAATTCATGGTTAATAGGATAGGCTATAATGGGGATCAATGCACGGTTAATAGAATACGTTATAAAGGGGATCAATGCATGGTTAATAGGATAAGTTATATTGGGGATCAATGCATGGATAATAGGATAGGTTATAGTGGGGATCATTATATGGATAATAGGATAGGTTATAATGGGGATCAATACATGAGGATCAATTCATAGTTAATAGGATTGATTATAACGGGTATCAATTCATGGTTAATAGGATAGGTTCTAATGGGGATCAATGCATGGTTAATAGGATAGGTTGTAATGGGGATCAATGTATAGTAATAGGATAGGTTATAATGGGGATCAGTGCATGGTAATAGGAAAGGTTATAATGGGGACCAATGCACGGATAAGAGGATAGGTTATAATGCGGATCAATGCATGGGTATCAATTTATAGTTAATAAGATATGTTATAATGGGTATCAATTCATGGTTAATAGGATAGGTTATAATGGGTATCAATTCATGGTTAATAGGATAGGTTATAATGGGGATCAATGCACGGTTACTAGAATAGGTTATAAAGGGGATCAGTGCATGGTTAATAGGATAAGTTATATTGGGGATCAATGCATAGATAATAGGATAGGTTATAATGGGGATCAAAGGACGGTAATAGGATATGTTATAATGGGGACCAATGCATGGATAATAGGATAGGTTATATGGGGATAAATGCATGGGTATCAATTCATAGTTAAGAGGATAAGTTATAATGGGTATCAATTGATTGTTAATAGGATAGGTTATAATGGGGATCAATGCATGAATAATAGGAGAGGTTATAATGGGGATCAATGCATGGGTATCAATTCATAGTAAATAGGACAGGTTATAGCGGGTATCAAGTCATGTTTAATAGGATAGGTTATAATGGGAATCAATGTATGGTAATAGGATAGGTTATAATGGGGATTAATGCATGGTAATAGGATAGGTTATAATTGGGATCAATGCATGGTTAATAGGATATGTTAGAATGTGGATCAATGCATGGTTATTAGGATAGCTTATAATGGGATCAATGTATAGTAATAGGATAGGTTATTATGGCGATCAATGCATGGTTAATAAGATAGGTTATATTGGGGATCAATGTATGGTAATACGATAGGTTATAATTGGGATTAATGCATGGTAATAGGATAGGTTATAATGGGATGAATGCATGGTTAATAGGATAGGTTATAATGGATATCAATTCATGGTTAATAGGATAGGTTATAATGGGGATCAATGCATGATTTATTGGATAGGTTATAATGGGGATTAACGCATGAGTATCAATTCATAGTTACTAGGATAGGTTATAATGGGTATCAGTTAATGGTTAATAGGGTAGGTTACAATAGGGATCAATGCATGGTTAATAGGATAGGTTATAATGGGGATCAATGGATGGTAATAGGATAGGTTATTATGGGGATCAATGCATGGTTAATAGGTTAGGTTATAATGGGATCAATGCATGGTAATAGGATGGGTAATAAGGGGGATCAATGCAAGGGTATCAATTCATAGTTAATAGGATAGGTTATAATGGGTATGAATTCATGGTTAATAGGATAGGTTATAATAGGGATCAATGCATGGTTAATACGATGGGTTATTCTGGGGATCAATGCATGGTTAAGAGGATAGGTTATAATGTGGATCAACGCATGGTAATAGGATAGGTTATAATGGGGATCAATGCAAGGGTATCAATTCATAGTTAATAGGATAGGTTATAATGGGTATCAATTCATGGTTAATAGGATAGGTTATAATGGGGATCAATGTATAGTAATAGGATACGTTATAATGGGGATCAATCCATAGATAATAGCATGGGTTATAATGGGGATCAATGAATGGTATCAATTCATAGTTAATAGGATAGGTTATAATGGATATCAACTAATTTTTAATAGGAAAGGTTATAATGGGGATCAATCCATCGTTAACAGGATATGTTATAATGGTGATCAATGCATGGTTAATAGGATAGGTTATAATTAGGATCAATGCATGGTTAATAGGATAGGTTATAATGGGGATCAATGCATTGTTAATAGCATAGGTTATATTGGGGATCAATTCATAGTTGATAAGATAGGTTATCATTGGGATCAATCCATGGATAATAGGATAGGTGATAATGGGGATCAATGCATGGTTAATAGGATAGGTCATAATATGGATCAATGCATGGTTAATAGGATAGGTTATAATGGGGATCAATTCATGGTTAATAGGATAGGTTATGATGGGTATAAATTCTTTCTTAATAGAATAGGTTATAATGGGGATCAATGCATGGATAATAGGATTGGTTATAAGGGGCATCAATGCATGGTTAATAGGATAGGTCATAATTGGGATCAATGCATGGTTAATAGGATAGGTTATAATGGGGATCAATTCATGGTTAATAGGATAGGTTATGATGGGTATAAATTCTTGGTTAATAGGATAGGTTATAATGGGGATCAATGCATTGATAATAGGATTGGTTATAATAGGGATCAATGCATGTTAATAGGAAAGGTTATAATGGGGATCAATGCATTGTTAATAGGATAGATTATATTGGGTATCAATTCATAGTTTATAAGATAGGTTATCATGGGGATCAATCAATGGATAATAGGATAGGTTATAATGGGGATCAATGCATGGTTAAAAGGATAGGTCATAATGGGGATCATTGCATGGTTAATAGGATAGGTTATAATGGGGATCAATTCATGGTTAATAGGATAGGTTATGATGGGTATAAATTCTTGGTTAATAGGATAGGTTATAATGGTGATCAATGCATGGTTAATAGGATAGGTCATAATGCGGATCAATGCATGGTTAATAGGATAGGTTATAATGTTGATCAATTCATGGTTAATAGGATAGATTATGATGGGTACAAATTCTTGGTTAATAGGATAGGTTATAATGGGGATCAGTGCATGGATAATAGGATCGGTTATAATGGGGATCAATGCATGTATAATAGAAGAGGTTATAATGGGGATCAATGCATGGTTAATATGATAGGTAATAATGGGGATCAATGCATTGTTAATATGATAGGTTATAATGGGGATCAATACATGGATAATAGGATAGGTTATAATAAGGATTAATGCATGGGTATCAATTCATAGTTAATAGGATAGGTTATAATGGGTATCAATTCATGGTTAATAGAACAGCTTATAATGGGGATCAATGCATGGTTAATAGGATAGGTTATAATGGGGATCAATGTATAGTAATAGGATAGGTTATAATGGGGATCAATGTATAGTAATAGGATAGGTTCTAATGCATTGATCCCCATTATAATGCATGGTTAATAGGATAGGTTATAATGGGGATCAATGCATGGATAATAGAATAGGTTATGATGGGGATCAATGCATGGGTATCAATTCATAGTTAATAGGATAGGTTATAATGGGGATCAATTCATGGTTAATAGGAGAATTTATAACGGGGATCAATGCATGGTAAATAGGATAAGTTATAATGGGGATCAATGTATGGTAATAGGATAGGTTATAATGGGGATCAATGCATAGTTAATAGGACAGGTTATAATGGGGATTAATGCATGGATAATAGGACAGGTATAATTGGGATCAACGCATGGGTATCAATTTATAGTTAATAAGATAGGTTATAATGGGTATCAAATAATGGTTAATAGGACAGGTTATAATGGGGATCAATGCATGGTTAACAGGATAGGTTTTAATGGGGATCAATGCATGGCTAATAGGATTGGTTATAATGTGGTTCAATGCATGGATAATAGAATAGGTTATAATGGGGATCAATTCATGGTTAATAGGATAGTTTATAACAGGGATCAATGCATGGTAAAAAGGATAAGTTATAACGGGGATCAATGTATCGTAATAGGAAAGGTTATAATGGGGATCAATGCATAGTTAATAGGACAGGTTATAATGGGGATTAATGCATGGATAATAGGACAGGTTATAATGGGGATCAATGCATGGGTATCAATTCATAGTTAATAGGATACGTTATAATGGGTATCAATTCATGGTTAATAGGATAGGTTATAACGGGGATCAATGCATGGTAAAAAGGATAGGTTATAATGGGGATCAATGGATAGTAATAGGACAGGTTATAATAGAGATCAATGCATGGAAAATAGGATAGGTTATAATAGGGATTATTGTATGGTAATAGGATAGATTATAATGGGGATCAATGCATGGCAAATAGAATAGGTTATAATGGGGATCAATGTATGGTAATAGGATAGGTAATAATGGGGATAAGAGTGTGGTATTAGAATAGGTTATAATGGGCATCAATGCATGGATAATAGGATAGGTTATAATGGGGATCAATACATATGTATCAATTCATAGTTAATAGGATAGGTTATAATGGGTATCAGTTGATGGTTAAAAGGATAGGTTATAATGGGGATCAATGCATAGTTAATAGGATAGGTTATAATGGGGATCAAAGCATGGATAACAGAATAGGTTACAATGGGGATCAATGCATGAGTATCAATTCATAGTTAATAGGATAAGTTATAATGGGTATTACTTCATGGTTAATAGGACAAGTTATAACGGGGATCAATGCATGATTAATAGGATAGGTCATAATGGGTATCAATTCATGGTTAACAGGATAGGTTATAATGGGGATCAATGCATGGTTAACAGGATAGGTTTAAATGGGGATCAGTGTATAGTTATAGGATAGGTTATAATGGAGATCAATGCATAGTTAATAGGACAGCTTATAATGGTGACCAATGCATGAATAATAGAAAAGGTTATAATGGGGATCAATGCATGGGTATCAATTCATAGTCAATAGGATAGGTTATAATGGAGATCAATTCATGGTTAATAGGATAGGTTATAATGGGAATAAATGCATGGTTAATAGGATAGGTTATAATGGGGATCAATGCATGGCTAATAGGATAGGTTATAATAGGGATCAATGCATGGATAATAGGATAGGTTATAATAGGGATCAATGCATGGGTATCAATTTATAGTTAATAGGATAGGTTATAATGGGTATCAATTCATCGTTAATAGGATATGTTATAATGTGGATCAATGCATGGTAAATAGGATAGGTTATAATGGGGATCAATGTATGGTAATAGGATAGGTTATAATGGGGAACAATGCATGGTAATAGGATAGGTTATAATAGGGATCAATGTATGGTAATTGGATAGGTTATAATGGGGATCAATGCATGGATAATAGGATAGGTTATAATGATGATCAATGCATGTGTATCAATTCATAGTTAATAGAATAGGTTATAATGGGTATCAATTCATGGTTAATAGGATAGGTTATAATGGAGATCGATTGCATGGCTAATACCATAGGTTATAATGGGGATCAATGCATGGTTAATAGGATAGGTTATAAGGGGGATCAATGCATGGTGAATAGAGGTTATCCCCATTATAACCTATCCTTTTATCCATGTATTGATCGCCATTATAATCTATCCTATTAACCATGCATTGATCCCCATTATAACCTATCCTATTAACCATGCATTGATCTCCATTATAACCTATCCTATTAACCATGAATTGATACTTATTATAATTTATCCTATTAACTATGAATTTATACCCATGCATTCATCCCCATTATAACCTATCCTATTATCCATGGATTGATCCCCATTAAAATCTATTATATTAACCATGAATTGAACCCCATAATAACCTATCCTATGAACCATGAATTTATACCCATTATAACCTATCCTATTACCATGCATTGATCCCCATCATAACTCATCCTATTGACAATGCATTGATCCCCATTATAACTTATTTTTTTTAACCATGAATTGATACCTATGCATTGATCCCCATTATAACCTATCCTATTTTCCATGCATTGATCCCCATTATAATCTATCCTATTCTCCATGCATTGATCCCCATTATAACCTATCCTATTAACCGAGAATTGATACCCATTATAACCTATCCTATTACCATGCATTGATCCCCATCATAACTCATCCTTTTAACCATGCATTGATCCCCATTATAACCTATTTTTTTTTAATCATGAATTGATACCCATGCATTGATCCCCATTGTAACATATCCTATTAACCATGCATTGATCCCCATTATAACCTATCCTATTACCATGCTTTGATCCCCATTTTAACCTATCCTATTACCATACATTGGACTCCATTATAACCTATCATATTAACCATGTATTGATCCCCATTATAACGTATCCTATTAACCATGAATTGATACCCATTATAACCTATCTTATTAACTATGAATTGATACCCATGCATTGATCCCCATTATAACCTATCCTATTATCCATGCATTGATCCCCATTATAACCTGTCCTATTAACCATGAATTTATATCCATTATAGCCTGTACTATTATCTATGCATTGATCCCCATTATAACATATCCTCTTAACTATGAAATGATTCCCATGCATTGATGCCCATTATAACCTATCCTATTATCCATGCATTGATCCCCATTATAACATATCCTCTTAACTATGAATTGATTCCCATGCATTGATGCCCATTATAACCTATCCTATTATCCATGCATTGATCCCCATTATAACATGTCCTATTATCCATGAATTGTTTCCCATTATAACCTATCCTATTAACTATGAATTGATACCCATGCATTGATCCCCATTGTAACCTATCATATTATCCATGCATTGATCCCCTTTATAACCTATCCTATTAACCATGAATTGATACCCATTATAACCTATCCTATTAACCATGCATTGATCCCCATTATAACCTATCCTATTAACCAAGCATTGATCCCCATTATAACCTTTCCTATTAACCATGAATTGATTTCAATTATAATCTATTCTATTAACTATGAATTGATACCCATGCATTGATCCCCATTATAACCTATCCTATTATCCTTGCTTTGATCCTCATTATAACCTATCCTATTAACTATGAATTGATATTCCTTATAACCTATCCTATTAACCATGCATTGATCCCGACTATTACCTATGCTATTACCATGCATTAATCCCCATTATAACCTATCCTATTATCCATGCATTGATCCCCATTATAACCTATCCTATTATCCACGCATTGATACCCATTATAACTTATCCTACTAACCATGAATTGATACCCATTATAACCTATCGTATTAAGTATGAATTGATATCCATGCATTGATCCCCATTATAACCTGTCATATTATCAATGCATTGATTGTTAAGAACCATAACCAACATGGACAAAACTATCTCAATGCCATTGACTGTTTAAAACAGATTCCTGTGTGTAGTACAAACTACATAGTTTATAACCATAAACAACATGGACCTAACTATCTCAAGTCTTGCTTGACAAAGATGCTTGTGTGTGGCACAGACTGCAAGGGACCGACCTATAACAAGTCCATTGATTGTTTTACAAAGGTGTCTGTGTTTTGTAGAGATGTATTGTACAAATTACATGGTTTAGAACCATGAGCAACATGGACATAGCTATCTCAATGCCAGTAATTGTTTAACACAGATGCCTGTGTGTGAGCCCAACTGCATCGTTTAGAACCATGAGCAACATACACATAACTATCTCAATGCCATTGATTGTTTCACAAAGGTGTCTGTGTATGGCTACAAACTACATGGTTTAAAACCATGGGAAACATGGACCTAACTATCTCAATCCCATTGATTGTTTAACAATGGTGTCTGTGTATGATAAACAGATGTATAGTACAAACTACATGGTTAAGAACCATGAGCAACGTGCACCTATCTCAATGCCATTGATTGTTTAACAAAGGTGTCTTTGTATTGTGTACAAACTACACGGTTTAGAACCATGAGTAACATGGACCTAACTATGTCCATGCCATCGATTGTTCAACAAAGGTGCCTGTGTATGGGAAACAGATCTATAGTACAAACTACATGGTTTAGAACATGAGCAACATGGACCTAACTATCTCAAGGCCATTGATTGTTTAACAAAGGTGTCTGTGTATAATAAACAGATATATAGTACAAACTACATGGTTAAGAACCATGAGCAACATGCAGCTATCTCAATACCATTGATTGTTTAACAAAGGTGTCTGTGTATGGTAAACAGATGTATAGTACAAACTACATGGTTTAGAACTATGAGTAACATGGGCCTAACTATGTCCATGCCATTGATTATTTATTTTTTTATTTTACTTGAGCACATTTGGCTATTTCGCTCTAGCCAGTTTATATTGGTGGAGGTAACCAAAGTACCAGGACAGAACCACCGAACTTCGGTAGGGAAATTGGCAATCCTTGTCAATTTAGATCGGAGTCGAGCACACCCGACACAGGTGAGATTCGAACTCGAAACCTCTATGTTGACAGGTTAGTGATTATTAGTAGTTATAACGAACTACCTACACCACTCTGCCACCGAGGCCTCCATTGATTATTTAATAAAGGTGTCTTTATAGCAAAAACTACATTGGAAAAGACTATGAGCAACATGGACATAACTATCCCAATGCCATTGATTGTTTAATTGTTTAATAAGGGTGCCTGTGTGTGGTACAAACGACATGGTTTACAACCATGAGCAACATAGACCTAACTATCTCAATGCCATTGATTATTTATTTGTTTTCCAGTTAAGGTTTTTAGTTGTTTTCAGCACATTTGGCTATTTCGCTGCAGCCAGTTTTATTGGTGGAGGTAGCCGGAGTACCCAGATAGAACCACCAAACTTCGGTAGAAAAAATTGGCAATCTTTGTCAATTTACATCGTAGTCGAACACACCCCGCCACAGGTGAGATTCGAACTCGGAACTTCTGTGTTGACGGGTTAGTGATTATTAGTCATGACGAACTACCTAGACCACTCGGCTACCGATTGCCAATTTTTCTGCCGAAGTTCGGTGATTTTCTCCGGATACTCTGGCTTCCTCCGCTAATAAAAACTGGTCGCCTCGAAATAGCCAAATGTGCTAAAAACCTTAAAACCTCAACTAAACAAACAAATAAATATTCGATTGGATTGAGATAGTTAAGTCCATGTTGCTTATGGTTCTAAATCATGTAGTTTGTACTTTACATCTGTTTACAATACACGGACACCTTTGTTAAACAATCAATGGCATTGAGATAGTTAGGTTCTAAACCATGTAGTTTGTACTATACATCTGTTTACAATACAGGCGCTGAGATAGTTAGGTCAATGTTCCTCATGGTTCTAACCCTTGTAGTCTGTACCACACACAGGCATCTTTGTCAAACAAGATTTGAGATAGTTATGTCTATGTTGCAAATGGTTATAAACTATGTAGTTTGTACTACACACAGGAATCTGTGTTAAACAATCAATGGCATTGAGAAAGTTGGATATGGCTGTAAACTATGTCCTTCGTACCATACACAGGCACCTTTCCTAAACAATAAACGCATGGAGATAGATATGTCCATGTTGCTCATGGTTTTTAACCATGTATATAGGCACCATTATTAAATAATCAATGGGAGCCTCGGTGGCCTAGTGTCTAGGTAGTTCGTCATGACCACTAATAATCACTAACCTGTGACACAGGTTCGAATCTAACCTGCAATTGGGTGTGTTCGACTCCGTTCTAAATTGACAAGGATTGCCAATTTTCCTGCCGAAGTTCGGTGATTCTCTCCGGGTACATGTTGCTGAGGGATCTAAACCATGGAATTTGTACAATACATCTTTTTACCATACACAGGCACCTTTGTTAAACAATCAATGGACTTGTGATAGTTCGTTTCATGTTGCTCATGGTTCTAACCCTTTCAGTCTGTACCACACACATGCATCTGTGTGACACAAGACTAGAGATATTTAGGTCCATGTTGCTTATGGTTATAAAGTATTTAGTTTGTACTACACACAGGAATCTGTTTTAAAAAGTCAATGGCATTGAGATAGTTTTCTCCATGTTGGTTATGGCTCTTAACAATGTCCTTTGTACCATACACAGGCACCTTTGCTAAACAATAAATGGCATGGAGATAGATAAGTCCATGTTCCTCATGGTTTTTAACCATGTATATAGGCACCATTATTAAATAATCAATGGGAGCCTCGGTGGGCGAGTGGTCTAGGTAGTTCGTCATGACTACTAATAATCACTAACCTGTGACACAGTGGTTCCGAGTTCGAATCTCACCTGCGCTGGGGTGTGTTCGATTCCGATCTAAATTGACAAGGATTTCCAATTTTCCTGCCGAAGTTCGGTGATTCTCTCCGGGTACCCTGGTTTCCTCCACTAATAAAAAACAATGCATGGTAATAGGATAGGTTATAATGGGGATCAATGCATGTTTAAAAGGATAGGTTATAATGGGGATCAATGCTTGGGTATCAATTCATAGTTAATAGGATAGGTTATAGTGGGTTTCAATTCATGGTTAATAAAATAGGTTACAATGGGGATCAATGCATGGTTAATAGGATAGGTTATAATGGGGATCAATGTATGGTAATAGGATAGGTTATAATTAGGATCAATGCATGGTAATAGGATAGATTATAATGGGTATCAGTGCATGGTTAAAAGGATAGGTTATAATGGGGATCAATGCATGGTTAATAGGATAGGTTATAATGGATATCAATGGATGGAGAATAGGATAGGTTATAATGGGGATAAAAGCACAGGTATCAATTCATAGTTAATAGGATAGCTTATAATGGGTATCAATGCATGGTTGATAGGATAGGTTATAATGGGTATCAATTCATGGTTAATAGGATAGCTTATAATGGGTATCAATTCATGGTTATCAGGATAGGTTATAATGGGGATCAATGGATGGTTAATAGGATAGGTTATAATGGGGATCAATGCATGGTTAATAAGATCGGTTATAATGGGCATCAATGTATGCTCAATAGGATATGTTATAATGGGGATCAATGCATGGTTAATAGGATAGGTTATAAAAAGGATCAATGTATGGTAATATGATAGGTTATAATGGGGATCAATGCATGGTTAATAGGATAGGTTATAATGGGTATCAATTGATGGTTAATAGGATAGCTTATAATGGGGATCAATGCATGGACAATAGGATAGGTTATAATGGGGATCAATGCATGGGTATCAATTCATAGGTAATAGGATAGGTTATAATGGGTATCAATTCATGGTTAATAGGATAGGTTATAATGGGGATTAATGCATGGTTAATAGGATAGGTTAAAATGGGGATCAATGTATGGTAATAGGATAGGTTATAATAGGGATCAATGTATGGTAATAGGATAGGTTATAATGGGGATCAACGCATGGTTAATAGGATAGGTTATAATGGGATCAGTGTATGGTAATAGGATAGGTTATAATAGGTATCAATTCATAGTTAATAGGACAGGTTATAAAGGGTATCAATTCATGGTTAATAGGATAGGTTATAATGGGGATCAATGCATGTTTAATAGGATAGGTTATAATGAGGATCAATGTATGGTAATAGGATAGGTTATAATGGGGATCAATGCATGGTAATAGGATAGGTTATAATGGGGATCAATGCATGAATAATAGGATAGGTTATGTAGGGTACCAATTCATGGTTAATAGGATAGGTTATAATGGGGATCAATGGATGGTTAATAGGATAGGTTATAATAGGAATCAATGCATGGTTAATAAGATAGGTTATAATATGGATCAATGTATGGTTAATAGGATATATTAAAATGAGGATCAATGCATGGTTGATAGGATATGTTATAAAGGGATCAATGTATGGTAATAGGATAGGTTATAATGGGGATCAATGCATGGATAATAGGATAGGTTATAATCGGGATCAATGCATTGGTATCAATTCATACTTAATAGGATAGGTTATAATGGGTATCAATTGATGGTTAAAAGGATAGGTTATAATGGGTATCGATTTATGGTTAATAGGATAGGTTGTAATGGGGATCAATGCATGGATAATAGGATAGGTTATAATGGGGATCAATGCATGGGTTTCAATTCATAGCTAATAGGATAGGTTATAATGGGTAGCAATTCAAAGTTAATAGGATAGGTTATAATGGGGATCAATGTATGGTTAATATGATAGATTATAATAGGTGTCAATTCATGGTTATCAGGATAGGTTATAAAAGGGATCAATGCAGAAAGAATAGGATAGGTTATAATGGGGATCAATGCATGGGTATCAATTCATAGTTAATAGGATAGGATATAATGGTTATCTATTCATGGTTCATAGGATAGGGTGTAATAGGAATCAATGCATGGTTAATAGGATAGGTTATAATGGGGATCGATGCATTATAATCGGATAGATTATAATGGGAATCAATGCATGGTTAATAGGATAGGTTATAATGGGGATCAATGCATGGCTAATAAGATAGGTTATAATGGCGATCAATGTATGCTGAATAGGATATGTTATAAAAGGGATCAATGCATGGTTAATAGGATAGGTTAGAAAGGGGATCAATGTATGGTTATATCATAGGTTATAATGGGGATCAATGCATGGTTAATAGGATAGGTTATAATGGGTATCAATTGATGGTTAATAGGATAGGTTATAATGAGGATCAATGTATGGTAATAGGATAGGTTATAATGGGGATCAATGCATGGTAATAGGATAGGTTATAATGGGGATCAATGCATGATTAATAGGATAGGTTATATAGATTATCAATTCATGGTTATTAGGATAGGTTATAAAGGGGATGAATGCATGGTTAATAGGATTGGTTATAATGGGTATCAATGAATGGTTATCAGGATAGGTTATAATGGGGATCAATGTATGGCTAATATTATAAGTAATAATAGGTATCAATTCATATTTATCAGGATAGGTTATAAAGGGGATCAATGCATGGATAATAGGATAGGTTGTAATGGGGATAAATGCATGGGTATCAATTCATAGTTAATAGGATAGGATATAATGGGTATCAATTCATATTAAATAAGATAGGTTATAGTGGGGATCAATGCATATTTAATAGGATAGGTTATAATGGGGATCGATGTATGGTAATAGGGTAGGCAATAATAAGGACCAATGCATGGTAATAGGTAAGATTATAATGGGGATCAATGCATGGTTAATAGGATAGGTTATAATAGGAATCAATGCATGATTAATAAGATAGGTTATAATATGGATCAATGTATGGTTAATAGAATAGATTATAATGAGGATCAGTGCATGGTTAATAGGATATGTTATAAAGGGGCTCAATGTATGGATAATAGGATAGGTTATAATGAAGATCAATGCATGGGTATCAATTCATAGGTAACAGGATAGGTTATAATGGGTATCAATGCATTGGTAATAGGATAGTTTATAATGGGGATCAATGCATGGGTATCAATTCATGCTTAATAGAATAGGTTATAATCCGTATCAATTTATGGTTAATAGGATAGGTTATAATGGGGATCAATGCATGGTTAATAGGATAGGTTATAATGGGTATCAATTTATGGTTAATAGGATAGGTTATAATAAGGATCTATGCATGGATCATGGGATAGGTAATAATGGGGACCAATGCATGGGTATCAATTCATAGCTAATAGGATAGGTTATAATGGGTAGGACTTCAAGATTAATAGGATACGTTATAACGGGGATCAATGTATAGTTAATAGGATAGGTTATAATAGGTATCAATTTATGGTTATCAGGATAGCTTATAAAAAGGATCAATGCATGGATAATAGGATAGGTTATAATGATGATCAATGCATGGGTATCAATTCATAGTTAATAGGATAGGTTATAATGGGTAGCAATTCAAGGTTAATAGGATAGGTTATAATGGGGATCAATGTATGGTTAATATGATAGATTATAATAGGTGTCAGTTCATGGTTATCAGGATAGGTTATAAAGGGGATCAATGCATGGGTATCAATTCATAGTTAATAGGATAGGATATAATGGGTATCTATTCATGGTTAATAGGATAGGTTGTAATGGGGATCAATGCATGGTTAATAGGATAGGTTATGTTGGGGATTAATGTATGGTAATAGGATAGGTTATAATAATGACCAATGCATGGTAATAGGATAGATTATCATGGGGATCAATGCATGGTTAATACGATAGGTTGTAATGGGGATCAATGCATGGTTAATAAGATAGGTTATAATGGGGATCAATGTATGCTGAATAGGATATGTTATAATGGGGATCAATGCATGGTAAATAGGATAGGTTATAAAGGGGATCAATGTATGGTAATATGATAGGTTATAATGGGGATCAATGCATGGTTAATAGGAAAGGTTATAATGGGTATCAATTCATGGTGAATAGGACAGGTTATAATTGGGATCAATGCATGGTAATAGGATAGGTTATAATGGGTATCAATTCATAGTTAATAGGACAGGTTATAGTGGGTATCAATTCATGGTTAATTGGAGAGGTTATAGTGGGAATCAATGCATGGTTAATAGGATAGGTTATAATGAGGATCAATGTATGGTAATAGGGTAGGTTATAATGGGGATCAATGCATGGTAATAGGATAGGTTATAATGGGGATCAATGCATGATTAATAGGATAGGTTATATAGGGTATCAATTCATGGTTAATAGGATAGGTTATAAAGGGGATCAATGCATGGTTAATAGGATAGGTTATAATGGGTATCAATTAATGGTTATCAGGATAAGTTATAATGGGGATCAATGTATGGGTAATATTATAAATTATAATAGGTATCAATTCATAGTTATCAGGATAGGTTATAAAGGGGATCAATGCATGGTTAATAGGATAGGTTATAATGGGGATCAATGTATGGTAATAGGATAGGTCAAAATAAGGATCAATGCATGGTAATAAGTAAGATTATAATGGGGATCAATGCATGGTTAATAGGATAGGTTATAATAGGTATCAATTCATGTTTATCAGGATAGGTTATAAATAGGATCAATGCATAGATAATAGGAAAGGTTATAATGGGGATCAATGCATGGGTATCAATTCATAGTTAATAGGATAGGATATAATGGGTATCTATTCATAGTTAGTAGGATATGTTGTAATGTGGATCAATGCATGGTTAATAGGATAGGTTATAATTGGGATCAATGTATGGTAATAGGATAGGTTATAATAAGGATCAATGCATATTAATAGGATCGATTAGAATGGGGTTCAATGCATGGTTAATAGGATAGGTTAGAAGGGGGATCAATGCATGGTTAATATGATAGGTTATAATGGGGATCAATGCATGGTTAATAGGAAAGGCTATAATGGGTATCAATTCATGGTGATTAGGACAGGTTATAATGGGGATCAATGCATAGTAATAGGATAGATTATAATGGGTATCAATTCATAGTTAATAGGACAGGTTATAGTGGGAATCAATTAATGGTTAATAGGATAGGTTATAATGGGGATGAATGCATGGTTAATAGGATGGGTTATAATGAGGATCAATGTATGGTCATAGGATAGGTTATAATGGGGATCAATGCATGGTAATTGGATAGGTTATAAAGGGGATCAATGCATGATTAATCGAATAGTTATATAGGGTATCAATTCATGGTTAATAGGATAGGTTATAATGGGGATCAATGCATGGTTAATAGGATAGGTTATAATGGGGATCAATGTATGGTAATAGGATAGGTTATAATAAGGGTCAATGCATGGTAATAGGATAGATTATAATGGGGATCAATGCATGGTTAATAGAATAGGTTATAATAGGAATCAATGCATGGTTGATAAGATAGGTTATAATATGGATAAATGTATGGTTAATAGGATAGATTATAATGAAGATCAATGCATGGTTAATAGGATATGTTATAAAGGGGATCAATGTATGGTAATAGGATAAGTTATAATGGGGATCAATGCATGGATAATAGGATAGGTTATAATGGGGATCAATGCATGGGTATCAATTCATATTTAATAGGATAGGTTATAATGGGTATCAATTTATGGTTAATAGGATAGGTTATAATGGGTATCGATTTATAGTTAAAAGGATAGGTTGTTAGGGGGATCAATGCATGGATAATAGGATAGGTTATAATGGGGATCAATGTATGCTGAATTGGATATGTTATAATTGGGATCAATGCATGGTTAATAGGATAGGTTATAAAGGGGATCAATGTATGGTAATATTATAGGTTATAATGGGAATCAATGCATGGTTAATAGGATAGGTTATAATGGGTATCAATTGATGGTTAATAGGATAGGTTATAATGGGGATCAATGCATGGATAATAAGATAGGTTATAATGGGGATCAATGCATGGGTATCAATTCATAGGTAATAGGATAGGTTATAATGGGTATCAATTCATGGTTAATAGCATAGGTTATAATGGGGGTGAATGCATGGTTAATAGTATAGGTTATAATGGGGATCAATGTATGGTAATAGGATAGGTTATAATAGGGATCAATGTATGGTAATAGGATAGGTTATAATAGGGATCAATGCATGGTTAAAAGGATAGGTTATAATGGGTATCAATTCATGGTGAATAGGATAGGTTATAATGGGGATCAATGCATGGTAATAGGATCAGTTATAATGGGTATCAATTCATAGTTAATAGGACAGGTTATAGTGGATATCACTTCATGGTTAATTGGACAGGTTATAATGGGGATCAATGCGTGGTTAATAGGATAGGTTATAATGAGGATCAATGTATAGGAATAGGATAGGTTATAATGGGGATCAATGCATGGTAATAGGATAGGTTATAATGGGGATCAAGGCATGATTAATAGGATATGTTATGTAGAGTATCAATTCATGGTTAATAGGATAGGTTATAATGGGGATCAATGCATGGTTGAAAGGATAGGTTACAATTGGTATCAATTATTGGTTATCAGAATAGGTTATAATGGGGATCAATGTGTGGTTAATATTATAGGTTATAATAGGTATCAATTCATGGTTATCAGGATAGGTTATAAATAGGATCAATGCATGGATAATAGGATAGGATATAATGGGTATCAACTCATATTTAATAGGATAGGTTATGATGGGGATCAATGCATGGTTAGTAGGATAGGTTATAATGGGGATCAATGTATGGTAATACGATAGGTTATAATAAGGATCAATCCATGGTAATAGGATAGATTATAATGGGGATCAATGCATGGTTAATAGGATAGGTTATAATGGGTATCAATTGATGGTTAGTAGGATAGGTTATAATGGGTATCGATTTTTGGTTAATGGGGATCAATGCATGGATAATAGGATAGGTTATAATGGGGATCAATGCACGGGTATCAATTCATAGCTAATAGAATAGGTTATAATGGGTAGCAATTCAAGGTTAATAGGATAGGTTATAATGAGGATCAATGTATGGTTAATATGATAGGTTATAATAGGTGTCAATTCTTGGAGAATAGGATAGGTTATAATGGGGATCAATGCATGGGTATCAATTCATAGTTAATAGGATAGGATATAATGGGTATCTATTCATGGTTATAAGGATAGGTTGTAATGGGGATCAATGCAGGGTTAATAGGATAGGTTGTAATAGGATCAATGTATGGTAATAGGATAGGTTATAATAAGGATCAATACATGGTAATAGGATAGATTATAATGGGGATCGATGCATGGTTAATAGGATACGTTATAATGGGGATCAATGCATGGTTAATAAGATAGGTTATAATGGGGATCAATGTATGCTGAATAGGATATGTTATAATGGGAATCAATGCATGGTTAATAGGATAGGTTATAATGGGTATCAATTGATGGTTAATAGGATAGGTTATAATGGGGATCAATGCATGGATAATAGGATAGGTTATAATGGGGATCAATGCATGGGTATCAATTTCATAGGTAATAGGATAGGTTACGATGGGTATCAATTCATGGTTAAAAGGATAGGTTATAATGGGGATCAATGCATCGTTGATAGGATAGGTTATAATGGGGATCAATGTATGGTAATAGGATAGGTTATAATAGGGATCAATGCATGGATAATAGGATAGGTTATAATGGGGATCAATGCATGGGTATTAATTCATAGTTAATAGGATAGGATATAATGGGTATGAATTCATATTTAATAGGATAGGTTATAATGGGAATAAATGCATGGTTAATAGGATAGGTTATAATGGGGATCAATGCATGGTAATAGAAGAGGTTATAATGGGGATCAATGCATGATTAATAGGATTGGTTATATAGGGTATCAATTCATGGTTAATAGGAAAGGTTATAATGGGGATGAATGCATGGTTAATAGAATAGGATATAATGGGTATCAATTAATGGTTATCAGGATGGGTTATAATGCGGATCGATGTATGGTTAATATTATAGCTTATAATAGGTATCAATTCATGGTTATCAGGATAGGTTATAGAGGGGATCAATGCATGGATAATAGGATAGGTTATAATGGGGATCAATGCATGGGTATCAATTCATAGTTAATAGGATAGGATATAATGGGTATGAATTCATATTTAATAGGATAGGTTATAATGGGGATCAATGCATGGTTAAAAAGATAGGTTATAATGGGGAGCAATGTATTATAATAGGATGGGTTATAATAAGGATCAATGCATGGTAATAGGATAGATTATAATGGGGATCAATGCATGGTTCATAGGATAGGTTATAATGGGGATCAATGTATGGTTAATAAGAGAGGTTATAATGGGGATCAATGTATAGTTAATAGGATAGGTTATAATGGGGATCAATGCATGGTTAATAGGATATGTTATAATGGGTATCAATTCGTGGTTAATAGGATAGGTTATGTTGGGGATCAATGCATGGATAATAGGATAGGTTATAATGGGGATCAATGTATGGGTATCCATTCATAGTTAATAGGATAGGTTATAATGGATATGAATGGATGGAGAATAGGATAGGTTATAATGGGGATGAAAGCACAGGTATTAATTCATAGTTAATAGGATAGGTTATAATGGGTATTAATTCATGGTTAACAGGATAGGGTATAATGGGGATCAATGCATGGTTAATAGGATAGGTTATAATGGGTATCAATTCATAGTTAATAGGATAGGTTATAGTGGGGATCAATGCATTTGTATCAATTCATACTTAGCAGGATAGGTTATAATGGGTATCAATTCATGGCTAATAGGATAGGTTATAATGGGGATCAGTGCATGGTTAATAGGATAGTTTATAATGGATATGAATGGATGGAGAATAGGATAGGTTATAATGGGGATAAAAGCACAGGTATCAATTCATAGTTACTAGGATAGGTTATAATGGGTATCAATTCCTGGTTAATAGGATAGGTTATAATGGGGATCAATGTATGGTTAATAGGATAGGTTATAATGGCTATCAATTCATAGTTAATAGGATACGTTATAATGGGTATCAATGCATTGATAATAAGATAGGTTATAATGGGGATCAATGCATGGGTATCAATTCATGCTTAACAGGATAGGTTATAATGGGTATCAATTTATGGTTAATAGGATAGGTTATAATGGGGATCAATGCATGGTTAATAGGATAGGTTAAAATGGGTATCAATTTATGGCTAATAGGATAGGTTATAATGGGGATCAATGCATTGATAATAGGATAGGTTATAATGGGATCAATGCATGGGTATCAATTCATAGCTAATAGGATAGGTTATAATGGGTATGAATTCATATTTAATAGGATAGGTTATGATGGGGATCAATGCATGGTTAAAAAGATAGGTTATAATGGGGAGCAATGTATTATAATAGGATGGGTTATAATAACGATCAATGCATGGTAATAGGATAGATTATAATGGGGATCAATGCATGGTTAATAGGATAGGTTATAATATGGATCAATGTATGGTTAATAAGAGAGGTTATAATGGGGATCAATGTATAGCTAATAGGATAGGTTATAATGGGGATCAATGCATGGTTAATAGGATATGTTATAATGGGTATCAAATCGTGATTAATAGGATAGGTTATGTTGGGGATTAATGCATGGATAATAGGATAGGTTATAATGGGGATCAATGCATGGGTATCAATTCATAGTTAATAGGATAGGTTATAATGGGGATGAAAGCACAGGTATTAATTCATAGTTAATAGGATAGGTTATAATGGGTATTAATTCATGGTTAACAGGATAGGGTATAATGGGGATCAATGCATGGTTAATCGGATAGGTTATAATGGGTATCAATTCATAGTTAATAGGATAGGTTATAGTGGGGATCAATGCATTTGTATCAATTCATACTTAGCAGGATAGGTTATAATGGGTATCAATTCATGGTTAATAGGATAGGTTATAATGGGGATCAGTGCATGGTTAATAGGATAGTTTATAATGGATATGAATGGATGGAGAATAGGATAGGTTACAATGGGGATAAAAGCACAGGTATCAATTCATAGTTACTAGGATAGGTTATAATGGGTATCAATTCCTGTTTAATAGGATAGGTTATAATGGGGATCAATGTATGGTTAATAGGATAGGTTATAATGGCTATCAATTCATAGTTAATAGGATACGTTATAATGGGTATCAATGCATTGATAATAGGATAGGTTATAATGGGGATCAATGCATGGGTATCAATTCATGCTTAACAGGATAGGTTATAATGGGTATCAATTTATGGTTAATAGGATAGGTTATAATGGGGATCAATGCATGGTTAATAGGATAGGTTAAAATGGGTATCAATTTATGGCTAATAGGATAGGTTATAATGGGGATCAATGCATGGTTAATAGGATAGGTTATAATGGGTATCAATTAATGGTTATCAGGATGGGTTATAATGCGGATCGATGTATGGTTAATATTATAGCTTATAATAGGTATCAATTCATGGTTATCAGGATAGGTTATAGAGGGGATCAATGCATGGATAATAGGATAGGTTATAATGGGGATCAATGCATGGGTATCAATTCATAGTTAATAGGATAGGATATAATGGGTATGAATTCATATTTAATAGGATAGGTTATAATGGGGATCAATGCATGGTTAAAAAGATAGGTTATAATGGGGAGCAATGTATTATAATAGGATGGGTTATAATAAGGATGAATGCATGGTAATAGGATAGATTATAATGGGGATCAATGCATGGTTCATAGGATAGGTTATAATGGGGATCAATGTATGGTTAATAAGAGAGGTTATAATGGGGATCAATGTATAGTTAATAGGATAGGTTATAATTGGGATCAATGCATGGTTAATAGGATATGTTATAATGGGTATCAATTCGTGGTTAATAGGATAGGTTATGTTGGGGATCAATGCATGGATAATAGGATAGGTTATAATGGGGATCAATGTATGGGTATCCATTCATAGTTAATAGGATAGGTTATAATGGATATGAATGGATGGAGAATAGGATAGGTTATAATGGGGATGAAAGCACAGGTATTAATTCATAGTCAATAGGATAGGTTATAATGGGTATTAATTCATGGTTAACAGGATAGGGTATAATGGGGATCAATGCATGGTTAATCGGATAGGTTATAATGGGTATCAATTCATAGTTAATAGGATAGGTTATAGTGGGGATCAATGCATTTGTATCAATTCATACTTAGGAGGATAGGTTATAATGGGTATCAATTCATGGTTAATAGGATAGGTTATAATGGGGATCAGTGCATGGTTAATAGGATAGTTTATAATGGATATGAATGGATGGAGAATAGGATAGGTTACAATGGGGATAAAAGCACAGGTATCAATTCATAGTTACTAGGATAGGTTATAATGGGTATCAATTCCTGTTTAATAGGATAGGTTATAATGGGGATCAATGTATGGTTAATAGGATAGGTTATAATGGCTATCAATTCATAGTTAATAGGATACGTTATAATGGGTATCAATGCATTGATAATAGGATAGGTTATAATGGGGATCAATGCATGGGTATCAATTCATGCTTAACAGGATAGGTTATAATGGGTATCAATTTATGGTTAATAGGATAGGTTATAATGGGGATCAATGCATGGTTAATAGGATAGGTTAAAATGGGTATCAATTTATGGCTAATAGGATAGGTTATAATGGGGATCAATGCATTGATAATAGGATAGGTAATAATGGGATCAATGCATGGGTATCAATTCATAGCTAATAGGATAGGTTATAATGGGTAGGAATTCAAGGTTAATAGGATAGGTTATAATGGGGATCAATGTATGGTTAATAGGATAGGTTATAATAGGTATCAATTCATGGTTATCAGGATAGGTTATAAAGGGGATCAATGCATGGATAATAGGATAGGTTATAATGGGGATCAATGCATGGGTATCAATTCATAGTTAATAGGATAGGTTATAATAGGTGTCAATTCATGGTTATCAGGATAGGTTATAATAAGGATCAATGCATGGTAATAGGATAGATTATAATAGGGATCAATGCATGGTTAATAGGATAGGTTATAATAGGGATCAATGCATGGTTAATAAGATAGGTTGTAATGGGGATCAATGTATGCTGAATAGGATATGTTATAATGGGGATCAATGCATGGTTAATATGATAGGTTATAATGGGGATCAATGCATGGTTAATAGGAAAGGTTATAATAGGTATCAATTCATGGTGAATAGGACAGGTTATAATGGGGATCAATGCATGGTAATAGGATAGGTTATAATGGGTATGAATTCATAGTTAATAGGACAGGTTATAGTGGGAATCAATTCACGGTTAATAGGATAGGTTATAATGGGGATCAATGCATGGTTAATAGGTTAGGTTATAATGAGGATCAATGTATAGTAATAGGATAGGTTATAATGGGGATCAATGCATCGTCATTGGATAGGTTATAATGGGGATCAATGCATGATTAATAGGATAGGTTATATAGGGTATCAATTCATGGTTAATAGGATAGGTTATAATGGGGATCAATGCATGGTTAATAGGATAGGTTATAATGGGTACCAATTAATGGTTATCAGGATAGGTTATAATGGGGATCAATGTATGGTTTATATTATAAGTTATAATAGGTATCAATTCATAGTTATCAGGATAGGTTATAAAAGGGATCAATGCATGGATAATAGGATAGGTTATAATGGGGATAAATGCATAGGTACCAATTCATAGTTAATAGGATAGGATATAATGGGTATCAATTCATATTTAATAGGATAGGTTATAATGGGGATCAACGCATGGTTAATAGGATAGGTTATAATGGGGATCAATGTATGGTAATAGGATAGGTTATAATAAGGATCAATGCATTATAATAGGACAGATTATAATGGGGATCAATGCATGGTTAATAGGATAGGTTATAATAAAAATAATTGCATGGTTAATAAGATAGGTTATAATACGGATCAATGTATGGTTAATAGGATAGTTTATAATGAGGATCAATGCATGGTTAATAGGATATGTTATAAAAGGGATCAATGTATGGTAATAGGATAGGTTATAATGGGGATCAATGCATGCATAATAGGATAGGTTATAATGGGGATCAATGCATGGGTATCAATTCATACTTAATAGGATATGTTATAAAGGGGATCCATGTATGGTAATAGGATAGGTTATAATGGGGATCAATGTATGCTGAATAGGATATGTTTTAATGGGGATCAATGCATGGTTAATAGGATAGGTTATAAAGGGGATCAATGTATGGTAATATGATAGGTTATAATGGGAATCAATGCATGGTTAATAGGATAGGTTATAATAAGTATCAATTGATGGTTTATAGGATAGGTTATAATGGGGATCAATGCATGGATAATAGGATAGGTTATAATGGGGATCAATGCATGGGTATCAATTCATAGGTAATAGGATAGGTTACAATGGGTATCAATTCATAGTTAATAGGATAGGTTATAATGGGGATGAATGCATAGTTAATAGGATAGGTTATAATGGGGATCAATGTATTGTAATAGGATAGGTTATAATAGGGATCAATGCATGGTTAATAGGATAGGTTATAATGGGTATCAATTCATGGTGAATAGGATAGGATATAATGGGGATCAATGCGTGGTAATAGGATAAGTTATAATGGGTATCAATTCATAGTTAACAGGACAGGTTATTGCGGGTATCAATTCATTGTTAATAGGACAGGTTATAGTGGGGATCAAAGCATGGTTAATAGGATAGGTTATAATGAGGATCAATGTATGGTAATAGGATAGGTTATAATGGGGATCAATGCATGGTAATAGGATAGGTTATAATGGGGATCAATGCATGATTAATAGGATAGGTTATGTAGAGTATCAATTCATGGTTAATAGGATAGGTTATAATGGGGATCAATGCATGGTTAATAGGATAGGTTATAATGGGTATCAATTAATGGTTATCAGGATAGGTTATAATGGGGATCAATGTGTGGTTAATATTATAAGTTATAATAGGTATCAATTCATGGTTATTAGGATAGGTTATAAATAGGATCAATTCATGGATAACAGGATAGGTTATAATGGGGATGAATGCATGGGTATCAATTCATAGTTAATAGGATAGGATATAATGGGTATCAATTCATATTTAATAGGATAGGTTATAATAAGGATCAATGCATGGTAATAGGACAGATCATAATGGGGATCAATGCATGGTTAATAAAATAGGTTATAATAGGAATCAATGCATGGTTAATAAGATAGGTTATAATATGGATCAATGTATGGTTGATAGGATAGTTTATAATGAGGATCAATGCATGGTTAATAGGATATGTTAAAAAGGGGATCAATGTATGGTAATAGGATAGGTTATAATGAGGATCAATGCATGGATAATAGGATAGGTTATAATGGGGATCAATGCATGGGTATCAATTCATACTTAATAGGATAGGTTATAATGGGTATCAATTTATAGTTAATAGGATAGGTTATAATGGTTATCGATTTATGCTTAATAGGATAGGTTGTAATGGGGATCAATGCATAGATAATAGGATAGGTTATAATGGGGATCAATGTCTGCTGAATAGGTTATGTTATAGTGGGGATCAATGCATGGTTAATAGGATAGGTTATAAAGGCGATCAATGTATAGTAATATGATAGGTTATAATGGGAATCATTGCATGGTTAATAGGATAGGTTATAATGGGTATCAATTGATGCTTAATAGGATAGGTTTTAATGGGGATAAATGCATGGATAATAGGATAGGTTATAATGGGGATCAATGCATGGGTATCAATTCATAGGTAATAGGATAGGTTATAATGGGTATCAATACATGGTTAATAGGATAGGTTATAATGGGGATGAATGCATGGTTAATAGGATAGGTTATAATGGGGATCAATGTATGGTAAAAGGATAGGTTATAATAGGGATCAATGTATGGTAATAGGATAGGTTATAATAGGGATCAATGCATGGTTAATAGGATAGGTTATAATGGGAATCAAGTCATGGTGAATAGGATATGTTATAATGGGGATCAATGCATGGTAATAGCATAGGTTATAATGGGTATCAATTCATAGTTAATAGGACTGGTTATTGTGGGTATCAATTCATGGTTAATAGGACAGGTTATAATTGGGATCAAAGCATGGTTAATAGGATAGGTTATAATGAGGATCAATGTATGGTAATCGGATAGGTTATAATGGGGATCAATGCATGGGAATAGGATAGGTTATAATGGGGATCAATGCATGGTAATAGGATAGGTTATAATAAGGATCAATGCATGGTTAATAGTATAAGTTATAATGGGTATTAATTCATGGTTAATAAGATAGGTTATAATGGGGATCAATGCATGGTTACCAGGATAGGTTATAATGGGAATCAATGCATGGTAATACGATAGGTTATAATGTGGATCAATGTCTGGATAATAGGATATGTTATAATGGGGATCAATGCATGGGTATCAATTCATAGTTAATAGGATAGGTTATAATGTGGATCAATGCATGGACAATAGGATAGATTATAATGGGGATCAATGCATGGGTATCAATTCATAGTTAATAGGACAGGTTGTAGTGGGTATCAAATCATCGTTAATAGGATAGGTTATAATGGGGATCAATGTATGGTAATAGAATAGGTTATAATAAGTATCAATGCATAGTAATAGGATAGGTTATAATGGGGATCAATGCATTGTTAATATGATAGTTATATAAGGTATCAATTCAAGGTTAATAGGATAGGTTAGAATGGGGATCAATGCATGGATAATAGGATAGGTTATAATGGGGATCAATGCATGGGGATCATTTCATAGTTAATAGGATAGGTTATAATGGGAATCGATTCATGGTTAATAGGATAGGTTATAAAGGGAATCGATTCATGGTTAAGAGGATAGGTTATAATGGGGATCAATTGCATTGTTAATAGGATAGATTATAATGTGGATCTATGCATGCCAAATAGGATAGGTTATAATGGGGATCAATGCATGGATAATAGGATAGGTTATAATGGGGATCAATGCATGGGTATCAATTCATAGTTAATAGGATAGGTTATAATGGGTATCAATTCATGGTTAATAGGATAGGTTATAATAAGATCAATGCATGGTTACCAGGATAGGTTATAATGGGAATCAATGCATGGTAATACGATAGGTTATGATGGGGATAATGCATGATTAATAGGATAGGCTATGATGGGTATCAATCCATGGGTAACAGGATATAATGGGAATCAATGCATGGTAATACGATAGGTTATGATGGGGATAATGCATGATTAATAGGATAGGTTATAATGGGGATCAATACATGGTTAATAGGATAGGTTATAATGGGGAACAATGTATGGTAATAGGATAGGTTATAATGGGGATCAATGCATGGTAATAGGATAGGTTATAATAAGGATCAATGCATGGTTAATAGTATAAGTTATAATGGGTATTAATTCATGGTTAATAAGATAGGTTATCATGGGGATCAATGCATGGTTACCAGGATAGGTTATAATGGGAATCAATGCATGGTAATACGATAGGTTATAATGTGGATCAATGTATGGATAATGGGATATGTTATAATGGGGATCAATGCATGGGTATCAATTCATAGTTAATAGGATAGGTTATAATGTGGATCAATGCATGGACAATATGATAGATTATAATGGGGATCAATGCATATGTATCAATTCATAGTTAATAGGACAGGTTGTAGTGGGTATCAAATCATCGTTAATAGGATAGGTTATAATGGGGATCAATGTATGGTAATAGGATAGGTTATAATAAGTATCAATGCATAGTAATAGGATAGGTTATAATGGGGATCAATGCATTGTTAATATGATAGTTATATAAGGTATCAATTCAAGGTTAATAGGATAGGTTAGAATGGGGATCAATGCATGGATAATAGGATAGGTTATAATGGGGATCAATGCAAGGGGATCATTTCATAGTTAATAGGATAGGTTATAATGGGAATCGATTCATGGTTAATAGGATAAGTTATAAAGGGAATCGATTCATGGTTAATAGGATAGGTTATAATAGGGATCAATTGCATTGTTAATAGGATAGGTTATAATGTGGATCTATGCATGCCAAATAGGATAGGTTATAATGGGGATCAATGCATGGATAATAGGATAGGTTATAATGGGGATCAATGCATGGGTATCAATTCATAGTTAATAGGATAGGTTATAATGGGTATCAATTCATGGTTAATAGGATAGGTTATAATAAGATCAATGCATGGTTAATAGGATAGGTTATAATGCGGATCAATGCATGGATAATAGGATAGGTTATAACGGGGATCATTGCATCGATAATAGGATAGGTTATAATGGGGATCAATGCATGGGTATGAATTCATAGTTAATAGGATAGGTTGTAATGGGTATCAATTCATGGTTAATAGGATAAGTTATAATGGGGATCAATGCATGGTTAATAGGATAGGTTATAATGGAAATCAATGCATGGGTATGAATTCATAGTTAATAGGATAGGTTGTAATGGGTATCAATTCATGGTTAATATGATAGGTTATAATGGGGATCAATGCACGGTTAATAGGATAGGCTATAATAGGGATCAATGTATGGTAATAGGATAGGTTATAATGGGGATCAATGCATGGTAATGGGATAGGCTATAATGGTGATCAATGTATGGTGATAGGATGGGTTATAATGGGGATCAATGCATGGTTAATAGGATAGGTTATAATAGGGATCAGTGCTTTGATAATAGGATAGTTTATAATGGGGATTAATGCATGGGTATAAATTCATAGTTAATAGGATAGGTTATAATGGGCATCAATTCATGGTTATAGGATAGGTTATAATGGGGATCAATGCATGGTTAATAGGATAGGTTATAATTCGGATCAATGCATGGGTATCAATTCATAGTTAATAGGATAGGTTATCAAGTGTATCAATTCATGGTTAATAGGATAGGTTATAATAGGTATCAATGCATGGTTAATAGGATAGGTTATAATGGGAATCAATGCATTGTTAATAGGATAGGCTATAATGGGATTCAATGCATGGGTATTAAATTATAGTTAATAGGATAGGTTATCAAGTGTATCAATTCATGGTTAATAGGATAGATTATAATGGGGATCAATTCAAGGATAATAGGATAGGTTATAATAGGGATCAAAGCATGGGTATGAATTCATAGTTAATAGGATAAGTTATAATGGGTATCAATTCATGGTTAATAGGATAGGTTATAATGGGGATCAATGCATAGTTAATAGGATAGGTTATAATGGGGATCAATGCATGGATAATAGGATAGGTTATAATGGGGATCAATGCATGGGTATCAATTCATATTTAATAGGATAGGTTATAATGGGAATGAATTGCATGGTTAATAGGATAGGTTATAATGGGGATCAATGCATGGTTTATAGGATAAGTTATAACGGGGATCAATGCGCTGTTAATAGGATAGATTTTTATTAGTGGAGGAAGCCAGAGTTCCCGGAGAGAATCACCGAACTTCGGCAGGAAAATTGGCAATCCTTGTCAATTTAGATCGGAGTCGAACACACCCCACCGGAGGTGAGATTCGAACTCGGAACAACTGTGTCACAGGTTAGTGATTATTTGTAGTCATGACGAACTACCTAGACCTCTCGGCCAATGAGGCTTCCATTGATTATTAAATAATGGTGCCATTGAGATAAAGTTGTCCATATTGGTTATATTCTTAACAATGTCCTTTGTACCATACACAGGCACCTTTGCTAAACAATAAATGGCATGGAGATAGATATGTCCATGTGGCTTATGGTTTTTAACATTGTTAAGAATATAACCAATATGGACAAAACCATCTCAATGTCATTGACTTTTTAAAACAGATTCCTGTGTGTAGTACAAACTACATACTTTATAACCATAAGCAACATGGACCTAAATATCTCTAGTCTTGTTTCACACAGATGCCTGTGTGTGGTACAGACTGCAAGGGTTAAAACCATGAGCAACATTGACCTGACTATCATAAGTCTATTGATTGTTTTACAAAGGTGCCTGTGTATGGTAAAGAGATGTATTGTACAAATTACATGGTTTAAATCGATCAACAACATGGACTTAACTATCCAAATTCAATTGAATATTTATTTGTTTGTTTAGTTGAGGTTTTAAGGCGTTTTCAGCACATTTGGCTATTTTGAGGCGACCAGCTTTTTTTAGTGGAGGAAGTCAGAGTACCTAGAGAGAATCACAGAACTTCGGCAGGAAAATTGTCAATCCTTGTCAATTTAAAACGGAGTCGAACACACCCAACAGCAGGTGAGATTCGAACTCGGAACCAGTTTAGTTAGTAATCACTAGTGGCCATGACGAACTACCTAGACCACTCGGCCACCGAGGCTCCCATTGATTATTTATTAATGGTGCCTATATACATGGTTAAAAACCATGAGCAACATGGACATATCTATCTCCATGCCATTGATTGTTTAGCAAAGGTGCCTGTGTATGGTATAAAGGAAATAGTTTAGACCCATATCCAACTATCTCAATGCCATTGATTGTCTAACACAGATTCCAGTGTGTAGTACAAACTACATAGTTTATAACCATAAGCAAGATTGACCTAGACTATCTCAATGCCATTGATTGTTTAAGACAGATTCCTGTGTGTAGTACAAACTACATAGTTTATAACCATAAGGAACATGGACATAACTATCTCAAGTCTTGTTTAACAAAGATGCCTGTGTGTGGTACAGACTACAAGGATTAGAACCATGAGCAACATTGACGTAACTATCTCAGTGCCTAACAGATGTATAGTACAAACTACATGGTTTAGAACCTAAGTATCTCAATGCCATTGATTGTTTAACAAAGGTGTCTGTGTATTGTAAACAGATGTAAAGTACAAACTACATGGTTTAAAACCATAAGAAACATAGACTTAACTATCTCAATCCAATTGAATATTTAGTTGTTTGTTTAGTTGAGGTTTTCAGGCGTTTTCAGCACATTTGGCTATTTCGAGGCGACCAGTTTTTATTAGTGGAGGAAGAAAGAGTACCCGGAGAAAATAACCGAACTTCGGCAGGAAAATTCGCAATCGGTGGCCGAGTGGTGTAAGTAGTTCGTCATGACTAATAATCACTAACCCGTCAACACAGAAGTTCCGAGTTCGATTCTCTCCTGTGGCGGGGTGTGTTCGACTCCGATATAAATTGACAAGGATTGCCAAATTTTTCTACCGAAGTTTCGTCGTTCTTTCTGGATACTCCGGCTACCTCCACCAATAAAACTGGGTGCAGCGAAATAGCCAAATGTGGTAAAATCGGCGTAAAACCTCAACTAAATAATCAGATAAATAATCAATGGCATTGAGATAGTTAGGTCCATGTTTCTCATGGTTCTAAACCATGTAGTTTGTATTATACATCTGTTTATCATACACAGACACCTTTGTAAAGCAATCAATGGCATTGAGATAGTTAGGTCCATGTTACTCATGGTTCTAAACCATGTAGTTTATACTATACATCTGTTTATCATACACAGACACCTTTGTAAAACAATCAATGGCATTGAGATAGTTAGGTCCATGTTTTCCATGGTTCTAGACCATGTAGTTTTTAGCCATACACAGACACCTTTGTGAAACAATTAATGGCATTGAGATAGTTAGGTCCATGTTGCTCATGGTTCTAAACCATGTAGTTTGTACTATACATCTGTTTACCATACACAGGCACCTTTGTTGAACAATCAATGGCAATGAGATACCTACGTCCATGTTACTCATGGTTTTACCCATGTAGTTTGTACTATATAGGGTACCTTTATTAAATAATCGATGGAGGCCTCGGTGGCCGAGTGGTCTAGGTAGTTCGTCATGACTAATAATCACTAAACCGTCAATACAGAAGTTCCGAGTTCGAATCCTCACCTGTGGCGGGGTGTCTTCGACTCCGATGTAAATTGACAAGGATTTCTAATTTTTTCTACCGAAGTTTAGTGGTTCTATCCGGGTACTCCGGCTACCTCCACCAATAAAACTGGGTGGAGCGAAATAGCCAAATATGCTAAAAAATTGCATTGAGATAGTTAGGTCGATGTTTCCCATGGTTCTAAACCATGTAGTTTGTAGCCATACACAGACACCTTTCTGAAACAATCAATGGCATTGAGATAGTTAGGTCCATGTTCCTCATGGTTCTAAACCATGTAGTTTCTGCTATACATCTGTATATCATAGACAGACACTTTGTAAAACAATCAATGGCATTGAGATAGTTAGGTCCATGTTTCCCATGGTTCTAA
Organism: Mytilisepta virgata; assembly: GCA_028015205.1. Lineage (NCBI taxonomy): Eukaryota > Metazoa > Mollusca > Bivalvia > Mytilida > Mytilidae > Mytilisepta > Mytilisepta virgata. Next base: position 43,181,045 of record CM051511.1, read on the forward strand.
ACCATGTAGTTTGTAGCCATACACAGACACCTTTGTGAAACAATCAATGGCATTGAGATAGTTAGGTCCATGTTCCTCATGGTTCTAAACCATGTAGTTTGTACTATACATCTTTTTATCATACACAGACACTTTTGTAAAACAATCAATGGCATAGACATAGTTAGGTCCATGTTACTCGTAATTTTAAACCATGTAGTTTGTACAATACATCTGTTTATCATACACTGACATCTTTGTTAAAAAATCAACGCCATTAAGATAGATGCATGTTGCTCATGGTTCTTAACCAGGTAGATTGTACTATACATCTGTTTATTATACACAGACACCTTTGTTAAACAATCAATGTCATTGAGATAGTTAAGTCCATGTTTCCCATGGTTGTAAACCATGTAGTTTGTAGCCATACCCAGACTCCAATGTAAAACAATCAATGGCATTGAGATTGTTAGGTCCATGTTGCTCATGGTTCTAAACCATGTAGTTTGTACTATACATCTGTTTCCCATACACAGGCACCTTTGTTGAACAATCAATAGCAATAGGATAGTTAGATCCATGTTGCTCATGGTTTTCAACCATGTAGTTTTTACTATATAGGTGCCTTTGTTAAATAATCGATGGAAGCCTCGGTGGCCGAGTGGTCTGGGCAGTTCGTCATGACTAATAATCACTAACCTGTCAACACAGAAGTTCCCAGTTCGAATCTCACCTGTGGCGGGGTGTGTTCGACTCCGATGTAAATTGACAAGGATTGCCAATTTTTTCTACCGACGTTTGGTTGTTCTGTCCTGGTACTCCGGTTACCTCCACCAATATAAACTGACTAGAGCAAAATAGCCAAATGTGCTGAAAATGGCGTAAAACCCCAAGTAAAATAAACAAATAAATAATCAATATCGTGGATATAGTTAGGTCCATGTTACTCATTGTTCTAAACCATGTACTTTGTACTATACATCTGTTTACGATACACAGACACCTTTGTCAAAAAATCATTGGCATTGAGATAGTTAGGTCTATGTTTCCCATGGTTCTAAACCATGTAGTTTGTAGCCATACACAGACACTTTTGTGAAACAATAAATATCATGGAGATAGCTAGGTCCATGTTTGTCATAGTTCTAAACCATGTAGTTTGTACTATACATCTGTTTAACATACACAGGCACCTTTGTTGAACAATCAATGGCAATGAGATAGCTAGGTCCAATCTACTCATGGTTTTTAACTATGTAGTTTGTACTATATAGGGTACCTTTATTAAATAATCGATGGAGGCCTCGGTTGGCCGAGTGGTCTAGGTAGTTCGTCATGACTCATAATCACTAAACCGTCAACACAGAAGATCCGAGTTCGATTCTCACCTTGGCGGGGGGTCTTCGACTCCGATGTAAATTGACAAGGATTGCCAAATTTTTCTACCGAAGTTTAGTGGTTCTATCCGGGTACTCCGGCTACCTCCACCAATAAAACTGTCTGCAGCAAAATAGCCAAATGTGGTAAACACCGCGCAAAACCTCAACTAAATAAACAAATAAATAATCAATGGCATTGAGATAGTTAGGTCCATGTTGCTCATGGTTTTTGACAATGTAGTGTTTACTATATAGGTACATTTATTAAATAATCGATGGAGGCCTTGGTGGGCGAGTGGTCTTGGTAGTTCGTCATGACTACTAATAATCACTAATCTGTCAACACAGAGGTTTCGAGTTAGAATCCCACCTGTGTCGGGGTGTGCTCGATTCCGATCTAAATTGTTGAGTTCGGCTCCGATGTAAATTGACAAGGATTGCCAATTTTTTCTACCGACGTTTGGTGGTTCCATCTGGGTACTCCGGCTACCTCCACCAATAAAACTGTCTGCAGCAAAATAGCCAAATCTGCTAAAAACGGCGTAACACCTCAATTAAATAAACAAATAAATAATCAATGGCATGAAGAGACAGTTAAGTCCATGTTACTCATGGTTCCAAACCATGTAGTTTATACTATACATCTGTTTACCATACACAGACACCTTTGTTGAACAATCAATGGCAATGAGATGGTTAGGGCTATCTTACTGATGGATTTTAACAATGTAGTTTGTACTATACATCTGTTTACCATACACAGGTACCTTTGTTGAACAATCAATAGCAATGGAATAGTTATGCCCATGGTGCTCATGGTTTTCAACAATGTAGTTTGTACTATATAGGTACATTTATTAAATAATCTATGGAGGCCTCGGCGGCCGAATGGTCTACGTAGTTCGTCATGACTACTAATAATCACTAACCTGTCAACATAGAGGTTCCGAGTTCGAATCTCACCTGTGACAAGGATTGCCAATTTCCGTACCGAAGTTCGGTGGTTCTGTCCTGGTACTCCGGTTACCTCCACCAATATAAAGTGGCTAGAGCAAAATAGCCAAATGTGCCGAAAACGGCTTAAAACCTCAAGGAAAATAAACAAATAAATAATCAATGGCATGGACATAGTTAGGTCCATGTTACTCATGGTTCTAAACCACGTAGTTTGTACTATACATCTGTTTATTATACACAGACACCTTTGTTAAACAATCAATGGCATTGAGATAGTTAGGTCCATGTTGCTCATGGTTCTAAACCATGTAGTTTGTACTATACATCTGTTTACCATACACAGGCACCTTTGTTGAACAATCAATAGCAATGAGATAGCTAGGTCCATGTTACTCATGGTTTTTAACCATTTAGTTTGTACTATATAGGTACTTTATTAAATAATCGATGGAGGCCTCGGTGGCCGAGTGGTCTAGGTAGTTCGTCATGACTAATAATCACTAACCCGTCAAAACAGTAGTTCCCAGTTCGAATCTCACCTGTGGCGGGGTGTGCTCGATTCCGATCTAAATTGACAAGGATTGCCAATTTCCCTACCGAAGTTCGGTGGTTCTGTCCTGGTACTCCGGTTACCTCCACCAATATAAAGTGGCTAGAGCAAAATAGCCAAATGTGCCGAAAACGGCTTAAAACCTCAAGGAAAATAAACAAATAAATAATCAATGGCATGGACATAGTTAGGTCCATGTTACTCATGGTTCTAAACCACGTAGTTTGTACTATACATCTGTTTATTATACACAGACACCTTTGTTAAACAATCAATGGCATTGAGATAGTTAGGTCCATGTTGCTCATGGTTCTAAACCATGTAGTTTGTACTATACATCTGTTTACCATACACAGGCACCTTTGTTGAACAATCAATAGCAATGAGATAGCTAGGTCCATGTTACTCATGGTTTTTAACCATTTAGTTTGTACTATATAGGTACTTTATTAAATAATCGATGGAGGCCTCGGTGGCCGAGTGGTCTAGGCAGTTCGTCATGACTCATAATCACTAATCTGTCAACACAGAAGTTCCCAGTTCGATTCTCACCTGTGGCGGGGGTGTGTTCGACTCCGATGTAAATTGACAAGGATTGCCAATTTTTTCTACCGACGTTTGGTGGTTCCATCTGGGTACTCCGGCTACCTCCACCAATAACACTATCTGCAGCAAAATAGCCAAATCTGCTAAAAACGGCGAAAACCTCAACTCAATAAACAAATAAATAATCAATGGCATTGAGATAGTTAAGTCCATGTTACTCTTGGTTCTAAACCATGTAGTTTGTACTATACATCTGTTTACCATACACAGACACATTTGTTGAACAATCAATGGCAATGAGATAGTTAGGGCTATCTTACTGATGGTTTTTAACAATGTAGTTTGTACTATATACATCTGTTTACCATACACAGGCACCTTTGTTGAACAATCAATAGCAATGGAATAGTTATGCCCATGGTGATCATGGTTTTCAACAATGTAGTTTGTACTATATAGGAACATTTATTAAATAATCTATGGAGGCCTCGGCTGCCGAGTGGTCTACGTAGTTCGTCATGACTACTAATAATAACTAACCTGTCAACACAGAGGTTCCGAGTTCGAATCTCACCTGTGTCGGGGTGTGCTCGACTTCGATGTAAATTGAGAAGGATTGCCAATTTCCCTACCGAAGTTCGGTGGTTCTGTCCTGGTACTCAGGTTACCTCCACCAATATAAACTGGGTAGTGCGAAATAGCCAAATGTGCCGAAAACGGCGTAAAAGCTCAAGCAAAATAAATAAATAAATAATCAATGGCATTGAGATAGTTACGTCCATGTTACTCGTGGTTCTAAACCATGTAGTTTGTACTATGGACCTGTTTATCATACACAGACACCTTTGTTAAATAATAAATGGCATTGAGATAGTTAGGTCCATGTTTCCCATGGTTCTAGACCATGTAGTTTGTAGCTATACACAGACACCTTTGTGAAACAAATAATGGCATTGAGATAGTTAGGTCCATGTTGGTCATGGTTCTAAACCATGTAGTTTGTACTGTACATTTGTTTACCATACACAAGCACCTTTGTTGAACAATCAATGGCAATGAGATACCTAGGTCCATGTTACTCATGGTTTTACCCATGTAGTTTGTACTATATAGGGTACCTTTATTAAATAATCGATGGAGGCCTCGGTGGCCGAGTGGTCTAGGTAGTTCGTCATGACTAATAATCACTAAACCGTCAATACAGAAGTTCCGAGTTCGAATCCTCACTTGTGGCGGGGGTGTCTTCGACTCCGATGTAAATTGACAAGTATTTCTAATTTTTTCTACCGAAGTTTAGTGGTTCTATCCGGGTACTCCGGCTACCTCCACCAATAAAACTGGCTAGAGCGAAATAGCCAAATTTGCTTCAGGCGTAAAACCTCAAGAAAAATAAACAAATAAATAGCATGGACATAGTTAGGTCCATGTTTCTCATGGTTCTAAACCATGTAGTTTGTATTATACATATGTTTACCATACACGGACACCTTTGCTAAACAATCAATGGCATTGAGATAGGTGCATGTTGCTCATGGTTCTTAGCCATGTAGTTTGTACTATACATCCGTTTATTATACACAAACACCTTTGTTAAACAATCAATTGCATTGAGATAGTTAGGTCAATGTTGCTCATGGTTCTAAACCATGTAGTTTGTACAATGGATCTCTTTATCATACACAGACACCTTTGTTAAACAATCAATGGCATTGAGATAGTTAGGTCCATGATCCCATGGTTCTAAACCATGTAGTTTGTAGCCATACACAGACACCTTTGTAAAACAATCAATGTCATTGGGATAGATAGGTCCATGTTGCTCATGTTTTCAAACCATACAGTTTGTATTATACATCTGTTTACGATACACAGTCATCTTTTTTGAACAATCAATGGCAATGAGATAGTTAGGTCCATGTTACTGATTTTTTTAACTATGTAGGGTACTTTTATTAAATAATCGATGGAGGCCTCGGTAGCCGAGTTGTTTAGGTAATTCGTCATGACTAATAATCACTAACCCGTCAACACAGAAGTTCCGAGTTCGATTCTCACCTTTGGCGGGGTGTGTTCGACTCCAATGTAAATTGACAAGGATTGCCAGTTTTTTCTACCGAAGTTTGGTGGTTCCATCTGGGTACTCTGGCTACCTCCACCAATAAAATCTGCTAAAAACGGCGTCAAACCTCAACTAAATGAACAAATAAATAATCAATGGCATGGAGATAGTTAGGTACATGTTACTGATGGTTCTAAACGATATGGTTTGTACTATACATCTGTTCATCATACACAGACACCTGTTTGAAATAATCAATGGCATTGAGATAGTTAGGTCCATGTTGCTCATGGTTCTAAACCATGTAGTTTGTACTATACATCTGTTTGTCATACACAGGCACCTTTGTTGAACAATCAATAGCAATTGGATAGTTAGATCCATGTTGTTGATGGTTTTTAACAATGTAGTTTGTACTATATAGGTACATTTATTAAATAATCGATGGAGTCCTCTGTGGCCGAGTGGTCTAGGTTCTTCGTCATGACTACTGATAATCACGAACCTATCAACACAGAGGTTTCGAGTTCAAATCTCACATGTGTCGGGGTGTGCTCGACTCCGATCTAAATTGAAAAGCATTGCGAATTTCCCTACCGAAGTTCGGTGGTTCTGTCCTGGTACTCTAATTACCTCCACCAATATGAACTGGCTAGAGCAAAATAGCCAAATGTGCCGAAAACGGCGTACAACCTCAAGTACAATAAACAAATAAATAATCAATGGCATGGAAATAGTTAGGTTCATGTTACTCATGGTTCTAAACAATGCAGTTTGTACTATACATCTGTTTACCATACACAGACACCTTTGTTAAAAAAAATCAATGGCATTGAGGATAGTTAGGTCTATTTTTCCCATGATTCTAAACCATGTAGTTTGTAGAAATACACAGACACCTATGTAAAACAATCAATGCCATTGAGATAGTCAGGTCCATGTTCCTCATGGTTCTAAACCATGTAGTTTGTACTATACATTTGTTTACCATACACAGGAATCTTTGTTGAACAATCAATGGCAATGAGATAGCTAGGTCCATCTTACTCATAGAATTTAACCATGTAGTTTGTACTATATAGGTACCTTTATTAAATAATCGATGGAGGCCTCTGTGGCTGAGTGGTCTAGGTAGTTCGTTATGACTAATAATCACTAACCCGTCAACACAGAAGTTCCAAGTTCGAATCTCACCTGTGTCGGGGTGTGCTCCACTTCGATGTAAATTGAGAAGTATTGCCAATTTCCCTACCGAAGTTCGGTGGTTCTGTCCTGGTACTCTGCTTACCTCCACAAATATAAACTGGCTAGACCGAAATAGCCAAATGCGCTGAAAAACGGCGTGAAACCTAAAGTAAAATCAACCAATAAATAATCAATGGCATGGACATAGTTAGGTCCATATTACTCATAGTTCTAAACCATGTAGTTTGTACTATACATCTGTTTACCATCCACAGACACCTTTGTTAAAAAATCAACGGCAATGAGATAGTTAGGTCCATGTTTTGCATGGTTCTAAACCATGTAGTTTGTAGCCATACACAGACACCTTTGTGAAACAATCAATGGCATTGAGATAGTTAGGTCCATGTTGCTCATGGTTCTAAAGCATGTAGTTTGTACTATTCGTCTGTTTACCATACACAGGCACCTTTGTTGAACAATCAATGGCAATGAGATAGTTAGGTCCATGTTGCTCATGGTTTTTAACAATGTAGTTTGTACTATATAGGTACATTTATTAAATAATCGATGGAGGCCTTGGTGCCCGAGTGGTCTAGGTAGTTCGTGATGACTACTAATAATCACTAACCTGTTAACACAGAGCTTTCGAGTTCGAATCTCACCTGTGTCGGGGTGTGCTCGATTCCGATCTAAATTGACAAGGATTGCCAATTTCCCTACCGTTCGGTGGTTCTGTCCTTGTATTCCGGTTACCTCCACCAATATAAACTGGCTAGAATGAAATAGCCAAATGTGCCGAAAACGGCTTAAAACCTCAAGTAAAATGACAAATAAATAATCAATGGCATGGACATAGTGAGATCCATGTTACTCATGGTTCTAAACCATGTAGTTTGTACTATACATCTGTTTATTATACATAGACACCTTTGTTAAACAATCAATGGCATGGACATAGTTAGGTCCATGTTGCTCATGGTTCTAAAGCATGTAGTTTGTACTATTCATCTGTTTACCATACACAGTCACCTTTGTTCAACAATCAATGGCAATGAGATAGCTAGGTCGATGTTACTCATGGTTTTTATCCATGTAGTTTGTATTATATAAAGGTACCTTTATTAAATAATCAATGGAGGCCTCGGTGGCCGGGTGGTCTTGGTAGTTCGTCATGACTACTAATAATCACTGACCTGTCAACATAGAGGTTTCGAGTTCGAATCTCACCTGTGTCGGGTGTGCTCGACTCCGATCTAAATTGACAAGGATTGCCAATTTCTGTACCGAATAATAATAATAATGGGAATCAATGCATGGATGATAGGATAGGTTATAATGGGGTTCAATGCATGGTTAATTGGATCGGTTATAATAGGGATCAATGCATGGATAATAGGATAGGTTATAATGGGGATCAATGCATGGGTATCAATTCATAGTTAATAGGGTAGGTTATAATGGGTATTAAATCATTGTTAATAGGATAGGCTATAATGTGTATCAATTTAGGGTTAATATCATAGGTTATCATAGGTATCAATTCAAGCTTATTATCATAGGTTATTATATGGATCAATGCATGGATAATAGGATAGGTTATAATGGGGATGAATGTATCGTAGTAGGATAGGTTATAATGGGGAAAAATATATGGTTAATAGGATACGTTATAATGGGGATCAATTTATAGTAAGAAAATAGGTTATAATGAGGATCAACGCATAGTTAATAGGATAGGTTATAATAGGGATCAATGGATCGTAATATGATAGGTTATAATAGGGATCAATGCATGGATAATAGGATAGGTTATAATGGGTATAAATTTATGGCTAATAGGACAGGTTATAATGGGGATCAATCCATTGGCAATAGGATAGGTTATAATAGGGATCAATGCATGGGAATCAATTAAGAGTTAATAGGATATGTTATAATGGGTATAAATTTATGGTTAATAGGACAGGTTATAATGGGGATCAATGCATGGATAATAGGATAGGTTATAATGGGGATCAATGCATGGTTAATAGGATAAGTTATAATGGGGATCAATGCATGGTTAATAGGATAGGTTATAATAGGGATCAATGCTTGGATAATAGGATAGGTATAATAAGAATCAATGCATGGTTAACAGGATAGGTTATAATGGTGATCAATGTATGGTAATTGGATAGGTTATAACGGTGATAAATGCATGATAATAGGATAGGTTATAATGGGAATCAATGCACGGTTAATAGGATAGGTTAGAATGGGTATCAATTCATGGTTAAGCGGATAGGTTATAATGGGGATCAATACACGGTTAATAGATTAGGTTATAAAAGGGATCAATGCATGGGTATCAATTCATAGTTAATAGGATAGGTTATAATGGGTATCAATTCTTGGTTAATAGGATACGTTTTAATGTAGATCAATGCATGGTCAATAGGATAGGTCATAACGGGGATCAATGAATAGTTAATACGATAGGTTATAATAGGGATCAATGCATGGATAATAAGATAGTTTATAATGAGGATCAATGCATGGATAATAGGATAGGTTATAATGGGTACCAATTTATGGTTAATACGATAGGTTATAATGGGGATCAATGCATGGTAAAAGGATAGGTTATAATGCGGATCAATGCATTGTCAATAGGATAGGTTATAATGGGTATCAATTTATGGTTAATAGGACAGGTTATAATGGGGATCATCGCAGGGATAACAGGATAGGTTATAATGGGGATCAATGCATGGGTATCAGTTCATAGTTAATAGGATAGGTTATAATGGGAATCAATGCATGGATAATAGTATAGGCTATAATGGATATAAATTCATGGTTAATAGGACAGGTTATAATGGGGATCAATGCATGGTTAATAAGATAAGTTATAATGGGGATGAATGCATGGTTTATAAGACAGGTTATAATGGGTATCAACTCATAGTTAATAGAATAGGTTATAATGGGTATTAATTCATGGTTAATAGGATAGGCTATAATGGGTATCAATTTAGGGTTAATATCATAGGTTATAATAGGTATCAATTCAAGGTTATTATCATAGGTTATAATGCGGATCAATGCATCGCTACTAGGATAGGTTATAATGGGGATGAATGTATGGTAATAGGATAGGTTATAATGGGCATAAATATATGGTTAATAGGATACGTTATAATGGGGATCAATTTATGGTAATAAAATAGGTTATAATGAGGATCAATGCATAGTCAATAGGATAGTTTATAATGGGGATCAATGCATGTCATACGATAGGTTATAAAGGGGATCAATGGATGGTAATAGGATAGGTTATAATTTGGATAAATAGATGGTAATATGATAGGTTATAATGGGGATCAATATATGGATAATAGGATAGGTTATAATGGGTATAAATTTATGGCTAATAGGACAGGTTATAATGGGGATCAATCAATGGATAATAGGATAGGTTATAATAGAGATCAATGCATGGGATTCAATTAATAGTTAATAGGATAGGTTATAATGGGAATAAATTGATGGTTAATAGGACAGGTTATAATGGGGATCAATGCATGGATAATAGGATAGGTTATAATAGGGATCAATGCATAGGTATTAATTCATAGTTAATAGGATAGGTTATAATGGGAATCAATTTATGATTAATAGGATAGGTTGAAATAGGGATCAATGCATGGTTAATATGATAGGTTATAATGGGGATCAATGCATGGATAATAGGATAGTTTATATTGGGAATCAGTGCATGGATAATAGGATAGGTGATAATTTGGATAAATGCATGGATAATAAAATAGGTTATAATGGGGATCAATGCATAGGTATCAATTCATGGTTAATAGGATAGGATAAGTTGTAATGGGGATCAATGTATGATAATTGGATAGGTTATAATAGGTAGCAATGCATAATAATAAGATATGTTATAATAGGGATCAATTTATGGTAAAAGGATAGCTTATAATGAGGATCAATGCGTGGTAATAGGATAGGTTATAATGGGCATCAATGGATGGTAGTAGGATAGGTTAAAATGGGGATCAATGTATGGTAATAGGATAGGTTATAATGGGGATCAATGGATGGTAATATGATAGGTTTTAATTTAGATCAATGCATGGATAATAGGATAGGTTATAATAGGGATCAATGCATGGGTATCAATTCATAGTTGATAGGATAGGTTATAATGGGTATCAATTCATGGGTAATACGATTGGTTATAATGGGAATTAATGCATGGTTAATAGTTTAGGTTATAATAGGGTTCAATGTATGGTAATAGGATAGGTTAGAATGGGGATCAATGCACGGTAATAGGATAGGTTATAATGGAGATCAATGCATGGTTAATAGGTTAGGTTATAATGTGGATCAATGTATGGTAATAGGATAGGTTATAATGGGGATCAATGCATGGTAATAGGATAGGCTATAACGGGGATCAATGCATGCATAATAGTATAGGTTATAATGGGGATGAATACATGGGTATCAATTCGTAGTTAATAGGATAGGTTATAATGGGTATCAATTCAAGGTTAATGAAATAGGTTATAATGGTAATCAATGCTTGGTTAATAGGATAAGTTATAATGGGGATCAATACATGGGTATCAATTCATAGTTAATAGGATAGGTTATAATGGGTATCAATTCATGGTTAATGAGATAGGTTATAATGAAAATCAATGCATGGTTAATAGGATAGGTTATAATTAAGTTCAATGCATGGGTATTAACTCATAGTTAATAGGATACGTTATAATGGGTATCAATTCATGGTTAATAGGAGAGGTTACAATGAGGATCAATGCATGGTTAATAGGATAGGTTATAATATGGATCAATGCATGGTTAATAGGATACGTTATAATATGGATCAATGCATGGTTAATAGGATAGGTTATAATGGGTATCAATCAATGGGTATCAATTCATAGTTAAGAGGATAGATTATAATGGGGATCAATGCATGGGGATAATAGTATAGGCTATAATGGATATAAATTCAAGGTTAATAGGACAGGTTATAATGGGGATCAATGCATGGTTAATAGGAGAGGTTATAATTGAGATCAATGGATGGTTAATAGGATAATTTATAATCGGGATCAATGCATAGTTAATAGGATAGGTTATAATGAAGATCAATGCATGGATAATAGGATAGGTGATAATGGGGATCAATGGATGGTAATATGATAGGTTATAATGGGGATCAATGCATGGATAATAGGATAGGTTATAATGGGGATAAATTTCTGGCTAATAGGACAGTTTATAATGGGGATCAATCCATGGATAATAGGAAAGGTTATAATAGGGATCAAAGCATGGGGATCAATTAATAGTTAATAGGATAGGTTATAATGGGTATAAATTTATGGTTAATAGGACAGGTTATAATGGTGATCAATGTATGGATAATACGATATTTTATAATGGGGATTAATGAATGGTTAATATGATAGGTTATAATGGATATCAATGCATGAATAAAAGGATAGGCTATAATGGGGATCAATGCATGGATAATAGGATAGGTTATAATGGGTATCAATTCATGGTTAATAAGATAGGTTATAATGGGGATCGATGCATGGATAATAGGATAGGTTACAATGGGATCAACGCATGGGTATGAATTCATAGTTAATAAGATTGGATATAATAGGTATCAATTGATGGTTAATAGGATAGGTTATAATGGGGATCAATAGATGATTAATAGGATAGATTATAATGGGGATCAATGTATGGTAATAGGATAGGTTATAATGGGGATCAATGGGTGGTTAATAGGATAGGTTCTAATGGGTATCACTTCATATTTAATAGGATAGGTTACAATGGGTATCTATTGATGGCTAATAGGATAGGTTATAATAAGTTTCAATTTATGGTTAATAGGATAGGTTATATTGGGGATCAATGCATGGATAATGGTATAGGTTATAATAGGGATCATTGCATAGGTATCAATTCATAGTTAATAGGATAGGATATAATGGGGATCAATGCATGGATAATAAGATAGGTTACAATGGGGATCAATGCATGGGTATCAATTCTAAGTTAATAGGATAGGTTATAATGGGTATCGATTCATGGTTAATAGGATAGGTTATAATTGGGATCAATGCATGGTTAATAGGATAGGTTATAATGGGTATCAATTCATGGTTAATAGGATAGGTTATAATTGGGATCAATGCATGGTTAATAGGATAGGTTATAATGGGGATCAATGCATCGATTATAGGATAGGTAATAATGGGGATCAATGCATCGATAATAGGATGGATTATAATGGGGTGAATGCATGGGTATCAATTCATAGTTAAATAGATAGGTTATAATGGGTATCACTTCATGGTTAATAGGATAGGTTATAATGGGCATAAATGCATGGTTAATAAGATATGTTATAAAGGGGATCAATGCATGGTAATAGAATAGGTTATAATGGGGTTCAATGCATGGTTAATAGGATCAGTTATAATGGGTATCAATTCATGGTTAATAGGATAGGTTATAATGGAGATCAATGCATGGATAATAGGATAGATTATAATGGGGATCAATGCATGGAAAATAGAATAGGTTATAATGGGGATCAATGCATGGGTATCAATTTATTGTTAAAAAAATAGGTTATAATGTGGATCAATGCATGGTTAATAGGATGAGTTATGATGGGGATCAATGCATGGTAATAGGATAGGTTATAATGGGTATCAATTCATGGTTAATAGGATAGGTTATAGTGGGGATCAATTCATGGTTAATAGGATAGATTTTAATGGGGATCAATGCATGGAGAATAGGATAGGTTATAATGGGGATGAATTCATGGGTATATATTTATAGTTAATAGGATAGGTTATAATAAGTATCAATTCATGGTTAATAGGATAGGTTATAATTGGGACCAATGCATGGTTAATAGGATAGGTTATAATGGGGATCAATACATGGATAATAGGATAGGTTATAATGGGGATACACGCTATTCACCATGCATTCATCCCCTTTATAACCTATCCCATTAATCATAAATTGATACCCATTATAACCTATCCTATCAACTATGAATTGATACCCATACATTGATCCCCAATATAACCTATCCTATTATCAATGCATTGATCCCCATTATAACCTATCCTATTAACGATGCATTGATCTCCAATATAACCTATCCTATTAGCCATGCAATCGATCTCCATTATAACCTATCCTATTAACAGTGAATTGATACCCATTATAACCTATCCTATTAAGTATGAATTGATACCCATGCATTGATCCCCATTATAACCTATCCTATTATCCATTCATTGATCCCCATTATAACCTATTCAATTACCATACATTGATCCCTATTATAACCTATCCTATTACCATGCATTGATCTCCATTATAACCTATCCTATTACTATACATTGATCCCCATTATAACCTGTCCTATTATTTATGCTTTGGTCACCATTATAAGCTGTCCTATTAACTATGCATTGATCTCCATTATAACCTATCCTATAACTATACACTGATCCCCATTTAAACCTATCTTATTAACCATGCATTGATCCCCTTGTAACCGATTCTGTTAACCATGAATTGATACCCATTATGACCTATCCTATCAACCATGCATTGATCCCCATTATAACTTATCCTATTAACCATGAATTGATACCCATTATAACCTATCCTATTAACTATGAATTGACACTCATGCATTGATCCCCATTGTAACCTATCCTATTATCCATGCTTTGATCCCCATTATAACCTATACTATTAACTATACATTGATCCCCATTATAACCTATCCTTTTAACAATCAACTGATACCCATTATAACCTATCCTATTAACTATGAATTGATACCCATGCATTGATCCCCATTATAACCTATCCCATTATCCATGCATTGATCCCCATTATAACCTATCCTAATACAATAAACTTATCCCCGTTATAACCTATCCTATTACCATACATTGATCCCCATTATAACCTATCCCATTATCCATGCATTGATCCCATTTATAACCTATCCTAATACCATACACTTATCCCCATTATAACCTATCCTATTAACATGCATTGATCCCCATTATAACCTGTCCTATTATCCATGCATTAATTCCCAATATCACCTGTCCTATTAACTATGCATTGATCCGCATTATAACCTATCCTATTACCATACATTGATCCCCATTATAACCTTTCCTATTTACCATGCAATGATCCCCGTTATAACCTATCCTATTAACCATGAATTAATCCCCATTATAACCTATCCAATTAACTATGAATTGATACCCATGCAATGATCCCCATTATAACCTATTCTATTATCCATGCATTGAACCACATTATAACCTATCCTATTAACGATGCATTGATTCCCATTATAACCTATCCTATTAATAATGAATTGATACCCATTATAACCTATCCTATTAACTATGAATTGATACTCATGCATCGATCCCCATTATAACCTGTTCTATTATCCATGCATTGATCCCTATTATAACCTGTCCTATTAACTATGCATTGATCCCCATTATAAACTATCCTATTAACCATGAACTGATACCCATTATAACCTATCCTATTAACCATGCATTGATTTCCATTATAATCTATCCTATTACTATGCATTGATCCTAATTATAACCTATCCTATTACCATACATTGATCCTCATTATAACCTATCCTATTATCCATGCATTGAACCACATTATAACCTATCCTATTTACTATGCATTGACCCCTATTATAACCTATCCTATTACTCAAGAACTGATCCCCATTATAACCTATCCTATTAACCATGCATTGATCCCCATTATAATCTATCCTATTACCATGCATTCATCCTAATTATAACCTATCCTATTAACCATGCATTGATCCCCATCATAATAACCCGTCCTATTAACCATGAATTGATACCCATTATAACCTATCCTACTAACTATGAATTGATACTCATGCATTGACCCCATTATAACCTATCCTATTATACATGCATTGATCCCCATTATAACCTATCCTATTAACCATGAATTGATACCCATTATAGCCTATCCTATTAATCATGCATTGATCCCCATTATAACCTTTCCAATTAACCATGAATTATTACCCATTATAACCTATCCTATTACCTATCAATTGATACCCATGCATTGACCCCAATTATAACCTCTTCCATTATCCATGCATTGATCACCATTATAACCTATCCTATTAACCATACATTGATCCCCATTATAATCTATCCTATTACCATGCGTTCATCCTAATTATAACCTATCCTATTACCATACATTGATCCCATTCATAACCTATTCTATTACCATGCATTGATCCCCATTATAACCTATCCTATTACCATACATTGATAATCATTATAATCTATCCTATTACTATACATTGATCCTCATTATAACCTATCCTATTAACCATGGATGGATCCCGATTATAACCTATCTTATTAACCATGAATTGATACCCATTATACCCTATCCTATTAACCATGGATGGATCCCGATTATAACGTTTCCCGTTAACCATGTATTGATCCCCACTATAACCTATCCTATTACCATACATTGATCCTGAATATAACCTATCCTATTGTCCATGCCTGGATCCCGACTATAACCTATCTTAATAACCATACATTGATAACCATTATAACCTATCCTATTAACTATGAATTGATACCTATGCATTGAACCCCATTATAACCTATCCTATTATCTATGCATTGATCCCCATTATAACCTATCCTATTAACCATGCATTGATCCCCATTATAACCTATCCTATTAACCATGAATTGATACCCATTATAACCTATCCTATCAACTATTAATTGATACCCATGCATTGATCTAGATTATAACCGATCCTATTATCCAAGCATTGATCCATATTATAACCTATCCTTTTAACCATGAATTGATACCAATTACTACCTATCCTATTAACCATGTATTGATCCCTATTATAACCTATCCTATTAAAATGCATTGATCCCCATTATAACCTATACTGTTACCATACATTGATCCCCAATATAACCTATCCTATTAACCATGCATTGATCCCCATCATAATAACCCGTCCTATTAACCATGAATTGATACCCATTATAACCTATCCTACTAACTATGAATTGATACTCATGCATTGACCCCATTATAACCTATCCTATTATACATGCATTGATCCCCATTATAACCTATCCTATTAACCATGAATTGATACCCATTATAGCCTATCCTATTAATCATGCATTGATCCCCATTATAACCTTTCCAATTAACCATGAATTATTACCCATTATAACCTATCCTATTACCTATGAATTGATACCCATGCATTGACCCCAATTATAACCTCTTCCATTATCCATGCATTGATCACCATTATAACCTATCCTATTAACCATGAATTGATACCCATTATAGCCTATCCTATTAATCATGCATTGATCCCCATTATAACCTATCATATTAACCATGAATTGATGCCCATTATAACCTATCCTATTAACCATGAACTAAAACCCATTTTAATCTATCGTATTAACTATGAATTGATACCCATGCATTGATCCCCATTATAACCTCTACTATTATCCATGCATTGATCCCCATTATAACCTATCCTATTAACAATGATTTGATGCCCATTATAACTTATCCTATTAACCATGAATTAATACCCATTATAACCTATCCTATTAACTATGAATTGATACCCATGCATTGATCCCAATTATAACCTATCGTATTATCCATGCATTCATCCCCATTATAACCTATCCTATTAATTATGAATTGATACCCATGCATTCATCCCCATTATAACCTATCCTATTATCCATGCATTGATCCCCATTTCACCTATCCTATTAACCATGCAATGATCCCCATTATAACCTATCCTATTATCCATGCAATGATCCCCATTATAACCTATCTTATTAACCATGAATCGATACCTGATATAACCTATCCTATTACCCATGCATTGGATCCCATTATAACCTATTCTATTATCCATGCATTGATCCACATTATAACCTGTCCTATTAACCATGAATTGATACCCATTATAACATATCTATTTAACTATGAATTGATACCCATGCATTAATCCCCATTATAACCTATCCTATTATCCATGCATTGATCCCCATTATAACCTATCCTATTAAGCATGCATTGATCCCCATTATAACCTATCCTATTAACCATGAATTGATACCTATTATAACCTATCCTATTAACTATGAATTGATACTCTTGCATTAATCCCCATTATAACCTATCCTATTATCCATGCATTGATCCATATTATAACCTATCCTATTAACCATGCATTGATCCCCAATATAACCGATCCTATTAACCATGAATTGATACCCATTATATCCTATCCTATTAACTATAAATTGATACCCATGCATTGATCCCCATTATAACCTATCCTATTACCATGCATTGACCCCCACTATAACTTATCCTATTACCATACATTGATCCACATTTTAACCTATCCTATTCACCATGCATTGATCCGAATTATAGCCTATCCTATTAACCATGAATTGATACCCATTATAACCTATCCTATTAACTATGAATTGATACCCCTGCATTGATCCCCTTTATAACCTATCCTATTAAAATCCATTGATCCCCATTATAACCTATCTAATTTTAACCATGGATTGATCCCAATTACAACCTATCCTATTAAGCATCAATTGTTACCCATTATAACCTATCCTAATAACTATGAATTAATACCCATGCATTGATCCTCATTATAACCGTTCCTATTAACCATGCATTGATCTCTATTATAACCTATCCTATTAACCATGCATTCATCCCTATTATAGCCTATCCAATTAACCATCCATTGATCCGAATTATAACCTATCCTATTAATCATGAATTGATACCCATTATAACTTATCCTATTAACTATGAATTGATACGCATGCATTGATCCCAATTATAACCTATCCTATTATCCATGCATTGATCCCCATTATATCCTATCCTATTAGGCATGAATTCATTCCCATTATAACCTATCCTATTAACTCTGCACTGATCCCCATTATAACCTATAATTTTAACAATGAATTGATACCCATTATAACCTATCCTATTAACTATGATTTGATAGCCATGCATTGATCCCCATTATAACCTATCCTATTATCCATGCATTGGTCCCCATTATAACCTATCCTATTAACGATGCATTGATCCCCATTATAACCCATCCTATTAACCATGCAATTGATCCCCATTATAACCTATCCCATTAACCATGCATTTATACCCATTATAACCGATCCTATTACCATGAATTGATCTCCATTAAAACCTATCCTATTACCATACATTGATCCTTATTATAACCTATCCTATTAACCATGCATTGATCCCCATTGTAACCCATCCTAGTAACCATGAATTAATACCCATTATAACCTATTCCATTAACTATGAATTGATCCCCATGCATTGATCCCCATTCAACCTATCCTATTATCCATGCATTGATTCCCATTATAATCTACTTTAATAACCATGCATTGATCCCCATTATAACCTATCCTATTAACCATGAATTGAAACCTATTATAACCTAACCTATTACCATCCATTGATCCATATTATAGTTTATCCTATTAACCATGCATTGATCTCCATTGAAACCTATCTCATTATTTATGAATTAATACCCATTATAACCTATCCTACTAGCTATGAATTGATACCAATGCATTGATCCCATTATAACCTATCCTATTATCAATGCATTGATCCCCATTATAACCTATCCTATTAACCATGAATAGATATCCATCATAACCTATCCTATTAACCATGCATTGATCCCCATTATAACATATCCTATTACCATGCACTGATCCCGATTATAACCTAACCTATTACCATACATTGATCCCCATTAAAACCTATCCTATTGATCATGCGTTGATCCCCATTATAACCTATCCTATTAACCATGAATTCATACCCATTATAACGTATCCTACTAGCTATGAATTGATACCAATGCATTGATCCCATTATAACCTATCCTATTACCCATGCATTGATCCCAATTATAACCTATTTTATTAACCATGAATTGATACCCATTATAACATATCCTACTAACCATGCATTGATCCCCATTATAACTTGTCATATTACCATGCATTGATCCCCATTATAACCTATCTTATTACCATACATTGATCCCCATTATAACCTATCATATTAACCATGCATTGATCCCCATTATAGCCTATCCTATTAACCATGAATTGATACCCATTATAACCTATCCTATTAACTATGAATTGACACCCATCCATTGATCCCCATTATAACCTATCCTATTAACCATGCATTGATCCCCATTATAACCTATCCTCTTAACCATGAATTGATACCGATTATAACCTATCCTATTAACCATGCATTGATCCCCATTATAACCTATCCTATTAACCATGAATTGATACCGATTATAACCTATCCTATTAACCATGCATTGATCCCTATTATAACCTATCCTATTAACCATGAATTGATACCCATTATAACCTATCCTATTAACTATGAATTGATACCCATCCATTGATCCCCATTATAACCTATCCTATTAACCATGCATTGATCCCCATTATAACCTATCCTATTATCCATGCATTGATTCCCATTACAACCTATCCTATTAACCATGAATTGATACTCATTATACCCTATCCTATTAACTATGAATTGATACCCCTGCATTGATCCCCATTATAACCTATCCTTTTATCCATGCATTGATCCCCATTATAACCTATCCTGATAGCCATGAATTGATACCCATCATAACCTATCCTATTAACCATCCATTGATCCCAATTATAACCTATACTATTACCATGCATTGATCCCCATTATATCCTATCCTATTACCATCCATTGATCCCCATTATAACCTATCCTATTAACAATGAATTGATTCACATAAATTGATCCCCATTATCACCTATCCTTTTAACCATCAATTGATACCCATTATAACCTATCCTATTAACCACCAATTGATACCCATTATATCCTATCCTATTAACCATCCATTGATCCCAATTATAACCTATACTATTACCATGCATTGATCCCCATTATATCCTATCTTATTTCCGTCCATTGATCCCTATTATATTGTATCCTATTACCATACATTAATCTCTATTATAACCTATCCTATTAACCATGCATTGATATCCATTATAACCTATCCTATAAACCACGAATTGATACCCATAATAACCTATCCTATTAACTATGAATTGATACCCATGCATTGATCCCCATTATAACCTATCCTATTAACCATGCATTGATCCCCATTATAACCTATCCTATTAACCATGAATTGATCACCATTATAACCTATCCTATTAACCATGCATTGATCACTATTATAACCTATCCTATTACCATGCACTGATCCCCATTATACCCTAACCTATTACCATACATTGATCCCCATTAAAACCTATCCTATTAACCATGCATTGATCCCTATTATAACCTATCCTATTAACCATGAATTGATACCCATTATAACCTATCCTATTAACTATGAATTGATACCCATCCATTGATCCCCATTATAACCTATCCTATTAACCATGCATTGATCACCATTATAACCTATCCTATTAACCATACATTTATCCCCATTATAACCTATCCTGTTAACCATGAATTGATACCCATTATAACCTATCCTATTAACTATGAATTGATACCCATGCATTGATCCCCATTATAACCTATCCTATTATCCATGCATTGATTCCCATTACAACCTATCCTATTAACCATGAATTGATACTCATTATACCCTATCCTATTAACTATGAATTGATACCCCTGCATTGATCCCCATTATAACCTATCCTTTTATCCATGCATTGATCCCCATTATAACCTATCCTGATAGCCATGAATTGATACCCATTATAACCTATCCTATTAACCATCCATTGATCCCAATTATAACCTATACTATTACCATGCATTGATCCCCATTATATCCTATCCTATTGCCATCCATTGATCCCCATTATAACCTATCCTATTAACAATGAATTGATACACATAAATTGATCCCCATTATCACCTATCCTTTTAACCATCAATTGATACCCATTATAACCTATCCTATTAACCACCAATTGATACCCATTATATCCTATCCTATTAACCATCCATTGATCCCAATTATAACCTATACTATTACCATGCATTGATCCCCATTATATCCTATCTTATTTCCGTCCATTGATCCCTATTATAACGTATCCTATTACCATACATTAATCTCTATTATAACCTATCCTATTAACCATGCATTGATATCCATTATAACCTATCCTATAAACCACGAATTGATACCCATAATAACCTATCCTATTAACTATGAATTGATACCCATGCATTGATCCCCATTATAACCTATCCTATTAACCATGCATTGATCCCCATTATAACCTATCCTATTAACCATGAATTGATCACCATTATAACCTATCCTATTAACCATGCATTGATCACTATTATAACCTATCCTATTACCATGCACTGATCCCCATTATAACCTAACCTATTACCATACATTGATCCCCATTAAAACCTATCCTATTGATCATGCATTGATCCCCATTATAACCTATCCTATTAACCATGAATTCATACCCATTATAACGTATCCTACTAGCTATGAATTGATACCAATGCATTGATCCCATTATAACCTATCCTATTACCCATGCATTGATCCCAATTATAACCTATTTTATTAACCATGAATTGATACCCATTATAACATATCCTACTAACCATGCATTGATCCCCATTATAACTTGTCATATTACCATGCATTGATCCCCATTATAACCTATCTTATTACCATACATTGATCCCCATTATAACCTATCATATTAACCATGCATTGATCCCCATTATAGCCTATCCTATTAACCATGAATTGATACCCATTATAACCTATCCTATTAACTATGAATTGACACCCATCCATTGATCCCCATTATAACCTATCCTATTAACCATGCATTGATCCCCATTATAACCTATCCTATTAACCATGAAATGATACCGATTATAACCTATCCTATTAACCATGCATTGATCCCTATTATAACCTATCCTATTAACCATGCATTGATCCCCATTATAACCTATCCTATTAACCATGAATTGATACCGATTATAACCTATCCTATTAACCATGCATTGATCCCTATTATAACCTATCCTATTAACCATGAATTGATACCCATTATAACCTATCCTATTAACTATGAATTGATACCCATCCATTGATCCCCATTATAACCTATCCTATTAACCATGCATTGATCACCATTATAACCTATCCTATTAACCATACATTTATCCCCATTATAACCTATCCTGTTAACCATGAATTGATACCCATTATAACCTATCCTATTAACTATGAATTGATACCCATGCATTGATCCCCATTATAACCTATCCTATTATCCATGCATTGATTCCCATTACAACCTATCCTATTAACCATGAATTGATACTCATTATACCCTATCCTATTAACTATGAATTGATACCCCTGCATTGATCCCCATTATAACCTATCCTTTTATCCATGCATTGATCCCCATTATAACCTATCCTGATAGCCATGAATTGATACCCATCATAACCTATCCTATTAACCATCCATTGATCCCAATTATAACCTATACTATTACCATGCATTGATCCCCATTATATCCTATCCTATTACCATCCATTGATCCCCATTATAACCTATCCTATTAACAATGAATTGATACACATAAATTGATCCCCATTATCACCTATCCTTTTAACCATCAATTGATACCCATTATAACCTATCCTATTAACCACCAATTGATACCCATTATATCGTATCCTATTAACCATCCATTGATCCCAATTATAACCTATACTATTACCATGCATTGATCCCCATTATATCCTATCTTATTTCCGTCCATTGATCCCTATTATAACGTATCCTATTACCATACATTAATCTCTATTATAACCTATCCTATTAACCATGCATTGATATCCATTATAACCTATCCTATAAACGGTGTGTTCTCTGAACGCCAGCCTTATATAATTAATAATATTCACACATATTAATTAATGGGGATTAAGAGGCCCTCAAAGGGGTTAATTATTCTGTCATCTCCATAGGTAAAGGTAAAGGTAAATTTAATTGTGTAATTTGCGATGATGAGACTTTTAAATTTGTGTTTCACTGAATTTGTAATGAAATATACAACACTAATATAAATATAGCACTTCATCATGTTTATTGTGGTTCTAAAATGAATATAGCACTTTATTATGGTTCTAAAATAAATATAGAACTTTATTATGGTTTAAAGTAATCAATATAATAATTACAAATTATATTCACATATAGTTACATTTATACATATATACATTTGAAATGAAGTGTCTATTTCACAAATACGAAACGTTTAACCAAGGTGAAGAAGCTGTGATACATCGTCAACGTAGGTCATCAAGTCGATGGTGTTGTTGGTGAGTCTGTCTTTGAGTATAGTAAGGCGGTTGTCGATGCGTCTGTACTTCTGTGGTCGTGGTCTCTGGGATCCTCCGGCTTGCAGTTGGATTCTGTTGATTGCGTTGGCGGCTTCGATGTCTTTGAAAGTCTGTATGATGGTGAAGATGTTCGGGTGGGAGTGCTGTACTTTCTTCTTAAGTTTTCCATGCCATGCTTCTAAGTTGTTGGTAGTCCTGGGTCCACATCGTGAGTAGTAGATGGTAGTTTTGGTGTCTGTTTACGTCTGGATCGGTATAACCTGGACTTAACTGAGTGAAATGTGGGTAGTCGTTGTATTACGTCTCTAGAGTCGTTGTCCCATTCGTCATCTCTCAACTTGGTCACTTCTTCTGTGTAGATTGTGGGTAGGGGTCGAACTTCATGCTGACATCTCTCGTCTATGAGGTTGATGATTTCTTTGGCAACTATTGATGCATGATCACCCGGGTGGTTATGTTGCTGCTGTCCAAATCCTGTGATCATGTTATCTCTGGTGTTGATGGTAGCTGGGCAGTCGCTAATAGTACATCTCCAGTAGGTACGGTCTTGTTTGTTGAGTTTTACTCTGTATAAGAAACCATTGTGTGCAAGGTTGTTTCTTCCCAGTCTGTTCTTAACAAATTTGAAGTTCAGCTGTGCATTCGCCATGACTTTTGGAATACTGATTTGGAGAATATTATGTCTCCATTTATATATGTTCAGTTAAAGCTTGGATGCTTACATGCTCACAGAAAATCATAATGAGTAAGTGTCAGCTTGGGATGTTCAACACCACCTGACTTTGAGAAGCTTGTATAATTATGTTGATTGCTTATGCTTATCACATTGCTTACAAAGCAGAATGCTATCAGTGTCAGCTTGGAGTGTTCAACACCACCTGACTTTGAGAAGCTTGTATAATTATGTTGATTGCTTATGCTTATCACATTGCTCACATGATCATACTAATAACTAAATAAGAACTCCGTATATATTTTTTTCTGTTTTTTTTCTTTGGTCAGTAATACCATGAATACATGTAACTGTGTTTTGCTATTTTTTATTCCTTCTTTTATATAGATAAATCTATTTATCGTTTTTTATATCTTTAAAATAATATGAAATATATCTATCTTTTTATTTCTCTTTTCGATTTATTTATTTATTTATTTATTTTTTAATAATATTTTTATTCCTTCTTTTATGTAGATAAATCCTTATATTATCATATATCATCCATTTCTGATTTCTTTCTCTGTTTGTATTTACCTGTACAGGTAATCACCTGGTAATAAAACCTTTGGAAGGCCCCAACATAATTGCTGAAACAACAATGTACAAATTGCTTTAATTAAAAGGTTGGCATTCAGAACTACAGCCCTATAAACCACGAATTGATACCCATAATAACCTATCCTATTAACTATGAATTGATACCCATGCATTGATCCCCATTATAACCTATCCTATTAACCATGCATTGATCCCCATTATAACCTATCCTATTAACCATGAATTGATCACCATTATAACCTATCCTATTAACCATGCATTGATCACTATTATAACCTATCCTATTAACCATGCATTGATCCCCATTATAACCTATCCTATTAACTATGAATTGATACACATAAATTGTTCCCCATTATAACCTATCCTATTGTCCATGCATTGATCCCCTTTTTAACATATCCTATTAACTATGAATTGATCCATATTATAACCTAACCTATTAACCATGCATTGATCCCCATTATAACCTATCTTATTAACCATGAATTGATACCCATTATAACCTATCCTAGTAACTATGAATGGTTACCCTTGCATTGAACCCTATTATAACCTATCCTATTACCGTACATTGATTCACATTTTAACCTATCCTATTAACCATGCATTGATCCTCATTATAACCTATCCTATTAACCATGCATTGATTCCCATTATAATCTATCCTCTTAATCATGAATTGATACTTATTATAACCTATCCTGTTAACTATGAATGGATACCCTTGCATTGATCCCTATTATAACCTATCCTATTACCGTACATTGATCCCCATTTTAATCTATCCTATTAACCATGCATTGACCCCCATTATAACCTATCCTATTATCCATGCATTCATCCCCATTATAACCTATCCTATTATCCTTGCACTGATCCATATTATAACCTACCCTATTAACTATGAATTCATCCCCATTATAACCTATCCTTTTAACCATGCCTTGATCCCCATTATAACCTATCTTATTACCATGCAATGATCCGTATTATAAGCTATCCTATTTTCATACATTGATCCCCACTATAACCTATCCTATTAATAATGTATTTATCTCATTAAAAGCTATCCTATTAACCATCAATTGATACCGATTATAACGTATCCTATTAACTACGAATTGATACACATGCATTGATCCCCATTATAACCTATTCTATTATCCATGCATTGATCCCCATTATAACCTATCCTATTAACCATGCATTGATCCTTATTATAACCTATCCTATTAATTATGAATTCATACTCATTATAACCTATCCTATTAACTATGAATTGATACCCATGCATTGATCCCCATTATTACCTATCCTATTATCCATGCATTGATCCCCTTTATAACCTATCCTATTACATATGAATTGATACCCATTATAACCTATCCTATTACCCATGAATTGATACCTATTATAACCTATAATATTATCCATGCGTTGATTCCCATTATAGTCTATCCTATTAACCATGCATTGATCCCCATTTGACCCTATCCTATTGCCATACATTGATCCCTATTATAACCTATCCTATTACCATACATTGATACCCATTATAACTTATCCTATTAACCATGCATTTATCCCCATTATAATCTATCCTGTTAACCATGAATTGATACCCATTATAGCCTATCCTATTAACTATGAATTGATACCCATACATTGATCCGTATTATAACCTATCATATTATCCATCCTTTGATCCCGATTATAACCTATCCTATTAACCATTAACTTATACCCATTATAACCTATCCTATTAACCATGAAATAATCCCTATTATAACATATCCTATTAACTATGAATTGATACCCCTGCATTGATCCTCATTATAACCTATCCTTTTATCCATGCATTGATCCCCATTATAACCTATCCTGATTACTATGAATTGATACCCATGCATTGATCCCCATTATAACCTCTACTATTATCCATGCATTGATCCCCATTATAACCTATCCTATTAACAATGAATTGATACCCCTTAAAGCCTGTCCTATTAATCATGCATTGATCCCCATTATAACCTATCCTGTTAACCATGATTTGAAGCCCATTATAACCTATCCTATTAACCATGAATTAATACCCATTATAACCTATCCTATTAACTATGAATTGATACCCATGCATTGATCCCAATTATAACCTATCCTATTATCCATTCATTCATCCCCATTATAACCTATCCTATTAACCACGAATTAATACCCATTATAACCTATCCTATTAATTATGAATTGATACCCATGCATTCATCCTCATTATAACCTATCCTATTATCCATGCATTGATCCCCATTTCACCTATCCTATTAACCATGCATTGATCCCCATTATAACCTATCCTATTATCCATGCACTGATCCCCATTATAACCTATCTTATTAACCATGAATCGATACCTGATATAACCTATCCTATTACCCATGCATTTGATCCCATTATAACCTATTCTATTATTCATGCATTGATCCACATTATAACCTATCCTATTAACCATGAATTGATACCCATTATAACATATCTATTTAACTATGAATTGATACCCATGCATTGATCCCCATTATAACGTATCCTATTATCCATGCATTGATCCCCATTATAACCTATCCTATTAACCATGCATTGATCCCCATTATAACCTATCCTATTAACCATGATTTGATACCTATTATAACCTATCCTATTAACTATGAATTGATACTCTTGCATTAATCCCCATTATAACCTATCCTATTATCCATGCATTGATCCATATTATAACCTATCGTATTAACCATGCATTGATCCCCAATATAACCGATCCTATTAACAATGAATTGATACCCATTATATCCTATCCTATTAACTATAAATTGATACCCATGCATTGATCCCCATTATAACCTCTCCTATTATCCATGCGTTGATCACCATTAAAACCTATCCTATTAACCATGAATTGATACCCATTATCACTTATCCTATTACCATGCATTGACCCCCATTATAACTTATCCTATTACCATACATTGATCCACATTTTAACCTATCCTATTCACCATGCATTGATCCGAATTATAGCCTATCCTATTAACCATGAATTGATACCCTTTATAACCTATCCTATTAACTATGAATTGATACGCATGCACTGATCCCCTTTATCACCTATCCTATTAAAATGCATTGATCCCCATTATAACCTATCTAATTAACCATGCATTGATCCTAATTACAACCTATCCTATTAAGCATCAATTGTTACCCATTATAACCTATCCTAATAACTATGAATTAATACCCATGCATTGATCCTCATTATAACCTATCCTATTAACCATGCATTGATCTCTATTATAACCTATCCTATTAACCATGCATTCATCCCCATCATAACCTATCCAATTAACCATGCATTGATCCACATTATAACCTATCATATTAAGCATGATTTGATACCCATTATAACTTATCCTATTAACTATGAATTGATACCCATGCATTGATCCCAATTATAACCTATCCTATTATCCATGTATTGATCCCCATTATATCCTATCCTATTAACTACGAATTGATACCCATTATAACCTATCCTATTAAACATACATTGATCCCCATTACAACCTATCCTATTAGCCATGAATTCATGCCCATTATAACCTATCCTATTAACTCTGCACTGATCCCCATTATAACCTATAATTTCAACAATGAATTGATACCCATTATAACCTATCCTATTAACTATGATTTGATAGCCATGCATTGATCCCCATTATAACCTATCCTATTATCCATGCATTGGTCCCCATTATAACCTATCCTATTAACCATGCAATTGATCCCCATTATAACCTATCCCATTAACCATGCATTTATACCCATTATGACCGATCCTATTACCATGCATTGATCTCCATTAAAACCTATCCTATTACCATACATTGATCCTTATTATAACCTATCCTATTAACCATGCATTGATCCCCATTGTAACCCATCCTAGTAACCATGAATTAATACCCATTATAACCTATCCCATTAACTATGAATTGATCCCCATGCATTGATCCCCATTCAACCTATCCTATTATCCATGCATTGATTCCCATTATAATCTACTTTAATAACCATGCATTGATCCCCATTATAACCTATCCTATTAACCATGAATTGATACCAATTATAACTTATCCTATTACCATCCATTGATCCCCATTATAATTTATCCTATTAACCATGCATTGATCCCCATTGAAACCTATCTCATTATCTATGAATTAATACCCATTATAACCTATCCTACTAACTATGAATTGATACCAATGCATTGATCCCATTATAACCTATCCTATTATCAATGCATTGATCCCCATTATAACCTATCCTATTAACCATGAATAGATATCCATTATAACCTATCCTATTAACCATGCATTGATCCCCATTATAACCTATCCTATTACCATGCATTGATCCCCATTATAACCTAACTTATTACCATACATTGATCCCCATTAAAAACTATCCTATCAACCATGCATTGATCCCCATTATAACCTATCCTATTAACCATGAATTGATAGCCATACATTGATCCCCATTATAACCTATCATATTATCCATGCTTTGATCCCGATTATAACCTATCCTATTAACCATGAATTTATACCCATTATAACCTATCCTATTAACCATGAAATGATCCCCATTATAACTATCCTATTACCATACATTGATCCCAATTGTAACCTATCCTATTAACCATGCATTGATCCCTATTATAACATATCCTATTAACCATGAATTGATCCCAATTATAACCTTTCCTATTAACTATGAATTGATATACATGCATTGGTCCCCATTATAACCTACCCTATTACCATACATTGATAACCATTATAACCTATCCTATTAACCATGCATTGATCCCCATTATAACATATCCTATTAACCATGAATTGATACCCATTATTACCTATCCTACTAACTATGAATTGATACCAATGCATTGATCCCATTATAACCTATCCTATTATCAATGCATTGATCCCCATTATAACCTATCCTATTAACCATGAATAGATATCCATTATAACCTATCCTATTAACCATGCATTGATCCCCATTATAACCTATCCTATTACCATGCATTGATCCCCATTATAACCTAACTTATTACCATACATTGATCCCCATTAAAAACTATCCTATCAACCATGCATTGATCCCCATTATAACCTATCCTATTAACCATGAATTGATAGCCATACATTGATCCCCATTATAACCTATCATATTATCCATGCTTTGATCCCGATTATAACCTATCCTATTAACCATGAATTTATACCCATTATAACCTATCCTATTAACCATGAAATGATCCCCATTATAACTATCCTATTACCATACATTGATCCCAATTGTAACCTATCCTATTAACCATGCATTGATCCCTATTATAACATATCCTATTAACCATGAATTGATCCCAATTATAACCTTTCCTATTAACTATGAATTGATATACATGCATTGGTCCCCATTATAACCTACCCTATTACCATACATTGATAACCATTATAACCTATCCTATTAACCATGCATTGATCCCCATTATAACATATCCTATTAACCATGAATTGATACCCATTATTACCTATCCTATTAACTATGAATTGATACTTATTCATTGATCCCCATTATAACCTATCCTATTAACCATGAATTGATACCCATTATAACCTATCCTATTACGAACTGATATTATGAACTGATACCCATTATAACCTTTCCTATTAACTATCAATTGATACCCAAGC
The DNA here is from genome assembly GCA_028015205.1 of Mytilisepta virgata. Classification (NCBI taxonomy): domain Eukaryota; kingdom Metazoa; phylum Mollusca; class Bivalvia; order Mytilida; family Mytilidae; genus Mytilisepta; species Mytilisepta virgata. The sequence continues at coordinate 43,212,567 of CM051511.1, forward strand.
ATTGATCCCCGTTATAACCTATTTTATTATCCATACATTGATCCCAATTATAACATATTCTATTACACATGAATTGATACCCATTATAACCTATCCTATTAACCATGCATTGATCCCCATTATAACCTATCCTATTACCATGCATTGATCCCAATTATAACCTATCCTATTAACCATGAACTGATACCCATTATAACCTTTCCTATTAACTATGAATTGATACCCAAGCATTGATCCCCATTATAACCTATTTTATTATCCATACATTGATCCCAATTATAACATATGCTATTAAACATGAATTGATACCCATTATAACCTATCCTATTAACCATGCATTGATCCCCATTATAACCTATCGTATTAACCATGAATTGATACCCATTATAGCCTATCCCATTAACCATGAATTGATACCGTTATAACCTATCTTATTAACTATGAATTGATACCCATGCATTGATCCCCATTATAACCTATCTTCTTATCCATGCATTGGTCCCCATTATAACCTATCCTATAAACCATGAATTGATACCCATTATAACCTATCCTATTAAAAAGGAATTGATACCCATTATAACCTATCCTATTAACCATGCATTTATCCCTATTAAAACCTATCCTATTACCATGCATTAATCCCAATTATAACCTATCCTATTACCATACTTTGATCCCCATTATAACCTATCCTATTAACCATGCATTGATCCTTATTATAACCTATCCTATTAATTATGAATTCATACTCATTATAACCTATCCTATTAACTATGAATTGATACCCATGCATTGATCCCCATTATTACCTATCCTATTATCCATGCATTGATCCCCTTTATAACCTATCCTATTACATATGAATTGATACCCATTATAACCTATCCTATTACCCATGAATTGATACCTATTATAACCTATATCATTATCCATGCGTTGATTCCCATTATAGTCTATCCTATTAGCCATGCATTGATCCCCATTTGACCCTATCCTATTGCCATACATTTATCCCTATTATAACCTATCCTATTACCATACATTGATACCCATTATAACTTATCCTATTAACCATGCATTTATCCCCATTATAACCTATCCTGTTAACCATGAATTGATACCCATTATAGCCTATCCTATTAACTATGAATTGATACCCATACATTGATCCGTATTATAACCTATCATATTATCCATCCTTTGATCCCGATTATAACCTATCCTATTAACCATTAATTTATACCCATTATAACCTATCCTATTAACCATGAAATAATCCCTAATATAACATATCCTATTAACTATGAATTGATACCCCTGCATTGATCCCCATTATAACCTATCCTTTTATCCATGCATTGATCCCCATTATAACCTATCCTGATTACTATGAATTGATACCCATGCATTGATCCCCATTATAACCTCTACCATTATCCATGCATTGATCCCCATTATAACCTATCCTATAAACAATGAATTGATACCCCTTAAAGCCTGTCCTATTAATCATGCATTGATCCCCATTATAACCTATCCTGTTAACCATGATTTGATGCCCATTATAACCTATACTATTAACCATGAATTAATACCCATTATAACCTATCCTATTAACTATGAATTGATACCCATGCATTGATCCCAATTATAACCTATCCTATTATCCATTCATTCATCCCCATTATAACCTATCCTATTAACCACGAATTAATACCCATTATAACCTATCCTATTAATTATGAATTGATACCCATGCATTGATCCCCATTATAACCTATCCTATTATCCATGCATTGATCCCCATTTCACCTATCCTATTAACCATGCATTGATCCCCATTATAACCTATCCTATTATCCACGCACTGATCCCCATTATAACCTATCTTATTAACCATGAATCGATACCTGATATAACCTATCCTATTACCCATGCATTGGATCCCATTATAACCTATTCTATTATTCATGCATTGATCCACATTATAACCTATCCTATTAACCATGAATTGATACCCATTATAACATATCTATTTAACTATGAATTGATACCCATGCATTGATCCCCATTATAACCTATCCTATTATCCATGCATTGATCCCCATTATAACCTATCCTATTAACCATGCATTGATCCCCATTATAACCTATCCTATTAACCATGCATTGATCCCCATTATAACCTATCCTATTAACCATGAATTGATACCTATTATAACCTATCCTATTAACTATGAATTGATACTCTTGCATTAATCCCCATTATAACCTATCCTATTATCCATGCATTGATCCATATTATAACCTATCCTATTAACCATGCATTGATCCCCAATATAACCGATCCTATTAACAATGAATTGATACCCATTATATCCTATCCTATTAACTATAAATTGATACCCATGCATTGATCCCCATTATAACCTCTCCTATTATCCATGCGTTGATCACCATTAAAACCTATCCTATTAACCATGAATTGATACCCATTATCACTTATCCTATTACCATGCATTGACCCCCATTATAACTTATCCTATTACCATACATTGATCCACATTTTAACCTATCCTATTCACCATGCATTGATCCGAATTATAGCCTATCCTATTAACCATGAATTGATACCCTTTATAACCTATCCTATTAACTATGAATTGATACGCATGCATTGATCCCCTTTATAACCTATCCTATTAAAATGCATTGATCCCCATTATAACCTATCTAATTAACCATGCATTGATCCCAATTACAACCTATCCTATTAAGCATCAATTGTTACCCATTATAACCTATCCTAATAACTATGAATTAATACCCATGCATTGATCCTCATTATAACCTATCCTATTAACCATGCATTGATCTCTATTATAACCTATCCTATTAACCATGCATTCATCCCCATTATAACCTATCCAATTAACCATGCATTGATCCACATTATAACCTATCATATTAAGCATGAATTGATACCCATTATAACTTATCCTATTAACTATGAATTGATACCCATGCATTGATCCCAATTATAACCTATCCTATTATCCATGCATTGATCCCCATTATATCCTATCCTATTAACTACGAATTGATACCCATTATAACCTATCCTATTAAACATACATTGATCCCCATTACAACGTATCCTATTAGCCATGAATTCATGCCCATTATAACCTATCCTATTAACTCTGCACTGATCCCCATTATAACCTATAATTTCAACAATGAATTGATACCCATTATAACCTATCCTATTAACTATGATTTGATAGCCATGCATTGATCCCCATTATAACCTATCCTATTATCCATGCATTGGTCCCCATTATAACCTATCCTATTAACGATGCATTGATCCCCATTATAACCTATCCTATTAACCATGCAATTGATCCCCATTATAACCTATCCCATTAACCATGCATTTATACCCATTATGACCGATCCTATTACCATGCATTGATCTCCATTAAAACCTATCCTATTACCATACATTGATCCTTATTATAACCTATCCTATTAACCATGCATTGATCCCCATTGTAACCCATCCTAGTAACCATGAATTAATACCCATTATAACCTATCCAATTAACTATGAATTGATCCTCATGCATTGATCCCCATTCAACCTATCCTATTATCCATGCATTGATTCCCATTATAATCTACTTTAATAACCATGCATTGATCCCCATTATAACCTATCCTATTAACCATGAATTGATACCAATTATAACTTATCCTATTACCATCCATTGATCCCCATTATAATTTATCCATTTAACTATGCATTGATCCCCATTGAAACCTACCTCATTATCTATGAATTAATACCCATTATAACCTATCCTACTAACTATGAATTGATACCAATGCATTGATCCCATTATAACCTATCCTATTATCAATGCATTGATCGCCATTATAACCTATCCTATTAACCATGAATAGATATCCATTATAACCTATCCTATTAACCATGCATTGATCCCCATTATAACCTATCCTATTACCATGCATTGATCCCCATTATAACCTAACCTATTACCATACATTGATCCCCATTAAAAACTATCCTATCAACCATGCATTGATCCCCATTATAACCTATCCTATTAACCATGAATTGATAGCCATACATTGATCCCCATTATAACCTATCATATTATCCATGCTTTGATCCCGATTATAACCTATCCTATTAACCATGAATTTATACCCATTATAACCTATCCTATTAACCATGAAATGATCCCCATTATAACTATCCTATTACCATACATTGATCCCAATTGTAACCTATCCTATTAACCATGCATTGATCCCTATTATAACATATCCTATTAACCATGAATTGATCCCAATTATAACCTTTCCTATTAACTATGAATTGATATCCATGCATTGGTCCTTATTATAACCTACCCTATTACCATACATTGATAACCATTATAACCTATCCTATTAACCATGCATTGATCCCCATTATAACATATCCTATTAACCATGAATTGATACCCATTATTACCTATCCTATTAACTATGAATTGATACTTATTCATTGATCCCCATTATAACCTATAATATTAACCATGAATTGATACCCATTATAACCTATCCTATTACGAACTGATATTATGAACTGATACCCATTATAACCTTTCCTATTAACTATGAATTGATACCCAAGCATTGATCCCCGTTATAACCTAATTTATTATCCATACATTGATCCCAATTATAACATATTCTATTACACATGAATTGATACCCATTATAACCTATCCTATTAACCATGCATTGATCCCCATTATAACCTATCCTATTACCATGCATTGATCCCAGTTATAACCTATCCTATTAACCATGAACTGATACCCATTATAACCTTTCCTATTAACTATGAATTGATACCCAAGCATTGATCCCCATTATGACCTATTTTATTATCCATACATTGATTCCAATTATAACATATGCTATTAAACATGAATTGATACCCATTATAACCTATCCTATTATCCATGCATTGACCCCATTACAACATATCCTATTACCCATGAATTGATACCTATTATAACCTATCGTATAAACCATGCATTGATCCCCATTATAACCTATCATATTATCATCCATTGATCCCCATTATAACCTATCCTATTACCATTCATTCATCCCCATTATAACTTATGGTATTACCATGCATTGAACCCCATTATAACCTATCCTATTAACAATGCATTGATCCCTATTATAATATTTGCCATTAACCATGAATTTATACCCATTATAACCTATCATATTAACCATCCATTGATTCCAATTATAACCTATCCTATTACCATGCATTTATCCATATTATAACCTATCCTATTACCATGCATTGATCCCCATTATAACCTATCCTGTTAACCATGAATTGATACCCATTATAACCTATCGTATTAACCATCCATTGATTCCAATTATAACCTATCCTATTACCATGCATTGATACCCATTATAATCTATCCTATTAACCATAAATTGATACCTATTATAACATATCCTATTAACTATGAATTGATACCCATGCATTGATCCTCTTATAACCTATCCTATTATCCATGCTTTGATCCCTATTATAACCTATCCTATTAACCATGAATTGATACCCATTATAACCTATCCTATTACCATGCATTGATCCCCATTATAACCTATCCTATTCCTATACATTGATCCCATTATCAGCTATCCCATTAACCATGCATTGATCCCCATTATAACATATCCTATTAACTATGCCTTGATCCCCATTATAACCTATCCTATTAACCATAAATTGATACCCAGTACAACCTATCCTATTAACTATGAATTAATACCCATTCATTGATCCCCTTTATAATCTATCCTATTATCTATGCATTGATCCCCATTATAACCTATCCTATTAACCATGCATTGATCCCCATTACAACCTATCGTATTAACCATGCATTGATCCCCATTATAACCTATCCTATTATTATACATTGATCCACATTATAACCTATCCTATTACTATACATTGATCCCCATTATAACCTATCCTATTAACCATGAATTGATACCCATTATAACCTATCCTATTAACTATGAATTGATACCCTTGCATTGATCCTCATTATAACCTATCCTATTACCATGCATTGATCCCCATTATAACCTATCCTATTAACCATGCATTGATCCCCATAATAACCTATCCTATTAACCATGCATTGATCCCTATTATCACCTATCCTATTAACCATGAATTGATACCCATTATAACCTATCGTATTAACTATGAATTGATACCCTTGCATTGATCTTCATTATAACCTATCCTATTACCATGCATTGATCTCCATTATAACCTATCCTATTAACCATGCATTCATCCCCATAATAAGCTATCCTATTACTATACATTGATCCTTATTATAACCTATCATATTATCATCCATTGATCCCCATTATAACCTATCCTATTACCATTCATTCATCCCCATTATAACTTATGGTATTACCATGCATTGAACCCCATTATAACCTATCCTATTAACAATGCATTGATCCCTATTATAACATTTGCCATTAACCATGAATTTATACCCATTATAACCTATCATATTAACCATCCATTGATTAAAATTATAACCTATCCTATTACCATGCATTCATCCCTATTATAACCTATCCTATTACCATGCATTGATCCCCATTATAACCTATCCTGTTAACCATGAATTGATACCCATTATAACCTATCGTATTAACCATCCATTGATTCCAATTATAACCTATCCTGTTAACCATGCATTGGTACCCATTATAACCTATCCTATTAACCATAAATTGATACCCATTATAACCTATCCTTTTAACTATGAATTGATACCCATGCATTGATCCCCATTATAACCTCTCCTATTATCCATGCATTGATCCCCATTATAACCTATCCTATTAACCATGAATTGATACTTATTATAGCCTATCCTATTAACCATGAATTGATACCCATTATAACCTATCCTATTAACTATGAATTGATACCCATGCATTGATCCCCATTGTAGCCTATCCTATTATCCATGCATTGATCCCCATTATAAACTATCCTATTACCATGCATTGATCCCCATTATAACCTATCCTATTATCCATGCATTGATCCCCATTATAACCTATCCTATTAACCATGCATTGATCACCATTATCACCTATCCTATTAACCATGCATTGGTCCCCATTATAACCTATCCTATTAACCATGAATTGATACCCATTATAACCTATCCTATTAACTATGAATTGATACCCATCCATTAATCCCCATTACAACCTATCCTATTATCCATGCATTGAACCCATCACAACATATCCTATTACCCATGAATTGATACCTATTATAACCTATCGTAAAAACCATGCATTGATCCCCATTATAACCTATCATATTATCATCCATTGATCCACATTATAACCTATCCTATTACAATCCATTCATCCCCATTATAACTTATGCTATTACCATGCATTGAACTCATTATACCCTATCCTAATAACAATGCATTGATCACCATTATAACATATCCCATTAACCATGAATTTATACCCATTAAAACCTATCATATTAACCATCCGTTGATTCCAATTATAACCTATCCTATTACGATGCATTCATCCCTATTATAACCTATCCTATTACCATGCATTGATCCCCATTATAGCCTATGCTATTAACCATGAATTGATACCCATTATAACCTATCGTATTAACCATCCATTGATTCCAATTATAACCTATCCTATTACTATGCATTGATCCCCATTATAACCTATCCTATTACCATGCATTGATCCCCATTATAACCTATCCTAATACTATACATTGATCCCCATTATAACGTGTCCTATTAACCATGCATTGATACCCATTATAACCTATCCTATAAACCATAAATTCATACCTATTATAACATATCCTATTAACTATGAATTGATACCCATGCATTGATCCCCTTATAACCTATCCTATTATCTATACATTGTTCCCCATTATAACCTATCTAATTAACCATGGATTGATCCCAATTACAACCTATCCTATTAAGCATCAATTGTTACCCATTATAACCTATCCTAATAACTATGAATTAATACCCATGCATTGATCCTCATTATAACCGTTCCTATTAACCATGCATTGATCTCTATTATAACCTATCCTATTAACCATGCATTCATCCCTATTATAGCCTATCCAATTAACCATCCATTGATCCGCATTATAACCTATCCTATTAATCATGAATTGATACCCATTATAACTTATCCTATTAACTATGAATTGATACGCATGCATTGATCCCAATTATAACCTATCCTATTATCCATGCATTGATCCCCATTATATCCTATCCTATTAGGCATGAATTCATTCCCATTATAACCTATCCTATTAACTCTGCACTGATCCCCATTATAACCTATAATTTTAACAATGAATTGATACCCATTATAACCTATCCTATTAACTATGATTTGATAGCCATGCATTGATCCCCATTATAACCTATCCTATTATCCATGCATTGGTCCCCATTATAACCTATCCTATTAACGATGCATTGATCCCCATTATAACCCATCCTATTAACCATGCAATTGATCTCCATTATAACCTATCCCATTAACCATGCATTTATACCCATTATAACCGATCCTATTACCATGCATTGATCTCCATTAAAACCTATCCTATTACCATACATTGATCCTTATTATAACCTATCCTACTAACCATGCATTGATCCCCATTGTAACCCATCCTAGTAACCATGAATTAATACCCATTATAACCTATTCCATTAACTATGAATTGATCCCCATGCATTGATCCCCATTCAACCTATCCTATTATCCATGCATTGATTCCCATTATAATCTACTTTGATAACCATGCATTGATCCCCATTATAACCTATCCTATTAACCATGAATTGAAACCTATTATAACCTAACCTATTACCATCCATTGATCCATATTATAATTTATCCTATTAACCATGCATTGATCGCCATTGAAACCTATCTCATTATTTATGAATTAATACCCATTATAACCTATCCTACTAGCTATGAATTGATACCAATGCATTGATCCCATTATAACCTATCCTATTATCAATGCATTGATCCCCATTATAACCTATCCTATTAACCATGAATAGATATCTATCATAACCTATCCTATTAACCATGCATTGATCCCCATTATAACCTATCCTATTACCATGCACTGATCCCCATTATAACCTAACCTATTACCATACATTGATCCCCATTAAAACCTATCCTATTGATCATGCGTTGATCCCCATTATAACCTATCCTATTAACCATGAATTCATACCCATTATAACGTATCCTACTAGCTATGAATTGATACCAATGCATTGATCCCATTATAACCTATCCTATTACCCATGCATTGATCCCAATTATAACCTATTTTATTAACCACGAATTGATACCCATTATAACATATCCTACTAACCATGCATTGATCCCCATTATAACTTGTCATATTACCATGCATTGATCCCCATTATAACCTATCTTATTACCATACATTGATCCCCATTATAACCTATCATATTAACCATGCATTGATCCCCATTATAGCCTATCCTATTAACCATGAATTGATACCCATTATAACCTATCCTATTAACTATGAATTGACACCCATCCATTGATCCCCATTATAACCTATCCTATTAACCATGCATTGATCCCCATTATAACCTATTCTCTTAACCATGAATTGATACCGATTATAACCTATCCTATTAACCATGCATTGATCCCTATTATAACCTATCCTATTAACCATGCATTGATCCCCATTATAACCTATCCTATTAACCATGAATTGATACCGATTATAACCTATCCTATTAACCATGCATTGATCCCTATTATAACCTATCCTATTAACCATGAATTGATACCCATTATAACCTATCCTATTAACTATGAATTGATACCCATCCATTGATCCCCATTATAACCTATCCTATTAACCATGCATTGATCCCCATTATAACCTATCCTATTATCCATGCATTGATTCCCATTACAACCTATCCTATTAACCATGAATTGATACTCATTATACCCTATCCTATTAACTATGAATTGATACCCCTGCATTGATCCCCATTATAGCCTATCCTTTTATCCATGCATTGATCCCCATTATAACCTATCCTGATAGCCATGAATTGATACCGATCATAACCTATCCTATTAACCATCCATTGATCCCAATTATAACCTATACTATTACCATGCATTGATCCCCATTATATCCTATCCTATTACCATCCATTGATCCCCATTATAACCTATCCTATTAACAATGAAGTGATTCACATAAATTGATCCCCATTATCACCTATCCTTTTAACCATCAATTGATACCCATTATAACCTATCCTATTAACCACCAATTGATACCCATTATATCCTATCCTATTAACCATCCATTGATCCCAATTATAACCTATACTATTACCATGCATTGATCCCCATTATATCCTATCTTATTTCCGTCCATTGATCCCTATTATAACGTATCCTATTACCATACATTAATCTCTATTATAACCTATCCTATTAACCATGCATTGATATCCATTATAACCTATCCTATAAACCACGAATTGATACCCATAATAACCTATCCTATTAACTATGAATTGATACCCATGCATTGATCCCCATTATAACCTATCCTATTAACCATGCATTGATCCCCATTATAACCTATCCTATTAACCATGAATTGATCACCATTATAACCTATCCTATTAACCATGCATTGATCACTATTATAACCTATCCTATTACCATGCACTGATCCCCATTATACCCTAACCTATTACCATACATTGATCCCCATTAAAACCTATCCTATTAACCATGCATTGATCCCTATTATAACCTATCCTATTAACCATGAATTGATACCCATTATAACCTATCCTATTAACTATGAATTGATACCCATCCATTGATCCCCATTATAACCTATCCTATTAACCATGCATTGATCACCATTATAACCTATCCTATTAACCATACATTTATCCCCATTATAACCTATCCTGTTAACCATGAATTGATACCCATTATAACCTATCCTATTAACTATGAATTGATACCCATGCATTGATCCCCATTATAACCTATCCTATTATCCATGCATTAATTCTCATTACAACCTATCCTATTAACCATGAATTGATACTCATTATACCCTATCCTATTAACTATGAATTGATACCCCTGCATTGATCCCCATTATAACCTATCCTTTTATCCATGCATTGATCCCCATTATAACCTATCCTGATAGCCATGAATTGATACCCATCATAACCTATCCTATTAACCATCCATTGATCCCAATTATAACCTATACTATTACCATGCATTGATCCCCATTATATCCTATCCTATTACCATCCATTGATCCCCATTATAACCTATCCTATTAACAATGAATTGATACACATAAATTGATCCCCATTATCACCTATCCTTTTAACCATCAATTGATACCCATTATAACCTATCCTATTAACCACCAATTGATACCCATTATATCCTATCCTATTAACCATCCATTGATCCCAATTATAACCTATACTATTACCATGCATTGATCCCCATTATATCCTATCTTATTTCCGTCCATTGATCCCTATTATAACGTATCCTATTACCATACATTAATCTCTATTATAACCTATCCTATTAACCATGCATTGATATCCATTATAACCTATCCTATAAACCACGAATTGATACCCATAATAACCTATCCTATTAACTATGAATTGATACCCATGCATTGATCCCCATTATAACCTATCCTATTAACCATGCATTGATCCCCATTATAACCTATCCTATTAACCATGAATTGATCACCATTATAACCTATCCTATTAACCATGCATTGATCACTGTTATAACCTATCCTATTACCATGCACTGATCCCCATTATAACCTAACCTATTACCATACATTGATCCCCATTAAAACCTATCCTATTTATCATGCATTGATCCCCATTATAACCTATCCTATTAACCATGAATTCATACCCATTATAACGTATCCTACTAGCTATGAATTGATACCAATGCATTGATCCCATTATAACCTATCCTATTACCCATGCATTGATCCCAATTATAACCTATTTTATTAACCATGAATTGATACCCATTATAACATATCCTACTAACCATGCATTGATCCCCATTATAACTTGTCATATTACCATGCATTGATCCCCATTATAACCTATCTTATTACCATACATTGATCCCCATTATAACCTATCATATTAACCATGCATTGATCCCCATTATAGCCTATCCTATTAACCATGAATTGATACCCATTATAACCTATCCTATTAACTATGAATTGACACCCATCCATTGATCCCCATTATAACCTATCCTATTAACCATGCATTGATCCCCATTATAACCTATCCTATTAACCATGAATTGATACCGATTATAACCTATCCTATTAACCATGCATTGATCCCTATTATAACCTATCCTATTAACCATGCATTCATCCCCATTATAACCTATCCTATTAACCATGAATTGATACCGATTATAACCTATCCTATTAACCATGCATTGATCCCTATTATAACCTATCCTATTAACCATGAATTGATACCCATTATAACCTATCCTATTAACTATGAATTGATACCCATCCATTGATCCCCATTATAACCTATCCTATTAACCATGCATTGATCCCCATTATAACCTATCCTATTAACCATGATTTGATACCTATTATAACCTATCCTATTAACTATGAATTGATACTCTTGCATTAATCCCCATTATAACCTATCCTATTATCCATGCATTGATCCATATTATAACCTATCGTATTAACCATGCATTGATCCCCAATATAACCGATCCTATTAACAATGAATTGATACCCATTATATCCTATCCTATTAACTATAAATTGATACCCATGCATTGATCCCCATTATAACCTCTCCTATTATCCATGCGTTGATCACCATTAAAACCTATCCTATTAACCATGAATTGATACCCATTATCACTTATCCTATTACCATGCATTGACCCCCATTATAACTTATCCTATTACCATACATTGATCCACATTTTAACCTATCCTATTCACCATGCATTGATCCGAATTATAGCCTATCCTATTAACCATGAATTGATACCCTTTATAACCTATCCTATTAACTATGAATTGATACGCATGCATTGATCCCCTTTATAACCTATCCTATTAAAATGCATTGATCCCCATTATAACCTATCTAATTAACCATGCATTGATCCCAATTACAACGTATCCTATTAAGCATCAATTGTTACCCATTATAACCTATCCTAATAACTATGAATTAATACCCATGCATTGATCCTCATTATAACCTATCCTATTAACCATGCATTGATCTCTATTATAACCTATCCTATTAACCATGCATTCATCCCCATCATAACCTATCCAATTAACCATGCATTAATCCACATTATAACCTATCATATTAAGCATGATTTGATACCCATTATAACTTATCCTATTAACTATGAATTGATACCCATGCATTGATCCCAATTATAACCTATCCTATTATCCATGCATTGATCCCCATTATATCCTATCCTATTAACTACGAATTGATACCCATTATAACCTATCCTATTAAACATACATTGATCCCCATTACAACCTATCCTATTAGCCATGAATTCATGCCCATTATAACCTATCCTATTAACTCTGCACTGATCCCCATTATAACCTATAATTTCAACAATGAATTGATACCCATTATAACCTATCCTATTAACTATGATTTGATAGCCATGCATTGATCCCCATTATAACCTATCCTATTATCCATGCATTGGTCCCCATTATAACCTATCCTATTAACAATGCATTGATCCCCATTATAACCTATCCTATTAACCATGCAATTGATCCCCATTATAACCTATCCCATTAACCATGCATTTATACCCATTATGACCGATCCTATTACCATGCATTGATCTCCATTAAAACCTATCCTATTACCATACATTGATCCTTATTATAACCTATCCTATTAACCATGCATTGATCCCCATTGTAACCCATCCTAGTAACCATGAATTAATACCCATTATAACCTATCCCATTAACTATGAATTGATCCCCATGCATTGATCCCCATTCAACCTATCCTATTATCCATGCATTGATTCCCATTATAATCTACTTTAATAACCATGCATTGATCCCCATTATAACCTATCCTATTAACCATGAATTGATACCAATTATAACTTATCCTATTACCATCCATTGATCCCCATTATAATTTATCCTATTAACCATGCATTGATCCCCATTGAAACCTATCTCATTATCTATGAATTAATACCCATTATAACCTATCCTACTAACTATGAATTGATACCAATGCATTGATCCCATTATAACCTATCCTATTATCAATGCATTGATCCCCATTATAACCTATCCTATTAACCATGAATAGATATCCATTATAACCTATCCTATTAACCATGCATTGATCCCCATTATAACCTATCCTATTACCATGCATTGATCCCCATTATAACCTAACTTATTACCATACATTGATCCCCATTAAAAACTATCCTATCAACCATGCATTGATCCCCATTATAACCTATCCTATTAACCATGAATTGATAGCCATACATTGATCCCCATTATAACCTATCATATTATCCATGCTTTGATCCCGATTATAACCTATCCTATTAACCATGAATTTATACCCATTATAACCTATCCTATTAACCATGAAATGATCCCCATTATAACTATCCTATTACCATACATTGATCCCAATTGTAACCTATCCTATTAACCATGCATTGATCCCTATTATAACATATCCTATTAACCATGAATTGATCCCAATCATAACCTTTCCTATTAACTATGAATTGATGTCCATGCATTGGTCCCCATTATAACCTACCCTATTACCATACATTGATAACCATTATAACCTATCCTATTAACCATGCATTGATCCCCATTATAACATATCCTATTAACCATGAATTGATACCCATTATTACCTATCCTATTAACTATGAATTGATACTGATTCATTGATCCCCATTATAACCTATCCTATTAACCATGAATTGATACCCATTATAACCTATCCTATTACGAACTGATATTATGAACTGATACCCATTATAACCTTTCCTATTAACTATGAATTGATACCCAAGCATTGATCCCCGTTATAACCTATTTTATTATCCATACATTGATCCCAATTATAACATATTCTATTACACATGAATTGATACCCATTATAACCTATCCTATTAACCATGCATTGATCCCCATTATAACCTATCCTATTTCCATGCATTGATCCCAATTATAACATATCCTATTAACCATGAACTGATACCCATTATAACCTTTCCTATTAACTATGAATTGATACCCAAGCATTGATCCCCATTATAACCTATTTTATTATCCATACATTGATCCCAATTATAACATATGCTATTAAACATGAATTGATACCCATTATAACCTATCCTATTAACCATGCATTGATCCCCATTATAACCTATCAAATTAACCATGAATTGATACCCATTATAGCCTATCCCATTAACCATGAATTGATACCGTTATAACCTATCTTATTAACTATGAATTGATACCCATGCATTGATCCCCATTATAACCTATCTTCTTATCCATGCGTTGGTCCCCATTATAACCTATCCTATAAACCATGAATTGATACCCATTATAACCTATCCTATTAAAATGGAATTGATACCCATTATAACCTATCCTATTAACCATGCATTTATCCCTATTAAAACCTATCCTATTACCATGCATTAATCCCAATTATAACCTATCCTATTACCATACTTTGATCCCCATTATAACCTATCCTATTAACCATGCATTGATCCTTATTATAACCTATCCTATTAATTATGAATTCATACTCATTATAACCTATCCTATTAACTATGAATTAATACCCATGCATTGATCCCCATTATTACCTATCCTATTATCCATGCATTGATCCCCTTTATAACCTATCCTATTACATATGAATTGATACCCTTTATAACCTATCCTATTACCCATGAATTGATACCTATTATAACCTATAATATTATCCATGCGTTGATTCCCATTATAGTGTATCCTATTAACCATGCATTGATCCCCATTTGACCCTATCCTATTGCCATACATTGATCCCTATTATAACCTATCCTATTACCATACATTGATACCCATTATAACTTATCCTATTAACCATGCATTTATCCCCATTATAACCTATCCTATTAACCATGAATTGATACCCATTATAGCCTATCCTATTAACTATGAATTGATACCCATACATTGATCCGTATTATAACCATCATATTATCCATCCTTTGATCCCGATTATAACCTATCCTATTAACCATTAATTTATACCCATTATAACCTATCCTATTAACCATGAAATAATCCCTAATATAACATATCCTATTAACTATGAATTGATACCCCTGCATTGATCCCCATTATAACCTATCCTTTTATCCATGCATTGATCCCCATTATAACCTATTCTGATTACTATGAATTGATACCCATGCATTGATCCCCATTATAACCTCTACTATTATCCATGCATTGATCCCCATTATAACCTATCCTAGAAACAATGAATTGATACCCCTTAAAGCCTGTCCTATTAATCATGCATTGATCCCCATTATAACCTATCCTGTTAACCATGATTTGATGCCCATTATAACCTATCCTATTAACCATGAATTAATACCCATTATAACCTATCCTATTAACTATGAATTGATACCCATGCATTGATCCCAATTATAACCTATCCTATTATCCATTCATTCATCCCCATTATAACCTATCCTATTAACCACGAATTAATACCCATTATAACCTATCCTATTAATTATGAATTGATACCCATGCATTCATCCCCATTATAACCTATCCTATTATCCATGCATTGATCCCCATTTCACCTATCCTATTACCCATGCATTGGATCCCATTATAACCTATTCTATTATTCATGCATTGATCCACATTATAACCTATCCTATTAACCATGAATTGATACCCATTATAACATATCTATTTAACTATGAATTGATACCCATGCATTGATCCCCATTATAACCTATCCTATTATCCATGCATTGATCCCCATTATAACCTATCCTATTAACCATGCATTGATCCCCATTATAACCTATCCTATTAACCATGAATTGATACCTATTATAACCTATTCTATTAACTATGAATTGATACTCTTGCATTAATCCCCATTATAACCTATCCTATTATCCATGCATTGATCCATATTATAATCTATCCTATTAACCATGCATTGATCCCCAATATAACCGATCCTATTAACAATGAATTGATACCCATTATATCCTATCCTATTAACTATAAATTGATACCCATGCATTGATCCCCATTATAACCTCTCCTATTATCCATGCGTTGATCACCATTAAAACCTATCCTATTAACCATGAATTGATACCCATTATCACTTATCCTATTACCATGCATTGACCCCCATTATAACTTATCCTATTACCATACATTGATCCACATTTTAACCTATCCTATTCACCATGCATTGATCCGAATTATAGCCTATCCTATTAACCATGAATTGATACCCTTTATAACCTATCCTATTAACTATGAATTGATACGCATGCATTGATCCCCTTTTTAACCTATCCTATTAAAATGCATTGATCCCCATTATAACCTATCTAATTAACCATGCATTGATCCCAATTACAACCTATCCTATTAAGCATCAATTGTTACCCATTATAACCTATCCTAATAACTATGAATTAATACCCATGCATTGATCCTCATTATAACCTATCCTATTAACCATGCATTGATCTCTATTATAACCTATCCTATTAACCATGCATTCATCCCCATTATAACCTATCCAATTAACCATGCATTGATCCACATTATAACCTATCATATTAAGCATGAATTGATACCCATTATAACTTATCCTATTAACTATGAATTGATACCCATGCATTGATCCCAATTATAACCTATCCTATTATCCATGCATTGATCCCCATTATATCCTATCCTATTAACTACGAATTGATACCCATTATAACCTATCCTATTAAACATACATTGATCCCCATTACAACCTATCCTATTAGCCATGAATTCATGCCCATTATAACCTATCCTATTAACTCTGCACTGATCCCCATTATAACCTATAATTTCAACAATGAATTGATACCCATTATAACCTATCCTATTAACTATGATTTGATAGCCATGCATTGATCCCCATTATAACCTATCCTATTATCCATGCATTGGTCCCCATTATAACCTATCCTATTAACGATGCATTGATCCCCATTATAACCTATCCTATTAACCATGCAATTTATCCCCATTATAACCTATCCCATTAACCATGCATTTATACCCATTATGACCGATCCTATTACCATGCATTGATCTCCATTAAAACCTATCCTATTACCATACATTGATCCTTATTATAACCTATCCTATTAACCATGCATTGATCCCCATTGTAACCCATCCTAGTAACCATGAATTAATACCCATTATAACCTATCCCATTAACTATGAATTGATCCCCATGCATTGATCCCCATTCAACCTATCCTATTATCCATGCATTGATTCCCATTATAATCTACTTTAATAACCATGCATTGATCCCCATTATAACCTATCCTATTAACCATGAATTGATACCAATTATAACTTATCCTATTACCATCCATTGATCCCCATTATAATTTATCCTATTAACCATGCATTGATCCCCATTGAAACCTATCTCATTATCTATCAATTAATACCCATTATAACCTATCCTACTAACTATGAATTGATACCAATGCATTGATCCCATTATAACCTATCCTATTATCAATGCATTGATCGCCATAATAACCTATCCTATTAACCATGAATAGATATCCATTATAACCTATCCTATTAACCATGCATTGATCCCCATTATAACCTATCCTATTACCATGCATTGATCCCCATTATAACCTAACCTATTACCATACATTGATCCCCATTAAAAACTATCCTATCAACCATGCATTGATCCCCATTATAACCTATCCTATTAACCATGAATTGATAGCCATACATTGATCCCCATTATAACCTATCATATTATCCATGCTTTGATCCCGATTATAACCTATCCTATTAACAATGAATTTATACCCATTATAACCTATCCTATTAACCATGAAATGATCCCCATTATAACTATCCTATTACCATACATTGATCCCAATTGTAACCTATCCTATTAACCATGCATTGATCCCTATTATAACATATCCTATTAACCATGAATTGATCCCAATTATAACCTTTCCTATTAACTATGACTTGATATCCATGCATTGGTCCTTATTATAACCTACCCTATTACCATACATTGATAACCATTATAACCTATCCTATTAACCATGCATTGATCCCCATTATAACATATCCTATTAACCATGAATTGATACCCATTATTACCTATCCTATTAACTATGAATTGATACTTATTCATTGATCCCCATTATAACCTATCATATTAACCATGAATTGATACCCATTATAACCTATCCTATTACGAACTGATATTATGAACTGATACCCATTATAACCTTTCCTATTAACTATGAATTGATACCCAAGCATTGATCCCCGTTATAACCTAATTTATTATCCATACATTGATCCCAATTATAACATATTCTATTACACATGAATTGATACCCATTATAACCTATCCTATTAACCATGCATTGATCCCCATTATAACCTATCCTATTACCATGCATTGATCCCAATTATAACCTATCCTATTAACCATGAACTGATACCCATTATAACCTTTCCTATTAACTATGAATTGATACCCAAGCATTGATCCCCATTATAACCTATTTTATTATCCATACATTGATCCCAATTATAACATATGCTATTAAACATGAATTGATACCCATTATAACCTATCCTATTAACCATGCTTTGATCCCCATTATAACCTATCGTATTAACCATGAATTGATACCCATTATAGCCTATCCCATTAACCATGAATTGATACCGTTATAACCTATCTTATTAACTATGAATTGATACCCATGCATTGATCCCCATTATAACCTATCTTCTTATCCATGCATTGGTCCCCATTATAACCTATCCTATAAACCATGAATTGATACCCATTATAACCTATCCTATTAAAAAGGAATTGATACCCATTATAACCTATCCTATTAACCGTGCATTTATCCCTATTATAACCCATCCTATTACCATGCATTAATCCCAATTATAACCTATCCTATTACCATACTTTGATCCCCATTATATCCTATCCTATTAATCATGCATTGATCTCCATTATAACCTATCCTATTAACTATACTTTGATCCCCATTATAACCTATCTTATTAACCATGCATTGATCCCCATCATAACCTATCCTATTACTATACATTGATCCCATTATAAGCTATCCTATTAACCATGCATTGATCCCCATTATAACATATCCTATTAACCATGCATTGATCCCCATTATAACCTATCCTATTAACTATGAAGTGATACCCATGCATTGATCCCCATTGTAACCTATCCTCTTATCCATGCATTGATCCCCATTATAACCTATCCTGTTAACCATGAATTGTTACCTATTATAACCTATCCCATTAACTATGCATTTATCCCCATTATAACCTATCCTATTACCATGCATTCTACCCATTATAACATATCCTATTAAACATGCATTGATCATCATTATAAGCTATCCTATTAACCATGAATTGATACCCATTTAAAACTATCCTATCAACTAGGAATTGATACCCATGCATTGATACCCATTTAAAACTATCCTATCAACTAGGAATTGATACCCATGCATTGATCCCCATTATAACCTATCCTATTAATCATGCATTGATCCTAATTATAACCTATCCTATTAACCATGCATTGATCACCATTATAACCTATCCTAATAACCATGCATTGATTCCCATTATAACCTATCCTATTAGCCATGAATTGATACCCATTATAACCTATTCTATTAACTATAAATTGATACCCATGCATTGATCCCCATTATAACCTATCTTATTATCCATGCATTGACCCCATTACAACATATCCTATTACCCATGAATTGATACCTATTATAACCTATCGTATAAACCATGCATTGATCCCCATTATAACCTATCATATTATCATCCATTGATCCCCATTATAACCTATCCTATTACCATTCATTCATCCCCATTATAACTTATGGTATTACCATGCATTGAACCCCATTATAACCTATCCTATTAACAATTCATTGATCCCTATTATAATATTTGCCATTAACCATGAATTTATACCCATTATAACCTATCATATTAACCATCCATTGATTCCAAGTATAACCTATCCTATTACCATGCATTTATCCATATTATAACCTATCCTATTACCATGCATTGATCCCCATTATAACCTATCCTGTTAACCATGAATTGATACCCATTATAACCTATCGTATTAACCATCCATTGATTCCAATTATAACCTATCCTATTACCATGCATTGATCCCCATTATAACCTATCCTATTACCATGCATTGATCCCCATTATAAACTACCCTATTACTATACATTGATCCCCATTATAACGTGTCCTATTAACCATGCATTGATACCCATTATAATCTATCCTATTAACCATAAATTGATACCTATTATAACATATCCTATTAACTATGAATTGATACCCATGCATTGATCCTCTTATAACCTATCCTATTATCCATGCTTTGATCCCTATTATAACCTATCCTATTAACCATGAATTGATACCCATTATAACCTATCCTATTACCATGCATTGATCCACATTATAACCTATCCTATTCCTATACATTTATCCCATTATCAGCTATCCCATTAACCATGCATTGATCCCCACTATAACATATCTTATTAACTATGCCTTGATCCCCATTATAACCTATCCTATTAACCATAAATTGATACCCAGTACAACCTATCCTATTAACTATGAATTAATACCCATTCATTGATCCCCTTTATAATCTATCCTATTATCTATGCATTGATCCCTATTATAACCTATCCTATTAACCATGCATTGATCCCCATTACAACCTATCGTATTAACCATGCATTGATCCCCATTATAACCTATTCTATTATTATACATTGATCCACATTATGACCTATCCTATTACTATACATTGATCCCCATTATAACCTATCCTATTAACCATGAATTGATACCCATTATAACCTATCCTATTAACTATGAATTGATACCCTTGCATTGATCCTCATTATAACCTATCCTATTACCATGCATTGATCCCCATTATAACCTATCCTATTAACCATGCATTGATCCCCATAATAACCTATCCTATTAACCATGCATTGATCCCTATTATCACCTATCCTATTAACCATGAATTGATACCCATTATAACCTATCGTATTAACTATGAATTGATACCCTTGCATTGATCCCCATTATAACCTATCCTATTACCATGCATTGATCTCCATTATAACCTATCCTATTAACCATGCATTCATCCCCATAATAAGCTATCCTATTACTATACATTGATCCCCATTATAACCTATCATATTATCATCCATTGATCCCCATTATAACCTATCCTATTACCATTCATTCATCCCCATTATAACTTATGGTATTACCATGCATTGAACCCCATTATAACCTATCCTATTAACAATGCATTGATCCCTATTATAACATTTGCCATTAACCATGAATTTATACCCATTATAACCTATCATATTAACCATCCGTTGATTCCAATTATAACCTATCCTATTACGATGCATTCATCCCTATTATAACCTATCCTATTACCATGCATTGATCCCCATTATAACCTATGCTATTAACCATGAATTGATACCCATTATAACCTATCGTATTAACCATCCATTGATTCCAATTATAACCTATCCTATTACTATGCATTGATCCCCATTATAACCTATCCTATTACCATGCATTGATCCCCATTATAACCTATCCTAATACTATACATTGATCCCCATTATAACGTGTCCTATTAACCATGCATTGATACCCATTATAACCTATCCTATAAACCATAAATTCATACCTATTATAACATATCCTATTAACTATGAATTGATACCCATGCATTGATCCCCTTATAACCTATCCTATTATCTATACATTGATCCCCATTATAACCTATCTAATTAACCATGGATTGATCCCAATTACAACCTATCCTATTAAGCATCAATTGTTACCCATTATAACCTATCCTAATAACTATGAATTAATACCCATGCATTGATCCTCATTATAACCGTTCCTATTAACCATGCATTGATCTCTATTATAACCTATCCTATTAACCATGCATTCATCCCTATTATAGCCTATCCAATTAACCATCCATTGATCCGCATTATAACCTATCCTATTAATCATGAATTGATACCCATTATAACTTATCCTATTAACTATGAATTGATACGCATGCATTGATCCCAATTATAACCTATCCTATTATCCATGCATTGATCCCCATTATATCCTATCCTATTAGGCATGAATTCATTCCCATTATAACCTATCCTATTAACTCTGCACTGATCCCCATTATAACCTATAATTTTAACAATGAATTGATACCCATTATAACCTATCCTATTAACTATGATTTGATAGCCATGCATTGATCCCCATTATAACCTATCCTATTATCCATGCATTGGTCCCCATTATAACCTATCCTATTAACGATGCATTGATCCCCATTATAACCCATCCTATTAACCATGCAATTGATCCCCATTATAACCTATCCCATTAACCATGCATTTATACCCATTATAACCGATCCTATTACCATGCATTGATCTCCATTAAAACCTATCCTATTACCATACATTGATCCTTATTATAACCTATCCTATTAACCATGCATTGATCCCCATTGTAACCCATCCTAGTAACCATGAATTAATACCCATTATAACCTATTCCATTAACTATGAATTGATCCCCATGCATTGATCCCCATTCAACCTATCCTATTATCCATGCATTGATTCCCATTATAATCTACTTTAATAACCATGCATTGATCCCCATTATAACCTATCCTATTAACCATGAATTGAAACCTATTATAACCTAACCTATTACCATCCATTGATCCATATTATAATTTATCCTATTAACCATGCATTGATCTCCATTGAAACCTATCTCATTATTTATGAATTAATACCCATTATAACCTATCCTACTAGCTATGAATTGATACCAATGCATTGATCCCATTATAACCTATCCTATTATCAATGCATTGATCCCCATTATAACCTATCCTATTAACCATGAATAGATATCCATCATAACCTATCCTATTAACCATGCATTGATCCCCATTATAACCTATCCTATTACCATGCACTGATCCCCATTATAACCTAACCTATTACCATACATTGATCCCAATTAAAACCTATCCTATTGATCATGCGTTGATCCCCATTATAACCTATCCTATTAACCATGAATTCATACCCATTATAACGTATCCTACTAGCTATGAATTGATATCAATGCATTGATCCCATTATAACCTATCCTATTACCCATGCATTGATCCCAATTATAACCTATTTTATTAACCATGAATTGATACCCATTATAACATATCCTACTAACCATGCATTGATCCCCATTATAACTTGTCATATTACCATACATTGATCCCCATTATAACCTATCATATTAACCATGCATTGATCCCCATTATAGCCTATTCTATTAACCATGAATTGATACCCATTATAACCTATCCTATTAACTATGAATTGACACCCATCCATTGATCCCCATTATAACCTATCCTATTAACCATGCATTGATCCCCATTATAACCTATCCTCTTAACCATGAATTGATACCGATTATAACCTATCCTATTAACCATGCATTGATCCCTATTATAACCTATCCTATTAACCATGCATTGATCCCCATTATAACCTATCCTATTAACCATGAATTGATACCGATTATAACCTATCCTATTAACCATGCATTGATCCCTATTATAACCTATCCTATTAACCATGAATTGATACCCATTATAACCTATCCTATTAACTATGAATTGATACCCATCCATTGATCCCCATTATAACCTATCCTATTAACCATGCATTGATCCCCATTATAACCTATCCTATTATCCATGCATTGATTCCCATTACAACCTATCCTATTAACCATGAATTGATACTCATTATACCCTATCCTATTAACTATGAATTGATACCCCTGCATTGATCCCCATTATAACCTATCCTTTTATCCATGCATTGATCCCCATTATAACCTATCCTGATAGCCATGAATTGATACCGATCATAACCTATCCTATTAACCATCCATTGATCCCAATTATAACCTATACTATTACCATGCATTGATCCCCATTATATCCTATCCTATTACCATCCATTGATCCCCATTATAACCTATCCTATTAACAATGAATTGATTCACATAAATTGATCCCCATTATCACCTATCCTTTTAACCATCAATTGATACCCATTATAACCTATCCTATTAACCACCAATTGATACCCATTATATCCTATCCTATTAACCATCCATTGATCCCAATTATAGCCTATACTATTACCATGCATTGATCCCCATTATATCCTATCTTATTTCCGTCCATTGATCCCTATTATAACGTATCCTATTACCATACATTAATCTCTATTATAACCTATCCTATTAACCATGCATTGATATCCATTATAACCTATCCTATAAACCACGAATTGATACCCATAATAACCTATCCTATTAACTATGAATTGATACCCATGCATTGATCCCCATTATAACCTATCCTATTAACCATGCATTGATCCCCATTATAACCTATCCTATTAACCATGCAATTGATCCCCATTATAACCTATCCCATTAACCATGCATTTATACCCATTATAACCGATCCTATTACCATGCATTGATCTCCATTAAAACCTATCCTATTACCATACATTGATCCTTATTATAACCTATCCTATTAACCATGCATTGATATCCATTGTAACCCATCCTAGTAACCATGAATTAATACCCATTATAACCTATTCCATTAACTATGAATTGATCCCCATGCATTGATCCCCATTCAACCTATCCTATTATCCATGCATTGATTCCCATTATAATCTATTTTAATAACCATGCATTGATCCCCATTATAACCTATCCTATTAACCATGAATTGAAACCTATTATAACCTAACCTATTACCATCCATTGATCCATGTTATAATTTATCCTATTAACCATGCATTGATCTCCATTGAAACCTATCTCATTATTTATGAATTAATACCCATTATAACCTATCCTACTAGCTATGAATTGATACCAATGCATTGATCCCATTATAACCTATCCTATTATCAATGCATTGATCCCCATTATAACCTATCCTATTAACCATGAATAGATATCCATCATAACCTATCCTATTAACCATGCATTGATCCCCATTATAACCTATCCTATTACCATGCACTGATCCCCATTATAACCTAACCTATTACCATACATTGATCCCAATTAAAACCTATCCTATTGATCATGCGTTGATCCCCATTATAACCTATCCTATTAACCATGAATTCATACCCATTATAACGTATCCTACTAGCTATGAATTGATACCAATGCATTGATCCCATTATAACCTATCCTATTACCCATGCATTGATCCCAATTATAACCTATTTTATTAACCATGAATTGATACCCATTATAACATATCCTACTAACCATGCATTGATCCCCATTATAACTTGTCATATTACCATGCATTGATCCCCATTATAACCTATCTTATTACCATACATTGATCCCCATTATAACCTATCATATTAACCATGCATTGATCCCCATTATAGCCTATTCTATTAACCATGAATTGATACCCATTATAACCTATCCTATTAACTATGAATTGACACCCATCCATTGATCCCCATTATAACCTATCCTATTAACCATGCATTGATCCCCATTATAACCTATCCTCTTAACCATGAATTGATACCGATTATAACCTATCCTATTAACCATGCATTGATCCCTATTATAACCTATCCTATTAACCATGCATTGATCCCCATTATAACCTATCCTATTAACCATGAATTGATACCGATTATAACCTATCCTATTAACCATGCATTGATCCCTATTATAACCTATCCTATTAACCATGAATTGATACCCATTATAACCTATCCTATTAACTATGAATTGATACCCATCCATTGATCCCCATTATAACCTATCCTATTAACCATGCATTGATCCCCATTATAACCTATCCTATTATCCATGCATTGATTCCCATTACAACCTATCCTATTAACCATGAATTGATACTCATTATACCCTATCCTATTAACTATGAATTGATACCCCTGCATTGATCCCCATTATAACCTATCCTTTTATCCATGCATTG
This sequence comes from Mytilisepta virgata, assembly GCA_028015205.1. Lineage (NCBI taxonomy): Eukaryota > Metazoa > Mollusca > Bivalvia > Mytilida > Mytilidae > Mytilisepta > Mytilisepta virgata. The sequence continues at coordinate 43,240,538 of CM051511.1, forward strand.
ATCCCCATTATAACCTATCCTGATAGCCATGAATTGATACCGATCATAACCTATCCTATTAACCATCCATTGATCCCAATTATAACCTATACTATTACCATGCATTGATCCCCATTATATCCTATCCTATTACCATCCATTGATCCCCATTATAACCTATCCTATTAACAATGAATTGATTCACATAAATTGATCCCCATTATCACCTATCCTTTTAACCATCAATTGATACCCATTATAACCTATCCTATTAACCACCAATTGATACCCATTATATCCTATCCTATTAACCATCCATTGATCCCAATTATAGCCTATACTATTACCATGCATTGATCCCCATTATATCCTATCTTATTTCCGTCCATTGATCCCTATTATAACGTATCCTATTACCATACATTAATCTCTATTATAACCTATCCTATTAACCATGCATTGATATCCATTATAACCTATCCTATAAACCACGAATTGATACCCATAATAACCTATCCTATTAACTATGAATTGATACCCATGCATTGATCCCCATTATAACCTATCCTATTAACCATGCATTGATCCCCATTATAACCTATCCTATTAACCATGAATTGATCACCATTATAACCTATCCTATTAACCATGCATTGATCACTATTATAACCTATCCTATTACCATGCACTGATCCCCATTATACCCTAACCTATTACCATACATTGATCCCCATTAAAACGTATCCTATTAACCATGCATTGATCCCCATTATAACCTATCCTATTAACCATGAATTGATCACCATTATAACCTATCCTATTAACCATGCATTGATCACTATTATATCCTATCCTATTACCATGCACTGATCCCCATTATAACCTAACCTATTACCATACATTGATCCCCATTAAAACCTATCCTATTGATCATGCATTGATCCCCATTATAACCTATCCTATTAACCATGAATTCATACCCATTATAACGTATCCTACTAGCTATGAATTGATACCAATGCATTGATCCCATTATAACCTATCCTATTACCGATGCATTGATCCCAATTATAACCTATTTTATTAACCATGAATTGATACCCATTATAACATATCCTACTAACCATGCATTGATCCCCATTATAACTTGTCATATTACCATGCATTGATCCCCATTATAACCTATCTTATTACCATACATTGATCCCCATTATAACCTATCATATTAACCATGCATTGATCCCCATTATAGCCTATCCTATTAACCATGAATTGATACCAATTATAACCTATCCTATTAACTATGAATTGACACCCATCCATTGATCCCCATTATAACCTATCCTATTAACCATGCGTTGATCCCCATTATAACCTATCCTATTAACCATGAATTGATACCGATTATAACCTATCCTATTAACCATGCATTGATCCCTATTATAACCTATCCTATTAACCATGCATTGATCCCCATTATAACCTATCCTATTAACCATGAATTGATACCGATTATAACCTATCCTATTAACCATGCATTGATCCCTATTATAACCTATCCTATTAACCATGAATTGATACCCATTATAACCTATCCTATTAACTATGAATTGATACCCATCCATTGATCCCCATTATAACCTATCCTATTAACCATGCATTGATCACCATTATAACCTATCCTATTAACCATACATTTATCCCCATTATAACCTATCCTGTTAACCATGAATTGATACCCATTATAACCTATCCTATTAACTATGAATTGATACCCATGCATTGATCCCCATTATAACCTATCCTATTATCCATGCATTGATTCCCATTACAACCTATCCTATTAACCATGAATTGATACTCATTATACCCTATCCTATTAACTATGAATTGATACCCCTGCATTGATCCCCATTATAACCTATCCTTTTATCCATGCATTGATCCCCATTATAACCTATCCTGATAGCCATGAATTGATACCCATCATAACCTATCCTATTAACCATCCATTGATCCCAATTATAACCTATACTATTACCATGCATTGATCCCCATTATATCCTATCCTATTACCATCCATTGATCCCCATTATAACCTATCCTATTAACAATGAGTTGATACACATAAATTGATCCCCATTATCACCTATCCTTTTAACCATCAATTGATACCCATTATAACCTATCCTATTAACCACCAATTGATACCCATTATATCCTATCCTATTAACCATCCATTGATCCCAATTATAACCTATACTATTACCATGCATTGATCCCCATTATATCCTATCTTATTTCCGTCCATTGATCCCTATTATAACGTATCCTATTACCATACATTAATCTCTATTATAACCTATCCTATTAACCATGCATTGATATCCATTATAACCTATCCTATAAACCACGAATTGATACCCATAATAACCTATCCTATTAACTATGAATTGATACCCATGCATTGATCCCCATTATAACCTATCCTATTAACCATGCATTGATCCCCATTATAACCTATCCTATTAACCATGAATTGATCACCATTATAACCTATCCTATTAACCATGCATTGATCACTATTATAACCTATCCTATTAACCATGCATTGATCCCCATTATAACCTATCCTATTAACTATGAATTGATACACATAAATTGTTCCCCATTATAACCTATCCTATTGTCCATGCATTGATCCCCTTTTTAACATATCCTATTAACTATGAATTGATCCATATTATAACCTAACCTATTAACCATGCATTGATCCCCATTATAACCTATCTTATTAACCATGAATTGATACCCATTATAACCTATCCTAGTAACTATGAATGGTTACTCTTGCATTGAACCCTATTATAACCTATCCTATTACCGTACATTGATTCACATTTTAACCTATCCTATTAACCATGCATTGATCCTCATTATAACCTATCCTATTAACCATGCATTGATTCCCATTATAATCTATCCTCTTAATCATGAATTGATACTTATTATAACCTATCCTGTTAACTATGAATGGATACCCTTGCATTGATCCCTATTATAACCTATCCTATTACCGTACATTGATCCCCATTTTAATCTATCCTATTAACCATGCATTGACCCCCATTATAACCTATCCTATTATCCATGCATTCATCCCCATTATAACCTATCCTATTATCCTTGCACTGATCCATATTATAACCTACCCTATTAACTATGAATTCATCCCCATTATAACCTATCCTTTTAACCATGCCTTGATCCCCATTATAACCTATCTTATTACCATGCAATGATCCGTATTATAAGCTATCCTATTTTCATACATTGATCCCCACTATAACCTATCCTATTAATAATGTATTTATCTCATTAAAAGCTATCCTATTAACCATCAATTGATACCGATTATAACGTATCCTATTAACTACGAATTGATACACATGCATTGATCCCCATTATAACCTATTCTATTATCCATGCATTGATCCCCATTATAACCTATCCTATTAACCATGCATTGATCCTTATTATAACCTATCCTATTAATTATGAATTCATACTCATTATAACCTATCCTATTAACTATGAATTGATACCCATGCATTGATCCCCATTATTACCTATCCTATTATCCATGCATTGATCCCCTTTATAACCTATCCTATTACATATGAATTGATACCCATTATAACCTATCCTATTACCCATGAATTGATACCTATTATAACCTATAATATTATCCATGCGTTGATTCCCATTATAGTCTATCCTATTAACCATGCATTGATCCCCATTTGACCCTATCCTATTACCATACATTGATACCCATTATAACTTATCCTATTAACCATGCATTTATCCCCATTATAATCTATCCTGTTAACTATGAATTGATACCCATTATAGCCTATCCTATTAACTATGAATTGATACCCATACATTGATCCGTATTATAACCTATCATATTATCCATCCTTTGATCCCGATTATAACCTATCCTATTAACCATTAACTTATACCCATTATAACCTATCCTATTAACCATGAAATAATCCCTATTATAACATATCCTATTAACTATGAATTGATACCCCTGCATTTATCCTCATTATAACCTATCCTTTTATCCATGCATTGATCCCCATTATAACCTATCCTGATTACTATGAATTGATACCCATGCATTGATCCCCATTATAACCTCTACTATTATCCATGCATTGATCCCCATTATAACCTATCCTATTAACAATGAATTGATACCCCTTAAAGCCTGTCCTATTAATCATGCATTGATCCCCATTATAACCTATCCTGTTAACCATGATTTGAAGCCCATTATAACCTATCCTATTAACCATGAATTAATACCCATTATAACCTATCCTATTAACTATGAATTGATACCCATGCATTGATCCCAATTATAACCTATCCTATTATCCATTCATTCATCCCCATTATAACCTATCCTATTAACCACGAATTAATACCCATTATAACCTATCCTATTAATTATGAATTGATACCCATGCATTCATCCCCATTATAACCTATCCTATTATCCATGCATTGATCCCCATTTCACCTATCCTATTAACCATGCATTGATCCCCATTATAACCTATCCTATTATCCATGCACTGATCCCCATTATAACCTATCTTATTAACCATGAATCGATACCTGATATAACCTATCCTATTACCCATGCATTGGATCCCATTATAACCTATTCTATTATTCATGCATTGATCCACATTATAACCTATCCTATTAACCACGAATTAATACCCATTATAACCTATCCTATTAATTATGAATTGATACCCATGCATTCATCCCCATTATAACCTATCCTATTATCCATGCATTGATCCCCATTTCACCTATCCTATTAACCATGCATTGATCCCCATTATAACCTATCCTATTATCCATGCACTGATCCCCATTATAACCTATCTTATTAACCATGAATCGATACCTGATATAACCTATCCTATTACCCATGCATTGGATCCCATTATAACCTATTCTATTATTCATGCATTGATCCACATTATAACCTATCCTATTAACCATGAATTGATACCCATTATAACATATCTATTTAACTATGAATTGATACCCATGCATTGATCCCCATTATAACCTATCCTATTATCCATGCATTGATCCCCATTATAACCTATCCTATTAACCATGCATTGATCCCCATTATAACCTATCCTATTAACCATGATTTGATACCTATTATAACCTATCCTATTAACTATGAATTGATACTCTTGCATTAATCCCCATTATAACCTATCCTATTATCCATGCATTGATCCATATTATAACCTATCGTATTAACCATGCATTGATCCCCAATATAACCGATCCTATTAACAATGAATTGATACCCATTATATCCTATCCTATTAACTATAAATTGATACCCATGCATTGATCCCCATTATAACCTCTCCTATTATCCATGCGTTGATCACCATTAAAACCTATCCTATTAACCATTAATTGATACCCATTATCACTTATCCTATTACCATGCATTGACCCCCATTATAACTTATCCTATTACCATACATTGATCCACATTTTAACCTATCCTATTCACCATGCATTGATCCGAATTATAGCCTATCCTATTAACCATGAATTGATACCCTTTATAACCTATCCTATTAACTATGAATTGATACGCATGCATTGATTTCCTTTATAACCTATCCTATTAAAATGCATTGATCCCCATTATAACCTATCTAATTAACCATGCATTGATCCCAATTACAACCTATCCTATTAAGCATCAATTGTTACCCATTATAACCTATCCTAATAACTATGAATTAATACCCATGCATTGATCCTCATTATAACCTATCCTATTAACCATGCATTGATCTCTATTATAACCTATCCTATTAACCATGCATTCATCCCCATCATAACCTATCCAATTAACCATGCATTGATCCACATTATAACCTATCATATTAAGCATGATTTGATACCCATTATAACTTATCCTATTAACTATGAATTGATACCCATGCATTGATCCCAATTATAACCTATCCTATTATCCATGCATTGATCCCCATTATATCCTATCCTATTAACTACGAATTGATACCCATTATAACCTATCCTATTAAACATACATTGATCCCCATTACAACCTATCCTATTAGCCATGAATTCATGCCCATTATAACCTATCCTATTAACTCTGCACTGATCCCCATTATAACCTATAATTTCAACAATGAATTGATACCCATTATAACCTATCCTATTAACTATGATTTGATAGCCATGCATTGATCCCCATTATAACCTATCCTATTATCCATGCATTGGTCCCCATTATAACCTATCCTATTAACGATGCATTGATCCCCATTATAACCTATCCTATTAACCATGCAATTGATCCCCATTATAACCTGTCCCATTAACCATGCATTTATACCCATTATGACCGATCCTATTACCATGCATTGATCTCCATTAAAACCTATCCTATTACCATACATTGATCCTTATTATAACCTATCCTATTAACCATGCATTGATCCCCATTGTAACCCATCCTAGTAACCATGAATTAATACCCATTATAACCTATCCCATTAACTATGAATTGATCCCCATGCATTGATCCCCATTCAACCTATCCTATTATCCATGGATTGATTCCCATTATAATCTACTTTAATAACCATGCATTGATCCCCATTATAACCTATCCTATTAACCATGAATTGATACCAATTATAACTTATCCTATTACCATCCATTGATCCCCATTATAATTTATCCTATTAACCATGCATTGATCCCCATTGAAACCTATCTCATTATCTATGAATTAATACCCATTATAACCTATCCTACTAACTATGAATTGATACCAATGCATTGATCCCATTATAACCTATCCTATTATCAATGCATTGATCCCCATTATAACCTATCCTATTAACCATGAATAGATATCCATTATAACCTATCCTATTAACCATGCATTGATCCCCATTATAACCTATCCTATTACCATGCATTGATCCCCATTATAACCTAACTTATTACCATACATTGATCCCCATTAAAAACTATCCTATCAACCATGCATTGATCCCCATTATAACCTATCCTATTAACCATGAATTGATAGCCATACATTGATCCCCATTATAACCTATCATATTATCCATGCTTTGATCCAGATTATAACCTATCCTATTAACCATGAATTTATACCCATTATAACCTATCCTATTAACCATGAAATGATCCCCATTATAACTATCCTATTACCATACATTGATCCCAATTGTAACCTATCCTATTAACCATGCATTGATCCCTATTATTACATATCCTATTAACCATGAATTGATCCCAATTATAACCTTTCCTATTAACTATGAATTGATATCCATGCATTGGTCCCCATTATAACCTACCCTATTACCATACATTGATAACCATTATAACCTATCCTATTAACCATGCATTGATCCCCATTATAACATATCCTATTAACCATGAATTGATATCCATTATTACCTATCCTATTAACTATGAATTGATACTGATTCATTGATCCCCATTATAACCTATCCTATTAACCATGAATTGATACCCATTATAACCTATCCTATTACGAACTGATATTATGAACTGATACCCATTATAACCTTTCCTATTAACTATGAATTGATACCCAAGCATTGATCCCCGTTATAACCTATTTTATTATCCATACATTGATCCCAATTATAACATATTCTATTACACATGAATTGATACCCATTATAACCTATCCTATTAACCATGCATTGATCCCCATTATAACCTATCCTATTACCATGCATTGATCCCAATTATAACCTATCCTATTAACCATGAACTGATACCCATTATAACCTTTCCTATTAACTATGAATTGATACCCAAGCATTGATCCCCATTATAACCTATTTTATTATCCATACATTGATCCCAATTATAACATATGCTATTAAACATGAATTGATACCCATTATAACCTATCCTATTAACCATGCATTGATCCCCATTATAACCTATCGTATTAACCATGAATTGATACCCATTATAGCCTATCCCATTAACCATGAATTGATACCGTTATAACCTATCTTATTAACTATGAATTGATACCCATGCATTGATCCCCATTATAACCTATCTTCTTATCCATGCATTGGTCCCCATTATAACCTATCCTATAAACCATGAATTGATACCCATTATAACCTATCCTATTAAAAAGGAATTGATACCCATTATAACCTATCCTATTAACCATGCATTTATCCCAATTATAACCTATCCTATTACCATGCATTAATCCCAATTATAACCTATCCTATTACCATACTTTGATCCCCATTATAACCTATCCTATTAACCATGCATTGATCCTTATTATAACCTATCCTATTAATTATGAATTCATACTCATTATAACCTATCCTATTAACTATGAATTGATACCCATGCATTGATCCCCATTATTACCTATCCTATTATCCATGCATTGATCCCCTTTATAACCTATCCTATTAAATATGAATTGATACCCATTATAACCTATCCTATTACCCATTAATTGATACCTATTATAACCTATAATATTATCCATGCGTTGATTCCCATTATAGTCTATCGTATTAACCATGCATTGATCCCCATTTGACCCTATCCTATTGCCATACATTGATCCCTATTATAACCTATCCTATTACCATACATTGATACCCATTATAACTTATCCTATTAACCATGCATTTATCCCCATTATGACCTATCCTGTTAACCATGAATTGATACCCATTATAGCCTATCCTATTAACTATGAATTGATACCCATACATTGATCCGTATTATAACCTATCATATTATCCATCCTTTGATCCCGATTATAACCTATCCTATTAACCATTAATTTATACCCATTATAACCTATCCTATTAACCATGAAATAATCCCTAATATAACATATCCTATTAACTATGAATTGATACCCCTGCATTGATCCCCATTATAACCTATCCTTTTATCCATGCATTGATCCCCATTATAAGCTATCCTGATTACTATGAATTGATACCCATGCATTGATCCCCATTATAACCTCTACTATTATCCATGCATTGATCCCCATTATAACCTATCCTATAAACAATGAATTGATACCCCTTAAAGCCTGTCCTATTAATCATGCATTGATCCCCATTATAACCTATCCTGTTAACCATGATTTGATGCCCATTATAACCTATCCTATTAACCATGAATTAATACCCATTATAACCTATCCTATTAACTATGAATTGATACCCATGCATTGATCCCAATTATAACCTATCCTATTATCCATTCATTCATCCCCATTATAACCTATCCTATTAACCACGAATTAATACCCATTATAACCTATCCTATTAATTATGAATTGATACCCATGCATTCATCCCCATTATAACCTATCCTATTATCCATGCATTGATCCCCATTTCACCTATCCTATTAACCATGCATTGATCCCCATTATAACCTATCCTATTATCCATGCACTGATCCCCATTATAACCTATCTTATTAACCATGAATCGATACCTGATATAACCTATCCTATTACCCATGCATTGGATCCCATTATAACCTATTCTATTATTCATGCATTGATCCACATTATAACCTATCCTATTAACCATGAATTGATACCCATTATAACATATCTATTTAACTATGAATTGATACCCATGCATTGATCCCCATTATAACCTATCCTATTATCCATGCATTGATCCCCATTATAACCTATCCTATTAACCATGCATTGATCCCCATTATAACCTATCCTATTAACCATGCATTGATCCCCATTATAACCTATCCTATTAACCATGAATTGATACCTATTATAACCTATCCTATTAACTATGAATTGATACTCTTGCATTAATCCCCATTATAACCTATCCTATTATCCATGCATTGATCCATATTATAACCTATCCTATTAACCATGCATTGATCCCCAATATAACCGATCCTATTAACAATGAATTGATACCCATTATATCCTATCCTATTAACTATAAATTGATACCCATGCATTGATCCCCATTATAACCTCTCCTATTATCCATGCGTTGATCACCATTAAAACCTATCCTATTAACCATGAATTGATACCCATTATCACTTATCCTATTACCATGCATTGACCCCCATTATAACTTATCCTATTACCATACATTGATCCACATTTTAACCTATCCTATTCACCATGCATTGATCCGAATTATAGCCTATCCTATTAACCATGAATTGATACCCTTTATAACCTATCCTATTAACTATGAATTGATACGCATGCATTGATCCCCTTTATAACCTATCCTATTAAAATGCATTGATCCCCATTATAACCTATCTAATTAACCATGCATTGATCCCAATTACAACCTATCCTATTAAGCATCAATTGTTACCCATTATAACCTATCCTAATAACTATGAATTAATACCCATGCATTGATCCTCATTATAACCTATCCTATTAACCATGCATTGATCTCTATTATAACCTATCCTATTAACCATGCATTCATCCCCATTATAACCTATCCAATTAACCATGCATTGATCCACATTATAACCTATCATATTAAGCATGAATTGATACCCATTATAACTTATCCTATTAACTATGAATTGATACCCATGCATTGATCCCAATTATAACCTATCCTATTATCCATGCATTGATCCCCATTATATCCTATCCTATTAACTACGAATTGATACCCATTATAACCTATCCTATTAAACATACATTGATCCCCATTACAACCTATCCTATTAGCCATGAATTCATGCCCATTATAACCTATCCTATTAACTCTGCACTGATCACCATTATAACCTATAATTTCAACAATGAATTGATACCCATTATAACCTATCCTATTAACTATGATTTGATAGCCATGCATTGATCCCCATTATAACCTATCCTATTATCCATGCATTGGTCCCCATTATAACCTATCCTATTAACGATGCATTGATCCCCATTATAACCTATCCTATTAACCATGCAATTGATCCCCATTATAACCTATCCCATTAACCATGCATTTATACCCATTATGACCGATCCTATTACCATGCATTGATCTCCATTAAAACCTATCCTATTACCATACATTGATCCTTATTATAACCTATCCTATTAACCATGCATTGAACCCCATTGTAACCCATCCTAGTAACCATGAATTAATACCCATTATAACCTATCCCATTAACTATGAATTGATCCCCATGCATTGATCCCCATTCAACCTATCCTATTATCCATGCATTGATTCCCATTATAATCTACTTTAATAACCATGCATTGATCCCCATTATAACCTATCCTATTAACCATGAATTGATACCAATTATAACTTATCCTATTACCATCCATTGATCCCCATTATAATTTATCCAATTAACCATGCACTGATCCCCATTGAAACCTATCTCATTATCTATGAATTAATACCCATTATATCCTATCCTACTAACTATGAATTGATACCAATGCATTGATCCCATTATAACCTATCCTATTATCAATGCATTGATCGCCATAATAACCTATCCTATTAACCATGAATAGATATCCATTATAACCTATCCTATTAACCATGCATTGATCCCCATTATAACCTATCCTATTACCATGCATTGATCCCCATTATAACCTAACCTATTACCATACATTGATCCCCATTAAAAACTATCCTATCAACCATGCATTGATCCCCATTATAACCTATCCTATTAACCATGAATTGATAGCCATACATTGATCCCCATTATAACCTATCATATTATCCATGCTTTGATCCCGATTATAACCTATCCTATTAACCATGAATTTATACCCATTATAACCTATCCTATTAACCATGAAATGATCCCCATTATAACTATCCTATTACCATACATTGATCCCAATTGTAACCTATCCTATTAACCATGCATTGATCCCTATTATAACATATCCTATTAACCATGAATTGATCCCAATTATAACCTTTCCTATTAACTATGAATTGATATCCATGCATTGGTCCTTATTATAACCTACCCTATTACCATACATTGATAACCATTATAACCTATCCTATTAACCATGCATTGATCCCCATTATAACATATCCTATTAACCATGAATTGATACCCATTATTACCTATCCTATTAACTATGAATTGATACTTATTCATTGATCCCCATTATAACCTATCATATTAACCATGAATTGATACCCATTATAACCTATCCTATTACGAACTGATATTATGAACTGATACCCATTATAACCTTTCCTATTAACTATGAATTGATACCCAAGCATTGATCCCCGTTATAACCTAATTTATTATCCATACATTGATCCCAATTATAACATATTCTATTACACATGAATTGATACCCATTATAACCTATCCTATTAACCATGCATTGATCCCCATTATAACCTATCCTATTACCATGCATTGATCCCAATTATAACCTATCCTATTAACCATGAACTGATACCCATTATAACCTTTCCTATTAACTATGAATTGATACCCAAGCATTGATCCCCATTATAACCTATTTTATTATCCATACATTGATCCCAATTATAACATATGCTATTAAACATGAATTGATACCCATTATAACCTATCCTATTAACCATGCTTTGATCCCCATTATAACCTATCGTATTAACCATGAATTGATACCCATTATAGCCTATCCCATTAACCATGAATTGATACCGTTATAACCTATCTTATTAACTATGAATTGATACCCATGCATTGATCCCCATTATAACCTATCTTCTTATCCATGCATTGGTCCCCATTATAACCTATCCTATAAACCATGAATTGATACCCATTATAACCTATCCTATTAAAAAGGAATTGATACCCATTATAACCTATCCTATTAACCGTGCATTTATCCCTATTATAACCTATCCTATTACAATGCATTAATCCCAATTATAACCTATCCTATTACCATACTTTGATCCCCATTATATCCTATCCTATTAATCATGCATTGATCTCCATTATAACCTATCCTATTAACTATACTTTGATCCCCATTATAACCTATCTTATTAACCATGCATTGATCCCCATCATAACCTATCCTATTACTATACATTGATCCCATTATAAGCTATCCTATTAACCATGCATTGATCCCCATTATAACATATCCTATTAACCATGGATTGATCCCCATTATAACCTATCCTATTAACTATGAAGTGATACCCATGCATTGATCCCCATTGTAACCTATCCTCTTATCCATGCATTGATCCCCATTATAACCTATCCTGTTAACCATGAATTGTTACCTATTATAACCTATCCCATTAACTATGCATTTATCCCCATTATAACCTATCCTATTACCATGCATTCTACCCATTATAACATATCCTATTAAACATGCATTGATCATCATTATAAGCTATCCTATTAACCATGAATTGATACCCATTTAAAACTATCCTATCAACTAGGAATTGATACCCATGCATTGATACCCATCTAAAACTATCCTATCAACTAGGAATTGATACCCATGCATTGATCCCGATTATAACCTATCCTATTAATCATGCATTGATCCTAATTATAACCTATCCTATTAACCATGCATTGATCACCATTATAACCTATCCTAATAACCATGCATTGATTCCCATTATAACCTATCCTATTAGCCATGAATTGATACCCATTATAACCTATTCTATTAACTATAAATTGATACCCATGCATTGATCCCCATTATAACCTATCTTATTATCCATGCATTGACCCCATTACAACATATCCTATTACCCATGAATTGATACCTATTATAACCTATCGTATAAACCATGCATTGATCCCCATTATAACCTATCATATTATCATCCATTGATCCCCATTATAACCTATCCTATTACCATTCATTCATCCCCATTATAACTTATGGTATTACCATGCATTGAACCCCATTATAACCTATCCTATTAACAATGCATTGATCCCTATTATAATATTTGCCATTAGCCATGAATTTATACCCATTATAACCTATCATATTAACCATCCATTGATTCCAATTATAACCTATCCTATTACCATGCATTTATCCATATTATAACCTATCCTATTACCATGCATTGATCCCCATTATAACCTATCCTGTTAACCATGAATTGATACCCATTATAACCTATCGTATTAACCATCCATTGATTCCAATTATAACCTATCCTATTACCATGCATTGATCCCCATTATAACCTATCCTATTACCATGCATTGATCCCCATTATAAACTACCCTATTACTATACATTGATCCCCATTATAACGTGTCCTATTAACCATGCATTGATACCCATTATAATCTATCCTATTAACCATAAATTGATACCTATTATAACATATCCTATTAACTATGAATTGATACCCATGCATTGATCCTCTTATAACCTATCCTATTATCCATGCTTTGATCCCTATTATAACCTATCCTATTAACCATGAATTGATACCCATTATAACCTATCCTATTACCATGCATTGATCCCCATTATAACCTATCCTATTCCTATACATTGATCCCATTATCAGCTATCCCATTAACCATGCATTGATCCCCATTATAACATATCCTATTAACTATGCCTTGATCCCCATTATAACCTATCCTATTAACCATAAATTGATACCCAGTACAACCTATCCTATTAACTATGAATTAATACCCATTCATTGATCCCCTTTATAATTTATCCTATTATCTATGCATTGATCCCTATTATAACCTATCCTATTAACCATGCATTGATCCCCATTACAACCTATCGTATTAACCATGCATTGATCCCCATTATAACCTATTCTATTATTATACATTGATCCACATTATAACATATCCTATTACTATACATTGATCCCCATTATAACCTATCCTATTAACCATGAATTGATACCCATTATAACCTATCCTATTAACTATGAATTGATACCCTTGCATTGATCCTCATTATAACCTATCCTATTACCATGCATTGATCCCCATTATAACCTATCCTATTAACCATGCATTGATCCCCATAATAACCTATCCTATTAACCATGCATTGATCCCTATTATCACCTATCCTATTAACCATGAATTGATACCCATTATAACCTATCGTATTAACTATGAATTGATACCCTTGCATTGATCCCCATTATAACCTATCCTATTACCATGCATTGATCTCCATTATAACCTATCCTATTAACCATGCATTCATCCCCATAATAAGCTATCCTATTACTATACATTGATCCCCATTATAACCTATCATATTATCATCCATTGATCCCCATTATAACCTATCCTATTACCATTCATTCATCCCCATTATAACTTATGGTATTACCATGCATTGAACCCCATTATAACCTATCCTATTAACAATGCATTGATCCCTATTATAACATTTGCCATTAACCATGAATTTATACCCATTATAACCTATCATATTAACCATCCATTGATTAAAATTATAACCTATCCTATTACCATGCATTCATCCCTATTATAACCTATCCTATTACCATGCATTGATCCCCATTATAACCTATCCTGTTAACCATGAATTGATACCCATTATAACCTATCGTATTAACCATCCATTGATTCCAATTATAACCTATCCTGTTAACCATGCATTGGTACCCATTATAACCTATCCTATTAACCATAAATTGATATCCATTATAACCTATCCTTTTAACTATGAATTGATACCCATGCATTGATCCCCATTATAACCTCTCCTATTATCCATGCATTGATCCCCATTATAACCTATCCTATTAACCATGAATTGATACTTATTATAGCCTATCCTATTAACCATGAATTGATACCCATTATAACCTATCCTATTAACTATGAATTGATACCCATGCATTGATCCCCATTGTAGCCTATCCTATTATCCATGCATTGATCCCCATTATAAACTATCCTATTACCATGCATTGATCCCCATTATAACCTATCCTATTATCCATGCATTGATCCCCATTATAACCTATCCTATTAACCATGCATTGATCACCATTATCACCTATCCTATTAACCATGCATTGGTCCCCATTATAACCTATCCTATTAACTATGAATTGATACCCATCCATTAATCCCATTACAACCTATCCTATTATCCATGCATTGAACCCATTACAACATATCCTATTACCCATGAATTGATACCTATTATAACCTATCGTAAAAACCATGCATTGATCCCCATTATAACCTATCATATTATCATCCATTGATCCACATTATAACCTATCCTATTACAATCCATTCATCCCCATTATAACTTATGCTATTACCATGCATTGAACTCATTATACCCTATCCTAATAACAATGCATTGATCCCTATTATAACATATCCCATTAACCATGAATTTATACCCATTATAACCTATCATATTAACCATCCGTTGATTCCAATTATAACCTATCCTATTACGATGCATTCATCCCTATTATAACCTATCCTATTACCATGCATTGATCCCCATTATAACCTATGCTATTAACCATGAATTGATACCCATTATAACCTATCGTATTAACCATCCATTGATTCCAATTATAACCTATCCTATTACTATGCATTGATCCGCATTATAACCTATCCTATTACCATGCATTGATCCCCATTATAACCTATCCTAATACTATACATTGATCCCCATTATAACGTGTCCTATTAACCATGCATTGATACCCATTATAACCTATCCTATAAACCATAAATTCATACCTATTATAACATATCCTATTAACTATGAATTGATACCCATGCATTGATCCCCTTATAACCTATCCTATTATCTATACATTGATCCCCATTATAACCTATCCTATTAACCATGCATTGATCCCCATTACAACCTATCCTATTAACCATGAAGTGATACCCATTATAACCTATCCTATTAACTATGAATTGATACCCTTTCATTGATCCCCATTATAACGTATCCTATTAAAATGCATTGATCCCCATTATAACCTATCCTATTAACCATGCATTAATTCTTATAATAACCTATTTTATTAACCATGCATTGATCCCTATTATCACCTATCCTATTAACCATGAATTCATACCCATTCTAACCTATCCTATTAACTATGAATTGATACCTTTGCATTGATCCCCA
Source organism: Mytilisepta virgata (assembly GCA_028015205.1). Taxonomy (NCBI): domain Eukaryota; kingdom Metazoa; phylum Mollusca; class Bivalvia; order Mytilida; family Mytilidae; genus Mytilisepta; species Mytilisepta virgata. Next base: position 43,257,894 of record CM051511.1, read on the forward strand.
TTATAACCTATCCTATTACCATGCATTGATCCGATTATAACCTGACCTATTAACAATGCATTGATCCCCATAATAGCCTATCCTATTACCATCCATTGATCCCCATTATAACCTATCCTATTAATCATGCATTGATCGACATTATAACCTATCCTATTAACCATGAACTAATACCCATTATAATGTGTCCTATTAACTACGAATTGATACTTATGCATTGATCCGCATTATAACCTATCCTAATATCCATGCATTTGTCGCCATTTTAACCTATCCTATTAACGATGTATTGATACCCATTATAACCTATCTTATTACCAGACATTGATCCCCATTATAACCTATCCAATAAATCATGCGTTGATCCCCATTATAACCTATCCTATTACTATACATTGATCGCATTATAAGCTATCCTATTAACCATGCTTTGAACCCCATTATAACCTATCCTATTAACTATGTATTGATACCCATTATAACCTATCCTATTACCAGACATTGATCCCCATTATAATCTATCCAATAAATCATGCATTGATCCCCATTATAACCTATCCTATTACTATACATTGATCGCATTATAATATATCCTATTAACCATGCATTGATCCCCATTATAACCTATCCTATTAACCATGAATTGATACCCATTATGACCTATCCTATTAACCATCAATTGATACCCATTATAACCTATCTTATTAACTATGAATTGATATCCATGCATTGATCCCCATTATAACCTATCCTCTTATCCATGCATTGATCCCCATTATAACCTATCCTATAAACCATGAATTGATACTTATTATAACCTATCCTATTAACTATGCATTTATCCCCATTATAACCTATCCTATTATCATGTATTGATCCCCTTTATAACCCATCCTATTATTATACATTGATCCCATTATAAGCTATCCTATTAACCATGCATTGATCCCCATTAGAACCTATCCTATTAACCATGAATTGATACCCATTATAACCAATCCTATTAACTATGAATTGATACCCATGTATTGATCCCCATTATAACCTATCCTATTATCCATGTATTGATCCCATTATAAGCTATCCTATTATCCATGAATTGATCCCCATCATAACCTATCCAATTAATTATGGATTGATCCCTTTTATAGCCTATCCTATTAACCATGCATTGATCCCCATTATAACCTATCCTATTAACCATGAATTGATACCCATTATAACCTATCTTATTAACTATGAATTGATACCCATGCATTGATCCCTATTATAACCTTTCCTCTTAACCATGAATTGATCCCTATTATAACCTATCCTATTAACCATAAATTGATACCCATTATAACCTATCCCATTAACTATGCATTTATCCCCATTATAACCTATCCTATTACCATGCAATGATCCCCATTATAACCTATCCTATTACTTTACATTGATCCCATTATAAGCTATCCTATTATCCATGCATTCATCCCCATTATCTCCTATCCAATTAATTATGGATTAATCCCTTTTATAGCCTATCCTATTAACCATTCATTGATCCCCATTATAACCTATATTATTAACCATGAATTGATACCCATTATAACCTATCTTATTAACTATGAATTGATACCCATTATAACCTCTCATATTAACCATGCATTGATCCCCATTATAACCTATCCTATTAACCATGCATTGATCCTCACTATAACCTATCCTATTTACCATGAATTGATACCCATTATAACCAATCCTATTAACTATAAATTGATACCCATGTATTGATCCCAATTATAACCTATCCTATTATCCATGTATTGATCCCCACTATAACCTATCCTATTATCCATGCATTGATCCCGATTATAACTTATCCTATTAACCATGCATTGATCCCCTTTATAACCTATCCTATTAACCGTGCATTGATCCCAATTATAACCTATCCTATTAACCATGAAATGATACACATTAAAACCTATCCTATTAACAATGAATTGATACCAATTATAACATATCTTTTTAACTATGAATTGATACTCATGCATTCATCCCCATTATAACCTTTCATATTAACCATTCATTGATCCCCATTATAACCTATCCTATTAACCATGCATTCATCGTCACTATAACCTATCCTATTTACCATGAATTGATACCCTTTATAACCTATCCTATTAACTATGAATTGATACCCATGCACTGATCCCCATTATAACCTATCCTATTATCCATACAATTGATCCCCATTGATACCCATCCATTAATCCCCATTACAACCTATCCTATTATCCATGCATTGAACCCATTACAACATATCCTATTACCCATGAATTGATACCTATTATAACCTATCGTAAAAACCATGCATTGATCCCCATTATAACCTATCATTTTATCATCCATTGATCCACATTATAACCTATCCTATTACAATCCATTCATCCCCATTATAACTTATGCTATTACTATGCATTGAACTCATTATACCCTATCCTAATAACAATGCATTGATCCCTATTATAACATATCCCATTAACCATGAATTTATACCCATTATAACCTATCATATTAACAATCCGTTGATTCCAATTATAACCTATCCTATTACGATGCATTCATCCCTATTATAACCTATCCTATTACCATGCATTGATCCCCATTATAACCTATGCTATTAACCATGAATTGATACCCATTATAACCTATCGTATTAACCATCCATTGATTCCAATTATAACCTATCCTATTACTATGCATTGATCCCCATTATAACCTATCCTATTACCATGCATTGATCCCCATTATAACCTATCCTAATACTATACATTGATCCCCATTATAACGTGTCCTATTAACCATGCATTGATACCCATTATAACCTATCCTATAAACCATAAATTCATACCTATTATAACATATCCTATTAACTATGAATTGATACCCATGCATTGATCCCCTTATAACCTATCCTATTATCTATACATTGATCCCCATTATAACCTATCCTATTAACCATGCATTGATCCCCATTACAACCTATCCTATTAACCATGAAGTGATACCCATTATAACCTATCCTATTAACTATGAATTGATACCCTTTCATTGATCCCCATTATAACCTATCCTATTAAAATGCATTGATCCCCATTATAACCTATCCTATTAACCATGCATTAATTCTTATAATAACCTATTTTATTAACCATGCATTGATCCCTATTATCACCTATCCTATTAACCATGAATTCATACCCATTCTAACCTATCCTATTAACTATGAATTGATACCTTTGCATTGATCCCCATTATAACCTATCCTATTACCATGCATTGATCCGATTATAACCTGACCTATTAACAATGCATTGATCCCCATAATAGCCTATCCTATTACCATCCATTGATCCCCATTATAACCTATCCTATTAATCATGCATTGATCGACATTATAACCTATCCTATTAACCATGAACTAATACCCATTATAATGTGTCCTATTAACTACGAATTGATACTTATGCATTGATCCGCATTATAACCTATCCTAATATCCATGCATTTGTCGCCATTTTAACCTATCCTATTAACGATGTATTGATACCCATTATAACCTATCTTATTACCAGACATTGATCCCCATTATAACCTATCCAATAAATCATGCGTTGATCCCCATTATAACCTATCCTATTACTATACATTGATCGCATTATAAGCTATCCTATTAACCATGCTTTGAACCCCATTATAACCTATCCTATTAACTATGTATTGATACCCATTATAACCTATCCTATTACCAGACATTGATCCCCATTATAACCTATCCAATAAATCATGCATTGATCCCCATTATAACCTATCCTATTACTATACATTGATCGCATTATAATATATCCTATTAACCATGCATTGATCCCCATTATAACCTATCCTATTAACCATGAATTGATACCCATTATGACCTATCCTATTAACCATCAATTGATACCCATTATAACCTATCTTATTAACTATGAATTGATACCCATGCATTGATCCCCATTATAACCTATCCTCTTATCCATGCATTGATCCCCATTATAACCTATCCTATAAACCATGAATTGATACTTATTATAACCTATCCTATTAACTATGCATTTATCCCCATTATAACCTATCCTATTATCATGTATTGATCCCCTTTATAACCCATCCTATTATTATACATTGATCCCATTATAAGCTATCCTATTAACCATGCATTGATCCCCATTAGAACCTATCCTATTAACCATGAATTGATACCCATTATAACCAATCCTATTAACTATGAATTGATACCCATGTATTGATCCCCATTATAACCTATCCTATTATCCATGTATTGATCCCATTATAAGCTATCCTATTATCCATGAATTGATCCCCATCATAACCTATCCAATTAATTATGGATTGATCCCTTTTATAGCCTATCCTATTAACCATGCATTGATCCCCATTATAACCTATCCTATTAACCATGAATTGATACCCATTATAACCTATCCTATTAACAATGAATTGATACCCATTAGAACATATCTTATTAACTATGAATTGATACCCATGCATTGATCCCTATTATAACCTTTCCTCTTAACCATGAATTGATCCCTATTATAACCTATCCTATTAACCATAAATTGATACCCATTATAACCTATCCCATTAACTATGCATTTATCCCCATTATAACCTATCCTATTACCATGCAATGATCCCCATTATAACCTATCCTATTACTTTACATTGATCCCATTATAAGCTATCCTATTATCCATGCATTCATCCCCATTATCTCCTATCCAATTAATTATGGATTAATCCCTTTTATAGCCTATCCTATTAACCATTCATTGATCCCCTATACTATTAACCATGAATTGATACCCATTATAACCTATCTTATTAACTATGAATTGATACCCATTATAACCTCTCATATTAACCATGCATTGATCCCCATTATAACCTATCCTATTAACCATGCATTGATCCTCACTATAACCTATCCTATTTACCATGAATTGATACCCATTATAACCAATCCTATTAACTATAAATTGATACCCATGTATTGATCCCAATTATAACCTATCCTATTATCCATGTATTGATCCCCACTATAACCTATCCTATTATCCATGCATTGATCCCGATTATAACTTATCCTATTAACCATGCATTGATCCCCTTTATAACCTATCCTATTAGCCGTGCATTGATCCCAATTATAACCTATCCTATTAACCATGAAATGATACACATTAAAACCTATCCTATTAACAATGAATTGATACCAATTATAACATATCTTTTTAACTATGAATTGATACTCATGCATTCATCCCCATTATAACCTTTCATATTAACCATTCATTGATCCCCATTATAACCTATCCTATTAACCATGCATTCATCGTCACTATAACCTATCCTATTTACCATGAATTGATACCCTTTATAACCTATCCTATTAACTATGAATTGATACCCATGCACTGATCCCCATTATAACCTATCCTATTATCCATACAATTGATCCCCATTAAAACCTATCCTATTATCCATGCATTGATCCCTATTATAACCTATACTATTATCCATACAATTGATCCCCATTAAAACCTATCCTATTAAACATGCATTGATCATCATTATAAGCTATCCTATTAACCATGAATTGATACCCATTTAAAACTATCCTATCAACTATGAATTGATACCCATGCATTGATCCCCATTATAACCTATCCTATTATCCATGCATTGATCCCCATTATAACCTATCCTATTTACCATGAATTGATACCCTTTATAACCTATCCTATTAACTATGAATTGATACCCATGCACTGATCCCCATTATAACCTATCCTATTATCCATACAATTGATCCCCATTAAAACCTATCCTATTATCCATGCATTGATCCCTATTATAACCTATACTATTATCCATACAATTGATCCCCATTAAAACCTATCCTATTAAACATGCATTGATCATCATTATAAGCTATCCTATTAACCATGAATTGATACCCATTTAAAACTATCCTATCAACTATGAATTGATACCCATGCATTGATCCCCATTATAACCTGTCCTATTATCCATGCGTTGATCCCCATTATAAGCTATCCTATTAACCATGCATTGATCCCCGTTATAACATATCGTATTAACCATGCATTGATCCCCATTATAACCTATCCCATTAACTATGCATTTATCCGCATTATAGCCTATCCTATCACCATGCATTGATCCCCATTATAACCTATACTATTACTATACATTGATCCCATTATAAGCTATCCTATTAACCATGCATTGAACCCCATTATAACATATCCTATTAACCATGCATTGATCCCTATTATAACCTATCCTATTAACCATGAATTGATACCCATTATCAACTATCCCATTAGCCATGAATTGATACCAATTATAACCTATTTTCCTAAACATGCATTGATCATCATTATGAGCTATCCTATTAACCATGAATTAATACCCATTTAAAACTATCCTATTAACTATGAATTGATACCCATGCATTGATCCTCATTATAACCTATCCAATTAACCATGCATTGATCCCCATTATAACCTATCCTATTAACCATGCATTGATCCCCATTATAACCTATCCTATTAACCATGAATTGATACCCATTAGAACCTAACCTATTAACTATGAATTGATACCCATGCATTGATCCCCATTATAACCTATCCTCTTATCCATGCATTGATCCCCATTATAACCTATCCGGTTAATTATGAATTGATACCTATTATAACCTATTCCATTAACTATGCATTTATCCCCATTTTAACCTATCCTATTACCATGCATTGATCCCCATTATAACATATCCTATTAAACATGCATTGATCATCATTATAAGCTATCCTATTAACCATGAATTGATACCCATTTAAAACTATCCTATCAACTATGAATTGTCACCCATGCATTGATCCCCATTATAACCTATCCTGTTATCCATGCATTGATCCCCATTATAACCTATCCAATTAACCATGCATTGATCCCCATTATAATCTATCCTATTAACCATGCATTGATCCTTATTATAACCTATCCTATTAACCATGAATTGATACCAATCATAACCTATCTTATTAACTATGAATTGATACCCATGCATTGATCCCCATTATAACCTATCCTATTATCCATGCATTGATCCCCATTATAACCTATCCTATTAACCATGAATTGATATCCTGTATAACCTATCCTATTAACCATGCATTGATCCCCATTACAACCTATCCTATTACTATGCATTTATCCCCATTATAACCTATCCTATTACCATACATTGATTCAAATTATAACCTATCCTATTAAACATGACTTGATACCCGCTATAACCTGTCCTATTAACTATGAATTGATACCCATGCATTGATCCCCATTATAACCTCTCCTATTATCCATGCATTGAACCCCATTATAACCTATCCTATTAACCATGAATTGAAACCCATTATTGCCTATCCTATTAACCATGAATTGATACCCATTATAACATATCCTCTTAACTATGAATTGATACCCATGCATTGATTCCCATTATAACCTATCCTATTATCCATGCATTGATCCCCATTATAACCTATCCTATTACCATGCATTGATCCATATTATAACCTATCCTATTATCTATGCATTGATCCCCATTATAACCTATCCTATTAACCATGCATTGATCCCTATTATAACCTATCGTATTAACCATGCATTGATCCCCATTATAACCTATCCTATTAACCATGAATTGATACCCATTATAACCTATCCTATTAACTATGAATTGATACCCATGCATTGATCCCCATTATAACCTATCCAATTAACCATGCATTGATCCCCATTATAACCTATCTTATTATCCATGCATTGATCCCCATTATAACCTATCCTATTATTCATCCATTGATCCCCATTATAACCTATCCTATTACCATGCATTGATCCATATTATAACCTATCCTATTATCTATGCATTGATCCCCATTATAACCTATCCTATTCACCATGCATTGATCCCTATTATAACCTATCCTATTAACCATCCATTGATCGCCATTGTAACCTATCCTATTAACCATGCATTGATCCCCATTATAACCTATCCTATTAACCATGAATTGTTACCCATTATAACCTATCCTATTAACTATGAATTGATACCCTTGCATTGATCCCCAATATAACCTATCGTATTAACCATCCATTGATTCCAATTATAACCTATCCTATTACCATGCATTGATCCCCATTATAACCTATCCTATTACCATCCATTGATCCCAATTATAACCTATCGTATTACTATACAAAGATCCCTATTATAACGTAGCCTATTAACCATCCATTGATACCCATTATAACCTATCCTATTACCATCCATTGATCCCAATTATAACCTATCGTATTACTATACAATGATCCCTATTATAACGTATCCTATTAACCATCCATTGATACCCATTATAACCTATCCTATTAACTATGAATTGATACCTATGAATTGATCGCCATGATAACCTATCTTATTATCCATGCATTGATCCCCATTATAACCTATCCTATTAGCCATGCATTATAATGGGGATCAATGCATTATAACCTATCCTATTACTATACATTGATCCCCATAATAGCCTATCCTATTACTATACGTTGATAACCATTAAAACCTATTCTATTAACCATGCATTGATCCCCATTATAAGCTGTTCTATTAACCATGAATTGATACCCATTATAACCTATCCTATTAACTATGAATTGATACCCATGCATTAATCCCTATTATTACCTATCCCATTATCCATGCATTGATCCCCATTATAACCTATCCTATTAACAATGCATTGATCCCCATTATAACCTATCATATTAACCATGCATTGATCCCCATTATAACCTCTCCTATTAACCATGCATTGATCCCCATTAAAACCTATCCTATGAACCATGAATTGATACCCATTACAACCTATCCTACTAACTATGATATGATACCCATGCATTGATCCCCATTATAACTTATCCTATTATCCATGCATTGATTCCCATTATAACCAATCCTATTATCCATGCATTGATCCCCATTATAACCTATCCTATTAACCAAGAATCTATACCCATCATAACCTATCCTATTAACCATGAATTGATCCCCATTATAACCTATCCCATTAACCATCAATTGATACCAATTATAATCTATCCTATTAACTATGAATTGATACCCATGCATTGATTCCAATTATAACCTATCCTATTATCCATGCTTTGATCCCTATTATCACCTATCCTATTAACCATGCATTGATCCCCTTTATAACCTATCCTATTAACCGTGCATTGATCCCAATTATAACCTATCCTATTAACCATGAAATGATACACATTAAAACCTATCCTATTAACAATAAATTGATACCAATTATAACATATCTTTTTAACTATGAATTGATACTCATGCATTCATCCCCATTATAACCTTTCCTATTAACCATGAATTGATCCCCATTATAACCTATCCTATTAACCATGAATTGATACCCATTATAACCTATCCCATTAACTATGCATTTATCCCCATTATAACCTATCCCATCGCCATGCATTGATCCTCATTATAACCTATCCTATTACTATACATTGATCCCATTATAAGCTATCCTATTATCCATGTATTGATCCCCATTATAACCTATCCAATTAACCATGGATTGATCCCTTTTGTAGAATATCCTATTAACCATGCATTGATCCCCATTATAACCTATCCTATTAACCATGAATGGATACCCATTATAACCTATTCTATTAACTATGAATTGATACCCATTATAACCTTTCATATTAACCATTCATTGATCCCCATTATAACCTATCCTATTAACCATGCATTCATCGTCAGTATAACCAATCCTATTTACCATGAATTGATACCCTTTATAACCTATCCTTTTAACTATGAATTGATACCCATGCACTGATCCCCATTATAACCTATCCTATTATCCATACAATTGATCCCCATTAAAACCTATCCTATTATCCATGCATTGACCCCCATTATAACCTATCCTATTAAAAATCAATTGATACTCATTATAGCCTATCCTATTAACTATGAGTTGTTACCATTCATTCATCCCCATAATAACCTATCCTATTAACCATGCGTTGATCCCCAGAATAACCTGTCCTATTAACCATGAATTGATACCCATTATAACCCATCCTATTAACTATGAATTGATACCCTTGCATTGATCCCCATGATAACCTATCCAACTACTATGCATTGATCCCATTATAACCTATCCTATTACCATACATTGATCCCTATTATAACCTAACCTATTAACCATGCATTGATCCCCATTATAACCTATTATATTAACCATACATTGATCCCCATTATAACTTATCCTATTAACCATGCATTGATCCCCTTTATAACCTATCCTATTAACCGTGCATTGATCCCAATTATAACCTATCCTATTAACCATGAAATGATACCCATTATAACCTATCCTATTAACAATGAATTGATACCCATTATAACATATCTTTTTAACTATGAATTGATACTCATGCATTGATCCCTATTATAACCTTTCCTATTAACCATGAATTGATCCCCATTATAACCTATCCTATTAACCATGAATTGATACCCATTATAACCTATCCCATTAACTATGCATTTATCTCCATTATAACCTATCCTATTGCCATGCATTGATCCTCATTATAACCTATCCTGATACTATACATTGATTCCATTATAAGCTATCCTATTATCCATGCATTGATCCTTATTATAACCTATCCAATTAACCATGGATTGATTACTTTTATAGCCTATCCTATTATCCATGCATTGATCCCTATTATAACCTGTCCTATTAACCATGAATTGATACCCATTATAACCTATCCTATTAACTATGAATTGATACCCTTGCATTGATCCCCATTATATCCTATCCTACTACTATGCATTGATCCCATTATAACCTATCCTATTACCATACATTGATCCCCATTATAACCTAACCTATTAACCATGCATTGATATCCATTATAACCTATTATATTAACCATACATTGATCCCCATTATAACCTATCTTATTAACCATGCATTGATCGCCATCATAACCTATCCTATTACTATACATTGATCCCATTATAAGCTATCCTATTAACCATGCATTGATCCACATTATAACATATCCTATTAACTATGCATTGCTCCCCATTTTAACCTATCCTATTACCATGCATTAATCCCCATTATAATCTATCCTTTTACCATACAATGATTCCCATTATAACCTATCCTATTAACCATGAAGAGATACCCATTATAACCTATCCTCTTAGCTATGAATTGATACCCATGCATTGATCCCCATATAACCTATCCTATTATCCATGCATTGATCGAAATTATAACCTATCCTATTACCATGCATTGATCCCCATTATAACATATCCTATTATCTATGCATTGATCCCCATTATAACTTATCCTATTAACCATGCATTGATCCCCTTTATAACCTATCCTATTAACCGTGCATTGATCCCAATTATAACCTATCCTATTAGCCATGAAATGATACACATTAAAACCTATCCTATAAACAATAAATTGATACCAATTATAACATATCTTTTTAACTATGAATTGATACTCATGCATTGATCCCCATTATAACCTTTCCTATTAACCATGAATTGATCCCCATTATAACCTATCCTATTAACCATGAATTGATACCCATTATAACCTATCCCATTAACTATGCATTTATCCCCATTATAACCTATCCTATTGCCATGCATTGATCCTCATTATAACCTATCCTATTACTATACATTGATCCCATTATAAGCTATCCTATTATCCATGCATTGATCCCCATTATAACCTATCCAATTAACCATGGATTGATCCCTTTTGTAGAATATCCTATTAACCATGCATTGATCCCCATTATAACCTATCCTATTAACCATGAATGGATACCCATTATAACCTATCCTATTAACTATGAATTGATACCCATTATAACCTTTCATATTAACCATTCATTGATCCCATTATAAGCTATCCTATTAACCATGCATTGATCCACATTATAACATATCCTATTAACTATGCATTGCTCCCCATTTTAACCTATCCTATTACCATGCATTAATCCCCATTATAACCTATCCTTTTACCATAGAATGATTCCCATTATAACCTATCCTATTAACCATGAAGAGATACCCATTATAACCTATCCTCTTAGCTATGAATTGATACCCATGCATTGATCCCCATATAACCTATCCTATTATCCATGCATTGATCGCAATTATAACCTATCCTATTACCATGCATTGATCCCCATTATAACATATCCTATTATCTATGCATTGATCCCCATTATAACATGTCCTATTAACCATGCATTGATCCCCATTATAACCTATCCTATTAATCATGCATTGATCCCCATTATAACCTATCCTATTAACCATGAATTGATACCCATTATAACCTATCCTCTTAACTATGAACTGATACCCATGCATTGATCCCCATATAACCTATCCTATTATCCATGCATTGATCCCAATTATAACCTATCCTATTACCATGCATTGATCCCCATTATAACATATCCTATTATCTATGCATTGATCCCCATTATAACTTGTCCTATTAACCATGCATTGATCCCCATTATAACCTATCCTATTAATCAAGCATTGATCCATATTATAACCTATCCTATTAACCATGAATTGATACCCATTTTAACCTATGCTATTAACTATGAATTGATACCCATACATTGATCCGCATTATAACCTATCCTATTCCCCCATGCATTGATCCCTATTATAAAATATCCAATTATCTATGCATTGATCCCCATTATAACCTGTCCTATTAACCATGCATTGATCCCCATTATAACCTATCCTATTACCATACATTGATTCCCATTATAACCTATCCTATTATCCATGAAGAGATACCCATTATTGCCTATCCTATTAACCATGAATTGATACCCATTATAACCTATCCTCTTAACTATAAATTGATACCCATGCATTGATCCCTATATAACCTATCGTATTATCCATGCATTGATCCCAATTATAACCTATCCTATTACCATGCATTGATCCCCATTATAACATATCCTATTATCTATGCATTGATCCCCATTATAACCTGTCCTATTAACCATGCATTGATCCCCATTATAACATATCCTATTAACCATGCATTTATCCCCATTATAACCTATCCTAGTAATAATGAATTGATACCCATTATAACCTATCCTATTAACCATGAATTGATACCCATTATAACCTATCTGATTAACTATGAATTGATACACATGCATTGATTCCCATTATAACCTATCCTCTTATCCATCCATTGATCCCTATTATAACCTATCCTATTAACCATGAATTGATAAACGTTATAACCAATCCTATTAACTATGAATTGATACCCATGTATTGATCCCCATTATAACCTAACCTATTATCCATGTATTGATCCCCACTATAACCTATCCTATTATCCATGCATTGATCCCTATTAAAACTTATCCTATTAACCGTGCATTGATCCCCATTATAACCTATCCTATTTACCATGAATTGATACCCATTATAACCTATCCTATTAACTATGAATTGATACCTATGCATTGATCCATATTATAACCTCTCCCATTATCCATGCATTGATCCCCATTATAACCTATCCTATTAACTATGAATTGATACCCATTATAACCTATCGTATTATCCATCCATTTATTCCAATTATAACCTATCCTATTACCATGCATTGATCCCCATTATAACCTATCTTATTACCATGCATTGATCCCCATTATAACCTATCCTCTTATCCACCCATTGATCTTTATTATAACCTATCCTATTAACCATGAATTGATACCCATTATAACCTGTGCCATTAACTGTACATTTATTCCCATTATAACTTATCCTATTACCATGCATTGATCCCCATTATAACCTATCCACCTACTATACATTGATCCCATTATCAGCTATCCTATTAACCATGCATTGATCCCCATTATAACATATCCTATTAACCATTCATTGATCTCCATTATAAGCTATCCTATTAACCATAAATTGATACCCATTATAACCTATCCTTTTAACTATGAATTGATACCCATGCATTGATCCCCATCATAACCTATCCTATTATCCATGCATTGATCCCTATTATAACCGATCCAATTAACCATGCATTGAACCCCATTATAACCTATCCTATCATCCATGCATTGATTCCAATTATTATTATTATTCGGTACAGAAATTGGCAATCCTTGTCAATTTAGATCGGAGTCGAGCACACCCGACACAGGTGAGATTCGAAGTCGAAACCTCTATGTTGACAGGTTAGTGATTATTAGTAGTCATGACGAACTACCAAGACCACCCGGCCACCGAGGCCTCCATTGATTATTTAATAAAGGTACCTTTATATAATACAAACTACATGGATAAAAACCATGAGTAACGTCGACCTAGCTATCTCATTGCCATTGATTGTTGAACAAAGGTGACTGTGTATCGTAAACAGATGAATAGTACAAACTACATGCTTTAGAACCATGAGCAACATGGACCTAACTATGTCCATGCCATTGATTGTTTAACAAAGGTGTCTATGAATAATAAACAGATGTATAGTACAAATTACATGGTTTAGAACCATGAGTAACATGGACCTAACTATGTCCATGCCATTGATTATTTATTTGTTATTTTACTTGAGGTTTTAAGCCGTTTTCGGCACATTTGGCTATTTCATTCTAGCCAGTTTATATTGGTGGAGGTAACCGGAATACAAGGACAGAACCACCGAACGGTAGGGAAATTGGCAATCCTTGTGAATTTAGATCGGAATCGAGCACACCCCGACACAGGTAAGATTCGAACTCGAAACCTCTGTGTTAACAGGTTAGTGATTATTAGTAGTCATGACGAACTACCTAGACCACTCGGCCACCAAGGCCTCCATCGATTATTTAATAAATGTACCTATATAGTACAAACTACATTGTTAAAAACCATGAGCAACATGGACCTAACTGTCTCATTGCCATTGATTGTTCAACAAAGGTGCCTGTGTATGGTAAACAGATGAATAGTACAAACTACATGCTTTAGAACCATGAGCAACATGGACCTAACTATCTCAATGCCATTGATTGTTTCACAAAGGTGTCTGTGTATGGCTACAAACTACATGGTTTAGAACCATGCAAAACATGGACCTAACTATCTCATTGCCATTGATTTTTTAACAAAGGTGTCTGTGTATGGTAAACAGATGTATAGTACAAACTACATGGTTTAGAACTATGAGTAATATGGACCTAACTATGTCCATGCCATTGATTATTTATTGGTTGATTTTACTTTTCGTTTTACGCCGTTTTCAGCATATTTGGCTATTTCGCTCTAGTCAGTTTATATTTGTGAAGGTAACCGGAGTAAAAGGACAGAACAACCGAACATCGGTAGGGAAATTGGCAATCTTTGTCAATTTAAATCGGAGTCGAGCACACCCCGCTACAGGTGAGATTTGAACTCGATACCTCTGTGTTGACAGGTTAGTGATTATTAGTAGTCATGACGAACTACCAAGACCACCCGGCCACCGAGGCCTCCATTGATTATTTAATAAAGGTACCCTATATAGTACAAACTACATGGTTAAAAACCATGAGTAACATTGACCTAGCCATCTCATTGCCATTGATTGTTCAACAAAGGTGCCTGTGTATGGTAAACAGATGTATAGTACAAACTACATGGTTTAGAACCATGAGCAACATGGACCTAACTATCTCAATGCCATTGATTATTTATTTGTTTATTTAGTTGAGGTTTGACGTCGTTTTCAGCACATTTGGCTATTTCGCTGCAGACAGTTTTATTGGTAGAGGTAGCCGGAGTACCCAGATGGAACCACCAAACTTCGGTAGAAAAAATTGGCAATCCTCGTCAATTTACATCGGAGTCGAACACACCCCGACACAGGTGAGATTCGAACTCCAAACCTCTGTGTTGACATGTTAA
Organism: Mytilisepta virgata; assembly: GCA_028015205.1. Classification (NCBI taxonomy): domain Eukaryota; kingdom Metazoa; phylum Mollusca; class Bivalvia; order Mytilida; family Mytilidae; genus Mytilisepta; species Mytilisepta virgata. The sequence goes on from CM051511.1 coordinate 43,274,159, forward strand.
TGATTATTAGTAGTCAGGACTCACAACCTAGAACACTCGGCCAGGCGAGGCCTCTGTTGATTATTTAATAAAGGTGCCTTTATAGTACAAACTACATGGTTAAAAACCATGAGCAACATGGACATAACTATCCCAACGCCATTGATTGTTTAAGTGTTTAATAAAGATGCCTGTGTGTGGTACAAACGACATTGTTTAGAACCATGAGCAACATGGACCTAACTGTCTCTTCATGCCATTGATTATTTATTTGTTTATTTAGTTGAGGTTTTACGCAGTTTTCAGCACATTTGGATATTTTGCTGCAGGAAGATTTATTGGTGGAGGTAGGCGGAGTACCCAGTTAGAACCACCAAACTTCGGTAGAAAAAATTATCTATCCTTGTCAATTTACATCGGAGTCGAACACACCCCGCCACAGGTGAGATTCAAACTCGGAACTTCTGTATTGACGGGTTAGTGATTATTAATCATGACGAACTACCTAGACCACTCGGCCACCGAGGCCTCCATCGATTATTCAATAAATGTACCTATATAGTACAAATTTCATTGTTAAACACCATCAGTAAGATAGACCTAACTATCTCATTGCCATTGATTGTTCAACAAAGGTGTCTGTGTATGGTAAACAGATGTATAGTACAAACTACATGGTTTAGAACCATGAGTAACATGGACTTAACTGTCTCTTCATGCCATTGATTATTTATTTGTTTATTTAGTTGAGGTTTTACGCCATTTTTAGCAGATTTGGCCATTTTGCTGCAGATAGTTTTATTGGTGGAGGTAGCCGGAGTACCCAGATGGAACCACCAAACGTCGGTAGAAAAAATTGGCAATCCTTGTCAATTTACATCGGAGTCGAACACACCCCGCCACAGGTGAGAATCGAACTCGGAACTTCTGTGTTGACGGGTTAGTGATTATTAGTCATGACGAACTACCTAGCCTACTCGGCCACCGAGGCCTCCATGGATTATTTAATAAAAGTACCCTACATAGTACAAACTACATGGTTAAAAACCATGAGTAACATGGACCTAGCTATCTCATTGCCATTGAGTGTTCAACAAAGGTGTCTGTGTATGTTAAAGAGATCCATAGTACAAACTACATGGTTTAGAACCATGAGCAACATTGACCCAACTATCTCAATGCAATTGATTGTTTAACAAAGGTGTCTGTGTATAATAAACAGATGTATAGTACAAACTACATGGTTAAGAACCATAAGCATTATGCATCTATCTCAATGCCATTGATTGTTTAACAAAGGTGTCTGTGTATGGTAAACAGATGTATAGTACAAACTACATGGTTTAGAACCATGAGTAACATGGACCTAACTATGTCCATGCCATTGATTATTTATTTGTTTATTTTGCTTGAGGTTTTACGCCGTTTTTCAGCGCATTTGGCTATTTCGCTCTAGCCAGTTTATATTTGTGGAGGTAAGCAGAGTACCAGGACAGAACCACCGAACTTCGGTAGGGAAATTGGCAATACTTCTCAATTTACATCGAAGTCGAGCACACCCCGACACAGGTGAGATTCGAACTTGGAACTTCTGTGTTGACGGGTTAGTGATTATTAGTCATGACGAACTACCTAGACCACTCAGCCACAGAGGCCTCCATCGATTATATAATAAAAGTACCCTATATAGTACAAACTACATGGTTAAATACTATGAGTAAGATGGACCTAGCTATCTCATTGCCATTGATTGTTCAACAAAGGTTCCTGTGTATGGTAAACAAATGTATAGTACAAACTACATGGTTTAGAACCATGAGGAACATGGACCTAACTATCTCAATGCCATTGATTATTTATTTGTTTATTTAGTTAAGGTTTTACGCCGTTTTTAGCAGATTTGGCTATTTCGCTGCAGACAGTTTTATTGGTGGAGGTGGCCGGAGTACCCACATGGAACCACCAAACTTCGGTAGAAAAAACTGGCAATCCTTGTCAATTTACATTGGAGTCGAACACACCCCGCCAAAGGTGAGAATCGAACTCGGAACTTCTGTGTTGACGGGTTAGTGATTATTAGTCATGACGAATTACCTGAACCACTCGGCTACCGAGGCCTCCACCGATTATTTAATAAAAGTACCCTACATAGTTAAAAAAATCAGTAACATGGACCTAACTATCTCATTGCCATTGATTGTTCAAAAAAGATGACTGTGTATCGTAAACAGATGTATAATACAAACTGTATGGTTTAAAAACATGAGCAACATGGACCTATCTATCCCAATGACATTGATTGTTTCACAAAGGTGTCTGTGTATGGCTACAAACTACATGGTTGAGAACCATGGGAATCATGGACCTAACTATCTCAATGCCATTGATTGTTTAACAAAGGTGTCTGTGTATGATAAAGAGATCCATTGTACAAACTACATGGTTTAGAACCATGAGCAACATTGACCTAACTATCTCAATGCAATTGATTGTTTAACAAAGGTGTTTGTGTATAATAAACGGATGTATAGTACAAACTGCATGGCTAAGAACCATGAGCAACATGCACCTATCTCAATGCCATTGATTGTTTAGCAAAGGTGTCCCTGTATGGTAAACATATGTATAGTACAAACTACATGGTTTAGAACCATGAGAAACATGGACCTAACTATGTCCATGCTATTTATTTGTTTATTTTTCTTGAGGTTTTACGCCTGAAGCAAATTTGGCTATTTCGCTCTAGCCAGTTTTATTGGTGGAGGTAGCCGGAGTACCCGGACAGAACCACTAAACTTCGGTAGAAAAAATTAGAAATCCTTGTCAATTTACATCGGAGTCGAAGACACCCCGCCACAAGTGAGGATTCGAACTCGGAACTTCTGTATTGACGGTTTAGTGATTATTAGTCATGACGAACTACCTAGACCACTCGGCCACCGAGGCCTCCATCGATTATTTAATAAAGGTACCCTATATAGTACAAACTACATGGGTAAAACCATGAGTAACATGTACCTAGGTATCTCATTGCCATTGATTGTTCAACAAAGGTGCTTGTGTATGGTAAACAGATGTATAGTACAAACTACATGGTTTAGAACCATGAGCAACATGGACCTAACTATCTCAATGCCATTAATTGTTTCACAAAGGTGTCTGTGTATGGCTACAAACTACATGGTCTAGAACCATGGGAAACATGGACCTAACTATCTCAATGCCATTTATTATTTAACAAAGGTGTCTGTGTATGATAAACAGGTCCATAGTACAAACTACATGGTTTAGAACCACGAGTAACATGGACGTAACTATCTCAATGCCATTGATTATTTATTTTGCTTGAGCTTTTACGCCGTTTTCAGCACATTTGGCTATTTCGCACTAGCCAGTTTATATTGGTGGAGGTAACCGGAGTACCAGGACAGAACCACCGAACTTCGGTAGGGAAATTGGCAATACTTCTCAATTTACATCGAAGTCGAGCACACCCCGACACAGGTGAGATTTGAACTTGGAACTTCTGGGTTGACGGGTTAGTGATTATTAGTCATGACGAACTACCTAGACGACTCAGCCACAGAGGCCTCCATCGATTATTTAATAAAGCTACCCTATATAGTACAAACTACATGGTTAAATACCATGAGTAAGATGGACCTAGCTATCTCATTGCCATTGATTGTTCAACAAAGGTTCCTGTGTATGGTAAACAAATGTATAATACAAACTACGTGGTTTAGAACCACGAGTAACATGGACGTAACTATCTCAATGCCATTGATTATTTATTTATTTATTTTATTTGAGGTTCTACGCCGTTTTCAGCACATTTGGCTATTTCGCTCTAGCCAGATTATATTGGTGGAGGTAACCGGAGTACCAGGACAGAACCACCGAACTTCGGTAGGGAAATTGGCAATCCTTGTCACAGGTGAGATTCGAACTCGGAACCTCTGTGTTGACAGGTTAGTTATTATTAGTCGTCATGACGAACTACGTAGACCACTCGGGAGCCGAGGCCTCCATAGATTATTTAATAAATGTACCTATATAGTACAAACTACATTGTTGAAAACCATGAGCACCATGGGCATAACTATTCCATTGCTATTGATTGTTCAACAAATGTGTCTGTGTATGGTAAACAGATGTATAGTACAAACTACATGGTTTAGAACCAAGAGTAACATGGACTTAACTATCTCAATGCCATTGATTATTTATTTGTTTATTGAGTTAAGGTTTTACGCCGTTTTTAGCAGATTTGGCTATTTTGCTGCAGATAGTGTTATTGGTGGAGGTAGCCGGAGTACCCAGATGGAACCACCAAACGTCGGTAGAAAAAATTGGCAATCCTTGTCAATTTACATCGGAGTCGAACACACCCCTCCACAGGTGAGAATCGAACTGGAAACTTCTGTGTTGACAGATTAGTGATTATGAGTCATGACGAACTGCCTAGACCACTCGGCCACCGAGGCCTCCATCGATTATTTAATAAAGTACCTATATAGTACAAACTAAATGGTTAAAAACCATGAGTAACATGGACCTAGCTATCTCATTGCTATTGATTGTTCAACAAAGGTGCCTGTGTATGGTAAACAGATGTATAGTACAAACTACATGGTTTAGAACCATGAGCAACATGGACCTAACTATCTCAATGCCATTGATTGTTTAACAAAGGTGTCTGTGTATAATAAACAGATGTATAGTACAAACTACGTGGTTTAGAACCATAAGTAACATGGACCTAACTATGTCCATGCCATTGATTATTTATTTGTTTATTTTACTTGAGGTTTTAAGCCGTTTTCGGCACATTTGGCTATTTTCCTGTAGCCACTTTATATTGGTGGAGGTAACCGGAGTACCAGGACAGAACCACCGAACTTCGGTAGGGAAATTGGCAATCCTTGTCAATTTAGATCGGAATCGAGCACACCCCGACACAGGTGAGATTCGAACTCTAAACCTCTGTGTTGACAGATTAGTGATTATTAGTAGTCATGACGAACTACCTAGACCACTCGGCCACCAAGGCCTCCATCGATTATTTAATAAATGTACTTATATAGTAAACACTACATTGTCAAAAACCATGAGCAACATGGACCTAACTATGTCAATGCCATTGATTATTTATTTGTTTATTTAGTTGAGGTTTTGCGCGGTGTTTACCACATTTGGCTATTTCGCTGCAGAAAGTTTCATTGGTGGAGGTAGCCGGAGTACCCGGATAGAACCACTAAACTTCGGTAGAAAAATTTGGCAATCCTTGTCAATTTACATCGGAGTCGAAGACACCCCACCAAGGTGAGAATCGAACTCAAATCTTCTGTGTTGACGGTTTAGTGATTAAGAGTCATGACGAACTACCTAGACCACTCGGCCAACCGAGGCCTCCATCGATTATTTAATAAAAGTACCCTATATAGTACAAACTACATAGTTAAAAAAATCAGTAAGATGGACCTAACTATCTCATTGCCATTGATTGTTCAAAAAAGATGACAGTGTATGGGAAACAGATGTATAATACAAACTATATGGTTTAAAAACATGAGCAACATGGACCTATCTATCCCAATGACATTGATTGTTTTACAAAGGTGTCTGTGTATGGCTACAAACTACATGGTTTAGAACCATGAGAAACATGGACCTAACTATCTCAATGCCATTGATTGTTTAACAAAGGTGTCTGTGTATGATAAAGAGATCCATTGTAAAAACTACATGGTTTAGAACCATGAGCAACATTGACCTAACTATCTCAATGCAATTGATTGTTTAACAAAGGTGTTTGTGTATAATAAACGGATGTATAGTACAAACTACATGGCTAAGAACCATGAGCAACATGCACCTATCTCAATGCCATTGATTGTTTAGCAAAGGTGTCTGTGTATGGTAAACAGATGTATAGTACAAACTACATGGTTTAGAACCATGAGTAACATGGACCTAACTATGTCCATGCCATTGATTATTTATTTGTTTATTTTACTTGAGGTTTCAAGCCGTTTTCGGCACATTTGGCTATTTTGCTCTAGCCAGTTTATATTGGTGGAGGTAACCGGAGTACCAGGAGAGAACCACCGAACTTCGGTAGGGAAATTGGCAATCCTTGTCAATTTAGATCGGAATCGAGCACACCCCGCCACAGGTGAGATTCGAACTGGGAACTACTGTTTTGACGGGTTAGTGATTATCAGTCATGACGAACTACCTAGACCACTCGGCCACCGAGGCCTCCATCGATTATTTAATAAAGGTATCTATATAGTACAAACTACATTGTCAAAAACCATGAGCAATATGGATCTAACTATCCCATTGCTATTGATTGTTCAACAAAGGTGCCTGTGTATGGAAAACAGATGTATAGTACAAACTACATGGTTTAGAACCATGAGCAACATGGACCTAACAATCTCAATGCCATTGATTGTTTAACAAAGGTGTCAGTGTAAGATAAACAGATGTATAGTACAAACTACATGGTTTAGAACCACGAGTAACATGGAACTAACTATGTCCATGCCATTGATTATTTATTTGTTTATTTCACTTGAGGTTTTACGCCATTTTCGGCACATTTGGCTATTTCGCTCTACCCAGTTTATATTGGTGGAGGTATCCGGAGTACCAGGACAGAACCACCGAACTTCGGTAGGAAAATTGTCAATTTAGATCGGAGTCGAGCACACCCCGACACAGGTGAGATTCGAACTCGAAACCTCTGTGTTGACAGGTTAGTGATTATTATTCATGACGAACTACCTAGAGCACTCTGCCACCGAGGCCTCCATCGATTATTTAATAAAGGTATCTATATAGTACAAACTACATTGTTAAAAACCATGAGTAACATGGACCTGGCTATCTCATTGCCATTGATTGTTCAACAAAGGTGCCTGTGTATCGTAACCAGATGTATAGTACAAACTACATGGTTAAGAACCATGAGCAACATGCACCTATCTCAATGCTATTGATTGTTTAACAAAGGTGTCTGTGTATGATAAAAAGATGTATAGTACAAACTACATGGTTTAAAACCATGAGCAACATGGACCTAACAATCTCAATGCCATTGATTGTTTTACAAAATGGTCTGTGTATGATAAAAAGATGTATAGTACAAACTACATGGTTTAGAACCATGAAGAACATGGACCTAACTATCTCAATGCCATTGATTGTTTTACAAAAGTGTCTGTGTATGATGAACAGATGTATAGTACAAACTACATGGTTTAGAACCATGAGGAACATGGACCTAACTATCTCAATGCCATTGATTGTTTCAGAAAGGTGTCTGTGTATGGCTACAAACCACATGATTTAGAACCATGGGAAACATGGACCTAACTATCTCAATGCCATTGATTGTTTTACAAAAGTGTCTGTGTATGATAAACAGATGTATAGTACAAACTACATGGTTTAGAACCATGAGGAACATGGACCTAACTATCTCAATGCCATTGATTGTTTCAGAAAGGTGTCTGTGTATAACTACAAAGTACATGGTTTAGAACCATGGGAAACATGGACCTAACTATCTCAATGCAATTGATTGTTTAACAAAGGCGTCTGTGTGTAGTAAACAGATGTATGGTACATTGTTAAGAACCATGAGCAGTATGCACCTATCTCAATGCCATTGATTATTTATTTGTTTATTTAGTTGGGGTTTTACGCCGGTTTCAGCATATTTGGCTATTTCGCTGCACCCAGTTTTATTGGTGGAGGTAGCCGGAGTACCCGGATAGAACCACTAAACTTCGGTAGAAAAAATTAGAAATCCTTGTCAATTTACATCGGAGTCGAACACAGCCCGCCACAGGTGAGAATCGAACTGGTAACTTCTGTGTTGACAGATTAGTGATTATGAGTCATGACGAACTGCCTAGACCACTCGGCCACCGAGGCCTCCATCGATTATTTAATAAAGTACCTATATAGTACAAACTAAATGGTTAAAAACCATGAGTAACATGGACCTAACTATCCCATTGATTGTTCAACAAAGGTGTCTGTGTATGGTAAACAGATGTATAACACAAACTACATGGTTTAGAACCATGAGTAACAGGGACTTAACTATCTCAATGCCATTGATTATTTAGTTGTTTATTAAATTGAGGTTTTACGCCGTTTTTAGCAGATTTGGCTATTTTGCTCCAGACAGTTTTATTGGTGGAGGTAGCCGGAGTACCCAGATGGAACCACCAAACGTCGGTAGAAAAAATTGGCAATCCTTGTCAATTTACATCGGAGTCGAACACACCCCGCCACAGGTGAGAATCGAACTGGGAACTTCTGTGTTGACAGATTAGTGATTATGAGTCATGACGAACTGCCTAGACCACTCGGCCACCGAGGCCTCCATCGATTATTTAATAAAGTACCTATATAGTACAAACTAAATGGTTAAAAACCATGAGTAACATGGACCTAACTATCCCATTGATTGTTCAACAAAGGTGCCTGTGTATGGTAAACAGATGTATAGTACAAACTACATGGTTTAGAACCATGGGCAACATGGACCTAACTATCTCAATGCCATTGATTGTTTCACTTAGGTGGCTGTGTATGGCTACAAACTACATGGTTTACAACCCTGGGAAACATGGACCTAACTATCTCAATGCCATTGATTGTTTAACAAAGGTGTCTGTGTATAATAAAGAGATGTATAGTGCAAACTACATGTTTTAGAACCATGAGTAACATGTCCATGCCATTGATTATTTATTTTCCTTGAGGTTTTAAGCCGTTTTCGGCACATTTGGCTATTTCGCTCTAGAAAGTTTATATTGGTGGAGGTAACCGGAGTACCAGGACAGAACCACCGAACTTCGGGAGGGAAATTGGCAATCCTTGTCAATTTAGATCGGAATCGAGCACACCCCGCCACAGGTGAGATTCGAACTGGGAACTACTGTTTTGACGGGTTAGTGATTATTAGTCATGACGAACTACCTAGACCACTCGGCCACCGAGGCCTCCATCGATTATTTAATAAAGGTATCTATATAGTACAAACTACATTGTTAAAAACCATGAGCAATATGGATCTAACTATCCCATTGCTATTGATTGTTCAACAAAGGTGCCTGTGTATGGAAAACAGATGTATAGTACAAACTACATGGTTTAGAACCATGAGCAACATGGACCTAACAATCTCAATCCTATTGATTGTTTTACATTGGTGTCTGGGTATGGCTAAAAACTACATGGTTTAGAACCATGGGAAACATGGACCTAACTATCTCAATGCCATTGATTGTTTAACAAAGGTGTCAGTGTAAGATAAACAGATGTATAGTACAAACTACATGGTTTAGAACCACGAGTAACATGGAAGTAACTATGTCCATGCCATTGATTATTTATTTGTTTATTTGACTTGAGGTTTTACGCCATTTTCGGCACATTTGGCTATTTCGCTCTACCCAGTTTATATTGGTGGAGGTAACCGGAGTACCAGGACAGAACCACCGAACTTCGGTAGGAAAATTGTCAATTTAGATCGGAGTCGAGCACACCCCGACACAGGTGAGATTCGAACTCGAAACCTCTGTGTTGACAGGTTAGTGGTTATTATTCATGACGAACTACCTAGACCACTCTGCCACCGAGGCCTCCATCGATTATTTAATAAAGGTATCTATATAGTACAAACTACATTGTTGAAAACCATGAGTAACATGGACCTGGCTATCTCATTGCCATTGATTGGTCAACAAAGGTGCCTGTGTATCGTAACCAGATGTATAGTACAAACTACATGGTTAAGAACCATGAGCAACATGCACCTATCTAAATGCTATTGATTGTTTAACAAAGGTGTCTGTGTATGGTAAACAGATGTATAGTACAAACTACATGGTTTAAAACCATGAGCAACATGGACCTAACAATCTCAATGCCATTGATTGTTTTACAAAAGTGTCTGTGTATGATAAAAAGATGTATAGTACAAACTACATGGTTTAGAACCATGAGGAACATGGACCTAACTATCTCAATGCCATTGATTGTTTCACAAAGGTGTCTGTGTATGGCTACAAACTACATGGTTTAGAACCATGGGAAACATGGACCTAACTATCTCAATGCCATTGATTGTTTTACAAAAGTGTCTGTGTATGATAAACAGATGTATAGTACAAACTACATGGTTTAGAACCATGAGGAACATGGACCTAACTATCTCAATGCCATTGATTGTTTCAGAAAGGTGTCTGTGTATGGCTACAAACTACATGGTTCAGAACCATGGGAAACATGGACCTAACTATCTCATTGCCATTCATTGTTCAACAAAGGTGTCTGTGTATGGTAAACAGATGTATAGTACAAACTACATGGTTTAGAACCATGAGTAAAATGGACTTAACTATCTCAATGCCATTGATTATTTATTTGTTTATTTAGTTGAGGTTTTACGCCGTTTTTAGCAGATTTGGCTATTTTGCTGCAGACAGTTTTATTGGTGGAGGTAGCCGGAGTACCCAGATGGAACCACCAAACGTCGGTAGAAAAAATTGGCAATCCTCGTCAATTTACATAGGAGTCGAACACACCCCGCCACAGGTGAGAATCGAACTGGGAACTTCTGTGTTAACAGATTAGTGATTATGAGTCATGACGAACTGCCTAGACAACTCGGCCACCGAGGCCTCCATCGATTATTTAATAAAGTACCTATATAGTACAAACTAAATGGTTAAAAACCATGAGTAACATGGACCTAACTATCCCATTGCCATTGATTGTTCAACAAAGGTGCCTGTGTATGGTAAACAGATGTACAGTACAAACTACATGGTTTAGAACCATGAGCAACATGGACCTAACAATCTCAATGCCATTGATTGTTTTACATTGGAGTCTGGGTATGGCTACAAACTACATGGTTTACAACCATGGGAAACATGGACTTAACTATCTCAATGACATTGATTGTTTAACAAAGGTGTCTGTGTATAATAAACAGATGTATAGTACAATCTACCTGGTTAAGAACCATGAGCAACATGCATCTATCTTAATGGCGTTGATTTTTTAACAAAGGTGTCAGTGTATGATAAACAGATGTATAGTACAAACTACATGGTTTAAAATTACGAGTAACATGGACCTAACTATGTCTATGCCATTGATTATTTATTTGTTTATTTTACTTGGGGTTTTACGCCGTTTTCAGCACATTTGGCTATTTTGCTCTAGTCAGTTTATATTGGTGGAGGTAGCCGGAGTACCAGGACAGAACCACCGAACTTCGGTAGGGAAATTGGCAATCCTTGTCAATTTAGATCGGAGTCGAGCACACCCCGACACAAGTGAAATTCGAACTCGAAACCTCTGTGTTGACAGGTTAGTGATTATTAGTAGTCATGACGAATAACCTAGACCAGTCGGCCACCGAGGACTCCATCGATGATTTAATAAATGTACCTATATAGTACAAACTACATGGTTTAAAACCATGAGCAACATGGACCTAACAATCTCAATGCCATTGATTGTTTTACAAAAGTGTCTGTGTATGATAAAAAGATGTATAGTACAAACTACATGGTTTAGAACCATGAGGAACATGGACCTAACTATCTCAATGCCATTGATTGTTTCACAAAGGTGTCTGTGTATGGCTACAAACTACATGGTTTAGAACCATGGGAAACATGGACCTAACTATCTCAATGCCATTGATTGTTTTACAAAGTGTCTGTGTATGATATACAGATGTATAGCAGAAACTACATGGTTTAGAACCATGAGGAACATGGACCTAACTATCTCAATGCCATTGATTGTTTCAGAAAGGTGTCTGTGTATGGCTACAAACTACATGGTTTAGAACCATGGGAAACATCGACCTAACTATCTCAATGGAATTTTTTAGCATATTTGGCTATTTCGCTGCACCCAGCTTTATTGGTGGAGGTAGCCGGAGTACCCGGATAGAACCACTAAACTTCGGTAGAAAAAATTAGAAATCCTTGTCAATTTACATCGGAGTCGAAGACACCCCGCCACAGGTGAGGATTCGAACTCGGAACTTCTGTATTGACGGTTTAGTGATTATTAGTCCTGACGAACTACCTAGACCACTCGGCCACCGAGGCCTCCATCGATTATTTAATAAAGGTACCCTATATAGTACAAACTACATGGGTAAAACCATGAGTAACATGGACCTAGGTATCTCATTGCCATTGATTGTTCAACAAAGGTGCCTGTGTATGGTAAACAGATGTATAGTACAAACTACATGGTTTAGAACCATGACCAACATGGACCTAGCTATCTCAATGCCATTAATTGTTTCACAAAGGTGTCTGTGTATGGCTAAATACTACATGGTCTAGAACCATGGAAAACATGGACCTAACTATCTCAATGCCATTGATTGTTTTACAAAGGTGTCTGTGTATGATAAACAGATGTATAGTACAAGCTACATGGTTTAGAACCATGAGAAACATGGACCTAACTATCTCAATGCCATTGATTATTTATTTGATTATTTAGTTGAGGTTTTACGCCGATTTTACCACATTTGGCTATTTCGCTGCACCCAGTTTTATTGGTGGAGGTAGCCGGAGTATCCAGAAAGAACGACGAAACTTCGGTAGAAAAATTTGGCAATCCTTGTCAATTTATATCGGAGTCGAACACACCCCGCCACAGGTGAGAATCGAACTCGGAACTTCTCTGTTGACGGGCTAGTGATTATTAGTCATGACGAACTACTTAGACCACTCGGCCACCGATTGCCAATTTTCCTGCCGAAGTTCGGTTATTTTCTCCGGGTACTCTTTCTTCCTCCACTAATAAAAACTGGTTGCCTCGAAATAGCCAAATGTGCTGAAAACGCCTGAAAACCTCAACTAAACAAACAACTAAATATTCAATTGGATTGAGATAGTTAAGTGTATGTTTCTTATGGTTTTGAACCATGTAGTTTGTACTTTAGATCTGTTTACAATACACAGACACCTTTGTTAAACAATCAATGGCATTGAGATACTTAGGTTCTAAACCATGTAGTTTGTACTATACATCTGTTAGGCACTGAGATAGTTAGGTCAATGTTGCTCATGGTTCTAATCCTTGTAGTCTGTACCACACACAGGCATCTTTGTTAAACAAGACTTGAGATAGTTATGTCCATGTTCCTTATGGTTATAAACTATGTAGTTTGTACTACACACAGGAATCTGTCTTAAACAATCAATGGCATTGAGATAGTCTAGGTCAATCTTGCTTATGGTTATAAACTATGTAGTTTGTACTACACACTGGAATCTGTGTTAGACAATCAATGGCATTGAGATAGTTGGATATGGGTCTAAACTATTTCCTTTATACCATACACAGGCACCTTTGCTAAACAATCAATGGCATGGAGATAGATATGTCCATGTTGCTCATGGTTTTTAACCATGTATATAGGCACCATTAATAAATAATCAATGGGAGCCTCGGTGGCCGAGTGGTCTAGGTAGTTCGTCATGACCACTAGTGATTACTAACTAAACTGGTTCCGAGTTCGAATCTCACCTGCTGTTGGGTGTGTTCGACTCCGTTTTAAATTGACAAGGATTGACAATTTTCCTGCCGAAGTTCTGTGATTCTCTCTGGGTACTCTGACTTCCTCCACTAAAAAAAGCTGGTCGCCTCAAAATAGCCAAATGTGCTGAAAACGCCTTAAAACCTCAACTAAACAAACAAATAAATATTCAATTGAATTTGGATAGTTAAGTCCATGTTGTTGATCGATTTAAACCATGTAATTTGTACAATACATCTCTTTACCATACACAGGCACCTTTGTAAAACAATCAATAGACTTATGATAGTCAGGTCAATGTTCCTCATGGTTTTAACCCTTGCAGTCTGTACCACACACAGGCATCTGTGTGAAACAAGACTAGAGATATTTAGGTCCATGTTGCTTATGGTTATAAAGTATGTAGTTTGTACTACACACAGGAATCTGTTTTAAAAAGTCAATGACATTGAGATGGTTTTGTCCATATTGGTTATATTCTTAACAATGTTAAAAACCATAAGCCACATGGACATATCTATCTCCATGCCATTTATTGTTTAGCAAAGGTGCCTGTGTATGGTACAAAGGACATTGTTAAGAATATAACCAATATGGACAAAACTATCTCAATGGCACCATTATTTAATAATCAAGGGAAGCCTCATTGGCCGAGAGGTCTAGGTAGTTCGTCATGACTACAAATAATCACTAACCTGTGACACAGTTGTTCCGAGTTCGAATCTCACCTGCGGTGGGGTGTGTTCGACTCCGATCTAAATTGACAAGGATTGCCAATTTTCCTGCCGAAGTTCGGTGATTCTCTCCGGGAACTCTGGCTTCCTCCACTAATAAAAATCTATCCTATTAACAGCGCATTGATCCCCGCTATAACTTATCCTATAAACCATGCATTGATCCCCATTATAACCTATCCTATTAACCATGCAATTCATTCCCATTATAACCTATCCTATTAAATATGAATTGATACCCATGCATTGATCCCCATTATAACCTATCCTATTATCCATGCATTGATCTCCATTATAACCTATCTTATTAACTATGCATTGATCCCCATTATAACCTATCCTATTAACCATGAATTGATACCCATTATAACTTATCCTATTAACTATGAATTCATACCGATGCTTTGATCCCTATTATAACCTATCCTATTACTGTACATTGATCGCCATTATAACCTATCCTATTAACCATGCATTCATCCCCAATATAATCTATTATATTAACCATGAATTGATACCCATTATAACCTATCCTATTAACTATGAATTGATACCCATGCATTGATCCCCATTATAACCTATCCTATTATCCATGCATTGATCCCCATTATAACCTATCCTATTATGATCAATTGATCCCCATTATAAGGTATCATATTAACCATGTATTGATCCCCATTATAACCTATCCTCTTACCATACATTGATCGCCATTATAACCTATGCTATTAACCATGAATTGATACCCATTATAACCTATCCTATTAACCATGCATTTATAGCCATTATAACCTATCCTATTACCATGCATTGATCCCCAATATAACCTATCCTAGTACTATACATTGATCCCCATTATAACCTATCCTATTAGCCATGCATTGATCCCCATTATAACTTATCCTATTAACCACCAATTGATACCCATTATAACCTATCCTATTAACTATGAATTGATACCTATGCGTTGATCCCCAATATAACCTATCCTATTACCCATGCATTGATCCCCATTATGACCTATCCTATTATCCATGTATTGATCTGCATTAAAATCTATTCTATTAACTATGGATTGATCCCCATTACAACCTATCCTATTAACCATGAATTGATCACCATTATAACTTATCCTATCAACCATGCATTTATCTGCATTATAATCTATCTTATTAACCATGAGTTGATACCCATTATAACCTATCCTGTTAACCATGCATTGATCCCCATTATAACCTATCCTATTAACCATGAATTGATCACCATTATAACTTATCCTATCAACCATGTATTGATCTGCATTATAACCTATCTTATTAACCATGAGTTGATACCCATTATAACCTATCCTGTTAACCATGCATTGATCCCCATTATAACCTATCCTATTAACCATGAATTGATACCCATTATAACCTATACTATTAACTATGATTTGATACCCATGCATTGATCCCCATTATAACCTATCCTATTAACCATGCATTGATCCCCATTATAACCTATCCTATTAACCATGCATTGATCCCCATTATAACCAATCCTATTAACCATGCATTGATCCCCATTATAACCTATCCTATTAACTCTGCATTGATCCCCATTATAATTTATCCTGTTACCATGCATTGACCCTAATTATAACCTATCCTATTACCATACAATGACCCCCATTATAACCTATCTTTTTAGCCATGCATTGAACCTCATTATAACCTATCCTATTAAGTATGAATTGATACCCATTATAACCTATCTTATTAACCATGAATTGATACCCATTATAATCTATCCTATTAACCATGGATTGATACCCATTATAACCTATCCTATCAACCATGCATTGATCCCCATTTTAACCTATGAACTATGAATTGATACCTATGCATTGAACCTTTTTATAACCTGTCCTTTTATCCATGCATTGATCCCTATTATAAACTATCATATTAAAAATGAATTGATACCCATTATTACCTATCCTATCAACCATGCATTGATCCCCATTATAACCTATCCTATTAACCATGAATTGATACCCATTATAACCTATCCTATTAACCATGAATTGATACCCATGCATTGATCCCCATTATAACCTATCCAATTAACCATGCATTGATCCCCATTATAACCTATCCTATTATCCATGCATTGATCCCAATTATAACCTATCCTATTAACCATGAATTGATACCCATTATAACCTATCCTATTAACTATGAATTGATACCCATGCATTGATCCCCATTATAACCTATCCTCTTATCCATGCATTGATCCCCATTATAACATATCCTATTAAACATGCATTGATCATCATTATAAGCTATCCTATTAAGCATGAATTGATACCCATTTAAAACTATCCTATCAACTATGAATTGATACCCATGCATTGATCCCCATTATAACCTATCCTATTATCCATGCATTGATCCCCATTATAACCTATCCTATTACCATGCATTGATCCATATTATTACCTATCCTATTATCTATGCATTGATCCCCATTATAACCTATCCTATTAACCATGCATTGATCCCTATTATAACCTATCCTATTAACCATGCATTGATCGCAATTGTAACCTATCCTATTAACCATGCATTGATCCCCATTATAACCTATCCTATTAACTATGAATTGATACCCTTGCATTGATCCCCAATATAACCTATCGTATTAACCATCCATTGATTCCAATTATAACCTATCCTATTACCATGCATTGATCCCCATTATAACCTATCCTATTACCATCCATTGATCCCAATTATAACCTATCGTATTACTATACAATGATCCCTATTATAACGTATCCTATTAACCTTCCATTGATACCCATTATAACCTATCCTATTAACCATGAATTGATACCTATGCATTGATCGCCATTATAACCTATCCTATTATCCATGCATTGATCCCCATTATAACCTATCCTATTGGCCATGCATTATAGTGGGGATCAATGCATTATAACCTATCCTATTATCCATGCATTGATCCCCATTATAACCTATCCTATTAACCAAGAATCTATACCCACCATAACCTATCCTATTAACCATGAATTGATCCCCATTATAACCTATCCCATTAACCCTCAATTGATACCAATTATAATCTATCCTATTAACTATGAATTGATACCCATGCATTGATTCCAATGATAGCCTATCCTATTATCCATGCTTTGATCCCTATTATCACCTATCCTATTAACCATGCAGTTATCCCCATTATAACCTATCCTATTAACCATGCATTGATCCCCATTAGAACCTATCCTATTAACCATGAATTGATACCCATTATAACCAATCCTATTAACTATGAATTGATACCCATGCATTGATCCCCATTATAACCTATCCTATTATCCAGGTATTGATCCCATTATAAACTATCCTATTATCCATGCATTGATCCCCATTATAAGCTATCTTATAAACCATGAATTGATACCCATTATAACCTATCCTATTAACAATGAATTGATACCCATTAGGACATATCTTATTAACTATGAATTGATACCCATGCATTGATCCCTATTATAACCTTTCCTCTTAACCATGAATTGATCCCTATTATAACCTATCCTATTACTATACATTGATCCCATTATAAGCTATCCTATTATCCATGCATTGATCCCCATTATCTCCTATCCAATTAATTATAGGTTAATCCCTTTTATAGCCTATCCTATTAACCATTCATTGATCCCCATTATAACCTATACTATTAACCATGAATTGATACCCATTATAACCTATCTTATTAACTATGAATTG
This sequence comes from Mytilisepta virgata, assembly GCA_028015205.1. Classification (NCBI taxonomy): domain Eukaryota; kingdom Metazoa; phylum Mollusca; class Bivalvia; order Mytilida; family Mytilidae; genus Mytilisepta; species Mytilisepta virgata. The sequence continues at coordinate 43,292,290 of CM051511.1, forward strand.
TTACCCATTATAACCTCTCATATTAACCATGCATTGATCCCCATTATAACCTATCCTATTAACCATGCATTGATCCTCACTATAACCTATCCTATTTACCATGAATTGACACCCATTATAACCAATCCTATTAACTATAAATTGATACCCATGTATTGATCCCAATTATAACCTATCCTATTATCCATGTATTGATCCCCACTATAACCTATCCTATTATCCATGCATTGATCCCCATTATAAGTTATCCTATTAACCATGCATTGATCCCCTTTATAACTTATCCTATTAACCGTGCATTGATCCCAATTATAACCTATCCTATTAACCATGAAATGATACACATTAAAACCTATCCTATTAACAATGAATTGATACCAATTATAACATATCTTTTTAACTATGAATTGATACTTATGCATTGATCCCCATTATAACCTTTCCTATTAACCATGAATTGATCCCCATTATAACCTATCCTATTAACCATGAATTGATACCCATTATAACCTATCCCATTAACTATGCATTGATCCCCATTATAACCTATCCTATTGCCATGCATTGATCCTCATTATAACTTATCCTATTACTATACATTGATCCCATTATAAGCTATCCTATTATCCATGCATTGATCCCCATTATAACCTATCCAATTAACCATGGATTGATCCATTTTGTAGAATATCCTATTAACCATGACTGGATACCCATTATAACCTATCCTATTAACTATGAATTGATACCCGTTATAACCTTTCATATTAACCATTCATTGATCCCCATTATAACCTATCCTATTAACCATGCATTCATCGTCACTATAACCTATCCTATTTACCATGAATTGATACCCTTTATAACCTATCCTATTAACTATGAATTGATACCCATGCACTGATCCCCATTATAGCCTATCCTATTATCCATACAATTCATCTCCATTAAAACCTATCCTATTATCCATGCATTGATCCCCATTATAACCTATACTATTAACCATGCATTGATGCCTTTTATAACCTGTCATATTAACCATGAATTGATATCCATTATTACCTATCCTATTAACTATGAATTGATACCCTTGCATTGATCCCCATGATAACCTATCCTACTACTATGCATTGATCCCATTATAACCTATCCTATTACCATAAATTGATCCCCATTACAACCTATCCTATTAACCATGAATTGATACCCATTATAACCTATCCCATTAACTATGCATTTATCTCCATTATAACCTATCCTATTGCCATGCATTGATCCTCATTATAACCTATCCTATTACTATACATTGATTCCATTATAAGGTATCCTATTATCCATGCATTGATACCCATTATAACCTATCCAATTAACCATGGATTGATTACTTTTATAGCCTATCATTTTAACCATGCATTGATCCCTATTATAACCTGTCCTATTAACCATGAATTGATACCCATTATAACCTATCCTATTAACTATGAATTGATACCCTTGCATTGATCCCCATTATATCCTATCCTACTACTATGCATTGATCCCATTATAACCTATCCTATTACCATACATTGATCCCCATTATAACGTAACCTATTAACCATGCATTGATATCCATTATAACCTATTATATTAACCATACATTGATCCCCATTATAACCTATCTTATTAACCATGCATTGATCGCCATAATAACCTATCCTATTACTATACATTGATCCCATTATAAGCTATCCTATTAACCATGCATTGATCCACATTATAACATATCCTATTAACCATGCATTGCTCCCCATTTTAACCTATCCTATTACCATGCATTAATCCCCATTATAACCTATCCTTTTACCATACATTGATTCCCACTATAACCTATCCTATTAACCATGAAGAGATACCCATTATAACCTATCCTCTTAATTATGAATTGATACACATGCATTGATCCCCATATAACCTATCCTATTATGCATGCATTGATCCCAATTATAACCTATCCTATTACTATGCATTGATCCCCATTATAACATATCCTATTATCTATGCATTGATCCCCAGTATAATCTGTCCTATTAACCGTGCATTGATCCCCATTATAACCTATCCTATTAATCATGCATTGATCACCATTATAACCTATCCTATTAACCATGAATTGATACCCATTATAACCTATCCTCTTAACTATGAATTGATACCCATGCATTGATCCCCATATAACCTATCCTATTATCCATGCATTCATCCCAATTATAACCTATCCTATTACCATGCATTGATCCCCATTATAATATATCCTATTATCTATGCATTGATCCCCATTATAACCTGTCCTATTAACCATGCATTGATCCCCATTTTAACCTATCCTATTAATCATGCATTGATCCCCATTATAACCTATCCTATTAACCATGAATTGATACCCATTTTAACCTATGCTATTAACTATGAATTGATACCCATACATTGATCCGCATTATAACCTATCCTATTACCATGCATTGACCCCCATTATAACATATCCTATAATCTATGCATTGATCCCCATTATAACCTATCCTATTAACCATGCATTGATCCCCATTATAACCTATCCTATTACCATACATTGATTCCCATTATAACCTATCCTATTAACCATGAAGAGATACCCATTATTGCCTATCCTATTAACCATGAATTGATACCCATTATAACCTATCCTCTTAACTATGAATTGATACCCATGCATTGATCCCCATATAACCTATCCTATTATCCATGCATTGATCCCAATTATAACCTATCCTATTACCATGCATTGATCCCCATTATAACATATCCTATTATCTATGCATTGATCCACATTATAACCTGTCCTATTAACCATGCATTGATCCCCATTATAACCTATCCTATTATCCATGCATCGATCCCCATTATAACTTATCCTATTATCCATGCATTGATACCCATTATAACATATCCTATTAACCATGCATTGATCCCCATTATAACCTATCCTAGTAATAATGAATTGATACCCATTATAACCTATCCTATTAACCATGAATTGATACCAATTATAACCTATCTGATTAACTATGAATTGATACCAATGCATTGATCCCCATTATAACCTATCCTCTTATCCATCCATTGATCCCTATTATAACCTATCCTATTAACCATGAATTGATACCCGTTATAACCAATCCTATTAACTATGAATTGATACCCATGTATTGATCCCCATTATAACCTAACCTATTATCCATGTATTGATCCTCACTATAACCTTTCCTATTATCCATGCATTGATCCCTATTATAACTTATCTAATAAACCATGCATTGAACCCCTTTTTAACCTATCCTATTAACCGTGCATTGATCCCCATTATAACCTATCCTATTTACCATGAATTGATACCCATTATAACCTATCCTATTAACTATGAATTGATACCTATGCATTGATCCATATTATAACCTCTCCCATTATCCATGCATTGATCCCCATTATAAGCTATCCTATTAACGATGAATTGATACCCATTATAACCTATCGTATTATCCATCCATTTATTCCAATTATAACCTATCCTATTACCATGCATTGATCCCCATTATAACCTATCTTATTACCATGCATTGATCCCCATTATAACCTATCCTCTTATCCATCCATTGATCCCTATTATAACCTATCCTATTAACCATGAATTGATACCCATTATAACCTGTGCCATTAACTGTACATTTATTCCCATTATAACTTATCCTATTATCATGCATTGATCCCCATTATAACCTATCCACTTACTATACATTGATACCATTATCAGCTATCCTATTAACCATGCATTGATCCCCATTATAACATATCCTCTTAACCATTCATCATCCCCATTATAAGCTATCCTATTAACAATGATTTAATACCCATTATAACCTACCCTATTAACTATGAATTGATACCCAGGCATTGATCCCTATTATAACCTAACATATTATCCATGCACTGATCCCCATTATAACCTATCCTATTATCCATGCATTGATCCCCATTATAACCTATCATATTAACCATGCATTGATCCCTATTTCAACCCATCCTATTAACCATGAATTGATTCCCATTATAACCTATCCTATTAACTATGAATTGATACCCATGCATTGATCCCTATTATAACCTATCCTATTATCCATGCATTGATCCCCATTATAACCTATCATATTAACCATGCATTGATCCCTATTTCAACCTATCCTATTAACCATGATTTAATACCCATTATAACCTATCCTATTAACTATGAATTCATCCCAATTATAAACTATCTTATAAACCATGCAATGATTCCAATTATAAACTATCCTATCAACCATGCATTGATCCCCATTATAACCTGTCCTATTAACCATGAATTTATATCCATTATAGCCTAAACTATTATCCATGCATTGATCCCCATTATAACATATCCTATAAACTATGAATTGATACCCATGGATTGATCCCCATTATAACCTGTCCTATTAACCATGAATTGATACCCATTATAACCTATCCTATTAACCATGCATTGATCCCCATTATAACCTATCCTATTACCATGCATTAACCACCATTATAACCTATTCTATTGATGATGCATTGATCCCCATTATAACCTATCCTATTAACCATAAATTGATACCCATCCTATTATCCATGCATTGATCCTCATTATAACGTATGGTATTAACCATTCCTTGATCCCCATTATAACCTATCCTATTAACCATAAATTGATACCCATTATAACCTATCCTATTATCCATGCATTGATCTTTATTATAACCTATCGTATTAACCATTCATTGATCCCCATTATAACATATCCTCTTAACCATGCATTTATCCCCATTATAACGTATCCTATTTACCATGAATTGATGCCCATTATAACCTATCCTATAAACTATAAATTGATACCCATTATAACCTATCGTATTAACTATTAATTGATTCCCGTGCATTGATCCCTATTATAACCTATCCTATTACCATGCATTGATCCTCATTATCACTTATCCTATTACCATACATTGATCCCCATTATAACCTATCCCATTAACCATGAATTGATACCTATTATAGCATATCCTATTAACTATGAATTGTTACCCATTATAACCCATCCTATTACCATCCATTGATCCCCATTATAACCTATAGTATCACCATGCATTGATCCCTATTATAACCTATCCTATTAACTATGCATTGATCCTCATTATAACCTATCCTATTACCATAAATTGATCCTCATTATAACCTATCCTATTACCATAAATTGATCCCCATTATCACCTATCCTATTAACCATGTATTTATCCCTATTATAACCTATCCTATTACCATACATTGATCCCATTATAACCTATCCTATTATCCATGCATTGATCCCCATTATAACCTATGATAATAACCTTGAATTGATACCCATTATAACCTATGATATTAACCCTAAATTGATACCCATTATAGCCTATCCTATTAACCATGAATTAATACCCATTATAACCTATGCAATTAACTATGAATTGATACCCATTATAACCTATCCTATTAACTATGCATTGATCCTCATTATAACCTATCCTATTACCATAAATTGATCCCCATTATCACCTATCCTATTAACCATGTATTTATCCCTATTATAACCTATCCTATTACCATACATTGATCCCATTATAACCTATCCTATTAACCATGCATTGATCCCCAATATAACCTATCCTATTAACCATGCATTGATCCCCATTATAACCTGTTCTATTACCCATTAATTAATATCCATTATAGCCTATACTATTATCCATGCATTGATCCTCATTATAACCTATCCCATTAACTATGAATTGATACCAATGCATTGATCCCCATTATAAACTATCCTATCATCCCTGCATTGATCCCCATTATAACCTGTACTATTAACCATGAATTGATACACACTATAACCTATCCTATTAACCATGCATTGTTCCTCATTATAACCTATCCTATTACCATGCACTGATAACCATTATAACGAATCCTATTGACGATGCATTGATCCCCATTATAACCTATCCTATTAACCATCAATTGATACCCATTACAACCTATCCTATGATCCATGGATTGATCCCCATTATAACCTATCGTATTATTCATGCATTGATCCCTATTATAACCTATCAATTTAACCATTCATTTATCCCCATTATAACCTCTCCTATTAACCGTGCATTGATCCCCATTATAACCTATCCTATTAACTATGAATTGATACCCATGCATTGATCCCTATTATAACCTATCCTAGTAACAGTGTATTGATCCCCATTATAACCTATCCTATTAACCATGAATTGATACGCATTATAACCTATCCTATAAACCGTGCACTGATCCCCATTATAACCTATCCCATTACCATACATTGATCCCCATTATAACCTATCCTATTAACAATGAATTGATACCCATTGTAACCTATCCTATTAACCGTTCATTGATCCCCATTATAACCTATCCTATTATCATGCATTGATCACCATTATAACCTATCCGATTACCATACATTGATCCATATTATAACCTATCCTGTTAACCATGCATTGATCCCGACTATAACCTATCCTATTAAACATGCATTGATCCCTATTATAACCTATCCCATTAATCATGCATTGATCCCCATTATAACCTATCCTAATAACAATGAATTGATATCCATTATAACCTATCCTATTATCCATACATTGATCCCCATTATGACCTATCCTATTATCCATGCACTGATCCCCATTATAACCAATCATATTAACCATTCATTGAACACTATTATAACCTATCCTATTAACCATGCATTGATCCCCATTATAACCTATCCTATTAACCATGAATTGATACCCATTATAACCTATGCTATTAACTATTAATTGATACCCATGCATTGATCCCTATTATAACCTATCCTATTCTCCATGCATTGATGCCCATTATAACCTGTCCTATTAACTATAAATTGATACCTATTATAACCTATCCTATTAACTATGCATTTATCCCGATTATAACCTCTCCTATTACCATGCATTGATCCCCATTATCCGTTTTCCTATTACCATACATTGATCCCAATTATAACCTATCCTATTAACCATAATTTTATACCCAGTATAACCTTTCCTATTATCCATGCATTGATCCCCATTATAACCTATCTTATTAACCATGAATTGTTCCTCATTATAACCTATCCTATTACCATGCACTGATCACCATTATAACGAATCCTATTGACGATGCATTGATCCCCATTATAACCTATCCTATTAACCATAGGTCTAATATTGGTATCTTTGGATTGTTATTTTGAAACTCCTGGGATGATGCCTCTGCTGGTGGACCCTAGGTCCCCGAGGGTATTCGCCAACCCAGTCGTCAGACTTGTCTGACATGATTATTCATTGATTTGTTACAGAAATTACCAGTATTTAGCAAAATTCAAAAATAATAGAAATACTAAGGGTTCATTCCTTGTATTGCACATGGTAGATCTCCTTAGCTGAAATTTGGCTTCCTATTTCGGTATTTTTGGTTGAGTACTTCTTATTTAATATAAGTTTGGTTTTTGGTCTTCCAAATGTTTCGGTTTTAATGCTGCTGATGAGAGGTAACTCCTTGAAATGCGTCGTATACAGCATAGTTTAAATTTACTATATCTAATATTGGTATCTTTGGATTGTTATTTTGAAACTCCTGGGATGATGCCTCTGCTAGTGGACCCTAGGTCCCCGAGGGTATTCGCCAACCCAGTCGTCAGACTTGTCTGACATGATTATTCATTGATTTGTTACAGAAATTACCAGTATTTAGCAAAATTCAAAAATAATAGAAATACTAAGGGTTCATTCCTTGTATTGCACATGGTAGATCTCCTTAGCTGAAATTTGGCTTCCTATTTCGGTATTTTTGGTTGAGTACTTCTTATTTAATATAAGTTTGGTTTTTGGTCTTCCAAATGTTTCGGTTTTAATGCTGCTGATGAGAGGTAACTCCTTGAAATGCGTCGTATACAGCATAGTTTAAATTTACTATATCTAATATTGGTATCTTTGGATTGTTATTTTGAAACTCCTGGGATGATGCCTCTGCTGGTGGACCCTAGGTCCCCGAGGGTATTCGCCAACCCAGTCGTCAGACTTGTCTGACATGATTATTCATTGATTTGTTACAGAAATTACCAGTATTTAGCAAAATTCAAAAATAATAGAAATACTAAGGGTTCATTCCTTGTATTGCACATGGTAGATCTCCTTAGCTGAAATTTGGCTTCCTATTTCGGTATTTTTGGTTGAGTACTTCTTATTTAATATAAGTTTGGTTTTTGGTCTTCCAAATGTTTCGGTTTTAATGCTGCTGATGAGAGGTAACTCCTTGAAATGCGTCGTATACAGCATAGTTTAAATTTACTATATCTAATATTGGTATCTTTGGATTGTTATTTTGATACGCATTATAACCTATCCTATAAACCGTGCACTGATCCCCATTATAACCTATCCCATTACCATACATTGATCCCCATTATAACCTATCCTATTAACAATGAATTGATACCCATTATAACCTATCCTATTAACCGTTCATTGATCCCCATTATAACCTATCCTATTATCATGCATTGATCACCATTATAACCTATCCGATTACCATACATTGATCCCCATTATAACCTATCCTGTTAACCATGCATTGATCCCGACTATAACCTATCCTATTAAACATGCATTGATCCCTATTATAACCTATCCCATTAATCATGCATTGATCCCCATTATAACCTATCCTAATAACAATGAATTGATATCCATTATAACCTATCCTATTATCCATACATTGATCCCCATTATGACCTATCCTATTATCCATGCACTGATCCCCATTATAACCAATCATATTAACCATTCATTGAACACTATTATAACCTATCCTATTAACCATGCATTGATCCCCATTATAACCTATCCTATTAACCATGAATTGATACCCATTATAACCTATGCTATTAACTATTAATTGATACCCATGCATTGATCCCTATTATAACCTATCCTATTCTCCATGCATTGATGCCCATTATAACCTGTCCTATTAACTATAAATTGATACCTATTATAACCTATCCTATTAACTATGCATTTATCCCGATTATAACCTCTCCTATTACCATGCATTGATCCCCATAATCCGTTTTCCTATTACTATACATTGATCCCAATTATAACCTATCCTATTACCCATAATTTTATACCCAGTATAACCTTTCCTATTATCCATGCATTGATCCCCATTATAACCTATCTTATTAACCATGAATTGATACCCATTATAACCTATGCTATTAACTATTAATTGATACCCATGCATTAATCCCTGTTATAACCTATCCTATTATTCATGCATTGATCCCCATTATAACCTATCCTATTAACTATAAATTGATACCCATTATAACCTATCCTATTATCTATGCATTGATCCCCATTATAACCTATCATATTAACCATGCATTGATCCCCATTATAACATATCTTATTACCATACATTAATCCCCATTATAACCTTACCTATTAACCATGAATTGGTACCCATCATAACCTATCCTATTAACTATGAATTGACACATATGGATTCATCCCCTTTATAACCTATCCTATTATTAATGCATTGATCCCCATTATAACCTATCCTATTAACTATAAATTAATACCCATTGTAACCTATCCTATAATTCATGCATTGATCCCCATTATAACCTATCCTCTTATCCATGCATTGGTCCCCATTATAACCTATCCTATTATCCGTGCATTGATCCCCATTATAACTTATCATATTAACCATGCATTGATCACCATTATAACCTATCCTATTAACCATGAATTGATACCCATTATAACCTATCCTATTAACTATGAATTTGAAAACCATGCATTGATCCCTATTATAACCTATCCTATTATCCATGCATTGATCCCTATTATAACCTATCCTATTAACTATAAATTGATACCTATTATAACCTATCCTGTTAACCATGCATTGATCCCCATTATAACCTATCCTATTACCATGCATTGATCCCTATTATAACCTATCCTATTGCCATACATTGATCCCCATTATAACCTTTCTTATTATTCATGTATTGATCCCCGTTATAACCTATTCTATTAACTATGAATTGATACCCATACATTGATCCCCATTATAACCTATCCTATTATCCATGCATTGATCCTCATTATAACCTTTCCTATTATTAATCATTGATCACCGTTATAAGCTATCCTAATAACTATAAATTGATACCCATTATAACCTATCGTATTATCCATGGATTGATCCCCATTATAACCTATCATATTAACCATTCATTGATCCATATTATAACCTATCAAATTATCCATGCACTGATCCCCATTATAACCTATCCTATTATCTATGCATTGATCCCCATTATAACCTGTCATATTAAGCATGCATTGATCCCTATTATAACCTATCCTATTAACCATGAATTGATACCCATTATAACCTATGCTATTAACTATGAATTGATACCCATGCATTGATCCCTATTATAACCTATCCTATTATCCATGCATTGTTCCCTATTATAACCTATCCTATTAACTATAAATTGATACCCATTATAACCTATCCTATTAACCATGCATTGATCCCCATTATAACCTATCCTATTACCATGCTTTGATCCCCATTTCAACCTATCCTATTACCATACATTGGTCCCCATTATAACCTATCCTATTAACCATGTATTGATACCCATTATAACCTATCTTATTAACTATGAATCGATACCCATGCATTGATCCCCATTATAACCTATCCTATTATCCATGCATTGATCCCAATTATAACCTATCCTATTAACCATGGATTGATCCCCATTATAAATTATCCTTTTAAATATCCATTGATCCCAATTATAACCTATCCTATTGACTATGCATTGATCCCCATAATAACCAGTCCTATTAACCATGAATTTATATCCTTTAAAGCCTGTACTATTATCTATGCATTGATCCACATTATAACCTATCCTCTTAACTATTAATTGATACCCATGCATTGATCCCCATTATAACCTATCCTATTATCCATGCATTGATCTTCATTATAACCTATCCTATTAACCATGAATTGATACCCATTATAACCTGTCCTATTAACCATACGTTCATCCCCATTATAACCTATTCTGTTAACCATGCTTTGATCCCCATTATAACCTATCCTATTAATCATGCATTGATCCCTATTATAACCTGTTCTAATAACCATGAATTGATACCCATTATAACCTATGCTATTAACTATGAATTGATACCCATGCATTGATACCTATTATAACCTATCCTATTAACCATGAATTGATACCCATTATAACCTATGCTATTAACTATGAATTGATACCCATGCATTGATCCCTTTTATAACCTATCCTATTATCCATGCATTGTTCCCTATTATAACCTATCCTATTAACTATAAATTGATACCCATTATAACCTATCCTATTAACCATGCATTGATCCCCATTATAACCTATCCTATTACCATGCTTTGATCCCCATTTTAACCTATCCTATTACCATACATTGGTCCCCATTATAACCTATCCTATTAACCATGTATTGATACCCATTATAACCTATCTTATTAACTATGAATTGATACCCATGCATTGATCCCCATTATAACCTATCCTATTATCCATGCATTGATCCCCATTATAAATTATCCTATTAACCATCCATTGATCCCAATTATAAGCTATCCTATTGACTATGCATTGATCCCCATTATAACCAGTCCTATTAACCATGAATTTATATCCTTTATAGCCTATACTATTATCTATGCATTGATCCACATTATAACCTATCCTCTTAACTATTAATTGATACCCATGCATTGATCCCCATTATAACCTATCCTATTATCCATGCATTGATCTTCATTATAACCTATCCTATTAACCATGAATTGATACCCATTATAACCTATCCTATTAACCATACATTCATCCTCATTATAACCTATTCTGTCAACCATGGTTTGATCCCCATTATAACCTATCCTATTAATCATGCATTGATCCCTATTATAACCTGTTCTAATAACAATGAATAGATACCTATTATAACCTATTCTATTATCCATACATTGATCCCTATTATAACCTATCCTATTATCCATGCATTGATCCCCATTATAACCTGTCATAGTAACCATTTATTGATCCCTATTATAACATATCCTATTAACCATGCATTGATCCCCATTACAACCTATCCTATTAACCATGAATTGATACCCATTATAACCTATTCTATTAACTATTAATTGATTCCCATGCATTGATCCCTATTATAACCTATCCTATTATCTATGCATTGATACCCATTATAACCTATCCTATTAACTATAAATTGATACCCATTATAACCTTTCCTGATACCATGCATTGAACCCCATTATCACTTATCCTATTACCATACATTGATCCCCATTATAACCTATCCCATTAACCATGAATTGATACCCATTATAACCTATCCTATTAACTATGAATTGATACCCATGCACTGATCCTCTTTTTAACCTATTCTATTATCCATGCATTGATCCCCATTATAACCTGTCCTGTTAACCATAAATTTATACCCATTATACCCTATCCTATTAACTATTAATTGATTCCCATGCATTGATCCCTATTATAACGTATCCTATTATCCATGCATTGATCCCCATTATAACCTATCCTATTAACTATAAATTGATACCCTTTATAACCTATCCTATTAACTCTATATTTATCCCCATTATAGCCTATCCTATTACCATGCATTGATCCCCATTATCACTTATCCTATTGCCATACCTTAATCATCGTTATAAGCTATCCCATTAAGCATGAATTGATACCCATTATAACCTATCCTATTAACTATGAATTGATACCCATGCATTGATCCCCTTTGCAACCTATTCTATTATCCATGCATTGATCCCCATTATAACATGTTCTGTTAACCATCAATTTATACCCATTATAACCTATCCTGTTATAAACGCATTGATAACCATTATAACCTATCCTATTACCATCCATTGATCCCCATTATAACCTATTGTATGACCATTCATTGATCCCAATTATAACCTATCCTATTAACTATGCATTTATCCTGATTATAACCTATTTTATAACCATAAATTGATCCCCATTATAACGTATCCTATTAACCATGTATTTATCCCCATTATAACCTATCCTATTCCCATACATTGATCTCCATTATAACCTCTCCTATTATCCATGCATTGATCCCCATTATAACCTATGATAATAACCTTGAATTGATACCCATTATAACCTATTATATTAACCCTAATTGATACCCATTATAGCCTATCCTATTAACCAAGAATTAATACCCATTATAGCCTATCCTATTGACCATGAATTGATACCCATTATAACCTATCTTATAAAGCATGCATTGATCCCCATTATAACCTGTCCTATTAACCATGAATTTATATCCATTATAACCTATACTATTTTCCATGCATTGATCCCCATTATAACCTATGCTATTAACTATGAAATGATACCCATGCATTGATCCCCATTATAACCTATCCTATTAACCATGCATTATCACCATTATAACCTATCCTATTACCATGCATTGATTACCATTATAACCTATCCTATTGAAGATGCATTGATCCCCATTATAACCTATCCTATTAACCATAAATTGATACCCATCATAACCTATCCTATTATCCATGCATTGATCCCTATTATAACATATCATATTAACCATTCTTTGATCCCCATTATAACGTATCCTATTAACCATGAATTGATCCTCATAATAACCTATCCTATTAACCATGAATTGATGCCCATTATAACCTATCCTATTAGCCATGAATTGGTACCCATTATAACCTATCCTATTAACTATAAATTGATACCCATTATAACCTATCCTATTACCATGCATTGATCCCCAATATCACTTATCCTATTACCATACATTGATCCCCATTATAACCTATCCTATTAACCATATATATATAAACATTATAACCTTTCCTATTATCCATGCATTGATCCCCATTATAACTGATCCTATTAACCATGCATTGATCCCCATTATAACCTATCCTATTATCCATGCATTGATCCCCATTAAAACTTATCCTATTAACCATGCATTGATCTCCATTATAACCTATCTTATTATCCATGCATTGATCCTTATTATAACCTGTCCTATTAACCATGAATTGATACCCATTATACCCTATCCTATTCACTATGAATTGATACCCATGCATTGGCCCCTATTATAACCTATCCTATTATCCATGCATTGATCCCAATTATAACCTATCATATTAACCATTCATTGATTTCCATTATAACCTATCCTATTATCCATACACTGATCCCCATTATAACCTATCCTATTATCCATGCATTGATCCCCATTATAACCTATCATATTAACCATGCATTGATCCCTATTTTAACCTATCCTATTAACCAGGAATTGATACCCATTATAACCTATCCTATTAACTATGAATTGATACCCATGCGTCGATCCCTATTGTAACCTATCCTATTATTCAAGCATTGATCCCGTTATAACCTATCCTATTAACTATAAATTGATACCCATCATAAACTATCCTATTAACTATGCATTGATCCCCGTTATAACCTATCCTATTATTCATGTTTTGATCCCCATTTTAACCAATCCTATTACCATACATTGGTCCCCATTATAACCTATCCTATTAACCATGTTTTGATCCCCGTTATAACGTATCCTATTAACCATGAATTGATACCCATTATAGCCTATCTTATTAACTATGAATTGATACCCATGCATTGTTCCAAATTACAACCTATCCTATTATCCATGCATTGATCCCCATTAAAAACTATCTTATTAACCATGCATTGATCCCCATAATAAATTATCCTATTAACCATCCATTGATCCCAATTATAACCTATCCTATTAACCATGCATTGATGCCCATTATACCCTGTCCTATTAACCATGAATTTATATCCATTATAGCCTATCCTGTTAATCATGCATTGATCCCCATTATAACCTGTTCTAACAACGATGAATTGATACCCATTATAACCTATCCTCTTATCCATACATTGATCCCCATTATAACCTATCCTATTATCCATGCATTGATCCCCATTATAACTTATCATATTAATCTTTCATTGATCCCTATTATAACCTATCCTATTAACCATGCATTGATCCCCATTATAACCTATCCTATTAACCATGAATTGATACCCATTATAACCTATCCTATTAACTATTAATTGATTCCCATGCATTGATCCCTATTATAACCTATCCTATTATCCATGCATTGATCCTTATTATAACCTGTCCTATTAACCATGAATTGATACCCATTATACCCTATCCTATTCACTATGAATTGATACCCATGCATTGGCCCCTATTATAACCTATCCTATTATCCATGCATTGATCCCAATTATAACCTATCATATTAACCATTCATTGATTTCCATTATAACCTATCCTATTATCCATACACTGATCCCCATTATAACCTATCCTATTATCCATGCATTGATCCCCATTATAACCTATCATATTAACCATGCATTGATCCCTATTTTAACCTATCCTATTAACCAGGAATTGATACCCATTATAACCTATCCTATTAACTATGAATTGATACCCATGCGTCGATCCCTATTGTAACCTATCCTATTATCCAAGCATTGATCCCGTTATAACCTATCCTATTAACTATAAATTGATACCCATTATAAACTATCCTATTAACTATGCATTTATCCCCGTTATAACTATCCTATTATTCATGTTTTGATCCCCATTTTGACCAATCCTATTACCATACATTGGTCCCCATTATAACCTATCCTATTAACCATGTTTTGATACCCGTTATAACTTATCCTATTAACCATGAATTGATACCCATTATAGCCTATCATATTAACTATGAATTGATACCCATGCATTGATCCAAATTACAACCTATCCTATTATCCATGCATTGATCCCCATTATAAACTATCTTATTAACCATGCATTGATTCCCATAATAAATTATCCTATTAACCATGCATTGATCCCAATTATAACCTATCCTATTAACCATGCATTGATGCCCATTATAACCTGTCCTATTAACCATGAATTTTTATCCATTATAGCCTATCCTGTTAATCATGCATTGATCCCCATTATAACCTGTTCTAATAACGATGAATTGATACCCATTATAACCTATCCTATTATCCATACATTGATCCCCATTATAACCTATCCTATTAACTATTAATTGATTCCCATGCATTGATCCCTATTATAACCTATCCTATTATCCATGCATTGATCCATATTATAACCTATCCTATTAACCATGAATTGATACCCATTATAACCTATCCTATTAACCGTCCATTGATCCCTATTATAACCTATCCTATTATCTTGCATTGATCACCATTATAACCTATCCTATTAACCATGCATTGATCCCCATTATAACCTATCCTATTAATCATGCATTAATCCCCATTATAACCTGTTCTAATAACTATGAATTAATACCAATGCATTGATCCCCATTATAACCTATGCTATTATCCATGCATTGATCCCTATTATAACCTATCCTATTAACCATGAATTTTTACCCATTATAACCTATCCTATTAACCGTGCATTGATCCCCATTATAACCTATCCTATAAACATGCATTGATCACCATTATAAACTATCCTATTAACCATGCATTGATCCCCATTATAACCTATCCTATTGATCATGCATTGATCCCATTAGAACCTGTTCTAATAACGATGAATTGATACCCATTATAACCTATCCTATTATCCATACACTGATCTCCATTATAACCTATCCTATTATCCATGCATTGATCTCCATTATAACCTATCATATTAATCTTTCATTGATCCCTATTATAACCTATCCTATTAACCATGCATTTATCCCCATTATAACCTATCCTATTAACCATGAATTGATACCCATTATAATCTATCCTATTAACTATTAATTGATTCCCATGCATAGATCCCTATTATAACCTATCCTATTATCCATGCATTGATGCGCATTATAACCTATCCTATAAACTATAAATTGATACCCATTATAAGCTATCCTATTAACTATTAATTGATTCCCTTGCATTGATCCCTATTATGACCTATCGTATTACCATGCATTGATCCCCATTATCACTTATCCTATTACCATACATTGATCCCCATTATAACCTATCCCATTAACCATGAATTTATACCTATTATAACCTATCCTATTAACTATGAATTGATACCAATTATAACCTATCCTATTACCATCCATTGATCCCCATTATAACCTATAGTATGACCATGCATTGATCCCCATTATAAACTATCCTATTAACTATGCATTGATCATCATTATAACCTATTTTATTACCATAAATTGATCCCCATTATCTCCTATCCTATTAACCATGTTTTTATCCCTATTATAACCTATCCTATTACCATACATTGATACCATTATAACCTATCCTATTATCCATGCATTGATCCCCATTATAACCTATGATAATAACCTTGAATTGATACCCATTATAACCTATGATATTAACCCTAAATTGATACCCATTATGGCCTATCCTATTAATCATGAATTAATACCCATTATAAACAATCCTATTAACTATGAATTGATACCCATTATAACCTATCCTATTAACCATGCATTGATCCCCATTATAACCTATCCTATTAACCATGAATTGATACCCATTATAACCTATCCTATTAACTATTAATTGATTCCCATGCATTGATCCCTATTATAACCTATCCTATTATCCATGCATTGATCCTTATTATAACCTGTCCTATTAACCATGAATTGATACCCATTATACCCTATCCTATTCACTATGAATTGATACCCATCCATTGGCCCCTATTATAACCTATCCTATTATCCATGCATTGATCCCAATTATAACCTATCATATTAACCATTCATTGATTTCCATTATAACCTATCCTATTATCCATACACTGATCCCCATTATAACCTATCCTATTATCCATGCATTGATCCCCATTATAACCTATCATATTAACCATGCATTGATCCCTATTTTAACCTATCCTATTAACTAAGAATTGATACCCATGCGTCGATCCCTATTGTAACCTATCCTATTATCCAAGCATTGATCCCGTTATAACCTATCCTATTAACTATAAATTGTTACCCATTATAAACTATCCTATCAACTATGCATTGATCCCCGTTATAACCTATCCTATTATTCATGTTTTGATCCCCATTTTAACCAATCCTATTACCATACATTGGTCCCCATTATAACCTATCCTATTGACCATGTTTTGATAACCGTTATAACGTATCCTATTGACCATGAATTGATACCCATTATAGCCTATCATATTAACTATGAATTGATACCCATGCATTGATCCAAATTACAACCTATCCTATTATCCATGCATTGATCCCCATTATAAACTATCTTATTAACCATGCATTGATCCCCATAATAAATTATCCTATTAACCATGCATTGATCCCAATTATAACCTATCCTATTAACCATGCATTGATGCCCATTATAACCTGTCCTATTAACCATGAATTTATATCCATTATAGCCTATCCTGTTAATCATGCATTGATCCCCATTATAACCTGTTCTGATAACGATGAATTGATACCCATTATAACCTATCCTATTATCCATACATTGATCCCCATTATAACCTATCCTATTAACTATTAATTGATTCCCATGCATTGATCCCTATTATAACCTATCCTATTATCCATGCATTGATCCATATTATAACCTATCCTGTTAACCATGAATTGATACCCATTATAACCTATCCTATTAACCGTGCATTTATCCCTATTATAACCTATCCTATTATCTTGCATTGATCACCATTATAACCTATCCTATTAACCATGCATTGATCCCCATTATAACCTATCCTATTAATCATGCATTAATCCCCATTATAACCTGTTCTAATAACTATGAATTGATACCCATGCATTGATCCCCATTATAACCTATCCTATTATCCATGCATTGATCCCTATTATAACCTATCCTATTAACCATGAATTGATACCCATTATAACCTATCCTATTAACCGTCCATTGATCCCTATTATAACCTATCCTATAAACATGCATTGATCAACATTATAAACTATCCTATTAACCATGCATTGATCCCCATTATAACCTATCCTATTAATCATGCATTGATCCCATTAGAACCTGTTCTAATAACGATGAATTGATACCCATTATAACCTATCCTATTATCCATACACTGATCTCCATTATAACCTATCCTATTATCCATGCATTGATCTCCATTATAACCTATCATATTAATCTTTCATTGATCCCTATTATAACCTATCCTATTAACCATGCATTTATCCCCATTATAACCTATCCTATTAACCATGCATTGATGCGCATTATAACCTATCCTATAAACTATAAATTGATACCCATTATAAACTATCCTATTAACTATTAATTGATTCCCTTGCATTGATCCCTATTATGACCTATCTTATTACGATGCATTGATCCCCATTATCACTTATCCTATTACCATACATTGATCCCCATTATAACCTATCCCATTAACCATGAATTTATACCTATTATAACCTATCCTATTAACTATGAATTGATACCAATTATAACCTATCCTATTACCATCCATTGATCCCCATTATAACCTATAGTATGACCATGCATTGATCCCCATTATAAACTATCCTATTAACTATGCATTGATCATCATTATAACCTATTTTATTACCATAAATTGATCCCCATTATCACCTATCCTATTAACCATGTTTTTATCCCTATTATAACCTATCCTATTACCATACATTGATACCATTAGAACCTATCCTATTATCCATGCATTGATCCCCATTATAACCTATGATAATAACCTTGAATTGATACCCATTATAACCTATGATATTAACCCTAAATTGATACCCATTATGGCCTATCCTATTAACCATGAATTAATACCCATTATAAACAATCCTATTAACTATGATATGATACCCATTATAACCTATCTTATAAACCATGCATTGATCCCCATCATAACTTATCCTATTAACCATGCATTGATCCCAATTATAACCTATCCTATTAACTATGCATTGATCCCCATTATAACCTGTCCTATTAACCATGAATTTATATCCATTATAGCCTATACTATTATCCATGCATTGATCCTCATTATAAACTATCCTATTAACTATGAATTGATACCCATGCATTGATCCCCATTATAACCTACCCTATTATCCCTGCATTGATCACCATTATAACCTGTCCTATTAACCATGAATTGAAACACATTACAACCTATCCTATTAACCATGCATTGTTCCCCATTATAAGCTATCCTATTACCATGCATTGATCACCATTTTGACCTATCCTATTGACGATGCATTGATCCCCATTATAACCTATCCTATTAACAATCAATTGATACCCATTATAACCTATCCTATGATCCATGCATTGATCCCCATTATAACCTATCCTATTATCCATGCATTGATCCCTATTATAACCTATCATATTAACCATAAATTGATACGCATTATAACCTATCCTATTAACTATGAATTGATATCCATGCATTGATCCGTATTATAACCTATCCTAGTAACAGTGTATTGATCCCGATTATAACCTAACCTATTAACCATGAATTGATACGGATTATAACCTATCCTATTAACTGTGCATTGATCCCCATTATAACCTATCCTATTACCATACATTGATCGCCATTATAACCTATCCTATTAACCATGAATTGATACCCATTATAACCTATCCTATTAACCGTGCATTGATCCCCATTATAACCTATCCTATTATCATCCATTGATCACCATTATAACCTATCCCATTACCATACATTTGTCCCCATTATAACCTATCCTGTTATAATGCATTGATCACCAATATAAGCTATCATATTACCATACATTCATCCCTATTATAACCTATCCTATTAACCATGCATTGATCCCCATTATAACCTATCCTATTAACCATGCATTGATCCCCATTATAACCTATGCTATTAACCATGCATTGATCCCCATTATAACCTCTCCTATTAGCCATGAATTGATACCCATTATAAGGTATCCTATTAACTGTGAATTGATACCCATGCATTGATCTTAATTATAACCTATCCTATAAACCATGCATTGATTATCATTATAACCTATCTCATTAACCATGAATTGATACCCATTATAACCTATCCTATTAACTATGAATTGATACCCATTATAACCTATCCTATTAACTATGAATTGATACCCATGCATTGATCCCCATTATAAAATATCCTATTATCCATGCATTGATCCCCATTATAACATGTTATATTATCCATGAATTGTTTCCCATTATAACCTATCCTATTAACTATGAATTGATACCCATGCATTGATCCCCATTATAAAATATCCTATTATCCATGCATTGATCCCCATTATAACATGTCTTATTTTCCATGAATTGTTTCCCATTATAAACTATCCTATTAACTATCAATTGATACCCATGCATTGATCCCCATTGTAACCTAACATATTATCCATGCATTGATCCCCTTTATAACCTATCCTATTAACCATGAATTGATACCCATTATAACCTATCCTATTAACCATGCATTGATCCCCATTATAACCTATCCTATTA
The DNA here is from genome assembly GCA_028015205.1 of Mytilisepta virgata. Classification (NCBI taxonomy): domain Eukaryota; kingdom Metazoa; phylum Mollusca; class Bivalvia; order Mytilida; family Mytilidae; genus Mytilisepta; species Mytilisepta virgata. The sequence goes on from CM051511.1 coordinate 43,314,362, forward strand.
ACCAAGCATTGATCCCCATAATAACCTTTCCTATTAACCATGAATTGATTTTAATTATGATCTATTCTATTAACTATGAATTGATTCCCATGCATTGATCCCCATTATAACCTATCCTATTAACTATGAATTGATATTACTTATAACCTATACTATTATCCATGCATTGATCCCGACTATAACCTATCCTATTATCCATGGATTGATCCCCATTATAACCTATCCTATTATCCATGCATTGATACCCATTATAACTTATCCTACTAGCCATGAATTGATACCCATTATAACCTATCCTATTAACTATGAATTGATACCCATGCATTGATCCCCATTATAACCTGTGCTATTATCAATGCATTGATTGTTGAGAACCATAACCAACATGGACAAAACTATCTCAATTATTTGTTTAAAACAGATTCCTGTGTGTAGTACAAACTACAAAGTTTATAACCATAAACAAGATGGACCTAACTATCTCAAGTCTTGCTTGACAAAGATGCTTGTGTGTGGCACAGACTGCAAGGGACCGACCTATAACAAGTCCATTGATTGTTTTACAAAGGCGTCTGTATTTGGTAGAGATGTATTGTAGAAATTACATGGTTTAGAACCATTAGCAACATGGACATAGCTATCTCAATGCCAGTAATTGTTTAACACAGATGCCTGTGTGTGATACCAACTGCATGGTTTAGAACCATGAGCAACATGGACATAACTATCTCAATGCTATTGATTGTTTGACAAAGGTGTCTGTGTATGACTACAAACTACATGGTTTAAAACCATTAGCAACATGGACATAGCTATCTCAATGCCAGTAATTGTTTAACACAGATGCCTGTGTGTGGTACAAATTACATGGTTTAGAACCATGAGCAACATTGACCTAACTATCTCAGTGCCTGTATTGTAAACAGATGTATAGTACAAACTACATGGTTTAGAAACTAACTATCTCAATGCCATCGATTGTTTAATAAAGGTGTCTGTGTATTGTAAACAGATGTAAAGTACAAACTACATGGTTTACAACCATAAGCAACAATGGACTTAACTATCTCCATGCCATTGATTGTTTAGCAAAGGTGCCTGTGTATGGTACAAAGGACATAGTTTACAGCCATATCCAACTATCTCAATGCCATTGATTGTCTAACACAGATTCCTGTGTGTAGTACAAACTACATAGTTTATAACCATATGCAACATGGACCTAAACTATCTCAATGCCATTGATTGTTTAACACAGATTCCTGTGTGTTGTACAAACTCCATAGTTTATAACCATAAGCAACATAAGATAGTAACTATCTCAAGTCTTGTTTGACAAAGATGCCTATGTGTGGTACAGACTACAAGGGTTAGAACCATGAGTAACATGGACCGAACTATCACAAGTCCATTGATTGTTTAACAAAGGTGTCTGTGTATGGTAAAGAAATGTATTGTACAAATTACATGGTTTAGAACCATGAGCAACATGAACATAGCTATCTCAATGCCAGTAATTGTTTAACACAGATGGCTGTGTGTGAGACCAACTGCATGGTTTAGAACCATGAGCAACATACACATAACTATCTCAATGTCATTGATTGTTTCACAAAGGTGTCTGTGTATGGCTACAAACTACATGGTTTAAAACCATGGAAAACATGGACCTAACTATCTCAATCCCATTGATTGTTTAACAATGGTGTCTGTGTATGATAAACAGATGTATAGTACAAACTACATGGTTAAGAACCATGAGCAACGTGCACCTATCTCAATGCCATTGATTGTTTAACAAAGGTGTCTTTGTATTGTGTACAAACTATACGGTTTAGAACCATGAGTAACATGGACCTAACTATGTCCATGCCATCGATTGTTCAACAAAGGTGCCTGTGTATGGGAAACAGATCTATAGTACAAACTACATGGTTTAGAACATGAGCAACATGGACCTAACTATCTCAAGGCCATTGATTGTTTAACAAAGGTGTCTGTGTATAATAAACAGATATATAGTACAAACTACATGGTTAAGAACCATGAGCAACATGCAGCTATCTCAATACCATTGATTGTTTAACAAAGGTGTCTGTGTATGGTAAACAGATGTATAGTACAAACTACATGGTTTAGAACTATGAGTAGCATGGACCTAACTATGTCCATGCCATTGATTATTTATTTGTTTATTTTACTTGAGCACATTTGGCTATTTCGCTCTAGCCAGTTATATTGGTGGAGGTAACCAAAGTACCAGGACAGAACCACCGAACTTCGGTAGGGAAATTGGCAATCCTTGTCAATTTAGATCGGATCGAGCACACCCGACACAGGTGAGATTCGAACTCGAAACCTCTATTTTGACAGGATAGTGATTATTAGTAGTTATAACGAACTACCTAGACCACTCTGCCACCGTGGCCTCCATTGATTATTTAATAAAGGTGTCTTTATAGCAAAAACTACATTGGTAAAGACCATGAGCAACATGGACATAACTATCCCAATGCCATTGATTGTTTAATTGTTTAATAAGGGTGCCTGTGTGTGGTACAAACGACATTGTTTAGAACCATTAGCAACATGGACCTAACTATCTCAATGCCATTGATTATTTATTTGTTTATTTTATTGAGGTTTTACGCCGTTTTGAGACCATTTCGCTATTTCGCTGCAGCCAGTTTCATTTGTGGACGTAGCCGGAGTACCCATATAAAACAACCAAACTTCGGTAGAAAAAATTGGCAATACTTGTCAATTTACATCGGAGTCGAACACACCCAGGCACAGGTGAGATTCGAACTCGGAACTTCTGTTTTGACGGGTTAGTGATTATTAGTTAAAACGAACTACCTAGACCACTCGGCCACCGAGGCCTCCATCGATTATTTAATAAAGCTACGTATATAGTACAAACTACATGGTTTAGAACCATGAGTAACATGGACCGAGCTATCTCATTGCCATTCATTGTTCAACAAAGGTGCCTGTAAATGGTAAACAGATGTATAGTACAAACTACATGGTTTAGAACCATGAGCAACATGGACCTAACTATCTCAATCCTATTGATTGTTTCACAAAGGTGTTTGTGTATGGCTACAAACTACATTGTTTAGAACCATGGGAAACATTGACCTAACTATCTCAATGCAATTAATTGTTTAACAAATGTGTCTGTGTATAATAAACAAATGTATATTACAAACTACATGGTTAATAACCATGAGCAACATTCACCTATCTCAATGCCATTGATTGTTTAACAAAGGTGTCTGTGTATGGTAAACAGATGTATAGTACAAACTACATTGTTTAGAACCATGCGTATTATGAACCTAACTATTTCCATGCCATTGACTATTTATCTGTTTATTTTACTTGAGGTTTTACGCCGTTTTCAGCACATTTGGCTATTTTGCTCTAGCCAGTTTATATTGGTGGAGGTAGCCGGAGTACCAGGACAGAACCACCACACTTCGGTAGGGAAATTGGCAATCCTTGTCAGTTTACATCAAAGTCGAACACACCCCGCCACAGGTAAGATTCGAACTCGGAACTTCTGTGTTGACGGGTTAGTGATTATTAGTCATGACGAACTACCTAGACCACTCGGCCACCAAGGCCTCCATCGATTATTTAATAAAGCTACCCTATATAGTACAAACTACATGGTTAAAAACCATGAGTAAAATGGACCTAGCTATCTCATTGCCATTGATTGTTCAACAAAGGTGCCTGTGTATGGTAAACAGATGTATAGTACAAACTACATGGTTTAGAATCATGAGAATTATGGAATGCCATTGATTGTTTCACAAAGGTATCTGTGTATGGCTACAAACTACATGGTTTAGAACCATGAATAACATGGACCTAGCTATCTCATTGCCATTGATTGTTCAAAAAAGGTGCCTGTGTATGGTAAACAGATGTATAGTACAAACTACATGGTTTAGAACCATGAGCAACATGGACCTAACTATCTCAATGCCATTGATTATTTATTTGTTTATTTAGTTGAGGTTTTACGCCGTTGTTACCACATTTGGCTATTTCGCTGCAGACAGTTTATTGGTGAAGGTAGCCGGAGTACCTAGATAGAACCATTAAACTTTGGTAGAAAAAATTAGCAATCCTTGTCAATTTACATCGGAGTCTAACACACAAGGCCACAGGTGAGATTCGAACTCGGAACTTCTGTGTTGACGGGATAGTGATTATTAGTCATGACGAACTACCTAGACCACTCGGCCACCGAGGCCGCCATCGATTATTTAATAAAGGTACCTGTATAGTACAAACTACATTGTTGAAAACCATGAGTAGCATGGACCTAACTATCTCAATGCCATTGATTGTTTTACAAAGGTGTCTGTGTATGAAAAACAGATATATAGTACAAACTACATGGTTTAGAACCATGAGCAACATGGACCTAACTATCTCAATGCCACTGATTGTTTTACAAAAGTGTCTGTGTATGATAAATAGATATATAGTACACACTACATGGTTTAGAACCATGAGTTACATGGAGCTAACTATCTCAATGCCATTGATTATTTATTTGTTTATTTAGTTGAGGTTTTACGCCGTTTTTACCACATTTGGCTATTTCGCTGCAGACAGTTTTATTAGTGGAGGTAGCCGGAGTACCTAGATAGAACCACTAAACTTCGGTAGAAAAAATTGGCAATCCTTGTCAATTTACATCGGAGTCTAACACACCCTGCCAGAAGTGAGATTCGAACTCCGAACTTCTGTGTTGACGGGATAGTGATTATTAGTCATGACGAACTACCTAGCCTACTCGGCCAGCAAGGCCTCCATCGATTATTTAATAAAGATACCCTATATAGTACAAACTACATGGTTAAAAACCATGAGTAAGATGGACCTAGCTATCTCATTGCCATTGATTGTTCAACAAAGGTGCCTGTGTATGGTAAACAGATGTATAGTACAAACTACATGGTTTAGAACCATGAGTAACATGGACCTAACTATCTCAATGCCATTGATTATTTATTTGTTTATTTAGTTGAGGTTTTACGCCGTTTTCGGCACATTTGGCTATTTCGCTTCAGCCAGTTTATATTGGTGGAGGTAACCGGAGTACCAGGACAGAACCACCGAACTTCGGTAGGTTAATTGGCAATCCTTGTCAATTTAGATCGGAGTCGAGCACACCCCGACACAGGTGAGATTCGAACTCGAAACCTCTGTTTTGACAGGTTAGTGATTATGAGTAGTCATGACGAACTACCTAGACCACTCGGCCACCGAGGCCTCCATCGATTATTTAATAAAGGTACCCTATATACAAACTACATGGTTAAAAACCATCAGTAACATGGACCTAGCAATGTCATTGCCATTGATTGTTCAACAAAGGTGCCTGTGTATGGTAAACAGATGTATAGTACAAACTACATGGTTTAGAACCATGAGCAACATTCACCTAACTATCTCAATGCCATTGATTGTTTCACAAAGGTGTCTGTGTATGGCTACAAACTACATGGTTTAGAACCATGAGTAATATGGACCTAACTATCTAATTGCCATTCATTGTTCAACAAAGGTGCCTGTGTATGGTAAACAGATGTATAGTACAAACTACATGGTTTAGAACCATGAGCAACATGGACCTAACTATCTCAATGTCATTGATTGTTTCACAGAGGTGTCTGTGTATGGTTAGAAACTACATGGTTTAGAACCATGGGAAACATTGACCTAACTATCTCAATGCAATTAATTGTTTAACAAAGGTGTCCGTGTATAATAAACAGATGTATACTACAAACTACTTGGTTAAGAACCATGAGCAACATGGACCAAACTATCTCAATGCCATTGATTGTTTTACAAAGGTGTCTGTGTATGATAAACACATGTATAGTACAAACTACATGGTTTAGAACCATGAGTAACATGGACCTAACTATCTCAATGCCATTGATTATTTATTTGTTTATTTTATTTGAGGTTTTACGCCGTTTTCAGCACATTTGGCTATTTCGCTCTAACCAGTTTATATTGGTGGAGGTAACCTGAGTACCAGGACAGAACCACCGAACTTCGGTAGGGAAATTGGCAATCTTTGTCAATTTAGATCGGATTCGAACACACCCCGACACAGGTGCGATTCGAACTCTAAACCTCTGTGTTGACAGGTTAGTGATTATTAGTAGTCATAACGAACTACCGAGACCACTCGGCCACCGAGGCCTCCATTGATTATTTAATAAAGGTGCCTTTATAGTACAAACTACATGGCTAAAAACCATGAACAACATGGACATAACTATCCCAATGCCATTGATTGTTTAATTGTTTAATAAAGTTGCCTGTGTGTGGTACAAACGACATGGTTTACAACCATGAGCAACATGGGCCTAACTATCTCAATGCCATTGATTATTTATTTGTTGATTTAGTTGAGGTTTTACGCCGTTTTTAGCACATTTGGCTATTTCGCTGCAGACAGTTTTCTTGGTGAGGTAGCCGGAGTACCCAGATAGAACCACTAAACTTTGGTAGAAAAAATTGGCAATCCTTGTCAATTTACATCGGAGTCGAACACACCCCGCCACAACTGAGATTTAAACTCGGAACGTCTGTGTCGACGGGTTAGTGATTATTAGTCATGACGAACTACCTAGATCAATCGGCTTCCGAGGCCTCCATCGATTATTTAATAAAAGTACCCTATATAGTACAAACTACATGGTTAAAAACCATGAGTAGCTTGGACCTAGCTATCTCATTGCCATTCATTGTTCAAAAAAGGTGCCTGTGTATGGTAAACAGATGTACAGTACAAACTACAAGGTTGAGAACCATGAGCAACATGGGCCTAACTATCTTAATGCCATTGATTGTTTAACAAAGGTGTCTGTGTATGATAAACAGATCCATAGTAGAAACTACATGGTTTAGAACCATGAGCAACATGGACCTAACTATCTAAATGCCATTGATTGTTTAACAAAGGTGTCTGTGTATGATAAACAGATCCATAGTACAAACTAAATGGTTTAGAACCATGAATAACATGGACCTAACTATGTCTATGCCATTGATTATTTATTTGTTTATTTTACTTGAGGTTTTACGCCGTTCTCAGCACATTTGGCTATTTCGCTCTAACCAGTTTATATTGGTGGAGGTAACCATAGTACCAGGACAGAACCACCGAACTTCGGGAGGGAAATTGGTAATCCTTGTAAATTTACATCGGAGTCGAGCACACCCCGACACAGGTGAGATTCGAACTCGAAACCTCTATGTTGACAGGTTAGTGATTATTAGTTGTCATGACGAACTACCTAGACCACTCGGCCACCGAGGCCTCCATTGATTATTTAATAAAGGTGCCTTTATAGTACAAACGACATGGTTTAGCACCATCAGCAACATGGACCTAACTATCTCAATGCAATTGATTGTTTAACAAAGGTGTCTGTGTATAATAAACAGATGTATAGTACAAACTAAATGGTTTAGAACCATGAATAACATGGACCTAACTATGTGTATGCCATTGATTATTTATTTGTTTATTTTACTTGAGGTTTTACGCCGTTTTCGGCACATTTGGCTATTTCACTCTAGCCAGTTTATATTGGTGGAGGTAACCATAGTACCAGGACAGAACCACCGAACTTCGGGAGGGAAATTGGTAATCCTTGTAAATTTACATCGGAGTCGAGCACACCCCGACACAGTTAAGATTCGAACTTGAAACCTCTGTGTTGACAGGTTAGTGATTATTAGTAGTCATTACGAGCTACCTAGACAACTCGGCTACCGAGGCCTCCATTGATTATTTAATAAAGGTGCCTTTATAGTACAAACTACATGGTTAAAAACCATGCGCAACATGGACTTAGCTATCTCAATGCCATTGATTGTTTAATTGTTTAATAAAGGTGCCTGTGTGTGGTACAAACGACATGGTTTACAACCATGAGCAACATAGACCTAACTATCTCAATGTCATTGATTATTTATTTGTTTATTTTATTTGAGGTTTTACGCCGTTTTCAGCACATTTGGCTATTTCGCTCTAACCAGTTTATATTGGTGGAGGTAACCTGAGTACCAGGACAGAACCACCGAACTTCGGTAGGGAAATTGGCAATCTTTGTCAATTTAGATCGGATTCGAACACACCCCGACACAGGTGCGATTCGAACTCTAAACCTCTGTGTTGACAGGTTAGTGAGTAAGGTTTTTAGTTGTTTTCAGCACATTTGGCTATTTCGCTGCAGCCAGTTTTATTGGTGGAGGTAGCCGGAGTACCCAGATAGAACCAGCAAACTTCGGTAGAAAAAATTGGCAATCTTTGTCAAAATACATCGGAGTCGAACACACCCCGCCACAGGTGAGATTCGAACTCGGAACTTCTGTGTTGACGGGTTAGTGATTATTAGTCACGACGAACTACCTAGACCACTCGGCTACCGATTGCCAATTTTTCTGCCGAAGTTCGGTGATTTTCTCCGGATACTCTGGCTTCCTCCGCTAATAAAAACTGGTCGCCTCGAAATAGCCAAATGTGCTAAAAACCTTAAAACATCAACTAAACAAACAAATAAATATTCGATTGGATTGAGATAGTTAAGTCCATGTTGCTTATGGTTCTAAATCATGTAGTTTGTACTTTATATCTGTTTACAATACACGGACACATTTGTTAAACAATCAATGGCATTGAGATAGTTAGGTTCTAAACCATGTAGTTTGTACTATACATCTGTTTACAATACAGGCGCTGAGATAGTTAGGTCAATGTTGCTCATGGTTCTAACCCTTGTAGTCTGTATCACACACAGGCATCTTTGTCAAACAAGACTTGAGATAGTTATGTCTATGTTGCTTATGGTTATAAACTATGTAGTTTGTACTACACACAGGAATCTGTGTTAAACAATCAATGGCATTGAGAAAGTTGGATATGGCTGTAAACTATGTCCTTCGTACCATACACAGGCACCTTTCCTAAACAATAAATGGCATGGAGATAGATATGTCCATGTTGCTCATGGTTTTTAACCATGTATATAGGCACCAGTATTAAATAATCAATGGGAGCCTCGGTGGCCTAGTGTCTAGGTAGTTCGTCATGACAACTTATAATCACTAACCTGTGACACAGGTTCGAATGTAACCTGCAATTGGGTGTGTTCGACTCCGTTCTAAATTGACAAGGATTGCCAATTTTCCTGCCGAAGTTCGGTGATTCTCTGCGGGTACATGTTGCTGAGGGATCTAATCCATGGAATTTGTACAATACATCTTTTTACCATACACAGGCACCTTTGTTAAACAATCAATGGACTTGTGATAGTTCGGTCCATGTTGCTCATGGTTCTAACCCTTTCAGTCTGTATCACACACATGAATCTGTGTGAAACAAGACTAGAGATATTTAGGTCCATGTTGCTTATGGTTATAAAGTATTTAGTTTGAGGATAGGTCATAATGGGGATCAATGCATGGTTAATAGGATAGGTTATAATGGGTATCAATTCATGGCTAATAGGATAGGTTATAATGGGAATAAATACATGGATAATGGTATAGGTTATAATGGGGATAAATGCATGTGTATCAATTCCTGGTTAATAGGATAGGTTATAATGGGTACCAATTCATGGTTAATAGGATAGGTTATAATTAGGATCAATTGCATGGTTAATAGGATAGGTTATAATAGGGATCAATGCATGGATAATAGGCTAGGTTATAGTGGGGATCAATGAATGGTTGTCAACTTATAGTTAATAGGATAGGTTATAATGGGTATCAACGCATTGTTAATAGGATAGGTTATAATATGGGTCAATGCATGGATAATAGGATAGGTTATAATGGGGATCAATGCCTGGGTATCAATTCATAGTTAATAGGGTAGGTTATAATAAGTATCAATTCATGGTTAATAGGATAGGTTATAATGGGTATCAATGCATATTTAATAGGATAGGTTATAATGGGGATCAATGTATGGTAATAGGATAGGTTATAATTGGGATCAATGCATGGCTAATAGGATAGTTTATAATGGGTATCAATTCATGGTTAATAGGATAGGTTATAATGGTCATCAACGCATAGATAATAGTATAAGTTATAATGGGGATCAATGCATAGGTATCAATTCATAGTTAATAGGATAGGTTATAACGGGTATCAATTCATGGTTAATAGGATAGGTTATGATGGGGATCAATGCATAGTTAATAAGATAGGTTATAATAGGGATCAATGCATGGTTAATAGGATGGGTTATAATGGGGATCAATGCATGCTTAATAGGATAGGTTTTAATGGGTATCAATTCATGGTTAATAGGATAGGTTATAATGGGGATCAACGCATGGATAATAAGATAGTTTTTAATCGGGATGAATGAATGGGTATCAATTCATAGTTAATAAAATAGGTTATAATGGGTATCAATTTATGGTTAATAGGAATTATAACGGGGATCAATGTATGGTAATAAGATAGGTTATAATGGGGATCAATGCATGGTAATAGGATAGGTTATAATGGGGGTCAATGTATGGTTAATAGGATAGGTTATAATGGGTATCAATTCATGGTTAATAGGATAGGTTATAACGGGGATCAATGCATGGATAATAGGATAGGTTATAATGGGGATTAATGCATGGGTATCAATTCATTTTTATTAGGATAGGTTATAACGGGGATCAGTTTATGGTTAATAGGATAGGTTTTAATTGGGATCAATGCATGGTTAATAGGATAGGTTATAATGGGGATCAATGAACGGTAATAGGATAGGTTATAATGGGAATCAATGCATGGGTATCAATTCATAGTTAATAGGATAGGTTATAATGGGTATCAATTCATGGTTAATAGGATAGGTTCTAATGGGTATCAATTCATGGTTGATAGGATAGGTTATAACGGGGATCAATGTATGGTAATAGGATACGTTATAATGGGGATCAATGCATGGTAATAGGATACGTTATAATGGTGATCAATGCATGGTAATAGGATAGGTTATAATGGGGATCAATGCATGGGTGTCAATTCATAGTTAATAGGATAGGTTATAATGGGTATCAATTCATGGTTAATAGGATAAGTTATAATGGGTATCAATTCATGGTTAATAGGATAGGTTATAATGGGGATCAATGTATGGTAATAGGATACGTTATAATGGGGATCAATGCATGGTAATAGGATAGGTTATAATGGGGATCAATGCATGTTTAATAGGATAGGTTTGAACGGGGATAAATGCATGGATAATAGGATAGGTTATAATGGGGATAAAAGCATGGATAATAGGATAGGTTATGATAGGGATCAATGCATGGGTATCAATTCATAGTTAATAGGATACCTTATAGTGTGTACCAATTCATGGTTAATAGGATAGGTTATAATGGGGATGGATTGCGTGGTTATAATAGGGATCAATGCATGGTTAATAGGAACGGTTATAATGGGGATCAATTGCATGGTTAATAGGATAGGTTATAATGGGGATCAATGCATGGTTAATAGGATAGGTTATAATGGGGATCAATGCATGGATAATAGGATAGCTTATAATGGGGATCAATGCATGGGTATGAATTCATAGTTAATAGGATAGGTTGTAATTGGTATCAATTCATGGTTAATAGGATAGGTTATAATGGGGATCAATGGATGGTTAATAGGATAGGTCATAATGGGTATCAATTTATGGTTAGTCTAATAGGTTATAATGTGGATCAATGCATGGATAATAGGATAGTTTTTAATGGGGATGAATGCATAAGTATCAATTCATAGTTAGTAGGATAGATTATAATGGGTATCAATTCATGGTTAATAGGAATTATAACGGGGATCAATGTATGGTAATAAGACAGGTTATAATGGGGATCAATGCATGGTTAATACGATAGGTTATAATGGGTATCAATTCATGGTTAATAGGATAGGTTATAATAGGGATCTATGCATGGATAATAGGATAGGTTATAATGGGGATTAATGCATGGGTATCAATTCATTTTTATTATGATAGGTTATAATGGGTATCAATTTATGGTTAATAGGATAGGTTATAATGGGGATCAATGCATAGTTAATAGGATAGGTTATAATGGGGATCAATGAATGGTAATAGGATAGATTATAATGGGGATCAATGCATGGGTGTGAATTCATCGTTAATAGGATAGGTTATAATGGGTATCAATTCATGGTTAATAGGATAGGTTATAATGGGTATCAATTCATTGTTAACAGGATAGGTTATAATGGGGATCAATGTATGGTAATAGGATACGTTATAATGGGAATCAATGCATGGTAATAGAATAGGTTATAATGGGGATCAATGCATGGGTGTCAATTCATAGTTAATATGATAGGTTATAATGGGTATCAATTCATGGTTAATAGGATAGGTTATAATGGGTATCAATTCATGGTTAATAGGATAGGTTACAATGGGGATCAATGTATTGTAATAGGATACGTTAAAATGGGGATCAATGCATGGTAATAGAATAGGTTATAATGGGGATCAATGCATGTTTAAAAGGATAGGTTATAACGGGGATAAATGCATGGATAATAGGATAGGTTATAATAGGGATAAATGCATGGATAATAGGATAGGTTATGATAGGGATCAATGCATGGGTATCAATTCATAGTTAATACGATACGTCATAATGTGTATCAATTCATGGTTAATAGGATAGGTTATAATGGGGATGAATTGCGTGGTGATAATAGGGATCAATGCATGGTTAATAGGATCGGTTGTAATGGGGATCAATTGCATGGTTAATAGGATAGGTTATAATGGGGATCAATGCATGGTTAATAGGATAGGTTATAATGGGGATCAATGCATGGATAATAGGATAGCTTATAATGGGGATCAATGCATGGGTATGAATTCATAGTTAATAGGATAGGTTATAATGGGTATCAATTCATGGTTAATAGGATAGGTTATAATGGGGATCAATGCATGGTTATTAGGATAGGTTATAATGGGTATCAATTTATGGTTAATCTAATAGGTTATAATGGGGATCAATGCATGGATAATAGGATAGTTTTTAATGGGGATGAATGCATGGGTATCAATTCATAGTTAATAGGATAGGTTATAATGGGTATCAATTGATGGTTAATAGGAATTATAACGGGGATCAATGTATGGTAATAAGATAGGTTATAATGGGGATCAATGCATGGTAATAGGATAGGTTATAATGGGGATGAATGCATGGATAATAGGATAGGTTATAATGGGAATCAATGCATGGGTGTCAATTCATAGTTAATAGCAGAGGTTATAATGGGTATTAATACATTGTTAATAGGATCAGTTATAATGAGGATCAATGCACGGGTAGAAGGATAGGTTATAATTGGGATCAATGCATGGATAATAGGAAAGGTTATAATATGGATCAATGCATGGATAATATGATAGGATGTGTTATAATGGGGTTCACTGCATGGATAATAGGATAGGTTATAATGGAGATCAATGCATGGGTATCATTTCATAGTTAATAGGATAGGTTATAATGGGTATCTATTCATGATTAATAGGATAGATTATAATGGGAATCAATGAATGGTTAATAGGATAGGTTATAATGGGGATGAATTGCGTGGTTATAATGGGGATCATTGAATGGTAATAGGATAGGTTATAATGGGGATCAATTGCATGGTTAATAGGATAGGTTATAATGGAGATGAATGCATGGTTAATAGGATAGGTTACGATGGGGATCAATGCATGGATAATAGGATAGTTTATAATGGGGATCAATGCATGGGTATGAATTCATAGTTAATAGGATAGGTTATAATGGGTATCAATTCATGGTTAATGGGATAGGTTATAATGGGGATCAATGCATGGTTATTAGGATAGGTTATAATGGGTATCTATTTATTGTTAATCTAATAGGTTATAATGGGGATCAATGCATGGATAATAGGATAGTTTTTAATGGGGATGAATGCATAGGTATCAATTCATAGTTAATAGGAATTATAACGTGAATCAATGTATGGTAATAAGATAGGTTATAATGGGGATCAATGCATGGATAATAGGATAGGTTATAATGGGGATTAATGCATGGGTATCAATTCATTTTTATTAGGATAGGTTATAATGGGTATCCATTTATGGTTAATAGGATAGGTTATAATGGGGATCAATGCATAGTTAATGGGATAGGTTATAATGGGGATTAATTCATGGTTAATAGGATAGGTTATAATGGGTATCAATTCATGGTTAATAGGATAGGTTATAATGGGGATCAATGTATGGTAATAGGATACGTTATAATGGGAATCAATGCATGGTAATAGGATAGGTTATAATGGGGATCAATGCATGGGTGTCAATTCATAGTTAATAGGATAGGTTATAATGGGTATCAATCCATGGTTAATAGGATAGGTTATAATGGGTATCAATTCATGGTTAATAGGATAGGTTACATTGGGATTCAATGTATTGTAATAGGATACGTGATAATGGGGATCAATGCATGGTAATAGAATAGGTTATAATGGGGATCAATGCATGTTTAATAGGATAGGTTATAACGGGGATAAATGCATGGATAATAGGATAGGTTATAATAGGGATAAATGCATGGATAATAGGATAGGTTATAATGGGGATGAATTGCGTGGATATAATAGGGATCAATGCATGGGTAATAGGATCGGTTATAATGCGGATCAATGCATGGATAATAGGATAGCTTATAATGGGGATCAATGCATGGGTATGAATTCATTGTTAATAGGATAGGTTATAATGGGTATCAATTCATGGTTAATAGGATAGGTTATAATGGGTATCAATTCATGGTTCATCTAATAGGTTATAATGGGGATCAATGCAAGGATAATAGGATAGGTTATAATGGAAATCAATGCATGGGTATCAATACATAGTTAACAGAATAGGTTATAATGCGTATCAATTCATGGTGAATAGGATAGGTTATAACGGGGATCAATGCATAATAATAGGATAGGTTTTAATGGGGATCAATGCATGGTTAATAGGATAGGTTATAATGGCTATCAATTAATGGTTAATAGGATAGGTTATAATGGGAATGAATCCATGGATAATAGGATAGCTTATAATGGGGATAAATGCATGGGTATCAATTCCTGGTTAATAGGATAGGTTATAATAGGTATCAATTCATGGTTAATAGGATAGGTCATAATTAGGATAAATTGCATGGTTAATATGATAGGTTATAATGGGCATCAATGCATGGTTAATAGGATATGTTATAATGGGGATCAATGCATGGTTAATAGGATAGGTTATAATGGGTATCAATTCATGGTTAATAGGATAGGTTATAATGGGGATCAATGCTTGGATAATAGGATAGGTTATAATGGGAATCAATGCATGGGTGTCAATTCATAGTTAATAGCATAGGTTATAATGGTATTAATTCATTGTTAATAGGATCAGTTATAATGAGGATCAATGCACGGGTAAAAGGATAGGTTATAATGGGGATCAATGCATGGATAATAGGAAAGGTTATAATATGGATCAATGCATGGATAATAGGATAAGATGTGTTATAATGGGGATCAATGCATGGATATTAGGATAGGTTATAATGGAGATCAATGCGTCGGTATCAATTTATTGTTAATAGGATAGGTTATAATGGGTATCTATTCATGATTAATAGGATAGGTTATAATGGGGATCAATGAATAGTTAATAGGATAGGTTATAGTGGGGATTAATGTATGGTAATAGGATAGGTGATAATGGGGATCAATGCATGGTAATAGGATAGGTTATAATTGGGATCAATGAATGGTTAGTAGGATATGTTACAATGGGTATCAATTCATGGTCAATAGGATAGGTTATGATGGGGATCAAAGCATGGATAATAGGATAGGTTATAATGGGGACCAATGCATGCATTGATCCCATTATAACCTATCCTATTAACCGTGAATTGATACCCATTATAACCCATCCTATTAACTATGAATTGATACCCATGCATTGATCCCCATTATAACCTATCCTATTATCCATGCATTGATCCATATTTCACCTATCCCATAAACCATGTATTTATCCCCATTATAACCTATCCTATTAACCATGAATTGACCCCCATTATAGCCTATCCTATTAACCATGCATTGATATGAATTATAACCTATCCTATTAACCATGAATTGATATCCATTATAACCTATCCTATTAACTATGAATTGATACCCATGCATTGAGGCCAATCATATCCTATCCTATTATCCAAGCATTAATCCCCAATATAACCTATCCTATTATCCATGCATTGATCCCCATTATGACCTATCCTATTAACCATGCAATTGATCCCCATTATAACCTATCCTATTACCATGAATTGATACCCATTATAACCTATCCTATTACCTATGAATTGATACCCATGCATTGATCCCCATTACAACCTCTCCTATGATCAATGCATTGATCCCCATTATAACCTATCCTATTATCCATCCATTGATCCTAATTATAACATATCTTATTAACCATGCATAGATCCATATTATAACCTATCCTATTACTATGCATTGATCCCAATTAAAACCTATCCTATTACCATACATTGATCCCCATTATAACCAAACCTATTACCATGCACTGATCCCCGTTATAACCTATCCTATTGATTATTCATTGATTCACATTATAACCTATCCTATTACCATATATTGATCCCCATTATAACGTATCCTATTAACCATGCATTGATCCCCATTATAACCTATCTTATTAACCATCAACTGATACAGATTATAACCTATCCTATTAACCATGCATTGATCCCCATTATAACTTATCCTATTAACCATCCATTGATCCCCATTATAACCTATCCTATTACCATGCATTGATCCCAATTATAACGTATCCTATCACCATACATTGATCCCCATTATAACCTATTCCATCAACCACGCATTGATCCCCATTATAACCTATCCTATTAACGATGAATTGATGGCCATTATAACCTATCCAATTAACTATGAATTGATACCCATGCATTGCTCCCCATTATAACCTAACCTATTATATATGCATTGATCCCCATTATAACCTATCCTATTATCCATGCATTGATCCCCATTATAACCTATCCTATCAACCATGCATTGATCCCCATTATAACCTATCCTATTAACCATGCATTGATCCCCATAATAACCTATCCTATTAACCATTAATTGATCCCCATTATAACCTATCCTATTAACTATGAATTGATACCCATGCATTGATCCCCATTATAACCTATTATATTATCGATGCATTGATACCCATTATAACCTATCCTATTAACCATGCATTGATCCCCATTTTAACATTGATCCCCATTATAACCTATGCTATTATCCATGCATTGATCCCTATTATAACCTATAATAGGGATCAATGCATGGATAATAGGATAGGTTATACTGGGGATCAATGCATGATTATCAATTCTTAGTTAATAGGATAGGTTATAATGGGTATCAATTCATGGTTAATAGGATAGGTTATAATTGGGATCAATGCATGGTTAATGGGATAGGTTATAATGGGGATCAATGCATGGTAATAGGAGTGGTTAGAAAGGGGATCAATGCATGGGTATCAATTCATAGTTAATAGGACAGGTTATAATGGGTATCAATGCATGGTTAATAGGATAGGTTATAATGGGGATCAATGCATGGGTATCAATTCATAGTTAATAGGATAGGTTATAATATGTATCAAATCATGGTTAATAGGATAGGTTATAATAGGTATCAATTCATGGTTAATAGGACATGTTATAATTGGGATCAACGCATGGATAATGGGATAGGTTATAATTGCGATCAATGCATGGGGAGCAATTCATAGTTAATAGGAGAGGTTATAATGGGGATCAATGCATATCTAATAGGATAGGTTATAATGGGGATCAAAGCATGGGTATCAATTCATAGTTAATTGGATGGGTTATAATAGGTATCAATTCATGGTTAATAGGATAGGTTTTAATGGGGTGAATGCATGGTTGATGGAATAGGTTATAATGGGGATCAATGTATGGTAATAGGATAGGTTATACTGGGGATCAATGCATGGATAATGGGATAGGTTATAATGGGGATCAATGCATGGATAATGGGATAGGTTATAATGGGGATCAATGCATGGGGAGCAATTCATAGTGAATAGGACAGGTTATAATGGGGATCAATGTATGGGTAATAGGATAGGTGATAATGGGGATCAATGCATGGTTAATAGGATAGGTTATAATGGGGATCGATGCATGGATAATAGGATATGTTATAATAAAGATGAATGCATATATAATAGGATAGGTTATCATGGGGATCAAAGCATGGGTATCAATTCATAGTTAATTGGATAGGTTATAATGGGTATCAATTCATTGTTGATAGGATAGGTTATTATGGGGATGAATGCATGGTTGATGGAATAGGTTATAATGGGGATCAATGTATGGTAATATGATACGTTATAATTGGGATCAATGCACGGTTATAGGATAGGTTATAATGGGGATCAATGGATGGTTAATAGGATAAGTTATATTGGGGATCAATGCATGGTTCATAGGATAGGTTATAATGGGGATCAATGCATGGTTAATAGGACAGGTTAGAATGGGGATCAATGCATGGTAATAGGATAGGTTATAATGGGATCAATGCATAAGTGTCAGTTCATAGTTAACAGGACAGGTTATAACGGCTATCAATTCATGGTTAGTAGGATAGGTTATAATGGGGATCAATGCATGGTTAAGAGGATAGGTTATAATGGGGATCAATGCATGGTTGATAGGATAGGTTATAATGGGGATCAATGCCTGGGTATCAATTCATAATTAATACTACAGGTTATAATGTGTATCAATTCATGGTTAATAGGATATGTTATAATGGGGATCAATGCATGGTAAATAGGATAGGTTATAATGGGGAACAATGTATGGTAATAGGATACGTTATAATGGGGATCAATGCATGGTAATACGATAGGTAATAATGGGGATGAATTGCATGGTTAATAGAATAGGTTATAATAGGGATCAATGCTTGGTTAATAGGAAGTGTTATAATGGGGATCAATGCATGGATAATAGGATAGGTTATAAAGAGGATCAATGCATGGGTATTCATAGTTAATAGGATAGGTTATAATGGGTATCTATTCATGATTAATAGGATAGGTTATAATGGGGATCAATGCATAGTTAAAAGGATAGGTTATAATTTGGATTAATGTATGGTAATAGGATAGGTTATAATGTGGATCAATGCATGGTAATAGGACAGGTTATAATGGGGATGAAGAGATGGTTAATAGGATATGTTATAATGGAAATCAATCATGGTTAATAGGATAGGTTATGATGGGGATCAAAGCATGGATAATAGGATAGGTTATAATGGGGATCAATGCAAGGGTATCAATTCATGGTGAATAGGATAGGTTATAATAGGTATCAATTCATGGTTAATAGGATAGGTTGTAAAGGGGATCAATGCATGGTTAATAGGATAGGTTATAATGGGGATCAATGTATAGTGATAGGATAGGTTATAATGGGGATCAATGCATGGTAATACGATAGGTTATAATATGGATCAATGTATGGTTAATAGGATAGGTTATAATGGGTATCAATTCATGATTAATAGGATAGGTTATAATGAGGATCAATGCATGGATAAAAGGATACGTTATAATGGGTATCAATTTATGGTTAATCTAATAGGTTATAATGGGGATCAATGCATGGATAATAGGATAGTTTTTAATGGGGATGAATGCATGGGTATCAATTCATAGTTAATAGGAGAGGTTATAATGGGTATCAATTCATGGTTAATAGGAATTATAACGGGGATCAATGTATGGTAATAAGATAGGTTATAATGGGGATCAATGCATGGTAATAGGAAAGGTTATAATGGGGATGAATGCATGGATAATAGTATAGGTTATAATGGGAATCAATGCATGGGTGTCAATTCATAGTTAATAGCATAGGTTATAATGGGTATTAATTCATTGTTAATAGGATCAGTTATAATGAGGATCAATGCACGGGTAGAAGGATAGGTTATAATTGGGATCAATGCATGGATAATAGGAAAGGTTATAATATGGATCAATGCATGGATAATATGATAGGAGGTGTTATAATGGGGTTCAATGCATGGATAATAGGATAGGTTATAATGGAGATCAATGCATGGGTATCAATTCATAGTTAATAGGATAGGTTAGAATGGGTATCTATTCATCATTAATAGGATAGGTTATAATAGGGATGAATTGCGTGGTTATAATGGGGATCATTGAATGGTAATAGGATAGGTTATAATGGGGATCAATTGCATGGTTAATAGGATAGGTTATAATGGGGATGAATGCATGGTTAATAGGATAGGTTACGATGGGGATCAATGCATGGATAATAGCATAGTTTATAATGGGGATCAATGCATGGGTATGAATTCATAGTTAATATGATAGGTTATAATGGGTATCAATTCATGGTTAATAGGATAGGCTATAATGGGGATCAATGCATGGTTATTAGGATATGTTATAATGGGTATCTATTTATGGTTAATCTAATAGGTTATAATGGGGATCAATGCATGGATAATAGGATAGTTTTTAATGGGGATGAATGCATGGGTATCAATTCATAGTTAATAGGATAGGTTATAATGGGTATCAATTCATGGTTAATAGGAATTATAACGTGGATCAATGTATGGTAATAAGATAGGTTATAATGGGGATCAATGCATGGTAATAGGATAGGTTATAATGGGGATGAATGCATGGTTAATAGGATAGGTTATAATGGGTATCAATTCATGGTTAATAGGATAGGTTATAATGGGGATCAATGCATGGATAATAGGATAGGTTATAATGGGGATTAATGCATGGGTATCAATTCATTTTTGTTAGGATAGGTTATAATGGGTATCAATTTATGGTTAATAGGATAGGTTGTAATGGGGATCAATGCATAGTTAATGGGATAGGTTATAATGGGGATAAATGTATGGATAATAGGAAAGGTTATAATATGGATCAATGCATGGATAATGTGATAGGATGTGTTATAATGGGGTTCAATGCATGGATAATAAGATATGTTATAATGGAGATCAATGCATGGGTATCAATTCATAGTTAATAGGATAGGTTATAATGGGTATCTATTCATGATTAATAGGATAGGTTATAATGGGGATGAATTGCGTGGTTATAATGGGGATCAATGAATGGTAAGAGGATAGGTTATAATGGGGATCAATTGCATGGGTAATAGGATAGTTTATAATGGGGATCAATGCATGGTTATGAATTCATAGTTAATAGGATAGGTTATAATGGATATCAATTCATGGTTAATAGGATAGGTTATAATGAAGATCAATGCATGGTTAATAGGATAGGTTATAATGGGTATCAATTTATGGTTAATCCAATAGGTTATAATGGGGATCAATGCATGGATAATAGGATAGTTTTTAATGGAGATGAATGCATGGGTATCAATTCATAGTTAATAGGATAGGTTATAATGGGTATCAATTCATGGTTAATAGGAATTATAACGGGGATCAATGTATGGTAATAAGATAGGTTATATTGGGGATCAATGCATGGTAATAGGATAGGCTATAATGGGATCAATGCATGGTTAATAGGATAGGTTATAATGGTTATCAATTCATGGTTAATAGGATAGGTTATAATGGGGATCAATGCATGGATAATAGGATAGGTTATAATGGGGATTAATGCATGGGTATCAATACATTTTTATTAGGATAGGTTATAATGGGTATCAATTTATGGTTAATAGAATAGGTTATAATGGAGATCAATGCATAGTTAATAGGATAGGTTATAGTGGAGATCAATGAATGGTAATAGGATAGATTATAATGGGGATCAATGCATGGGTGGTAAATTCATAGTTAATAGGATAGGTTATAATGGGTATCAATTCATGGTTAATAGGATAGGTTATAATGGGTATCAATTCAATGTTAATAGGATAGGTTATAATAGGGATCAATGTATGGTAATAGGATACGTTATAATGGGAATCAATGCATGGTAATAGGTTAGGTTATAATGGGGATCAATGCATGGGTATCAATTCAATGTTAATAGGATAGGTTATAATGGGTATCAATTCATGGTTAATAGGATAGGTTACAATGGGGATCAATGTATTGGAATAGGATACGTTATAATGGGTATCAATGCATGGTAATAGAATAGGTTATAATGGGGATGAATGCATGTTTAATAGGATAGGTTATAACGGGGATAAATGCATGGATAATAGGATAGGTTATAATAGGGATAAATGGATGGATAATAGGATAGGTTATGATAGGGATCAATGCATGGGTATCAATTCATAGTTAATAGGATACGTTATAATGTGTATCAATTCATGGTTAATAGGATAGGTTATAATGGGGATGAACTGCGTGGTTATAATAGGGATCAATGCATGGTTAATAGGATCGGTTATAATGGGGATCAATTGCATGGTTAATAGGATAGGTTATAATGGAAATTAATGCATGGTTAGTAGGATAGGCTATAATGGGGATCAATGCATGGATAATAGGATAGCTTAGAATGGGGATCAATGCATGGGTATGAATTCATAGTTAATAGGATAGGTTATAATGGGTATCAATTCATGGTTAATAGGATAGGTTATAATGGGGATCAATGCATGGTTAATAGGATAGGTTATAATGGGTATCAATTTATGGTTAATCCAATAGGTTATAATGGGGATTAATGCATGGATAATAGGATAGTTTTTAATGGGGATGAATGCATGGGTATCAATTCATAGTTAATAGGATAGGTTATAATGGGTATCAATTCATGGTTAATAGGAATTATAACGGGGATCAATGTATGGTAATAAGATAGGTTATATTGGGGATCAATGCATGGTAATAGGATAGGCTATAATGGGGATCAATGCATGGTTAATAGGATAGGTTATAATGGTTATCAATTCATGGTTAATAGGATAGGTTATAATGGGGATCAATGCATGGATAATAGGATAGGTTATAATGGGGATTAATGCATGGGTATCAATACATTTTTATTAGGATAGGTTATAATGGGTATCAATTTATGGTTAATAGAATAGGTTATAATGGGGATCAATGCATAGTTAATAGGATAGGTTATAGTGGGGATCAATGAATGGTAATAGGATAGATTATAATGGGGATCAATGCATGGGTGGTCAATTCATAGTTAATAGGATAGGTTATAATGGGTATCAATTCATGGTTAATAGGATAGGTTATAATGGGTATCAATTCAATGTTAATAGGATATGTTATAATGGGGATCAATGTATGGTAATAGGATACGTTATAATGGGAATCAATGCATGGTAATAGGTTAGGTTATAATGGGGATCAATGCATGGGTATCAATTCAATGTTAATAGGATAGGTTATAATGGGTATCAATTCATGGTTAATAGGATAGGTTACAATGGGGATCAATGTATTGGAATAGGATACGTTATAATGGGTTTCAATGCATGGTAATAGAATAGGTTATAATGGGGATCAATGCATGTTTAATAGGATAGGTTATAACGGCGATAAATGCATGGATAATAGGATAGGTTATAATAGGGATAAATGGATGGATAATAGGATAGGTTATGATAGGGATCAATGCATGGGTATCAATTCATAGTTAATAGGATACGTTATAATGTGTATCAATTCATGGTTAATAGGATAGGTTATAATGGGGATGAACTGCGTGGTTATAATAGGGATCAATGCATGGTTAATAGGATCGGTTATAATGGGGATCAATTGCATGGTTAATAGGATAGGTTGTAATGGAAATTAATGCATGGTTAGTAGGATAGGTTATAATGGGGATCAATGCATGGATAATAGGATAGCTTAGAATGGGGATCAATGCATGGGTATGAATTCATAGTTAATAGGATAGGTTATAATGGGTATCAATTCATGGTTAATAGGATAGGTTATAATGGGGATCAATGCATGGTTAATAGGATAGGTTATAATGGGTATCAATTTATGGTTAATCTACTAGGTTATAATGGGGATCAATGCATGGATAATAGGATAGGTTATAATGGGGATCAATGCATGGGTATCAATTCATAGTTAACAGAATAGGTTAAAATGCGTATCAATTCATGGTGAATAGGATAGGTTATAATGGGGATCAATGCATGGTTAATAGGATAGGTTATAATGGGGATCAATGCATGGATAATGGGATAGTATATAATGGGGTCAATGCATGGGTATTCATTCATAGTTAACAGAATAGGTTATAATGCGTATCAATTCATGGTTAATAGGATAGGTTAAAATGGGGATCAATGGATGGTTAATAGGATAGGTTATAATAGGGATCAATGCATGGTTAATAGGATCGGCTATAATAGGGATCAATGTATGGTATTAGGATAGGTTATAATGGTGATCAATGCATGGTAATAGTATAGGTTATAATGGGGATCAATGCATGGTTAATAGGATAGGTTATAATGGGTATCAATTAATGGTTAATAGGATAGGTTATAATGGAAATAAATGCATGGATAATAGGATAGCTTATAATGGGGATAAATGCATGGGTATGAATTCCTAGTAAATAGGATAGGTTATAATAGGTATCAATTCATGGTTAATAGGATAGGTTATAATTAGGATCAATTGCATGGTTAATATGATAGGTTATAATGGGGATCAATGCATGGTTAATAGGATAGGTTATAATGGGGATCAATGCATGGATAATACGATAGGTTATAATGGGTATCAATGAATGGGTGTCAATTTCTAGTTACTAGGATAGGTTATAATAGGTATCATTTCATGGTTAATAGGATAGGTTATAAAGGGGATCAATGCATGGTTAATAAGATAGATTATAAAGGGGACCAATATATGGTAATAGGATAGGTGATAATAAGGATCAATGCATGGTAATAGGATAGGTTATAATAGGGATCAATGCATGGATAATAGGATAGGTTATAATGGAAATCAATGCATGGGTGTCAATTCATAGTTAATAGCATAGGTTATAATGGGTATTAATTCATTGTTAATAGGATCAGTTATAATGAGGATCAATGCACGGGTAAAAGGATAGGTTATAATGGGGATCAATGCATGGATAATAGGAAAGGTTGTAATATGGATCAATGCATGGATAATATGATAGGATGTGTTATAATGGGGTTCAATGGATGGATAATAGGATAGGTTATAATGGAGATCAATGCATGGGTATCAATTCGTAGTTAATAGGATAGGTTATAATGGGTATCTATTCATGATTAATAGGATAGGTTATAATGGGGATCAATAAATGGTTAATAGGATAGGTTATAATGGGGATGAATTGCATGGTTATAATAGGGATCAATGAATTGTAATAGGATAGGTTCTAATGGGGATCAATTGCATGGTTAATAGGATAGGTTATAATGGGGATGAATGCATGGTTAATAGGATAGGTTATAATGGGGATCAATGCATGGATAATAGGATAGTTTATAATGGGGATCAATACATGGGTATGAATTCATAGTTAATAGGATAGGTTATAATGGGTATCAATTCATGGTTAATAGGGTAGGTTATAATGGGGTTAAATGCATGGTTAATAGGATAGGTTATAATGGGTATCAATTTATGGTTAATCTAATAGGTTATAATGGGGATCAATGCATGGATAATAGGATACTTTTTAATGGGGATGAATGCATGGGTATCATTTCATAGTTAAGACGATAGGTTATAATGGGTATCAATTCATGGTTAATAGGAATTATAACGGGGATCAATGTATGGTAATAGGATAGGTTATAATGGGGATCAATGCATGGTAATAGGATAGGTTATAATGGGGATCAATGCATGGTTAATAGGATAGGTTATAATGGATATCAATTCATGGTTAATAGGATAGGTTATAATGGGGATCAATGCATGGATAATAGGATAGGTTATAATGGGGATTGATGCATGGGTATCAATTCATTTTTATTAGGATAGGTTATAATGGGTATTAATTTATGGTTAATAGGATAGGTTATAATAGGGATCAATGCATGGTTAATAGGATAGGTTATAATGGGGATCAATGAATGCTAATAGGATAGGTTATAATGGGGATCAAATCATGGGTGTCAATTCATAGTTAATAGAATAGGTTATAATGGGTATCAATTCATGGTTAATAGGATAGGTTATAATGGGTATCAATTGATGGTTAATAGGATAGGTTATAATGGGGATCAATGTATGGTAATAGGATACGTTATAATGGGGATGAATGCATGGTAATAGGATAGGTTATAATGGGGATCAATGCATTTGTGTCAATTCATAGTTAATAGGATAGGTTATAATGGGTATCAATTCATGGTTAATAGGATAGGTTATAATAAGGATCAATGCATGGATAATAGGATAGCTTATAATGGGTATCAATGCATGGGTATGAATTCATAGTTAATAGGATAGGTTATAATAGGTATCAATTCATGGTTAATAGGATAGGTTATAATGGGGATCAATGCATGGTTAATGGGATATGTTATAATGGGTATCAATTTATGGTTAATCTAATAATTTATAATGGGGATCAATGCATGGATAATAGGATAGGTTATAATGGGGATCAATGCATAGTTAATAGGATAGGTTATAATGGGGATCAATGCATGGATAAGAGGATAGTATATAATGGGGATCAATGCATGGGTATTACTTCATAGTTAACAGAATAGGTTATAATGCGTATCAATTCATGTTGAATAGGATAGGTTACAATGGGGTCAATGCATGGTTAATAGGATAGGTTATAATAGGGATCAATGCATGGTTAATAGGAACGGCTATAATAGGGATCAATGTATGGTATTAGGATAGGTTCTAATGGGGATGAATGCATGGTAATAGGATAGGTTATAATAGGGATCAATGCATGGTTAATAAGATAGGCTATAATGGGTATCAATTAATGGTTAATAGGATAGGTTATAATGGGAATAAATGCATGGATAATAGTACAGCTTATAATGGGGATAAATGCATGGGTATCAATTCCTGGTTAATAGGATAGGTTATAATAGGTATCAATTCATGGTTAATAGGATAGGTCATAATTAGGATCAATTGCATGGTTAATATGATAGGTTATAATGGGGATCAATGCATGGTTAATAGGATATGTTATATTGGGGATCAATGCATGGATAATACCATAGGTTATAATGGGTATCAATGAATGGGTGTCAATTTCTAGTTAATAGGATATGTTAAAATAGGTATCCCTTCATGGTTAATAGGATAGGTTATAATGGGGACCAATGTTTGGTAATAGGATAGGTTATAATAAGGATCAATGCATGGTAATAGGATAGGTCATAATGGGGATCAATGCATGGTTAATAGGATAGGTTATAATGGGTATCAATTGATGGTTAATAGGATAGGTTATAATGGGGATCAATGCGTGGATAATAGGATAGGTTATAATGGGAATCAATGCATGGGTGTCAATTCATAGTTAATAGCATAGGTTATAATGGTATTAATTCATTGTTAATAGGATCAGTTATAATGAGGATAAAATCACGGGTAAAAGAATAGGTTATAATGGGGATCAATGCATGGATAATAGGAAAGGTTATAATATGGATCAATGCATGGATAATAGGATAAGATGTGTTATAATGGGGATCAATGCATGGATATTAGGATAGGTTATAATGGAGATCAATGCATGGGTATCAATTCATTGTTAATAGGATAGGTTATAATGGGTATCTATTCATGATTAATAGGATAGGTGATAATGGGGATCAATGAATGGTAATAGGATGGGTTATAATGGGGATCAATGAATAGTTAGTAGGATATGTTATAATGGGTATCAATTCATGGTCAATAGGATAAGTTATGATGGGGATCAAAGCATGGAAAATAGGATAGTTTATAATGGGGACCAATGCATGCTTTGATCCCATTATAACCTGTCCTATTAACCGTGAATTGATACCCATTATAACCCATCCTATTAACTATGAATTGATACCCATGCATTGATCCCCATTATAACCTATCCTATTATCCATGCATTGATCCCTATTTCACCTATCCTATTAACCATGCATTTATCCCCATTATAACCTATCCTATTAACCATGAATTGACCCCCATTATAACCTATCCTATTAACCATGCATTGATACGAATTATAACCTATCCTATTAACCATGAATTGATATCCATTATAACCTATCCTATTAACTATGAATTGATACCCATGCATTGATCCCAATCATAACCTATCCTATTATCCATGCATTGATCCCCAATATAACCTATCCTATTATCCATGCATTGATCCCCATTATAACCTATCCTATTAGCCATGCAATTGATCCCCATTATAACCTATACTATTAACCATGAATTGATACCCATTATAATTTATCCTATTAACTATGAATTGATACCCGTGCATTGATCCCCATTACAACCTATCCTATTATCAATGCATTGATCCCCATTATAACCTATCCTATTATCCATGCATTGATCCTAATTATAACATATCTTATTAACCATGCATAGATCCATATTATAACCTATCCTATTACCATGCATTGATCCCCATTAAAACCTATCCTATTACCATACATTGATTCCCATGATAACCTATCCTATTAACCACGAATTGATCCCCATTATATCCTATCATATTACCATCCATTGAACCCCATTATAACCAAACTTATTACCATGCATTGATCCCCATTATAACCTATCCTATTAATTATTCATTGATTCACATTATAACCTATCCTATTACCATACATTGATCCCCATTATAACGTATCCTATTAACCATGCATTGATCCCCATTATAACCTATCTTATTAACCATCAATTGATACTGATTATTACCTATCCTATTAACCATGCATTGATCCCCATTATAACCTATCCTATTAACCATCCATTGATCCCCATTATAACCTATCCTATTACCATTCATTGATCCCAATTATAACGTATCCTATTAACCATGCATTGATCCCCATTATAACCTATCTTATTAACCATCAATTGATACAGATTATAACCTATTCCATCAACCACGCAATGATCCCCATTATAACCTATCCTATTAACCATGAATTGATGGCTATTATAACCTATCCAATTAACTATGAATTGATATCCATGCATTGATCCCCATTATAAGCTATCCTATTAGATATGCATTGATCCATATTATAACCTCTCCTATTAACTATGAATTGCTAGTTAATTGGATGGGTTATAATGGGTATCAATTCATGGTTAATAGGATTGGTTATAATGGGGTTGAATGAATGGTTAATTGGATAGGTTAGAAGGAGGATCAATGTATGGTAGTACGATAGGTTATAATGGAAATCAATGCATGGTAATAGGATAGCTTATAATGGGTATCAATGCATGATCCCCATTATAAGCTATCCTATTAACTATGAATTGATACCCATGCATTAATTCTTATTAAAACCTATCCTATTATCCATGCATTGATCCCCATTATAACCTATCCTATTAACCATGCATTGATCCCCATTATAACATTGATCCCCATTATAACCTATGCTATTATCCATGCATTGATCCCTATTATAACCTATAATAGGGATCACTGCATGGATAATAGGATAGGTTATAATGGGGATCAATGCATGGGTATCAAAACATAGTTAATAGGATAGGTTATAATGGGTATCAATTAATGTTTAATAGTATAGGTTACAATTGGGATCTATGGATGGTTAATAGGATAGGTTATATTGGGGATCAATCCATGGTAATAGGATAGGTTATAATGGGGATCAATGCATGGGTATCAATTCATAGTTAATAGGACACGTTATAATGGGTATCAATTCATGGTTAATAGGATAGGTTATCCATCCCATTATAACCTATCCTATTAACAATGAATTGATACCCATTATAACCTATCCTATTAACTATAAATTGATACCCATGCATTGATCCCCATTATAACCTATCATATTACCATGCATTTATATCCATTATAACCTATCATAAAACTATTCATTGATCCTTATTATAACCTATCCTATTAACCATGCATTGATCCCCATTAAAACCTATCCTATTAACCATGAATTTATACCCATTATAACCTAACCTATTAACCATGAATTTATCCCCATTATAACCCATTCTATTAACCATGAAATTGATCCCCATTATAACCTATCCTATTAACCATCAATTGATGTCCATTAAAACCTATCCTAATAACTATGGATTGATACCCAAGCATTGATCCCCATTACAACCTATCCTATTATTCATGCATTGATCCCCATTATAACATATCCTATTAACCATGCATTGATCCCCATTATAACATATCCTATTAACCATGAATTGATACCCATTATAACCTATCCTATTAACTATGAATTGATAGCCATGCATTGATCCACATTATAAACTATCCTATTATCCATGCATTGATCCCCTTTATAACCTATCCTATTAACCATGAATTGATACCAATTGTAACCTATCCTATTAACCATGCATTGATCCCCATTATAACCTATCCTATTAACCATCAATTGATACCCATTATAACCTATCGTATCACTATACATTGATCCCCATTATAACTTCTCCTACTAACCATGCATTGATCCCCATTATAACCTATCCTATTAACTATGAATTGATCCCCATTATAACCTATCCTATTATCTAAGCTTTGATCCCTATCATAACCTATCCTATTAACCATGAATTGATACCCATTATAACCTATCCTATTAACCATGAATTGATACCCATTATAACCTATCCTATTAACTATGAACTGATACCCATGCATTGATCCCCATTATAACCTATCCTATTATCCATGCATTTATCCCCATTATAACCTATCCTATTAACTATGAATTGATTTCCATTATAAGATATCCTATTAACCATGCATTGATACCAATTATAACCTATCCTATTAACCATGAATTGATTCCCATTATAAACTATCCTATTAACTATGAATTGATACCCATGCATTTATCCCCATTTTAATCTATGCTATTATCCATGGATTGATCCCCTATATAACCTATCCTATTAACCATGCATTGATCCCCATTATAACCTATCCTATTAACCATGCAATTGATCCCAATTATAACCTATCCTATTAACCATGAATTGATACCCATTATAACCTATCCTATTAACTATGAATTGATACCCATGCATTGATCCCCATTACAACCTATCCTATTATCAATGCATTGATCAATATTATAACCTATCCTATTATCCATGCATTCATCCCTATTATAACCTATCCTATTAACCATGCATAAATCCATATTATAACCTATCCTATTACGATGCATTGATCCCCATTAAAACCTATCCTATTACCATACATTGAGCCCCATTATAACCTATCCTATTAACCACGCATTGATACCCATTATAACCTATCATATTACCATCCATTGATCCCCATTATAACCTATCCTATTACCATGCATTGATCCCCATTATAACCTATCCTATTAATTATTCATTGATCCACATTATAAGCTATTCTATTACCATAAATTCATCCCCGTTATAACGTATCCTATTAACCATGCATTGATCCCCATTATAACCTATCTTAATAACCATCAATTGATACCCATTATAACCTATCCTATTAACCATGCATTGATGCATATTATAACCTATCCTATTAACCATCCATTGATCCCCATTATAACCTATCCTATTACCATTCATTGATTCCAATTATAACGTATCCTATTACCATACATTGATCCCCATTATAACCTATTCCATTAACCCTGCATTGATCCCCATTATAACCTATCCTATTAACCATGAATTGATACCCATTATAACCTATTCAATTAACTATCAATTGATACCCATGCTTTGATCCCCATTACAACCTATCGTATTATATATGCATTGATCCCCATTATGACCTATCCTATTATCCATGCATTGATCCCCATTATAAACTACCCTATTAACCATATATTGATCCCCATTATAACCTATTCTATTATCCATGCATTGATCTCCATTATAACCTATCCTATTAACCATACATTGATCCCCATTATAACATTGATCTCCATTATAACCTATCCTAATTATGCATAGGTTATAGTAGGGATCAATGCATGGATAATAGCATAGCTTATAAAGGGGATCAATGTTATAATGGGCATCAATGCATGGTTAATAGGTTAGGTGATAATGGGGATCAATGCATGGATAATAGGATAGGTTTTAATAAGAATCAATGCATGGATATCAATTCATAGTTAATAGGATAGCTTATAATGGGGATCATGCATTGATACCCATTATAAGCTATCCTACTACCATGCATTGATTTCCATTATAACCTATCCTACTACCATACATTGATCCTCCTTCTATCCTATCCCATTAACCATGCATTGATCCCCATTATAACGTATCCTATTAACTATGAATTGATACGAATTATAACCTATCCTATGAACTATAAAGTGATACCCATGCATTGACTCTTATTATAAGCTATCCTTTTATCCATGCATTGATCCCCATTATAACCTATCCTATTAACCATGCATTGATCCCTATTATAACATATCCTATTAACCATGCATTGGTCCGCATTATAACCTATCCAATTAGCCATGAATTGATACCCATTAGAACCTATCCCATTAAATATGAATTGATAGCCATACATTGATCCCCATTATAACCTATTCTTTTATCCATGCATTGATTCCCATTATAACCTATCCTATTAATCATGAATTGATACCCATTATAACCTATCCTATTAACCATGCATTGATCCATATTATAACCTATCCTATTACCATGCATTGATCCCCATTATAACCTATCCTATCACTTTACATTGATCCCCAATATAAGCTATCCTATTAACCATGCATTGATTCCCGATATAACCTATCCTATTAACTATGAATTGATACCTATTATAACCTATCCTATTAACCATGAATTGATACCCATGCATTGATCCCCATTATAACCTATTCTATTATCCATGCTTTGATCCCCATCATAACCTATCCTATTAACCATGATTGATTTCCATTATAACATATCCTATTAACCATGCATTGATCCCCATTATAACCTATAATATTTACCATGCATTGTTCCCCATTATAACCTATCCTATTACCATACATTAATCCCCATTATAACCTATCCTATTAACCATGCATTGTTCCCCATTATAACCTATCCTATTAATCATGAATAGATATCCATTATAACCTATCCGATTAACTATGAATTGATACCCATGCATTGATACCCATTATAACCTATCCTATTAACTATAAATTGATGCCCATGCATTGATCCCCATTATAACCTATCCTAGTATCCGAGCATTGATCCCAATTATAACACTTCCTATTAACCATGCAGTGATCCCTATTATAACCTATTCTATTAACGATGCAATTGATCCCCATTATTACCTATCCTATTAGAATGCATTGATCCCCATTATAACCTATCCTATTACCATACATTGTTCCCCATTATAACCTATCCTA
The DNA here is from genome assembly GCA_028015205.1 of Mytilisepta virgata. Classification (NCBI taxonomy): domain Eukaryota; kingdom Metazoa; phylum Mollusca; class Bivalvia; order Mytilida; family Mytilidae; genus Mytilisepta; species Mytilisepta virgata. The sequence goes on from CM051511.1 coordinate 43,348,273, forward strand.
TTAACCATGCATTGATCCCCATTATAATCTATCCTATTAACCATGAATTGATACCCATTATAACCTATAGTATTAACTATGAATTGATACCCAGGTATTGATCCCCATTATAACCTATCCTATCAACCATGCATTGATCCCCAATATAACCTATCCTATTAACCATGCATTGATCCCCACTATAACCTATCCTACTAACCATGAATTGATAACCATTATAACCTGTTCTGTTAACTATGAACTGACACTGATGCATTGATTCCATTATAACCTATCCTATTACCATGCATTGATCAACATTATAACCTGTCCTATTAACCATGCATTGATCCCCATTATAACCTATCCTAGGAACCATCTATTGATCCCCATTATAACCTATCCTATAACCATGCATTGATCCCAATTATAACGTATCCTATTACCATACATTGATCCCCATTATAACCTATTCCATCAACCATGCATTCATCCCCATTATAACCTATCTATTAACCATGAATTGATACCCATTATAACCTATCCAACTAACTATGAATTGATACTTATGCTTTGATCCCCATTATAACTTATCCTATTATATATGCATTGATCCTTATTATAACATATCCTATTATCCATGCATTGATCCCCATTATAACCTATCCTATTAACCATGCATTGATCCCTGTTATAACCTATTCTATTATCCATGCATTGATCCCTATTATAACCTGTCCTATTAACTATGAATTGCTACCCATGCATTGATCCCCATTATAACCTATAATTGGGATCAATGCATGGTTAATAGGATAGGTTATAATGGGGATCAATGCATGGTTAATAGGATAGGTTATAATAAGGATCAATGTATAGTTTTATGATAGATTATAATGGGGATCAATGCATAGTAATATGAAAGGTTATAATGGGGATGAATGCATGGTTAATAGGATAGGTTATAATGGGTATGAATTCATGGTTAATAGGATAGGTTATAATGCGGATCAATGCATCGATAATAGGATAGGTTATAATCGGGATCAATGCATGGGTTATAATTCATAGTTAATAGGATATGTTATAATGGGTATCAATTCATGGTTAATAGGATATGTTATAATGAGGATTAATGGTTGGTTAATAGGATAGGTTATAATGGAGATCAATGCATAGATAATAGAATTGGTTATAATAGGGATCAATGCATGGGTATCAATTCATTGTTAAAAGGATATGTTATAATGGGTATCAATTCATGGGTTATAATGGGGATGAATGGATGGATAATAGGATCGCTTATAATGGTGATCAATGCATGGGTATCAATTCATAGTTAATAGGATAGGTTATAATGGGTATATATTCATGGTTAATAGGATAGGTTATAATAGGGATCAATGTATGGTTAATAGGATAGGTTATAAACGGGATCAACGTATGGTAATAGGATAGGTTAAAATGGGGATCAATCCATGGTAATAGGATAGGTTATAATGGGGATCAATTGCATAGTTAATAGGATAGGTTATAATTGGGATCAATGCATGGTTAATAGGATAGGTTATAATTCGTATCAATTCATAGATAATAGGATAGGTTATAGTGGGGATCAATGCATGGTTAATGGGATAGGTTAGAACGATGATCAATGTATGGTAATAGGATAGGTTATAATGGAAATCAATGAATGGTAATAGGATAGCTTATAATGGGTATCAATGCATGATCCCCATTATAAGCTATCCTATTAACTATGAATTGATACCCATACATTGATTCCGATTATAACCTATCCTATTATCCTTGGATTGATCCCCATTAGAACCTATCCTATTAACAATGCATTGATCCCCATTATAACCTATGCTATTATCCATGCATTGATGACTATTACATCCTATATTAGAAATCAATGCATATATAATAGGATAGGTTATAATGGGGATCAATGCATGGGTATCAATTCATAGTTAATTGGATAGGTCATAACGGGTATCAATTCATGTTTAATAGGATAGGTTATATTTGGGATGAATGCATGGTTAATAGGATAGTTATAATGGGAATCGATGCATTGTAATAGGATAGGTTATGATGGGGATCAATGCATGGGTATCAATTCATAGTTAATAGGATAGGTTATAATGGGTATCATTTCATTGTTAATAGGATAGGTTATCCATCCCATTATAACCTATCCTATTCACCATGAATTGATACCCATTATAACCTATCCTATTAACTATGAATTGATACCCATGCATTGATCCCCATTATAATCTACCATAAAACTATACATTGATCCTTATTATAACCTATCCTATTAACCATGCATTGATCCCCATTATAACCTATCCTATTAACCATGAATTGATACCCATTATTACCTATCCTATTAACCATGAATTGATCTCCATTATCATCTATCCTATTAACCATGAAATTGATCCCCATTATAACGTATCCTATTAACTACCACTTGATACCCATTATAACCTATCCTATAAACTATGAATTGATACCCATGCACTGATCCCCATTACAACCTATCCTATTATCCATGCATTGATCCCCATTATAACATATCCTATTAACTATGCATTGATCCCCATTATAACATATCCTATTAACCATGAATTGTTACCAATTATAACCTATTTTATTAACTATGAATTGATAGCCATGCATTGATCCACATTATAAACTATCCTATTATCCATGCATTGATCCCCTTTATAACGTATACTATTAATAATGAATTGATACCCATTGTAACCTATCCTATTAACCATGCATTGATCCTTATTATAACCTATCCTATTACCATGCATTGATCCTCATTATAACCTATCCTATCAGTATACATTGATCCCCATTATAACCTCTCCTATTAACCATGCATTGATCCCCATTATAACCTATCCTATTAACTGTGAATTGATACTTATTATAAACTATCGTATTAACTATGTATTGAAACCCATGCATTGATCCTCATTGAAACCTATCCTATTATCCATGCTTTGATCCCTATCATAACCTATCCTATTAACCATGAATTGATACCCATTATAACCTGTCCTATTAACAATGCATTGATCCCCATTATAACCTATCCTTTTACCATGCATTGTTCCCCATTATAACCTATCCTATTACCATACATTAATCCCCATTATAACCTATCCTATTAACAATGAATAGATACCTATTATAACCTATCCCATTAACTATGAATTGAAACCAATGCATTGATCCCCATTATAACCTATCTTATTATCTATGCATTGATCCCAATTATAACACATCCTATTAACTATGCATTGATCCCTATTATAAACTATCCTATTAACCATGCAATTGATCCCTATTATAACCTATCCTATTACCATGCATTGATCCCCATTATAACCTATCCTATTACCATACTTTGATCCCCATTCTAACCTATCCTATTAACAATGCATTGATTCCCATTATAACCTATCCTATTAACAATGAATTGATACCCATTATAACCTGTCCTTTTAACTATGAATTGATACCCAGGCCTTGATCCCCATTATAACATATATTATTACCATGCATTGATCCCCATTATAACCTATCCTATTAACCATGCATTGATCCCCATTATAACCTATCCTATTAACCATGCTTTGATCCCCATTATAACCTATCCTATTGATTAAGAATTGATACCCATTATAACCTATCCTATTAACTATGAATTGATACCCATGCATTGATCCACATTATATCCTATCCTATTTATCCATCCATTTATCCCCATTATAACCTATCCTATTAAGCATGAATTGATACCCATTATAACCTATCCTATTAACCATGCATTGATACCAATTATAACTGATCCTATTAACCATGAATTGATACCCATTATAACCTATCCTGTTAACAATGATTTGATACCCATGCATTGATCCCCATCATAACCTATCCTATTATTCATGCATTGATCCCCTATATAACCTATCCTATTAACCCTGCATTGATCGCCATTATAACCTATCCTATCAACCAGGCAATTGATCCCCATTATAACCTATCCTATTAACCATGAATTGATACCCGTTATAAACTATCCTATTAACTATAAATTGATACCCATTGCAATCTATCCTAATATCAATGCATTGATTTCAATTATATCCTATCCTATTATCCGTGCATTGATCCCTTTTATAACTTATCCTATTAACCATGCATAGATCCATATTATAACCTATCCTATTACCATGCATTGATCCCAATTAAAACCTATCCTATTACCATACATTGATCTCCATTATAACCTACCCTATTAACCACGCATGGATCCCCATTATAACCTATCATATTACCATCCATTGATCCCCATTATAACCTATCCTATTACCATGCATTGATCCCCATTATAGCATATCCTATTAATTATTCATTGATCCACATTATAACCTATCCTTTTACCATAAATTGATCCCCATTATAACCTATCCTATTAACCATGCATTGATCCCCATTATAAACTATGTTATTAACCATCAATTGATACCCATTATAACCTATCCTATTAACCATGCATTGATCCCATTATAACCTATCCTATTAACCATGCATTGATCCCATTATAACCTATCCTATTAACCATCCATTGATCCCCATTATAACTTATCCTATTATCATGCATTGATCCAAATTTTAACGTATCCTATTACCATACATTGATCCCCATTTTAACCTATTCCATCAACCATGCATTGATCCCCATTATAACCTATCCTATTAAACATGAATTGATACCCATTATAACCTATCCAATTAACTTAGAATTGCTACGTATGCTTTGATCCCCATTATAACCTATCCTATTATATATGCATTGATCCCCATTATAACCTATCCTATTAACCATACATTGATCCCCATTATAACCTATCCTATTAACCATGCATTGATCCCCAAAATAACCTATCCTATTAACCATGAATTGATCCCCATTATAACCTATCCTATTAACTATGAATTGATACCATGCATTGATCCCCATTATAACCTATCCTATTATCCATGCAGTGATACCCATTATAACCTATCCTATTAACCATGCATTGATCCCCATTATAACATTGATCCCCATTATAACCTATGCTATTATCCATGCATTGATCCCTATTATAACTTATAATAGGGATCAATGCATGGATAATAGGATAGGTTATAATGGGGATCAATGCATAGATAGTTGGATAGGTTATAATGAGATCAATGCATGGCTATCAATTCAAAGTTAATAAGATAGGTTATAATGGGTATCAAGTGATGGTTAATAGGATAGGTTATAATGGGTATCAATGCATGGTTAATAGGATAGGTTATAATTGGGATCAATGTATATTAATAGAATAAGTTATGATCAATGCATGGTAATAGGATAGGTTATAATGGGGATCAATGCATGGTTAAAAGGATAGGTTATAATCGGGATAAATGCATGGTTAATAGGATAGGTTATATAGGATATCAATTCATGGTTAATAGGATATGTTATAGTGGGGATCAATGCATGGATAATAGGATAGGGTAGAATGAAGATCAATGCATGGGAATCAATTCATAGTTAATAGGATAGGTTATAATGTGTATCAATTCATGGTTAATAGGATAGGTTATAATAGGGATTAATTGCATAGTTAATAGGATAGGTTATAATGCGGATCAATGGATGGTTAATAGGATAGGTTATAATGCTGATCAATGCATGGATAATACGATAGGTTATAATAGGGATCAATGCATGGGTATCAATTCATAGTTAATAGGATAGGTTGTAATGGGTATCAATTCATGGTTAATAGGATAGGTTATAATGGGGATCAATGCATGGGTAATAGGATAGGTTATAATGGGTATCAATTCATGGTTAATAGGATAGGTTATAATGGGGATCAATGCATGGATAATAGGATAGGTTTTAATGGGGATCAATGCATGGGTATCAATTCATAGTTAATAGGATAGGTTATAATGGGGATCAACGCATGGTTAATAGGATAGGTTATAATGGGGATCAATGCATGGATAATAGGATATGTTATAATGGGGATCAATGCATTGGTATCAATTCATAGTTAATAGGATAGGTTATAATATGTATCAATTCATGGTTAATAGGATAGGTTATAATGGGGATCAATGCATGGTTTATAGGATAGGTTATAATGGGGATCAATGCATGGTTAATAGGATAGGTTCTAATGGGGATCAATTTATGGTAATAGGATAGGTTATAATGGGTATCAATTCATGGTTAACAGGATAGTTTATAATGGGGATCAATGCATGGTTAATAGGATAGGTTATAATAGGTATCAATTCACGAAATAAAATGAATGAATTTAAACGAAATGAAATGAAAGAAAATGAACAAATTCAAATCAGATGAAATGAATCAGTTCAAACGAAATGAAATGAAATTAAATGAATAATTTCAAACGAAATGAAATGAGTAAGTTCAAACGAAATGAAATTCAATGAAATCAATTAATTCAAACGAAATGAAATGAACTGAAATAAATAAACTCAAATGAAATGAAATGAATAAGTTCAAACGAAATGAAATGAAATAAAATCAATAGATTGAAACGAAATGAAATCAAATGAAATCAATCAATTTAAATGAAATGAAATCAATAAAATTAAAACGAAATGGAATGAAATAAAAAAAAATCAATTAAAACGAAATGAAATGAAATAAAATGAACAAATTCAAATCAAATGAAATGAATCAGTTCAAACGAAATGAAATGAAATTAAATAAATAAATTCAAACGAAATGAAATGATTAAGTTCAAGCGAAATGAAATTCAATGAAATCAATTACTTCAAACGAAATGAAATGAATTGAAATAAATAAACTCAAATGAAATGAAATGAATAAATTCAAACGAAATGAAATGAAATGAATCAATTGAAAGGAAACGAAATTAAATGAAATGAGCAAATTAAAATGAAATGAAATGAATGAGTTCAAACGAAATGAAATCAAATGAAATGAATAAATTGAAACGAAATTTAATGAATAAGTTCAAACGAAATGAAATGAAATGAAATCAATAGATTCAAACGAAATGAAATCAAATGAAATCAATAAATTTAAATGAAATGAAATGAATAAATTAAAACGAAATGGAATGAAATGAAATGAATAAATTCAAACGAAATGAAATTAATAAGTTCAAACGAAACGAAATGAAATGAAATCAATAGATTCAAACGAAATGAAATCAATAAATTCAAATGAAATGAATTGGATAGATTAAAACGAAAAGAAATGAAACGACAGAAATAGATTCAAACGAAATGAAATCGAATGAAATCAATAAATTCTAATTAAATGAAATGAATAAATTATAACGAAATGAAATGAAACGAAATGAATAAATTCAAACGAAATGAAATGATAAAATTCAAACGAAATGAAATGATAAAATTCAAACGAAATGAAATGAAATGAAAGGAATCAATTAAAACGAAATGAAATGAAATCAAATTACCAAATTCAAATGAAATGAGATGAATAAGTTCAAACGAAAGGAAATGAAATGAAATGAATAAATTCAAACTAAATGAAATGAATAAGTTGAAACGAAATGAAATTTAATGAAATCAATTAATTTAAACGAAATCAAATGAACTGAAATCAATCAATTGAAAGGAAAAGAAATGAATAAATTAAAACGAAATGAAATGAAATGAAATGAATAAATTCAAACGAAATGAAATGAATAAGATCAAACGAAATGAAATTCAATGAAATCAATTAATTCAAACGAAATGAAATGAACTGAAATCAATAAATTTAAATAAAAAACAATGAATAAATTTAAACGAAATGAGATGAAATGACATGAATAAATTCAAACTAAATAAAATGAATAAGTTGAAACGAAACGAAATGAAATGAAATCAAGAGATTCAAACGAAATGAAATCAAATCAAATGAATAAATTCAAATGAAATGAAATGAATAAATTAAAACGAAATGAAATGAAACAAAATGAATAATTTCAAACGAAATGAAATGAATAAGTTCTAACAAAATGAAATGAAATGAAATCAATAGATTCAAACGAAATGAAATCAAATGAAATGAATAAATTTAAATGAAATGAAATGAATAAATTAAAACGAAATGGAATGAAATAAACTGAATAAATTCAAACGAAATGAAATGAATAAGTTCAAACGAAATGAAATCAAATGAAATCAATAAATTTAAATGAAATGAAATGAATAAATTAAAACGAAATGGAATGAAATTAAATGGATAAATTGAAACGAAATGAAGTGAATAAGTTCAAACGAAATGAAATTCAATGAAATCAATTATTTCAAATGAAATGAAATGAACTGAAATCAATCAATTCAAATGAAAGAAAATGAATAAATTTAAACGAAATGAGATAAAATGATATGAATAAATTCAAACGAAATGAAATGAATAAGTTGAAATGAAACGAAATGAAATGAAATCAAGAGATTCAAACGAAATGAAATCAAATCAAATGAATAAATTCAAATGAAATGAAATGAATAAATTAAAACGAAATGAAATAAAATAAAATGAATAATTTCAAACGAAATGAAATGAAATCAGTAGATTCAAACGAACTGAAATCAAATGAAATCAATAAATTCAAATGAAATGAAATGAATAAATTAAAACGAAATGAATGAATTCAAACGAAATGAAATGAATAAATTCAAACGAAATGAAACGAATGAAATGAATCAATTAAAACGAAATGAAATGAAATCAAATGAACAAATTCAAATGAAATGAACTGAATAAGTTCTAACGAAATGAACTGAATAAGTTCAAACAAAATGAAATGAATAAATTTAAACGAAATGAAATGAATAAGTCCAAACGAAATGAAATTCAATGAAATCAATGAATTCAAACGAAATGAAATGAGCTGAAATCAATCAATTCAAATGAAAGAAAATGAAAAGATTAAAACGAAATGAAATGAAATGACATGAATAAATTCAAACGAAATGAAATGAATAAGTTGAAACGAAATGTAATAAAATGAATAAATTCAAATGAAATGAAATGAATAAATTAAAACGAAATTAAATGAAATGACATGAATAAGTTCAAACAAAATGAAATGAATAAATTCAAACAAAACGGAATGAATTGAAATCAATTAATTCAAACGAAATGAAATGAACTGAAATCAATAAATTCAAATGAAAGAAAATAAATAAATTAAAACGAAATGAAATGAAATGACATGAATCAATTCAAACGAAATTAAATAACTAAGTTAAACGAAATGAAATGAAATCAATATATTCAAACGAAATGAAATAAATAAATTCAAATGAAATCAATTGAATAGATTAAAACGAAATGAAATGAAATGAAATGAATAAGTTGAAACGAAATGAAATGAAATGAAATCAATAGATTCAAACGACATGAAATCAATAAATTCAAATGAAATGAATTGAATAGATTAAAACGAAATGAAATGAAATGACAGGAATAAATTCAAACGAAATGAAGTGAAATGAAATCAATAGATTCAAACGAAATGAAATCGAATGAAATCAATAAAGTCAAATGAAATGAAATGAATAAATTAAAACGAAATGAAATGAAACGAAATGAATAAATTCAAACAAAATGAAATGAATAAATTCAAACGAAATGAAATGAAATGAAAGGAATCAATTAAAAGGAAATGAAATGAAATCAAATTAACAAATTCAAATGAAATGAAATGAATAAGTTCAAACGAAATGAAATGAAATGAATAAATTCAAACGAAATGAAATGAATAAGTTCAAACAAAATGATATTTAATGAAATCAATTCATTCAAACGAAATGAAATGAACTGAAATCAATCAATTCAAAGGAAAAGAAATGAATAATTTAAAACGAAATGAAATGAAATGATATGAATAAATTCAAACGAAATGAAATGAATAAATTGAAACGAAATAAAATGAATAAATTAAAACGAAATGAAATGAAATAAAATGAAAAAAATCAAATGAAATGAAATCAATCAGTTCAAACAAAATGAAATGACTAAGTTGAAACCAAATGAAATGAAATGAAATCAAGAGATTCAAACGAAATGAAATCAATAAATTCAAATGAAATGAATTGAATAGATTAAAACGAAATGAAAAGAAATGACAGCAATAAATTCAAACGAAATGAAATGAAATGAAATCAATAGATTCAACCGAAATGAAATGAATAAATTAAAACGAAATGAAATGAAATGAAAACAATAGATTCAAACGAAATGAAATGAATAAATTAAAACGAAGAGAAATGAAACGAAATGAATAAATTCAAACGAAATGAGAAACGAAATGAAATGAAAGGAATCAATTAAAAGGAAATGAAATGAAATGACATCAATAAATTCAAACGAATTGAAATGAATAAATTCAAACGAAATAAAATGAATAAATTAAAACGAAATGAAATGAAATAAAATGAACAAATTTAAATGAAATGAAATTAATCAGTTCAAACGAAATGAAATGAAATGAAATGAATCAATTCAAACTAAATGAAATGAATCAGTTCAAACGAAATGAAATTCAATGAAATCAATAAATTCAAACGAAATGAAATGGGCTGAAATCAATAAATTCAAATGAAATGAAATGAATCAATTAAAACGAAATGAAGTGAAATGAAATGAATCAATTTAAACGAAATGAAAAGAAATGAAATGAACAAATTAAAATCAAATGAAATGAATAGGTTCAAACGAAACGAAATGAAATGAAATAAATAACTTCAAACGAATCGAAATGAATAAGTTCAATCGAAATAAAATTCAATGAAATCAATTAATTCAAACGAAATGAAATGAACTGAAATCAATCCATTCAAAGGAGAAGAAATAAATAAATTAAAACGAAATGAAATGAAATGACATGAATAAATTCAAACGAATTGAAATGAATATATTCAAACGAAATAAAATGAATAAATTAAAACGAAATGAAATGAAATAAAATGAACAAATTCAAATGAAATGAAATGAATCAGTTCAAACGAAATGAAATGAAATAAAATGAACAAATTTAAATGAAATGAAATTAATCAGTTCAAACGAAATGAAATGAAATGAAATGAATCAATTCAAACTAAATGAAATGAATCAGTTCAAACGAAATGAAATTCAATGAAATCAATAAATTCAAACGAAATGAAATGGGCTGAAATCAATAAATTCAAATGAAATGAAATGAATCAATTAAAACGAAATGAAGTGAAATGAAATGAATCAATTTAAACGAAATGAAAAGAAATGAAATGAACAAATTAAAATCAAATGAAATGAATAGGTTCAAACGAAACGAAATGAAATGAAATAAATAACTTCAAACGAATCGAAATGAATAAGTTCAATCGAAATAAAATTCAATGAAATCAATTAATTCAAACGAAATGAAATGAACTGAAATCAATCCATTCAAAGGAGAAGAAATAAATAAATTAAAACGAAATGAAATGAAATGACATGAATAAATTCAAACGAATTGAAATGAATATATTCAAACGAAATAAAATGAATAAATTAAAACGAAATGAAATGAAATAAAATGAACAAATTCAAATGAAATGAAATGAATCAGTTCAAACGAAATGAAATGAAATGAAATGAATAAATTCAAACGAAATGAAATCAATAAGTTCAAACGAAATGAAATTCAATGAAATCAATAAATTCAAACGAAATGAAATGAGCTGAAATCAATAAATTCAAATGAAATGAAATGAATCAATTAAAACGAAATGAAATGAAATGACAAGAATAAATTCAAACGATATGAAATGAATAAGTTGAAACGAAATGAAATGAAATGAAATCAATAGATTCAAACGAAATAAAATCAAATGAAATCAATAAATTCAAATGAAATGAAATGAATAAATTAAAACGAAATGAAATGAAATGAATTGAACAAATTCAAATGAAATGAAATGAATAAGTTCAAACGAAATGAAATGAACTGAAATCAATAAATTCAAACGTTATGAAATGAATAAATTCGAACAAAATGAAATGAAAGGAAAGGAATCAATTGAAAAGAAATGAAATGAAATGAAATGAACAAATTCAAATGAAATGAAATAAATAAATTCAAACAAAATGAAATGAATAAGTTCAAACGAAATGAAATGAAATGAAATCAATAGATTCAATCGAAATGAAATCAAATGAAATCAATAAATTCAAATGACATGAAATGAATGGGTTCAAACGAAATCAAATGAATAAATTAAAACGAAATAAAATGAAATGAAATGAATCAAAACAAACTAAATGAAATGAACAAATTGAAATCAAATGAAATAAATAAGTTCAAATGAAATGAAATGAATAAATTGAAACGAAATGAAATTCAATGAAATCAATTAATTCAAATGAAATGAAATGGATAAATTCAAACGAAATGATATGAAATGAAATGAATCAATTCAAACGAAATGAAATGAAATGAAATGAACAAATTCAAATCAAATGAAATGAATAAGTTCGAACGAAACGAAATGAAATGAAATGAATAAATTCAAACGAAATGAAATGAATAAGTTCAAACGAAATGAAATTCAATGAAATTAATTAATTCAAACGAAACGAAATGAAATGAAATCAATAGATTCAAACGAAATGAAATCACATGAAATCAATCAATTCAAATGAAATGAAATAAATAAATTAAAACGAAATGAAATAAAATGACATAGATCAATTCAAACAAAATGAAATTAATAAGTTCAAACGAAACGAAATGAAATGAAATCAATAGATTCAAACGAAATGAAGTCAAATGAAATCAATAAACTCAAATGAAATGAAATGAATAAAATAGAACGAAAAGAAATGAAACGAAATGAATAAATTCAAACGAAATAACTTGAATAAATTCATACGAAATAAAATGAAATGAAATGAATAAATTCAAACGAAATGAAATGAATAATTCCGAACGAAATGAAATTCAATGAAATCAATTAATTCAAACAAAATGAAATGAACTGAAATCAATCAATTCAAATGAAAGAAAATGAATAAATGAAAACGAAATGAAATGAAATGACATGAATAAATTCTAACGAAATGAAATGAATAAGTTGAAACGAAGAGAAATGAAAAAAAAATCAATAGATTCAAACGAAATGAAATCAAATGAAATGAATAAATTCAAATAAAATGAAATGAATAAATGAGAACGAAATGAAATGAAACGAAATGAATGAATTGAAACTAAATGAAATGAATAAATTCAAACGAAATGAAAGGAATAAGTTCAAACGAAATAAAATTCAATGAAATCAATTAATTCAAACGAAATGAAATGAATACGTTGAAACGAACTGAAATGAAATGAAATCAATAGGTTCAAACAAAATGAAATCAAATGCAATGAATAATTTCAAATGAAATCAAATGAATAAATTCAAACGAAATGAAATGAATAAGTTGAAACGAAATGAAATGAAATGAAATCAATAGGTTCAAACGAAATGAAATCAAATGCAATGAATAATTTCAAATGAAATGTAATGAATAAATTCAAACGAAATGAAATGAATAAGTTGAAACGAAATGAAATCAAATGAAATCAATAGATTCAAACGAAATGAAATCAATAAATTCAAATGAACTGAATTGGATAGATTAAAACGAAATGAAATGAAATGACAGGAAGAAATTCAAACGAAACGAAATGAAATGAAAACAATAGATTCAAACGAAATGAAATCGAATGAAATCAATAAATTCAAATGAAATGAAATAAATAAATTAAAACGAAATGAAATGAAATGACATGAATAAATTCAAACGAAATGAAATGAATAAGTTCAAAAGAAACGAAATGAAATGAAATCAATAGATTCAAACGAAATGAAATCAAATGAAATGAATAAATTCAAATAAAATGAAATGAATAAATGAAAACGAAATGAAATGAAACGAAATAAATGAATTGAAACGAAATGAAATGAATAAATTCAAACGAAATGAAACGAATGATATGAAGCAATTAAAACGAAATGAAATGAAATCAAAGAAACAAATTCAAATGAAATGAAATGAGTAAGTTCAATCGAAATGAAATGAATAAATTCAAACGAAATAAAATGTATAAGATCAAACGAAATGAAATTCAATGAAATCAATTATTTCAAACGAAATGAAATGAACTGAAATCAATAAATTCAAATGAAAGATAATGAATAAATTGAAACGAAATGAAATGAAATGAAATCAATAGGTTCAAACGAAATCAAATCAAATGCAATGAATAATTTCAAATGAAATGTAATGAATGAATTCAAAAGAAATGAAATGAAATGAAATCGACTAATTAAAACGAAATGAAATGAACTGAAATCAAATAACTCAAATGAAATAAAATGAATAAATTAAAACAAAATGAAATGAAATGACATGAATAATTTCAAACGAAATGAAATTAATAAGTTATAACAAAACGAAATGAAATGAAATCAATAGATTCAAACGAAATGAAATAAAAAGAAATCAATAAATTCAAATGAAATGAAATGAATAAATTAAAACGAAATGAAATGATATGAAATCAACAAATTCAAATGAAATGAAATGAATAAGTTAAAACGAAATGAAGTGAGCTGAAATCAATCAATTCAAATGAAATGAAATGAATCAATTAAAACGAAATGAAATGAAATGACATGAATAAATTCAAACGAAATGAAATGCATAAGTTGAAACGAAATGAAATGAAATGAAATCAATAGAATTAAACGAAATGAAATCAAATGAAATCAAAAAATTTAAATGAAATGAAATGAAAAAATTAAAACGAAATGAAATGAAATGACATGAATAAATTCAAACGAAATGAAATGAATAAGTTGAAACGAAATGATATGAAATGAAATGAATTGAAATCAATCAATTCAAATGAAATGAAATGAATAAATTCAAACGAAATGAAATGAAACGAAATGAATAAATTCAAACGAAATGAAATGAAACGAAATGAATAAATTCAAACGAAATGAAATGAAACGAAAAGAATAAATTGAAACGAAATGAAACGAATCAATTAAAACAAAATGAAATGAAATGAAATGAACAAATTCAAATGAAATGAAATGAAGAAGTTCAAACGAAATGAAATGAAATGAAATTAATAAATTCAAACGAAATGAAATAAATAAGTTCAAACGAAATGAAATGAAATGAAATCAATTAATTCAAACGAAAGGAAACGAACTGAAATCAATCAATTCAAATGAAATGAAATGAATAAATAAAAACGAAATGAAATGAAATGACATGAATAAATTCAATTAAATGAAATGAAATTAAATGACAAATTTAAATGAAATGAAATGAATAAGTTCAAACGAAATGAAATGAAATGAAATGAATAAGTTCAAACGAAATGAAATGAAATGAAATCAATTTATTGAAAAGAAATGAAATAAAGTGAAATCAATAAATTCAAATTGAAGAAAATGAATAAATTAAAGCGAAATGAAATGAAATAACATGAATAAATTCAAACGAAATGAAATGAACAAGTTCAAACGAAAGGAAATAAATTGAAAGCAATAGATTCGAACGAGATGAAATCAAATGAAATCAATCAATTCAAATGAAATGAAATAAATAAATTAAAACGAAATGAAATAAAATGACATAGATAAATTCAAACAAAATGAAATTAATAAGTTCAAACGAAACGAAATGAAATGAAATCAATAGATTCAAACGAAATGAAGTCAAATGAAATCAATAAACTCAAATGAAATGAAATGAATAAAATAGAACGAAAAGAAATGAAACGAAATGAATAAATTCAAACGAAATAACATGAATAAATTCATACGAAATAAAATGAAATGAAATGAATAAATTCAAACGAAATGAAATGAAAAATTCCGAACGAAATGAAATTCAATGAAATCAATTAATTCAAACGAAATGAAATGAACTGAAATCAATCAATTCAAATGAAAGAAAATGAATAAAAGGAAACGAAATGAAATGAAATGACATGAATAAATTCTAACGAAATGAAATGAATAAGTTGAAACGAAGAGAAATGAAAAAAAAATCAATAGATTCAAACGAAATGAAATCAAATGAAATGAATAAATTCAAATAAAATGAAATGAATAAATGAGAACGAAATGAAATGAAACGAAATGAATGAATTGAAACGAAATGAAATGAATAAATTCAAACGAAATGAAAGTTATAAGTTCAAACGAAATGAAATTCAATGAAATCAATTAATTCAAACGAAATGAAATGAATACGTTGAAACGAACTGAAATGAAATGAAATCAATAGGTTCAAACAAAATGAAATCAAATGCAAGGAATAATTTCAAATGAAATCAAATGAATAAATTCAAACGAAATGAAATGAATAAGTTGAAACGAAATGAAATGAAATTAAATCAATAGGTTCAAACGAAATGAAATCAAATGCAATGAATAATTTCAAATGAAATGTAATGAATAAATTCAAACGAAATGAAATGAATAAGTTGAAACGAAATGAAATCAAATGAAATCAATAGATTCAAACGAAATGAAATCAATAAATTCAAATGAACTGAATTGGATAGATTAAAACGAAATGAAATGAAATGTCAGGAAGAAATTCAAACGAAACGAAATGAAATGAAAACAATAGATTCAAACGAAATGAAATCGAATGAAATCAATAAATTCAAATGAAATGAAATGAATAAATTAAAACGAAATGAAATCAAATGACATGAATAAATTCAAACGAAATGAAATGAATAAGTTCAAAAGAAACGAAATGAAATGAAATCAATAGATTCAAACGAAATGAAATCAAATGAAATGAATAAATTCAAATAAAATGAAATGAATAAATGAAAACGAAATGAAATGAAACGAAATAAATGAATTGAAACGAAATGAAATGAATAAATTCAAACGAAATGAAACGAATGATATGAAGCAATTAAAACGAAATGAAATGAAATCAAAGAAACAAATTCAAATGAAATGAAATGAGTAAGTTCAATCGAAATGAAATGAATAAATTCAAACGAAATAAAATGTATAAGATCAAACGAAATGAAATTCAATGAAATCAATTATTTCAAACGAAATGAAATGAACTGAAATCAATAAATTCAAATGAAAGATAATGAATAAATTGAAACGAAATGACATGAATAAATTCAAACGAAATAAAATGAATAAGTTGAAACGAAATGAAATGAAATGAAATCAATAGGTTCAAACGAAATGAAATCAAATGCAATGAATAATTTCAAATGAAATGTAATGAATGAATTCAAAAGAAATGAAATGAAATGAAATCGATTAATTAAAACGAAATGAAATGAACTGAAATCAAATAACTCAAATGAAATAAAATGAATAAATTAAAACGAAATGAAATGAAATGACATGAATAATTTCAAACGAAATGAAATTAATAAGTTATAACGAAACGAAATGAAATGAAATCAATAGATTCAAACGAAATGAAATAAAAAGAAATCAATAAATTCAAATGAAATGAAATGAATAAATTAAAACGAAATGAAATGATATGAAATGAACAAATTCAAATGAAATGAAATGAATAAGTTAAAACGAAATGAAGTGAGCTGAAATCAATCAATTCAAATGAAATGAAATGAATCAATTAAAACGAAATGAAATGAAATGACATGAATAAATTCAAACGAAATGAAATGCATAAGTTGAAACGAAATGAAATGAAATAAAATCAATAGAATTAAACGAAATGAAATCAAATGAAATCAAAAAATTTAAATGAAATGAAATGAAAAAATTAAAACGAAATGAAATGAAATGACATGAATAAATTCAAACGAAATGAAATGAATAAGTTGAAACGAAATGATATGAAATGAATGAATTAATTCAAACGAAATGAAATGAATTGAAATCAATCAATTCAAATGAAATGAAATGAATAAATTCAAACGAAATGAAATGAAACGAAAAGAATAAATTGAAACGAAATGAAACGAATCAATTAAAACGAAATAAAATGAAATGAAATGAATCAATTCAAACAAAATGAAATGAAATGAAATGAACAAATTCAAATGAAATGAAATGAAGAAGTTCAAACGAAATGAAATGAAATGAAATCAATCAATTCAAACGAAATGAAATAAATAAGTTCAAACGAAATGAAATGAAATGAAATCAATTAATTCAAACGAAAGGAAACGAACTGAAATCAATCAATTCAAATGAAATGAAATGAATAAATAAAAACGAAATGAAATGAAATGACATGAATAAATTTAATTAAATGAAATGAAATTAAATGACAAATTTAAATGAAATGAAATGAATAAGTTCAAACGAAATGATATGAAATGAAATGAATAAGTTCAAACGAAATGAAATGAAATGAAATCAATTTATTGAAAAGAAATGAAATAAAGTGAAATCAATAAATTCAAATTGAAGAAAATGAATAAATTAAAGCGAAATGAAATGAAATAACATGAATAAATTCAAACGAAATGAAATGAATAAGTTCAAACGAAAGGAAATAAATTGAAAGCAATAGATTCGAACGAGATGAAATCAAATGAAATCAATCAATTCAAATGAAATGAAATGAATAAATTAAAACGAAATGAAATGAAATGAAATGAATAAATTCAAACCAAATGAAATGAATCAGTTCAAACGAAACGAAATGAAATGAAATCTATAGATTCAAACTAAATGAAATCAAATGAAATCAATAAATTCAAATGAAATGAAATGAAATGAAACTACAAATTCAAATGAAATGAAATGAATAAGTTAAAACGAAATAAAATGAAATGAAATGAATAAACTCAAACGAAATGAAATGAATAAGTTGAAACGAAATGAGATGAAAAGAAATCAATAGATTCAAACAAAATAAAAACAAATGAAATCAATCAATTTAAATGAAATGAAATGAATAAATTAAAACGAAATGAAATGAATAAATTCAAAAGAAATGAAATGAAATCAAATGAATCAATTAAAACAAAATGAAATCAAATCAAATCAACAAATTCAAACGAAATGAAGTGAATAAGTTCAAACGAAATGAAATGAAATGAAATGAATAAATTCATTCGAAAGGAAATGAATAAGTTGAAACGAAATGAAATGAAATCAGTAAATTCAAACGAAATGAAATCAAATGCAATTAATAAATTCAAATGAAAAGAAATCAGTAAATTAAAACGAAATGAAATTAAATGACATGAATAAATTCAAACAAAATGAAATGAATAAGTTCAAACGAAACGAAATGAAATGAAATCAACAGATTCAAAGTAAATGAAATCAAATAAAATCAATATATTCAAATGAAATGAAATGAATAAATTCAAACGAAATGAGATAAATAAGTTTAAACGAAATGAACATCACTGAAATCAATTACTTCAAACGAAATGAAATAAACTGAAATCTATCAATTCAAATGAAAGGAAATGAATAAATTCAAACGAAATGAAATGAAATGAATAAATTAAAACAAAATGAAATGAAATGAAAGGAATATATTCAAACGAAATGCAATAAATAAATTGAAACGAAATGAAATGAATCAATTGAAACGAAATGAAATTAAATGAAATGAACAAATTCAAATGAAATCAAATGAATCAGTTCAAACGAATTAAAATGAATAAATTCAAACGAAATGAAATGAATAAGTTCAAACAAAATGAAATTAAATGAAATCAATAGATTCAAACGAAATGAAATCAAATGAAATCAATCAATTCAAATGAAATGAAATGAATAAATTAAAACGAAATGAAATGAAATGAAATAAATAAATTCAAAAGAAATGAAATGAAATCAAATGAATCAATTAAAACGAAATGAAATGAAATCAAATAAACAAATTCAAACGAAATGAAATGAATAAGTTGAAACGAAATGAAATGAAATGAAATCGATAGATTCAAACGAAATGAAATCAAATGAAATTCATAAATTCAAATGATATGAAATCAATAATTTCAAACGAAATGAAATTAAATGACATGAATAAATTAAAAAAAAATGAAATGAATAAGTTCAAACGAAACGAAATGAAATGAAATCAATAGATTCAAACTAAATGAAATCAAATGAAATCAATAAATTCAAATGAAATGAAATAAATAAATTCAAACGAAAAGAAATGAAACGAAATCAATAAATTCAAACGAAATGAAATGAAATGAAATAAATCAATTCAAAGGAAATAAAATGAAATGAACAAATTCAAATCAAATGAAATGAATAAGTTTAAACGAAATGAAATGAAATGAAAAGAATCAATTCAAAGGAAATGAAATGGATAAGTTCAAACGAAATGAAATTAAATGAAATCAATTAATTCAAACGAAATGAAATGAACTAAAATCAATTAATTCAAATGAAATGAAATGAATCAATTAAAATGAAATGAAATGAAATGAAAAGAATAAATTCAAACGAAATGAACATCACTGAAATCAATTACTTCAAACGAAATGAAATCAACTGAAATCTATCAATTCAAATGAAAGGAAATGAATAAATTCAAACGAAATGAAATGAAATGAATAAATTAAAACGAAATGAAATGAAATGAAAGGAATAAATTCAAACGAAATGCAATAAATAAATTGAAACGAAATGAAATGAATCAATTGAAACGAAATGAAATTAAATGAAATGAACAAATTCAAATGAAATCAAATGAATCAGTTCAAACGAAATAAAATGAATTAAAATGAATAAATTCAAACGAAATGAAATGAATAAGTTCAAACAAAATGAAATTAATTGAAATCAATAGATTCAAACGAAATGAAATCAAATGCAATCAATCAATTCAAATGAAATGAAATGAATAAATTAAAACGAAATGAAATGAAATGAAATAAATAAATTCAAAAGAAATGAAATCAAATCAAATGAATGAATTAAAACGAAATGAAATGAAATCAAATGAACAAATTCAAACGAAATGAAATGAATAAGTTGAAACGAAATGAAATGAAATGAAATCAATAGACTCAAACGAAATGAAATCAAATGAAATTCATCAATTCAAATGAAATGAAATCAATAAATTCAAACGAAATGAAATTAAATGACATGAATAAATTAAAAAAAAATGAAATGAATAAGTTCAAACGAAACGAAATTAAAAAAAAATCAATAGATTCAAACTAAATGAAATCAAATGAAATCAATAAATTCAAATGAAATGAAATAAATAAATTCAAACAAAAAGAAATGAAACGAAATCAATAAATTCAAACGAAATGAAATGAAATGAAATAAATCAATTCAAAGGAAATAAAATGAAATGAACAAATTCAAATCAAATGAAATGAATAAGTTCAAACGAAATGAAATGAAATGAAAAGAATCAATTCAAAGGAAATGAAATGGATAAGTTCAAACGAAATGAAATTAAATGAAATCAATTAATTCAAACGAAATGAAATGAACTAAAATCAATTAATTCAAATGAAATGAAATGAAATGAAATGAAAAGAATAAATTCAAACGAAATGAAATGAATCAGTTGAAACGAAATGAAATGAAATGAAAAGAATAAATTCAAACGAAATGAAATGAATCAGTTGAAACGAAATGAAATGAAACGAAATCAATAGATTCACACGAAATCAAATACAATGAAATCAATAAATTTAAATGAAATGAAATGAATAAATTAAAACGAAATGAAATGAAGTGAAATGAATAAATTCAAACGAAATTAAATGATTAAATTCAAAGGAAATGAAATGGAATGAAATGACAAATTGAAACGAAATAAAATGAAATGAAATGAATAGGTTCAAACGAAATGAAATGAAATAAAATCAATTAATTCAAACGAAATGAAATGAACTGAAATCAATAACTTCAAATGGAAGAAAATGAATAAATTAAAACGAAATGAAATGAATAAGTTGAAACGAAATGAGATGAAATGAAATCAATAGATTCAAACGAAATGAAAACAAATGAAAACAAGAAATTCAAATCCAATGAAATGAATAAATTAAAACGAAATAAAATGAAATGAAATAAATAAATTCAAAAAAAATGAAATCAAATCAAATGAATCAATTAAAACGAAATGAAATGAAATCAAATGAACAAATTCAAATGAAATGAAATGAATAAGTTCAAACGAAATGAAATGAATAAGTTCAAACCAAATGAAATGAAATGAAATCAATAGATTCAGACGAAACGAAATCAAATAAAATGAATAAAAACAAACGAAATGAAATGAATAAGTTCAAACCAAATGAAATGAAATCAAATCAATAGTTTCAAACGAAATGAAATCAAACGAAATCAATAAATTCAAATGAAATGAAATGAATAAATTAAAACGAAATGAAATGAAATGACATGAATAAATTCAAACAAAATGAAATGAATAAGTTCAAACGAAATGAAATGAAATCAATTAATTCAAAAGAAATGAAATGAACTAAAATCAATCAATTCAAATTAAATGAAATGAATAAATTCAAACGAAATGAAATGAAATGAAATGAACCAATTGAAAAGAAATGAAATGAAATGAAATGAACAAATTTAAACGGAATGAAATGAACAAATTCAAATGAAATGAAATGAATCAGTTTAAACGAAACGAAATGAAATGAAATCAATAAATTCAAACGAAATGAAATGAATAAGTTCAAACGAAATGAAATGAAATCAAATCAACAGATTCGAAAGAAATGAAATCAAATAAAATCAATAAATTCGAATGAAATGAAGTGAATAAATTAAAACGAAATGAAACGAAATGAATAAATTCAAACAAAATGAAATGAATAAGTTCAAACGATAGGAAACGAAATGAAATGAATGAATTGAAACGAAATGAAATGAAATGAAATGAACAAAATCAAATAAAATGAAATGAATAAGTTCAAACGAAATGAAATGAAATGAAATGAATAAATTCAAACGAAATCAAATGAATAAGTTCCAACGAAATCAAATGAAATGAAATCAATAGATCCGAACGAAATGAAATCAAATGACATCAGTCAATTGAAATGAAATGAAATCAATAAACTAAAGCCAAATGAAATGAAATGAAATGAATAAATTCAAACCAAATGAAATGAATAAGATCAAACGAAACGAAATGAAATGAAATCAACAGATTCAAACGAAATGAAATCAAATGAAATGAATACATTCAAACCAAATGAAATGAAAAAGTTCAAACGAAACGAAATGAAATGAAATCAATAGATTCAAACTAAAAGAAATCAAATGAAATCAATAAATTCAAATGAAATAAAATAAATAAATTTAAACGAAAAGAAATGAAATGAAATCAATAAATTCAAACGAAATGAAATGAAATGAATGGAATAAATTGAAACGAAATGAAATAAAATGAAATTAACAAATTCAAATGAAATGAAATGAACAAATTCAAATGAAATGAATCAGTTCAAACGAAATGAAATGAAATGAAATGAATAAATTCAAACGAAATGAAACGAATAAGTTCAAACGAAATGAAATGAAATGAAATCAATTAATTCAAACGAATAGAAATGATTTGAAATCAATCAATTCAAATGAAATGAAATGAATAAATTAAAACGAAATGAAATGAAATGAAAGGGATCAATTCAAACGAAACGAAATGAATAAATTCAAAGGAAATGAAATGAAATGAAATTATTCAATTGAAACGAAATGAAATAAAATGAAATGAAAAAATTCAAATAAAATTAAATGAATCAGTTCACACGAAATGAAATGAAATGAAATGAATAAATTCAATCGAAATGAAATGAATAAGTTCAAACAGAATGAAATGAAATGAAATCAATAGATTCAAACGAAATGAAATCAAATCGATCAATAAATTCAAATGAAATGAAATGAATAAATTAAAACGAAATGAAATGAAATGAAATGAAATGAATGTATTCAAAGGAAATGAAATGAATAAGTTCAAACGAAACGAAATGAAATGAAATCAATATATTCAAACCAAATTAAATCAAATGAAATCAGTCAATTCAAATGAGATGAAATGAATAAATTCAAACGAATTGAAATGAAATGAAATGAATAAATTCAAACGAAATGAAATGAATAAATTCAAACGAAATGAAATGAAATGAATCAATTCAAACGAAATGAAATCAATAAATTCAAATGAAATGAAATGAATAAATTAAAACGAAATGAAATGAAATGACATGCATAAATTCAAACGAAATGAAATGAATGATTTCAAGCGAAATGAAATGAAATGAAATCAATAGATTCAAACGAAATGAAATCAAATGAAATGAATAAATTCAAATGAAATAAATGAATAAAACAAAACGAAATGAAATGAAATGAGTAAATTCAAACGAAATGAAATGAATAAATTCAAACGAAAAAAATGAATAAATTAAAACGAAATGAAATGAAGTAAAATGAACAAAATCAAATCAAGTGAAATGAATAAGTTGAAACGAAATGAAATGAAATGAAAACAATAAATTGAATTAAATGAAATGAATCAGTTCAAACAAAATGAAATGAAATGACATGAATAAATTCAATCGAAATGAAATGAATAAGTTCATACGAAATAAAATGAAATGAAATCAATAGATTGAAACGAAATAAAATCAAATGAAATCAATAAATTCAAATTAAATCAAATGAATAAATTAAAACGAAATGAAATGGAACGAAATGGATCAATTCAAACGAAATGAAGTGAATAAATTCAAAGGAAACGAAATGAAATGAGGTCAATCAATTAAAACGAAATGAAATGAAATGGAACGAATAAATTCAAACAAAATGAAATGAGTAAATTCAAACGAAATGAAATGAAATGAATCAATTCAAACGAAATGAAATGAAATGAAATGAACAAATTCAAATGAAATGAAATGAATAAGTTCAAACGAAATGAAATGAGTAAATTCAAACGATATCAAATGAATAAGTTCAAACGAAATGAAATTCAATGAAATCAATTAATTCAAACGAAGTGAAATGAACTTAAATCAATAAATTGAAATGAAAGAAAATGAATAAATTAAAACAAAATGAAATGAAATGACATGAATGCATTCAAATGAAAAGAAATGAATAAATTAAAACGAAATGAAATGAAATGACATGAATAAAGTCAAACGAAATGAAATGAATAGATTCAATCGAAACGAAATGAAATGAAATCAGTAGATTCCAACGAAACGAAATCAAATGAAATCAATCAATCCAAATGAAATGAAATGAATCAAGTAAAACGAAAAGAAATGAAACGAAATGAATAATTCCAAACGAAATGAAATCAATAAATCCAAATGAAATGAAATGAATCAAGTAAAACGAACAGAAATGAAACGAAATGAATAATTTCAAACGAAATGATATCAATAAATTCAAACGAAATGAAATGAAATGAAACGAATCAATTAAAACGAAATGAAATCAAATCAAATGAACAAATTCAAATGAAGGGAAATGAATAAGTTCAAACGAAATGAAATGAACTGAAATGAATCAATTCAAACGAAATGAAATGAATAAGTTCAAACGAAATGAAATGAAATGAAATCAATTAATTCAAACGAAATTAGAAATGAACTGCAATCAATGAATTCAAATGGAAGAAAATGAATAACTTAAAACGAAATGAAATGAAATAAAATGAATAAATTCAAACGAAATGAAATGAATATGTTGAAATGAAATGAAATGGAATGAAATCAATAAATTCAAATGAAATGAAATGAATAAGTTCAAACGAAATGAAATTTACTGAAATCAATTAATTTAAACGAAATGAAATGAGCTGAAATCAATCAATTTAAATGAAATGAAATGAATCAATTAAAACGAAATGAAATGAAATGAAATCAATTAATTCAAACGAAATTAGAAATGAACTGCAATCAATGAATTCAAATGGAAGAAAATGAATAACTTAAAACGAAATGAAATGAAATAAAATGAATAAATTCAAACGAAATGAAATGAATATGTTGAAATGAAATGAAATGGAATGAAATCAATAAATTCAAATGAAATGACATGAATAAATTCAAACGAAATGAAATGAATAAGTTGAAACGAAATGAAATGAAATGAAATCGATAGATTCAAACGAAATAAAATCGAATGAAATCAATAAATTTAAATTATATGAAATGAATAAATTAAAACGAATTGAAATGGAACGAAATGAAATGAATAAATTCAAACGAAACTAGATGAAATGAATAAATTCAAACGAAACGAGATCAAATGAAATGAATCAATTAAAACGAAATGAAATCAAATCAACTGAACATATTCAAATAAAATTAACTGAATCAGTTCACATGAAATGAAATGATGAAATGAAATGAATAAATTCAAACGAAACGTAATGAAATGAAATCAATAGATTCGAACGAAATGAAATCAAATGGATCAATAAATTCAAATTAAATGAAATGAATAAATTAAAACGAATTGAAATGGAACGAAATGAATAAATTAAAAAGAAATGAAATAATTAAATTCAAACGAAACGAAATGAAATTAAATGAATGAGTTCAAACGAAATGAAATGAAATCAAATGTATAAATTCAAACGAATTGAAATGAATAAGTTCAAACGAAATGAAATGAAAACAATAGATTCAAACTAAATGAAATCAAATGGATCAATAAATTCAAATGAAATGAAATGAATAAATTAAAATGAAATGAAATCAATAAATTAAAATGAAATGAAATGAATAAATTAAAATGAAATGAAATGAAATGAAATGAATATATTCAAACGAAATAAAATGAATAAGTTCAAACGAAACGAAATGAAATGAAATCAATAGATTCAAACGAAATGAAATCAAATGAAATCAATCATTTCAAATGAAATGAAATGAATAAATTAAAACGAAATGAAATGAAATGAAATGAATAAATTCAAACGAAATGAAATGAAATGAATCAATTCAAAAGAAATGAAATGAACAAATTCAAATAAAATGAAATGAATAAGTTCAAACAAAATGAATTGGAATGAAATGAATAAATTCAAACGAAATGAAATGAATCAGTTCAAACGAAATGAAATTCACTGAAATCAATTAATTTAAACGAAATGAAATTAACTGAAATCAATAAATTCAAATGAAATGAAATGAATAAATTAAAACAAAATGAAATGAAATGACATGCATAAATTCAAACGAAATGAAATGAAGAAGTTCAAACGAAATGAAATGAAATGAAATCAATAGATTCTAACGAAATGAAATCAAATGAAATGAATAAATTCAAATCAAGTAAATGAATAAAAGAAAACGAATTGAAAGGAAATGAATAAATTCAAACGAAATAAAATAAATCAAATCAAGTGAAATGAATAAATCAAAAAAAATGAAATGAAATGACATGAATAAATTCAATCGAAATAAAATGAAATGAAATCAATAGATTCAAACGAAATGAAATCAAATGAAATAAATACATTCAAATTAAATCAAATGAATATATTAAAACGAAATGAAATGGAACGAAATGGATCAATTCAAACGAAATGAAATGAATAAATTCAAACGACAC
Source organism: Mytilisepta virgata (assembly GCA_028015205.1). Classification (NCBI taxonomy): domain Eukaryota; kingdom Metazoa; phylum Mollusca; class Bivalvia; order Mytilida; family Mytilidae; genus Mytilisepta; species Mytilisepta virgata. The sequence goes on from CM051511.1 coordinate 43,375,948, forward strand.
GAAATGAAATGAGATGAATCAATTAAAACGAAATGAAACGAAATGAAATGAACAAATTCAAACGAAATGAAATGAATAACTTCAAACGAAATGAAATGAAATGAAATCAATAAATTCAAACGAAATGAAATGAACTGAAATCAATAGATTCAAATGAAATGAACTGAATAGATTAAAAAAAAATGAAATGAAAAGAAAGGAATAAATTCAAACGAAATGAAATGTAGAAATTAAAACGAAATGAAATGAAATGAAATGAATAAATTCAAACGACATGAAATGAATAAATTCAAACGAAATGAAATGAAATGAAAAGAATAAATTCAATTAAATGAAATTAATAAGTTCAAACAAAATGAAATGAAATGACATGAATAAATTCAATCGAAATGAAATGAATAAGTTTATACGAAATAAAATGAAATGAAATCAATAGATTCAAACGAAATCAAATCAAATGAAATCAATAAATTGAAATAAAATGAAATGAAATCAATTAATTCAAACGAAATGAAATGAGCTGAAATCAATAAATTCAAATGAAATGAAATGAATAAATTAAAACGAAATGAAATGAAATGAAACGAATAAATTCAAACGAAATGAAATGAATAAATTTAAACGAAATGAAATGAAATGAATCATTTCAATTGAAATGAAATAAACAAATTCAAATGAAATGAAATGAATAAGTTCAAAGAAAATGAAAAGAAATGACATAAGTAAATTCAAACGAAATGAAATGAATAAGTTCAAACGAAACAAAATGAAATGAAATGGATAAATTAAAACGAAATGAAATGGAACGAAATGAATAATTCAAACGAAATGAAATGAATAAATTCAAACGAAATGAAATGAATAAGTTCAAACGAAATAAAATGAAATGAAATCAATTAATTCAAACGAAACGAAATGAACTTAAATCAATAAATTCAAATGAAAGAACATGAATAAATTAAAACAAAATGAAATTAAAATGACATGAACAAATTCAAATGAAATGAAATGAATAAGTTGAAACGAAATGAAATGAAATGAAATCAATAGATTCAGACAAAAAGAAATCAAATGAAATCAATAAATTCAAATGAAATGAAATGAATAAATTAAAACAAAATGAAATGAAATGACATTAATAAATTAAAACGAAATGAAATGAATAAGTTGAGAGGAAATGAATTGCAATGAAATTAATAGATTCAAACAAAATGAAATCAAATGAAATCAATAAATTCAAATGAAATGAAATGAATAGATTAAAACGAAATGAAATGAAATGACATGATTAAAATCAAACGAAATGAAATGAATAGGTTCAAACGAACTGAAATGAAATGAAATCATTAGATTCAAACGAAATGAAATCAAATGAAATCAATAAATTCAAATGAAATGAAATAAATAAATTAAAACGAAACGAAATGAAATGAAATAAATATATTCAATTAAATGAAATGGATAAGTTCAAACGAAATGAAATGAAATGACATGAACAAATTCAATTAAATGAAATGAATAAGTTTAAACGAAATGAAATGAAATGACATGAATAAATTCAAACGAAATGAAATGAATAAGTTCAAACGAAATAAAATGAAATGAAATCAATAGATTCAAACGAAAGGAAATCAAATGAAATCAATAAATTCAAATGAAATGAACTGAATAAATTAAAACGAAATGAAATGAAATGAAACGAATAAATTAAAACGAAATGAAATGACCAAATTCAAACGAAATGAAATGAGATTAAATGAATCAATTCAAACGAAATGAAATAAAATCAAATGAACAAATTCAGATGAAATAAAATGAATAAGTTCAAGCGAAATGAAAGGAAATGAAATGAGTAAATTGAAACGAAATGAAATGAATAAGTTCAAACGAAATGAATTTCAATGAAATCAATTAATTCAAACGAAATAAAATGAACTTAAATCAAAAAATTCAAATGAAAGAAAATGAATAAATTAAAAGAAAATAAAATGCAATGACGTGAATAAATTCAAGCGAAATGAAATGAATAAGTTCAAACGAAATAAAATGAAATGAAATCAATAAATTCAAATGAAATGAAATAAATAAATTAAAACGAAATGAAATGAAATGAAAGGAATAAATTCAAACGAAATGAAATGAAGAAATTTAAACGAAATGAAATGAAATGAATCATTTCAAACGAAATGAAATAAACAAATTCAAATGAAATGAAATGAATAAGTTCAAACGAAATGAAATGAAATGACATCAGTAAATTCAAACGAAATGAAATGAATAAGTTCAAACGAAATTAAATTCAATAAAATCAATTAATTCAAACGAAACGAAATGAACTTAAATCAATAAATTCAAATGAAAGAAAATGAATAAATTAAAACAAAATAAAATCATATGACATGAATAAATTCAAACCAAATGAAATGAATCGGTTCAATCGAACTGAAATGAAATGAAATCAATAGATTCAAACGAAATGAAATCAAATGAAATCAATAAATTCAAATGAAATGAAATAAATAGATTAAAACGAAATGAAATGAAATGAATATATTCAATTAAATGAAATGGATAAGTTCAAACGAAATGAAATGAAATGACATGAACAAGGTCAATTAAATGAAATGAATCAGTTCAAACGAAATGAAATGAAATGACATGAATAAATTCAAACGAAATGAAATGAATAAGTTCAAACGAAATAAAATGAAATGAAATCAATAGATTCAAACGAAATGAAATCAAATGAAATCAATAAATTCAAATGAAATGAACTGAATAAATTAAAACGAAATGAAATGAAATAAAACGAATAAATTAAAACGAAATGAAGTGACAAAATTGAAACGAAATGAAATGAGATGAAATGAATCAATTCAAACAAAATGAAATAAAATGAAAAAAACAAATTCAGATGAAATAAAATGAATAAGTTCAAGCGAAATGAAATGAAATGAAATGAGTTAATTGAAACAAAATGAAATGAATAAGTTCAAACGAAATGAATTTCAATGAAATCAATTATTTCAAACGAAATAAAATGAACTTAAATCAAAAAATTCAAATGAAAGAAAATGAATAAATTAAAAGAAAATAAATTGCAATGACATGAATAAATTCAAACGAAATGAAATGAATAAGTTGAAACGAAATGAAATGAATTGAAATCAATAAATTCAAACGAAATGAAATGAAATGAATCAATTCAAACGACATTAAATGAACAAATTCAAATGAAATGAAATGAATAAGTTCAAAGGAAATGAAATGGAATGAAACGAATGAGTTCAAACGAAATGAAATGAATCAGTTCAAACGAAATGAAATTCACTGAAATCAATTAATTTAAACGAAATGAAATGAACTGAAATCAATAAATTCAAATGAAATGAAATGAATCAATTTAAACGAAATGAAATGAAATGACATGAATAAATTCAAACGAAATGCAATGAAGAAGTTCAAACGAAATGAAATGAAATGAAATCAATAGATTCAAACGAAATGAAATCAAATAAAGTCAATAAATTCAAATTAAATGAAATGAATAAATTAAAACGAATTGAAATGGAACGAGATGAATCAATCAAAACGAAATGAAATGAATAATTCAAACGAAACGAGATGAAATGAAATAAATCAATTAAAACGAAATGAAATGAAATCAAATGAACAAAATCAAATGAAATGAAATGAATCAGTTGAAACGAAACGAAATGAAATGAAATGAATAAATTCAAACGAAATGAAATGAATAAGTTCAAACGAAACGAAACGAAACGAAATGAAATCAATAGATTCAAACGAAATGTAATTAAATGAAATCAATCAATTCAAATGAAATGAAATGAATCAATTTAAACGAAATGAAATGAACAAATTTAAATGAAATAAAATGAATAAGTTCAAACGAAATGAAATGGAATGAAATCAATAAATTTAAATGAAAGGAAATGAATAAATTAAAACGAAATGAAATGAAATGAACATATTCAAACGAAATGAAATGAACAAATTTAAATGAAATGAAATGAATAAGTTCAAACTAAATGAAATAAATTAATTTAATCGAAATGAAATGAGCTGAAATCATCAAATTCAAGTAAAATGAAATGAATCAATTAAAACGAAATGAAATGAAATGACATGAATAAATTCAAACGAAATGAAATGAATAAGTTCAAACGAAATGAAATGAAATGAAATGAATCAATTCAAATGAAATGAAATGAATCAATTTCAACGGAATGAAATGAACAAATTTAAATGAAATGAAATGAATAAGTTCAAACGAAATGAAATAGATGAATTTAAACGAAATGAAATGAGCTGAAATCATCAAACTCAAGTAAAATGAAATTAATCAATTAAAACGAAATGAAATGAAATGACATGAATAAATTTAAACGAAATGAAATGAATAAGTTCAAACGAAATGAAATGAAATGAAATCAATAGATTCAAAGGAAATAAAATAGAATGAAATCAATAAATTCAAATGAAATGAAATGAATAAATTAAAAAGAATTGAAATGCAACGAAATCAATAAATTCAAACGAAATGAAATGAATAAATTCAAACGAAACGAGATGAAATGAAATGAATCAATTAAAACGAAATGAAATCAAATCAAATGAACAAATTCAAATAAAATTAAATGAATCAGTTCACACGAAATGAAATGAAATGAAATGAATAAATTCAAACGAAATGAAATGAATAAGTTCAAACGAAATGAAATAAAATGAATTCAATAGATTCAAAAGAAATGACATCAAAGGGATCAATCAATTCAAATGAAATGAAATGAATAAATTAAAACGAAATGAAATGAACTGGAAGGAATAAATTCAAACGAAATGAAATGAATAAATTCAAACGAAATGAAATGAAATGTAATGAATCAATTGAAACGAAATGAAATGAACAAATTCAAATAAAATTAAATGAACCAGTTCATCCGAAATGAAATGAAATGAAATGAATAAAAATTCAAACGAAATGAAATGAATAAGTTCAGACGAAATGAAATGAAATGAAATCAATAGATTCAAAAGGATTAAATTCAAACGAAAAGAAATGAAATGTAATGAATCAATTGAAACGGAATGAAATGAAATGAAATGAACAAATTCAAATAAAATTAAATGAATCAGTTCACCCGAAATGAAATGAAATGAAATGAATAAATTCAAACGAAATGAAATGAAAAGAAATGAAATCAATAGATTCAAACGAAATGAAATCAAATGGATCAATAGATTCAAATGAAATGAAATGAATAAATTAAAACGAAATGAAATAAAATGAAATGAATATATTCAAAGGAAATGAAATGAATAAGTTCAAACGAAACGAAATGAAATGAAATCAATAGATTCAAACGAAATGAAATCAAATGAAATCAATCATTTCAAATGAAATGAAATGAATAAATTGAAACGAAATGAAAAGAATAAATTCAAACGAAATGAAATTAAATGAATCAATTCAAAAGAAATGAAATGAACAAATTCAAATGAAATGAAATGAATAAGTTCACACGAAATGAAATGGAACGAACTGAATAAATTCAATCGAAATGAAATGGAACGAAATGAATAAATTCAATCGAAATGAAATGAATAAGTTCAAACGAAATGAAATTTACTGAAATCAATTAATTTAAGCGAAATGAAATGAGCTGAAATCAATAAATTCAAATGAAATGAAATCAATAAATTAAAACAAAATGAAATGAAATGACATGCATAAATTGAAACCAAATGAAATGAAGAAGATCAAACGAATTGAAATGAAATGAAATCAATAGATTCAAACGAAATGAAATCAAATGAAATGAATAAATTCAAATGAAATAAACGAATAAAAGAAAACGAAATGAAATGAAATGAATAAATTCAAAGGAAATGAAATGAATAAATTCAAACGAAATATAATAAATGTAATGAATCAATTGAAACGAAATGAAATGAAATGAAATGAACAAATTCAAATAAAATTAAATGAATCAGTTCACCCGAAATGAAATGAATAAATTCAAACGAAATGAAATGAAATGAAATGAAATCAATAGATTCAAACGAAATGAAATCAAATGGATCAATAGATTCAAATGAAATGAAATGAATAAATTAAAACGAAATGAAATAAAATGAAATGAATATATTCAAAGAAAATGAAATGAATAAGTTCAAACGAAACGAAATGAAATGAAATCAATAGATTCAAACGAAATGAAATCAAATGAAATCAATCATTTCAAATGAAATGAAATGAATAAATTCAAACGAAATGAAATGAATAAATTCAAACGAAATGAAATTAAAAGAATCAATTCAAAAGAAATGAAATGAACAAATTCAAATGAAATGAAATGAATAAGTTCAAACGAAATGAAATGGTACGAAATGAATAAATTCAATCGAAATGAAATGAATAAGTTCAAACGAAATGAAATTTACTGAAATCAATTAATTTAAGCGAAATGAAATGAGCTGAAATCAATAAATTCAAATGAAATGAAATCAATAAATTAAAACAAAATGAAATGAAATGACATGCATAAATTGAAACGAAATGAAATGAATAAGATCAAACGAATTGAAATGAAATGAAATCAATAGATTCAAACGAAATAAAATCAAATGAAATGAATAAATTCAAATGAAATAAACGAATAAAAGAAAACGAAATGAAACGAAATGAATAAATTCAAACGAAATGAAATGAATAAATTCAAATGACATATAATAAATAAATTAAACGAAATGAAATGAAACAAAATTAACAAATTCAAATCAAGTGAAATGAGTAAGTTCAAACGAAATGAAATGAAATGAAATCAAAAGATTCAAACGAAACGAAATCAATAAATTGAAATGAAATGAATAAATTAAAACGAAATGAAATGAAATCAAATGAAATGAACATATTCAAACGAAATGAAATGAATAAGTTCAAACGAAACGAAATGAAATGAAATCAATAGATTGAAACGAAATGAAATCAAATGATATCAATCAATTCAAATTATATGAAATGAATCAATTTTAACGAAATGAAATGAACAAATTCAAATGAAATGAAATGAATAAGTTCAAACGAAATGAAATGGAATGAAATCAATAAACTCAAATGAAATGAAATGAATAAGTTTAAACGAAATGAAATTGACTGGAATCAATTAATTTAAACGAAATAAAATGAGCTGAAATCAATAAATTCAAATCAAATGAAATGAATCAATTAAAACGAAATGAAATGAAATGACATAAATAAATTCAAGCGAAATGAAATGAATAAGTTCAAACGAAATGAAATGAATTGAAATTAATAGATTCAAACGAAATAAAATCGAATGAAATCAATAAATTCAAATTAAATGAAATGAATAAATTAAAAAGAATTGAAATGGAACGAAATTAATAAATTCAAATGAAATGAAATGAGTAAATTAAAACGAAATGAAATGAAATGAAATCAATAGATTCAAACGATATGAAATCAATAAATTTAAATGAAATGAAATTAATAAATTAAAACGAAATGAAATGAAATGACATGAATAAATTCAAACGAAATGAAATGTAATCAATTAATTCAAATGAAATGAAATCAATAAAATAAAATGAAATGACATGAAATGAAATGAATAAATTGAAACGAAATGAAATAAAATGAAATGAATCAATTGAAACGAAATAAAATGAAATGAAATGAACAAATTCAAATGAAATGAAATGAATCAGTTCAAACGAAATGAAATGAAATGAAATCAATAGATTCAAACGAAATGAAATCAAATGACATCAATAGATTCAAACGAAATGAAATCAAATGAAATCAATAAAATTCAAATGAAATGAAATGAATAAATTAAAACGAAATGAAATGAAATGAAATGAACAAATTCAAATGAAATGAAATGAATAAGTTCAAACGAAATGAAATCACCTGAAATCAATCAATTCAAATGAAATAAAATGAATCAATTAAAAAGAAATAAAATGAAATGAAACGAATAAATTCAAACGAAATGAAATGAATAAGTTGAAACAAAATGAAATCAAATCAAATCAATAGATTCAAACGAAATGAAATCAATAAATTTAAATGAAATGAAATGACATGAATCAATTCAAACGAAATGAAATGAAATCAATTAATTCAAACGGAATGAAATAACTGAAATCAATAAATTTAAATGAAATGAAATGAATAAATTGAAACGAAATGAAATGAAATGAAATGAATCAATTGAAACGAAATAAAATGAAATGAAATAAACAAATTCAAATGAAATGAAATGAATCAGTTCAAACGAAATGAAATGAAATGAAACAAATAAATTAAAACGAAATGAAATGAATAAGTTGAAACGAAATGAAATGAAATGAAATCAATAGATTCAAACGAAATGAAATCAAATGAAATCAATAAATTCAAATGAAATGAAACGAATCAATTAAAACGAAATGAAATAAATAAATTGAAACGAAATAAAATGTATAAATTCAAACGAAATGAAATGAATAAATTCAAACGAAATGAAATGAAATGAAATGAAATGAATCATATCAAACGAAATGAAATAAAATGAAAAAATTCAAGTCAAATGAAATGAATCAGTTCAAACGAAATGAAATGAAATGAAATGAATCATTTCAAACGAAATGAAATGAATAAGTCCAAACGAAATGAAATTCAATGAAATCAATCAGTTCAAATGGATGAAAATGAATGAATTAAAAGGAAATGAAATGAAATGAAACGAATAAATTCAAACGAAATGAAATGAATACGTTCAAACGAAATGAAATGAACTAAAATCAATCAGTTCAAATGGATGAAAATGAATGAATTAAAAGGAAATGAAATGAAATGAAACGAATAAATTCAAACGAAATGAAATGAATACGTTCAAACGAAATCAGATGAAATGAAATCAATAGATTGAAACGAAAGGGAAACAAATGAAATCAATAAGTTCAAATGAAATGAAATGAATAAATTAAAACGAAATGAAATGAAATGAAATGAAATGAATAAATTCAAAAGAAATGAAATAAAATCAATTGAATCAATCAAAACCAAATGAAATGAAATGACCTGAATAATTCAAACGAAATGAAATGAATAATTTCAAACGAAATGAAATGAAACGAAATCAATAGACTCAAACGAAATCAAATAAACTGAAATTAATAAATTCAAATGAAATGAAATGAATAAATTAAAACGAAATGAAATTAAATGAAATGAATAAATTCAATCGAAATCAAATGAATAAATTCAAAGGAAATTAAATAAAATTAAATGACAAATTTAAATGAAATGAAATTAAATGACAAATTTAAATGAAATGAAATGAATAAGTTCAAACGAAATGAAATGAAATGAAATGAATAAGTTCAAACGAAATGAAATGAAATGAAATCAATTAATTGAAAAGAAATGAAATAAACTGAAATCAATAAATTCAAATGGAAGAAAATGAATAAATTAAATGGAAATGAAATGAAATAACATGAATAATTTCAAACGAAATGAAATGAATAAGTTCAAACGAAAGGAAATTAAATGAAAGCAATAGATTCGAACGAAATGAAATCAAATGAAATCAATCAATTCAAATGAAATGAAAAGAATAAATTCAAACGAAATGAAATGAAATGAAATGAAAGGAATAAATTCAAACCAAATGAAATGAATCAGTTCAAACGAAACGAAATGAAATGAAATCAAAAGATTAAAAAGAAATGAAATCAAATGAAATCGAATGAAATCAATAAATTGAAATGAAATGAAATGAATAAATTAAAACGAAACGAAATGAAATGAAATCAGTAAATTCAAACGAAAACAAATCAAATGTAATTAATAAATTCAAATGAAAAGAAATCAATAAATTAAAACGAAATGAAATGAAATGAAATGAATAAATTCAAACCAAATGAAATGAATCAGTTCAAACGAAACGAAATGAAATGAAATCAAAAGATCAGAAAGAAATGAAATCAAATGAAATCAAATGAAATCAATAAATTGAAATGAAATGAAATGAATAAATTAAAACGAAACGAAATGAAATGAAATCTATAGATTCAAACTAAATGAAATCAAATGAAATCAATAAATTCAAATGAAATGAAATAAATCAATTGAAACGAAATGAAATGAAATGAAATTAACAAATTCAAATAAAATGAAATGAAGAGATTCAAATGAAATAAAATCAATAAATTCAAATGAAATGAAATGAATAAATTAAAAGGAAATGAAATGAATTGAAATGAATAAATGCAAACGAAATCAAATGAATAAATTCAAATGAAATGAAATGAAATGAAACTAGAAATTCAAATGAAATGAAATGAATAAGTTAAAACGAAATAAAATGAAATGAAATGAATAAACTCAAACGAAATGAAATGAATAAGTTGAAACGAAATGAGATGTAATGAAATCAATAGATTCAAACAAAATAAAAACAAATGAAATCAATAAATTCAAATGAAATAAAATGAATAGATTAAAACGAAATGAAAAGAATAAATTCAAACAAAATGAAATGAATAAGTTCAAACGAAAGGAAATGAAATGAAATGAATGAATTGAAACGAAATGAAATGAAATGAAATAAACAAAATCAAATGAAATGAAATGAATCAGTTCAAACGAAATGAAATGAAATGAAATGAATAAATTCAAACGAAATCAAATGAGTAAGTTCCAACGAAATCAAATGAAATGAAATCAATAGATTCGAACGAAATGAAATCAAATGAAATCAGTAAATTGAAATGAAATGAAATGAATAAATTAAAACCAAATGAAATGAAATGAAATGAATGAATTCAAACCAAATGAAATGAATAAGATCAAACGAAACGAAATGAAATGAAATCAACAGATCCAAAGGAAATGAAATCAAATGAAACGAATACATTCAAACCAAATGAAATGAAAAACTTCAAACGAAACGAAATGAAATGAAATCAATAGATTCAAACTAAATGAAATCAAACGAAATCAATAAATTCAAATGAAATGATATAAATAAATTTAAACGAAAAGAAATGAAATGAAATCAATAAATTCAAAGGAAATGAAATGAATAAATTAAAACGAAATGAAATGAAATGAAAAGAATAAATTCAATTAAATGAAATGAATAAGTTCAAACAAAATGAAATGAAATGACATGAATAAATTCAATCAAAATGAAATGAATAAGTTCATACGAAATAAAATGAAATGAAATCAATAGATTCAAACGAAATCAAATCAAATGAAATCAATAAATTCAAATGAAATGAAATGAATAAATGAAAACGAAATGAAATAAATCAATTCAAACGAAATGAAATGAATCAATTAAAACGAAATTAAATGAAATAAAATGAACAGATTCAATTCAAATGAAATGAATAAGTTCAAACGAAACAAAATGAAATGAAATGAAAAAATTCAAACGAAATGAAATGAAATGAAAACAATCAATTCAAATGAAATGAAATCAAATGAAATCAATCAATTCAAATAAAATGAACAGAATAAATTAAAACGAAATGTAATGAAACGAAACGAACAAATTCAAACGAAATGAAATGAATCAATTCAAACGAAATGAAATGAATAAGTTGAAACGAAATGAAATGAAACGAAAGCAATAGATTAAAACGAAATGAAATGAATAAGTTGAAAGGAAATGAGATGAAATGAAATCAATAGATTCAAACGAAATGAAAACAAATGAAATCAAGAAATTCAAATGAAATGAAATCAATAAATTAAAACGAAATGAAATGAAATGGATAAATTAAAACGGAATGAAATGGAACGAAATGAATAATTTAAATGAAATGAAATGAATAACTTGAAACTAAACGAAATAAAATGAAATGAATCAATTAAAACGAAATGAAATCAAATCAAATGAACAAATTCTAATGAAATGAAATGAATAAGTTCAAACGAAATGAAATAAAATGAACCGAAGAAATTCAAACTAAATGAAATGAATAAGTTCAAACGAAATAAAATGAAATGAAATGAGTAAATTCAAACGAAATGAAATGAATAAGTTCAAACGAAATGAAATGAAATGAAATCAATAGATTCAAACGAAATGAAATCAAATGAAATCAATAAATTCAAATGAAGTGAAATAAATTAATTCAAACGAAATGAAATGAAATGAAATGAATATATTCAATTAAATGAAATGGATAAGTTCAAACGAAATGAAATGAAATGACATGAACAAATTCAATTAAAGGAAATGAATAAGTTCAAACGAAATGAAATGAAATAACATGAATAAATTCAAACGAAATGAAATGAATAAGTTTAAACGAAATAAAATGAAATGAAATCAATAGATTCAAACGAAATAAAATCAAATGAAATCAATAAATTCAAATGAAATGAACTGAAAAAATTAAAACGAAATGAAATGAAATGAAACGAATAAATTAAAACGAAATGAAATGACCAAATTCAAACGAAATGAAATGAGATGAAATGAATCAATTCAAACGAAATGAAATAAAATGAAATGAACAAATTCAGATGAAATAAAATGAATAAGTTCAAGCGAAATGAAATGAAATGAAATGAGTAAATTGAAACGAAATGAAATGAATAAGTTCAAACGAAATGAATTTCAATGAAATAAATTAATTCAAACGAAATAAAATGAACTTAAATCAAAAAATTAAAATGAAAGAAAATGAATAAATTAAAAGAAAATAAAATGCAATGACATGAATGAATTCAAACGAAATGAAATGAAATGAATCAATTCAAACGACATTAAATGAACAAATTCAAATGAAATGAAATGAATAAGTTCAAAGGAAATGAAATGGAATGAAACGAATGAGTTCAAACGAAATGAAATGAATCAGTTCAAACGAAATGAAATTTACTGAAATCAATTAATTTAAACGAAATCAAATGAACTGAAATCAATAAATTCAAATGAAATGAAATGAATAAATTTAAACGAGATGAAATGAAATGACATGAATAAATTCAAACGAAATGAAATGAATAAGTTGAAACGAAATGAAATGAAATGAAATCAATAGATTCAAACGAAATGAAATCAAATAAAGTCAATAAATTCAAATTAAATGAAATGAATAAATCAAAACGAAATGAAATGAATAATTCAAACGAAACGAGATGAAATGAAATAAGTCAATTAAAACGAAATGAAATGAAATCAAATGAACAAAATCAAATGAAATGAACTGAATAAGTTCAAACGAAATGAAATGAAATGAAATGAATAAATTCAAACGAAATGAAATGAATAAGTTGAAACCAAATAAAATAAAATCAAATCAATAGATTCAAACGAAATGAAATCAACTGAAATCATTAAATTTAAATGAAATTAAATCAATATATTAAAACGAAATGAAATGAAAAAAACATGAATAAATTCAAACAAAATGAAATGAATCAGTTCAAACGAAATGAAACAAAATGAAATGAATAAGTTCAAACGAAATGAAATGAAATCAATTAATTCAAAAGAAATGAAATGAACTGAAATCAATCAATTCAAATTAAATGAAATGAATAAATTCAAACGAAATGAAATAAAATGAACCGAAGAAATTCAAACTAAATGAAATGAATAAGTTCAAACGAAATAAAATGAAATGAAATGAGTAAATTCAAACGAAATGAAATGAATAAGTTCAAACGAAATGAAATAAAATGAACCGAAGAAATTCAAACTAAATGAAATGAATAAGTTCAAACGAAATAAAATGAAATGAAATGAGTAAATTCAAACGAAATGAAATGAATAAGTTCAAACGAAATGAAATGAAATGAAATCAATAGATTCAAACGAAATGAAATCAAATGAAATCAATAAATTCATATGAAGTGAAATAAATAAATTCAAACGAAATGAAATGAAATGAAATGAATATATTCAATTAAATGAAATGGATAAGTTCAAACGAAATGAAATGAAATGACATGAACAAATTCAATTAAAGGAAATGAATAAGTTCAAACGAAATGAAATGAAATAACATGAATAAATTCAAACGAAATGAAATGAATAAGTTTAAACGAAATAAAATGAAATGAAATCAATAGATTCAAACGAAATGAAATCAAATGAAATCAATAAATTCAAATGAAATGAACTGAAAAAATTAAAACGAAATGAAATGAAATGAAACGAATAAATTAAAACGAAATGAAATGACCAAATTCAAACGAAATGAAATGAGATTAAATGAATCAATTCAAACGAAATGAAATAAAATGAAATGAACAAATTCAGATGAAATAAAATGAATAAGTTCAAGCGAAATAAAATAAAATGAAATGAGTAAATTGAAACGAAATGAAATGAATAAGTTCAAACGAAATGAATTTCAATGAAATCAATTAATTCAAACGAAATTAAATGAACTTAAATCAAAAAATTAAAATGAAAGAAAATGAATAAATTAAAAGAAAATAAAATGCAATGACATGAATAAATTCAAACGAAATGAAATGAAATGAATCAGTTCAAACGACATTAAATGAACAAATTCAAATGAAATGAAATGAATAAGTTCAAAGGAAATGAAATGGAATGAAACGAATGAGTTCAAACGAAATGAAATGAATCAGTTCAAACGAAATGAAATTTACTGAAATCAATTAATCTAAACGAAATCAAATGAACTGAAATCAATAAATTCAAATGAAATGAAATGAATAAATTTAAACGAGATGAAATGAAATGACATGAATAAATTCAAACGAAATGAAATGAATAAGTTGGAACGAAACGAAATGAAATGAAATGAACCAATTAAAACGAAATGAAATCAAATCAAATGAACAAATTCTAATGAAATAAAATGAATAAGTTCAAACGAAATAAAATGAAATGAAATCAATTAATTCAAACGAAATGAAATGAACCGAAATCAATCAATTCAAATGAAATGAAATCAATAAATTAAAACGAAATGAAATGAAATGACATGAATAAATTCAAACGAAATAAAATGAATAAGTTCAAACGAAACGAAATGAAATGAAATGGATAAATTAAAACGAAATGAAATGGAACGAAATGAATAATTTAAATGAAATGAAATGAATAAATTCAAACGAAACGAAATGAAATGAAATGAATCAATTAAAACGAAATGAAATGAAATGAAACGAAGAAATTCAAACAAAATGAAATGAATAAGTTCAAACGAAATAAAATGAAATGAAATGAGTAAATTCAAACGAAATGAAATGAATAAGTTAAAAAAAAAATGAAATAAAATGAAATCAATAAATTCAAACGAAATGAAATCAAATGAAATCAAAAAATTCAAATGAAATGAAATAAATCAATTCAAACAAAATGAAATGAAATGAAATGAATATATTCAATTAAATGAAATGGATAAGTTCAAACGAAATGAAATGAAATAACATGAACAAATTCAATTAAAGGAAATGAATAAGTTCAAACGAAATGAAATAAAATGACATGAATAAATTCAAACGAAATAAAATGAATAAGTTCAAACGAAATAAAATGAAATGAAATCAATAGATTCAAACGAAATGAAATCAAATGAAATCAATGAATTCAAATGAAATGAACTGAATAAATTAAAACGAAATGAAATGAAATGAAACGAATAAATTAAAACGAAATGAAATGAAATGAAACGGATAAATTAAAACGAAATGAAATGACCAAATTCAAACGAAATGAAATGAGATGAAATGAATCAATTCAAACGAAATGAAATAAAATGAAATGAACAAATTCAGATGAAATAAAATGAATAAGTTCAAGCGAAATGAAATGAAATGAAATGAGTAAATTGAAACGAAATGAAATGAATAAGTTCAAACGAAATGAATTTCAATGAAATCAGTTAATTCAAACGAATTATAATGAACTTAAATCAAAAAATTCAAATGAAAGAAAATGAATAAATTAAAAGAAAATAAAATGCAATGACATGAATAAATTCAAACGAAATGAAATGAATAAGTTAAAACGAAATGAAATGAATTGAAATCAATAAATTCAAACGAAATGAAATGAAATGAATCAATTCAAACGACATTAAATGAACAAATTCAAATGAAATGAAATGAATAAGTTCAAAGGAAATGAAATGGAATGAAACGAATGAGTTCAAACGAAATGAAATGAATCAGTTCAAACGAAATGAAATTCACTGAAATCAATTAATTTAAACGAAATGAAATGAACTGAAATCAATAAATTCAAATGAAATGAGATGAATAAATTTAAACGAAATGAAATGAAATGACATGAATAAATTCAAACGAAATGAAATGAATAAGTTGAAACGAAAAGAAATGATATGAAATCAATAGATTCAAACGAAATGAAATCAAATAAAGTCAATAAATTCAAATTAAATGAAATGAATAAATTGAAACGAATTGAAATGGAACGAAATGAATAAATCAAAACGAAATGAAATGAATAATTGAAACGAAACGAGATGAAATGAAATAAATCAATTAAAACGAAATGAAATCAAATCAAATGAACAAAATCAAATGAAATGAAATGAATAAGTTCAAACGAAATGAAATGAAATGAAATGAATAAATTCAAACGAAATGAAATGAATAAGTTGAAACCAAATAAAATGAAATGAAATCAATAGATTCAAACGAAATGAAATCAACTGAAATCATTAAATTCAAATGAAATAAAATCAATAAATTAAAACGAAATGAAATGAAAAGATATGAATAAATTCAAACAAAATGAAATGAATCAGTTCAAACGAAATGAAATGAAATGAAATGAATAAATTGAAACAAAATGAAATGAATAAGTTCAAACGAAATGAAATGAAATCAATTAATTCAAAAGAAATGGAATGAACTGAAATCAATCAATTCAAATTAAATGAAATGAATAAATTCAAACGAAATCAAATGAAATGAAATGAACCAATTGAAAAGAACTGAAATGAAATGAAATGAACCAATTTAAATGGAATGAAATGAACAAATTCAAATGAAATGAAATGAATCAGTTTCAACGAAATGAAATGAAATGAATATCAATAAACTCAAACTAAATGAAATGAATAAGTTCAAACGAAATGAAATGAAATGAAATCAATAGATTCGAAAGAAATAAAATCAAATAAAATCAATAAATTCGAAAGAAATGGAGGGAATAAATTAAAACGAAATGAAATGAAATGAAATCAATAGATTCAAACGAAATGAAATCAAATGAAATGAACAAATTCAAATGAAATGAAATGATTGAGTTCAAACGAAATGAAATGAAATGAAATCAATAGATTCAAACGAAATGAAATGAAATGAAATCAATAAATTCAAATGAAATGAAATGAATAAATTAAAACGAAATGAAATGAAATGAAATGAATAAATTCAAATCAAATGAAATGAATAAGTTCAAACGAAACGAAATGAAATGAAATCAATGGATTCAAACGAAATGAAATCAAATGAAATCAATTAATTCAAATGAAATGAAATGAATAAATTAAAACGAAATGAAATGAATAAATTCAAACGAAATGAAATGAAATGAACAAATTGAAATCAAATGAAATCAATTAATTCAAATGAAATGAAATGAATCAATTCAAACGAAATGAAATGAATAAATTCAAATAAAATGAATATCAATGAAATCAATTAATTCAAACGAAATGAAATGAACTGAAATCAATCATTTCAAATAAAATGAAATGAATAAATTAAAAGGAAACGAAATGAAATGAAACGAAATCTATAGATTCAAACGAAATCAAATCAAATGAAATGAATTAATTCAAATGAAATGAAATGAATAAATTCAAACGAAATGAAATGAAATGAAATACATCAATTGAAACGAAATGCAATGAAATGAACAAATTCAAATGAAATGAAATGAACCAGTTCAAATGAAATGAAATGAAATGAAATGAATCAATTCCAACGAAATCAAATGAATAAGTTCAAACGAAATGAAATGAAATGAAATCAATTAATTCAAACGAAATGAAATAAACTGAAATCAATAAATTCAAATGGAAGAAAATGAATAAATTAAAACGAAATGAAATGGAATGACATGAATAAATTGAAACGAAATGAAAAGAATAATTTCAAACGAAATGAAATGAAATGACATGAATAAATTCAAACGAAATGAAATGAATAATTTCAAACGAAATGAAATGAAACGAAATCAATAGATTCAAACGAAATCAAATCAAATAAAATCAATAAATTCAAATGAAATGAAATAAATAAATTAAAACGAAATGAAATGAAATGAAATGAATAAATTCAAACGAAATCAAATGAATAAATTCAAAGGAAATGAAATGAAATGAAATGAAAAATTCAAATGAAATGAAATGAAGAAGTTCAAACGAAATGAAATGAAATGAAATGAATAAATTCAAAGGAAACGAAGTGAATCAGTTCAAACGAAATGAAATGAAATGAAATGAATAAATTCAAACGAAATGAAATGAATAAGTTCAAACGAAATAAAATGAAATGAAATCAATTAATTGAAACGAAATGAAATGAACTGAAATCAATAAATTCAAATGAAATGAAATGAATAAATTAAAACGAAATGAAATGAAATGACATGAATAAATTCAAACGAAATGAAATGAATAAGTTCAAACGAAACGAAATGAAATAAAATGGATAAATTAAAACGAAATGAAATGGAACGAAATGAATAATTTAAATTAAATGAAATGAATAAATTCAAACGAAACGAAATGAAATGAAATGAATCAATTAAAACGAAATGAAATAAAATCAAATGAACAAATTCTAATGAAATGAAATCAATTAATTCAAACGAAATGAAATGAACTGGAATCAATAAATTCAAATGGAAGAAAATGAATAACTTAAAACGAAATGAAATGAAATGACATCAATAAATTCAAATGAAATGAAATGAATAAGTTGAAAAGAAGTGAGATGAAATGAAATGAATAGATTCAAACGAAATAAAAAAAAAACAAACGAAATCAATAAATTCAAATGAAATGAAATCAAAAAATTAAAACGAAATGAAATGAAATGAAATGAATAAGTTCAAACGAAATGAAATGAAATAAAATGAATAAAGTCATACCAGATGAAATGAATAAGTTCAAACGAAATAAAATGAAATGCAATCAATAGATTCAAACGCAATGAAATCAATAAATTCAAATGGAATGAAATGAATAAATTAAAACGAAATGAAATGATATGAAAGGAATAAATTCAAACGAAATGAAATGAAATGTAATGAATCAATTGAAACGAAATGAAATGAAATGAAATGAACAAATTAAAATAAAATTAAATGAATCAGTTCACCCGAAATGAAATGAAATCAAATGAATAAATTCAAACGAAATGAAATGAATAAATTCAAACGAAACGAAATGAAATGAAATCAATAGATTCAAACGAAATGAAATCAAATGAAATCAATCATTTCAAATGAAATGAAATGTATAAATTAAAACGAATTGAAATGAAATGAAATGAATAAATTCAAACGAAATGAAATTAAATGAATCAATTCAAAACAAATGAAATGAACAAATTCAAATGAAATGAAATGAATAAGTTCAAACGAAATGAAATGGAACGAAATGAATAAATTCAAACGAAATGAAATGAATAAGTTCAAACGAAATGAAATTCACTGAAATCAATTAATGTCAACGAAATCAAATGAGCTGAAATCAATAAATTCAAATGAAATGAAATCAATAAATTAAAACAACATGAAATGAAATGACATGCATAAATTCAAACGAAATGAAATGAATAAGTTCAAGCGAATAGAAATGAAATGAAATCAATAGATTCAAACGAAATGAAATCAAATGAAATGAATAAATTCAAATGAAATAAATGAATAAAAGAAAACGAAATGAAATGAAATGAAATGAATAAATTCAAACGAAATGAAATGAATAAGTTCAAACGAAATAAAATGAAATGAAATCAATTAATTCAAACGAAATAAAGTGAACTGTAATCAATAAATTCAAATGGAAGAAAATGAATAACTTAAAACGAAATGAAATGAAATGACATGAATAAATTCAAACGAAATGAAATGAATAAGTTGAAAAGAAGTGACATGAAAAGAAATGAATAGAATCAAACGAAATAAAAAAAAGAAACGAAATCAATAAATTCAAATGAAATGAAATGAAAATATTAAAACGAAATGAAATGAAATGAAATGAATAAATTAAAACGAAATGAAATGAAATAAGAGGAATAAGTTCGTACCAGATGAAATGAATAAGTTCAAACGAAATGAAACGAAATGAAATCAATCAATTCAAATGAAATGAAATGAATAAATTAAAATTAAATGAAATGAAATGAACATATTCAAACGAAATGAAATGAATAAGTTCAAACGAAACGAAATGAAATGAAATCAATAGATTCAAAGGAAATGAAATCAAATGAAATCAATCAATTCAAATGAAATGAAATGAATCAATTTAAACGAAATGAAATGAACAAATTTAAATGAAATGAAATGAATAAGTTCTAACGAAATGAAATGGAATGAAATCAATAAATTCAAATGAAAAGAAATGAATAAGTTCAAACGAAATGAAATTCACTGAAATCAATTAATTTAAACGAAATAAAATGAGCTGAAATCAATAAATTCAAATCAAATAAAATGAATGAATTAAAACGAAATGAAATGAAATGACATGAGTAAATTCAAACGAAATGAAATGAATAAGTTCAAACGAAATGAAATGAAATCAAATCAATAGATTTAAACGAAATAAAATCGAATGAAATCAATAAATTCAAATTAAATGAAATGAATAAATTAAAAAGAATTGAAATGGAACGAAATTCAAAGGAAATAAAAAAAACAAACGAAATCAATAAATTCAAATGAAATGAAATGAATAAATTAAAACGAAATGAAATGAAATAAAATGAATAAGTTTATACCAGATGAAAGGAATAAGTTCAAACGAAATGAAATGAAATGAAATCAATAGATTCAAACGAAATTAAGGCAATAAATTCAAATGAAATGAAATGAATAAATTAAAACGAAATGAAATGAAATGAACATATTCAAACCAAACGAAACGAAACGAAATGAAATCAATAGATTCAAACGAAATGAAATCAAATGAAATCAATCAATTCAAATGAAATGAAATGAATCAATTTAAACGAAATGAAATGAATAAATTCAAATGAAATAAATGTATAAAAGGAAACGAAAAGAAATGAAATGAAATGAATAAGTTCAAACGAGATGAAATGAAATGAAATCAATTAATTCAAACGAAATGATATGAACTGCAATCAATAAATTCAAATGGAAGAAAATGAATAACATAAAACGAAATGAAATGAAATGATATGAAGAAATTCAAACGAAATGAAATGAATAAGTTGAAAAGAAGTGAGATGAAATGAAATGAATAGATTCAAAGGAAATGAAAAAAACAAACGAAATCAATAAATTCAAATGAAATGAAATGAATAAATTAAAACGAAATGAAATGAAATAAAATGAATAAGTTCATATCAGATGAAAGGAATGAGTTCAAACGAAATGAAATTAAATGAAATCAATAGATTCAAACGAAATGAAATCAATAAATTCAAATGAAATGAAATGAATAAATTAAAACGAAATGAAATGAAATGAACATATTCAATCGAAATGAAATGAATAAGTTCAAACGAAACGAAACGAAATGAAATCAATAGATTCAAACGAAATGTAATCAAATGAAATCAATCAATTCAAATGAAATGAAATGAATCCATTTAAACGAAATGAAATGAACAAATTTAAATGAAATAAAATGAATAAGTTCAAACGAAATGAAATGGAATGAAATCAATAAATTCAAATGAAAGGAAATGAATAAGTTCAAACGAAATGAAATGAAATCAAATCAATAGATTTAAACGAAATAAAATCGAATGAAATCAATAAATTCAAATTAAATGAAATGAATAAATTAAAAAGAATTGAAATGGAACGAAATTCAAAGGAAATAAAAAAAACAAACGAAATCAATAAATTCAAATGAAATGAAATGAATAAATTAAAACGAAATGAAATGAAATAAAATGAATAAGTTTATACCAGATGAAAGGAATAAGTTCAAACGAAATGAAATGAAATGAAATCAATAGATTCAAACGAAATTAAGGCAATAAATTCAAATGAAATGAAATGAATAAATTAAAACGAAATGAAATGAAATGAACATATTCAAACCAAATGAAATGAATAAGTTCAAACGAAACGAAACGAAATGAAATCAATAGATTCAAACGAAATGAAATCAAATGAAATCAATCAATTCAAATGAAATGAAATGAATCAATTTAAACGAAATGAAATGAATAAATTCAAATGAAATAAATGTATAAAAGGAAACGAAAAGAAATGAAATGAAATGAATAAGTTCAAACGAGATGAAATGAAATGAAATCAATTAATTCAAACGAAATGATATGAACTGCAATCAATAAATTCAAATGGAAGAAAATGAATAACATAAAACGAAATGAAATGAAATGATATGAAGAAATTCAAACGAAATGAAATGAATAAGTTGAAAAGAAGTGAGATGAAATGAAATGAATAGATTCAAAGGAAATGAAAAAAACAAACGAAATCAATAAATTCAAATGAAATGAAATGAATAAATTAAAACGAAATGAAATGAAATAAAATGAATAAGTTCATATCAGATGAAAGGAATGAGTTCAAACGAAATGAAATTAAATGAAATCAATAGATTCAAACGAAATGAAATCAATAAATTCAAATGAAATGAAATGAATAAATTAAAACGAAATGAAATGAAATGAACATATTCAATCGAAATGAAATGAATAAGTTCAAACGAAACGAAACGAAATGAAATCAATAGATTCAAACGAAATGTAATCAAATGAAATCAATCAATTCAAATGAAATGAAATGAATCCATTTAAACGAAATGAAATGAACAAATTTAAATGAAATAAAATGAATAAGTTCAAACGAAATGAAATGGAATGAAATCAATAAATTCAAATGAAAGGAAATGAATAAATTAAAACGAAATGAAATGAATAAGTTCAAACGAAACGAAACGAAATGAAATCAATAGATTCAAACGAAATGAAATCAAATGAAATCAATCAATTCAAATGAAATGAAATGAATCAATTTAAACGGAATGAAATGAACAAATTTAAATGAAATGAAATGAATAAGTTCAAACGAAATGAAATAAATTAATTTAAACGAAATGAAATGAGCTGAAATCATCAAATTCAAGTAAAATGAAATGAATCAATTAAAACGAAATGAAATGAAATGACATGAATAAATTCAAACGAAATGAAATGAATAAGTTCAACCGAGATGAAATGAAATGAAATCAATAGATTCAAACGAAAGAACATCGAATGAAATCAATAAATTCAAATTAAATGAAATGAATAAATTAAAAAGAATTGAAATGGAACGAAATGAATAAATTCAAACGAAATAAAATTCATAAATTCAAACGAAACGAGATGAAATGAAATGAATCAATTAAAACGAAATGAAATCAAATCAAATGAACAAATTCAAATAAAATTAAATGGATCAGTTCACACGAAATGAAATGAAATGAAATGAATAAATTCAAACGAAATGAAATGAATAAGTTCAAACAAAATGAAATCAAATGAATTGAATAGGTTCAAACGAAGTGAAATCAAATGGATCAATCAATTCAAATTAAATGAAATGAATAAATTAAAACGTATTGAAATGGAACGAAATGAATAAATTAAAACGAAATGAAATAAATAAATTCAAACGAAACGAGATGAAATTAAATGAATCAGTTCAAAGGAAACGAATTGAAATGAATAAGTTCAAACGAAACGAAATGAAATAAAATTAAATTAATTCAAACGAATAGACATGAACTCAAATCAATAAATTGAAATGAAATGAAATGAATAAATTAAAACGAAATGAAATGAAATGAAAGGAATAAATTCAAACGAAATTAAATGAATAAATTCAAACGAAATGAAATGAAATGTAATGAATCAATTGAAACGAAATGAAATGAAATGAAGTGAACGAATTCAAATAAAATTGAATGAATCAGTTCATCCGAAATGAAATGAAATGAAATGAATAAAAATTCAAACGAAATGAAATGAATAAGTTCAAACGAAATGAAATGAAATGGAATCAATAGATTCAAAAGGATTAAATTCAAACGAGAGGAAATGAATAAATTCAAACGAAAAGAAATGAAATGTAATGAATCAATTCAAACGAAATGAAATGAAATGAAATGAACAAATTCGAAAAAAATTAAATGAATCAGTTCACCCGAAATGAAATGAAATGAAATGAATAAATTCAAACGAAATGAAATGAATAAGTTCAAACGAAATGAAATGAAATGAAATCAATAGATTCAAACGAAATGAAATCAAATGGATCAATAGATTCAAATGAAATGAAATGAATAAATTAAAACTAAATGAAATAGAATGACAGGAATAAATTAAAACGTAATGAAATGAATAAGTTCAAACGAAACGAAATGAAATGAAATCAATAGATTCAAACGAAATGAAATCAAATGAAATCAATCATTTCAAATCAAAAGAAATGAATAAATTAAAACGAATTGAAATGGAACGAAATGAGTAAATTAAAACGAAATGAAATAAATCAATTCAAACGAAACGAGATGAAATTAAATGAATCAGTTCAAAGGAAACGAAATGAAATGAAATGTATAAATTGAAACGAATTGAAATGAATAAGTTCAAACGAAACGAAATGAAATAAAATTAAATTAATTCAAACGAATAGAAATGAGCTGAAATCAATAAATTCAACTGAAATGAAATGAATAAATTAAAACGAAATGAAATGAAATGAAACGAATAAATTAAAACGAAATGAAATGAATAAGTTCAAACGAAACGAAATGAAATGAAATCAATAGATTCAAACGAAATGAAATCAAATGAAATCAATCATTTCAAATGAAAAGAAATGAATAAATTCAAACGAAATGAAATTAAATGAATCAATTCAAAAGAAAGGAAATGAACAAATTCAAATGAAATGAAATGAATCTGTTTAAACGAAATGAAATGGAACGAAATGAATAAATTCAAACGAAATGAAATGAATAAGTTCAAACGAAATGAAATTTACTGAAATCAATTAATTTAAGCGAAATGAAATAAGCTGAAATCAATAAATTCAAATGAAATGAAATGAATAAATTAAAACAAAATGAAATGAAATGACATGCATAAATTGAAACGAAATGAAATAAATAAGTTCAAACGAAATGAAATGAATTGAAATCAATAGATTCAAACGAAATAAAATCGAATGAAATCAATAAATTCAAATTAAATGAAATGAATAAATTAAAAAGAATTGAAATGGAACGAAATGAATAAATTCAAATGAAATGAAATGAATAAATTAAAACGAAATGAAATGAAATGAACATATTCAAACGAAATGAAATGAATAAGTTCAAACGAAACTAAACGAAATGAAATTAAATGAAATCAATCAGTTCAAATGAAATGAAATGAATATATTCAAACGAATTGAAATAAAATGAAATGAATAAATTCAAACGAAATGAAATGAATAAATTAAAGCGAAAAGAAATCAAATGAAATGAATAAATTCAAACGAAATGAAATGAATAAGTTAAAACGAAATGAAATGAAATCAAATCAAATAATTCAAACGATATGAAATGAACTGAAATCAATAAATTCAAATGAAATG
Source organism: Mytilisepta virgata (assembly GCA_028015205.1). Taxonomy (NCBI): domain Eukaryota; kingdom Metazoa; phylum Mollusca; class Bivalvia; order Mytilida; family Mytilidae; genus Mytilisepta; species Mytilisepta virgata. Next base: position 43,401,825 of record CM051511.1, read on the forward strand.
AAATGAATCAATGAAAACGAAATGAAACGAAATGACATGAATAAATTCCAACGAAATGAAATGAATAAGTTCAAACGAAATGAAATGAAATGAAATCAATAGATTCAAACGAAATGAATTCAAATGAAATGAATAAATTCAAATGAAACAAATGAATAAATGAAAACGAAATAAAATGAAGTGAAATAAATAAATTCAAACAAAACGAAATGAATAAGTTCAAACGAAATAAAATGAATCAATTAAAACGAAAGTAAATGAAATAAAATGAACAAATTCAAATCAAATGAAATGAATAAGTTTAAACGAAATAAAATGAAATGAAATCAATAGATTCAAACGAAATGAAATCAAATGAAATCAATCAATTCAAATTATATCAAATGAATAAATTAAAACGAAATGAAATGGATCGAAACGAATAAATTCAAACAAAATGAAATGAATCAATTCAAACGAAACGAAATGAAATGAAATGAAATGAATAAATTCAAACGACATGAAATAGATAAGTTCAAACGGAACGAAATGAAATCAAATCAAAAGATTCAAACGAAATAAAATCAAAAGAAATCAATCAATTCAAATGAAATAAAAGAAATCATTTCAAACGAAATGAAATGAATCAATTCAAACGAAATGAAATGAAATGAAATGATTGAATTAAAACGAAATGAAATGAAATAAAATGAACAGATTGAAATCAAATGAAATGAATAAGCTCAAACGAAACAAAATGAAATGAAATGGAAAAATTCAAACGAAATGAAATGAAATGAAATCAATTCATTCAAATGAAATGAAATCAAATGAAATCAACAAAATCAAATGAAGTGAACTGAATAAATTAAAACGAAATGAAATGAAATGAAAAAAATAAATTCAAACGAAATGAAATGAATAAATTCAAACGAAATGAAATGAAATGACATGAATAAATTCAAACGAAATGAAATGAATAAGTTGAAACGAAACGAAATGAAATGAAATCAATAGATTCAAACAAAATGAAATCAAATAAAATCAGTAAATTCAAATGAAATGAAATGAATAAATTAAAACGAAATGAAATGAAATGAACTGAATAAATTCAAACGAAATGAAATGAAATGAATCAATTCAAACTAAATGAAATGAAATGATTCAATTCAAACGAAATTAAATGAAGAAATTCAAATGAAATGAAATGAATAAGTTCAAACGAAATGAAATGGAATGAAATGAATCAATTCAAACTAAATGAAATGAATAAGTTCCAACGAAATGAAATTCGCTGAAATCAATTAATTTCAACGAAATGAAATGAAATGACATGAATAATTTCAAACGAAATGAAATGAATAAGTTTAAACGAAATGAAATGAAATGAAATGAATCAATTAAAACGAATTGAAAAGGAACGAAATGAATAAATCAAAACGAAATGAAATGAGTAAATTGAAACGAAACGAGATGAAATGAAATCAATAAATTAAAACGAAACGAAATCAAATCAAACGAACAAATTCAAATGAAATTAAATGAATCAGTTCAAACGAAATGAAATGAAATGAAATGTATAAATTCAAACGAATTGAAATGAATAAGTTCAAACGAAATGAAATCAAATGCAATCAATTAATTCAAACGAATTGAAATGAGCTTAAATCAATTAATTCAAATGAAATGAAATGAATAATTTAAAACGAAATGAAATGAAATGAAAGGAATCAATTGAAACGAAATGAAATGAATAAATTGAAACGAAATGAAATGAAATGAACTGAATTAATTGAAACGAAACGAAATGAAATGAAATCAATAAATTCAAATGAAATGAAATGAATAAATAAAACTAAATGAAATGAAATGAATGTATTCAAACGAAATGAAATGAATAATTTCAAACGAAATGAAATGAAAGGAAATCAATTAATTAAAACGAAATGAAATTAACTGAAATCAATACATTCAAATGAAATGAAATGAATAAATTAAAACGAAATCAAATCAAATCAAAGGAATAAATTAAAACGAAATGAAATGAATAAATTGAAACGAAATGAAATGAAATGAAATGAACAAATTGAAACGAAATGAAATGAAATGAAATGAATCAATTGAAACGAAACGAAATGAAATGAAATCAATAAATTCAAATGAAATGAAATGAATAAATTAAAACTAAATGAAATGAAATGAAATGAAATGAATATATTCAAACGAAATGAAATGAATAATTTCAAACGAAATGAAATGAATAATTTCAAACGAAATGAAATGAAATGAAATCAGTTAATTAAAACGAAATGAAATTAACTGAAATCAATAAATTCAAATGAAATGAAATGAATCAATTGAAACGAAACGAAATGAAATGAAATCAATAAATTCAAATGAAATGAAATGAATAAATTAAAACTAAATGAAATGAAATGAAATGAACAAATTGAAACGAAATGAAATGAAATGAAATGAATCAATTGAAACGAAATGAAATGAAAGGAAATCAATTAATTAAAACGAAATGAAATGAATAAATTGAAACGAAATCAAATGAATCAATTGAAACGAAATGAAATGAATAAATTGAAACGAAATGAAATAAAATGAAATGAACAAATTGAAACGAAATGAAATGAAATGAAATGAAATGAATCAATTGAAACGAAACGAAATGAAATGAAATCAATAAACTCAAATGAAATGAAAGGAATAAATTAAAACTAAATGAAATGAAATGAAATGAAATGAATATATTCAAACGAAATGAAATGAATAATTTCAAAGGAAATGAAATGAAATGAAATCAATTAATTAAAACGAAATGAAATTAACTGAAATCAATAAATTCAAATGAAATGAAATGAATCAATTGAAACGAAACGAAATGAAATGAAATCAATAAATTCAAATGAAATGAAATGAATAAATTAAAACTAAATGAAATGAAATGAAATGAAATAAATATATTCAAACGAAATTAAATGAATAATTTCAAACGAAATGAAATGAAATGAAATCAATTAATTAAAACGAAATGAAATTAACTGAAATCAATACATTCAAATGAAATGAAATGAATAAATTAAAACGAAATCAAATCAAATCAAAGGAATAAATTGAAACGAAATGAAATGAATAAATTGAAACGAAATGAAATGAAATGAAATGAAATGAATATATTCAAACGAAATGAAATGAATAATTTCAAACGAAATGAAATGAAACGAAATCAATTAATTAAAACGAAATCAAATTAACTGAAATCAATACATTCAAATGAAATGAAATGAATAAATTAAAACGAAATCAAATCAAATCAAAGGAATAAATTAAAACGAAATGAAATGAATAAATTGAAATGAAATGAAATGAAATGAAATGAACAAATTGAAACGAAATGAAATGACATGAAATGAATCAATTGAAACGAAACGAAATGAAATGAAATCAATAAATTCAAATGAAATGAAATGAATAAATTAAAACTAAATGAAATGAAATGAAATGAAATGAATATATTCAAACGAAATGAAATGAATAATTTCAAACGAAATGAAATAAAATAAAATCAATCAATTAAAACGAAATGAAATTAACTGAAATCAATCAATTCAAATGAAATTAAATGAATCAATTGAAACGAAACGAAATGAAATGAAATCAATAAATTCAAATGAAATCAAATGAATAAATTAAAACTTAATGAAATGAAATGAAATGAACAAATTGAAACGAAATGAAATGAAATGAAATGAATCAATTGAAACGAAATGAAATGAAAGGAAATCAATTAATTAAAACGAAATGAAATGAATAAATTGAAACGAAATGAAATGAAATGAAATGAACAAATTCAAACGAAATGAAATGAATCAATTGAAACGAAATGAAATGAATAAATTGAAACGAAATGAAATGAAATGAAATGAACAAATTGAAACGAAATGAAATGAAATGAAATGAATCAATTGAAACGAAACGAAATGAAATGAAATCAATAAATTCAAATGAAATGAAATGAATAAATTAAAACTAAATGAAATGAAATGAAATGAAATGAATATATTCAAACGAAATGAAATGAATAATTTCAAACGAAATGAAATGAAATGAAATCAATTAATTAAAACGAAATGAAATTAACTGAAATCAATAAATTCAAATGAAATGAAATCAATCAATTGAAACGAAACGAAATGAAATGAAATCAATAAATTCAAATGAAATGAAATGAATAAATTAAAACTAAATGAAATGAAATGGAATGAAATGAATATATTCAAACGAAATGAAATGAATAATTTCAAACGAAATGAAATTAACTGAAATCAATACATTCAAATGAAATGAAATGAATAAATTAAAACGAAATCAAATCAAATCAAAGGAATAAATTAAAACGAAATGAAATGAATAAATTTAAACGAAATGAAATGAATGAGATGAAATCAATAGATTAAAACGAAATGAAATCAAATGAAATGAATCAATTCAAATGAAATAAATGAATGAATGAAAACGAAATGAAATGAATTGAAATGAATAAATTCAAACGAAATGAAATGAATAAGTTCAAACGAAATAAATGGTATCGATTAAAACAAAATGAAATGAAATGAATCAATTCAAATCAAATGAAATGAATAAGTTCAAACGAAATGAAATGAAATGAATCAATTCAATTCAATTAAATGAAATGAATAAGTTCAAACGAAATGAAATCAAATGACATGAATAAATTCAAACGAAATGAAATGAATAAGTTCAAACAAAATCAAATGAAATGAAATGAATAGATTCAAACGAAAAGAAATCAAATGAAATCAATAAATTCAAATTAAATCAAATGAATAAATTAAAACTAAATGAAATGAAATGAAATGAATCATTTCAAACGAAATGAAATAAACAAATTCAAATGAAATGAAATGAATAATTTCAAACGAAATGAAATGAAATATGAAATGAGTAAATTCAAACGAAATGAAATGAATAAATTTAAACGAAATGACATCAAATCAAATGAACAAATTCAAATGAAATTAAATGAATCAGTTCAAACGAAATGAAATGAAATGAAATGTATAAATTCAAACGAATTGAAATGAATAAGTTCAAACGAAATGAAATCAAATGAAATCAATTAATTGAAACGAATTAAAATGAACTGAAATAATTAAATTCAAATGAAATGAAATGAAATAAAATGAATCAATTGAAACGAAATGAAAAGAAATGAAATGAACAAATTCAAATAAAATTAAATGAATCAGTTCAAACGAAATGAAATGAAATGAAATGAAATGAATATATTCAAACGAAATGAAATGAATAAGTTCAAACGAAACGAGATCAAATGAAATCAATAGATTCAAACGAAATGAAATCAAATGAAATCAATCAATTCAAATGAAATGAAATGAATAAATTCAAACGAATTGAAATCAAATGAAATGAATAAATTCAAACGAAATGAAATGAATAAATTAAAGCGAAAAGAAATCAAATGAAATGAATAAATTCAAAGGAAATGAAATGAATAAGTTAAAACGAAACGAGATCAAATGAAATCAATAGATTCAAACGAAATGAAATCAAATGAAATCAATCAATTCAAATGAAATGAAATGAATAAATTCAAACGAATTGAAATAAAATGAAATGAATAAATTCAAACGAAATGAAATGAATAAATTAAAGCGAAAAGAAATCAAATGAAATCAATAGATTCAAACGAAATGAAATCAAATGAAATCAATAAATTCAAATGAAATGAAATGAATCAATGAAAACGAAATGAAACGAAATGACATGAATAAATTCCAACGAAATGAAATGAATAAGTTCAAACGAAATGAAATGAAATGAAGTCACAGGATTCAAACGAAATGAATTCAAATGAAATGAATAAATTCAAATGAAACAAATGAATAAATGAAAACGAAATAAAATGAATTGAAATAAATAAATTCAAACAAAACGAAATGAATAAGTTCAAACGAAATAAAATGAATCAATTAAAACGAAAGTAAATGAAATAAAATGAACAAATTCAAATCAAATGAAATGAATAAGTTCAAACGAAATAAAATGAAATGAAATCAATAGATTCAAACGAAATGAAATCAAATGAAATCAATCAATTCAAATTATATCAAATGAATAAATTAAAACGAAATGAAATGGATCGAAACGAATAAATTCAAACAAAATGAAATGAATCAATTCAAACGAAACGAAATGAAATGAAATGAAATGAATAAATTCAAACGACATGAAATAGATAAGTTCAAACGGAACGAAATGAAATAAAATCAAAAGAAATCAATCAATTCAAATGAAATAAAAGAAATCATTTCAAACGAAATGAAATGAATCAATTCAAACGAAAAGAAATGAAATGAAATGAAATGAAATGATTGAAATGATTGAATTAAAACGAAATGAAATGAAATAAAATGAACAGATTGAAATCAAATGAAATGAATAAGTTCAAACGAAACAAAATGAAATGAAATGGAAAAATTCAAACGAAATGAAATGAAATGAAATCAATTCATTCAAATGAAATGAAATGAAATGAAATCAACAAATTCAAATGAAGTGAACTGAATAAATTAAAACGAAATGAAATGAAATGAAAAAAATAAATTCAAACGAAATGAAATGAATAAATTCAAACGAAATGAAATGAAATGACATGAATAAATTCAAACGAAATGAAATGAATAAGTTGAAACGAAACGAAATGAAATGAAATCAATAGATTCAAACAAAATGAAATCAAATAAAATCAGTAAATTCAAATGAAATGAAATGAATAAATTAAAACGAATTGAAATGAAATGAACTGAATAAATTCAAACGAAATGAAATGAAATGAATCAATTCAAACGAAATGAAATGAAATGATTCAATTCAAACGAAATTAAATGAAGAAATTCAAATGAAATGAAATGAATAAGTTCAAACGAAATGAAATGGAATGAAATGAATCAATTCAATCGAAATGAAATGAATAAGTTCCAACGAAATGAAATTCGCTGAAATCAATTAATTTCAACGAAATGAAATGAAATGACATAAATAATTTCAAACGAAATGAAATGAATAAGTTTAAACGAAATGAAATGAAATGAAATGAATCAATTAAAACGAATTGAAAAGGAACGAAATGAATAAATCAAAACGAAATGAAATGAGTAAATTCAAACGAAACGAGATGAAATGAAATCAATAAATTAAAACGAAACGAAATCAAATCAAATGAACAAATTCAAATGAAATTAAATGAATCAGTTCAAACGAAATGAAATGAAATCAAATGTATAAATTCAAACGAATTGAAATGAATAAGTTCAAACGAAATGAAATCAAATGCAATCAATTAATTCAAACGAATTGAAATGAGCTGAAATCAATTAATTCAAATGAATAAGTTGAAATGAAACGAAATGAAATGAAATCAAGAGATTCAAACGAAATGAAATCAAATCAAATGAATAAATTCAAATGAAATCAAATGAATAATTTAAAACGAAATGAAATGAAATGAAAGGAATCAATTGAAACGAAATGAAATGAATAAATTGAAACGAAATGAAATGAAATGAACTGAATTAATTGAAACGAAACGAAATGAAATGAAATCAATAAATTCAAATGAAATGAAATGAATAAATAAAACTAAATGAAATGAAATGAATGTATTCAAACGAAATGAAATGAATAATTTCAAACGAAATGAAATGAAAGGAAATCAATTAATTAAAACGAAATGAAATTAACTGAAATCAATACATTCAAATGAAATGAAATGAATAAATTAAAACTAAATGAAATGAAATGAAATGAAATGAATATATTCAAACGAAATGAAATGAATAATTTCAAACGAAATGAAATGAAATGAAATCAATTAATTAAAACGAAATGAAATTAACTGAAATCAATAAATTCAAATGAAATGAAATGAATCAATTGAAACGAAACGAAATGAAATGAAATCAATAAATTCAAATGAAATGAAATGAATAAATTAAAACTAAATGAAATGAAATGAAATGAAATGAATATATTCAAACGAAATGAAATGAATAATTTCAAACCAAATGAAATAAAATGAAATCAATTAATTAAAACGAAATGAAATTAACTGAAAACAATCAATTCAAATGAAATGAAATGAATCAATTGAAACGAAACGAAAGGAAATGAAATCAATAATTTCAAATGAAATGAAATGAATAAATTAAAACTAAATGAAATGAAATGAGATCAATTAATTAAAACGAAATGAAATTAACTGAAATCAATAAATTCAAATGAAATGAAATGAATCAAATGAAACGAAACGAAATGAAATGAAATCAATAAATTCAAATGAAATGAAATGAATAAATTAAAACTAAATGAAATGAAATGAAATCAAATGAATATATTCAAACGAAATGAAATGAAATGAATCAATTCAAACGAAATTAAATGAAGAAATTTAAATGAAATGAAATGAATAAGTTCAAACGAAATGAAATGGAATGAAATGAATAAGTTCAAACGAAATGAAATGGAATGAAATGAATCAATTCAAACGAAATGAACTGAATAAGTTCGAACGAAATGAAATTCGCTGAAATCAATTAAATTAAACGAAATGAAATGAACTGAAATCAATAACTTCAAATGAAATGAAATGAAAAAATTTAAACGAAATGAAATGAAATGATATGAATAATTCAAACGAAATAAAATGAATAAGTTTAAACGAAATGAAATGAAATGAAATGAATCAAGTAAAACGAATTGAAAAGGAACGAAATGAATAAATCAAAACGAAATGAAATGAATAAATTCAAAGGAAACGAGATGAAATTAAATGAATAAATTGAAACGAAATGAAATGAAATGAAATGAATCAACTGAAACGAAACGAAATGAAATGAAATAAATAAATTCAAATGAAATGAAATGAATAAATTAAAACTAAATGAAATGAAATGAAATGAAATGAAATGAATATATTCAAACGAAATGAAATGAATCATTTCAAACGAAATGAAATGAATGATTTCAAATGAAATGAAATGAAATGAAATCAATTAATTAAAACGAAATGAAATTAACTGAAATCAATAAATTCAAATGAAATGAAATGAATAAATTAAAACTAAATGAAATGAAATGAAATGAAATGAAATGAATATATTCAAACGAAATGAAATGAATAATTTCAAACGAAATGAAATGAAATGAAATCAATTAATTAAAACGAAATGAAATTAACTGAAATCAATAAATTCAAATGAAATGAAATGAATAAATTAAAACGAAATGAAATGAATCAATTGAAACGAAATGAAATGAAACGAAATGAATAAATTGAAACGAAATGAAATGAATAAATTCAAACGAAATGAAATGAATAGGTTGAAACGAAATGAAAGGAAATGAAATAAATTAATTAAAACGAAATGAAATTAACTGAAACCAATAAATTCAAATGAAATGAAATGAATCAATTGAAACGAAACGAAATTAAATGAAATGAAATAAATAAATTCAAATGAAATGAAATGAATAAATTAAAACGAAATGAAATGAAATGAATATATTCAAACGAAACGAACTGAATAAGTTCAAACGAAACAAAATCAAATGAAATTAATAGATTCAAAAGAAATGAAATGAACTGAAATGAATAAATTCAAATGAAATGAAATGAATAAGTTCAAACGTAATGAAATGAAATGAAATCAATAGATTCAAACGAAATGAAATCAAATGAAATGAATAAATTAAAATGAAATAAATGAATAAATGAAAACGAAATGAAATGAATTGAAATGAATAAATTCAAACGAAATGAAAGGAATAAGTTCAAACGAAATAAAAGGTATCAATTAAAACGAAATGAAATGAAATAAAATGAAAAAATTCAAATCAAGAGAAATGAATAAGTTCAAACGAAATGAAATGAAATGAAATAAATCAATTTAATTAAATGAAATGAATCAGTTCAAACGAAATGAAATGAATTGACATGAATAAATTCAAACGAAATGAAATGATTAAGTTCAAACGAAATTAAATGAAATGAAATCAATAGATTCAATCGAAATGAAATCAAATGAAATCAATAAATTCAAATTAAATCAAATGAATAAATTAAACTAGAATCATTTCAAACGAAATCAAATAAACAAATTCAAATGAAATGAAATGAATAAGTTCAAAGGAAATGAAATGAAATGAAATGAACAAATTCAAATGAAATTAAATGAATCAGTTCAAACGAAATGAAATGAAATGAAATGTATAAATTCAAACGAATTGAAATGAATAAGTTCAAACGAAATGAAATCAAATGTAATCAATTAATTCAAACGAATTGAAATGAACTGAAATCAATAAATTCAAATGAAATGAAATGAACTGAAATGAATCAATTGAAACGAAATTAAATGAAATGAAATGAACAAATTCAAATGAAATTAAATGAATCAGTTCAAACGAAATGAAATGAAATGAAATCAATAAAATCAAATGAAATGAAATGAATAAATTAAAACGAAATGAACTGAAATGAATATATTCAAACGAAATCAAATGAATAAGTTCAAACGAAACGAAATCAAATGAAATCAATAGATTCAACCGAAATGAAATCAAATGAAATAAATCAATTAAAACTAAATGAAATGAAAAGAAATGAACAAATTCAAATGAAATGAAATGAATAACTTCTAACGAAATGAAATGAAATGAAATGAATCAATTAAAACGAAATGACATGAACTGAAATGAACAAATTCAAATGAAATAAAATGATTCAATTCAAACGAAATGAAACGAAAAAATTAAAACGAAATGAAATGAAATGATATCAAAGGAATAAATTCAAACGAAATGAAATGAATAAGTTCAAACGAAATGAAATTCAATGAAATCAATTAATTCAAACGAAATGAAATGAAGTGAAATCAATCAATCAATTCAATTGAAAGGAAATGAATATTTTAAAACGAAATAAAATGAAATGAAATGAAGAAATTCAAACGAAATGAAATGAATAAATTCAAACGAAATGAAATGAAATGAAATGAACAGATTCAAATGAAATGAAATGAATAAGTTCAAACGAAATGAAACGAAATGAATTGAATGAATTCAAATGAAATGAAATGAATAAGTTCGAACGAAATGAAATGAAATGAAATTAGTAAATTCAAACGAAATGAAATGAATATTTTCAAACGAGATGAAATTCAAAGAAATCAATTAATTCAAACGAAATGAAATGAACTTAAATCAATAAATTGAAATGAAAGAAAATGAATGAATGAAAACAAAATGAAATGAAATGACATGAATAAATTCAAACGAAATGAAATGAATAAGTTGAAACGAAATGAAATGAAATGAAATCAACAGATTCAAACAAAATAAATCAAATAAAATCAATAAATTCAAGTGAAAGAAAATGAATAAATAAAAACGAAATAAAATGAAAGGACCCGAATAAATTCAAACGAAATGAAATGAAATGAAATCAATATATTCAAACGAAATAAAATCAAATGAAATCAAATGAAATCAATAAATTCAAATGAAATGATATGAATAAATTAAAACGAAATTAAATGAAATAAAATGAATAAATTCAAACGAAATGAAATCAAACGAAATGAATAAATTGAAACGAAATTAAATGAATAAGTTCAAACGAAATCACATGAAATGGAAGCAATTAATTTAAACGAAATGAAATGAAATGTAATCAATCAATTCAAATGAAAGAAAATGAATAAATAAAAACGAAATCAAATGAAATGAAACGAATAAATTCAAACGAAATGAAATGAATCAGTTCAAACGAAACGAAATGAAATGAAATCAGTAGATTTAAACGAAATGAAATCAAATGAAATCAATAAATTCAAATGAAATGAAATGAAATGAAATGAATCAATTAAAACGAAATGAAATCAAATCAAATGAAAAAATTCAAATGAAAAAAAAATGAATAAGTTCAAACGAATTGAAACAAAATGAAATGAATCAATTCAAACGAAATGAAATGAAATGAAATGATTAAATTCAATCGAAATGAAATGAATAAGTTCAAACGAAATGAAATGAAATGAAATCAATAGATTCAAGCGAAATGAAATCGAATGAAATCAATCAATTCAAATGAAATGACATGAATAAATTAAAACGAAATGAAATAAAATGACATAAATAAATTCAAATGAAATCAAATGAATAAGTTCAAAGAAAATGAAATGAATAAATTCAAACAAATTGAAATGAAGCAGTTCAAACGAGATGAAATTCAATGAAATAATTTATTCAAACGAAATGAAATGAACTCTAATGAATAAATTCAAATGAAAAAAAATGAATAATTAAAACCAAATGAAATGAAATAATACGAATAAATTCAAACGAAATCAAATGAATAAGTTGAAACCAAACGAAATTAAATGAAATCAATAGGTTCAAACGAAATGAAATCAAATGAAACGAATAAATTCAAATGCAATGAAATGAATAAATTCAAATGAAATGAAATGAATCAATTAAAACGAAATGAAATGAAATTAAATGAACAAATTCAAATGAAATGAAATGAATAAATTCAAACGAAATAAAATAAAATGAAATGAACAAATTCAAACGAAATGAAATGAAATGAAATTAGTAAATTCAAACGAAATGAAATGAAAAAGTTCAAACGAAATCAAATGAAATGAAAGCAATTAATTTAAACGAAATGAAATGAAATGTAATCAATCAATTCAAATGATAGAAAATGAATAAATAAAAACGAAATCAAATGAAATGTAAGGAATAAATTCATACGAAATGAAATGAATCAGTTCAAACGAAACGAAATGAAATGAAATCAGTAGATTTAAACGAAATGAAATCAAATGAAATCAACAAATTCAAATGAAATGAAATGAAATGAAATGAATCAATTACAACGAAAAGAAATAAAATCAAATGAACAAATTCAAATGAAATAAAAATGAATAAGTTTAAACGAATTGAAACAAAATGAAATGAATAAATTGAAACGAAATGAAATGAAATGAAATGAATAAATTCAATCGAAATGAAATCAAATGAAATGAATCAGTTCAAACGAAATGAAATGAAATGAAATGAATAAATTCAAACGAAATGAAATGAATAAGTTCAAACGAAATGAAATGAAATGAAATCAATAGATTCAAGCGAAATGAAATCGAATGAAATCAATAAATTGAAATGAAATGAAATGAATAAATTAAAACGAAATCAAATGAAACGAAATGTATAAATTCAAACGAAATGAAATTAATAAATTCAAACGAAATGAAATGAAATGTAAGGAATCAATTAGAAGGAAATGAAATGAAATCAAATTAACAAATTCAAATAAAATGAAATGAATCAGTTCAAACGAAATGAAATGAAATGAATAGATTCAAACGAAATGAAATGAATAAGTTCAAACGAAATGAAATGAAATGAAATCAATAGATTCAAAGGAAATGAAATTAAATGAAATGAATAAATTCAAATGAAATGAAATGAATAAATTAAAACGAAATGAAATGAAATGACATGAATAAATTAAACGAAATGAAATGAATAAGTTCAAACGAAACGAAATACAATGAAAGAAATAAATTCAAACGAAACGAAATGCAATGAAAGAAATAAATTCAAACGAAATCAAATCAAATGAAACCAATAAATTCAAATGAAATGAAATGAATAAATTAAAACGAAATGAAATGAATAGATTCAAACGAAATGAAACGAAATGAAATGAACAAATTGAAATCAAATGAAATGACTAAGTTGAAACGAAACGAAATGAATCGAAATCAATAGATTCAAACAAAATGAAATCAAATGAAATCAATCAATTCAAATGAAATGACATGAATAAATTAAAACGAAATGAAATAAAATGACATAAATAAATTCAAATGAAATGAAATGAATAAGTTCAAAGAAAATGAAATGAATAAATTCAAACAAATTGAAATGAATCAGTTCAAACGAAATGAAATTCAATGAAATCATTTATTCAAACGAAATGAAATGAAATGAAATGAATCAATTCAAATGAAAAAAAATGAATAAATTAAAACCAAATGAAATGAAATGATACGAATAAATTCAAACGAAATGAAATGAATAAGTTGAAACCAAACGAAATGAAATGAAATCAATAGGTTCAAACGAAATGAAATCAAATGAAACGAATAAATTCAACTGCAATGAAATGAATAAATTCAAATGAAATGAAATGAATCAATTAAAACGAAATGAAATGAAATGACATGAATAAATTCAAACAAAATCCAATGAGTAAATTCAGACAAAATGCAATGAATCAGTTAAAACGAAATGAAATGAAATCAAATGAACAAATTCAAATGAAATGAAATGAATAACCCCAAACGAAATGAAATGAAATGAAATGAATAAATTCAAACGAAATGAAATGAAATGCAATGAACAAATTCAAACGAAATGAAATAAATAAGTTCAAACGAAATGAAATTCAAACGAAATGAAATGAGCAATCAATTAAAACAAAATGAAATGAATTGACAGGAATAAATTCAAACGAAATGAAATGAATAAATTAAAACGAAATGAAAGGAATATGTTAAAACGAAATGAAATACAATGAAATCAATTAATTCAAACAAAATGAAATGAAACGAAATGAATATATTCAAACCAAATGAAATCAAATCAAATGAATCAATTAAAACAAAATGAAATCAAATCAAATGAACAAATTCAAATGAAATGAAATCAATAAGTTCAAACGAAATGAAATGAAATAAAATGAATAAATTCAAACGAAATGAAATAAATGAGTTCACACGAAATGATATTTAATGAAATCAATTAATTCAAACGAAATGAAATGAACTGAAATCAATAAATTCATATGAAATGAAATGAATAAATTAACACGAAATGAAATGAAATGAAATGAATAAATTGAAACGAAATGAAATGAATAAATTCAAACGAAATGAAATGAAATGAAATGAATCAATTGAAGCGAAATGAAATTAAATGAAATGAACAAATTCAAATGAAACGAAATTAATCAATTGAAACGAAATAAAATGAATAAATTCAAACGAAATGAAATGAAATAAATGAAATGAATCAATTGAAACGAAATGAAATCAAATGAAATTAACAATCTCAAATGAAATGAAATGAAAAAGTTCAAACGAAATGAAATGAGCTGAAATCAATAAATTCAAATGAAATGAAATGAATCAATTAATACGAAATGAAATGAAATGACATGAAAAAATTCAAACGGAATGAAATGAATAAATTCAAACGAAACGAAATGAAATGAAATCAATCAATTAAAACGAAAAGGAATCAAATCCAATGAACAAATTGAAATGAGATGAAATGAATCAGTTCAAACGAAATAAAATGAAATGAAATCAATAAATTCAAACCAAATGAAATGAATAATTTAAAACGAAATGAAATGAAATCAATTAATTCAAACGAAATGAAATGAACTGAAATCAATAAATTCAAATGAAATGAAATGAATTAATTAAAACGAAATGAAATGAAATGAAAGGAATAATTTCAACCGAAATGAAATGAATATTTTCAAACGAAATGAAATGAATAGATTCAAACGAAATGAAATGAAATGAAATGAATTAATTGAAACGAAATGAAACGAAATTAAATGAACAAATTCAAATGAAATGAAATGAATCAGTTCAATCGAAATGAAATGAAATGAAATGAAATGAATAAATTGAAACGAAATGAAATGAATAAGTTCAAACAAAATAAAATGAAATGAAATCAATAGATTCAAACGAAATGAAATCAAATAAAATCAATAAATTCAAATGAAATAAAATGAATAATTTAAAACGAAATGAATAAATTCAAACGAAACGAAATGAATAAATTCGAACGAAATGAAATGAAATGAAATGAATCAATTCAAACGAAATGAACTGAATAAATTCAAACGAAATGAAATAAATAAATTCAAACGAAATGAAATGAATCAACTCAAACTAAATGAAATGAATAAATTCAAACAAAATGAAATGAATAAACTCAAACGAAACAAAATGAAATGAAATGAACCAATTAAAACGAAATGAAATCAAATCAAATGAACAAATTCAAATGAAATGAAATGAATAAGTTCAAACGAAATGAAATGAAATTAAATGAATCAATTCAAACGAAAGGAAATGAATAAGTTAAAACGAAATGAAATGAAATCAATTCATTCAAACGAAATGAAATGAACAGAAATCAATAAATTCAAATGAAATGAAATGAATAAATTAAAACGAAATAAAATGAAATGAAACGAATAAATTGTAACGAAATAAAATGAATAAATTCAAACGAAATGAAATGAAACGAAATGAATCAATTGAAACAAAATGAAAAGAGCTGAAATCAATATATTAAAATGAAATGAAATGAATAAATTAAAACGAAATGAAATGAAATGGCATGAATAAATTCAAAAGAAATGAAATGAATAACTTCAAACAAAACAAAATGAAAAGAAATAATTAAATTCAAACGAAAAGAAATGAATAAGTTCAAACGAAATTAAATTCAATGAAATCAATTAATTCAAATGAAATGAAATGAACTGAAATCAATAAATTCAAATGAAAGAAAATAACTAAATTAAAACCAAATGAAATCAAATGACATGAATAGATTCAAACGAAAGGAAATGAATAAGTTCAAACGAAATGAAATGAAATGAAATCAATAGATTCAAACGAAATGAAATGAAATAAAATCAATAAAATCAAATGAAATGAAATGAATAAATTAAAACGAAATAAAATGAAATGACATGAATAAATTCAAACGAAATGAAATCAAATGAAATAAATAAATTCAAATGAAATTAAATGAATAAATTAAGACGAAGCGAAATGAAACGAAATAAATAAATTTAAACGAAATGAAATGAATGAATCAAAACGAAATCAAATCAAATCAAATGAACAAATTCAAATGAAATGAAATGAATAAATGCAAACCAAATGAAATGAATAAATTCAAACGAAATGAAATGAATCAGTTCAAACGAAAAGAAATGAAATGAAATCAATAAATTCAAACGAGATGAAATGATCTGAAATCAATAAATTGAATGGAAATGAAATGAATAAATCAAAAGGAAATCAAATGAAATAAAAGGAATAAATTCAAGCGAAATGAAATGAATAAATTCAAACGAAATGAAATGACAGAAAATGAATCAATTGAAACGAAATGAAATGAAATCAAATGAACAAATTCAAATGAAATGAAATGAATCAGTTCAAACGAAATGAAATGAAATGAAATGAATAAATTCAAACGAAATGAAATGAATAATTTCAAACGAAATGAAATGAAATGAAATCAATAGATTCAAACGAAATGAAATCATATGAAATCAATCAATTCAAACAAAATGAAATGAATCAGTTCAAACGAAATAAAATGAAATGAAATGAATAAATTCAAACGAAATGAAATGAATAATTTGAAACGAATTGAGATGAAATGAAATGATTAAATTCAAACGAAATAAAGCGAAATGAAACGAATAAATTCAAACGAAATCAAATGAAATCAAATGAAGAAATTCAAATTATATTAAAACGAATTTAAATGGAACGCAATGAATAAATTCAAACGAAATGAAATGAATGAATTCAAACGAAACGAAATGAATTGAAATGAATCAGTTACAACGAGATAAAATGAAATCAAATGAACAAATTCAAATGAAATAAAATGAGTAAGTTCAAACGAAATGAAATGAATAAGTTGAAACGAAACGAAATGAAATGAAATCAATAGATTCAAACGAAATGAAATCAAATAAAATCAAATGAAATCAATCAAGTCAAATTAAATGAAATGAATAAAATAAAACAAAATGAAATGGAACGACTTGAATAAATTCAAATGAAATGAAATGAATAAAGGAAAACGAATTGAAATGAAATGAAATGAATAAATTCAAACGAACTGAAATGAATAAATTAAAACGAAATAAAATGAATAAGATCAAACGAAATGAAATTCAATGAAATGAATAAATACAAACGAAATGAAATGAATAAATTGAAACGAAATGAAATGAAATAAATTGAACCAATTCAAACGAAATGAAATGAAATGAAATGAACAAATTCAAAAGAACATAAATGAATCAGTTCAAACGAAATGAAATGAAATGAAATGAATAAATACAAACGAAATGAAATGAATAAGTTCATACGAAATGAAATGAATAAGTTGAAACAAAATGAAATGGAAAGGAATCCATAGATTCAAACGAAATGAAATCAAATGAAATCAATCAATTCAAATGAAATGAAATGAATAAATTAAAACTAAATGAAATGAAATGACATGAATAATTTCAAACGAAATGAACTGAATAAGTTCAAACGAAAGGAAATGGAATGAAATCAATAGATTCAAACAAAATGAAATCAATAAATTCAAACAAAATGAAATCAATCAATTCAAATGAAATGAAATGAATAATTTAAAACGAAATGATATGAAATGAAACGAAATGAATAAATTCAAACGAAACGAAATGAATAAATTCAAACGAAATGAAATGAATAAATTCAGACGAAGTGAAATGAAATGATATGAATCAATTCAAACGAAATGAAATGAATAAATTCAAACGAAATGAAATGAATAAATTCAAACGAAAAGAAATGGAATAAAATGAATCAATTAAAACGAAATAAAATCAAATCAAACTAAGAAATTCAAATGAAATGAAATGAATAAGTTCAAACGAAGTGAAATGAAATGAATCAATTCAGACGAAATGAAATGAATTGAATTCATTCAAACGAAATGAAATGAACTGAAATGAATCAATTTAAATGAAAGAAAATGAATAAATTAAAACGAAATGAAATGAAATGACATGAATATATTCAACCGAAATGAAATGAAATGAAATCAATAGATTCAAATGAAATGAAATGAATAAATTAAAACGAAATGAAATGAAATGAAATCAATCAATTCAAACGAAATGAAATGAAATGACATGAATAAATTCAAACGAAATGAAATGAATAAGTTCCAACGAAATGAAATGAAATGAAACCAATAGATTCAAACGAAATGAAATCAAATGAAATGAATCAATTCTACTGAAATGAAATGAATAAATGAAAACCAAATGAAACGAAATAAAACGAATAAATTCAAATCAAATGAAATCACATGAATAAATTCAAACGAAATGAAATGAATAAGTTCAAACGAAATGAAATCAAATCAAATCAATGGATTCAAACGAAATGAAATGAAATGAAATGAACAAATTCAAACGAAATGAAATCAAATCAAATGAACAAGTTCAAATGAAATGGAATGAATAAGTTCAAACGAAATGAAATGAAATGAAATCAATAAATTCAAACGGAATGAAATGAATAAGTTGAAACGAAATAAGATGAAATGAAATCAATGGTTTCAAACGAAATGAAGTCAAATGAAATCAATAAATTCAAATGAAATAAAATGAACCGAAATCAATAATTTCAAATAAAAGAAAATGAATAAATTGAAACGAAATAAAATGAAATGAAATGAATAAATTCAAACGAAATGAAATGAATAAGTTGTAACGAAATCACATGAAATGAAATAAATACATTCAAACGAAATGAAATCAAATGAAATCAATAAATTAAAATGAAATGAAATAAATAAATTAAAACTAAATGAAATGAAATGACATGAATAAATTCAAACGAAATAAAATGAATAAGTTCAAACGAAATGAAATGAAATCAATTGATTCAAGCGAAATGAAATCAAATGAAATCAATCAATTCAAATGATATGAAATGAATAAATTAAAACGACATGAAATGAAAAGAAATGAATAAATTCAAACGAAATAAAATCAAATGAAATGAATCAATTAAAACGAAATCAAATGAAATCAAGTGAACAAATTGAAATGAAATGAAATGAATAAGTTCAAACGATATGAAATGAACTGAAATCAATCAATTCAAATGAAAGAAAATGAATCAATTAAAACGAAATGAAATGAAATGAAATGAATAAATTCAAACGAAATGAAATCTATAAATTCAAATGAAATGAAATGAATAAATTAAAACAAAATCAATAAATTCAAACGAAATGAATACATTCAAACGAAATGAAATGTATCAATTCAGACGAAATAAAATAAAATGAAATGAATCAATTAAAACGAAATGAAATCAAATCAAATGAACAAATTCAAAAGAAACAAAAAATGAATCAGTTCAAACGAAATGATATGAAATCAAATCAATAAATTAAAACGAAATGAAATGAATCAGTTGAAACAAAATAAAATGAAATGAAATCAATTAATTCAAACGAAATGAATTGAATTGAAATCAATAAATTCAAATGAAATGAAATAAAAAAATTAAAACGAAATAAAATGAAATCAAAGGAATAAATTGAAACGAAATGAAATGAATAAATTCAAACGATATGAAATGAAATAAAATGAAACAATTAAAACGAAATAAAATGAAATGAAATGAACAAATTCAAATGAAATAAAGTGAATCTGTTCAAACGAAATGAAATGAAATGAAATCAACAAATTCAAACGAAATGAAATGAATAAGTTCAAACGAAACAAAATGAATGAAATCAATAGATTCAAACGAAATGAAATCAAAAGAAATCAATCAATTCAAATGAAATGAAATGAATAAATAAAATGAAATGAAATGAATAAAGTCAAACGAGATGAAATGAATAAGTTCAAAAGGAACAAAATGAAATGAAATCAATAGATTCAAACGAAATGAAATCAAATGAAATCAATAAATTCAAATGAAATGAAATGAATAAATTAAAACGAAATGAAATGAAATGAAATGAATAATTTCAAACGAAATGAAATGAAATAAAATGAATAAATTCAAACGAAATGAAATGAATAAGTTCAAACGAAACGAAATGAAATGAAATCAATAGATTCAAACGAAATGAAATGAAAAGAAATCAATAAATTCAAATAAAATGAAATCAATAAATTAAAACGAAATGAAATGAAATGAATCAATTCAAAAGAAATCAAATGAAATGAACAAATTCAAATGAAATGAAATGAAATGAAATGAATAAATTCAAACCAAATCAAATCAATCAATGCAAACGAAATGAAATGAAATGAAATGAAATGAAATGAACAAATTCAAATGAAATGAAATGAATAAGTTTTAACGAGATAAACTGAAATGAAATGAATCAATTAAAACGAAATGAAAGAAAATCAAATGAATAAATTCAAATGAAATGAAATGAATAAGTTCAAACGAAATGAAATGAAATAAAATAAATAAATTCAAACGAAATGAAATGAATAAGTTTAAACGAAATGAAATGAAACGAAATCAATAGATTCAAACGAAATGAAATCAAAACAAATCAATAAATTCATATGATATGAAATTAATAAATTAAAATGAAATGAAATGAAATGAAATGAATAAGTTCAAACGAAATGAAATGAAATGAAATAAATCAATTCAAACGAAATGAAACAAATTGAACAAAATCAAATCAAATCAAATGAACCAGTTCAAACGAAATGAAATGAAATGAAATGAATAAGTTCAAACTAAATGAAATGAAATGAAATAAATCAATTCAAACGAAATGAAATGAAATGAACAAAATCAAATCAAAGGAAATGAATCAGTTCAAAGGAAATGAAATGAAATGAAATGAACAAATTCAAACGAAATGAAATGAATAAGTTCCAACGAAATGAAATGAAATGAAACCAATAGATTCAAACGAAATGAAATCAAATGAAATGAATCAATTCTACTGAAATGAAATGAATAAATGAAAACCAAATGAAACGAAATAAAACGAATAAATTCAAATCAAATGAAATCACATGAATAAATTCAAACGAAATGAAATGAATAAGTTCAAACGAAATGAAATCAAATCAAATCAATGGATTCAAACGAAATGAAATGAAATGAAATGAACAAATTCAAACGAAATGAAATCAAATCAAATGAACAAGTTCAAATGAAATGGAATGAATAAGTTCAAACGAAATGAAATGAAATGAAATCAATAAATTCAAACGGAATGAAATGAATAAGTTGAAACGAAATAAGATGAAATGAAATCAATGGTTTCAAACGAAATGAAGTCAAATGAAATCAATAAATTCAAATGAAATAAAATGAACCGAAATCAATAATTTCAAATAAAAGAAAATGAATAAATTGAAACGAAATAAAATGAAATGAAATGAATAAATTCAAACGAAATGAAATGAATAAGTTGTAACGAAATCACATGAAATGAAATAAATACATTCAAACGAAATGAAATCAAATGAAATCAATAAATTAAAATGAAATGAAATAAATAAATTAAAACTAAATGAAATGAAATGACATGAATAAATTCAAACGAAATAAAATGAATAAGTTCAAACGAAATGAAATGAAATCAATTGATTCAAGCGAAATGAAATCAAATGAAATCAATCAATTCAAATGATATGAAATGAATAAATTAAAACGACATGAAATGAAAAGAAATGAATAAATTCAAACGAAATAAAATCAAATGAAATGAATCAATTAAAACGAAATCAAATGAAATCAAGTGAACAAATTGAAATGAAATGAAATGAATAAGTTCAAACGATATGAAATGAACTGAAATCAATCAATTCAAATGAAAGAAAATGAATCAATTAAAACGAAATGAAATGAAATGAAATGAATAAATTCAAACGAAATGAAATCTATAAATTCAAATGAAATGAAATGAATAAATTAAAACAAAATCAATAAATTCAAACGAAATGAATAGATTCAAACGAAATGAAATGTATCAATTCAGACGAAATAAAATAAAATGAAATGAATCAATTAAAACGAAATGAAATCAAATCAAATGAACAAATTCAAAAGAAACAAAAAATGAATCAGTTCAAACGAAATGATATGAAATCAAATCAATAAATTAAAACGAAATGAAATGAATCAGTTGAAACAAAATAAAATGAAATGAAATCAATTAATTCAAACGAAATGAATTGAATTGAAATCAATAAATTCAAATGAAATGAAATAAAAAAATTAAAACGAAATAAAATGAAATCAAAGGAATAAATTGAAACGAAATGAAATGAATAAATTCAAACGATATGAAATGAAATAAAATGAAACAATTAAAACGAAATAAAATGAAATGAAATGAACAAATTCAAATGAAATAAAGTGAATCTGTTCAAACGAAATGAAATGAAATGAAATCAACAAATTCAAACGAAATGAAATGAATAAGTTCAAACGAAACAAAATGAATGAAATCAATAGATTCAAACGAAATGAAATCAAAAGAAATCAATCAATTCAAATGAAATGAAATGAATAAATAAAATGAAATGAAATGAATAAAGTCAAACGAGATGAAATGAATAAGTTCAAAAGGAACAAAATGAAATGAAATCAATAGATTCAAACGAAATGAAATCAAATGAAATCAATAAATTCAAATGAAATGAAATGAATAAATTAAAACGAAATGAAATGAAATGAAATGAATAATTTCAAACGAAATGAAATGAAATAAAATGAATAAATTCAAACGAAATGAAATGAATAAGTTCAAACGAAACGAAATGAAATGAAATCAATAGATTCAAACGAAATGAAATGAAAAGAAATCA
The DNA here is from genome assembly GCA_028015205.1 of Mytilisepta virgata. Classification (NCBI taxonomy): domain Eukaryota; kingdom Metazoa; phylum Mollusca; class Bivalvia; order Mytilida; family Mytilidae; genus Mytilisepta; species Mytilisepta virgata. The sequence goes on from CM051511.1 coordinate 43,425,625, forward strand.
ATAAATTCAAATAAAATGAAATCAATAAATTAAAACGAAATGAAATGAAATGAATCAATTCAAAAGAAATCAAATGAAATGAACAAATTCAAATGAAATGAAATGAAATGAAATGAATAAATTCAAACCAAATCAAATCAATCAATGCAAACGAAATGAAATGAAATGAAATGAAATGAAATGAACAAATTCAAATGAAATGAAATGAATAAGTTTTAACGAGATAAACTGAAATGAAATGAATCAATTAAAACGAAATGAAAGAAAATCAAATGAATAAATTCAAATGAAATGAAATGAATAAGTTCAAACGAAATGAAATGAAATAAAATAAATAAATTCAAACGAAATGAAATGAATAAGTTTAAACGAAATGAAATGAAACGAAATCAATAGATTCAAACGAAATGAAATCAAAACAAATCAATAAATTCATATGATATGAAATTAATAAATTAAAATGAAATGAAATGAAATGAAATGAATAAGTTCAAACGAAATGAAATGAAATGAAATAAATCAATTCAAACGAAATGAAACAAATTGAACAAAATCAAATCAAATCAAATGAACCAGTTCAAACGAAATGAAATGAAATGAAATGAATAAGTTCAAACTAAATGAAATGAAATGAAATAAATCAATTCAAACGAAATGAAATGAAATGAACAAAATCAAATCAAAGGAAATGAATCAGTTCAAAGGAAATGAAATGAAATGAAATGAACAAATTCAAACGAAATGAAATGAAGAAGTTCAAACAAAACGAAATGCAATTAATAAATTAAAACGAAACGAAATGAAATGAAATGAATAAATTCAAACGAAATGAAATGAAGAACTTCAAACAAAACGAAATGAAATGATTAAATTTAAACGAAACGAAATGAAATGAAATCAATAGATTCAAGCGAAATGAAATCAAATGAAATCAATAAATTCAAATGAAATGAAATGAAAAAATTAAAACAAAATGAAATGAATTGAAAGGAATAAATTGAAACGAAGTGAAATGAATAAGTTCAAACAAAATGAAATGAAATGAAATCAATAGATTCGAACGAAATGAAATCAAATGAAATCAATGAATTCAAATGAAATAAAATGAATAAATGCAAATGAAATCAAATGAAATGAAATAAATCAATTCAAACGAAATGAAATGAAATGTACATATTCAAATCAAATGAAATGAATAAGTTCAAACGAAATGAAATGAAATAAAATCAATAGATTCAAACGAAATGAAATCAATAAATTAAAATGAAATGAAATGAATAAATTAAAGCAAAATGAAATGAAACGAAATGAATTAATTCAAACGAACTGAAATGAACTGAAATCAATCAATTCAAAGGAAAAGTTATGAATAAATTGAAACGAAATGAAATGAAATGACATGAAAAAATTCAAACGAAATGAAATAAAATGACATAAATAAATTCAAACGAAATGAAATTAATAAGTTCAAACGAAACGAAATGAAATGAAATCAATAGATTCAAACGAAATGAAGTCAAATGAAATCAATAATCTCAAATGAAATGAAATGAATAGATTAAAACGAAAAGAAATGAAACGAAATGAATAAATTCAAACGAAAAAAAAATGAATCAATTGAAACGAAATAAAATGAAATGAAATGAATGAATTAAAACGAAATGAAATGAAATCAAATGGACAAATTCAAATGAAATGAAATGAATAAGTTGAAACGACATGAAATGAAATGAAATGAAATGAATAATATTAAACGAAATGAAATGAATAATTCCGAACGAAATTAAATTCAATGAAATCAATTAATTCAAACGAAATGAAATGAACTGAAATCAATAAATTCAAATGAAAGAAAATGAATAAATTAAAACGAAATGAAATGAAATGACATGAATAAATTCTAACGAAATGAAATAAATAAGTTAAAAGGAAACAAAATGAAATAAAATCAATAGATTCAAACGAAATGAAATCAATAAATTCAAATGAAATGAAATGAATAAATTAAAACAAAATGAAATGAAACGAAATGAATTAATTCAAACGAAATGAAATGAACTGAAATCAATCAATTCAAAGGAAAAGTTATGAATAAATTAAAACGAAATGAAATGAAATGACATGAAAAAATTCAAACGAAATGAAATGAATAAATTCAAACGAAATAAAATCATATAAAGTAAAACGAAATGAAATGAAATGAAATGAATCAATTCAAACGAAATGAAATGAAATGAAATGAACAAATTCAAACGAAATGAAAGAAATAAGTTCAAACGAAATGAAATGAGCTGAAATCAATAAATTCAAATAAAATAAAATGAATCAATTCAAATGAAATGAAATGAAATGACATGAATAAATTCAAACGAAATGAAATGAATAAGTTGAAACGAAATAAAATGAAATGAAATCAATTATTTCAAACGAAATGAAATGAACTGAAATCAATAAATTCAAATGAAATCAAATGAATAAATTAAAACAAAATGAAATGAAATCAAAAGAATAAATGCAAACGTTATGGAATGAATAAATTCGAACGAAATGAAATAAAATGAAATGAATCAATTGAAAGGAAATGAAATGAAATGAAATGAATAAATTCAAACGAAAATGAAATGAATAAGTTCAAACAAAATGAAATGAAATGAAATCAATACGTTCAAACGAAATGAAATCAAATGAAATCAATCAATTCAAATGAAATGAAACGAATAAATTAAAAAGAAATGAAATCAAATGAAATGAATAAGTTCAAAGGAAATGAAATGAATAAATTAAAACGAAATAAAATGAAATGAAATGACTCAATTCAAACGAAATGAAATGAAATGAACAAATTGAAATCAAATGAAATGAATCAGTTGAAATGAAATGAAATGAAATGAAATGAATAATGTCAAACGAAATCAAATGAATAAGTTCAAACAAAATGAAATTCAATGAAATCAATTAATTCAAATGAAATGAAATGAATAAATTCAAAAGAAATGATATGAAATGAAATGAATCAATTCAAACGAAATGAAATTAAATGAAATGAACAAATTGAAATCAAATGAAATGAATAAGTTCAAACGAAACGAAATGAAATGAAATGAATAAATTGAAACGAAATGAAATGAATAAGTTCAAACGAAATGAAATTCAATGAAATTAATTAATTCAAACGACATGAAATGAAATGAAATGAACAAATTGAAATCAAATGAAATGAATAAGTTGAAACGAAACGAAATTAAATGAAATCAATAGATTCAAACAAAATGAAATCAAATGAAATCAATCAATTCAAATATAATGACATGAATAAATTAAAACCAAATGAAATAAAATGACATCAATAAATTCAAACAAAATGAAACTAATCAGTTCAAACGAAACGAAATGAAATGAAATGAATGAATTTAAACGAAATGAAATGAAATCAAATGGACAAATTCAAATGAAATGAAATGAATAAGTTGAAACGAAATGAAATGAAATGAAATGAAATGAATAATATCAAACGAAATGAAATGAATAATTCTGAACGAAATGAAATTCAATGAAATCAATTAATTCAAACGAAATTAAATGAACTCAAATCAATAAATTCAAATGAAAGAAAATGAATAAATTAAAACGAAATGAAATGAAATGACATGAATAAATTCTAACGAAATGAAATGAATAAATTAAAAGGAAATGAAATGAAATAAAATCAATAGATTCAAACGAAATGAAATCAATAAATTCAAATGAAATGAAACGAAATGAATGAATTCAAACGAAATGAAATGAATCAATTAAAACGAGATAAAATGAAATGAAATGAACAAATTCAAATGAAATTAAATGAATAAATTCAAACGAAATGAAATTCAATGAAATCAATTATTTCAAACGAAATGAAATGAAATGAAATCAATAAATACAAATGAAAGAAAATGAATAAATTAAAACGAAATGAAATGAAATGACATGAATAAATTCAAACGAAATGAAATGAAATGACAAAAATAAATTCAAACGAAATGAAATGAATAAGTTGAAACGAAATGAGATGAAATGAAATCAATAGATTCAAACGAAATGAAATGAAATGAAAAAATTAAAGTGAAATGAAATAAATAAGTTCAAACGAAATGAAATGAAATGAAATGAATGAATTGAAACGAAATGAAATGAATCAGTACAAACAAAATGAAATTCAATGAAATCAATTAATTCAAACGAAATGAAATGAACTGAAATCAATAAATTCAAATGAACGAAAATGAATAAATTAAAACGAAATTAAATGAAATAACATGAAGAAATTCAAACGGAATGAAATGAATAAGTTGAAACGAAATGAAATGAAATAAAATCAATAGATTGAAACGAAATTAAATCAATTAATTCAAATCAAATGAATGAATAAATTAAAACGAAATGAAATGAAATGAAATGAATAAATTTTAATCAAATGAAATGAATAAGTTCAAACGAAATGAAATCAAATGAAATCAATCAATTCAAATGAAATAAAATTAATAAATTAAAACCAAATGAAATGAAATGAAATGAATAAATTCAAACGAAATGAAATGAATAGATTCAAACAAAATGAAATCATATGAAATAAATTAATTCAAACGAAATGAAATGAAATGATCAAGTTCAAATCAAATGAAATGAATGAGTTCAAACGAAATGAAATGAATAATATCAAACGAAATGAAATGAATAATTCCGAACGAAATGAAATTCAATGAAATCAATTAATTCAAACGAAATGAAATGAACTGAAATCAATAAATTCAAATGAAAGAAAATGAATAAATTAAAACGAAATTAAATCAAATGACATGAATAAATTCTAACGAAATGAAATGAATAAGTTAAAAGGAAATGAAATGAAATAAAATCAATAGATTCAAACGAAATGAAATCAATAAATTCAAATGAAATGAAATGAATAAATTAAAACAAAATGAAATGAAACGAAATGAATTAATTCAAACTAAATGAAATGAACTGACATCAATCAATTCAAAGGAAAAGTTATGAATAAATTAAAGCGAAATGAAATGAAATGACATGAAAAAAGTCAAACGAAATGAAATGAATAAATTCAAACGAAATAAAATCAATAAAGTAAAACGAAATGAAATGAAATGAAATGAATCAATTCACACGAAATGAAATGAAATGAAATGAACAAATTCAAACGAAATGAAAGAAATAAGTTCAAACGAAATGAAATGAGCTGAAATCAATAAATTCAAATAAAATGAAATGAATCAATTCAAACGAAATGAAATGAAATGACATGAATAAATTCAAACGAAATGAAATGAATAAGTTGAAACGAAATAAAATGAAATGAAATCAATTAATTCAAACGAAATGAAATGAACTGAAATCAATAAATTCAGATGAAATCAAATGAATAAATTAAAACGAAATGAAATAAAATGAAAAGAATAAATTCAAACGTTATGGAATGAATAAATTCGAACGAAATGAAATAAAATGAAATGAATCAATTGAAACGAAATGAAATGAAATGAAATGAATAAATTCAAACGAAAATGAAATAAATAAGTTCAAACGAAATGAAATGAAATAAAATCAATAGATTCAAACGAAATGAAATCAATAAATTCAAATGAAATGAAATGAATAAATTAAAACAAAATGAAATGAAACGAAATGAATTAATTCAAACGAAATGAAATGAACTGAAATTAATCAATTGAAAGGAAAAGTAATGAATAAATTAAAACGAAATGAAATGAAATGACATGAAAAAATTCAAACGAAATGAAATAAAATGACATAAATAAATTCAAACGAAATGAAATTAATAAGTTGAAACGAAACGAAATGAAATGAAATCAATAGATTCAAACGAAATGAAGTCAAATGAAATCAATAAACTCAAATGAAATGAAATGAATAGATTAAAACGAAAACAAATGAAACCAAATGAGTAAATTCAAACGAAATAAAATGAATAAATTCAAACGAAATAAAATGAAATGAAATGAATGAATTAAAACGAAATGAAATGAAATCAAATGGACAAATTCAAATGAAATGAAATGAATAAGTTGCAACGACATGAAATGAAATGAAATGAACTGAATAATATCAAACGAAATGAAATGAACAATTCCGAACGATTAGAAATTCAATGAAATCAATTAATTCAAACGAAATGAAATGAACTGAAATCAATAAATTCAAATGAAAGAAAATGAATAAATTAAAACGAAATGAAATGAAATGACATGAATAAATTCTAACGAAATGAAATAAATAAGTTAAAAGGAAATGAAATGAAATAAAATCAATAGATTCAAACGAAATGAAATCAATAAATTCAAATGAAATGAAATGTATAAATTAAAACAAAATGAAATGAAACGGAATGAATTATTTCAAACGAAATGAAATGAACTGAAATCAATCAATTGAAAGGAAAAGTTTTGAATAAATTAAAACGAAATGAAATGAAATGACATGAAAAAATTCAAACGAAATGAAATGAATGAATTCAAACGAAATAAAATCAATAAAGTAAGACGAAATGAAATGAAATGAAATGAATCAATTCAAACGAAATGAAATGAAATGAAATGAACAAATTCAAACGAAATGAAAGAAATAAGTTCAAACGAAATGAAATGAGCTGAAATCAATAAATTCAAATAAAATAAAATGAATCAATTCAAACGAAATGAAATGAAATGACATGAATAAATTCAAACGAAATGAAATGAATAAGTTGAAACGAAATAAAATGAAATGAAATCAATTAATTCAAACGAAATGAAATTAACTGAAATCAATAAATTCAAATGAAATGAATTGAATCAATTGAAACGAAATGAAATGAAATGAAATGAATAAATTCAAACGAAAATGAAATGAATAAGTTCAAACGAAATGAAATGAAATGAAATCAATAGGTTCAAAGGAAATGAAATCAAATGAAATCAATAAATTCAAATGAAATGAAACGAATAAATTAAAAAGAAATGAAATCAAATGAAATGAATAAGTTCAAAGGAAATGAAATGAATAAATTAAAACGAAATAAAATGAAATGAAATGACTCAATTCAAACGAAATGAAATGAAATGAAATGAACAAATTGAAATCAAATGAAATGAATAAATTCAAATGAAATGAAATGAAATGAAATGAATAATGTCAAACGAAATGAAATGAATAAGTTCAAACGAAATGAAATTCAATGAAATCAATTAATTCAAATGAAATGAAATGAATAAATTCAAAAGAAATTATATGAAATGAAATAAATAAGTTCAAACGAAATGAAATCAAATGAGATCAATAAATTAAAATGAAATGAAATGAATAAATTAAAACGAAATGAAATTAAATGAAATGAATATCTTCAAATGAAATCAAATGAATAAATTCAAACAACATTAAATGAAAAGAAATGAACAAATTGAAATGAAATGAAATGAATAAGTTCCAACAAAATGAAAAGAAATGAAATGGATCAAATAAAACGAAATGAAATCAAATCAGATGAACAAATTCAAATAAAACGAAATGAATGAGTTCGAATGAAATGAAATGAAATAAAATGAATAAATTCAAACGAAATGAAATCAATTACTTCAAACGAAATGACATGAACTGAGATCAATAACTTAAAATGAAATGAAATGGAAAAATTAAAACGAAATGAAATGAAACGAAATGAAAGGAATAAATTGAACGAAATCAAATGAATAAATTCAAACGAAAGGAAATGAAATGAAATGAATCAATTGAAACGAATGAAATGAAATGAAATGAACAAATTCAAATGAATAGAAATGATTCAGTTCAAACGAAATGAAATGAATTGAAATGAATACGTTCAAACGAAATGAAATGAATAAGTTTAAACGAAATGAAATGAAATGAAATCAATAGATTCGAACGAAATGAAATGAAATGAAATTAATACATTCAAATGAAATGAAATGAATAAATTTAAACGAAATGAAATGAAATGAAATCAATCAATTCAAACGAAATGAAATGAATAATTTCAAACGAAACGAAATCAAATGAAATCAATAGATTCAAACGAAATGAAATCAAATAAAATCTATCAATTCAAATCAAATGAAATCAATAAATTAAAACGAAATGAAATGAAATGAAATGAATAAATTAAAACGAAATGAAATGAATAAGTTCAAAGGAAACGAAATGAAATGAAATTAATAAATTCAATCGAAATGAAATCAAATGAAATCAATCAATTCAAATGAAATGAAATTAATAAATTAAAACCAAATGAAATGAAATGAAATGAATAAACTAAAACGAAATGAAATGAAATGAAATAAATCAATTAAAACTAAAGGAAATGAAAAGAAATGAACAAATTCAAATGAAATGAAATGAATAACTTCTAACGAAATGAAATGAAATGAAATGACTCAATTAAAACGAAATGACATGAACTGAAATGAACAAATTCAAATGAAATAAAATGATTCAGTTCAAACGAAATGAAACGAAAAAATTAAATCGAAATGAAATGAAATCAAAGGAATAAATTCAAACGAAACGAAATGAATAAGTTCAAACGAAATAAAATTCAATGAAATCAATTAATTCAAACGAAATGAAATGAAGTAAAATCAATCAATTCAAATGAAAGGAAATGAATATTTTAAAACGAAATAAAATGAAATGAAATGAAGAAATTCAAACGAAATGAAATGAATAAATTCAAACGAAATGAAATGAATAAATTCAAACGAAATGAAATGAAATGAACAAATTCAAATGAAATGAAATGAATAAGTTCAAACGAAATGAAACGAAATGAATTCAATAAATTCAAATGAAATGAAATGAATAAGTTCGAACGAAATGGAATCAAATGAAATTAGTAAATTCAAACGAAATGAAATGAATATTTTCAAACGAGATGAAATTCAATGAAATCAATTAATTGAAACGAAATGAAATGAACTTAAATCAATAAATTCAAATGAAAGAAAATGAATAAGTGAAAACAAAATGAAATGAAATGAAAGCAATTAATTTAAACGAAATGAAATGAAATGAAATCAATCAATTCAAATGAAAGAAAATGAATAAATACAAACGAAATCAAATGAAATGACAAGAATCAATTCAAACGAAATGAAATGAATCAGTTCAAACGAAACGAAATGAAATGAAATCAGTAGATTTAAACGAAATGAAAACAAATGAAATCAATAAATTCAAATGAAATGAAATGAATAAATTCAAACGAAATGAAATGAAATGAAATGACTCAATTAAACGAAATGAAATCAAATCAAATGAACAAATTCAAATGAAATAAAAATGAATAAGTTCAAACGACTTGAAACAAAATGAAATGAATAAATTCAAACGAAATGAAATGAAATGAAATGAATAAATTCAAACGAAATGAAATCAAATGAAGTGAATCAGTTCAAACGAAATGAAATGAAATGAAATGAATAAATTCAAACGAAATAAAATGAATAAGTTCAAACGAAATGAAATGAAATGAAATCAATAGATTCAAACGAAATGGAATCAAATGAAATCAATAAATTCAAATAAAATGAATTGAATAAATTCAAACGAAATTAAATGAAATGAAATGAATAAATTGAAACCAAATCAAATGAATAAATTAAAACGAAATGAAATGAAATGACATGAATAAATTAAAACGAAATAAAATGAAAAAGTTCTAACGAAATGAAATCAAATGAATTCAATTGATTCAAACGAAATGAAATCAAATGAAATCAATAAATTCAAATGAAATGAAATCAATGAATTAAAACGAAATGAAATGAAATGACATGAATAAATTCAAACGAAATGAAGTTAATAAGTTCAAACGAAATGCAATCAAATAAAATCAATAGATTCAAACGAAATTAAATCAAATAAAATCAATAAATTCAAATAAAATGAAATAAATAAATTAAAACGAAATGAAATGAATAAGTTCAAACGAAACGAACTGAAATAAAATCAGTAGATTCAAACGAAATGAAATCAAATGAAATCAATCAATTCAAATGAAATGAAATGAATAAATTAAAACAAAATGAAATGAAATGAAATGAATAAACTCAAACGAAATGAAATGATTATTTCCAAACGAATTGAAATGAAATGAAATGAAATGAACAAATTCAAATGAAATGAAATGAATAAGTTCAAACGAAATGAAATAAAATGAAATAAATCAATTTAAACGAAATGAAATCAAAACAAAATAACAAATTCAAATGAAATAAAATCAATAAATTCAAACGAAATGAAGCGAAATGAAATGAATAAATTAAAACGAAATGAAATGAAATAAAATGAATCAAATCAAACGAAATGAAAGAAATAACTTCATACGATACGAAATGAAATGAAATTAATAGATTCAAACGAAATGAAATCAAATGAAATCAATAAATTCAAGTGAAATGAAATGAATAAATTAAAACGAAATGAAATGAAATGAAATGAACAAATTCAAATGAAATGAAATGAATAAGTTCAACCGAAATGAAATGAGCTGAAATCAATAGATTTAAGCGAAATGAAATCGAATGAAATCAATAAATTCAAATGAACCGAAATGAATAAATTAAAACGAAATCAAATGAAACAAAATGAATAAATTCAAACGAAATGAAATGAATAAATTCAAACAAAACGAAATGAAATGAAAGGAATCAATTAGAAGGAAATGAAATGAAATCAAATTAACAAATTCAAATGAAAGGAAATGAATCAGTTCAAACGAAATGAAATGAAATGAATAGATTCAAACGAAATGAAATGAATAAGTTCAAACGAAATGAAATGAAATCAAATCAATAGATTCAAAGGAAATGAAACTAAATGAAATGAATAAATTCAAATGAAATGAAATGAATAAATTAAAACGAAATAAAATGCAATAACATGAAAACATTCAAACGAAATGAAATGAATAAGTTCAAACGAAACGAAATGCAATGAAATAAATAGATTCAAACAAAATGAAATCAAATGAAATCAATAAATTCAAATGAAATGAAATGAATAAATTAAAACGAAATGAAATGAATTGATTCAAACGAAATGAAACGAAATGAAATGAACAAATTGAAATCAAATGAAATGACTAAGTTGAAACGAAACGAAATGAAATGAAATCAATAGATTCAAACGAAATGAAATCAAATGAAATCAATCAATTCAAATGAAATGACATGAATAAATTAAAACGAAATGAAATAAAATGACATAGATAAATTCAAATGAAATGAAATAAATAAGTTCAAAGAAAATGAAATGAATAAATTCAAACAAATTGAAATGAATCAGTTCAAACGAAATGAAATTCACTGATATCATTTATTCAAACGAAATGAAATGAACTGAAATCAATAAATTCAAATGAAAGAAAATGAATAAATTAAAACCAAATGAAATGAAACGACACGAATAAATTCAAACGAAATGAAATGAATAAATTGAAACCAAACGAAATGAAATGAAATCAATAGGTTCAAACGAAATGAAATCAAATGAAACGAATAAATTCAAATGAAATGCAATGAATAAATTCAAATGAAATGAAATGAATCAATTAAAACGAAATGAAATGAAATGACATGAATAAATTCAAACAAAATGCAATGAGTAAATTCAAACAAAATGCAATGAATCAATTAAAACGACATGAAATGAAATAAAATGAACAAATTCAAATCAAATGAAATGAATAAGCCCAAACGAAATGAAATGAAAGGAAATGAATCAATTGAAACGAAATGTAATGAAATGAAATGAACAAATTCAAACGAAATGAAAGAAATAAGTTCAAACGAAATGAAATTCAAACGAAATGAAATGAGCAATAAATTAAAACAAAATGAAATGAATTGACATGAATAAATTCAAACGAAATAAAATGAATAAATTAAAACGAAATGAAAGGAATATGTTAAAACGTAATGAAATACAATGAAATCAATTAATTCAAACGAAATGAAATGAACTGAAATCAATAAATTCAAATGAAAGAAAATTAAAAAATTAAAACAAAAGGAAATGAAACGAAATGAATATATTCAAACCAAATGAAATCAAATCAAATGAATCAATTAAAACAAAATGAAATCAAATCAAATGAACAAATTCAAATGAAATGAAATGAATATGTTCAAACGAAATGAAATGAAATAAAATGAATAAATTCAAACGAAATGAAATGAATGAGTTCACACGAAATGATATTTAATGAAATCAATTAATTCAAACGAAATGAAATCAAATAAAATCAATAAATTCATATGAAATGAAATGAATAAATTAACACGAAATGAAATGAAATCAAATGAATAAATTGAAACGAAATGAAATGAATAAATTTAAACGAAATGAAATGAAATGAAATGAATCAATTGAAACGAAATGAAATTAAATGAAATGAACTAATTCAAATGAAATGAAACTAATAAATTGAAACGAAATAAAATGAATAAATTCAAACGAAATGAAATGAAATGAAATGAAATGAATCAATTGAAACGAAATGAAATGAAATGAAATTAACAATCTCAAATGAAATGAAATGAATAAGTTCAAACGAAATGAAATGAGCTGAAATCAATAAATTCAAATGAAATGAAATGAATCAATTAAAACGAAATGAAATGAAATGACATGAAAAAATTGAAACGGAATGAAATCAATAAATTCAAACGAAACGAAATCAAATGAAATCAATCAATTAAAACGAAAGGAAATGAAATCCAATGAAGAAATTCAAATGAGATGAAATGAATAAGTTCAAACGAAATGAAATGAAATGAAATGAATAAATTCAAACCAAATGTAATGAATAAGTTAAAACGAAATGAAATGAAATCAATAAATTAAAACGAAATGAAATGAAATGAAAGGAACAATTTCAACCGAAATGAAACGAATATTTTCAAACGAAATGAAATGAATAGATTCAAACGAAATGAAATGAATCAGTTCAATCGAAATGAAATGAAATGAAATGAATAAATTGAAACAAAATGAAATTAATAAGTTCAAACAAAATGAAATGAAATGAAATTAAAAGATTCAAACGAAATGAAATCAAATGAAATCAATAAATTGAAATGAAATGAAATGAATAAATTAAAATGAAATGAAATGAAATGAATTGAATAAAATCAAACGAAATGAAAGAAATAACTTCCTACGATACGAAATGAAATGAAATCAATAGCTTCAAACGAAATGAAATCAAATGAAATCAATAGATTCAAATGAAATAAAATGAATAAATTAAAACGAAATGAAATGAAATGAATTGAACAAATTCAAATGAAATGAAATGAATAGGTTCAAACGAAATGAAACGAGCTGAAATCAATAAATTCAAATAAAATGACATGAATCAATTAAAACGAAAGGAAATGAAATGACATGAATAAATTCAAACGAAATGAAATGAAATGAAATCAATTAATTCAAACGAAATGACATGAACTGAAATCAATAAATTCAAAGAAAATGAAATGAATAAATTAAAACGAAATGAAATGAAATGAAAAGAATAAATTCAAACGTTATGAAATGAGTAAATTCAAAAGACATGAAAGGAATAAATTTAAACGAAATGAAATGAAATGAAATAAATCAATTCAAACGAAATGAAATGAAATGAACAAAATCAAAAAAAATGAAATGAATCAGTTCAAACGAAATCGAAAGAAATGAAATGAATAAATTCAAACGAAATGAAATGAATAAATTCAAACCAAATGAAATGAATAAGTTCAAACGAAATGAAATTCAATAAAATCAATTAATTCAAACGAAATGAAATGAACTGAAATCGATCAATTCAAACGTAACGAAATGAACTGAAATCGATCAATTCAAATGAAATGAAATGAATAAATTCAAACGAAATGATATGAATAAGTTTAAATGAAATAAAATAAAATGAAATTAATAGATTCAAACGAAATGAAATCAAATGAAATCAATAAATTAAAATGAAATGAAATGAATAAGTTCAAACGAAATGAAATGAAATGAATAAATTCAAACGAAATGAAATGAATAAGTTCAAACGAAATGAAATTCATTGAAATCAATTAAATCAAACGAAATCAAATGAACTGAAATCAATAAATTCAAATGAAAGAAAATGAATCAATTAAAACGAAATGAAATGAAATGACATGAATAAATTCAAACGAAATGAAATGAATAAGTTCAAACGAAACGAAATGAAATGAAATCAATAAATTCAAACGAAATGAAATGAAATGAATAAATTCAAAACGAAATGAAATGAAATGAAATGAATCAATTCAAACGAAATGAAATGAACAAATTCAAATGAAGTAAAATGAATCAGTTCAAACGAAATGAAATGAAATGAAATGAATAAATTCAAACAAAATGATATGAATAAGTTCAAACGAAATGAAATTCAATAACATCAATAGATTCAAACGAAATGAAATCAAATGAAATGAATAAATTCAAATAAAATGAAATGAATAAATGAAAACGAAATGAAATGAAATGAAATGAATAAATTCACACGAATTGAAATGAATAAATTTAAACGAAATAAAATGAATCTATTAAAACGAAATGAAATGAAATAAAATGAACAAATTCAAATCAAATGAAATAAATAAGTTCAAACGAAATGAAATGAAATCAAATTAATAGATTAAAAAGAAATGAAATCAAATGAAATGAATAAATTCAAATGAAATGAAATGAATAAATTAAAACGAAATGAAATGAATAAATTCAAACAAAATGAAATAAAATCAAATGAACAAATTCAAATGAAATGAAATGAATACGTTCAAACGAAATGAAATGAAATGAAATGAATCAATAAAAACGAAATGAAATGAAATCAAATGAACAAATTCAAATCAAATGAAATGAATAAGTTCAAACGAAATGAAATGAAGGGAAATAAATAAATTCAAACGAACTGAAATGAAATGAAATGAATAAATTCAAACGAAATGAAATGAAATCAAATGAATAAATTCAAACGAAATGAAATGAATAAGTACAAACGATATGAAAGCCAATCAAATCAACTAATTCAAAGGAAATGAAATCAAATGAAATTATTAAAATCAAATGAAATCAAATCAATAAATGAAAACAAAATGAAATGAAACGAAATGAATCAATTCAAACGAAATGAAATGAATAATATCAAACGAAATAAAATGAATAAATTAAATAGAATTGAAATGAAATGAAATGAATAAATTCAAACGAAATGAATTGAATCAATTCAAACGAAATGAAATGAATAAATTCTAAGGAAATGAAATGAAATGAATCAATTAAAATGAAATAAAATGAAATAAAATGAACAAATTCAAATCACAGGAAATGAATCAGTTCAAACGAAATGAAATGAAATTAAATAAACCAGTTCAAACGAAATGAAATTCAATGAAATCTATTAATTCAAACGAAATAAAATAAGCTTAAATCAATAATTTAAATGAAATCAAATGAATAGAATAAAACGAAATAAAAAGAAATGACATGAATAAATTCAAACGAAATGAAATCAATAGATTTCAACTTAATGAAATCAATTGAAATCAATAAATTCAAATGAATTGAAATAAATAAATTCAAACGAAATGAAATGAATAAATTCAAAGAAATGAAATGAAATCAAATGAAGAAATTCAAATGAAATGAAATGAATCAATAAAAACGAAATGAAATGAAATCAAATGAAGAAATTCAAATCAAATGAAATAAATATGCTGAAACTTAATGAAATCAATTGAAATCAATAAATTCAAATGAATTGCAATGAATAAATTCAAACGAAATGAAATGAAGGGAAATAAATAAATTCAAAGGAACTGAAATGAAATGAAATGAATAAATTCAAACGAAATGAAATGAAATGAAATGAATAAATTCAAACGAAATGAAATGAATAAGTACAAACGATATGAAAGTCAATGAATTCAACTAATTTAAAGGAAATGAAATCAAATGAATTTATTAAAATCAAATGAAATCAAATCAATAAATGAAAACAAAATGAAATGAAACGAAATGAATGAATTCAAACGAAATGAAATGAATAATATCAAACGAAATAAAAAGAATAAATTAAATAGAATTAAAATGAAATGAAATGAATAAATTCAAACGAAATGAAATGAATAAATTCAAACGAAATGAAATGAAATGAATCAATTCATATTAAACAAAATGAAATAAAATGAACAAATTCAAATCGCAGGAAATGAATCAGTTCGAACGAAATGAAATGAAATGAAATAAACAAGTTCAAACGAAATGAACTTCAATGAAATCTATTAATTCAAACGAAATGAAATAAGCTTAAATCGATAATTTAAATGAAATGAAATGAATAGATTAAAACGAAATAAAAAGAAATTACATGAATAAAGTCAAACGAAATGAAATCAATTGAAATCAATAAATTCAAATGAATTGAAATGAATAAATTAAAACGAAATGAAATGGAACAAAATGAATCAATTCAAACGAAATGAAATGAACAAGTTCAAACGAAACGAAATGAAATGAAATCAATAGATTCAAACGAAATGAAATCAAATGAAATCAATAAATTCAAATGAAATGAACTGAATAATTTAAAACGAAATGAAATAAAAAAATTCAGACGAAATGAAATGAATCAACTCAAACTAAATGAAATGAATAAATTCAAACAAAATGAAATGAATAAACTCAAAAGAAACAAAATGAAATGAAATGAACCAATTAAAACGAAACGAAATCAAATCAAATGAAGAAATTCAAATGAAATGAAATGAATAAGTTCAAACGAAATGAAATGAAGTTAAATGAATCAATTCAAACGAAATGAAATGAATAAGTTAAAATGAAATCAATTAATTCAAACCAAATGAAATGAACAGAAATCAATAGATTCAAATGAAATGAAATGAATAAATTAAAACGAAATCAAATGAAATGAAACGACTAAATTCAAACAAAATGAAATGAATAAATTGAAACGAAATGAAATGAAACGAAATGAATCAATTGAAACGAAATGAAATGAGCTGAAATCAATAAATTCAAATGAAATGAAATGAATCAATTAAAACGAAATGAAATGAAATGGCAAGAATAAATTCAAACGAAATGAAATGAATAACTTCAAACAAAACAAAACGAAATGAAATAAATAAATTCAAACGAAAAGAAATGAATAAGTTCAAACGAAATGAAATTCAATGAAATCAATTAATTCAAATGAAATGAAATGAACTGAAATCAATAAATTCAAATGAAAGAAAATAACTAAATTAAAACCAAATGAAATGAAATGATATGAATAAATTCAACCGAAATGAAATGAATAAGTTCAAACGAAATGAAATGAAATGAAATCAATAGATTCAAACGAAATGAAATGAAATAAAATCAATAAAATCAAATGAAATGAAATGAATAAATTAAAACGAAATAAAATGAAATGACATGAATAAATTCAAACGAAATGAAATCAAATGAAATAAATAAATTAAAATGAAATTAAATGAATAAATTAAGACGGAATGAAATGAAACGAAATAAATAAATTCAAACGAAATGAAATCAATCAATCAAAACGAAATGAAATCAAATCAAATGAACAAATGCAAATGAAATGAAATGAATAAGTGCAAACGAAATGAAACGAATAAATTCAAACGAAATGAAATGAATCAGTTCAAACGAAATGAAATGAAATGAAATCAATTAATTCAAACGAGATGAAATGATCTGAAATCAATAAATTGAATTGAAATGAAATGAATAAATCAAAAGGAAATCAAAAAGGAATTTGAATAAATTCAAACGAAATGAAATGAATAATTTCAAACGAAATGAAATGAAATGAAATGAATAAATTCAAACGAAATAATCCGAAATGAAACGAATAAATTGAAACGAAATCAAATGAAATCAAATGAACAAATTCAAATTAAATTAAAACGAAATTAAATGGAACGCAATGAATAAATTCAAACGAAATTAAATGAATGAATTCAAACGAAACGAAATGAATTGAAATGAATCAATTAGAACGAGATAAAATGAAACCAAATGAACAAATTCAAATGAAATAAAATGAGTAAGTTCAAACGAAATGAAATGAATAAGTTGAAACGAAACGAAATGAAATGAAATCAATAGATTCAAACGAAATGAAATCAAATAAAATCAAAAGAAATCAATCAAGTCAAATTAAATGAAATGAATAAAATAAAACGAAATGGAATGGAACGAAGTGAATTAATTCAAATGAAATGAAATGAATAAAGGAAAACGAATTGAAATGAAATGAAATGAATAAATTCAAACGAACTGAAATGAATAAATTCAAACGAAATGAAATGAATAAGATCAAACGAAATGAAATTCAATGAAATGAATAAATTCAAACGAAATAAAATGAAATAAAATGAATCAGTTCAAACGAAATGAAATGAAATGAAATAAACAAATTCAAAAGAAATTAAATGAATCAGTTCAAACGAAATGAAATGAAATGAAATGAATAAATACAAACGAATTGAAATGAATAAGTTCATACGAAATGAAATGAATAAGTTGAAACAAAATGAAATGAAAAGAAATCAATACATTCAAACGAAATGAAATCAATTGAAATCAATCAATTCAAATGAAATGAAATGAATAAATTAAAACGAAATGAAATGAAATGACATGAATAATTTCAAACGAAATGAAATGAATAAATTCAAACGAAAGGAAATGAAATGAAATCAATAGATTATAACAAAATGAAATCAATAAATTCAAACAAAATGAAATCAATCAATTCAAATGAAATGAAATGAATAATTTAAAACGAAATGATATGAAATGAAACGAAAGGAATAAATTCAAACGAAACGAAATGAATAAATTCAAACAAAATGAAATGAAATGAAATGAATCAATTCAAACGAAATGAAATGAATAAATTCAAACAAAATGAAATGAATAAATTCAAACGAAGTGAAATGAAATGCTATGAATCAATTCAAACGAAATGCTATGAATCAATTCAAACGAAATGAAATGAATAAATTCAAACGAAATTAAATGAATAAATTCAGACGAAAAGAAATTAAATAAAATGAATCAATTAAAACGAAATAAAATCAAATCAAACGAAGAAATTCAAATGAAATGAAATGAATCAGTTCAAACGAAGTGAAATGAAATGAATTGAATTCATTCAAACGAAATGAAATGAACTGAAATGAATAGATTTAAATGAAAAAAAATGAATAAATTAAAACGAAATGAAATGAAATGACATGAATAAATTCAAACGAAATGAAATGAAATGAAATCAAAAGATTCAAAGGAAATGGAATCAAATGAAACCAATAAATTCAAATGAAATGAAATGAATAAATTAAAACGAAATGAAATGAAACGACATGAATAAATTCAAACGAAATGAAATGAATAAGTTAAAACGAAATGAAATTAAATGAAATCAATAAATTCAGACGGAATGAAATGAACTGAAATCAATAAACTTAAATGAAAGAAAATGAATAAATTAAAACCAAACGAAATGAAATGACATGAATAAATTCAAACGAAATTAAATCTAATGAATTCAATAGATTCAAACGAAATGAAATCAAATGAAACCAATAATTTAAATGAAATGAAATCAATAAATTAAAACGAAATGAAATGAAACGACATGAATAAATTCAAACGAAATGAAATGAATAGGTTCAAACGAAACGAAATGCAATTAAATCAATAGATTAAAACGAAATTATATCAAATGAAATGAATAAATTCAACTGAAATAAAATGAATAAATTCAAACGAAATAAAATCAAATGAAATGAATGAATTTAACTAAAATAAAACGAATAAATTCAAACGAAATGAAATGAATAAATTCAAACGAAATGAAATGAATTAATTAAAACAAAATGAAATGAAATAAAATGAACAAATTCAAATGAAATGAAATGAATAGGTTCAAACGAAATGAAATGAAATGAAAAGAATAAATTCAAACGAAATGAAATGAAATCAAATGAACAAATCCAAATGAAATGAAATGAATAAGTTCAAACGAAATTAAATGAAATGAAATGAATAAATTCAAACGAAAAAAATGAATAAGTTCCAGCGAAATGAAATTCAATTAAATCAATTAATTCAAACGGAATGAAATGAACTGAAATCAATCAATTCAAATGAAGTGAAATGAATATATTAAAACGAAATGAAATGAAATGACATGAGTAAATTCAAACGAAATGAAATCAATAAGTTCAAACGAAACGAAATAGAATGAAATCAATAGATTCAAACGAAATGAAATCAAATGAAATCAATAAATTCAAATGAAATGAAATGAATAATTTAAAACGAAATGAAAAGAAACGAAATGAATAAATTCAAACGAAACGAAATGAATAATTTCAAACGAAATGAAATTCAAACGAAATGAATCATTTAAAACGAAATGAAATGAATAAGTTCAAACGAAACGAAATGGAATGATATTAATAGATTCAAATGAAATGCTATCAAATGAAATCAATAAATTCAAATGAAATGAAATGAATAATTTAAAACGAAATGAAAAGAAACGAAATGAATAAATTCAAACAAAATGAAATTCAAACGAAGTGAATCATTTAAAACGAAATGAAATCAAATCAAATGAACAAATTGAAATGAAATGAAATGGATAAGTTCAAACGAAATGAAATTCAATGAAATCATTTAATTCATACGAAACGAAATGAACTGAAATCAATAAATTCAAATGAAAGAAAATAAATAAATTAAAACGAAATGAAATGAAATGGCATGAATAAATTCAAACGAAATGAAATGAATAAGGTGAAACGTAATGAAATGAAATGAAATCAATAGATTCAAACGAAATGAAATCAAATGAAAGCAATAAATTCAAATGAAATGAAATGAATAAATTAAAAGGAAATGAAATGAAAGGAAATGAATCAATTCAAACGAAACTAAATCAAATGAAATCAATAAATTCAAAAAAATTGAAATGAATAATTTAAAACGAAATGAAAGGAAAGGAAATGAATAAATTCAAACTAAATAAAAGGAATCAATTCAAACGAAATGAAATGAATAAATTCAAACGAAACGAAATGAAATGAAATGAATCATTTAAAAGGAAATGAAATGAAATCGAATGAACAAATTCAAATGAAAAGAAATGAATAAGTTGAAACGAAATGAAATGAATAAATTCAACCGAAATGAAATGAATAAGTTCAAACGAAATGAAATTCAATAAAATCAATTAATTGAAACGAAATGAAATGAACTGAAATCAATCAATTCAAATGAAATGAAATGAATAAATTATAACGAAATGAAATGAAATGAAAGAGATAAATTCAAACAAAATGAATTGAATAAATTCAAACGAAATGAATCAATTCAAACGAAATGAAATGAATTGAAATGAATAAGTTCAAACGGAATGAAATTAAGAAGTTCAAACGAAATGAAATGAAATGAAATGAATAAATCTAAACGAAATCAAATGAATAAATTCCAACGAAATAAAATGAATAAGTTCAAACGAAATAAAATGAAATTAAATCAATAGATTAAAACGAAATGAAATCAAATGAAATGAACAAATTCAACTTAAATAAAATGAATAAATTAAAACGAATTCAAATGAGATGAAATGAATGAATTCAAACGAAATGAAATGAATCAATTCAAACGAAATGAAATGAATCAATTTAAACAAAATGTAATGAAATAAAATGAACAAATTCAAATAAAATGTAATGAATAAGTTCAAACGAAATGAAATGAATAAATTCAAACGAAATGAAATGAATAAGTTGAAAAGAATTGAAATGAATCAATTCAAACGAAATGAAATGAAATGAAATGAACAACTCCAAAAGAAATGAAATGAATCAGTTCAAACGAAATGAAATAAAATGAAATGAATAAATTCAAACAAAATGAAATGAATAAGTCAAACGAAATGAAATTCAATGAAATCAATTAATGAAATGAAATGACATGAATAAATTCAAACGAAATGAAATGAATATGTTGAATCGAAATGAAATGAAATGAAATCAATAGATTCAAACGAAATGAAATGAAATGAAATCAATAAATTCAAATGAAATGAAATCAATAAATTAAAAAGAAATGAAATGAAAGGACATGAATAAATTCAAACGAAATGAAATGAAAGGACATGAATAAATTCAAACGAAATGAAATGAATAAGTTCAAACGAAATGAATTGAATAAGTTCAAACGAAATGAAATGAAATTAAATCAATAGATTAAAACGAAATGAAATCAAATGAAATGAATAAATTCAACTGAAATAAAATGAATAAATTCAAACTAAATGAAATAAATAAATTCAAACGAAATGAAATGAATAAGTTGAATCGAAATGAAATGAAATGAAATCAATAGATTCAAACGAAATGAAATGAAATGAAATCAATAAATTCAAATGAAATGAAATGAAATCAATAAATTCAAATGAAATGAAATGAATAAATTAAGAAGAAATGAAATGAAAGGACATGAATAAATTCAAACGAAATGAAATGAAAGGACATGAATAAATTCAAACGAAATGAAATGAATAAGTTCAAACGAAATGAATTGAATAAGTTCAAACGAAACGAAATGAAATGAAATAAATAGATTAAAACGAAATGAAATCAAATGAAATGAATAAATTCAACTGAAATAAAATGAATAAATTAAAACTAAATGAAATGAATAAATTCAAACAAAATAAAATGAATCAATTAAAACGAAATGAAATGAAATAAAATGACCAAAATCAAATCAAATGAAATGAATAAGTTCAAGCGAAATGAAATGAAATGAAATGATAAAATTCAAACGAAATGAAATGAATAAGTTGAAAGGAAATGGAATGAAATGAAATAAATCAATTCAAACGAAATGAAATGAAATCAAATGAACAAATCCAAATGAAATGAAATGAATAAGTTCAAACGAAATGAAATCAAATGAAATGAATAAATTCAAACGAAATGAAATGAATAAGTTCAAACGAAATGAAATTCAATGAAATCAATTAATTCAAACGGATTGAAATGATCTGAAATCAATAAATTCAAATGAAAGAAAATGAATAAATTAAAACGAAATGAAATGAAATGACATGAATAAATTCAAATGAAATGAAATGAAATGAAATCAATAGATTCAAACGAAAAGAAATCAAATGAAATCAATAAAATTAAAATGAAATGAAATGAATAAATTAAAACGAAATGAAATGAAATGACATGATAAATTCAAACGAAATGAAATGAATAAGTTCAAACGAAACGAAATGGAATGAAATCAATAGATTCAAACGAAATGAAATCAAATGAAATCAATAAATTCAAACGAAACGAAATGAATAAATTCAAACAAATGAAATTGAAACGAAATGAATCATTTAAAACGAAATGAAATAAAATCAAATCAACAAATTCAAATGAAATGAAATGAATAAGTTCAAACGAAATGAAATTCAATGAAATCATTTAATTCATACGAAATGAAATGAACTGAATTCAATCACTTCAAATGAAAGAAAATAAATAAACTAAAACGAAATGAATTGAAATGACATGAATAAATTCCAACGAAATGAAATGAATAAGGTGAAACCAAATGAAATGAAATGAAATGAATAGATTCAAACGAAATGAAATCAAATGAAATCAATAAATTCAAATGAAATGAAATGAATAAATTAAAAGGAAATGAAATGAAATGAAATGAATAAATTCAAACGAAACGAAATCAAATGAAATCAATAAATTCAAATGAAATGAAATGAATAACTAAAAACGAAATGAAATGAAAGGAAATGAATAAATTCAAACTCAATGAAAGGAATAAATGAAAACGAAATGAAATGAATAAATTCAAACGAAATGAAATTTAATGAAATTAATTAATTCAAACGAAATGAAATGAATTTAAATCAATCAATTCAAATGAAATGAAATGAATAATTTAAAACGAAATGAAATGAAATGAAATAAATAAATTAAAACAAAATGAAATGAATAAGTTCAAATGAAATGAAATGAAATGAAATCAATAGATTCAAACTAAATGAAATCAAATGAAATGAATCAATTCAAATGAAAGGAAACGAATAAGTTCAAACGAAATGAAATGAAATGAATAAATTTAAACGAAATGAAATAAATAAATTAAAACGAAAAGAAATTCAATGAAATCAATTAATTCAAAGGAAATGAAATGAACTGAAATCAATCAATTCAAATGAAATGAATAAATTAAAACGAAATAAAATGAAATGACATGAATAAATTAAGACGAAATGAAATGAATAAGTTCAAACGAAATGAAATAAATTGAAATCAATAGATTCGAACGAAATGAAATTAATAAATCAAAACGAAATAAAATCAAATGGCATGAATAATTTCAAACGAAACGAAATGAACTGACATGAATAAATTCAAACGAAATGAAATCAATAAGTTAAAACGAAATGAAATCAAATGAATTCAATAAATTCAAACGAAATGAAATTAATAAATCAAAACGAAGTAAAATGAAATGGCATGAATCATTTCAAACGAAATAAAAAGAACTGACATGAATCAATTCAAACGAAATGAAATCAATAAGTTAAAACGAAATGAAATCAAATTTAAATCAATAAATTCAAATGAAATGAAATCAATAATTTACAAAGAAATACAATGAAACGAAATGAATAAATTCCAACCAAATGAAATGAATCAATTAAAACGAAATGAAATGAAAAAATTGAAACGAAATGAAATGAAATGAAATGATTCAATTAAAACGAAATCAAATGAAATGAAATGAACAAATTCAAATGAAATGAAATGAATAAGTTCAAACGAAATGAAATGAAATGAAATGAATAAATTCAAATGAAAGAAAATGAATAGATTAAAACGACATGAAATGAAATGACATGAATAAATTCAAACGAAATGAAATGAATAAGTTGAAACGAAATGAAATGAAATGAAATCAATAGATTCAAACGAAATGAAATCAAATGAAATCAATAAATTCAAATGAAATGAAATGAATAAATTAAAACGAAATGAAATGAAAGGAAATCAATAAATTCAAACGAAATGAAATGAATGAGTTCAAACGAAATGAAATGAAATTAAATCAATAGATTAAAACGAAATCAAATCAAATGAAATGAATAAATTCAACTGAAATAAAATTAATAAACTAAAACGAATTGAAATGAAATGAAATGAATAAATTCAAACGAAATGAAATGAATCAATTAAAACGAAATGGAATGAAATGAAATGAACAAATTCAAATCAAATGAAATGAAGCAGTTCAAACGAAATGAAATGAAATGAAATTAATGAATTTAAACGAAATGAAATGAATAAGTTGAAAGGAATGAAATGAAATGAAATGAATGAATTAAAACAAACGAAATGAAATCAAATGAACAAATCCAAATGAAATGAATCGAATAAGTTCAAACGAAACGAAATGAAATGAAATGAATAACGTCAAACGAAATAAAATGAAGAAGTTCAAACGAAATGAAATTCAATGAAATCAATTAACTCAAACGAAATGAAATGAACCGAAATCATTCAAGTCAAATGAAATGAATAAATTAAAACGAAATAAAATGAAATGACATGAATAAATTCAAACGAAATGAAACGAATAAGTTCAAACGAAATGAAATGAATTGAAATCAAAAGATTCGAACGAAATTAAATCAAATGAAATCAATAAATTCAAAGGAAATGAAATTAATAAATCCAAACGAAATAAAATGAAATGGCATGAATCATTTCAAACGAAATGAAATGAACTGACATGAATCAATTCAAACGAAATGAAATCAATAAGTTAAAACGAAATGAAATCAAATGAAATCAGTAAATTCAAATGAAATGAAATCAATAATTTACAAGGAAATGAAATGAAACGAAACGAATAAATTCCAACGAAATGAAATGAAATGAAATGATTCAATGAAAACGAAATCAAATGAAATGAAATGAACAAATTCAATCGAAATGAAATGAATAAGTTCAAACGAAATGAAATGAAATGAAATGAATAAATTCAAATGAAAAAAAAATGAATAGATTAAAACGAAATGAAATGAAATGACATGAATAAATTCAAACGAAATGAAATGAATAAATTCAAACGAAATGAAATGAATAAGTTGAGACGAAATGAAATGAAATGAAATCAATAGATTTCAAACGAAATGAAATCAAATGAAATCAATAAATTCAAATGAAATGAAATGAATAAATTAAAACGAAATGAAATGAAAGGACATCAATAAATTCAAACGAAATGAAATGAATAAGTTCAAACGAAATGAAATGAAATAAAATCAATAAACTAAAACGAAATGAAATCAAATGAAATGAATAAATTCAACTGAAATAAAATTAATAAATTAAAACGAATTGAAATGAAATGAAATGAATAAATTCAAACGAAATGAAATGAATCAATTAAAACGAAATGAAATAAAATGAAATGAACAAATTCAAATCAAATGAAATGAATGAGTTCAAACGAAATGAAATGAAATGAAATGAATGAATTCAAACGAAAGAAAATGAATAAGTTGAAAGGAATGACATGAAATGAAATGAATCAATTAAAACGAAATGAAATGAAATCAAATGAACAAATACAAATGAAATGAAATGAATAAGTTCAAACTAAATGAAATGAAATGAAATGAATAAATTCAAACGAAATAAAATGAAGAAGTTCAAACGAAATGAAATTCAATGAAATCAATTAATTCAAACCGAACGAAATGAACTGAATTTAATAAATTCAAATGAAAGAAAATGAATAAATTAAAACGAAATGAAATGAAATGACTTGAAAAAATTCAGTCGAAATGAAATGAATAAGTTGAAACGAAATGAAATAAAATGAAATCAATAGATTCAAACGATATCAAATCAAATGAAATCAATAAATTCAAATGAAATGAAATGAATAAATTAAAACGAAATGAAAAGAAATGACATGAATAAATTCAAACGAAACGAAATGAATAAATTCAAACGAAACGAAATGAATAAATTCAAACGAAATGAAATTCAAACGAAATAAATCATTTAAAACGAAATGAAATGAAATCAAATGAACAAATTCAAATGAAATGAAATGAATCAGTTCAAACGAAATGAAATTCAATGAAATCATTTAATTCATACGAAATGAAATGAACTGAAATCAATAAATTCAAATGAAATGAAATCAAATGAAATCAAAAAATTGAATTGAAATGAAATGAATAAATTGAAACGAAATGACATGAATAAATTCAAACGAAATTAAAAACGAAATGACATGAATAAATTCAAACGAAATTAAAAACGAAATGACATGAATAAATTCAAACGAAATGAAATGAAATGACATGAATAAATTCAAACGAGTTGAAACGGAATAAAATGAAATGAAATCAATAAATTCAAACGAAATGAAATCAAATGAAATCAAAAAATTTAGTTGAAATGAAATGAATAAATTGAAACGAAATGACATGAATAAATTCAAACGAAATTAAAAACGAAATGACATGAGTAAATTCAAACGAAATGAAATGAATCAATTCAAACAAAATGAAATGAAATGAACAAATGCAAACAAAATGAAATGAATAAGTTCAAACGAAATGAAATGAAATGAAATCAATAGATTCAAACGAAATGAAATGAGATGAAATGAACAAATTCAAATTAAAATAAATGAATAAATAAAAACGAAATGAAATTAAATGAAATGAATAAATTCAAACGAAGTGAAATGAATAAATTCAAACGAAATAAAATGAATCAAATAAAACGAAATGAAATGAAATAAAATGAACAAATTCAAATCAAATGAAATGAATAAGTTCAAACGAAATGAAATGAAGTGAAATGAATAAATTCAATTGAAATGAAATGAATAAATTAAAACGAAATGAAATGAAATGACATGAATAATTTCAAACGAAATGAAATAAAATATAATCAATAGATTAAAACAAAATGAAATCAAGTGAAATCAATAAATTCAAATGAAATGAAATGAATAAATTAAAACGAAATGAAATGAAATGACATGAATAAATTCAAACGAAATGAAATGAATAAGTTCAAACGAAATGAAATGAAATGAAATCAATAGATTCAAGCGAAATAAAATGAATAATTTCAAACGAAATGAAATGAAACGAAATGAATCAATTCAAACGAAATGAAATGAAATGAAATGAAATCAATTAATTCGAACGAAATGAAATGAACTGAAATCAATCAATTGAAATGAAATGAATAAGTTAAAACAAAATGAATTGAAATGAAATGAATCAATTGAAACGAAATGAAAAAAATGAAATGAATAAATTCAAATGAAATTAAAAACCAATTGTTCAGAGAACAATTGAAGGTCTTTCCACCCCAATTGCAGATTTGTTGATAACAAAAATGATGTTTAAAATGAAATTGTTGGTTTTAGAGCATATCTAAGCTTTCAGCGATTGCAAAAATATATGGTTCTATGTACTTTTGATTGAAATAAGGGAGGTATTATGCTACTTCCCGTATTACAAAATATCACTTCTGGTTTGATATGATAGGTAATTTCACAATTGTTAAAAAAAATATATGGACTGCTAGTTTGAATAACTAAAAAAAAGGTTTATTTCTGGTAAACTAAATGTTTGTGATGAATTATAATGTTTTGCACTATAAACATCAAAAACGTCATTAATGTGACCTTATAAATTGACTATTCTAGACGTTTTCATGGGCTGTAACATTGTCACGTTAATTAACATTCCAATCTATTCAAAACGTCTAAAAACGTCCACAGAAATAATAACGTTGCCAGAAATGACGTCATCAAAAGTAGTGCCTGAATTTCACGCTTTCAATAACTTTAATTGCTTTTAAAATCTGAAAAAAACTTATAAAGTATGAAAAAATGCAAAATACTTAATATAGGTCATGACCTTGACCTTTGACCTTGTGACCTTTTTCAAGGTCATTGGTCGCTGAGGTCATTGCAGAAGACCCCATGCCATTATTATGTACCATCGTCAAGTTATAAACGAAAAACCTTAAGTTTGAACGTTCTATGCGCAATTACTCCCAAAAGATGACGTCATACAACTTTAACTCAAATGTAACAAAGTTGCGCATCAATGTCTTAAACATTTCCACCATTACATTTCCTTGGCTATCCACAACCATTTCAGAGGAGTAGTGATAACAAGCAAATGTCAAATAATAGAACTTGAAATGTTAAAATAAAAGACCCCATTCCTTCATCATGTACCATTGTTGAGAATTAAACGAAAAACCGATAAATTAAACGTTTCAGGGGCAATTACGCCTATAAAATGACGTCATACAACTTTTATGCAAATGTAACAAAGCTAGGTCTCAACGTCCTTAACATTTTCTCCGTTACATTTTATCAGCTATCTTTTACCGTTTCAGAGGAGAAGCGATAAAAAGCAAAAGTCAAAATTTAGAACTTGACCTTGACCTTTGACCTTGATACCAATTTGAAGGTTATCAACCCTTGATGTCAGACCAAAAGACCCCATGCCTTTATCATGTACCATTGTTGAGAATTAAACGAAAAACCGAAAAATTAAACGTTTTAGGGGCAATTACGCCTATAAAATGACGTCATACAACTTTTATGCAAATGTAACAAAGCTAGGTCTCAACGTCCCAAACATTTCCTCCATTACATTTTATCAGCTATCTTTTACCGTTTCAGAGGAGAAGCCATAACAAGCAAAAGTCAAAATTTAGAACTTGACCTTGACCTTTGACCTTGATGCCAATTTGAAGGTTATCAATCCTTGATGTTAAAACAAAAGACCCATGCCTTTATCATCTACCATTGTTGAGAAATAAACGAAAAACCGAAAATTTAAACGTTCTTATGGCAATTACGCCTATAAAATGACGTCATACAACTTTTATGCAAATGTAACAAAGCTAGGTCTCAACGTTCTAAACATTTTCTCTATTACATTTTATCAGCTATCTTTTACCGTTTGAAAGGAGAAGCGATAACAAGCAAAAGTCAAAATTTAGAATTTGACCTTGACCTTTGACCTTGATGCCAATTTGAAGGTTATCAATTCTTAATGTTAAAATAAAAGACCCCATTCCTTTATCATGTACCATTGTTGAGAATTAAACGAAAAACCGAAAATTTAAACGTTTTAGGGGCAATTACACCTATAAAATGACGTCATACAACTTTTATGCAAATGTAACAAAGCTAGGTCTCAACGTCCTTAACATTTTCCCCATTACATTTTATCAGCTATCTTTTACCGTTTCAGAGGAGAAGCGATAACAAGCAAAAGTCAAAATTTAGAACTTGACCTTGACCTTTGACCTTGACCTCATTTTACTTGTTAGGAGTCATGGACCCTAAATACAAAGTTTCATGTTGATATCTCAACTCTAAATAACAATTTTTATGATACACCAAAAGTGAAAGTCTTTTTAAGGGAAATAACTCTCATATGGAGTCTCCGGATAGCTTCGGTCAAAATTTATCAAATCATCCTGAGGATATAACGAGCAATTTGGTAAAATAAATTCATCGGTTTCTTATGCGGTTGCGACGTATAAGTAATAACAAGAAAAACAGTGTTTGGGGAGGTAACTCTTACATGGAAAAGTTTTTGGTTACGCGGTGTCAGTTTCAAAAGCGTATTAACTGTTCGATATAATATGCCATATGTCTAAGCGACATGTTGCGAAACAAAAAAACAGCAAAGAAAAAAAAATTAGGCGGAAGAAAAAAAAATAATTAAAAGGTCATTTGTGCCTAGCACAAATGATAAGGTCTTTCCTTTCCACGTGTCCAGTCTTGCAATAAAGGGGCCCTGCCCCGCTATTTTTGGCAAGGGGCGTAACTCTTGGGAAATAAATAAAATAGACAAAAAAAAAAAAAAAAAAAAAAATTAAAAACCAATTCTTCAGAGAACAATTGAAGGTCTTTCCACCTCAATTGCAGATTTGTTGATAACAAAAATGAGGTTTAAAATGTAATTGTTGGTTTTAGAGCATATCTAAGCTTTCAGCGATTGCAAAAATATATGGTTCTATGGTTCTTTGATTGAAATAAGGGAGGTATTATGCTACTTCCCGTATTACAAATATCACTTCTGGTTTGATATGATAGGTAATTTCACAATTTTTAAAAAAATATATGGACTGCTAGTTTGAATAACGAAGAAAAATGTTTATTTTTAACAAAATGTTTGTGATGAATTATACTGTTTTGCACTATAAACATCAAAAACGTCATTAATGTGACCTTATAAATTGACAATTCTAGACCTTTTCATCGGCTGTAACATTGTCACGTTAATTAACATTCCAATATATTCAAAACGTCTAAAAACGTCTACATAAATAATAACCTTGCCAGAAATGACGTCATCAAAAGTAGTGCCTGAATTTCACGCTTTCAATAACTTTAATTGCTTTAAAAATCTGGAAAAAAACCTTATAAAGTGTGAAAAATGCAAAATACGTAATATAGGTCATGACCTTGACCTTTGAACTTGTGACCTATTTCAAGGTCATTGGTCGCTGAGGTCATTGTAGAAGACCCCATGCCATTATTATGTACTATTGTCAAGTTATAAACGAAAAACCTTAAGTTTGAACATTCTAGGCGCAATTACTCTCAAAAGATGACGTCATACAACTTTAACTCAAATGTAACAAAGTTGCGCATCAATGTCCTAAACATTTCCACCATTACATTTCCTTGGCTATCTACAACAATTTCAGAGGAGTAGTGATAACAAGCAAATGTCAAAAAATAGAACTTGACCTTGACCTTTGACCTTGATACCAATTTGAAGGTTATCAATCCCTAATGTTAAAACAAAAGACCCCATGCCTTTATCATGTACCATTGTTGAGAAATAAACGAAAAACCGAAAATTTGAACGTTCTAGGGGCAATTACGCCTATAAAATGACGTCATACAACTTTTTCGCAAATGTAACAAAGCTAGGTCTCAACGTCCTTAACATTTTCTCCATTACATTTTATCAGCTATCTTTTACCGTTTCAGAGGAGAAGCGATAACAAGCAAAAGTCAAAATTTAGAACTTGACCTTGACCTTTGACCTTGATGCCAATTTGAAGGTTATCAATCCTTGATGTCAGAACAAAAGACCCCATGCCTTTATCATGTACCATTGTTGAAAAATAAACGAAAAACCGAAAATTTAAACGTTCTGTGGGCAATTACGCCTATAAAATGACGTCATACAACTTTCATGCAATGTAACAAAGCTAGGTCTCAACGTCCTTAACATTTTCTCCATTACATTTTATCAGCTATCTTTTACCGTTTCAGAGGAGAAGCGATAACAAGCAAAAGTCAAAATTTAGAACTTGACCTTGACCTTTGACCTTGATGCCAATTTGAAGGTCATCGATCCTTGATGTCAGAACAAAAGACCCCATGCCTTTATCATTTACCATTGTTGAGAAATAAACGAAAAACCGAAAATTTAAACGTTCTAACGGCAATTACGCCTATAAAATGACGTCATACAACTTTTATGCAAATGTAACAAAACTAGGTCTCAACGTCCTTAACATTTTCTCCATTACATTTTATCAGCTATCTTTTACCGTTTCAGAGGAGAAGCGATAACAAGCAAAAGTCAAAATTTAGAACTTGACCTTGACCTTTGACCTTGATGCCAATTTGAAGGTCATCGATCCTTGATGTCAGAACAAAAGACCCCATGCCTTTATCATTTACCATTGTTGAGAAATAAACGAAAAACCGAAAATTTAAACGTTCTAACGGCAATTACGCCTATAAAATGACGTCATACAACTTTTATGCAAATGTAACAAAACTAGGTCTCAACGTCCTTAACATTTTCTCCATTACATTTTATCAGCTATCTTTTACCGTTTCAGAGGAGAAGCGATAACAAGCAAAAGTCAAAATTTAGAACTTGACCTTGACCTTTGACCTTGACCTCATTTTACTTGTTAGGGGTCATGGACCCTAAATACAAAGTTTCATGTTGATATCTCAACTCTAAATAACAATTTGTATGATACACCAAAAGTGAAAGTCGTTTGAAGGGAAATAACTCCTATGAAATGTCGTCAGATCCTTTCCGACCAAATGGAACAAAGTTGCGCACAGATACACTGAAGATATTGCAAAAGATTTTAGGTCGATATCTTCTACGGTTACAGAGAAATAAAGATAACAAGAAAAGAAGGGGCGGGGAGATAACTCCTATAAAAAAAGGTGTTCGGTTACACAGGGTCAATGGTGAAATCGTAATCACTGTACGCAATCATGGGCCAAAAATCCTTTCGATATGTCAAGTAACAAAAAAACATCCTAGACGGCAGAAGAAAAAAAAAAAAAAATTAAAAACCAATTCTTCAGAGAACAATTGAAGGTCTTTCCACCTCAATTGCAGATTTGTTGATAACAAAAATGAGGTTTAAAATGTAATTGTTGGTTTTAGAGCATAGCTAAGCTTTCAGCGATTGCAAAAATATATGGTTCTATGGTTCTTTGATTGAAATAAGGGAGGTATTATGCTACTTCCCGTATTACAAATATCACTTCTGGTTTGATATGATAGGTAATTTCACAATTTTTAAAAAAATATATGGACTGCTAGTTTGAATAACGAAGAAAAATGTTTATTTTTAACAAAATGTTTGTGATGAATTATACTGTTTTGCACTATAAATAAACATCAGAAACGTCATTAATGTGACCTTATAAATTGACAATTCTAGACCTTTTCATCGGCTGTAACATTGTCACGTTAATTAACATTCCAATATATTCAAAACGTCTAAAAACGTCTACATAAATAATAACCTTGCCAGAAATGACGTCATCAAAAGTAGTGCCTGAATTTAACGCTTTCAATAACTTTAATTGCTTTAAAAATCTGGAAAAAAACCTTATAAAGTGTGAAAAATACAAAATACGTAATATAGGTCATGACCTTGACCTTTGACCTTGTGACCTATTTCAAGGTCATTGGTCGCTGAGGTCATTGTAGAAGACCCCATGCCATTATTATGTACCATTGTCAAGTTATAAACGAAAAACCTTAAGTTTGAACGTTCTAGGCGCAATTACTCTCAAAAGATGACGTCATACAACTTTAACTCAAATGTAACAAAGTTGCGCATCAATGTCCTAAACATTTCCACCATTACATTTCCTGGCTATCTACAACAATTTCAGAGGAGTAGTGATAACAAGCAAATGTCAAAAAATAGAACTTGACCTTGACCTTTGACCTTGATACCAATTTGAAGGTTATCAATCCCTAATGTTAAAACAAAAGACCCCATGCCTTTATCATGTACCATTGTTGAGAAATAAACGAAAAACCGAAAATTTAAACGTTGTAGGGGCAATTACGCCTATAAAATGACGTCATACAACTTTTTCGCAAATGTAACAAAGCTAGGTCTCAACGTCCTTAACATTTTCTCCATTACATTTTATCAGCTATCTTTTACCGTTTCAGAGGAGAAGCGATAACAAGCAAAAGTCAAAATTTAGAACTTGACCTTGACCTTTGACCTTGATGCCAATTTGAAGGTTATCAATCCTTGATGTCAGAACAAAAGACCCCATGCCTTTATCATGTACCATTGTTGAAAAATAAACGAAAAACCGAAAATTTAAACGTTCTGTGGGCAATTACGCCTATAAAATGACGTCATACAACTTTCATGCAATGTAACAAAGCTAGGTCTCAACGTCCTTAACATTTTCTCCATTACATTTTATCAGCTATCTTTTACCGTTTCAGAGGAGAAGCGATAACAAGCAAAAGTCAAAATTTAGAACTTGACCTTGACCTTTGACCTTGATGCCAATTTGAAGGTCATCGATCCTTGATGTCAGAACAAAAGACCCCATGCCTTTATCATGTACCATTGTTGAGAAATAAACGAAAAACCGAAAATTTAAACGTTCTAACGGCAATTACGCCTATAAAATGACGTCATACAACTTTTATGCAAATAAAACAAAACTAGGTCTCAACGTCCTTAACATTTTCTCCATTACATTTTATCAGCTATCTTTTACCGTTTCAGAGGAGAAGCGATAACAAGCAAAAGTCAAAATTTAGAACTTGACCTTGACCTTTGACCTTGACCTCATTTTACTTGTTAGGGGTCATGGACCCTAAATACAAAGTTTCATGTTGATATCTCAACTCTAAATAACAATTTGTATGATACACCAAAAGTGAAAGTCGTTTGAAGGGAAATAACTCCTATGAAATGTCGTCAGATCCTTTCCGACCAAATGGAACAAAGTTGCGCACAGATACACTGAAGATATTGCAAAAGATTTTAGGTCGATATCTTCTACGGTTACAGAGAAATAAAGATAACAAGAAAAGAAGGGGGCGGGGAGATAACTCCTATAAAAAAAGGTGTTCGGTTACACAGGGTCAATGGTGAAATCGTAATCACTGTACGCAATCATGGGCCAAAAATCCTTTCGATATGTCAAGTAACAAAAAAACATCCTAGACGGCAGAAGAAAAAAAAAAAAAAAAAAAAAAAAAAAAAAAAATTAAAAACCAATTGTTCAGAGAACAATTGAAGGTCTTTCCACCTCAATTGCAGATTTGTTGATAAAAAAAATGAGGTTTAAAATGTAATTGTTGGTTTTAGAGCATAGCTAAACTTTCAGTGATTTCAAAGATATATGGTTCTATGTACTGAAATAAGGGAGGTATTATGCTACTTCCCGTATTACAAATATCACTTCTGGTTTGATACGATAGGTAATTTCACAATTTTTAAAAAAATATATGGACTGCTAGTTTGAATAACTAAGAAAAATGTTTATTTCTGGTTAACTAAATGTTTGTGATGAATTATACTGTTTTGCACTATAAACATCAAAAACGGCATTAATGTGACCTTATAAATTGACAATTCTAGACGTTTTCATGGGTTGTAACATTGTCACATTAATTAACATTCCAATATATCCAAAACGTCTAAAAACGTCTACAGAAATAATAACGTTGCCAGAAATGACGTCATCAAAAGTAGTGCCTGAATTTCACGCTTTCAATAGCTTTAATTGCTTTAAAAATCTGAAAAAAACTTATAAAGTTTGAAAAAATGCAAAATACGTAATAAAGGTCATGACCTTGACCTTTGACCTTGTGACCTTTTTCAAGGTCATTGGTCGTTGAGGTCATTTTAGAAGACCCCATGCCATTATTATGTACCATTGTCAAGTTATAAACGAAAAACCTTAAGTTTGAACGTTGTAGGCGCAATTACTCTCAAAAGATGACATCATACAACTTGAACTCAAATGTAACAAAGTTGCGCATCAATGTCCTAAACATTTCCACCATTACATTTCCTTGGCTATCCACAACCATTTCAGAGGAGTAGTGATAACAAGCAAATGTCAAATAATAGAACTTGACCTTGACCTTTGACCTTGATGCCAATTTGAAGGTTATCAATCCCTGATGTTAAAACAAAAGACCCCATGCCTTTATCATGTACCATTGTTGAGAAATAAACGAAAAACAAAAATTTAAACATTCTAGGGGCAATTACGCCTATAAAATGACGTCATACAACTTTTTCTCAAATGTAACAAAGCTAGGTCTCAACGTCCTGAACATTTTCTCCATTACATTTTATCAGCTATCTTTTACCGTTTCAGAGGAGAAGCGATAACAAGCAAAAGTTAAAATTTAGAACTTGACCTTGACCTTCGACCTTGATGCCAATTTGAAGGTTATCAATCCTTGATGTCAAAACAAAAGACCCCATGCCTTTATCATGTACCATTGCTGAGATATAAACGAAACACCGCAAATTTAAACGTTCTAACGGCAATTACGCCTA